>CP136055.1:567862342-569112342 GCA_032464435.1 Aegilops umbellulata | reverse complement strand
ACCCCGCAGAGCAGCAGTAGGGGTGTTATCTCCTCGGAGAGCCCTGAAGCTGGGTAAGATTCGCCAGCGTGCATGTCTACGCCTCATCCCGCTTCCAAGCACCGGCGACATCCTACTCGCCCCCACCATGATAAGCCATCCCTTGGCATATGTCGCACCCAACCCCCGACATGATCCGGCAACCCCGGAGTGGCAATAGTCGGGACCACTCCTGGTGATGACCGTAGTTTGAGGAGTTCATGTATTCACTAAGTGCTAATGCTTTGGTCCGGTACTCTATTAAAAGGAGGCCTTAATATCCCTTAGTTTCCAATAGGACCCCGCTGCCACGGGAGGGTAGGACAAAAGATGTGATGCAAGTTCTTTTCCATAAGCACGTATGACTATATTTGGAATACATGCCTAAATTATATTGATGAACTGGAGCTAGTTCTGTGTCACCCTATATTATAACCATTGCATGATGAATGCCATCCAACATAATTATCCATCATTGATCCATTGCCTATGAGCTCGCCACATATTGATCTTTGCCTCGTTACTTTTTTGTTGCCACTATTACGATTTGCTACAATACTGCTACTATTACTTTTGCCATGGTTACCATTACTTCCATACTACTCCCTCTGTAAAATAATATAAGAATGTTTAGATCACTAAAGTAGTGTTCTAAACGCTCTTATATTAGTTTACGGAGGGAGTACTTTGCTACTAAATACTTTGCTGCAGATATTAAGTCTTTCAGGTGTAGTTGAATTGAAAACTCAGCTGCTAATACTTGAGAATATTCTTTGGCTCCCCTTGTGTGGAATCAATAAATTTGGGTTGAATACTCTACCCTCGAAAACTGTTGCGATCCCCAATACTTGTGGGTTATCAAGACCTTTTTCTGGCACCGTTGTCGGGGAGCATAGCTGCATTCTCCGAGTCACTTGGGATTTTATCTGTTGATCACTATGAGGAATCTGAAAGATCAAAGAACTAAGATTTTCCCTCAACTACGAGGGGAGGTAAGGAACTGCCATCTAGCTCTGCACTTGATTCTCCTTCTGTTTTGAGTAAACTTGAGACACCTACACATGTTATTGATTCTGATATGTCGCGTCTTATTGATGATGCCACTTCTGTTATGCATGATGCTTATGATGAAACTACTTCTCTGCTTGATAATACTGTGTCACTAGGTGAATTTCTTGATGAACAACTTGCTAGGGTTAGAGAGAATGAAATTACTGAAACTGATGATATTATTGAAATTGAAGATTATGATTCTCCCCCAAGATATGAATTGCATGTTGTACCTGAAGGTTATGTTATGGATAAAGAAACGGCTAGACTTCTTTGCTTGCAATGATAGAGAAGATCTTAAAAGACTGTTAGTTAAGCTGAAAGAAAAATCTTTGAATGCTAGAATGAAATATGATCCCACTTTTGCTACTTCACCTATCTTTGTTATTGATAAGGATTATGAATTCTCTATCAACCCTGAGTTAATTACTTTGGTTGAATCTGATCCTTTCTATGGCTACGAATCTGAAACTGTTGTGGCACATCTTACTAAATTGAATGATATAGTCACCCTATTTGGTCATGAGGAAAAAATTCGCTATTACTATATTCTCAAAATTTTCCTTTGTCATTAAAGGGTGATGCTAAGTTATGGTTTAATTCCCTTGCTCCTGGCTGTGTGCATAGTCCCCAGGATATGATTTATAATTTCTCTGCAAAATATTTCCCTGCTCATAAGAAACAAGCTGCTTTAAAGGAAATATTTAACTTTGCACAAATTGAAGAAAAGAGTCTCCCACAAGCTTGGGGAGGCTTCTCCAATTACTTCATGCTTTGCTTGATCATCCTCTCAAGAAAAATGAAATACTTGATATCTTTTATAATGGACTAACCGATGCTTCTAGGGACCACCTAGATAGTTGTGTTGGTTGTGTTTTTAGGGTAAGAACTGTTGAGCAAGCTGAATTGCTATTGAATAATATATTGGTTATGATAATGATTGGACACTTCTTGAACCAACTCCTAAGCCAACTCTGAAGAAAAGGGGTATTCTATTTCTCAGTCCTGAAGATATGCAAGAGGCAAAGAAATCCATGAAAGAAAAAGGTATTAAAGCTGAAGATGTTAAGAATCTACCACCTATCGAAGAAATACAGGACTTGATAAGCCGACACAGGTAGTAGAGGTAAACTCTCTCCATAGATTTGATGAAGGTGTTATTCCTCATAATAAGTCTGCTAGTCAGTGCTTGGATGAGTTTGATAATTTTATTGTTAAACAAGAAAAATTCAATGCTTATGTTAGTAGACAATTGAAACGCAATGCTTAGATGCTTGGACACTTGAGTGATTATATGAATAGAACCGTTAATGATCTTAAGCTTATTAGTAAACATGCTTCCATGGTTACAACTTAAGTAGAACAAGTACTTAAGGCACAAGATGATTTGCTTAATGAGTTGAATAGTAAAATAATGATGTTAGGGTTATGACTAAAGGTGGTAAAATGACCCAGGAACCTTTGTATCCCGAGGGTCATCCTAAGAGAGTTGAGTAGGATTCTCAGAGAACTAATACTGATGCACCTAGTCATCATACTAAAAAGAAAAATAAAACTGATAGGACTTTGCATGCTAGTGAACCTGCTATAGATACACCTGAGAATCCCAATGATATTTCTATTTCTGATGCTGAGACACAATCTGGTGATGAACATGAACCTAGTACAAATGTTAATGATGATGTTCATGTTGATGATCAACCTAGTAATGATAATGAAGTACAGATTGAACCTGCTGTTGATCTTGATAACCCACAATCAAAGAATCAATGTTATGATAAGAGAGACTTCGTTGCTAGGAAACATGGTATAGAAAGAGAACCATGGGTTCAGAAACCCATGCTCTTTCCTCCTAATCCATCCAAGAAAAAGGATGAAGAGGATTTTGAGCGCTTTCCTGAAATGATTAGACCTATCTTTTTGCATATGTGTTTGACTGATATGCTTAAAATGCATCCTTATGCTAACTATATGAAAGATATTGTTACTAATAAAATAAAGATATCGGAAGCTGAAATTTCCACCATGCTTGCTAATTATACTTTTAAGGATGGAATATCAAAGAAACTTGGAGATCCAGGAGTACCAACTATACCATTCTCCATTAAAAGAAACTATGTTAAAACTACTTTATGTGATCTTGGAGCCGGTGTTAGTGTTATGCCTTTCTCTTTATATCATAGACTTGAATTGAATAAGTTGACACCTACTGAAATCTCTTTGCAAATGGCTGATAAATCAACTGCTATACCCATCGATATTTGTGAGGATGTGCCTGTTGTGGTTGCAAATGTTACTATGTTAACGGACTTTGTTATTCTTGATATTCCCGAGGACGACAGTATGTCGGTCATCCTTGGTAGACCCTTTTTGAATACTATAGAGGCTGTTATTGATTGCAACAAAGGCAATGTCACTTTATGTTAATGGTAATGAGCATACGGTACACTTTCCAAAGAAACAACCTGAAGTTCATAGTATCAATTCTGTTGGAAAAATTTCAACCATTACTATTGGAGATTTTGAATTTCATCTTCCTACTACCAAAAAGAAATATGATATTCTTACTGTTGGGGAAATGCATATCCCCGTTGAGGTAACCTAGTGTTATTAAAAAATTCTCCAGTTTCGTGTCATTCGAAAGAAGATTGTTAATAAGACTTGATCAACCTTATTAATGGATTCCTTTTGATGAGCATGAGATGGATGAATTTAGAAGGCACAATTCTCTATACCTATCTTTTACTTTCTGTTAATTAGTTTAAATAAAGCAAAAATAGTATTTTCTGTTTGTTTTCTGAATTATCCATGCAATAAAAAATGTCCCAAAAATAAAAGTTTTCCAAATGCCCTAAAAATTCAGTATGATTTTTATATAATATTTAAGAATTTCTGGCACACAACACACCAGGGGGCCTCACCAGCTGGCCACAACGGTGGAGGGTGCGCCCACCCCCTGGGGCGCGCCCCCTGATCTTATGGGCCCCACGTGGCCCCCCTCCATTTATTCCAGCACCCATCCACTCCTTCTTTAAAAAAACTCACTCCATAGCTCAAACTCGTTGATGTTTACTACGCAACTTTATTCTTGTAGACACGTGTTGGGCCTCCAAGAGCAGAGTTTCGTAGGACAGTAGAAATTTTCCCTCGAGTGGATGACCTAAGGTTTGCCAATCCGTGAGAGGTGTAGGATGAAGATGGTCTTTCTCAAACGACCCTGCAACCAAATACAAGAAATCTCTTTTGTCCCCAACACACCCAATACAATGGAAAATTGTATAGGTGCACTCGTTCGGCAAAGAGATGATGATAAAAGTGTAATATTGATGGTTGAAATATATTTTTATAATCTGAATAAATAAAAACAGCAAGGTAGAAAATAGAAAACGGGCACAAAAATGGCATTGCAATACTTAAAAACAAGGCCTAGGGTCCGTACTTTCACTAGTGCAATCTCTCAACAATGCTAACATAGTTGGATCATATGATTATCCCTCAAAGTACAATAAAGAATCACTCCCGAGTTCCAATTAGCGGAGAACAAAAGATAGGAATTGTTTGTAGGGTACGAAGCCACCTCAAAGCTATTCTTTCTGCTCGATCTATTCAAGAGTTCGTACTAAAATAACACAAAGCTATTGTTTCCGTCCGATCTATCCTAGAGTTCATACTAGAATAACACCAAAGAAAATTCGTATTCATAATACTCAATCCACACAAAGAACTACAAGGAGACCCCAAATTTCTATCGGAGAAAAGATAATAAAAATGTGCATCAACCCCTATGCATAGATTACCCCAACATCACTGTGAGAATCCACAAGTTGAGTGCCATAACGTATATCAAGTGAATCAATAAGATACCCCAATTTCACCTCAAGTATTCATACCGCAAGACATACATCATGTGTCCTCAAATCTGAATATTTAATCCGACATGACAAAACTTCAAAGGGTAAAGATTCAATTCATTACAACAAGAGTATAGAGGGGAGAAACATCATATGATCCGACTATATTAACAAAGCCCATGATATAGATCATGAGAGAGAGAGAGAGAGATTAAACACATAGCTATTGGTACAAACCCTCAGCCGGTGAGGGTGGACTACTCCCTCCTCATCGTGGTGGCCGTCGGGATGGTGAACATGGCCACCGGAGATGATTCCCCCCTCCGATGGGGTGCCGAAACGGGTTTAGATTGGTTTTCGGTGGCTATAGAGGCCCACAGTGGCAGAACTTCTGATCTAGGTTAACCCCAAAGGATTTCGGAATATTAGGGAATTTATAGTGCAAAGAGGGGGTGCGGGATGCCATCGAGGTGGGCATAACCCACCTTGGGGTTGTGCCCCCCTCGGGGCACCACCCAGGTGCTGCGCTGGCCTATTGGGAGTCTTCTGGCCCGTAAACAATCCACAAGAAATTTCGCGGTGTTTGGACTCCGTTTGATATTGATTTCCTATGATGTAAAAAACAAGCAAAAAACAGCAACTGGCACTGGGCACTGGGTCAATAGGTTACTCCCAAAAAATGGTATATATTTTCTGTAAAATGATTGTAAAACATCCAAGAATGATAAAATAACAACATGAATACTTCATAAATTATAGATACGTTCGAGACGTATCAGCATCCCCAAGCTTAATTCCTACTCGTCCTGTTGTAGGTTAATGATAAAAGAAATAATTTATGAAGTGTGAATGCTAGCAAAGTGCATAAGCTTGATCAATGTTAGTTTCAATCACTTTTCAATTCTTTCTCATAAAATTTCTCATGTTATAGTAGCAACCAATTCACATGTTAAGGTTCAAATAATGAATTCTCTTGAAACTCAACAATCTATGTTCTTAGTCACCAAGAAATTGCAATTCAACTTATTCAACAGAGTTTAAGTAAGAGCTCAACATACTCAACCATCATATAGTCTTCTATGATTGCTAGCACTCACCTTTTACGCATGAGCAAAACGTTTCAACCAGACACATAGAAAGACAGGGGCTTATTATTTTTTCCTCCCAACGTATTCACCACAAGGGTGATGTCAACAATAATGACTCATGCTACCCATATTCAACTAGACATATGTGCCTAGATCTTTCCTACCACATGATGCTTGCCAAAATAGAAAAATAAAAAGGAATAGAGAGAAAATCTTTGACTCTTTGCATAAAAAGTAAATACTGAAAAGTAAAAGATAGGCCCTTCGCAGACGGAAGTAGAGGTTGCCATGCAATTATTTGTTTGTATGCTCAACCCCTTAGTGCAAGAGAACGTCATGTTATATTGCCCCCTATGATAGCAACCTTTATTATGCAGTCTGTCGCTTTTATTGCTTTGCCATCACAAGTTCGTACAACACTCAATTTTCTCTTACACTAAATGATCTAACACTTTTAGAAGCAATTTTTATTGCCTTATTGCACCGATGACAACTTACTTGAAGAGTCTTTCTCAATCCTTTGGTAGGTATGGCGGACTCTTGAAAATAAGATTTGGGTTTAAGGGTTTTTGGATGCACAAGTAGTATCTCTACTTGGTGCGGAATTTTTGGCTAGCAAAGATGGGGGTCAAGCACCACATGTTGAAGGATCTATGACAATATGACTTCTATGTGAATATGAGCAAACATAAATCATTACGTTGTCTTCCTTATCCAATGTCAACAATTTGGCATATAATATTTTGATGGGGGCTCACAATCACAAAAGATTTCTAGGATAGTATATTTGCGTGTGAAAGTTCTCTTCCTTATACTAATTATTCGTGAATCTTGTATGACCAATAATATTGCGATTGTCAAGCCTCAAAAGATTTCATTTTCTAAGCCCAATGTGAAGCTACCACTAGGCATGATGTGATTTCAACTTTATGATATTGAATTTATTCAACAATTTACTCATAGGATATAAGTGAAGCACAAGAGTAAATGACAAGCTATTCCAAAAAGGTATAAGTGAAGATCAAGCGAGTAGTTAAGTAAATAGGTGGCTATGTGAAGACTCTCTTTTATTTAAAAACTTTCAGATCTAATTATTTTATTCAAACATCAAGGAAACTAAAATAAAATGACATTCCAAGGATAGCACAACGCATGTGAAGAAGCAAAAACTTAGGCTCAACCGATACTAACCGATAATTGTTGAAGAAGAAAGGTGGGATGCCTACCGGTGCATCCCCGAGCTTAGATTCTTGAGACTTCTTGAAATATTATCTTGGGATGCCTTGGGCATCCCCAATCTTGAGGTTTTGTGTCTCCTTAATTCCTCTCATATCACGGTTTTCCTAGGTCTCAAAAGCATCATCCATACAAAATTCAACAAGGACTCGTGAGATAAGTTAGTATAAACCAATGCAAAAACCTTATCATTCTCTACTGTAGAAAATCACAAAAATTATAATTCAACATCTCATACTAAATGCCTCTGCATTTTTAACACTCCTATCCTCAAATAGAATCATTAAACAAGCAAACATATGCAAACAATGCAAACATAACAGCAATCTGCCAAAACAGTATAGTTTGTAAAGAATGCAAGAGTATCAAAACTTATTCAACTCCAAACATTATGAAAATCTATTAAACTGTAGATAATTTATCACAGCTTATTATGCAAAAAGTTTCAACATTTTATCACACTCTGACTTTTCTAGGGAATTTTTGCAACAATGGTCTCCCCCGTAACCGGTCCCTCTCGCGTCGACACGCGCCCTGGCCAGCGATGCCTGCGATGCCATGTAGGCAGGCAGGCAGCTGAAGTGGCGCAGTGGTGGGTCTCCATGAAGATCTGCATGCCGCCACGCAGGTGCCTGCCCAGCTGGTTGGGTCGGCAGCTGCATGCAAACGATGGTGGAGGTGTGACTAGCGTGGGCTTGAAGGTGGCCCGACGGGTGTTCATGGCAAGGGCCTTGCCGCGGCCCCGACAAGGGTCTTGCCGGGGTCCCGGCAAGGGTCTTGCCATGGCGCCTGCTGTCATGCCCGGCAAGGCTCTTGCCGGGGGCCTTGTGGTCCTCCTTGGCTGGGATCCCGCCAAGGATCATCATCTTCTAAAGTGTGCATCTGATCTTGAATGTCTTCACAAAGATCTGTATACCACCACGGGGATGCCTCCCGAATCCTTGCCCCATGGGGGCAGTGGACTCAAGGGTGACCCGCTCCGTAGGTGTGGGGCGAGATGCCACGGCAAGGGTCTTGCCGGGTCTGCCAAAAAACCGCCTCCCGGCAAGGATCTCGCCGAGGGGGCCCGCTTCGTCGCCTTCGCTCTTTGTGGTCTTGGCCTTGGTGTCGTTCTGCTCCTCTCGTGCTTCGGCCTTACCTTGGCTCACCTCCCTTGCCTTGCCCAGCGCGGTGGTGCCTGTGGCTCAGACTGCCCGTGCACAGTTATAGGGGTACAAAAAGTGTACCCCTCTTTTTGTACACCGACAGGGGCCCCCAGGCCTGGGCCACACGTAGGCGCAGTCACGTCGTTGGGCTAGGCCCAAAAACGGTGTGCGGGCAGGCGGGGCGGTTTTTACCGTGGTAAGTTCCTACGCGCGCTGCGCCTCCCACGCTTCCCGCGCGTGGCGCGGCGTGGGGAGGCGTGTGTGACGTGGGCGACATGCGCGGGGTTGCCTCCCGCGGGCATGCGTCACATCACAGTTAATGTGAAAGGAGGCGGCCCGCGTTTCCCCCCATAAGAAGGAATAACCGTGGGCGCGCTGCTCACTTCCCCCTCTTCCTTCGTACCTTTTCCAATCTCAGAGCCGTTGTTCCCTTTCTTTCTTTCCTCGCAAGATTTCATCGTCGCCCGATGTCGCTGCTTCGCCACCCCCGTTCCTCAACCCTCTAGACTTCTTGGTCGCCATGGCGCCCAAATCCGCCAATGGTAAGGGGGTGGCTAATGGCTCCGGGACCGTGGAGCCACCGGAGAGCGCGCTGTTGGGGGACCGGACGCAGTCCGCCTTCTTCTTCCCCTTGACGATTGATGTTCATGAGCTCCGGGCCTCCTACAAGCCCCTGTGGGGAGTGAAGACGGGGGGAGAGAATTCGGGGCACCCAGCGACGCGTGTCATCCCCGCCGCTTGTGCTGACCCTGCCCCAAATCGGTACCCCTTCTTCGTCGACTACTTTTCTTGCGGGCTATGCCCCCCTTTCTCTGATTTCTTCTGCGACATTATGCACACCTTCGGTTTTCGCCTCTTGGATTTTACTCCGAATGCGGTGGCTTCGCCGGGGTGCAGCCCAACACGGTGCTCTTCCGCCATTATTTTTATCCTCAAATCCAGCCGGGGGTGCCATCTCTGGTTGCATCACCTGGATCCCAAGATCCAAAGGGGCGTACCCGGACGGCACCGTGAAGGAGAGGTGGGACGAGTTGCGTGACCGGTGGTGCTGGATCGAGGACGAAGACCCGCCGGCATTTTTGCAAGGTCCGCCGAGTGCCGCCAGTCCGCGGCAGCGATTGGGGTGATGTCGACGCTGCCGGCGGGAGGCTTACTGTCGCCACCACCAGGATTCTTCGGCTGACCCGGGCTGGGCTCACCCTGGAGATGATTGGGGCGGACTTCATTCGCCGCCGGTTCGCCCCGTTGCACAACAAGGGGAGGCCAGCCTGGCTTTTTACGAGTCCGGCTGACATCATGCGGCTCCGCCCCGGCCTCAACAACAACTTCACGGTACTGGTGCATGCCCACTTCTGCCAGTGGCTCTTCCAACTGGTTGTGGATCGCGATGGCGAGGTCGAGCTGACCGGCAAGGCCGCAAGGGCTGCCGTAAAGGCCGGCAAGGCCGTCAAGGGGCCGTTCTTCAAGTTGCCAGCGGGGGTGGTCCCGTTGTGCAATAATTCACGCCGTTCCGAGATCATCGCCATGATGCCGGACTGCAATGCGCACGGCCCCGTCCCGAGCTGGAGGGAGCCGACAGACGCAGATGTGCAGTATTTATTTGACACCTTGATTGAGGTGTACGTCAATGCTGACGCCGAGCGGCGGCTCGTCATGGACACCACCAGGCAGAGCTGGACTACATCGCCACCAGGGCGAGGGAGGTACAGCTCGCCATGGAGGCCGGCAGCGCCGGGGGCGTGGAGGACACGGCCGCAGCGGCTGCAGAGGAGGAGCAGCTCAACCTGTGGGCGATGGCCGCCGAGGAGGCCGGCAGCGCCGACATCAGAGTTCCGCTTGTTGAGGACGCAGCCGACGAGTCATCGTCGGAGGAGGGCGTGTTGGCGGGGTTGATGCCAACCAAGAGAAGAGGGCGAGTCCTGCGATGGTCTGGCTCCGGCGAGCTGGTCTGGCCCGGCAGAGCTACCCGGCCTCAATTGTTCCCGGAGGGGTCCAGGCGTCACACGAGGTCATTGGCAGCGAAGAAGCCGACGAAGGCCGCTGAGAAGAAGAAGGCAGCAGCCCCTTCCTCATCTGGGCGCGCACAAACCCCGCCGCCACCTCCGCCTTCTTCGGCAAGCGTCTACTCGGATGAACACGTGGAGCTCCCTTTTGATCTCGGGCCTCTCAGCCCGGAGAGGAAAAGGAAACTGGCGGAGGAGGAGGAGACGGATGACGAGTAAGTACTCCGTTCCTTATTGTCATTTCCTTTTCCCCACATTGGGTCGCCTGTCTTGATCCATTTTTGCTCTTGCAGGGAGGTAGAGATGTTGGCCCAGAGGGTGAAGAGGGCGAGGACCTCGGCGAGCAGCCAGCCCCCGGCTGGGGCTTCACAAACACCACTGGTGGTGTTGAGCAGCCCGGACAGCAGCCCCCGGCGCAGCCCCCAACGTAAGTTCATCACCCTCCTCTTACTCGACATGTGGTAGGCGCTCGACGCTATGATGTTGACCTTGTCGGGTTCGCAGGAGGGGAGCGGCAACAGGAGGAGCCACAAAGGGCTACTCCCAACACACCACCCCCTTCGACTACGCCGCCACGGGGGGCGTCCCCGGCAAGGGCATCAGGCACGGAGTCCGCACCCATGGAGGAAGAGGGGAACTTGGGCGCTGGAGGCTCTGCCACGGCGCCAAACGCTGGCGGAGAGGGGACTTCTGCTTTGCGGCCTGGCACTGGTGAGTCACCTGTCCTTCGTCTCTGTTTTTTCCTTATCCTTTCCTTGGCTTCAAAGCTCCTGTTGCTGCCCAGGCCCTCCTCCAACAGACATGGAGGACGTGGACACTGCCGTCGGGGACATTGCTGAGGAGGCTGCGGCGGAGGCTAGCAAGATCGCCACCGAAGAGGCCGCCAAGGATGCTGACGAGGCCGCCGCCGATGAAGCCGCCAAGGGTGCCGCCAAGAACGCTGCTGCGGGGGCCGCCGAGGCGACCGACGAGGATCCTGCCGAGGGCGCCAGCGGTGGACCTGCCGGTGAGGCTGGCAAGGCCCCCACCGAGGAAGAGGCGGTGGGTGACCAGCCTCCCTCCTCCCCAACCCCGGGCTCCGGCGGATACCTGAAGGTGGGCGATGATCTTTTCGTCCACCTCCCAGGGTCGTCAAGCCGAGCACCCGCCGAAGGGGAAGTTTTTGATGGCGAGGTGCTTGCCGCCATCGGGCTCGAGGTTGTCGAAGCCCCGGTCGTTGGCGGTGATGGTTCTCTAGAAGAGCAGCTCTTCCGCACCATGGGGGCCAATTTCCGGAAGCTCCAAGTGCTCTACCGTGCCCGTCTGGACAAAGTCAAGTCCAGGGCGGCAGCGGTGGATAGCGCGGAGGTGGACTTCAAGGCGCGCGTCGCTGAGACGCAAGCCTGGTTCCACCAGACTCGCGAGGAGCAAAGGGCCTTCCAAGATAAATTGGCCGAGCGCGATGTGGAGCTCGGCATGAAGATGGCCGACATCGAGAAGGCCCAGGAGAAGGCGGCGAACTTGGCTGCCGCGGCTGAAGCCGCTCGGAACCAGCATCAAGACACCTTGGACTCACAGGAGGAGGACCTCTCCGCGCGTGAGGCGAAGCTTGCCGCAACGCTCCGCGACAAGGATGAGGAGCTCGAGGCCCTTGTCGTGCGACGGACCCACGAGCTGGAGCAGAGGCACAAAGAGGCACTCGATGCCCAAGCTCTGGCCCATGCTGACAAGGTGAAGGAGCTTGAAGTGGAGCGGGACGAGCTCAAGGAGCAAGCCCTCAAGCTGTCCGGCGAGAAGAGCACGCTCAACTGTGCCTTGGTAGAGGCGCAAGGAGCGGTCGTCAGCAGGGCTGGAGAGCTCTCCGAGGCGCAAAACTCCATCAGAGACCTCAGGCTGAAGCTGGAGGATCTCGAGAAGCTGTTATCGGTGAGCAGGGCTCGGGAGGAGACCTTGACCAGGAGCCTGGAGGAGGAGAAGCAGCTGCGGGTGAGCGAGGCCGCCTCCCACCAGGAATATGTGGCGGGTGAGAACAGGTGGATCAGCCATCTGGAGGTCGTCACCGGCAGGGTTACCTCACAATTGGCCACCATGGGGTTGCCAAACATGAGGTACACCCCCGAGCGCAGCAGGACCGTCAACGCCAAGCTGACCCAGTTCTTCTAGGGCGTGCTCGGGGCCCTGGCCTATCTCCACTCCAACAGGACGGCCACACTGGCCGGAGGGTCGTGACGAAGGTCCTAACCAAGGTGGCATACTGGAATCCTGACCTCGACTTCGCGGCCGCGATGAGGACCTTAACGGAGGATGCTGACCCCACGGTGCTCAAGGAGCGCATCAAGCCCATCACCGACTGCATCGACGAAATCAAGAGGGTGGAAGGCCAGTGCCGGGATTAGGCATCCCTTTCTTCTTCGCCGCTGCGGGTTCCGGACCAAGACAAATTTTATCTTTAGTTAGAACCGCAGCTATGATGTGATGTAATATAACTCTGAAGTATCCTTAATTTCATGCATGTTATTTCCCCGTTCAATTCCCCTTTGTATATGTGCCCTACGTCGATCGGGAAGGCTTGCTGGCGCGAAAGCCCCAAGCGGCGTCTTGGGGACGGATCCCCATGGCCTGGCGGGTACGCGTGCTGCCGGACAAGCCACCTTTCCATTCCGAACGCGACCGCTCGAACTGTCGAGCTTGACTCGAGTCAGAATCGAGGGCGTTGTTGGCCGCAGAAGGCTACTCTACCACTCTCGACGCTGCCGCTTGAGCTGCCGATCGTGGTAGAACCCCTGGCGTGCAGGTTTTTCATACAAAGCAAACATCTCCGGGGGGAATAACCTCAAATAAGAAAGGTAGCACAAAACAAGGGTTCGGTGCAACTTAGCTTCTGTTCGCGACCGCTCGAGCGTCGACCTTCTGGCCTCCTTTCTTCTTCAAGGGTCACGAAGATGAAGGAGCGCCGGGCTAACTGCCAAAGCCGATTCTCACAACTGCGCTCCCTACCTGGCGCGCCAAAGATGTCGGTGGGAACGACACCTATGGGATCACAAGAATCCCTACTGCGGTTGCGGGGCGCGGGGTTGTGAAAAGAGCGGATCAAACAGATAGCAAACGGTTCCTTTACCCAGGTTCAGGCCGCAAGGATGCGTAAAACCCTACTCCTGCTTTGGTGGATTGTATATCTGTGTTCTTGAGCTAGCTATGGGGCGTCGAGAGCTCCAAAAAGCCGAATCCTCTTCCTGGTCGCCTGGGGCCTCCTTTTATAGGGAAAGGGGTTGCCACAGTGGCACACAAGAGGTGGAAAGGGTATAGTAATGCGAGGTTATCCCTCGTATTACATGACAAGGTGCCTTTAATGCGCCTTGCTTAGGTGTCCTTGCTATATCGGGAACGGGGCAGAGCCCTGTCTCGTCCGTCGCCGCTCCCTCTCGCGTCGACACGCGCCCTGGCCAGCGGTGCCTGCGATGCCATGTAGGCAGGCAGGCAGTTGAGGTGGCGCAGCGGTGGGTCTCCATGAAGATCTGCATGCCACCACGCAGGTGCCTGCCCAGCTGGTTGGGTCGGCAGCTGCATGCGAACGGTGGTGGAGGTGTGACTGGCATGGGCTTGAAGGTGGCCCCACGGGTGTTCATGGCAAGGGCCTTGCCGCGGCCCCGACAAGGGTCTTGCCGTGGCGCCTGCTGTCATCCCCGGCAAGGCTCTTGCCGGGGGACTTGTGGTCCTCCTTGGCTGGGATCCCGCCAAGGATCATCATCTTCTAAAGTGTGCATTTGATCTTGAATGTCTTCACAAAGATCTGCATACCACCACGGGGATGCCTCCCGAATCCTTGCCCCATGGGGGTAGTGGACTCAAGGGTGACCCGCTCCGTAGGTGTGGGGCGAGCTGCCACGGCAATTGTCTTGCCGGGTTTGCCAAAAAATCGCCTCCCGGCAAGGATCTCGCCGGGGGGGCCCGCTTCGTCCCCTTCGCTCTTTGTGGTCTTGGCCTTGGCGTCGTTCTGCTCCTCTCGTGCTTCGGCCTTACCTTGGCTCACCTCCCTTGCCTTGCCCAGCGAGGTGGTGCCCGTGGCTCAGACTGCCCGTGCACAGTTATAGGGGTACAAAAAGTGTACCCCTTTTTTTGTACACCGACAGGCCTGTCGGTGTACAAAAAGAGGGGTACACTTTTTTTACCCCTATAACTATGATCTTTTAGATTGCATTTTTTCGTTAGATTATTCATTTTGCCTCATATGCCAGTTATGACTTTATGGGCAGTAGGATGGATACTATCAATAGAATCCTCTCCTATATGAGGAGGTTTAGTTCCTATCCACGTTCCATCCTCATCGTATACTAATTCTCGCTTCGTACTATTTCCAATCCCAACTACGTACGTATTGATTTTTTCTCTACACATAAATTTTAAAAATCACGATGAAAGTCAGCTGAACATGAAAATTGTTGTTTTAATGTTGGGCCTGTTGGTGTACAAAAAGAGGGGTACACTTTTTGTACCCCTATAACTGTGCATGGGCAGTCGAGCCACGGGCACCACCGCGCTGGGCAAGGCAAGGGAGGTGAGCCAAGGTAAGGCCGAACCACGAGAGGAGCAGAACGACGCCAAGGCCAAGACCACAAAGAGCGAAGGGGACGAAGCGGGCCCCCCCGGCAAGATTCTTGCCGGGAGGCGGTTTTAGCAAACCCGGCAAGACCCTTGCCGTGGCAGCTCGCCCCACACCTACGGAGCGGGTCACCCTTGAGTCCACTGCCCCCATGGGACAAGGATTCGGGAGGTATCCCCGTGGTGGTATACAGATCTTTGTGAAGACATTCAAGATTAGATGCACACTTTAGAAGATGATGACCCTTGGCGGGATCCTAGCCAAGGAGGACCACAAGGCCCCCGGCAAGAGCCTTGCTAGGGATGACAGCAGGCGCCACGGCAAGACCCTTGCCAGGACCCTGGCAAGACCCTTGCCGGGGCCACGGCAAGGCCCTTGCCATGAACACCCGTGGGGCCACTGTTGGGGAACGTAGTAATTTCTAAATTTTCGTACGCACACGCAAGATCATGGTGATGCATAGCAACGAGAGGGGAGAGTGTTGTCTACGTACCCTCGTAGACCGACAGCGGAAGCGTTATGACAATGCGGTTGATGTAGTCGTACGTCTTCACGATCCGACCGATCCAAGCACTAAAAGCACGGCACCTCCTAGTTCTAGCACACGTTCAGCTCGATGACGATCCCCGGACTCCGATCCAGCAAAGTGTCGGGGATGAGTTCCGTCAGCACGACGGCGTGGTGACGATCTTGATGTTCTACCGTCGCAGGGCTTCGCCTAAGCACCGCTACAATATTATTGAGGATTATGGTGGAGGGGGGCACCGCAAACGGCTAAGAGAACGATCTTGAAGATCAACTTGTGTGTCTAGAGGTGCCCCCTGCCCCCGTATATAAAGGAGCAAGGAGGGTGGCCGGCCCTTGTGGGTGCGCCAAGGAGGAGGAGTCCTCCTCCTAGTAGGAGTAGGACTCCCCTCTTTCCTACTCCTACTAGGAGGGGGAAAGGAAGGGGGAGAGGGAGAAGGAAAGGGGGGCGCCGCCACCCCCTTCCTAGTCCAATTCGGACCAGAGGGGGAGGGGGCACGCGGCCCACCCTGGCCGCCCCTCTCTCTCTCCACTAAGGCCCATTAGGCCCATACTTCTCCCGAGGGGGGGTCCGGTATCTGAATATAGTCGTCTAATATATGAATCTTTATGTCTCGACCATTTCAAGACTCCTCGTCATGTCCGTGATCACATCCTGGACTCCGAACAACCTTCGGTACATCAAAACATATAAACTCATAATGAAACTGTCATCGTAACGTTAAGCGTGCGGACCCTACGGGTTCGAGAACAATGTAGACATGACAGAGACACGTCTCTGGTCAATAACCAATAGCGGAACCTGGATGCTCATATTGGATCCTACATATTCTACGAAGATCTTTATCGGTCAGACCGCATAACAACATACGTTGTTCCCTTTGTCATCGGTATGTTACTTGCCCGAGATTCGATCGTCGGTATCTCAATACCTAGTTCAATCTCGTTACCGGCAAGTCTCTTTACTCGTTTCGTAATACATCATCTCGAAACTAACTCATTAGTTGCAATTCTTGCAAGGCTTATGTGATGTGCATTACCGAGAGGGCCCAGAGATACCTCTCCGACAATCGGAGTGACAAATCCTAATCTCGAAATACGCCAACCCAACATGTACCTTCGGAGACACCTGCAGAGCACCTTTATAATCACCCCGTTACGTTGTGACATTTGGTAGCACACAAAGTGTTCCTCCGGTAAACGGGAGTTGCATAATCTCATAGTCATAGGAACATGTATAAGTCATGAAGAAAGCAATAGCAACATACTAAACGATCGGGTGCTAATCTAGTGGAATGGGTCATGTCAATCACATCATTCTCCTAATGATGTGATCCCATTAATCAAATGACAACACATGTCTATGGTTAGGAAACATAACCATCTTTGATTAACGAGCTAGTCAAGTAGAGGCATACTAGTGACGTTTAGTTTGTCTATGTACTCACACAAGTATTATGTTTCCGATTAATACAATTCTAGCATGCATAATAAACATTTATCATGATATAAGGAAATAAATAATAACTTTATTATTGCCTCTAGGGCATATTTCCTTCAGTCTCCCACTTGCACTAGAGTCAATAATCTAGATTACACAGTAATGATTCTAACGCCCATGGAGCTTTGGTGTTGATCATGTTTTGCTCGTGGAAGAGGCTTAGTCAACGGGTCTGCTACATTCAGATCTGTATGTATCTTGCAAATCTCTGTGTCTCCCACCTGGACTAGATCCCGGATGGAATTGAAGCGTCTCTTGATGTGCTTGGTTCTCTTGAGAAATCTGGATTCCTTTGCCAAGGCAATTGCACCAGTATTGTCACAAAAGATTTTCATTGGACCCGATGCACTAGGTATGACACCTAGATCGGATATGAACTCCTTCATCCAGACTCCTTTGTTTGCTTCTTCCGAAGCAGCTATGTACTCCGCTTCACATGTAGATCCCGCCACGGCGCTTTGTTTAGAACTGCACCAACTGACAGCTCCACCGTTTAATGTAAATACGTATCTGGTTTGCGATTTAGAATCGTCCGGATCAGTGTCAAAGCTTGCATCAACGTAACCATTTACGATGAGCTCTTTTTCACCTCCATATACGAGAAACATATCCTTAGTCCTTTTCAGGTATTTCAGGATGTTCTTGACCGCTGTCCCGTGATCCACTCCTGGATTACTTTGGTACCTCCCTGCTAGACTTATAGCAAGACACACATCAGGTCTGGTACACATCATTGCATACATGATTGAGCCTATGGCTGAAGCATAGGGAACATCTTTCATTTTCTCTCTATCTTCTGCAGTGGTCGGGCATTGAGTCTTACTCAATTTCACACCTTGTAACACAGACAAGAATCATTTCTTTGCTTGATCCATTTTGAACTTTTTCAAAACTTTGTCAAGGTATGTGCTTTGTGAAAGTCCAATTAAGCGTCTTGATCTATCTCTATAGATCTTAATGCCCAATATGTAAGCAGCTTCACCGAGGTCTTTCATTGAAAAAATCTTATTCAAGTATCCCTTTATGCTATCCAGATATTCTATATCATTTATGATTAGTAATGTGTCATCTACATATAATATCAGAAATGCTACAGAGATCCCACTCACTTTCTTGTAAATACAGGCTTCTCCAAAAGTCTGTATAAAACCAAATGCTTTGATTACACTATAAAAGCGTTTATTCCAACTCCAAGAGGCTTGCACCAGTCCATATATGGATCGCTGGAGCTTGCACACTTTGTGAGCTCCCTTTGGATCGACAAAACCTTCTGGCTGCATCATATACAACTCTTCTTCCAGAAATCCATTCAGGAATGCAGTTTTGACATCCATCTGCCAAATTTCATAATCATAAAATGCGGCAATTGCTAACATGATTCGGATAGACTTAAGCATCGCTACGGGTGAGAAGGTCTCATCGTAGTCAATCCCTTGAACTTGTCGAAAAACTTTGTAGACAGTAACATTACCGTCAGCGTCAGTCTTCTTCTTGAAGATCCATTTATTCTCAATTGCTTGCCGATCATCGGGCAAGTGAACCAAAGTCCATACTTTGTTTTCATACATGGATCCCATCTCATATTTCATTCTTTAAGCCATTTTTCGGAATCTGGGATCACCATCGCTTCTTCATAGTTCGTAGGTTCGCCATGATATCTAGTAGCATGACTTCCAGAACAGGATTTTCCATACTACTCTCGTGCGGATCTCACTCTGTTTGATCTACGAGGTTCAGTAGTGACTTGTTCTGAAGTTTCATGATCAGTATCATTAGCTTCCTCACTAATTGGTGTAGGTGTCACAGAAACCGGTTTCTGTGATGTACTACTTTCCAATAAGGGAGTAGGTACAGTTACCTCATCAAGTTCTACTTTCCTCCCACTCACTTCTTTCGAGAGAAACTCCTCTAGAAAATTTTCGAATTTAGCAACAAAAGTCTTGCCTTCAGATCTGCGATAGAAGGTGTATCCAACAGTTTCCTTTGGATATCCTATGAAGACACATTTCTCCGATTTGGGTTCGAGCTTATCAGGTTGAAGTTTTTTCACATAAGCATTGCAGCCCCAAACTTTAAGAAACGACAACTTTGGTTTCTTGCCAAACCATAGTTCATAAGGCGTCGTCTCAACGGATTTTGATGGTGCCCTATTTAACGTGAAGCATAACCCCAAAACGATAGCGGTAAATCAGTAAGAGACATCATCGATCGCACCATATCGAGTAAAGTACGATTACGACGTTCGGACACACCATTACGCTGTGGTGTTCCGGGTGGCGTGAGTTGCGAAACTGTTCCGCATTGTTTCAAATGTACACCAAACTCGTAACTCAAATATTCTCCTCCACGATCAGATCGTAGAAACTTTATTTTCTTGTTACGATGATTTTCAACTTCACTCTGAAATTCTTTGAACTTTTTAAATGTTTCAGACTTATGTTTCATTAAGTAGATATACCCATATCTGCTTAAGTCATCTGTGAAGGTGAGAAAATAACGATATCCGCCACGAGCCTCAACATTCATCGGACCACATACATCTGTATGTATGATTTCCAACAAATCTGTTGCTCTCTCCATAGTACCAGAGAACGGTGTTTTTGTCATCTTCCCCATAAGGCACGGTTCGCAAGTACCAAGTGATTCATAATCAAGTGGTTCCAAAAGTCCATCAGTATGGAGTTTCTTCATGCGCTTTTCACCGATATGACCCAAACGGCAGTGCCACAAATAAGTTGCACTATCATTATCAACTCTGCATCTTTTGGCTTCAACATTATGAATATGTGCGTCACTACTATCGAGATTTAATAAGAATAGACCAATCTTTAAGGGTGCATGACCATAAAAGATATTACTCATATAAATAGAACAACCATTATTCTTTGATTTAAATGAATAACCATCTCGCATCAAACAAGATCCAGATATAATGTTCATGCTCAACGCTGGCACCAAATAACAATTATTTAGGTCTAATACTAATCCCGAAGGTAGATGTAGAGGTAGCGTGCCGACCGCGATCACATCGACTTTGGAACCATTTCCCATGCGCATCGTCACCTTGTCCTTAGCCAATCTTTGCTTAATCTGTAGTCCCTGTTTCGAGTTGCAAATATTAGCAACAGAACCAGTATCAAATACCCCGGTGCTACTGCGAGCATTAGTAAGGTACACATTAATAACATGTATATCACATATACCTTTGTTCACCTTGCCATCCTTCTTATCCGCCAAATACTTGGGGCAGTTCCGCTTCCAGTGACCAGTCTGCTTGCAGTAGAAGCACTCAGTTTCGGGCTTAGGTCCAGACTTGGGTTTCTTCTCTTGAGCAACAACTTGCTTGCTGTTCTTCTTGAAGTTCCCCTTCTTCTTCCCTTTGCCCTTTTGCTTGAAACTAGTGGTCTTGTTGACCATCAACACTTGATGCTCCTTCTTGATTTCTACCTCCGCAGCTTTCAGCATTGCGAAGAGCTCGGGAATTGTCTTATCCATCCCTTGCATATTATAGTTCATCACGAAGCTCTTGTAGCTAGGTGGAAGTGATTGGAGAATTCTGTCAATGACGCAATCATCTGGAAGATTAACTCCTAATTGAATCAAGTGATTATTATACCCAGACATTTTGAGTATATGCTCACTGGCAGAACTGTTCTCCTCCATCTTGCAGCTATAGAACTTACTGGAGACTTCATATCTCTCAATCCGGGCATTTGCTTGAAATATTAACTTCAACTCCTGGAACATCTCATATGCTCCATGACGTTCAAAACATCATTGAAGACCCGATTCTAAGCCGTAAAGCATGGCACATTGAACTATCGAGTAGTCATCAGCTTTGCTCTGCTAGACGTTCTTAACGTCGTCAGTTGCATCAGCAGCAGGCCTTGCACCTAGCGGTGCTTCCAGGACGTAACTTTTCTGTGCAGCAATGAGGATAATCCTCAAGTTACGGACCCAGTCCGTGTAATTGCTACCATCATCTTTCAACTTTGCTTTCTCAAGGAACGCATTAAAATTCAATGGAACAACAACACAGGCCATCTATCTACAATCAAACATAAACAAGCAAGATACTATCAGGTACTAAGTTCATGATAAATTTAAGTTCAATTAATCATATTACTAAAGAACTCCCACTTAGATAGATATACCTCTAATCCTCTAAGTGATCACATGTGTCGGTGTACTAAAGTAGGGGTACCTTAGTACCCCGAACTTGTGCACGGGCAGTCGTAGCACCCCGCGGCAAGGCTTGCCAGGCGATTGCCAAGACTCTCCATGGTCCCTTTTTGGGCCATCCAAGAACAAAGTATTTGAGCCAAGGCCCCGGCAGGAGGATCTTGCCGGGAAGGCCACCCGAAGAGAGAGAGGACCCGGCAAGAGGAGCTTGCCAGGACGACCGCTCGAAGCACAAGGCCCCGGCAAGAGGAGCTTGCCGGGAAGGCCAACCGAGGCACGACAAGAGACTTGCTGCGACGCGCCACGCGTCCCGGCAAGGACCGGTGAGCGACAAGCTCCTGGGCACGACAAGGCATCAACCGCGGCAAGGCGCTTGCCGCGACAAGTCACCACCCCGCGCCTGCGCTCCAGCTCATCCACCCACGCGTCGCTCTGGGGCCATTCCAGGAGTACGTGGCGAGAGGCTGCGCAGCCAGGGGCATGCGGTGGCGAAGCAACGCTGACAGGTAGCCGTCGTGGCAAACGGTGGCGCCCCTGATGGTCCCTTCTCTGCACTGTTTGGGCGACCCAGACGAGCATTTAATGCCCTTGTCCCCTGTCGTCAGAGTTAGGTATGATAGCACTGTACAAACAGCTGTACCCAACACAGCGTTTTCCAGTTTTACCCCCCCCCCCCCCCGCCGCCTATGTTGCCACCTGTGGGTAACCCCTTGCGCATATAAAAGGAGGCCCCATGCGCAACGAAGGAGGAGGGGGAGGGAGGAAGGGAGGAGGAGAGAGGAGGAGGAAGCAGACCACTCACACTCGGTCTGGTTAGTTGCCTGAGTGTACTGTAGCACTCAGCGCTCCCAAGAACACAATACAAACCACAAAGCAGCAGCAGGGTTTTACGCATCCGTGCGGCCCGAAGCTGGGTAAATCCCCTTGTGTGCATCGCCTCGATCCGCTCTTCGCGCGAACTCCGCCCCCCGCCGAACCAGAAAGGGGCTCGGTCCCCATAGGTGTTCGTGGAGGCAGATTTCCCGTGACATCTTTGGCGCGCCAGGTAGGGGGCGTCGAGGTTGTGTGAACCTGATCCGGCGTCTGCACAGGCTAGATCTCCATCATCTTCATCGACATGCCACCGAAGAAGAAGGCTCCGGAGGTGGCTGGTCCGTCCGCGTCGAACCCACCGCCCCTGGAGCAAACGGGTGGTGGGGACGGCACCGGCGGCGGAACGGGCGTCGCCGAACCAGCTCATGGTGCCACGGCGTCCGAACATGCACCGCGCCCCTCTCAGGAGGCACGGGACCAGCAACGTCTTGGCACTCACGGTACCATACGCTCGCTGGACCCAGATCGAGCTGGCGGATCCCAGGGTGCTCAAGGCCAGCATGCACACCAACGTGCTGGCGCGAACGTGGCGTGGCTGCCTGGTCCGGGTGTTTCTCCTTCTAACGTAGTTAGAAGTTCGAGCACATCCCTCTCCACGCGCCGCTCGCCACCGCTGCCCGCCACCCCAGCAGAAGCTCTAGCACGAGCTCAACTGCTCCTAGACTACCCTCCAACGGCAGACAAGCTCAACGACTGGAGGGCCACGATACAGAGTCTCATCGGCTTCGCTAACGGCGACACACCGCGGCAGCACAGTGCGTCGCAGCCGCGGCAGGTCGGCCAGGCGAGAACCGATGGCGCCAAGACCGGTGGGGGCGCGACCACCGTGCATTCCCCGCCCCAAAGGCCAAGATCGCCGACTCGTCGGAGCCATCACGACAACGACTCCACCGCGTCATCAAATCCGCGAACTCGTCGCGATCAACGCCAAGTTCTTCACGAACGAGAGCAAGAGGACGCTCGTACTCGCATCGAGCGTCGAAGAGAAGCGCGGCGTCAATCAGACCAGCGCGCTGGGCCCTCTGTCGACATGCACGCGCCGGGGGGACCAGGCGACCTGTCGTACGCGGTAGGCTGCCCTGCGTTCACCCATGAGCTGCGGCAAGTCCAGTGGCCCAGCACGAAGAATTTCAAGCCAGACGTACCAGAGAAGTACGACGGCAAGTCGCATCCGTCGGAGTTCCTCAGCATCTACACCATTGCGGTGCAGGCTGCTGGAGGACGAGACGACAAGATCCTTGCCAACTACTTCCCGTTGGTACTCAAATCCAACGTTAGATCCTGGCTCATGCACTTGCCGGATAACTCCATAACCTCCTGGACAGACTTGTGCCATCAGTTTGTTGGCGCCTTTACAGGCGGCCACAAATCCCATGGCCAAGCGAGCGATCTTCATCTGCTCGTCCAGAAGGAAGGGGAGTCCTTGCACAAGTTCATCCAGAGATTCAGCCGCGTACACTACAACATCCCAGACGTCCACCCTGCCGCGGTTATCAGCGCGTTCCATCAGAACGTGCGTAACCGCAGGATGCGGGAGGAGATGGCGATGTGCAAGATCAAAGACGTCAGCAAGCTATATGCCCTGGCCGACAAGTGTGCACGTGCTGAGGAAGGAAGGAAACTACCCGGAGAGAACACTGGAGCAGGAGAATCTGACAGTGAGGATACCGCCCCGGCAAGGAAGAACCGGTGGCGGAGCAACAGGAAGAAGAAGAGCCAAGAAGTACTGGTTGTTGAGCAGTCCGGCGATGAAGGCGCCGCCAAGAAGGCCTAGGCTGGTAGCTCCGGCAAGGAGGTTGCCGGATGCGCCAACTGCCAGGCTGTGGCGGTCGCCGACAAGCGGGACGGCACCAACAAACAGTACTGCAAGATCCACCGCACCAAGGGCCATGATCTCCAGAGCTGCAAGCAGGTCGAGCGGCTCGTCGAGCTGCAAAAGGCCGAGTACGAGCGGCGCGACAAGGAGAGATCCCGGGGAGGTGGCGGAGGATCAGGCACGAAGCGCCCCGGCCAGGGAGGACGCCGCGACAAGGACAAGCAGCGGCAAGCGGATAGACCTCCCCGCGGCCGCGACAAGAACGAAGACGACGACGAAGACGAAGACATGGATGATGTCGAGACCAGTGAGCAGGAGTTTCAGAAAGCCACAGAGGTCTTGTGCGTAGACGGCGGTGCTTCTCTGCATACTTCTCACCGCCAGCTCAAGCAGTGGGCGCGGGAAGTCAATGCAGCGGAACCACCCGTCGAGTCGCGCAAGCCTCTGAAATGGTCCAGCACGCCTATCATCTTCGATATTGAGGGCCACCCTGACCGCACAACTGCGATCGGGTGCTTGCCGATGTTGGTCTCACCAACAGTCCGCAACCTCAAGGTCACTAAGATGCTAGTCGATGGCGGGGCTGGCTTGAACCTGATCTCCTCCTCTATACTCCAGAAACTCCAAGTCCCCGACAACGAGCTCGAAGAGACCGGCATGTTCCAAGGAATCAACCCGGGAAGGAGCAAGACGAAGGGGAAGATAATGTTGCCAGTGACATTTGGCAGCGAGCAGAACTTCAGGACAGAGAGGGTCACTTTTGACGTTGCCGATTTTCCATTGCCCTACAATGGAATTCTCGGCCGTCCAGCGCTCGCCAAGTTCATGGCGGCCTCTCACTACGCATACAACATGCTCAAGATGCCAGGTCCGATAAGCGTCATCTCTGTCCCCGGCGACAAGAAGGATGCCCTTATCTGTGCCGACAAGATCTACCGGGAAGCAGCAGCCGCAACCGATCACAAGCCACTTGCCGCTGAAGCTCCCGGAGGGAAGAGGAAGACCAAGCCCGACAAGTGCTTTGGTGCCCACTCCGGCAAGCGCACCTCTTGGGAGTGCTGCGCTACCGTCGAGGACGCGCCATCGAGCTCCACCGGCAAGAGTAAGAAGTCAACGGCAGCCCCGCCAATGACCAAGAAGGTGTCCGTCAAGGAGGACGGCACTGGTGGCACCTTCACCATCAGTGCCACTCTCGACCCCAAATAGGAAGGCGCGCTCGTTGCTTTCCTGCGGGCGAATGTCGATGTGTTCGCCTGGAAACCATCTGACATCCCCGGCGTTCCCAGGAAAGTGATTGAGCACCACCTCGCCGTCTGTCCTCATGCGCGGCCCGTCAAGCAGAGAGTTAGGAAGCAAGCGGTGGAGCGCCAAGAGTTCATCGCAGAAGAGATCAAGAAGTTGGAAGCGGCAGGCCTCGTCAGAGGTGTGCTCCATCCGACGTGGTTGGCCAATCCTGTTGTCGTGCGCAAAGCAAATGGGAAATGGAGGCTTTGCATCGACTTTACTGATGTTAACAGAGCTTGTCCCAAAGATCCTTTTCCCTTGCCGCGTATTGACCAGATTGTTGACTCCACGGCCGGATGTGACCTGCTTTCATTTCTTGACGCATACTCAGGATACCATCAGATCTTCATGGCTGAAGAAGATGAGGAGAAGACCGAATTCATCACTCCATGTGGCACGCACTGTTTCGTACGGATGCCTTTCGGTTTGAAGAATGCTGGTTCGACGTTTGCGAGGGTTGTCCATATCGCTTTTGAGCCACAGATCCACAGAAATGTGGAAGCCTACATGGATGACATAGTGGTGAAGAGCAGGAACGGGGCAACCCTGATTCAAGATTTAGAAGAGACCTTCACGAACCTGCGCAGGATCAGCCTCAAGCTCAACCCCGAGAAGTGTGTGTTTGGAGTCCCTTCAGGCAAGCTTCTCGGGTTCTTCGTGTCTCAGCGAGGAATCGAAGCCAACCCAGACAAAATCAAGGCCATCGAGCAGATCGAAGCACCAACACGCGTCAAGGACGTACGAAGGCTTGCCGGCTGCGTCGCAGCTCTCAGCAGGTTTATTTCCAAGTCTGCAGAACGCGCCCTGCCATTTTTCAAAGTTTTGAAAAAGGCAGGTCCAGTAAAATGGACTCCGGAAGCGAAGGCTGCGCTGCAGGACTTGAAGAAATACATGTCCTCCGCTCCAATACTTGTCGCGCCTAAACCACAAGAGAAGTTGCTGCTGTACCTGGCGGCAACCAATCAAGTGGTTAGTGCTGCGTTAGTAGCGGAGAGGGAGGCAGATGATGAGCTAGCAACCGCGGCAAGCGCGTCCAGCGACAAGCAAGAGGCTTCCCTGACAAGCTCTGGCCCCGACAAGGATGAATCTGCGCAGGAGCGAGTGGAGGTGCAGAAGAAGAGAATGGTGCAGCGCCCAGTTTACTTTGTCAGCTCCCTCCTGCAGGGGGCTAGGTCAAGGTACTCTGGTGTGCAGAAATTGCTTTTCGGCCTCCTCATGGCCTCAAGAAAGCTGCGCCATTACTTCCAAGCACATGAGATTACGGTTGTCACCCGCTTTCCGCTGAAGAGGATACTGCAGAATCCAGAAGCCACAGGCAGGATTGTCGAGTGGGCACTGGAACTGTCAAGCTTCGGTCTCAAATTTGAGAGCACTTCAACTATACAAAGCAGAGCATTGGCGGAGTTCATAGCAGAGTGGACACCGACACCAGACGGAGATCCCAGAGACGAGCATCCCCGTCAAAGAAGCAAGCAAAGAGTGGATGATGTATTTTGATGGTGCTTTCTTGCTGCAAGGCGCCGGTGGTGGCGTGGTGCTTATCACACCCACCGGAGAGCATCTCAAGTACATAGTCCAGATGCACTTCCCCAAGGAGCAAGCAACCAACAATACTGCAGAGTATGAAGGTTTGCTTGCCGGTCTCAGGATCGCGGCAGAACTTGGGATCAAGAAGCTCATTGTCAGGGGTGACTCGCAGCTTGTCATCCGCCAGGTGAACAAAGATTACCAGAGTCCGTTGATGGAAGCGTACGTTGATGAAGTGAGGAAGCTAGAAGAGCGCTTTGACGGCCTGCAAATGGAACACGTTCCAAGAGCTGAGAACGACATCGCTGATGGCCTGTCAAAGTGCGCAGCACTTAAGTTACCTGTGGAACCAGGAACCTTTGTGCTCAAGCTGACTCAGCCATCCGTAACACCATCAACCGGACAGAGCAAGAAGAGGAAGCTGGTCTCCGGTGACTATCTTCCGGCAGAGCTCCCCGGAGCCGTCGCCAAGAAGGTCCCCAAGATCGACGCCAAAAGCGCTGAGGAGCCGTCGGCTCCGGCAAACCCCAGGGTTTGTTCCATAGAAGCAGGCGCTCCCGACAAGTTTTGCTCCGGCAAGCTTGCCGGGGAACGTCAAGCTCCGGCTGAGCCCCAGATCCTCGTCGTAGAAGCGGACGTTCCCGCAGCAGCAGATGTGCCTTCAGTCCTTGTTGTCGAGCCACAGGCTCCAGCATGGGCGCAGCAGACTGTCCGTTTCCTCCAGGACGGAGAACTTCCCGAAGAACAAGAAGAAGCGGAAAGAGTAGCCCGGCACTCGAGTATGTACCAGTTCGTCGAGAACACGCTGTACAGAAGAGGGCGCAACGGTGTGAAATTGAAGTGTATTTCCCGGGAAGACGGACAAAAGCTGTTGGCAGAGATACATGGAGGCATATGTGGTCACCACATCGGCGCCAGAGCACTTGCCGGCAAAGCGTTCCGGCAAGGTTTCTTCAGGCCGACAGCACTTCAGGATGCAACTACACAAGTAACCAAGTGTGAAGCGTGCCAGTTCCATTCCAAGCAGATACACCAGCCAGCTCAAGCTCTCAAGACGATCCCTTTATCCTTGCCATTCTCGGTCTGGGGGCTCGACATCCTCGGCCCCTTCCCCCGAGCTGTCGGGGGCTTTGAGTACTTGTACGTCGCAATCGACAAGTTCACAAAGTGGCCAGAAGTGGAACCAGTGAGGAAGGTGATAGCACAGTCAGCAGTCAAGTTCTTCAGGTCGATTGATTGCCGCTTCGGGATCCCCAACAGGATCATCACCGACAACGGTACGCAATTCATGAGCCGCGCCTTCATGCAATACGTCCAAGATCTCGGCGCCAAGGTCTGCTTCGCTTCTGTTGCTCATCCCCGGAGCAACGGTCAAGCGGAGAGGGCCAATGCCGAAGTGCTGCGCGGGCTCAAGACCAGAACTTTCGACAGGCTGCACAAGTGCGGAAGAAACTGGATCGAGGAGCTGCCGGTGGCTCTTTGGTTGATCAGAACGACGCCAAATCGAGCCACTGGCCAGACACCATTTGCTCTAGTCTATGGAGCAGAAGCAGTTACCCCCACGGAACTCGTATACGGGTCACCTCGAGTGCTCGCTTATGATGAGCTTGAGCAAGAGCGGTTGCGTGAAGATGACGCGCTGCTCCTTAAGGAAGATCGTCTTCAGGCTGCTGTGCGAGCCTCTCGCTACCAGCAACCTTTGCGTCGCTACCATAGCCGCAAAGTTAAAGCCAGAAGCTTCGAGGAAGGCGACCTTGTTCTTCGGTGCGCCCCGTCCGGCAAGAATCATAACAAGTTGACGCCAAAGTGGGAAGGCCCTTACCGGGTGAGACGAGTCACGAGGCCCGGCACTGTCCGCCTCGAGACCGAAGATGGCACTCCGGTGAGCAACTCTTGGAATATTGAGCATCTTCGTAAGTTTTACCCGTAAGGCGCGGTTGTCGGGCCCCGTCCGGCAACCAACCTTTTGTACAAGTCTTGCCGCTGTTGCATGTAATCCTTTGTACAAAGCCAGGCGCAGACCCTGAGCAGCAGTAAATGAAGCGCTGGCGCCCTCAGCTTTAGCATGCATGCTGAGTCGAGTCTCGTCCTTGGTTAGGGTTGATAGTGCCTAACAGCTTCTAACCCCTAGCTTAGAGGTCGAGTCTGCGTCCTTTTTCCTGTTCTGTCATTTCCTTTGGTTCGCAGGGTTTTGCATATCCTGGCCAGACCGCTTAAGGACGAAGAGGAAAAGAAGGGCGGACCAGCATCTGGTCCCCGGCAAACCAGTGTTGTCGGGGGCTGCAAGTACGAAGATTCGCCCGCGGCAAGCCAAAGTTGCCGGGGGCTGCAATCCCAGATAAGTTTTTCATCCCTTATCATGCAGTCTCTTATGGACTGAGGAATTCGAAAGCCTTGTTTCTTCCTAAAAAGCTGCCGTGCTCCCTTAACTCTGGGCCCCGGAGCGCGTTCCTGGGGCCAGTTTTGGTAGTAGCCGCGGCGGCAAAGGAACGGAATGAGGAGCCCGAACCCGCCTCATCCCTACCTCCGCCAAAGGCGTGAGGAAGGTCGAGTGGCGCGGGAAGACGGCAGGGCCTGTTGCCGGGCAAAGAAGTGTCTATCTTAGCGATATAAAGGATTCCCTCCTTGTCGTGGGTTTTACCAGCGAGACAAATGGCCCGGCAAACATCCCCTTCTCATTAAAAACATTCCGCTCAGGTACAGTTCAAAGAGAATGAAAAACATGAGAGATGGGATTACAAGCTTTAAATGCAACTAGAGCCCGAAGGCTTACAAGCTAAAAAGAGATAAGGTGCCCGTAATCACTTTCTTGTCTCTCTCCTCAGGACGTAGGACAAGGAGGCAAAAAGGGCAAAAGGGGCGCCTAGGCGAGCTACGGGTGGCAGAAGACACCAACAGAACGCCCCGGGGGCCAGCTGAAAGCTGGACGGTGACGGCGGCGCTGGAAGTAGGGCTCGACGAGGCGGCAGGACATCAGCACGCTGTCGAGGGCGCCGTGCCCTCCTACTCCGAGTTGACGGCCTTGCCGCCCGCCCTCTTCCTCTTCCGCAGCCCCCCTACGCCAGCCGCCAAGGAGACGACCCCGGGAAGCTCAAGGAGCCGGCGACACGGATGATGGGGTCACCGGTGCCACGCGGAGCCGCGACCGACGCCTAGCCGGACCCGTCATCCCGACGACCGCTACCCTCGTCGTCGTTGTCGCTCCCCTCCTCATCACTCTCACTCGAGGAGGAGCTTTCGCTGTCGGAGGAGCTATCCACGCAGCACCGGGCCCGGGTCCCGAAGCACCCGAAGACCTTGACGGAGAGGAGATCGCCCTCCATCAACTTAAAATGGAGGGTGAACCCCTCCGTCAAGCTGTGGATACGGGCGAACATCTTCCACCCTCGACCAAGATACACCACGCCGGGGGCTGGGGACTCAACGTGGACCCGCGTGCCGCTGATCCCGCAGCCCCTCATGCGCAGTCTTAGTGTCTCAGGTTGTTCCATATCCATCATGCTTGCGAAGGGGGCCGGGAGGCAGAGGCGACGACGAGGCGCCCGGCGCAGCCTGACGAAGAACACGCAAGGGGCGTCCCCGATGTGGACTGCCGCGGGAAGAGGGGCCGCTGGCGGAGGCGAGGCCGGCGCGTCGCCCTGTTCGCCTCGTCCCCGAGCGCCTCGGCCTCGTCCACGACCTCGCCCCCTCCCCCTTCCCCTTACGGTTGGCTCTGCCACCGCGGGTGCAAGGGGAGGAGGGGCGCGTTGCCTAGCGGCGACCCTCGCCGCCACCGATGAGGGACTGGGGTTCCCTTTCTCCATAGCGAATGGAGAGAGGGGATCAGAAGCTGAAGAGAAGCAAAGATGAAGGAGAGTGGGTTTTCGTCGCCCCCCTCTTGCTCTTTATAAAGGAGCAGGGTGGGGGCTCGACCGCCCCGCTCAGCCAATCAAGACGCAGGAAGAGCAGGCGACTCGGACCGGCCTGCTGCCTCGGCCCGCGACGACCCGGTTTCCTGCCTCCACCGTCCGCGACCCCAGGTGCATGGAAGCCGCGTGGCTGGCATGCAGGACCGAGGCGACGGATGAGGCGACCTCCCATCGCCCCGTGATCATGGGGAGCGGGCGCCTCGGAAACCGTGCCTCGGCCCCGTCCAGCAAACGAGTCGCGCCTCCACGCCTCCCTCCACTTATGGGGATAGCGCGAACCGTCCCCCTTTATTGCGACGTGACGCATGCCTGCGGGGCTCAGCCCCGCGCACGCCGCCCACGTCACGCACGCCTCTCCCCACGATGCCGCGTCCGACGCGCGCCGTTCAGGGAGGACGTGGTGGATGCAGAAGAAGATGCAGCGTGACCCAGGCCACGCGTGCCCGTGCACTGTTTTGGTCCTAGCCCAACAGCGCTCGGCACCGTGTATGGCCCAGGCCCGGGGGCTCCTGTCGGTGTACTAAAGTAGGGGTACCTTAGTACCCCGAACTTGTGCACGGGCAGTCGTAGCACCCCGCGGCAAGGCTTTCCAAGCGATCGCCAAAACTCTCTATGGTCCCTTTTTGGGCCATCCAAGAACAAAGTATTTGAGCCAAGGCCCCGGCAGGAGGAGCTTGCCGGGAAGGCCACCCGAAGAGAGCGAGGCCCCGACAAGAGGATCTTGCCGGGACAACCACTCGAAGCACAAGGCCCCGGCAAGAGGAGCTTGCCGGGAAGGCCGACCGAGGCACGACAAGAGACTTGCTGCGACGCGCCACGTGTCCCGGCAAGGACCGGTGAGCGACAAGCTCCTGGGCACGACAAGGCATCAATCGCGGCAAGGTGCTTGCCGTGACAAGTCACCACCCTGCGCTTGCGCTCCAGCTCATCCACCCACGCGTCGCTCTGGGGCCATTCTAGGAGTACGTGGCGAGAGGCTGCGCAGCCAGGGGCATGCGGTGGCGAAGCAACGCTGACAGGGTAGCCGTCGTGGCAAACGGTGGCGCCCCTGACGGTCCCTTCTCTGCACTGTTTGGGCGACCCAGACGGGCATTTAATGCCCTTGTCCCCTGCCGTCAGAGTTAGGTATGATAGCACTGTACAAACAGCTGTACCCAACACAGCGTTTTCCAGTTTTACCCCTCGCCTACGTTGCCACCTGTGGGTAACCCCTTGCGCATATAAAAGGAGGCCCCATGCGCAACGAAGGAGGAGGGGGAGGGAGGAGGAGAGAGGAGGAGGAAGCAGACCACTCACACTCGGTCTGGTTAGTTGGCTGAGTGTACTGTAGCACTCAGCGCTCCCAAGAACACAATACAAACCACAAAGCAGCAGTAGGGTTTTACGCATCCGTGCGGCCCGAAGCTGGGTAAATCCCCTTGTGTGCATCGCCTCGATCCGCTCTTCGCGCGACCTCCGCCCCCCGTCGAAACAGAAAGGGGCTCGGTCCCCATAGGTGTTCGTGGAGGCAGATTTCCCCCGACAACGTGATCCAAATCAACTAAACCATGTTCGATCATCACGTGAGATGGAGTAGTTTCAATGGTGAACATCACCATGTTGATCATATCTACTATATGATTCACGCTCGACCTTTCGGTCTCCGTGTTCCGAGGCCATATCTGTTATATGCTAGGCTCGTCAAGTTAAACCTGCGTATTCTGTGTGTGCACCTGTTTTGCACCCGTTGTATTTGAACGTAGAGCCTATCACACCCGATCATCACGTGGTGTCTCAGCACGAAGAACTTTCGCAACGGTGCATACTCAGGGAGAACACTTTTACTATGATAATTTAGTGAGGGATCATCTTATAATGCTACCGTGAATCAAAGCAAGATAAGATGCATAAAAGATAAACATCACATGCAATCAATATAAGTGATATGGTATGGCCATCATCATCTTGTGCTTGTGGTCTCCATCTCCGAAGCATCGTCATGATCACCATCGTCACCGGCGCGACACCTTGATCTCCATCGTAGCATCGTTGTCGTCTCGCCAATCTTATGCTTCTATGACTATCACTACCGCTTAGTGATAAAGTAAAGCATTACAGGGCGATTGCATTGCATACAATAAAGTGACAACCATATGGCTCCTGCCAGTTGCCGATAACTCGGTTACAAAACATGATCATCTCATACAATAAAATTTAGCATCATGTCTTGACCATATCACATCACAACATGCCCTGCAAAAACAAGTTAGATGTCCTCTACTTTGTTGTTGCAAGTTTTACGTGGCTGCTACAGGCTTAGCAAGAACCAATCTTACCTATGCATCAAAACCACAACGATAGTTTGTCAAGTTGGTGCTGTTTTAACCTTCGCAAGGACCGGGCGTAGCCACACTCTGTTCAACTAAAGTTGGAGAAACTGACACCTGCCAGCCACCTGTGTGCAAAGCACGTCGGTAGAACCAGTCTCACGTAAGCGTACGTGTAATGTCGGTCTGGGCCGCTTCATCCAACAATACCGCCGAACCAAAGTATGACATGCTGGTAAGCAGTATGACTTATATCACCCACAACTCACTTGTGTTCTACTCGTGCATATAACATCAACACATAAAACCAGGCTCGGATGCCACTGTTGGGGAACGTAGTAATTTCAAAATTTTCCTACGCACACGCAAGATCATGGTGATGCATAGCAACGAGAGGGGAGAGTGTTGTCTACGTACCCTCGTAGACCGAAAGCGGAAGCGTTATGACAACGCAGTTGATGTAGTCGTACGTCTTCACGATCCGACCGATCCAAGCACCGAAAGCACGGCACCTCCGAGTTCTAGCACACGTTCAGCTCGATGACAATCCCTGGACTCTGATCCAGCAAAGTGTCAGGGATGAGTTCCGTCAGCACGACGGCGTGGTGACGATCTTGATGTTCTACCGTCGCAGGGCTTCGCCTAAGCACCGCGACAATATTATCGAGGATTATGGTGGATGGGGCCACCGCACACGGCTAAGAGAACGATCGCGAAGATCAACTTGTGTGTCTAGAGGTGCCCCCCTGCCCCCGTATATAAAGGAGAAAGGGGGGAGGCCGGCCGGCCCTTGTGGGCACGCCAAGGAGGAGGAGTCCTCCTCCTAGTAGGAGTAGGACTCCCCTCTTTCCTACTCCTACTAGGAGGGGGAAAGGAAGGGGGAGAGGGAGAAGGAAAGGGGGGCGCCGCCCCCCCCCCTCTCCTAGTCCAATTCGGACCAGAGGGGGAGGGGGTGCACGGCCCACCCTGGCCGCCCCTCTCTCTCTCCACTAAGGCCCATTAGGCCCATACTTCTCCCGAGGGGGTTCCGGTAACCCTCCGGCACTCCGGTTTTCACCGAAATCACCCAGAACATTTCCGGTGTCCGAATATAGTCGTCCAATATATCAATCTTTATGTCTCGACCATTTCGAGACTCCTCGTGATGTCCGTGATGACATCCGGGACTCGGAACAACCTTCGGTACATCAAAACATATAAACTCATAATGAAACTGTCATCGTAACGTTAAGCGTGCGGACCCTACGGGTTCGAGAACAATGTAGACATGACCGAGACACGTCTCTGGTCAATAACCAATAGTGGAACCTGGATGCTCATATTGGCTCCTACATATTCTACGAAGATCTTTATCGGTCAGATCGCATAACTACGTATGTTGTTCCCTTTGTCATCGGTATGTTACTTGCCCGAGTTTCGATCGTCGGTATCTCAATACCTAGTTCAATCTCGTTACCGGCAAGTCTCTTTACTCGTTTCGTAATACAATATCTCGCAACTAACTCATTAGTTGCAATTCTTGCAAGGCTTGTGTGATGTGCACTACTGAGAGGGACCAGAGATACCTCTCCGACAATCGGAGTGACAAATCCTAATCTCGAAATACGCCAACCCAACATGTACCTTTGGAGACACCTGTAGAGCACCTTTATAAATCACCCGGTTATGTTGTGACGTTTGGTAGCACACAAAGTGTTCCTAAGGTAAACGGGAGTTGCATAATCTCATAGTCATAGGAACATGTATAAGTCATGAAGAAAGCAATAGCAACATACTAAACGATCGGGTGCTAAGCTAGTGGAATGGGTCATGCCAATCACATCATTCTCCTAATGATGTGATCCCATTAATCAAATGACAACACATGTCTATGGTTAGGAAACATAACCATCTTTGATTAACGAGCTAGTCAAGTAGAGGCATACTAGTGACGTTTAGCTTGTCTATGTATTCACACAAGTATTATGTTTCCGATTAATACAATTCTAGCATGAATAATAAACATTTATCATGATATAAGGAAATAAATAATAACTTTATTATTGCCTCTAGGGCATATTTCCTTCAGCCACCATCAGGCCCACGCCAGTCACACCTCCACCACCGTTCGCATGTAGCAACCGACCCAACCAGCTAGGTAGGCACCTGCGTAGCGGCGTGCAGATCTTCGTGGAGACCCACCTCTGCGCCACCTTAGCTGCCTGCCTGCCTACATGGCATCGCAGGCACCGCTGGCCAGGGCGCGTGTCGACGCAAGAGGGACCGGCGACAGACAGGACGGGGCTCTCCCCCGTCCCCGATAAAGCAAGGACACCTGAGCAAGGCTGAGGGAGTCCTGGATTAGGGGGTATTCGGGTAGCCGGACTATACCTTCGCCGGACTCCTGGACTATGAAGATACAAGATTGAAGACTTCGTCCCGTGTCTGGATGGGACTTTCCTTGGCGTGGAAGGCAAGCTAGGCGATGCGGATATTCAAGATCTCCTACCATTGTAACCGACTCTGTGTAACCCTAACCCTATCCGGTGTCTATATGTCGGTGTACAAAAGTAGGGGTACCTTAGTACCCCGAACTTGTGCACGGACAGTCGCACCCCCCCCCCCCGCGGCAAGGCTAGCTTGGGGAACGCCAAAACCCTCCGCGGTCCCTTCCTGGACCATCCAAGACAAAACGCTTGAGCCAAGAAGACAAGGCCCCGGCAAGAGGCGCTTGCCGGGCCAGAGAGACAAGGCGGGACGACCAAGCAGAAGCCCAAGGGACCCCCGCGGGAGGAGCTCGCCAGGGGAGCCCACCAGGGCAACTTAGGGAAAACTCGCCCCGATGCACCGTGCGCCCTGGCAAGGCCCGGCGAACGGCAGGTACCCGGGCGCGGCAAGACAGCAGCCGCGGCAAGCCATTTGCCGCGACAAGCCACCACCTCAGGACTGCGCTCCAGCTCACCCGCCCACGCGTCGCTTTGGGGCTTCCCCAGAGGCACGTGGCGGGGCACCGCGCAACCAGAGGCATGCGATGGCATGCAACGCTGACAAGGTCGCTCTCGTGGCAAACGGGGACGCCCCTAACGGTCCGCCTCAGCACTGCTCGGGCGACCCAGACGGGCATTTAATGCCCTTGTTCCCCGCCGTCAGAGTTAGGTGCGATAGCACTGTGCAGCCACTGTGCACATAGCTCTTTTCCATTTTTACCCTCACCTACGCTGCCACCTGTGGGCAATCCCTTGACATATAAAAGGAGACCCCATGCGCACGTAGAGGGGGAGGAGGAACCCATTCGCGTCCAGCCACTCGAGCAGCTCGAGTGTACTATAGCATCTCGCGCTTTCGAGCAAGAACCCAAATCAACCAGACAAGCAGCAGTAGGGTTTTACGCACCAGTGCGGCCCGAAGCTGGGTAAAATCGTTGTGTGTGTGTGTGTCGCCTCGATCCGCTCTTTGCGCAGCCTCCGCTCCCTGCCGAACCGAGAAGGGGCTCCGTCCCCATAGGTGTTCGAGGAGGCCGATTCCCCCCGACATCTCTGGCGCGCCAGGTAGGGGGGCGTCGAGGTTGTGCGAACCTGATCCGGCGTCCGCACAGGCTAGATCTCCATCGCCTTCATCGGCATGCCACCGAAGAGGAATGCTCCAGAGGCGGCTGGCCCGTCTGCGCCGAACCCACAGCCCTTGGAGCGGATGGGTGATGGGGAAGGCGCCGGCGGAGGAACGGGCGTCGTTGAACCAGTTCGTGGTACCACGGCTTCCGAAATCGCTCCGCGCTCCTCCCAGGAGGCGCGGAATCAGCAGCGTCTTGGTACCCATGGTGCCATACGCTCGCTGGACCCAGATCGAGCTGGCGAACCCCAGGACACTCAGGGCCAGCAAGCGCACCAGCTTGCTGGCACGAGCGTGGCACGGCTTCCTGGACCGGGTGCTGCTCCTTCTAACGAGGTTAGGAGTTCGAGCACATCCCGCTCCACGCGCCGTTCGCCGCCACTGCCCGCCACTCCAGCGGAAGCTCTCGCACGAGCCAATTGCTCCTGGATTACCCTCCGGCGTCGGACAAGCTCGATGATTGGAGGGCCACCATCCAGAGTCTCATCGGTTTTGCCAACGGCGACACGCCGCGGCAGCCTGGTGCGTCGCAGCCGCGGCAGGTCGCCCAGGCGAGAACCGATGGCGCCAAGACTGGTGGGGGTGCGACCACCGTGCACTCCCCACACCAGAGGCAACGGACGCCGACCCGCCGGACCCACCACGACGACGCCTCTACTGCGTCGTCGAATCCGCGGACCCGTCGCGACCAGCGCCAAGTCCTCCACGAGCAAAAGGAGGAAGACGCTCGAACTCACATCGAGCGCAGAAGAGAAGCGCGGCGTCAATCAGACTAGCGCGCTGAGCTCGCTGGCGACATGCACGCACCGGGGGAACCAGGCGACTTGCCGTATTCGGTAGGCTGCCCTGCGTTCACCCGCGAGCTGCGGCAAGTCCAGTGGCCCAGCACAAAGAACTTCAGGCCTGACGTACCCGAGAAGTACGACGGCAAGTCGCATCTGTCAGAGTTCCTCAGCATCTACACCATCGCGGTGCAAGCTGCCGGGGGACGAGACGACAAGATCCTAGCGAACTACTTCCCGCTGGTAGTCAAACCCAACGTCAGATCCTGGCTCATGCACTTGCCAGACAACTCCATATCCTCCTGGCCAGACGTGTGCCATCAGTTTGTCGGCTCCTTCACGGGCGGCCACAAACCCCACGGCCAGGCGAGTGACCTTTACTTGCTCGTTCAGAAGGAAGGAGAGTCTCTGCGCAAGTTCATCCAAAGATTCAGCCGCGTGCACTACAACATCCCAGACGTCCACCCCGTTGCGGTCATTAGCGCGTTCCATCAGAACGTGCGAAACCGCAGAATGCGGGAGGAGATGGCGATGTGCAAAATCAAGGACGTCAGCGAGCTATACGCCCTGGCCGACGAGTGTGCGCGCGCTGAGGAGGGGAGGAAACTCCTCGGAGAAAGCATCGGAGCAGGAGGGTCTGACAGTGACGACACCGCCCCGGCGAGGAAAGGCCTGCGGCGGAATAACAAGAAGAAAAAGAGCCAAGAAGTGATGGTTGTTGAGCAGTCCAGCAGTGGAGGCACCGCCAAGAAAGCCCAGGCCGGTGGCTCCGGCAAGGAGGTTGCCGGGTGCCCCAGCTGCCAGGCAGTGGCGGTCGCCGACAAGCGGGACGGCACCGACAAGAAGTATTGCAAGATCCACCGCACCAAGGGCCACGACCTCCAGAATTGCAAGCAGGTCGAGCGGCTCGTCGAGCTGCAGAAGGCCGAGTATGAGCGGCGCGACAAAGAGAGAGCCCAAGCAGGCGGCGGGGGATCCAGCACGAAGCGTCCCGGCCAGGGGGAACGCCGCGGCAGGGACAAGCAGCGGCAAGCAGACAGACCTCCCAGAGGCCGCGACAAGGATGAAGACGACGAAGAAATCCCAGAGACGAGCATCCCAGGAAAGGAAACAAACAAAGAGTGGCTGATGTACTTCGATGGCGCTTTCTCGCTGCAAGGCGCCGGTGCTGGCGTACTGCTTGTCGCGCCCACCGGAGAGCACCTCAAGTACGTCGTCCAAATGCACTTTCCCAAGGAGCAGGCAACCAACAATACAGCAGAGTATGAAGGTTTGCTTGCCGGTCTCAGGATCGCGGCAGAACTTGGGATCAAGAAGCTTATTGTCAGGGGTGACTCGCAACTCGTCGTCCGCCAAGTGAACAAGGATTACCAGAGTCCGTTGATGGAGGCTTACGTTGATGAAGTGAGGAAGCTTGAAGAGCGCTTTGATGGCCTACAAATAGAGCACGTTCCAAGAGCCGAGAACGATGTTGCCGACGGCCTGTCAAAGTGCGCCGCACTAAAGTTACCTGTGGAACCAGGAACCTTTGTGCTCAAGCTGACTCAGCCATCCGTGACACCGTCAACTGGACAGAACAAGAAGAGGAAGTTGGTCTCCGGCGACTATCTCCCGGCAGAGCTTCCCGAAGCCGCCGCCAAGAGAGTCCCCAAGATCGACGCCAACAGTGCTGAGGAGCAACCTGCTCCGGCAAGCCCTAGGGTTTGTTCCGTTGAAGCAGGTGCTCCCGACAAGCTCTGCTCCGGCAAGCTTACCGGGGAACGACAAGCTCCGGTCGAGCCCCAGACTCTCGTCGTAGAAGCTAATGTTCCCACAGCCGCAGACATGCCTTCGGTCCTTTTCGTCGAGCCACGAGCTCCGACGTGGGCGCAGCAGATCGTCCGTTTCCTTCAGACAGGAGAACTTCCCGAAGAGCAAGAGGAAGCGGAAAGAGTAGCCCGGCAGTCCAGTATGTACCAGTTTGTTGACAGCACACTGTATAGAAGAGGACGCAATGGGGTGAAATTGAAGTGCATCCACCGGGAAGACGGACAGAAGCTGTTGGCGGAGATACATGAGGGCATATGCGGTCACCACATTGGCATAAGAGCACTTGCCGGCAAAGCGTTCCGGCAGGATTTCTTCTGGCCGACAGCCCTCCAGGACGCAACTGCACAAGTAACCAAGTGTGAAGCGTGCCAGTTCCACTCCAAGCAGATACGCCAACCAGCTCAAGCTCTCTAGACAATCCCTTTATCCAGGCCCTTTTCGGTCTGGGGGCTCGATATCCTCGGCCCCTTCCCCCGAGCTGTCGGGGGCTTTGAGTACTTATACGTCGCCATCGACAAGTTCACAAAGTGGCCGGAAGTGGAACCAGTGAGGAAGGTGACGGCCCAGTCCGCGATCAAATTCTTCAGGTCGATTGTTTGCCGTTTCGGGATCCCTAACAGGATCATCACCGACAACGGTACGTAATTCACGAGCCACGCCTTCATGCAGTACATCCAAGACCTCGGCGCCAAGGTCTGCTTCGCTTCTGTTGCTCATCCTAAGAGCAACGGTCAAGCGGAAAGGGCCAACGCCGAGGTGCTGCGCGGGCTCAAGACCAGAAGTTTTGACAGGCTGCACAAGCGCGGACGGAACTGGATCGAGGAGCTGCCAGCGGTTCTTTGGTCGATCAGAACGACGCCAAATCAAGCCACTGGCCAGACACCAGTTGCTCTAGTCTATGGAGCAGAAGCAGTTACCCCCACGGAACTCGTATATGGGTCACCTCGAGTGCTCGCTTATGACGAGCTTGAGCAAGAGCGGTCGCGTGAAGATGACGCGCTGCTCCTCCAGGAAGATCGTCTCCAGGCTGCTGTGCGAGCCGCTCGCTACCAGCAAGCTTTGCGTCGCTACCATAGCCGCAGAGTCAAAGCCAGGAGCTTCGAGGTAGGCGACCTTGTTCTTCGGCACGTTCAGTCGGCCAAGAATCACAACAAGTTGACGCCGAAGTGGGAAGGCCCTTACTGGGTGAGACGAGTCACGAGGCCCGGCACTGTCCGCCTCGAGACCGAAGATGGAACTCCGGTGAGCAACTCCTGGAATATTGAGCATCTTCGTAAGTTTTACCCGTAAGGCGTGGTTGTCGGACCCCGTTCGGCAACCAGCCTTTTGTACAAGTCTTGCCGCAGTTGCATGTAATCCTTTGTACAAAGCCAGGCACAGACCCTGGCAGCAGATAATGAAGCGCTGGCGCCCTAAGTTTTAGCATGCATGCCGAGTCGAGTCTCGTCCTTGGTTAGGGTTGATAGTGCCTAACTGTCGCTAACCCCTAGCTTAGAGGTCGAGTCTACGTCCCTTTTTTTCCTGTTCTTTCCTTTGGTTCGCAGGGATTACCTGTCCCAGCCGGGCCACTCAAGGATGAAGAGGGGGAGAAGGACGAACCAACGCCTACACCCCGGCAAGCCAAAGTTGCCGGGGACTATGAGTACGAGGATCCACCCGCGGCAGGCCTCAGATGCCGGGGGCTGTAACCTCAGATAAGTTTCGGCATCCCTTATCATGCATTCTCTTATGGACTGTGGGATACGAAAACCTCGCTTCCTCCTAAGAGCTGCCGTGCTCTCTTAAACGACAAGCCCCAGAGCGCGTTCCTGGGGCCCCTTTTTGATAGTAGCCGCGGCGGCAAAAGAAGGAAACGAGGGGCCTGAACCCGCCTTCTCCCTGCCTCCACCAAGAGCGCGAGGAAGGTCGAGGGGCACGGGAAGACGGCAGGGCCTGTTGCCGGGCGAGGAAGTGTCTATCTTAAAGATGAAAAGGATTCGCTCCTTGCCGCGGGTGGTACCCACGAGACAAATGATCCGGCAAACATCCCCTTTTCATTAAAAACATTCCGCTCAGGTACAGTTCAGAGAGAATGAAGAACATGAAAAGATGGGATTACAAGATTTAAATGCAGCTAAGGCCCGAAAGCTTACAAGTTAAAAAGAGATAAGGTGCCCGTAATCCCTTTCTTGTCTCTCTCTTCAGGAGGTAGGGCAAGGAGACGAGAAGGGCAAAAGGGGCGCCTAGGCGAGCTACGGGTGGCATAAGACACCAAGAACATCCGGAGCTCCATCCGGGGGCTCCGGAAGCTGGATGGTGACGGCGGCGCCGGAAGCGGAGCTCGAAGATGGGGCAGCGGGACGTCAACACGCTGTCCAAGGCATATGGCCCTCGCACTCTGAGTTGACGGCCTTGCCGCCAGCCTCTTCCCTTTCCGCAGCCTCGCCACTCCAACCGCCGGGGAAGACAAAATCCCGGCAAGAGGAGCTTGCCGGGCCGGAGAGAAGACCCCGGTGGTCGTCGCCGAGAGCAATGGTGATGACGGCGTCTGGGGCGAAGCTGGAAGATCAGGCAGCAGGGTGCCGGCAAGATGGCGAAGACGGCACGTACCCCGACTTCGCGGCCTCGCCGCCCGCCCTCTTCCTCTTCCGCAGCCTCCCTACGCCAGCCGCCCAAGGAGACGACCCCGGGAGTTCATGGAGCCAGCGACGCGGATGATGGGGTCGCCGGTGCCACCCGGGGCTGCGACCGGCACCTAGTCGGACCCGTCATCCCGGCGACTACAACCCTCGTCGTCGCTGTCGCTCCCCTCCTCATCACTCTCGCTCGAGGAGGAGCCTTCGCTGTCGGAGGAGCTATCCACGCAGCACGAAGCCCGGGTGCCGAGGTCCCCGAAGGCCTTGACGGAGAGAAGGTCGCCCTCCATCAACTTGAAATGGAGGGTGAACCCCTCCATCAGGCTGTGGATGCGGGCGAACGACTTCCACCCTCGGCCAAGATACATCGCGCCAGGGGCTCGGGACTCGACGTGGACTCGCGTACCGCTGATCCCGCAGCCCCTCATCCGCAGTCTCAGCGTCTCGGGTCGCTCCACCTCCAACACGCTCACGAAGGGAGCCGGGAGGCGGAGGCGACGGCGAGGCGCCCGACGCAGCCTAATGATGAACTCGCAGGGGTCGTCCCCGAGGTGGACCGCCGTGAGAAGAGGGGCCGCTGGCGGGGGAGAGGCCGGCGCGTCACCCCGTCCGCCTCGCCCCCGGGCGCCTCGGCCACGACCGCGACCCCGTCCACGGCCTCGCCCCCTCCCCCTTCCCCTCACGGCCGGCTCCGCCGCCGCAGGCGCAAGGGGAGGAGGGGCGCGCCGCCTAGCAGCGACCCTCGCCGCCACCGACGAAGGACCAGGATTCCCTGCCTCCATGACAAATGGGGGGGGGGGAATCAGAAGCCGAAGAGGAGAAGAGATGAAGGAAGTGCGGATTTCCGTTCCCCCCCATCGCCCTTTTTAAAGGAGCGGAGTGGGGGCTCGGCCGCCCCACCTAGCCAATCAAGGCGGAAGAGGAGCAGTTGGCTGGGGCCGACTCGCCGTCCCGGCCCGCGATGGCCCGGCCTCCTGCCTCCACCGCCACGACCCCTAGTGCATGGAGACTGTGTGGCAGGCGCGCAGAGCCGAGGCGACGGGTGAGGCGACCTATCCCCACCCCGTGATCGTGGGGAGCGGGCGCCTCGAAAACCGCGCCTCGGCCCCATTCGTTCATCGAACCGCGCCTCCACATCTCCCCCCACTTGTGGAGAGGGCACGAATCGCCCCCTTTATTGCGACATGACGCATGCCTGCGGGGCACAGCCCCGCACACGCCGCCCACGTCCCGCACGCCTCTCCCCCACAGCGCCGCGTTCGACGCGTGCCATCTGGGGAAGGTACGTGGGGCTCGGAGTTAAGACGCAACCTGACCCAGGCCACGGGCGTCCGTGCACTGTTTTGGGCCTGGCCCAACAGCGCTCGGCACCGTGTATGGCCAGGCCCGGGGGCTCCTGTCGTTGTACTAAAGTAGGGGTACCTTAGTACCCCGAACTTGTGCACGGACAGTCGCAGCCCCCCCTCCCCCCCGCGGCAAGGCTAGCTTGGGGAATGCCAAAACCCTCCGCGGTCCCTTCCTGGACCATCCAAGACAAAACGCTTGAGCCAAGAAGACAAGGCCCCGGCAAGAGGCGCTTGCCGGGCCAGAGAGACAAGGCCCCGGCAAGAGGAGCTTGCCGGGACGACCAAGCAGAAGCCCAAGGGACCCCCGCGGGAGGAGCTCGCCAGGGGAGCCCACCAGGGCAACTCAGGGAAAACTCGCCCCGATGCACCGTGCGCCCCGACAAGGCCCGGCGAACGGCAAGTACCCGGGCGCGGCAAGACAGCAGCCGCGGCAAGCCATTTGCCGCGACAAGCCACCACCTCAGGACTGCGCTCCAGCTCACCCGCCCACGCGTCGCTTTGGGGCTTCCCCAGAGGCACGTGGCAGGGCACCGCGCAACGAGAGGCATGCGATGGCATGCAACGCTGACAAGGCCGCTCTCGTGGCAAACGGGGACGCCCCTAACGGTCCGCCTCAGCACTGCTCGGGTGACCCAGACGGGCATTTAATGCCCTTGTTCCCCGCCGTTAGAGTTAGGTGCGATAGCACTGTGCAGCCACTGTGCACATAGCTCTTTTCCATTTTTACCCTCACCTACGCTGCCACCTGTGGGCAATCCCTTGACATATAAAAGGAGACCCCATGCGCACGTAGAGGGGGGAGGAGGAACCCATTCGCGTCCAGCCACTCGAGCAGCTCGAGTGTACTATAGCATCTCGCGCTTTCGAGCAAGAACCCAAATCAACCAGACAAGCAGCAGTAGGGTTTTACGCACCAGTGCGGCCCGAAGCTGGGTAAAATCGTTGTGTGTGTGTGTGTCGCCTCGATCCGCTCTTTGCGCAGCCTCCGCTCCCCGCCGAACCGAGAAGGGGCTCCGTCCCCATAGGTGTTCGAGGAGGCCGATTCCCCTCGACACTATATAAACCGGAGGGTTGTAGTCCGTAGGACGAACCATCTTCATACACAATCATACCATAGGCTAGCTTCTAGGGTTTAGCCTCCTTGATCTCGTGGTAGATCTACTCTTGTACTACCCATATCATCAATATTAATCAAGCAGGAGTAGGGTATTACCTCCATCGAGAGGGCCCGAACCTGGGTAAAAACATCGTGTCCCTTGTCTCCTGTTACCATCCGGCCTTGACGCACAGTTCGGGACCCCCTACCCGAGATCCGCTGGTTTTGACACCGACATTGGTGCTTTCATTGAGAGTTCCTCTGTGTCGTCGCCTTTAGGCCCGATGGCTCCTCTGATCATCAACAACGATGAGGTCCAGGGTGAGACCTTTCTTCCCGGACAGATCTTCGTTTTCGGCGGCTTCGCTCTACGGGCCAATTCGCTTGCTCATCTGGAGCAGATCGAAAGCTACGGCCCTGGCCATCAAGTCAGGTTTGGAAGCTAAGACTACATGGTTGATATCCGCGGAGACTTGATATTCGATGGGTTCGAGCCACAGCCAAGCGCGCCGCACTACCTCGGGGGGCATACTCTAGCTCTGCCTCCGAACAGTGTCCTGGAGGCCGCATACGCACCGGCTCCGACCCTTAACTCGGAGCCTATTGCGCCAAGCGAGGATGGACGGTTGGACGTCACCTTGGGGGCTGCGATCTCAAAGGCGATCGAGCCGAACGCCAGCCCTGCACTTCGCGTGACCCGTGACCCCGAGGGTCCGGACTCCTCCCCGGAATCCGAACCCCCCGCGCCCCTGCCGGTCGAATCCGATTGGGCGCCGATAATGGAGTTCACCGCCGCGAACATATTTCAGCACTCGCCTTTTGGCGACATCCTGAATTCTTTCAAGTCTCTCTCTTTATCAGGAGAGCCTTGGCCGAATTACGGTCAGCGAGGATGGGATACGGACGATGAAGAAATTCAAAACCCACCCACCACCCACTTGGTAGCCACTGTCGACGATTTAACCGACATGCTTGACTTCGGCTCCGAAGACTTAGACGGTATGGACGACGAGGTTGGAGACGAACAAGAACCAGCACCTGTAGGGCGCTGGACAGCGACCTCGTCATATGACATATATATGGTGGATACTCCAAAAGATGGAGATGGCGAGGGAACAGCGGGGGATGACACCTCCAAGAAACAGCTAAAGCGCCGGCGACAGCGGCGCCGCTCTAAATCCCGCCAAAGCAAAAACGGTGATTCCGGCACCGGAGATAATAGTACCCCGGATAGCGCCGAAGAACACCCCCCCAGCAAGATTCAGCGCAGGAAGATGGAGAAGCCAGCCCTCATGAGAGAGCGACAGACCGAGAGGTTGAGGATGATAACTATATGCCTCCCTCCGAAGACGAGGCCAACCTTGATGACGACGAATTCGTCGTACCATCAGACCCCGCCAAACAAGAGCGTTTCAAACGTAGGCTTTTAGCCACGGCGAACAGCCTCAAGAAAAAGCAGCAACAGCTTAGAGTTGATCAAGATCTGCTAGCTGATAGATGGACTGAAGTCCTTGCGGCTGAAGAGTATGAACTCGAACGCCCCTCCAAAAGCTACCCAAAGCGCAGGCCGCTACCCCGATCAGAGGAGGAAGCGCCTACATCACCAGCGCACGACATGGCAGACCGGCCACCTCGCGGCCGCGACAGAGAGGCCTCTCGGCCCTCCACACAAGCCATGCCCCGGCGCCGCTCAACTAAGGCACGGGAAAACGCGCCAAACCTGCGAAATGTACTGGAGGATAAGGCAAGGCAAACAAGATCGATCTACGGATCACGCAGGCGCCCTACGACACGTGACGATGATCTTCACTCCAGATACAACAAATCCGGCAGGGCCGAACACAACAGACATAGCTCCTCTGAGCTGCGTCATGACATAGCCCAATACAGGGGCGCCGCACACCCACTATGCTTCACAGATGAAGTAATGGATCATAAAATCCCAGAGGGTTTCAAACCCGTAAACATCGAATCATATGATGGCATGACAGATCTGGCGGTATGGATCGAGGATTATCTCCTTCACATCCACATGGCACGTGGCGATGATCTACACGCCATCAAATACCTCCCGCTCAAACTCAAAGGACTGGCCCGGCACTGGCTTAACAGCCTGCCAATGGACTCAATCGGTTCATGGGAGGACCTGGAAGCCGCATTCCTCGACAACTTCCAGGGCACTTATGTGCGACCACCGGATGCCGACGACCTAAGCCACATAATTCAGCAGCCAGAGGAATCGGCCAGGCAATTCTGGACATGGTTCCTAACAAAGAAAAACCAGATAGTCGACTCTCCGGACGCAAAGGCCCTAGCAGCCTTCAAGCATAACATCCGCGACGAGTGGCTTGCCCGGCACCTGGGACAGGAAAAGCCGAAATCTATGGCAGCCCTCACGACACTCATGACCCTCTTTTGCGCGGCCGAAGATAGCTGGCTAGCTCGCAGCAACAACTTATCAAAGAACCCTGGTAATTCGGATACCAAGGACAAAAGTGGCAGGACACGTCGAAATAAGCAAAAGCGCCGCGTTAGTCGCAACAGCAGTCAACGCCGGATTCAGAGGCTATAAATCCGGTCAACGGAAAAAGGCATTTAAAAAGAATACTCAGGGCCCGTCCAGTTTGGACCGAATACTCAACCGCTTGTGCCAGATCCATGGCACCCCCGAAAGGCCAGCCAATCACACCAACAGGGATTGTTGGGTGTTCAAGCAGGCAGGCAAATTAAGAGCCGAAAACAAAGACAAGGGGCTGCATAGCGACGACGAGGAGGAGCCCAGGCCGCCAAACAACAATGGACAGAAGGGGTTTCCCCCACAAGTGCGGACGGTGAACATGATATACGCAACCCACATTCCCAAGAGGGAACGGAAGCGTGCGCTACGGGACATATACGCGATGCAGCCAGTCGCCCCAAAGTTCAACCCATGGTCCTCCTGCCCGATCACTTTTGATCGAAGGGACCACCCCACTAGCATCCGTCATGGCGGCTTTGCCGCATTGGTTCTCGACCCAATCATCGACGGCTTTCACCTCACAAGAGTCCTCATGGACGGCGGCAGTAGCCTGAACCTGCTTTACCAGGATACAGTGCGGAAAATGGGCATAGATCCCTCAAGGATTAAGCCCACAAAAACGACCTTTAAAGGCATTATACCAGGTGTAGAAGCCAACTGTACAGGCTCCATAACACTTGATGTGGTCTTCGGATCTCCGGATAACTTCCGAAGCGAAGAGTTAATCTTCGACATAGTCCCGTTTCGCAGTGGTTATCACACCCTGCTCGGACGAACCGCATTCGCAAAGTTCAATGCGGTGCCGCACTATGCATATCTCAAACTCAAGATGCCAGGCCCTCGAGGAGTAATCATGGTCAACGGAAACACCGAACGCTCCCTCCGTATGGAGGAGCACACGGCGGCTCTCGTAGCGGAAGTACAAAGCAGCCTTTTTAGGCAACTCTACAGTCAGGCCGTTAAAAAGCCAGACACTGCCAAGCGCGCCCGGAGTAACCTACAACAAGACCGCCTGGCACGTTCTGAGCAGGCGTAGCAATGCGGCCCCAACCCCAGCCATCGCGACATAGCGAAGCTAGTACCTCGAGTACATAATTACGCCCTTGAAATACCGTGGGCACAGGGGAAGGGGCACAGTAATGGCATGCCCGAAATACGGCTTAAAACATACTAGGGGCTGCCAGATTCCTTTTTTTACTTTCAGGACTCCACACTTTGGACGACCTGTTCGGCAATTCAACTGCCGCACAAACGATGCAAGATTTAGGGAAGCAAACAAAGCTACGCCGCATTATGGAACTCCCAGGTGGTCTCTATTACGAGCGGTATATCTGTTTCGAACACAATTTCGCGGCCTGCCCCTGGTCAGGACATGTTAAATAGTCTAATATCTTTTTGCTTATCGCACTATTTGTATCATTTGTCTTTGATAAATAGCCCCTTTATAAACAATGCATAGCTTTTTGTCTATTTCTTGCATTATCCTCTTTTAATATATATGTTTATTAAATAACATGATCGCACCCGTACACCATGGTACGACAAACACGCCAGGGGCTTCAGTACCCTTCGATCTGGTGTGAGAAGTCCGTACACTTTCACAAGTGCGGCACCCCGAACTTATAGCACTCTATGCATCGGCTCCGAATCATGATTTGGGTCAATAGTTGGGTTTGCCCGGCTCCTATGTTTTGGTGCCTTACGTTCCACTATATCGGCTAAGGTAGCACTAGGAGAACCACTGCGATTGTGCCCCAGTTCAGTTGGGCTAAGCACCTCAGTGGAGAAAGCTAAAACTGACTGTCATGATAAGGCAAGAGACCGGTCGCTGTTCGAGAGGTTTTTCGAGTCCCTAAAGACTTATGCCGCTTCGAGCGAGGAGCTGGCTTTGTCCGGCCAAAGGCGTGGATAGCGCCCCGAATTCGGTCTTCCGAACTAGGGGCTTTGCCGAAATTTAAAATTATAAAGTTCTATGGCTAAGTGAGAGTGTTCAAGCATTATAGTCCGATTGCCTGGTTCGTTGTGCTGAGCGCCTCCCTCGAAGGACCCAACCATGGGAAAAGGAGCGCTCAGGTTTATCCCAAACACCCCAGCACTAGCGGCATGGGGGCAGAAGCCGACTACTGGACATCTCTCAATTTTCGATAAACGGTCGCATAGAAAATAATATTTTAAATTCAATAAGCATTGCTTAGCGCATATGAACAAGTTTTCAGCGCACAGGATAAAACATGAGCGAGTTCATTCAAAAATTACATCTTTGTTACATTCATCCGCAATAAGGCGGGCACCTGCAAGAACATCCTTGTAGTAGTTCTCGGGCTTGCGATGCTCCTTCCCCTGCGGCGGCCCGTCCTTCACCAGCTTCTCACCGTCAAGCTTACCCCAGTGCACCTTTGCATGAGCAAGGGCCCTCCGGGCACCTTCGATGCAGACGGAACGCTTGATTACCTCAAGCCTTGGACAGGCCTCCACCAGCCGCCGCACCATCTCGAAGTAGCTCCCGGGCAGGGCCTCTCCGGGCCACAGCCGAACTATGAAGCCCTTCATGGCTTGTTCGGCCGCCTCGTGCAGCTTGACCAGCTGTTTCAGCTGGTCGCTCAAGGGCACAGGGTGTCCGGCCTCAGAATACTGAGACCAGAACACACTCTCTGTCTAGCTGCCCTCTTCAGCTCGGTAGACTGTGGCGGCGGCGGATACGCTGCGGGGAAGATCTGTGAACGCCCCTGGAGAACTCCGGATTCGAGTAAGGGACAAGTAGTTTACTTTTATATTTCTACTTTGCATTAAGAATGCCTTACCCGCTGCTCTCTTTTTCATCTCCGCCAACTCTTCGAGGGCCTTTTGGGCTTCGGCCTTGGCACCCTTGGCGGTCTCAAAGGCCGACGCGAGCCCAGATGCTTGCGCCTTTGACTCAAGCTCCAAGCTCTCATGTTTTTCATGAGAGCCTGTAGCTCTTGCTGCACCTCGCCAACCTGAGCCCCAAGTCTTTCTCGCTCAGTGCGCTCCTCGGCCGTTTTCCTTTCGGCCTCCGATAGCGCCTGCTTGAGGGTCGCCACCTCAGTTGTGGCCCCTACAATATGCAGTACGATCCTGTTATTCTTTGCAATCACGCCTCTCTATAGGCACCTTTTTCTGTAGGGTATTTCTTACCTTCTTTTACCTCGAGCTGCAGTTTGGCAAGGCCGAGCTCTTGCTCGGTCCGCCCGAGGTCCTTTTTTAGGACATCCACCTGTGCAGTCAGTGCGGCGGTGGATAGCAGCGAAGCCTGCATACGCATATTGACTCTTTATTGTTAGACTCCTGCGAAAATTAATAGATCCTCTATTCGGCTTTTCTTTCCAAACGCCAAACAGTGCATCAGGGGCTACTGTCTATGCGGTAATATTTTGACATATTTTTACGTACCTCGAAGCCTGTCAGAAGGCTAGCGCAAGCTTCAGTCAGTCCCCTCTTGGCAGATTGAACCTTTTGGATCACCCTACTCATAATAGTACGGTGCCCCTTGTCGATGGAGGCGCCGTCAAGCACCTCCAGCAGATGGTCCAGCGACTCCGGTTGGACGGAGGTCGCTGGCTTAGAAGGCTTGCTCCTTTTGGAAGGAGTTCGCCTACCGCGGCTCAGAACTGTTGAAGATTCCGGCGCGGTGTCCGGCACAAAGCCGGACTTGGAGCCCTGGGGGGTCTTGTCCCCTTCACTCTTGGAGTCCGGGAGGTTGCCTTGCGGCTCCTCCGGGACCACCTCTTCCTGCCCCGGAGCTTGTCGCGACGCCACTTCGGCGTCATCCGTGGTGCGAGGGGAGACAGCGGGCAAAACGGAGTTCATGTCCGATGAGTCTAGGGAGCCGCCCGACGATTCGTTATATTCGGCCTGGGGCGGGCTGCATATTCACATTCGACATTAAGGAAAGATGTGCAACAAAGGAACATCATGAGTTACTCTGATATCCGAACTTACGATTTTGCCGGACGCTTGGCCCTGTTCGGCCACTCCTCCCCGCTCTCTTCGGCGTCATGGGAGTAGTCCGGCGGAGGGGTCTTCCTTTTCCTAGACCCCTCGACCTACCCTGATGGGGCGACCTTCGTCTTCTCTCCCCCCTCCGCTGGGGGGGGAGAGCTTTCTTCTTCCTCCTTGTCGTTTTCACGAGAGGAGGGCGTCTCGGACTCGTCAGATGACGAGTCCGACACCACCAAGTTACGGTCACTCTTTCGAGTCCCGGTGGTCTTCTTCTTCTGGACCTTCCTCTCCGGCACCACATAAGGCACCGGAGTCAACAGCTTCACTAGGAGAGCTGGGGCTGGGTCTTCGGGCAGGGGAGCCGTGGGACGCCCCAAGACCGACGCCTCAGAAGACTTCCATATCTTTGTGATCACCGTGTGTTTCATTTGTGCTTGCTCTTTTCTTTTTGCATTGCATCATGTCATCATGCCATCAATTTCTCAAACCAACTAAAACTCAAACAAATTGCATGGGTCTTCGATCCATTTAAATTGAGGGAATTCACTTGTGATTTCTCTTTATAACATATTAAAGCCTCTCAATATTATTAGAGAGCTATATTAAATATTCCATTTTTGGAATCACCCATAACACACGTGTAAAACATTTTCCATGTCTATTCCTCTTCGAGTTTGACCTTCAAACCTTGCCTATATTTCTTTCTCTCTTTTATCGAGGCTCCTCTAAAAATCTCAGCCCATTTAGAGTCCTTTCGAAGGGGTTTCAAAATTCAAACATGTTGCATGAAATTCAACATGTGCGAATCTATTGTTCTCCAAAAATCCTCTTGCCATTTTATTTAAACTCCTCACATTTTTGCGAGTCCGCGAAATTATCCCCATTCCCAGGTTCCACACCTAACTTCTCTTTCTTTTCTTTCTCTTTTTCTGTTTTGTTTTAAATGGAAAAAAGGAGAGAGAGAGAGAAGAGAGCCTGCAGCCAGGCCGGCCCATTTGCGTCATGCCCATCCAGCCCACCTAAACCTATAACCCTAGCCCGATTGCTCCCTTCCCTCGTTTCCCTCTCGCGCCGCCAGGGACGCAGCCCAGCGCTCGATCCCTTCTCTCCCGATCCCCTCATCCTCTTGCCTCCCTCTCCTCCCTCGCTCCGCCTGACGCCATGGACGACGACCTCCTCAAGTCCGGTCCGCCCCGTGCCGCCTCCCTCCATTCCTGGCTGCCCCACGACCCTGTGTCCGTGTCGAAGCCCGCGCCAAGTCCCTCACAAGCCTCCGCCCGGATTAGGCCGTCCCCGCGTCGTCCTTGTCGCCAAGTTCGTCGCCCCGTCTCCTGGCGCCAGCCCCGCCGCCAAGATCTGCCCCGTGCCCGAGCACCTCCTACCACGAGCTCCACCTCCCATGGCCACAAGCTACCGCCCTGTTGCATCGCTCGCTCGCCCGCGCCATGGTTGCTCGCCTCGGGACCCACCTCCTCGCCATCTCCTCTGCGCCCATGGGCCTCGACGCCCTTGCTGCTGCCGCTAGGACCCCATCTCAAGGCCAGGGACGCCCTGCCTGCTGCGCACCATGGCTCCTGGAGCTCCACCCGTGACGAGCATCTTCTCCTTCATATTCTCCTTGGACGTATACACCAAGTACCCTGGACCACCAAGTTCGTCTAATGCCATCGAAGTGTACGACTACACGACGCCCGCCGAGTTCGACGAGGCTCGCCGCCCGAACAACTACCGCCGACGCGTACCTCTCCGTCATCGTGGCTTTCGTCAAGTTCAACGGTGAACCCCGGAGTCCTTGGATCCGTCAAGTCCGTCTACGAACCATGAACAACTACTGTCGACGTGAAAACGTGTACCACTACCGTCGCCCAAGACCCGTGTACCACTACTTCGATCAAGTTCGACTACCTTCGCCTGTACCACTACTTCCACTACCGTCGCGAGAACGACTACTTCCACTACTACCGTCGCGAAACAACTACTTCCTCTACTTCCCTCGACGACCTGTGAACGACTACTTCCTTTCCGAACCGGTCTGCTTTAAAAATGCACGCTTCGAAGGTATAACCGCCGAGAACGATCGCCATGGAACGAATGCGTGTGTTATATGAGATGCTCGAGTTTTGCACCGTGATCGAATTGTCTCTTGCACGTTCCGACTCGTTTGCCATGCCGTCGTCCCGTGGGAACCCGGTATCCGGGATCACCCCACCATCATGCTCAACTCGCTTCCGCACACTTCTCTTTTGCACTGGCAACTCAATCGAGTTATCGGAACCGGAACGTTGCCGTGGCACCGTTTCGTTATCATTTCCGTGGCACCCTTTTCGTTTCCGCCACGATGACAAATGCCTCTTACCTTATCATGTCAACATTTTCTAAAAATTGCATAAATTACATATGTCATCCGCATCATAATAACAACATTTAAAATGCTTAAAAATGATGTTTGTTTAAACTTGCATAAATGCCATGTTAAAATGATTTATTTCATAACTAAATAGCAGTAGCTCGGATTTTAATAAACTTTATATGTAAATGGGGTGGAAAAATGCCTAGTTTAACATGGTGCACTTTATTTTGCTGTTTAACAACATTAAAATTATGTATAGGGCAGAACAGTACCAAATTCGAAATCTGCATATGAGGAGTTTCCAGAATTGTTGTTTGTTGTTCCGGCCTCATTTAAACTTGTCTAGATAGGTAGTTTTGTTGTGCTTCACCCCTTGCCATGTTAATCAACATTTAATATTGTTGGGTACATAAACAAGATCGAACTAAATATTTGTTGTGGTGTTTTGTCAATATGCAACTCGTTGCATATTGAGCTCCACTTAATTTGTAGTATTGCTTGTGCACTTTGCCATGCCATGCATATTTAAAACGGACATGCATCATTCTTGTTTGTGCATCATGCCATGTTTATGTGTTGGTTGTTTACTATGTTGTTTGTTTGATTCTTTCCGGGTTGCTTCTCTCGTTAGCTTCAGTTTCGTTCCGGAGTTGTGAGGATTCGTTCGACTACGTCCGTTTGTATTCTTCATGGACTCGTTCTTCTTCCTTGCGGGATTTCAGGCAAGATGACCATACCCTCGAAATCACTTCTATCTTTGCTTGCTAGTTGCTCGCTCTTTTGCTATGCCTATGCTGCGATACCTACCACTTGCTTATCATGCCTCCCATATTGTCAAACCAAGCCTCTAACCCACCTTGTCCTAGCAAACCGTTGTTTGGCTATGTCACTGCTCTGCTCAGCCCCTCTTATAGCGTTGTTAGTTGCAGGTGAAGATGAAGTTTGTTCCTTGTTGGAACATGGAGATGTTGTTCCTTGATTGGAACATGTTTACTTGTTGGGATATCACAATATATCTTATTTAATTAATGCATCTATATACTTGGTAAAGGGTGGAAGGCTCGGCCTTATGCCTGGTGTTTTGTTCCACTCTTGCCGCCCTAGTTTCCGTCATATCGGTGTTATGTTCCCGGATTTTGCGTCCCTAACGCGGTCGGGTGATTTATGGACCCCTTTGACAGTTCGCTTTGAATAAGACTTTTCCAGCGAGGCCCAACCTTGGTTTTACCATTTGCCTCACCACCACCGATTTTCCCTTGGGAGTAATTAACCCAAGGGTCATCTTTATTTAGCCCCCCCCCCCGGGCCAATGCTTGTCTAAGTGTTGGTCCGAACTAGAGCCCTTTGAAGCGCCACCTCGGGGCAACTTGAGACTTGGTTTTAGCTGTACGGACTGCTCATCCGGTGTTGCCCTGAGAACGAGATATGTGCAGCTCCTATCAGGATGTCGGCGCATCGGGCGGCTTTGCTGGACTTGTTTTATTGCTGTCGAAATGTCTTGTAGCCGGGATTCCAAGACTGATCGGGTCTTCCCGGGGAGAAGGAATATCCTTCGTTGATCGCGAGAGCTTATAATGGGCTAAGTTGGGACACCCCTGCAGGGTTTGAACTTTCGAAAGCCGTGCCCGTGGTTATGTGGCAGATGGGAATTTGTTAATGTCCGGTTGTAGAAAACCCGAAGTTGATCTTAATTAAAATATATCAACCGCGTGTGTAACCGTGATGGTCTCTTCTCGGCGGAGTCCGGGAAGTGAACACGGTGTTGGTGTTATGCTTGACGTAGGTTGTTCTAGGATCACTTCTTGATCATAGTTCATCGACCGTGCTTTTGCTTTCTCTTCTCGCTCTCATTTGCATATGTTAGCCACCATATATGCTAGTCGCTTGCTGCAGCTCCACCTCATACCTTTTACCCTACCTATAAGCTTAAATAGTCTTGATCTCGCGGGTGTGGGATTGCTGAGTCCCCGTGACTCACAGTTACTTCCAAAACCAGTTTGCAGGTGCCGATGAAACCGTGCAGGTGACGCACCCGAGCTCAAGGAGTAGCTCGATGAAGATCTTGTTCATTGTGTTGTTTCATTTCAGTTGATCAGTAGTGGAGCCCAGTCGGGACGATCGGGGATCTGTGTAGCATTTGAGGTAGTCGTCTTTTATTTTGGTTCCGTAGTCGGACCTTGATTGTATCTGAATGATGTAATGCTGTACTCATGTATTGTGTGAAGTGGTGGTTGTAAGCCAACTATGTATCTCTTTCCCTTATGTATTACTTGGGTTTTGTGAAGATAACCTCACTTGCGACATTGCTTTCAATGCGGTTATGCCTCTAAGTCGTGCTTCGACACGTAGGAGATATAGCCGCATCGAGGGCGTTACAAGCTGGTAATCAGAGCCTTCCCCGACCTTAGGAGCCCCCAGTGATTGATCGTTTTTAGCGGCCGAGTTGTGTCTAGAAAAATGTTTTGAGTCTTAGGATTATATGTATCGGAGAGTTTAGGAATTCTTTTTACTTCCCAGTCTCCTCATCGCTCTGGTAAGGCATCCTGACGTAGAGTTTTGACTCTTCTCTTCTCTAATTTCACTAAAAAAAATTTAGGATCACGCGGGTATCTTAGAATCGTTCCGATGGTTTTGTGATGACAACATTGTCTTGGTGCCTCCTGTCAGCAGGGGTTTAGTGGAGGTGTCCCAGGGAGTTGAGCTCTGAGGTGTTGTCGTCATAATTTTATCGTTGCAGTTCTGGAATACCTGAGTTTAGTACGCCGACGTCGAAAATCTCTTTTGTACAGTTGTTGGTGAGATAACCCTGATAGCCCAGTACTGAGGCGAGTGCGGGAGTATTGCCATAACTCGTATAACGGATGCTTTTCGAAGGTTGAGGTAGATGATTTCCGAAGGTTTCTTGGTTATGTGTTGAAGGATGGATACAGCTGGATCTAGGTATTGTTAGTTTGGGTGATATATTTAGTGTCCCCTGTATCCCCAACACCTGATTGCATAACCAGAAAGTTTCGGGAGTTTATAGGTGGGAATTCAAGTAGCTCCTAGAATATCTTTCCGACAGATGCATGATATGGGATTGGGTAAATCTCTATCATATGTATTTGTTTCGGCTTATTCTGCAAGCCAAATCCTTTATTTTTGTTTTGTTTTGTGGTATTCGAGTTGCTTCATTGTCAAGTGTTGATCCATACCTTCCCTAAACGGTGTTCTCATATTGCTATGTGAATACTAATCCTTCTTGATCATCGAGTTTGTCATGTTAATTCTTTTTCAACCAGTGTGTCTCTCTTCAAGTGGATCCGGTCACTTCAACATTCGCAAGATCAATTATCAGTTCTTCTCAACGGTGTTTGCTTCATCCTTTCCAAGTTGTCTTTGTTTTCCCGCCCTCCCACCCTTATTTCTTCAAGGACGCAGATTTCTTGATCAAGTATCCATCTTATTGATGTGAAGCCTCTCCATTCTTCTCCTTCATGTTCTTATCCGGTGATTTTCTATGAAGATGCGCAACAACTTCAAGTTCATCATTCTTTGTTATTTTTTCTTCTCCGGTGGATTCAATTCAAGCTTTGTCGATCATATCTTTTCCTCGTTTCAAATGTTTTTTTTCTCGTACCGGTGCACCTCTTAATCATCCACTTCTCGCTATTCAATTGCTCCGGAGTGATGAAGATATCTCAGAAGATACAAGTTTCCATTCTCAATTCTCTCAATTTCTTTTGAGGTTGTTACCTCATTCAAGCCATTTAATTCAACCGGTGCAATATGCCTTTCAAGCAATCTTTTCAACGGTGTTTCTTTTGAGTGGGCCCTAACCCACAGGTCTTTTCCCAGGATCTTACCTGACTCTTCTAATTTGTCCAGAGTTATTCCCAAATTCATTTCAAAGTTTGACGTAAGAATGAATTTTCATCAGTCATATGTCTTTCTCCAAGATCTTTCAAATTCTTTTCATTATTGGTTCAACCTTTCCAATTCTCATTCCGGAGCGTCTCAACAATTCATGGTGGTGTTTCTCATCATCATTCTCAACATTTGAAGAGCGAAGAAGAGTTTCTCTTAAATCTTGCTCCATTCTCTTCAAGATTCGTGGTTCTAGATGATGCCATCCTCTCATATTTGTTTTCGATTGTGAGAATTCTTTTCACCCATCCGGAGCATTTCAGAAGTCTTTTCAGTTTGATTCTCCGGAGCCTTTCATCTCAGAATTATTCATTCTCAGCTTCGTCTATCGTTCTCCAAATCTTACCGGAGCATCTTTCAATATTCTCTAATCAGTTCATGATCTCTTCCTTCTCATGTATCTAAATCCTAGCAAGTATCTTCGTTCGTTTTCTAATTCTTCCCGGTGTTTTCTTATCTCGTCTTCATTCATTTTCAATTCTTACGGTGGTTCGTTCAAGAGTTCTCTTTCTTTGTTATCATATCAATTCATTCGTTCTTTCTAAATCCTACCGGTGGTTCGTTGAAGACCTTACCAAATTTGCGCCATATCTATCTTGAACCTTTCTACGAGAATAAGTAGTATGCCAAATCCGTTGCTTGTCATCAATCTAAATTGGTGAAGGATAAGCATAATGTAATTCTTATTCTTGTTTCTTCGAGTAAATTCAATTCCTTATTCCAGAGATTTATCAAAAGTCTTGATTTCATTTGTTCATCTTTCTTTCCGGAGTTCCAAGTTTTCTCGGTTATATCATTTCAAAGCTTCATCTTATCATTGCAAGGCTTCACCTTGTGTTTTCAACTTCTAAACATCTATTTCTTTTTATCATACTTTTATTACCGGAGTTCTTCATGGAGGCTCTACATGGTGGTTCGTCAAGGATTCTTTTCATTCTTCAATTGTTCTTCAAGTTTTCTCTCGAAGTTATGATCCGTCAAGCTGTACTCTAAAATAAACATGGTGTTCCAACACATGTTTTGTTTTGAGGAGTTCAAGCATTCTTCATCTTGCATTCCAAAGTGCAATTCTTTCGACCTTATCTTTTGAGGTGGTGTTATGTCATTTTGACAGCTGCATTCATGTTTCATGATTCACTTGTTGTCAAGAATGAGATATTTAAATCCATCAATCTCTTCATTGGAGTTATCTTGGGTTATATTTCACCTAAAGCTTTTCCTAAGGATTGTTGCTATTTATGGTGCTTATAAATGACCCAAGTTCTTCATTTGTCCTCTCAGTGAAATAAATTTCTCGTCCCCTTGTTGATATCAATCCAATCTATTGTTTTGGTTAGTGGCAGAAGCTCACCTCATAATTTTGAGATGTTTCCATAAGCCCACTACAACCTTGTTCTTTTCGTTGTTGGTTTTCCAACAACTCCGTTCGACCCTTCTCCTAAAGATGCTTTTACAAGCTCATTTGTGGCAGAAGTTGTCATTGTCTTCTTCGTCCCTTATCCCAACGATCTATCTTCTATTCCTTCTTCCGGAAGCATTGTGAGCTTGCTCTTTTCAATCATCATCTCGAATCGTGAAGATCATGTCCTTTTTCTTTGCTTATCGATTTAACCGGAGTGTCGTGTCCTTCATTCAAGTTCTATCATCTTATCAAGTTTATCCTCTCTTCTCAACCGGAGTGCTGTTTGGAATCATTCTTACCCCTTGTGTCATTCTTATAATTGTTTTCGAGGCAGTGTGTTGTTGATTTCGTCAAGTATCATCCCATCTTCTCAAGTTCATGTTAACTCCTTCCATTTTCTACCGGTGTGCTTTCACATTAATTTTGATCCGTTAAGCTCTTGTTTCATGTCCTTCAACCTACAAGGTTCTCGCAATGTTCCTTGTTCCTCTTGCTGAATGGAGTGTTTTAGATTTTGTTCACCTCCGTCGTGTCTTTTCTTCAAGCTTTGAGACCTCTCAAGGTTCTTTGGTTTCACTCGTTTGTCAAAGAAGCAACTTAGTTTTACCTCTCCTCTTTTTCTTCCGTTTTCCCTCGGGTGCCATTCTAGATCTCGGGACGAGATCCTCTCGTAGTGGTGGAGTGTTGTGACGCCCCGAGACCGACGCCTCAGAAGACTTCCATATCTTTGTGATCACCGTGTGTTTCATTTGTGCTTGCTCTTTTCTTTTTGCATTGCATCATGTCATCATGCCATCAATTTCTCAAACCAACTAAAACTCAAACAAATTGCATGGGTCTTTGATCCATTTAAATCGAGGGAATTCACTTGTGATTTCTCTTTATAACATATTAAAGCCTCTCAATATTATTAGAGAGCTATATTAAATATTCCAGTTTTGGAATCACCCATAACACACGTGTAAAACATTTTCCATGTCTATTCCTCTTCGACTTTGACCTTCAAACCTTGCCTATATTTCTTTCTCTCTTTTATCAAGGCTCCTCTGAAAATCTCAGCCCATTTAGAGTCCTTTCGAAGGGGTTTCAAAATTCAAACATGTTGCATGAAATTCAACATGTGCGAATCTATTGTTCTCCAAAAATCCTCTTGCCATTTTATTTAAACTCCTCACATTTTTGCGAGTCCGCGAAAATTATCCCCATGCCCAGATTCTACACCTAACTTCTCTTTCTTTTCTTTCTCTTTTTCTGTTTTGTTTTAAATGGAAAAAAGGAGAGAGAGAAGAGAGCCTGCAGCCAGACCGGCCCATTTGCGTCATGCCCATCCAGCCCACCTAAACCTATAACCCTAGCCCGATCGCTCCCTTCCCCCGTTTCCCTCTCGCGCCGCCAGGGACGCAGCCCAACGCTCGATCCCTTCTCTCCCGATCCCCTCATCCTCTTGCCTCCCTCTCCTCCCTCGCTCCACCTGACGCCATGGACGACGATCTCCTCAAGTCCGGTCCGCCCCGCGCCGCCTCCCTCCATTCCTGGCTGCCCCACGACCCTGTGTCCCTGTCGAAGCCCGCACCAAGTCCCTCACAAGCCTCCGCCCGGATCAGGCCGTCCCCGCGTCGTCCTTGTCGCCAAGTTCGTCGCCCCATCTCCTGGCGCCGGCCCCGCCGCCAAGATCTGCCCCGTGCCCGAGCACCTCCTACCACGAGCTCCACCTCCCATGGCCACGAGCTGCCGCCATGTTGCATCGCTCGCTTGCCCGCGCCATGGTTGCTCGCCTTGGGACCCACCTCCTCGCCATCTCCTCTGCGCCCATGGGCCTCGACGCCCTTGCTGCTGCCGCTAGGACGCCATCTCAAGGCCAGGGTCGCCCTGCCTGCTGCGCACCATGGCTCCTGGAGCTCCACCCGTGACGAGCATCTTCTCCTTCGTATCCTCCTTGGACATATACACCAAGTACCCTGGACCGTCAAGTTCGTCTACTGCCATCGAAGTGTACGACTACACGACGCCCGCCGAGTTCGACGAGGCACGCCGCCCGAACAACTACCGCCGACGCGTACCTCTCCGTCACCGTGGCTTTCGTCAAGTTCAACGGTGAACCCCGGAGTCCTCGGATCCGTCAAGTCCGTCTGCAAACCGTGAACAAGTACCTTCGACGTGAAAACGTGTACCACTACCGTCGCCCAAGACCCGTGTACCACTACTTCGATCAAGTTCGACTACCTTCGCCTGTACCACTACTTCCACTACCATCGCGAGAACGACTACTTCCACTACTACCGTCGTGGAACAACTACTTCCTCTACTTCCCTCGACGACCCGTGAACGACTATGTCCTCTCCGAACCGGTCCGCTTTAAAAATGCACGCTTCGAAGGTATAACCGCCGAGAACGATCGCCGTGGAACAAATGCGTGTGTTATATGAGATGCTCGAGTTTTGCACCGTGATCGAATTGTCTCTTGCACGTTCCGACTGGTTTGCCATGCCGTCGTCCCATGGGAACCCGGTATCCGTGATCACCCCACCATCATGATCAACTCGCTTCCGCACACTTCTCTTTTGCACCGGCAATTCAATCGAGTTATCGGAACCGGAACGTTGCCGTGGCACCGTTTTGTTATCATTGCCGTGGCACCCTTTTCGTTTCCGCCACGATGACAAATGCCTCTTACCTTATCATGTCAACATTTTCTAAAAATTGCATAAATTACATATGTCATCCGCATCATAATAACAACATTTAAAATGCTTAAAAATGATGTTTGTTTAAACTTGCATAAATGCCATGTTAAAATGATTTATTTCATAACTAAATAACAGTAGCTCGGATTTTAATAAACTTTATATGTAAATGGGGTGGAAAAATGCCTAGTTTAACATGGTGCACTTTATTTTGCTGTTTAACAACATTAAAATTATGTATAGGGCAGAACAGTACCAAATTCGAAATCTGCATATGAGGAGTTTCCGGAATTGTTGTTTGTTGTTCCAGCCTCATTTAAACTTGTCTAGATAGGTAGTTTTGTTGTGCTTCACCCCTTGCCATGTTTATCAACATTTAATATTGTTGGGTACATAAACAAGATCGAACTAAATATTTGTTGTGGTGTTTTGTCAATATGCAACTCGTTGCTTATTGAGCTCCACTTAATTTGTAGTATTGTTTGTGCACTTTGCCATGCCATGCATATTTAAAACGGACATGCATCATTCTTGTTTGTCCATCATGCCATGTTTATGTGTTGGTTGTTTATTATGTTATTTGTTTGATTCTTTCCGGGTTGCTTCTCTTGTTAGCTTCGGTTTCGTTCCGGAGTTGTGAGGATTCGTTCGACTACGTCCATTTGTCTTCGTCATGGACTCGTTCTTCTTCCTTGCGGGATTTCAGGCAAGATGACCATACCCTCGAAATCACTTCTATCTTTGCTTGCTAGTTGCTCGCTCTTTTGCTATGCCTATGCTGCGATACCTACCACTTGCTTATCATGCCTCCCATATTGTCAAACCAAGCCTCTAACCCACCTTGTCCTAGCAAACCGTTGTTTGGCTATGTTACCGCTCTGCTCAGCCCCTCTTATAGCGTTGTTAGTTGCAGGTGAAGATGAAGTTTGTTCCTTGTTGGAACATGGAGATGTTGTTCCTTGATTGGAACATGTTTACTTGTTGGGATATCACAATATATCTTATTTAATTAATGCATCTATATACTTGGTAAAGGGTGGAAGGCTCGGCCTTATGCCTGGTGTTTTGTTCCACTCTTGCCGCCCTAGTTTCCGTCATATCGGTGTTATGTTCCCGGATTTTGTGTCCCTAACGCGGTCGGGTGATTTATGGGACCCCCTTGACAGTTCGCTTTGAATAAGACTTTTCCAGCGAGGCCCAACCTTGGTTTTACCATTTGCCTCACCACCACCGATTTTCCCTTGGGAGTAATTAACCCAAGGGTCATCTTTATTTAGCCCCCCCCCCGGGCCAATGCTTGTCTAAGTGTTGGTCTGAACTAGAGCCCTTTGAAGCGCCACCTCGGGGCAACTTGAGACTTGGTTTTAGCTGTACGGACTGCTCATCCGGTGTTGCCCTGAGAATGAGATATGTGCAGCTCCTATCAGGATGTCGGCGCATGGGGCGGCTTTGCTGGACTTGTTTTATTGTTGTAGAAATGTCTTGTAGCCGGGATTCCGAGACTAATCGGGTCTTCCCGGGGAGAAGGAATATCCTGTGTTGATCGCGAGAGCTTATAATGGGCTAAGTTGGGACACCCCTGCAGGGTTTGAACTTTCAAAAGCCGTGCCCGCGGTTATGTGGCAGATGGGAATTTGTTAATGTCCGGTTGTAGAAAACCCGAAGTTGATCTTAATTAAAATACATCAACCGCGTGTGTAACCGTGATGGTCTCTTCTCGGCCGAGTCCGGGAAGTGAACACGGTGTTGGAGTTATGCTTGACGTAGGTTGTTCTAGGATCACTTCTTGATCATAGTTCATCGACCGTGCTTTTGCCTTCTCTTCTCACTCTCATTTGCGTATGTTAGCCACCATATATGCTAGTCGCTTGCTGCAGCTCCACCTCATACCTTTTACCCTACCTATAAGCTTAAATAGTCTTGATCTCGCGGGTGTGGGATTGCTGAGTCCCCGTGACTCACAGTTACTTCCAAAACCAGTTTGCAGGTGCCGATGAAACCGTGCAGGTGACGCACCCGAGCTCAAGGAGTAGCTCGATGAAGATCTTGTTCATTGTGTTGTTTCATTTCAGTTGATCAGTAGTGGAGCCCAGTCGGGACGATCGGGGATCTGTGTAGCATTTGGGGTAGTCTTCTATTATTTTGGTTCCGTAGTCGGACCTTGATTGTATCTGAATGATGTAATGTTGTACTCATGTATTGTGTGAAGTGGCGGTTGTAAGCCAACTATGTATCTCTTTCCCTTATGTATTACTTGGGTTGTGTGAAGATTACCTCACTTTCGACATTGCTTTCAATGCGGTTATGCCTCTAAGTCGTGCTTCGACACGTAGGAGATATAGCCGCATCGAGGGCGTTACAAGCCGGACAGTTAATTGGTCCGGATATCGCCTGCCAAGCCTGTCAAAGGTAAGGGAGTTTAGATCCGGCATAGAGTTAATCTATGAGAAAGAGCTTAATAATCCTGTCAAAGGCATAGATAGCTTACCTCGCTAGCGTGACGCTGCGTGCTGTATCCGCGGTCCTCGGAAGTGGTTGCAGGGGCCTCGGCGCCTTTGATTAGCACCTTCCAGACGTCTTCATACGACGTGTCGAAGAGCCTATTGAGGGTTCGGTGCTGCGCCGGGTCGAACTCCCACAAATTGAAATCCCGTTGTTGGCACGGGAGGATCAGACGAACGAGCATGACCTAGACTATATTGACAAGCCGGATTGGCTTGTTTACCAAGGACTGGATGCAGGTCTTCAGTCCGGTCACCTCTTCCTCGTTGCTCCACGACAGGCCCGTCTCTTTCCAGGACATAAGCCGCGTGGGGGGTCCGGATCTGAACTCGGGGGCTGCGACCCATTCCGGCTCGCGTGGCTCGGTGATGTAAAACCACCCGGCTTGCCACCCCTTTAGGGTCTCCACAAAGGAGCCCTCGAACCAGAGGACGTTGGCTATCTTGCCTGCCATAGCTCCTCCGCACTCCGCTTGGCTTTCGTGCACCACCTTGGGCTTGACGTTGAAGGTCTTAAGCCAAAGGCCGAAATGGGGGTGGACGCGGAGGAAGGCCTCACACATCACGATAAACGCCGAGATGTTGAGGATGAAGTTCGGGGCCAGATCATGGAAATCTAGGCCGTAGTAGAACAAGAGTCCCCAGACGAATGGGTGAAGTGGAAAACCTAGTCCGCGGAGGAAGTGGGGAAGGAAAACTACCCTCTCATGGGGCCTTGGGGTGGGGAGAAGCTGCCCTTCTCAGGAAGCCGGTGCGGGATGTCCTTGGACAGGTATCCGGCCTTCCTTAGCTTTTTTACTTGAACCTCCGTGACGGAGGAGACCATCCACTTGCCTCCCGCTCCGGACATTGCTGGAGAAGGTTGAGGTGGGAAGAGCGGGCTTGGGCGCTGGAGCTTGAGTGCGCGAGAGATGGATTGGCAAAGGAGGAAGAACGCGTAGGTAAAAAAGGTGGATCCTTATCCCCTTATATGGGCCGATGCGTTTATGCGTCCCCACCTACCTAATAAAACTCGCTTGCCTCCCAAGCGCCCTGGTAAATGGCGCGGTTGGGTTACCCACGTCCGTATTGATGAGAATCCCGTAAAAGGGGCACACGATCTCTGCTTTGACAAGACGTGCCAAGGAAACCACCTCGCAAAGCATGCTGAGGGCGAAAAAGTAAAGACGATTCGTAAAAGGACTTGGCTGCAGTGTGATGACGCACTGCGGAATACGTCAGCAGATTTGATTTGTGTTAATATTATTCTCTCTATGGCAATATGTGGAAACTTATTTTGCAGAGCCGGACACTATTTTTGGTGTTTACAATCTTCTATGAAGGACTTGGAGGAGGAACCCGCCTTGCAATGCCGAAGACAATCTGCGCGTCGGACTCGTTGTCATTGAAGCCTGGTTAAGGGGCTACTGAGGGAGTCCTGGATTAGGGGGTGTTCGGGTAGCCGGACTATACCTTCACCGGACTCCTGGACTATGAAGATACAAGATTGAAGACTTCGTCCCGTGTCCGGATGGGACTTTCCTTAGCGTGGAAGGCAAGCTAGGCGATGCGGACATTCAAGATCTCCTACCATTGTAACCGACTCTGTGTAACCCTAACCCTATCCGGTGTCTATATAAACCGGAGGGTTGTAGTCCGTAGGACGAACCATCTTCATACACAATCATACCATAGGCTAGCTTCTAGGGTTTAGCCTCCTTGATCTCGTGGTAGATCTACTCTTGTACTACCCATATCATCAATATTAATCAAGCAGGAGTAGGGTATTACCTCCATCGAGAGGGCCCGAACCTGGGTAAAAACATCGTGTCCCTTGTCTCCTGTTACCATCCGGCCTTGACGCACAGTTCGGGACCCCCTACCCGAGATCCGCCGGTTTTGACACCGACAAAGGCGCATTAAATGCACCTTGTCATGTAATACGAGGGATAACCTCGCATCACTGTACCCTTTCCACCTACAGTGTCACTACAAGAAATATGTCAACTTATGACCTTCTGTTAGTGACCCTGGAAGAATTGGTCATAGATTTATGACCATTTGAGACCAATTGGTCAAAAGCTGTTCGAGGGGCTCCAAACCCTAAACCATTGCGACCATTTTGGTCAGAAAGGTCATAATTTCCTTACACGAAATGGTCATAAAGCAAACAGCGCTAGTCCGCTGCCTTATTTCTAGTTGTTAACGACCAATATAGATGGTCATAGCCTTGTAAATTGTGGTGGGTTGCGATGACTAGGCGCCACCTCATCAGTTTTGCCTATGTGTCATGTCCATGTGGCAGTTTTTGCCCTAGGTTGTGAAGCAACCTATATTTCTGTCATTCCCAAAATTCCCAAAAAAGTCTCATAAATTCTTTGGGTCATATCTTCGTCAAATATGTAAAAACCTTCCTTGCCTAGTTCAAAAATAATTCAAAAATATTCATTTTCCTATTCTGTTCACAGTAACAGTTTGTGAAGGAAGTACCACTTTGGCATGTCCAAATAGTATCCATTTTCTACAGTGCTTTCCTATGCCCAAATAACCATCCTCCACCAAATGCCAGCTCAATCCATTCATTATTTTGAGCCGAGCTTCAACATTCATATTTATGTCCAGTGTGGTGGTTTGCAAAGCAAGTACCACCTAGGCTCCTCCTTTTGAGCTGAAAATTTGTGAAGACGGTCTTCTTAGTAACTGATCATCCTCAGCCAAAACTCACGCCCATTAGCCATGTACATTTCCCGTATCGCTGATCAAACACTTGGATGCTTATTCATGTTTGAGCATCGATCGGTCTCCTCGTGAGAATCTTATGTTTTGATTTTCTTCCTAGCACCTACCTGGGAAGTGCCCAACCCACTAGACATGCCTAGGCCGCCCAGAACACATGGAAACGCCACGGTCATGCGGTGACCACGCGGCGGGCATGCGAGCTTACGCGCTCTAGAGTTGGGGCCCTCGGCCACCGTCCAAACCTCGATGTCTCTCCATCAAACCATGTATTTCTGATTAAATAGATACTCATTTACCTAGAAATGATTTTTGAAAAAAATAAAGAGCAAACTATGACGCAGTTGCAGTTAAAATTTGACCCGCTTCCAACTAAATCGACGGGAATTTGTCTTTTTCACCAGAGGTGGAGCAAAAATTTTGACACCCAACCATTTTGTCAATTGTGCATTAAATATGGCCTAGTATTTTATAAAATTGATTTGGTACAATTTTGCAACAAATATATGGTAGGTCCTTCACAAAAAAACTCATTTCGGGCACTCGGAAAATGGAAAATGGATTTTTCGTCCAAAGAAAATGAAAACTCCCTTTGGCAACATTGTTTGGAATTCCAAGATGCACCCTTGTGCACAATATGAGATCATTTGAACAAACTATGCCGTGAATGTGGCCATAAGATTGATCGTTTGGGTTGAAATACATGAATCTTCACACATGATAGCTCATTTCTGAGAACACTTTTTTAAAATAATTACCGTATTACAAGTTCATTATTTTTCCTGGAAACTTGGTCACATATAATGACACAATGCGAAAGTTTTCCAATTTTTTGATTTTTTTTGAATTTTTTATGCCCGTTTCAAATTGCGGTCAAAACGGCGGGCTTGACCGTTCCTAGCTAGTGGTTGAATCTTGGATTTTTTTTGGTGTTTCTCTGATTAAATAGATACTTATGTACCTAGAAATGATTTTTGGAAAAAATAAGTAGCAAACTACGAGGCAGCTGCAGTTCAAATTTGACCCGCTTCCAGCTGCATCGCTGGGAGTTTGTCTTTTTCACCAGAGGTGGATCAAAACTTTTTACACCCAACCATTTGGTCAATTGTGCATTAAATATGGCCTAGTATTTTAGAAAATTGATTTGGTACAATTTTGCAACAAATATATGGTAGGTCCTTCACAAAAAAACTCATTTCGGGCACTCGAAAAATGGAAAATGAATTTTTCGTGCAAAGAAAATGAAAACTCCCTTTGGCAACATTGTTTGGAATTCCAAGATGCACCCTTGTGCACAATATGAGATCATTTGAACAGACTATGCCATGAATGTGGCCATAAGATTGATCGTTTGGGTTGAAATACATGAATCTTCACACATGATAGCTCATTTCTGAGAACACTTTTTTAAAATAATTACCGTATTACAAATTTATTATTTTTCCTGGAAACTTGGTCACATATAATGACACAATGCGAAGGTTTTCCAATTTTTTGAATTTTTTTGAATTTTTTATGTCCGTTTCAAAATGCGGTCAAAACGACGGACTTGACCGTTCCTAGCTAGTGGTTGAATCTTGGAATTTTTTTGGTGTTTCTATGATTAAATAGATACTTATGTACCTAGAAATGATTTTTGGAAAAAAAAATAGCAAACTATGAGGCAGTTGCAGTTCAAATTTGACCCGCTTCCAACTGAATCGGCGGGAATTTGTCTTTTTCACCAGAGGTGGATCAAAACTTTTTACACCCAACCATTTGTTCAATTGTGCATTAAATATGGCCTAGTATTTTAGAAAATTTATTTGCTACAATTTTCCAACAAATATATGGTAGGTCCTTCACAAAAAAACCTCATTTCGGGCACTCGAAAAATGGAAAATGAATTTTTCGTGGAAAGAAAATGAAAACTCCCTTTGGCAACATTGTTTGGAATTCCAAGATGCACCCTTGTGCATAATATGAGATCATTTGAACAAACTATGCCATGAATGTGGCCATAAGATTGATCGTTTGGGTTGAAATACATGAATCTTCACACATGATAGCTCATTTCTGAGAACACTTTTTTAAAATAATTACCGTATTACAAGTTTATTATTTTTCCTGGAAACTTGGTCACATATAATGACACAATGCGAAGGTTTTCCAATTTTTTGATTTTTTTTTGAATTTTTTATGCCCGTTTCAAAATGCGGTCAAAACGGCGGGCTTGACCGTTCCTAGCTAGTGGTTGAATCTTGGAATTTTTTTGGTGTTTCTTTGATTAAATAGATACTTATGTACCTAGAAATGATTTTTGGAAAAAATAAATAGCAAACTATGAGGCAGCTGCAGTTCAAATTTGACCCGCTTCCAGTTGAATCGGCGGCAATTTGTCTTTTTCAACAGAGGTGGATCAAAACTTTTTACACCCAACTATTTGGTCAATTGTGCATTAAATATGACCTAGTATTTTAGAAAAATGATTTGGTCCAATTTTGCAACAAATATTTGGTAGGTCCTTTACAAAAAACTCCTTTTTGGGCACTCGGAAAATGGAAAATGTTTCTTTTTCGCAAAGAAAAAAAATCCCTTTGTCGATAGTGTTTACCAATCCAAGATGTAAACTTTTGTAGAGTATGATATCACTTGAACAAATATTTCATAGGTCTTTTACAAAAAAAAACTCATCTTGAATACTGAAAAATGGAAAATGATTTTTCCGTGACCTATTGAAAAGGTCACAAAGTCGTCGAATTGTTTGTTGCGTTTTGATTGGTCCATTGGCATATCACGCGGATAATACATCAGACACCGTCGTATGCTCCCGGATCCAACGGCGGACCTCATCCCCTCACCCTCTCACCCACGTAGCCCTCTCACCCCCTCACCCACGCAGCCCCCACGCCCCCCACTCCCCACCGTTCCAACCCTTCTCTCCCGCACCCGCACCCGCTCACCAAACCCTAGCCGCCGCCGCCGCCCCCTCGCCATGGTCGTTGACGGCGAGGAGCCCGAATCCCCACGCCTCCCTGTCCTCAAGTGGGTCATGTCCCCCGCCATGGCCACAACAGGCTTTCCGGATCCACGCCGTCAACGAGCTGGATCCGCGCCTCCTCGCGCCGCCGACGTCTGCCCGATCCAGATCGACACCACCACCCTCTCATCCTCATGCGCCAAGCGCCGCCACCACCATCAGCTCGCGGAGCATCGCATCTGATGGCGTCCCCGGCGCGGCCAGCCTCCGTCTTCGGCCCCTTCGCCCTCGCCCCGGACCACGCCCACTGCTCCTTCGACCACACACTCCGCCGAGAGGTCAGCTCCTTCTCCATCCATCCATCCATCTGCGCCAGATCCGTGCCTTGTGTCTGTTGCTGTGTTGATGCTTGCTTAGGAGTAGTAGGTCCCGGGACTGCGCCGCGTATCGCGCGCGCGCGCGGCGGTCGCTGGGTCTGCCCGCCGCCCTCTGCGGCCTGCCTCGTCCTGATTTGCCGCGACGACGGCGGGCATGTGCATGTCCTCTACTGCGCCTTGTGCTGGATTGGGAGCTTCCCTGCCATTTCTAGGTGTATGAGGTTGAAATATGATACCAGTAGTAGATTGCACTACTCTGCTGACACATCTGGGCCAAGGATTCAGCCCGATACGGGGATTCCATGGTTCATTTCCGCCTACTAGCGAGATCTCTGTGTCTTTAGTTGGGGGCTCATGGCCCCTGCTGTTAACTAACTGCTTGCAGCAAAACACAGGAGAATTGTTCTAGCTGCGAGTGTCTCCCACTTCTGTCAAACTAACTATTGATAAACTTGTTGTATCTGACCCGCATAGTTCGGTCGCTATCTAGATCCAATGCATATATATAGCTAAAACAAGCTGCTTGTGAGGGTTAATACTACCTAATACAGTACCTATTAACTCGAAATTTCATGTTACACATGCTATGTAATGCCACCTGTGGTCGTCGGTTGCCACCGTATCATGAAAAATATGTTGGTACTGGAATAGTAATCCAAGATTAAGTTATTTGTCAGCCGTGCAACTTTGAGACTAGCTATAGATTTGTCAACTTCTCTTCTCACCTATACCTGTGCCCTTTATGCAACATTTTGTCCATATCAAAGGTAAATGATTATGTATTTGGGATTAAAAGTGTTACCATGGGTACCCCCTCTAGTTGTAACTGCAAGTAGCACCTCATCTACTTAGTCACACACTGATTAGCTACTAAGATATCATACTTGCATATTATTTTTGGTTCTCTTAGCGTGATTGGCCAATTGTTAATCTACCAACAATTATAACTCTATAACTGCTAGTACTGCAAGAGGTCAAGTCGTGATAAGGTTCAAAACAGGCAACGGCTATTTAACTGGCTTGATGTGATTGCTTGATCCATGTTTTAAGGCTGTCAGTTCTTGCTAGCTACCTCTTTTTATGGTCATGTTAGGCACCCCAGGGCATTTTAAGAAAAGCTTGATGATGTAAATATTTTAGTAGTGCTAGTCAATCAAGCTAAATAGCTTACCTTACACCCAGTTTTCCTTTCAGTAACTGTAACCCGTTAGATTTTGTAATGTTCTTCAGTGCATAACTCATGATGGAACCTACTTTTGTGCAGGTTCAGAAATGTGTACAAGTTCTGCAGGATAATCACGCTCGACGACGGCATCGGCCGTATCAACTTCATCAGATGGTGGGCACATCTCGACAAACCGCTTGCCTTTTTACTTCAGTTCCAGATGTATTTTAGGGGTACATTCTTAGACTTTTATTTGGATTCCATAACATTCACATGGCATTCACAAAATCATCGTGTGTGCGTTTGTTGCAGCCTGGGGCTGAAGCAGAAGCTGGTTCCTGAGTGCCATGGCTGACTAGTGGAGCTCGGGGACAAGCTGCAGATTTGTAGAACATAGGACCCGGCTGGGCTATTGACGGCAACCGAGGTATGCTCTCCTCCTCTCCTTGCGTCTGGGTAGTTGCTAATTAATCTGAAGGCATTCTAAGTTGAAATATGTACACTTGTTACCACTAAGTTAGAAGATTTTGCTTGGCTTGTCCATTATGTTGTACAGAGTATATGTGAAGAAGAGAAAGATTGGAATTTGAAGAGGATGCTCTATGTAATAATGTCCAGAGTCTAGACAGGTTGCTAGATGTGACTTACGTATTATATATCTCATGTTAAATTGAAGAGGATTTTGTTGTCATGTGTTTGTGTTGGAATATACTGTTCAGTCAATATGTATAGGTCCTAGCGGCATCTTTTGCTAAGGAATATACTGTTATTATATAGTCAATCTATGTTTTCTCTCCTGTGATGTTAATTATTAGTTTCACCTGCCCTTATGTTTACCACCTTCCTGTTTCCCCGTGGTTTCCGGGTGGCCGTTGTTCTAAACTTGATGTTTGTTGGTTGGTTATTGTCAGGGGCGAGTTCCATGTGGAGTTCAAGCAGAAGAACCCCAAGAACAAGTTGGTGGCCACCGTAAGTCCCTTCCAACAAAAATCCCACTCCTGAGCATTTTTTCATATGGTTTAATATGCAGACAACAAGAGAGGTAGTGATGCTATGTTAAAATTAATGTGTACTTGTCAATTCTAGCTTATATTTGTGTCTTGCGATCCTGTTCTAATTAATGTGTATACTACAAGCCCTTGTTTTCCTGTCTAAATGCATGCACAAAAGTTCAGTTATCTTCTGAAAAATTGTTTGTGCATTTTTCAGTTTCTCAAATACAAAATAGCTTGCTCCTTTCAGTTCATACATTTTGTTCATAACCATTTTGTTTTATAACATGCAGATGATTGCCTTCATTCATGTTTTGATGTGAGCTCTAGGACGAAGTTGGAAGAAGCAAGGCATGCAGGCCTTCATGCATGCTCTCTTATCCCTGCTGCTCCTTGGAATTTGTTGGGAGATGCAGGACTTTGTTGTAATGTTGCCCTTGGAATTTGGATGTACTGCTGATTTTGCTGAGAATTTGATGTATATGTCCTTGCTAATTGTTATTCAAATGCTGGGAGTTATGTACATATTCTTAGAATAATATTGTTTACCTGAAATGCATTTCTGTAATGAAAAATATATTGGCATTGAATCTGGTTTGTGGAATGGATACCTAACTTGTGGGACCCATTTATGAAAATAATTTGAGCAATTTTGAAATTTCTGTCAAGTGGGCCCAATGTGTGAGATGATGACAAGTGGCACCCATTTGATTGGTGGGACCAGCTCTAAAATATAATGGCCCAAACAAAGATCAAAAGAAAACCTGCTGTTAAAAGGGCCACAACCCAACAATAAAAAGGCCGCAATATTGGGCTTGGCCCATGAACCCAACCAAAAATTGACAGACAGAAAAAACACAAATAGGCTGAATTGTTGGGCTCGGCCCATGTAGAAAATTGAATTGGACCGGGCTGAATCTTGTGCCACATCAGCTTGCCACGCTGGATGCCTACGTGGCCTGGGGGAGGTTGCTAGTGACCAAAACGCCACAGTAGGAATATTTTGGTCGTAAACGTCTTTGACCATTCCAGAAGAAAGGTCGCTATAGTCAGTTTGCGACCGCCAGCTTTTGACCTTCTGTTTTTGGTCACAAAAAGGTCGTAAATGGAAATTTGTGACCTTTCAGTGACCAATAGTGGTGGTCACAAGTTGACATATTTCTTGTAGTGTGTGCCACTGTCGCAACCCCTTTCCCTATAAAAGGAGGCCCCAGGTGACCAGGAAGGAGATTCGGCTTTTTGGAGCTCTCGACGCCCCATAGCTAGCTCAAGGACACAGATATACAATCCACCAAAGCAGGAGCAGGGTTTTACGCATCCTTGCGTCCCGAACCTGGCTAAAGGAATCGTGTGCTATCTGTTTGATCCGCTCTTTTCACAACCCCGCGCCCCGCAACCGCAGTAGGGATTCTTGTGATCCCATAGGTGTCGTTCCCACCGACATCTTTGGCGCGCCAGGCAGGGGGCGCAGTTGTGAGAATCGGCTTTAGCAGTTAGTTCGACGCTTCTTCATCATGATGGCGCCCAAGAAGAAGACGACGGTGGCGGTTGGCCCATCGAAAGCCGGGCATCCCGTCCCGATGCGGGCGAGCAGCGGACCGGTCGTAGAAAGGACCCTGGGCGCTGTTCGCGAACACCAACATCGTCCCAGCAGCCGAAGTTTGGGAGGCGGCGATGTTCGTGCGCCTGGTAACGGGCCGCACGCCACTAAATCCCAAGACGGAGCCGGGCCCTCCGCGGTGGCGCGAGGCCTTCCAGGATCGCTGCCGCCCCACCCGAGGGCGACGCGAGGGCCTACAAGACTCCCACGCGAGCGCCGACGGCACGCTCCTCTCAAGCGGCGCACGACGAACGGCGTAATCACACCGAAGACCCCGGGCGTCGCCAGGGGAAGAGCCCCGAGCGCCACTCCGAGGGTAAAGATGGCATGCGACCTGCCCGCTCGTCGAGGCGCTGGTAAAGATGGCATGCGACCGCGCGGTCGTGATAGAGCTCCTTCTGACATGGTCAGAACTCGAAGCGCGTTGCGATCCGTGCAGGTTTTGCTGCCACCGACGCCAGCAGAAGCCTTGGCGTGCGCGAAGTTGCTCCTCGATTTTCCTCCCACTACGGGGAAACTCGACGAATGGAGAGCCACCATCCGAAGCCTTATTGTGGTGGCGAACAAAGACGAACCAAGTCCGGCGGAGCCCCCGGGTCGATGCTCCGACGGAGTCCCGCGTATCAGTGGCAGGAAAGCCGGCGGCGCCGCGACCACGGTGCACTCGCCTCCTCCTCGCCCGGTACCACGGACGCCTGCCCGTCGCGACTTTACGGGCGACGAAATCTCCATAGCGTCGTCCGACTCGCGGACCCACTGTGACCAGCGCCAGGTCCTTCGGGATCAAGAACATGAAAACGCTCGAATCACTACCGAGCGCCGGCGTGGAGCGCGCCACCAGCCAGACAGGCGAGCAGGGCCTGCTGTGAACTACCCGGCACCGGAGAGCCCTGGAGGCCTGCCTTACATGGGCGAGAAGTATGGCGGCAAGACCCACCCGTCCGGGTTCCTCAGCATCTACACCATCGCGATGCAGGCTGCCAGAGCCCGTGACGATAAGGTGCTTGCGAATTACTTTCCGTTGGCTCTTAAACCCAACGCCATGTCATGGTTGATGCACTTGCCGCTGGACTCCATTTCCTCCTGGTCGGATTTGTGCCATGAGTTCGTGGGCGCCTTCACTGGCGGTCACCAAGCTCATGGCCAAGCAAGCGATCTGCATGTCATTCCCTAGAAGGGAGGCGGGAGTCTCCGCAAGTATATACAGAGGTTCAGCCGGATACAGTACAACATCCCTGATGTTCACTCTGCCGCCATCATCAGCGCGTTCCATCAGAACGTGCGTAACCGCAAGATGCGCGAAGAGCTGGCAATGAACAAGGTGAAAGATGTGGCAGAACTTTATGTTCTTGCTGACAGATGTGCCCGAGCTGAAGAGGGGAGGAAGTACCCTGGCGAAGATGCCGGCGTGGAAACCGACTCCTCAGATGAGGATACTGCCGCTCCGGCGAAGAAAGGCCGGCGCCATAACAGGAAGCGCAAAGGTAAAGCAGTGCTTGCCATCGAGGGATCTGATGACACCGGCTCCGCCAAGAAGACCAAGGCCGACGACCCCGGCAAGGAAATTGCCGGATGTGTCGCCTGTCGGGCCTTGGCGGTTGCCGAGAAGTCAGGAAACTCCGACAAGCGATACTGAAAGATCCATCGCACCAAAGCCCATGCTCTCCAAGACTGCCGACAGGTTGAGCTCCTCGCTGAGAAGCAGAGGGCTGAATATGAGAGGCGGGACAAGGAGAAGGGCCAAGACGGTGTTGAAGGGTCCGGCAAGAAGCGTGACGGCCAGGCGGGCCGTCGCGGCAAGGATAAGCAACAGGAGAGGCCCGCCCGGGGCCGTAACAGAAAGCCAGAAGACGACGATCACGAAGAGGACGACGAGTCGGGCGACCAAGATTTTCAGAAAGCTACATAGGCCATGTGCATCGACGGCGGTGCCTCGCTGCATACTTCTCACTGCTGGCTTAAACATTAGGCGCGAGAGATTACAGCGGCCGAGCCGTTGTTTGATGCCCAAAGGCCGCTGAAGTGGTCCATCACACCTATCATTTTTGACACCGAGGACCACCCTGATCGCACTACTGCGGTCGGGTGCTTGCCATTGTTGGTTTCGCCAACAATACGCAACCTCAAGGTGACGAAGATGCTAGTCGATGGCGGGGCCGGTCTTAACTTGATCTCGCCTGCCGTGATCGAGAAACTGCAGATTCCTGATGGAGACCTCGAAGAGACGGGCACGTTTCAGGGGGTCAACCCGGGAAGAAGCCAACCCAAGGGAAAGTTCATGCTGCCCGTGACCTTTGGAAGCGACCTGAACTACAGGACGGAGAGGATCGTGTTTGATGTTGCCAAGATCCCCTTGCCCTACAACGGGATCCTTGGCCGCCCAGCGCTGGCCAAGTTCATGGCGGCGTCACACTACGCCTACAACACCCTGAAGATGCCAGGACATGTGACGATCATCACTATTCCCTCCGATAAGAAAGATGCGCTGATTTGCGCTGATCAACTATACCAGCAAGCAGTTGCAACAACTGCCGCCACTAGGGCACTTGCTCCTGCCGCTGGGACCCCGGGAGGGAAGAAGAAGAAGAAGGCCGGTGAGACCTCGGGCACCCACTCCAGCAAGCGCACTTCTTAGGAGTGTAGCGCTGCCGTCGAGGACGTGCCAGAGAGCTCCACCAGCGGAAACAAGAAGCCCAGGGCCATTCCGCTGGGAACCAAGAAGGTTTCTGTCAATGAGGATGGCACGGGAGGAGCTTTCACCATAAGCTCCGCCCTTGACAGCAAATAGGAAGACGCGCTCGTCTCCTTCCTGCGGGCGAATGTCGATGTGTTTGCTTGGCAAGCTTCCGACATCCCCGGCGTTCCCAGGGAGGTGATTGAGCACCACCTTGCTGTCTTCCCTCATGCGCGGCCCGTCAAGCAGAAGGTCAGAAAGCAAGCTTTGGAATGACAAGAGTTCATCACAGAAGAGATCCGGAAACTGGAGGCAGCGGGTTTGGTAAGAGGGGTGCTCCATCCAACGTGGTTGGCCAATCCGTTCGTAGTGCGCAAGGCAAATGGGAAGTGGAGGCTGTGTATTGATTACACAGATATCAATAAGGCTTGTCCTAAAGACCCCTTCTCGTTGCCGCGCATCGAACAGATTGTTGACTCCACGGCTGGGTGTGATCTGTTGTCATTCCTCGATGCCTACTCCGGCTACCACCAGATCTTTATGACAAGAGAAGACGAAGAGAAAACAGCATTCATCACCCCATGTGGTACGTATTGTTTCATACGGATGCCTTTCAGGTTGAAGAGTGCTGGTTCGACGTTTGCAAGGGAGGTCCAGATTGGTTTTGAACCCCAGCTCCATAGAAATATGGAAGCTTATATGGATGACATAGTGGTCAAAACCAAGGACAGGGCAACCCTCATCGCAGATTTGCAAGAAACATTTGCAAACCTGCGCAAGATCAATCTCAAGCTGAACCCTGAGAAGTGCGTCTTCCGCGTCCCGTCCGGCAAGCTTCTCGGGTTCTTTGTGTCACAGCATGGGATAGAGGCCAATCCGGACAAGATCAAAGCTATAGAGCAGATTGAAGCACCCAAGCGAATCAAGGATGTGCGTCGGCTTGCTGGTTGTGTCGCCGCCATGGGCAGGTTCATTTCCAAGTCTGCCGAGCGCGCCCTTCCCTTCTTCAAAATCCTGAAAAAGGAGGGCCCGGTGGAGTGGACGCCAGAAGCCGAAGCAGCATTGCAAGATTTGAAGAAGTACCTCTCCTCCGCGCCAATACTAGTTGCGCCTAGGCCATAGGAGCCGTTGCTGCTATACCTAGCGGCAACGAACCAGGTGGTCAGCGCCGCACTAGTGGCGCAGAGAGAGGTTGACGACGGGGTAATGGCAGCAACAGAGCCCGACACCACTAATGCAGAGACGACACAACCAGTTGAAGTGTTGCTGAAGAAGAAAATGATGCAGCACCCGGTCTACTTTGTTAGTTCCCTCCTGCAGGGGGCTAGATCAAGGTACTCCGGCATGCAGAAACTGCTCTTCGGCCTTCTTATGGCCTCGAGGAAGCTGCGTCATTACTTCCAGGCACACGAGATCACTATCATCACTCGCCTCCCTTTAAAACAGATATTGCACAATCCGGATGCAACGGGAAGAATTGTGGAATGGGCACTGTAGCTATCCAGCTTTGGCCTCAAGTTTGAAAGTACCTCACGATTCAGAGCCGAGTCCTGGCAGGGTTCGTCGCCGAATGGACCGCAACGCCTGACGAAGAAGCCCAAGAGACTGCTCTCCCCGGCAAGGAGGCAAGTTGCGATTGGATCATGTACTTTGATGGAGCTTTCTCCTTACAAGGCGCCGGGGCTGGCGTACTGCTTGTCGCGCCCACCGGAGAGCACCTCAAGTACGTAGTCCAGATGCACTTCCCCAGGGAGGCATCAACCAACAACACGGCAGAGTACGAAGGACTGCTTGCCAGTCTTAGGATCGCGGCGGACCTCGGAATCAAGAAACTCATCGTCAGGGGTGACTCGCAGCTTGTCGTCAAGCAAGTCAACTAGGACTACCAGAGCCCGTTGATGAAGGCCTGCGTTGATGAAGTGAGAAAGCTGGAAGAGCGTTTCGACGGTATACAGGCTGAACACGTTCCCCGAGCGGAGAACGATATCGCCAATTACCTGTCAAAATGCGCTACCCTCAAGATACCTAAGGAACCAGGTACCTTTGTGCTTCAGCTAACTCAACCATCCGTTGATCCGTCGACAGAGCAGAACAAGAGACGGAAATCAGGGCCCGGCAAGTACTTTCCTGCTGAGCTCCCCGGAGCCGCCGGCAAGGATGCTGCCGGGGACACTAAGCCCGCCACGGGACGGCTAGCTCCGGCGGAGCGGCAAGCTCTTGCCGTCGAGACAGCCGCTCCTCTGGCGGAGGAAATGCCTTTAGTCCTCGTTGTCGAGCCCCAAGCTCCAGCATGGGCACAGCATATCGTCTGATTCCTCCAAACAGGGGAACTTCCTGAGGAGCAGGAAGAAGCGGAAAAAGTAGCACGTCGCTCTGCCATGTACTAGTTCGTCGATGACGTCCTGTACAGGAAGAGGCCGAACGGTGTGAAATTGAAGTGTATCCCTCGAGAGGAAGGACTGGAGCTGTTGGCGGGGATACACAGAGGCATATGTGGATCCCACATTGGGTCGAGGGCCCTTGCCGGCAAGGCATTTCGGCAAGGCTTCTTCTGGCCCACCGCCCTCCAGGATGCGACGACACTACTCACCAAGTGTGAAGCGTGTCAGTTCCATTCGAAGAAGCTTCATCAGCCAGCTCAAGCCCTTCAAACCATTCCTCTCTCCTGGCCCTTCTCGGTCTGGGGGCTCGACATACTGGGCCCTTTCCCCTGCGTTGTCCGGGGCTTTGAGTACTTGTACATTGCAATCGACAAGTTCACAAAGTGGCCGGAGGTGGAGGCAGTGAGGAAGGTCACAGCTCAGTCAGCCGTCAAGTTCTTCAAGGGACTAGTGTGCCGTTTTGGCGTACCCAACAGGGTCATCACCGACAACGGCACACAGTTCACAAGCCGCACCTTCATGCAATATACCCAAGACCTCCGCAGCAAAGTCTGTTTCGCTTCCGTTGCTCACCCGCGGAGCAATGGTCAAGCTGAGAGGGCAAATGCTGAAGTGTTGCGAGGACTACGGGCCAAGACCTTTGGCAGGCTGCACAAGAGCGGAAGGCGCTGGATTGATGAGTTGCCAGCGGTTCTTTGGTCGATCAGGACGACGCCAAATCGAGCCATCGGCCAGACACCCTTTTCCCTAGTATACGAGGCAGAAGCAGTTCTCCCCACTGAACTCATATACGGGTCACCTCGAGTGCTCGCTTATGATGAGCTTGAGCAAGAGCAACTGCGGCAAGATGACGCAATGCTCCTTGAGGAAGATCGTCTTCGGGCGGCCGTGAGAGCAGCACGCTACCAGCAAGCCTTGCGCTGCTACCATAGCCGCAAGGTCCATGCCCGAAGCCTTGAGGAAGGCAACCTTGTTATTCGGCGCGTTCAATCGGCCAAGAATTCCAACAAGTTGACGCCAAAGTTGGAAGGCCCTTATCGGGTAATACGAGTCACCAGGCCCGGCGCAGTCCGCCTGGAGACCAAGGATGTCGTTCTGGTGAGTAACTCCTGGAACATTGAGCATCTTCGCAAGTTTTACCCATAAGGCGCGGCTTGTCGGGCCCCCCGGCATGCCACCTTTTGTACAAGCATTGCTGATGATGCATGTAACCCTTTGTACAAAGCCAGGCGCAGACCCTGAGCATAAATAAATGAAGCGCTGGCGCCCCAAGTTATAGCATGCATGCTAGGTCGAGTCTCGTCCTTGGTTAGGGTTGATAGTGCTTAGCGGCGGCTAACCCCTAGCTTAGAGGTCGAGTGTGCGTCTCTTTGTCGTTCTTTTGTCTCCTTTGGTTCGCAGGACTCACAGATATCCTTGTCGGATCACTTGAGGACAAAAAAGAGAAGAGGGACGGACCAACATCTAGACCCCGGCAAGCCAGTATTGCCGGGGGCTGCAAGTACAAAGATTCACCCACGACGAACCAGAGTTGCCGGGGGCTACAGCTTTAGATAAGTTCTTCATCCCTTATCATGCATTCCTTTATGGACTGAGGTATGTGAAACCTCGTTTCTTCCTAAAGCAACCGTGCTCCCCTAACTCTAGGCCCCAGGGCTCGTTCGTGGGGCCAGGTTTGGTCGTAGTCGCGGCAGCAAAAGGATGAAATGAGGAGCCTGAACCCGCCTCATCCCTGCCTCCGCCGAAAGCGTGAGAAAGGTCGAGCGACGTGGGAAGACGACAAGGCCTGCTGCCGGGCAAGGAAATGTTTATCTTAGAGATATCAAGGATTAACTCCTTGACCTGGGTTCTACCCGCAAACAAATGACCCGGCAAGCATCCCTTTTTCATTAAAAACATTCCACTCAGGTACATTCCATATGGAATGAAAAACATGAATGATGGGATTACAAGTTTTAAATTCAGCTAAGGCCCGAAGGCTTACAAATTAAAAAGAGATAAGGTGCCCGTAATCCCTTTCTTGTCCCTCTCCTCAGGAGGCAGGTCAAGGATGCGAAAAGGGCAAAAGGGGCGCCTAGGCGAGCTATGGGTGGCAGAAGACACCAAGAGAACATCTCAGTGGCCGTCTGAAGGCTGGATGGTGATGGCGGCGCCGGAAGCAGAGCTCGAAGATGAGGCGGCAGAACATCAGCACGCGTCGAAGGCGTCGGTGCTCGCGTACTCCGAGTTGACGGCCTTGCCGCCCGCCCTCTTCGTCTTCCGCAGCCTCCCAACGCCAGCCGCCCAAGGAGATGACCCCGATAAGTTCAGGGAGCCGGCGACACAGAAGATGGGGTCACCGGTGCCGCACGGAGCGGCGCCTGACACCTAGTCGGACCCGTCATCCTGCCGCCTGCTACCCTCGTCGTCGCTGCCGCTCTCCTCCTCGTCACTCCCGCTCGAGGAGGAGACTTCACTATCAGAAGAGCTCTCCACGCAGCACCTTGCACGGTTCCCGAAGCATCCGAAGACCTTGACGGAGAGGAGGCCGCCCTCCATCATCTTGAAAAGGAGAATGAGCCCCTCCGTCAAGCGGTGGATACGAGCAAACGTCTTCCATCCCCGACGAAGATACATCACGTGAGGGGCTAGGAAGTCAACGTGAACCCGCGTGCCGCTGATCCCACAACCCCTCATGTGCGGCCGCAACGATGCCGGCGGATCCAGCTCCATCTCCCGCGCGAATGGAGTCGGGAGACGAAGGTGACGGCGAGGCGGCCGGCGCAGCCTGATGAAGAACTCGCATGGGTCATCCCTGACGTGGCCCTCCATGGGGGGAGGAACTGCTAGCGGGGGCGAAGCCGGCGCGCCACCCCGTCCACCTCTTCCCCGAGCGCCTCGGCCTCGCCCCCTCCCCCTTCCCCTCGCGGCTGGCTCTGCCACCGCAGGTGCGGGAGAAGGAGGGACGCGTTGTCGAGCGGCGACCCTCGTCGCCACCGTCGAAGAACCAGGATTCCCTCTCTCCATGGCAGATGGAAGGGGGAGTAGAAGCTGAAGGAAGGAGGAGATGAAAGAATGCGGGACGCCATCCCCCCTCCCGCTCTTTATAAAGGAACGGGGTGGGGGCTCGGCCGCCCCGCTCAGCCAATCAAGACGCGGAAGGCGCAGGGAACTGGGACCGACCCTCCACCCCAGCCCGCGGCGGCCCGGTTTCCCGCCTCCACCGTTTGCCACCCCAAGCGCATGAAAGCCGCGTGGCGGGTGTGCAGGACCGAGGCGACGGGTGAGGCGACCTCTCCCCACCCCGTGATCGTGGGGAGTGGACGCCTTGAAGACCATGCCTCGGCCCCGTTCAGTAAATGGGCCACGCCTCCACGCCTCCCTCCGTTTATGGGGATGGCGCGAACCGCCCCCTTTACCACGACGTGACGCATGCGCGCAGAGCTTAGCCCCACACATGCCACCCACGTCACGCATGCCTCCCCACCCCGCGCCAGCGCGCGAAGGAATTTACCGCGGTAAAAATCACCCCGCCTGCCAGCCCACCATTTTTGGGCCTAGCCCAACGACTCGATTGCGCTTACGTGTGGCCCAGGCCCGGGGGTCCTGTCGGTGTACAAAAAGAGGTGTACACTTTTTGTACCCCTATAACTGTGCATGGGCAGTCTGAGCCACGGGCCCCACCGCACTAGGCAAGGCAAGGGAGGTGAGCCAAGGTAAGGCCGAAGCACAAGAGAAGCAGAACGATGCCAAGACCAAGACCACAAAGAGCGAAGGGGATGAAGCGGGCCCCCCAGCAAGATCCTTGCCGGGAAGCGGTTTTAGCAAACCTGGCAAGACCCTTGCCGTGGCAGCTCGCCCCACACCTACGGAGCGGGTCACCCTTGAGTCCACTGCCCCCATGGGACAAGGATTCGGGAGGTATCCCCGTGGTGGTATACAGATCTTTGTGAAGACATTCAAGATCAGATGCACACTTTAGAAGATGATGACCCTTGGCGGGATCCCAGCCAAGGAGGACCACAAGGCCCCCGGCAAGAGCCTTGACGGGGATGATAGCAGGCGCCACGGCAAGACCCTTGCTGGGAACCCGGCAAGACCCTTGCCGGGGCCGCGGCAAGGCCCTTGCCATGAACACCTGTGGGGCCACCATCGGGCCCACGCCAGTCACACCTCCACCACCGTTCGCATGCAGCTGCCGACCCAACCAGCTGGGCAGGCACCTACGTGGCGGCGTGCAGATCTTCGTGGAGACCCACCGTTGCGCCACCTCAACTGCCTGCCTACCTACATGGCATCGCAGGCACCGCTGGCCAGGGCGCGTGTCGACGCAAGAGGGAGTGGCGACGGACGGGACGGGGCTCTCCCCCATCCCCGATAAAGCAAGGACATATAAGCAAGGCGGATTAAATGCTGTTGGGGAACGTAGCAGAAATTCAAAATTTCCCTACGTGTCACCAAGATCTATCTATGGAGAAACCAGCAACGAAGGGAAGGAGAGTGCATCTACATACCCTTGTAGATCGCTAAGCGGAAGCGTTCAAGTGAACGGGGTTTATGGAGTCGTACTCGTCGTGATCCAAATCACCGATGATCCTAGTGCCGAACGGACGGCACCTCCGCGTTCAACACACGTACAGCCCGGTGACGTCTCCCATGCCTTGATCCAGCAAGGAGAGACGGAGAGGTTGAGGAAGACTCCATCCAGCAGCAGCACAACGGCGTGGTGGTGGTGGAGGAGCGTGGCAATCCTGCAGGGCTTCGCCAAGCACCGCGGGAGAGGAGGAAGGAGAGATGCAGGTCTACGCCATGGAGAGATCGGAACTCTTGTGTTGGCAGCCCTAAAAACCTCAAGTATATATAGGGGAGAGGGAAGGGGGTGCGCCCCCTTTAGGGTTTCCACCCCAAGGGGTGCGGCTGCCCCAAACCCATCTAGGGTGGCGGCCAAGGGGGTGGAGAGGGGAAACTTGCCCCACAAGCTAGGTGGGGCGCCCCCTCCCCAAACCCTAGGCGCCTTGGGCCCTTGTGGGGGGGGGGGCGCACCAGCCCACCTGGGGATGGTCCCCTCCCACATGTGGCCCATGCAGCCCTCCGGGGCCGGTGGTCCCACTTGGTGGACCCCCGGGACCCTCCTGGTGGTCCCGCTACGTTACCGATAAAACCCAAAACTCTTTCGGTGACCAAAACAGGACTTCCCATATATAAATCTTTACCTCCGGACCATTCCGGAACTCCTCGTGACGTCCAGGATCTCATCCGGGACTCCGAACAACATTCGGTAACCACATACAAACTTCCTTTATAACCCTAGCGTCATCGAACCTTAAGTGTGTAGACCCTACGGGTTCGGGAGACATGCAGACATGACCGAGACGTTCTCCGGTCAATAACCAACAGCGGGATCTGGATACCCATGTTGGCTCCCACATGTTCCACGATGATCTCATCGGATGAACCACGATGTCAAGGACTTAATCAATCCCGTATACAATTCCCTTTGTCTATCGGTACGATACTTGCCCGAGATTCGATCGTCGGTATCCTGATACCTTGTTCAATCTCGTTACCGGCAAGTATCTTTTACTCGTTCTGCAACACATCATCCCGTGATCAACTCCTTGATCACACTGTGCACATTATGATGATGTCCTACCGAGTGGGCCTAGAGATACCTCTCTGTCACACGGATTAACAAATCCCAGTCTCGATTCGTGCCAACCCAACAGACACTTTCGGAGATACCTGTAGTGTACCTTTATAGCCACCCAGTTACGTTGTGACGTTTGGCACACCCAAAGTACTCCTACGGTATCCGGGAGTTTCACAATCTCATGGTCTAAGGAAACGATACTTGACATTAGAAAAGCTTTAGCATACGAACTACACGATCTTGTGCTAGGCTTAGGATTGGGTCTTGTCCATCACATCATTCTTCTAATGATGTGATCCTGTTATCAATGACATCCAATGTCCATGGTCAGGAAACCGTAACCATCTATTGATTAACGAGCTAGTCAACTAGAGGCTTACTAGGGACATGGTGTTGCCTATGTATCCACACATGTATCTGAGTTTCCTATCAATACAATTCTAGCATGGATAATAAACGATTATCATGAACAAGGAAATATAATAATAACCTATTTATTATTGCCTCTAGGGCATATTTCCAACAGTCTCCCACTTGGACTAGAGTCAATAATCTAGTTCACATCGCCATGTGATTAACACTCACAGAGTTCTGGGTTTGATCATGTTATTCTTGTGAGAGATGTTATACTCAACGGGTCTGAACCTTTCAGATCCGTGTGTGCTTTACAAATATCTATGTCATCTCCTAGATGCAGTTACCACGCTCTATTTGGAGCTATTCCAAATAACTGTTCTACTATACGAATCCAATTTTACTACTCAGAATAATCTGGATTAGTGTCAAGGTTTGCATCGGCGTAACCCTTTACGACGAACTCTTTTTCCACCTCCATATCGAGAAAATTCCTTAGTCCACTAGTCACTAAGGATGACCTTGACCGTTGTCCTATGATCCATTTCTAGATCACACTTGTACCCCTTGACTGACTCATGGTTTGGCACACTTCAGGTGCGGTACACAACATAGCATACTTTGGAGCCTACGACTAAAGCATAGGGGACGACCTTCGTCCTTTCTCTCTATTCTGTCGTGGTCATATCTTGAGTCTTGCTCAATACTCACACCTTGTAACACAGCCGAGAACTCCTTCTTTGTTGATCTATTTTGAACTCCTTCAAAATCTTGTCATGGTATGTGTTTGTTTGAAAGTACTATTAAGCGATTTTGATCTATCCTTATAGATCTTGATGCTCAATGTTTAAGTAGCTTAATCCAGGTTTTCATTGAAAAACACTTTTCCAACAACCCTATATGCCTTCCAGAAATTCTACATCATTTCCGATCAACAATATGCCAACAACATATACTCATCAGAAATTCTATAGTGCTCCCACTCACTTCTTTGGAAATACAAGTTTCTCATAAACTTTGTATAAACCCAAATCTTTGATCATCTCATCAAGGCATACATTCCAACTCCGAGATGCTTACTCCAGTCCTTAGAAGGATTGCTGGAGCTTTGCATACTTGTTAGCATCTTTCAGGATTGACAAAAATCTTCTGGTTGTATCACATACAACCTTTCCTCAAGAAAATCGTCGAGGAAACAATGTTTTGACATCCTATCTGCACAATTTCATAAACAATGCAGTAATCGCTAACATAATTCCAACAGACTCTTAGCATCGCTACGAGTGAGAAAGTCTCATCGCAGTCAACTCCTTGAACTTGTCGGGAAACATCTTAACGACAAGTCGAGCTTTCTTAATGGTGACATTTACCATCATTGTCCGTCTTCCTTTTAAAATCCATCTGTACTCAACAACCTTACGACCATCGAGCTGTTCTGCCAAAGTCTACACTTTGTTTTCATACATGGATCCTCTCTCGGATTTTATGGCCTCGAGCCATTCATCGGAATCCGGGCCCACCATCGCTTCTCCATAGCTCGTAGGTTCATTGTTGTCTAGCAACATGACTTCCAAGACAGGAGTACGTACCACTCTGAAGTAGTACGCATCCTTGTCATCCTACGAGGTTTGGGAGTAACTTGATCCGAAGTCTCATGATCACTATCATAAGCTTCCACTTCAATTGGTGTAGGTGCCATAGGAACAACTCCTGTGCCCTGCTACACTCTAGTTGAAGGGACGGTTCAATAACCTCATCAAGTCTCCACCATCCTCCCACTCAATTCTTTCGAGAGAAACTTTTCCTCGAGAAAGGACCCGATTCGAGAAACAATCCCTATTGCTTTCGGATCTGAGACAGGAGATATACCCAACTGTTTTGGGTGTCCTATGAAGATGCATTTACCCGCTTTGGGTTCGAGCTTATTAGCCTGAAACTTTTTCACATAAGCGTCGCAGCCCCAAATTTTTAAGAAATGACAGCTTAGGTTTCTCTAAACCATAGTTCATACGGTGTCATCTCATCGGAATTACGTGGTGCCCTATTTAAAATGAGTGCGGTTGTCTCCAATGCCTAACCCATGAACGATAGTGGTAATTCGATAAGAGACATCATGGTATGCATCATATCCAATAGGGTGCAGTTATGATGTTCGGACACACCATCACACTATGGTGTTCCAGGCGGTACTAGTCGTGAAACAATTTCCACAATGTCCCAATTGTGTACCAAACTCGCAACTCAGATATTCATCTCTATGATCATATCATCGATATTTTATCCTCTTGTCACGACGATATTCAACTTCATTCTGAAATTACTTGAACCATTCAATAATTCAGACTTGTGTTTCATCAAGTAAATATACTCAGTATCTACTCAAATCATCTGTGAAGAAAGAGCATAACGATATCCACTGCGTGCCTCAGCACTCATTGGACTGCACACATCAAAATGTGTTACTTCCAACAAGTTGCTTTCTTGTTCCATTTTACTGAAACCGAAGCTTTCAGTCATCTTGCCCATGTGGTATGATTTGCATGTCTCAAGCGATTCAAAATCAAGTGAGTCCAAACGGTCCATCTGCATGGAGTTTCTTCATGCGTACATACCAACAGACACGGTTCACATGTCTCAATCTTTTCAGAAATGAGTGAGTCCAAAGATCCATCAACATGGAGCTTCTTCATGTGTTTTATACCAATATAACTTACATGGCAGTGCCACAAGTAGGTGGTACTATCATTACTATCTTATATCTTTTGGCATGAACATGTGTATCACTATGATCGAGATTCAATAAACCATTCATTTTAGGTGCAAGACCATTGAAGGTATTATTCAAATAAATAGAGTAACCATTATTCTCCTTAAATGAATAACCGTATTGCGATAGACATAATCCAATCATGTCTATGCTCAACGTAAACACCAAATAACAATTATTTAGGTTTAACACCAATCTCGATGGTAGAGGGAGCGCGCGATGCTTGATCACATCAACCTTGGAAACACTTCCAACACATCTCGTCAGCTCACCTTCAGCCAGTCTCCGTTTATTCCGTAGCTTTTATTTCGAGTTACTAACACTTAGCAACCGAACCGGTATCTAATACCCTGATGCTACTAGGAGTACTAGTAAAGTACACATTCACACAATGTATATCCAATATACTTCTATCGACAGCCTTCTCATCTACCAAGTATCTAGGGTAATTCTGCTCCAGTGGTTGTTCCCCTTATTACAGAAGCACTCAGTCTCGGGTTTGGGTTCAACCTTGGGTTTCTCCACTAGAGCAGCAGCTGATTTGCCGTTTCATGAAGTATCCCTTCTTGCCCTTGCCCTTCTTGAAACTAGTGGTTTCACTAACCATCAACAATTGATGCTCCTTCTTGATTTCTACTTTCGCGGTGTCAAACATCGCGAATATTTCAAGGATCATCATATCTATCCCTGATATGTTATAGTTCATCACGAAGCTCTAGTAGCTTGGTGGCAATAACTTTGGAAAAACATCACTATCTTATCTGGAAGATTAACTCCCACTCGATTCAAGTTATTGTTGTACTCAGACAATCTGAGCACAAGCTCAACGATTGAGCTTTTCTCCCTTAGTTTGCAGGCTAAGAAAATCGTCGGAGGTCTTATACCTCTTGACGTGGGCACGAGCCTGAAATCCCAATTTCAGCCCTCGAAACATCTCATATGTTCCGCGACATTTCAAAAATGTCTTCGGTGCCTCAATTCTAAACCATTTAACATTACCGAACTATCATGTAGTCATCAAAACGTGTATGTCAGATGTTCGCAACATCCACAGACCACGTTCGAGGTCCAGCACACCGAGCGGTGCATTAAGGACATAAGCCTTCTAGTGTCCGCAAAATTGCTACTATCAACTTTCAACTATATTTTCTCTAGGAACGTATCTAAAACAGTAGAACTAAAGCGCGAGCTACGACATAATTTGCAAAAACCTTTTGACTATGTTCAGGATAAACAAGTTCATCTTATGAACTCCCACTCAGATAGACATCCCTCTAGTCATCCAAGTGATTACATGATCCGAGTCAACTAGGCCGTGTCCGATCATCACGTGAGACGGACTAGTCATCATCGGTGAACATCTTCATGTTGATCGTATCTACCATACGACTCATGCTCGACCTTTCGGTCTCTTGTGTTCCGAGGCCATGTCTGTACATGCTAGGCTCGTCAAGTCAACCTAAGTGTTTCGCGTGTGTAAATCTGGCTTACACCCGTTGTATGTGAACGTAAGAATCTATCACACCCGATCATCACGTGGTGCTTCGAAACGACGAACTTTCGCAACGGTGCACAGTTAGGGGGAACACTTTCTTGAAATTTTAATGAGGGATCATCTTATTTACTACCGTCGTTCTAAGCAAATAAGATGTATAAACATGATAAACATCACATGCAATCAAATAGTGACATGATATGGCCATCATCACTTTGCTCCTTTTGATCTCCATCTTCGGGGCTCCATGATCATTGTCGTCACCGGCATGACACCATGATCTCCATCATCACGCTCTCCATCATCGTGTCTTCATGAAGTTGTCACGTCAACTATTACTTCTACTACTATGGCTAACGCTTTAGCAATAAAGTAAAGTAATTACATGACGTTTATGTTGACACGCAGGTCATAAATAAATTAAAGACAACTCCTATGGCTCCTGCCGGTTGTCATACTCATCGACATGCAAGTCGTGATTCCTATTACAAGAACATGATCAATCTCATACATCACATATATCATTCATCACATCCTTTTGGCCATATCACATCACATGGCATACCCTGCAAAAACAAGTTAGACGTCCTCTAATTGTTGTTTGCATGTTTTACGTGGCTGCTATGGGTTTCTAGCAAGAACGTTTCTTACCTACGCAAAACCACAACGTGATATGTCAATTGCTAACTACCCTTCATAAGGACCCTTTTCATCGAATCCGATCCGACTAAAGTGGGAGAGACTGGCACCCGCTAGCCACCTTATGCAACTAGTGCATGTCAGTCGGTGGAACCTGTCTCACGTAAGTGTACGTATAAGGTCGGTCCGGGCCGCTTCATCCCACAATGCCGCCGAATCAAGATTGCCTAGTAACGGTAAGCATATTGAACAAAATCAACGCCCACAACTACTTTGTGTTCTACTCGTGCAAAGAATCTACGCAATAGACCTAGCTCATGATGCCACTGTTGGGGAACGTAGCAGAAATTCAAAATTTTCCTACGTGTCACCAAGATCTATCTATGGAGAAACCAGCAACGAAGGGAAGGAGAGTGCATCTACATACCCTTGTAGATCGCTAAGCGGAAGCCTTCAAGTGAACGGGGTTGATGGAGTCGTACTCGTCGTGATCCAAATCACTGATGATCCTAGTGCCGAACGGACGGCACCTCCGCGTTCAACACACGTACAGCCCGGTGACGTCTCCCATGCCTTGATCCAGCAAGGAGAGAGGGATAGGTTGAGGAAGACTCCATCCAGCAGCAGCTAAATGGCGTGGTGGTGGTGGAGGAGCGTGGCAATCCTGCAGGGCTTCGCCAAGCACCGCGGGAGAGGAGGAAGGAGAGAAGCAGGGCTGCGCCATGGAGAGATCGGAACTCTTGTGTTGGCAGCCCTAAAACCCTCAAGTATATATAGGGGAGAGGGAAGGGGGTGCGCCCCCTTTAGGGTTTCCACCCCAAGGGGTGCGGCTTCCCCAAACCCATCTAGGGTGGCGGCCAAGGGGGTGGAGAGGGGAAACTTGCCCCCCAAGCTAGGTGGGGCGCCCCCTCCCCAAACCCTAGGCGCCTTGGGCCCTTGTGGGGGGCGCACCAGCCCACCTGAGGCTGGTCCCGTCCCACATGTGGCCCACGCAGCCCTCCCGGGCCGGTGGTCCCACTTGGTGGACCCCCGGGACCCTCCTGGTGGTCCCGGTACGTTACCGATAAAACCCGAAACTCTTTCGGTGACCAAAACAGGACTTCCCATATATAAATCTTTACCTCCAGACCATTCCGGAACTCCTCGTGACGTCTAGGATCTCATCCGGGACTCCGAACAACGTTCGGTAACCACATACAAACTTCCTTTATAACCCTAGCGTCATCGAACCTTAAGTGTGTAGACCCTACGGGTTCGGGAGACATGCAGACATGACCGAGACGTTCTCCAGTCAATAACCATCAGCGGGATCTGGATACCCATGTTGGCTCCCACATGTCCCACGATGATCTCATCGGATGAACCACGATGTCAAGGACTTAATCAATCCCGTATACAATTCCCTTTGTCTATCAGTATGATACTTGCCCGAGATTCGATCGTCGGTATCCTGATACCTTGTTCAATCTCGTTACCGGCAAGTACCTTTTACTCGTTCCGCAACACATCATCCCATGATCAACTCCTTGATCACATTGTGCACATTATGATGATGTCCTACCGAGTGGGCCCAGAGATACCTCTCCGTCACACGGATTGACAAATCCCAGTCTCGATTCATGCCAACCCAACAGACACTTTCGGAGATACCTGTAGTGTACCTTTATAGCCACCCAGTTACATTGTGACGTTTGGCAAAGCCAAAGCACTCCTACGGTATCCGGGAGTTGCACAATCTCATGGTCTAAGGAAACGATACTTGACATTAGAAAAGCTTTAGCATACGAACTACACGATCTTGTGCTAGGCTTAGGATTGGGTCTTGTCCATCACATCATTCTTCTAATGATGTGATCCTGTTATCAATGACATCCAATGTCCATGGTCAAGAAACCGTAACCATCTATTGATTAACGAGCTAGTCAACTAGAGGCTTACTAGGGACATGGTGTTGCCTATGTATCCACACATGTATCTGAGTTTCCTATCAATACAATTCTAGAATGGATAATAAATGATTATCATGAACAAGGAAATATAATAATAACCTATTTATTATTGCCTCTAGGGCATATTTCCAACAAATGCACCTTGTCATGTAATATGAGGGATAACCTCGCATCACTGTACCCTTTCCACCTCCTGTGTGCCACTGTGGCAACCCCTTTCCCTATAAAAGGAGGCCCCAGGCGACCAGGAAGGAGATTCGGCTTTTTGGAGCTCTCGACGCCCCATAGCTAGCTCAAGAACACAGATATATAATCCACCAAAGGAGGAGTAGGGTTTGACGCATCCTTGCGGCCCGAACCTGTGTAAAGGAACCGTGTGCTATCTGTTTGATCCGCTCTTTTCACAACCCCGCGCCCCGCAACCGCAGTAGGGATTCTTGTGATCCCATAGGTGTCGTTCCCACCGACAGGTATACTTTCTATTTTCAAACAGCAACAAGTATACTTGCAAGATAGGCATGGCAAAGGTTATCATTGCCACTTTATTGAAATAAAAGATGAAAAACATTATTATAAATAACATCAAGAAAATCCTAACAAAATAAATTGATGCTCCAAGCAAAACACATATCATGAGACAAATGAAAACATAGCTCCAAGTGAGTTTACCGATAATGTTGGAGACGAAAGAGGGGATGCCTTCTAGGGCATCCCCAAGCTTAGTTGCTTGGATCTTACTTGAGTATTTCCTTGGGTTTCCTTGGTAATCTTCAAGCTTAGGGTCTTGTCACTCCTTGTTCTCCTCATATAGACATCTCACCCAAAACTTGAAAACTTCAATCACACGAAACTTAATGGAACTTCGTGAGATGGGTTAGTATGATAAAGACAAACCATTCACTTTGGTACTGTCAAAGACAAGATTCATAATTGTTCTCACACCATGCCTACTGTACCTAATCATTTCCACAATTTATATTGAGAAATATAAGCCATAGAAACTAGAAAGCGAGAAAACTATGCATTGAAAACAGAATCTGTCAAAAACAGAATAGTCTGTAGTAATCTGTACTCAAACCATACTTCTGCTACTCCAAAAATTCGGAAAAATTAGGACCACATGAGCAATTTTTATATTAAACTTCTGCAAAAAGAATCAACTCAAAAGCACTCTTCTGTTAAAAATAAGAATTATTTTCATGAGCGCAAAAGTTTCTGATTTTCAGCAAGATCAAATCAACTATCACCCAACATGATCCCAAATGCTTTACTTGGTACTTTATTGAAACAAAAGCTATAAAACATGATTACTACAGTATCATAATCATGTGAACACGCAAAAAAAGTATGTAAAGTGTTGGGTTCTCTCACAACAAGTGTTTTTCTTTTATGCCTTTTAAGCTAGGCATGATGATTTCAATGATGCTCGCATAAAAGATAAGAATTGAAACATGAAGAGAGCATCATGAAGCATATGACTAGCACATTTAGGTCTAACCCACTTCCTATGCATAGGGATTTTGTGAGCAAACAACTTATGGGAACAAGAATCAACTAGCATAGGAAGGCAAAGCAAGTGTAACTTCAAAACTATCAACACATAGAGAAGAAACTTGATATTATTGAGATATGTAAGGGCATAAGTTCCTTTCTCATAATATTTTTTAGAGGAATCATGAATGGATTCAACAATATAACTATCACGTACATCACTCTTTTCATAATGCACAAGCATAGAAGATTTATCACTCTTTATGGCATACATGTCATCATAATAATCATCATAGATAGCAACTTCATTGTCATAATCGATTGAAACCTCTTCAAAAATAGTGGATGTATCACTAAATAAAGTCATGACCTCTCCAAATCCACTTTCATCAATATTGTAAGAAGACTCAACACCCTCCAAAATAGTGGGATCACTACTACCTAAAGTTGACACTCTTCCAAACCCACTTTCATCAATGTAATCATCATAAATAGGAGGCTTGCTATCATCATAATAAATTTTCTTATCAAAAGTAGAAAGAATCCAAGGATCATATGTATTAAGCAAAGCATTCCCAAGATTAGGACAAGCATTATTTCTAGCAAATAAATCTTCAAACACATCATACTCATCAAACATAGCATCCCCAAGCTTGTGGTTTTGCATATCATCACAATCATTCTTATCAATGGCATGAATGGCACCAATAGTATAGCAAACATTATTATCATATTATTCCATGCAAGTGCTAAAAACATTTTCAATATCATAATGGATATCATTGTCTTCCCAATCATAATCATCACAACAAGTAATAGGCATAACAAAATCATCATCAATATCGTCATCCTCCATCAACATATTTGATTCACTTTCATGAGGCACGATGGTGATGGGAGCAACATTATTTGGGAGAGATACCTTTTTTACCTCTTTTCTTTCTTCTTTTCTTCTTCTTCACCACACCATGTGTTGGTTTAATTAAAATCTCCAAGCTTCTTGTTCAAGAGATTGATTGGATAGGAAGCTCCTCCTCGTTACCTGATTCATCATAATAAACACTAGGTGGGTTTTGGGAAACATCTTCCCTTTCATTAGTACTCTATTCATACTCCATTTGTTTTCTTGTCTTTAAGTAGTTGGCAGTATAAGGATTCTCAATGCAATTTACCACACAAAACATATAAATTTCTTCTAGATCAAAATGAAGAAATCTCTCGGGATTTGGAAAACCCTTAATTAGTTATACGTTTCATTTCTTCATACCCCAAAAGAAGGCTAAGCTCTTTATGATGCTCAAGGGTAATTAAGTTATCACAATTTTTGGACACGATTTGATCGTGAAATAAATTGCATTGATGATTTAAATGACCACGTTCATTGCAAAGTTCACAAGGATGGTGAAAAAAAATTACACCTTTCAGCACAATCATCTAGCCTCTCTTGCAACTTTTTCGTTTCTAAATATTTATGCTTCCTAAAAAATCTATCTTCCCTTTTTGGTGTGCAAAGGCACTACCAATTCACTCCGCAAAAAGTGACATGCTTATAAGAAACATTTTTGCCATGACTTGTGAAATCATCATTAGCATTTTGGATATTCAAAGAATTCACACTAACAACATTGCAATCATGCTCATCATTCAAATATTTTGTGCCAAGCATTTTATTGACTTTTTTCTAAAAATTGAATACAATTTTCTGAACCATCATTTTAAAGAAAGATATTATAAAGATGATCAATAATAGGATGCAGCCTAAATTCCATTTTTATTGTAGTTTTTCTTTTATAAGCCAAACTAGTGATAAAATAAGAAACTAAAAGATTCAATTGCAAGATCTAAAGATATACCTTCAAGCACTCACCTCACCGGCAACGGCGCCAGAAAAGAGCTTGATGTCTACTACACAACTTTATTCTTGTAGACATGTGTTGGGCCTCCAAGCGCATAGTTTTGTAGGACAGTAGCAATTTTCCCTCAAGTGGATGACCTAAGGTTTATCAATCCGTGAGAGGTGTAGGACGAAGATGGTCTCTCTCAAACGACCCTGCAACCAAATACAAGAAATCTCTTGTGTCCCCAACACACCCGATACTATGGCAAATTGTATAGGTGCACTAGTTCTGCGAAGAGATGATGATAAAAGTGTAATATTGATGGTAGAAATATAGTTTTATAATCTGAATAAATAAAAACAGCAAGGTAGCAAATAGTAAACGGGCACAAAAATGGTATTGCAATGCTTAAAAACAAGGCCTAGGGTCCGTACTTTCACTAGTGCAATCTCTCAACAGTGCTAACATAGTTGGATCATATGATCATCCCTCAAAGTACAGTAAGGAATCACTCCCAAGTTCCTATTAGCGGAGAACAAAAGATAGGAATTGGTTGTAGGGTACGAAGCCACCTCAAAGCTATTCTTTTCGATCGATCCATTCAAGAGTTCATACTAAAATAACACAAAGCTATGGTTTTGTTTGATCTATCCTAGAGTTCATACTAGAATAACACCAAAGCAAATTCATATTCATAATACTCAATCCACACAAAGAACTACAAGGATACCCCAAAGTTTCTATTGGAGAAAGGATAATAAAAATGTGCATCAACCCCTATGCATAGATTACCCCAATATCACCGCGGGAATCCGCAAGTTGAGTGCCATAACATATATCAAGTGAATCAATAAGATACCCCAATTTCACCTCAAGTATTCATACCGCAAGACATTCATCATGTGTACTCAAATCTGAATATTTAATCCGACATGACAAAACTTCAAATGGTAAAGATTCAATTCATCACAACAAGAGTATGGAGGGGAGAAACATCATATGATCCGACTATATTAACAAAGCCCATGATATAGATCACGAGAGAGAGAGAGAGAGAGAGAGAGAGAGATTAAACACATAGCTACTGGTACAAACCCGCAGCCGCGAGGGTGGACTACTCCCTCCTCATCGTGGTGGCCGCCGGGATGGTGAAGATGGCCACCGGAGATGATTCCCCCCTTCGGCGGGGTGCCGAAATGGGTCTTGATTGGTTTTCGGTGGCTAAAGAGGCCCGCGGCGGCGGAACTTCTGATCTAGAACCATGAAGGGTTTCGAAATATATGGGAATTCATAGTGCAAAGATGAGGTGCAGGATGCCACCGAGGTGGGCACAACCCACCTGGGGGTTGTGCCCCCCTCGGGGCACCCCCTAGGTGTCGCTCTGGCCCATCGGGAGTCTTCTGGCCCGTAAAAAAATCCACAAAAAGTTTCACGGTGGTTGGACTCCATTTGATATTGATTTCCTACGATGTAAAAAAGAAGCCAAAACCAGCAACTGGCACTGGGCACTGGGTCAATAGGTTAGTCCAAAAAATGATATAAATTTTCTATAAAATGATTGTAAAATATCCAAGAATGATAAAATAACAGCATGTTCATAAATTATAGATACGTTGGAGACGTATCAGCATCCCCAAGCTTAATTCCTACTCGTCCTTGAGTAGGTAAATGATAAAAGAAATAAAAGGGTTTCAGAATATTTGGGAATTTATAGTGCAAAGAGTTGGCGCTGGAGGCCGCCGAGGTGGGAACAACCCACCTGGGCGCACCAGGGGGGGCTGGCGCACCCTGGTGGGTTGTGCCCCCCTCAGGGCACCCCCCAGGTGCTGCTCTGGCCCATCGGGAGTTTTTGGCCCATAAAAAATCCACAAAAACTTTCACGGTGTTTGGACTCCGTTTGATATTGATTTCCTGTGATGTAAAAAACAAGCAAAGAACAACAACTGGCACTAGGCACTGGTGTCGGTGTCAAAACCGGCGGATCTCGGGTAGGGGGTCCCGAACTGTGCGTCAAGGTCGGATGGTAACAGGAAACAAGGGACACGATGTTTACCTAGGTTCGGGCCCTCTCGATGGAGGTAAAACCCTGCTTGATTAATATTGATGATATGGGTAGTACAAGAGTAGATCTTGTTGGAAATATGCCCTGGAGGCAATAATAAATTGATTATTATTATATTTCCTTGTTCATGATAATCGTTTATTATCCATGCTAGAATTGTATTGAAAGGAAACTCAGATACATGTGTGGATACATAGACAACACCATGTCCCTATTAAGCCTCTATTTGACTAGCTCGTTGATCAATAGATGGTTACAGTTTCCTGACCATGGACATTGGATGTCGTTGATAACGGGATCACATCATTAGGAGAATGATGTGATGGACAAGACCCAATCCTAAGCCTAGCACAAAGATTGTAGTTCGTATGCAAAAGCTTTTCTAATGTCAAGTATCATTTCCTTAGACCATGAGATTGTGCAACTCCCGGATACCGTAGGAATGCTTTGGGTGTACCAAACGTCACAACGTAACTGGGTGGCTATAAAGGTGCACTACAGGTATCTCCGAAAGTGTCTGTTGGGTTGGCACGAATCGAGACTGGGATTTGTCACTCCGTGTAAACGGAGAGGTATCTCTGGGCCCACTCGGTAGGACATCATCATAATGTGCACAATGTGACCAAGGGGTTGATCACGGGATGATGTGTTACGAAATGAGTAAAAGAGACTTGCCGGTAACGAGATTGAACAAGGTATCGGGATACCGACGATCGAATCTCGGGCAAGTATCGTACCGATAGACAAAGGGAATTGTATACGGGATTGATTAAGTCCTTGACATCGTGGTTCATCCGATGAGATCATCGTGGAACATGTGGGAGCCAACATGGGTATCCAGATCCCGCTGTTGGTTATTGACCGGAGAACGTCTCGGTCATGTCTGCATGTCTCCCGAACCCGTAGGGTCTACACACTTAAGGTTCGATACGCTAGGGTTATAAAGGAAGTTTGTATGTGGTTACCGAATGTTGTTCGGAGTCCCGGATGAGATCCCGGACGTCACGAGGATCTCCGGATTGGTCCGGAGGTAAAGATTTATATATGGGAAGTCCTGTTTTGGTCATCGGAAGAGTTTCAGGGTTTATCGGTAACGTACCGGGACCACCGGGAGGGTCTCGGGGGTCCACCAAGTGGGGCCACCTGCCCCGGAAGCTTGCATGGGCCAAGGGTGGGAAGGGACCAGCCCCTAAGTGGGCTGCTGCGCCTCCCACTAGGGCCCAAGGTGCCTAGGAGGTGGAAAGGGGGCAAACCCTAAGGGGATATGGGCCTTATGGCCCATATTGGTGCGCCTCCCTCTCCCCTCCACTCTTGGCCGCCACCCAAGTCCCATCTAGGGCTGCCGCCCCCCCTAGGGGTGGGAACCCTAGAGGGGGCACAGCCCCTCCCCTTTCCCTATATATAGTTGAGGCATAGGGCTTCCCACAAGGCGCGATTCGATCTCTCGTTGGTGCAGCCCTGCGTCTCTTCTTCCTCCTCTTCTGTGGTGCTTGGCGAAGCCCTGCAGGATCGCCACGCTCCCCCACCAACACCACGCCGTTGTGGTGCTGCTGGACGGAGTCTTCCTCAACCTCTCCCTCTCTCGTTGCTGGATCAAGGCATGGGAGACGTCACCGGGCTGTACGTGTGTTGAACGCGGAGGTGCCGTCCGTTCGGCACTTGGTCACCGGTGATTTGAATCACGAAGAGTATGACTCCATCAAACCCGTTAACTTGAACGCTTCCGCTTAGCGATCTACAAGGGTATGTAGATGCACTCTCTGTCCCCTCGTTGCTGGTTTCTCCATAGATAGATCTTGGTGACACGTAGGAAAATTTTGAATTTCTGCTACGTTCCCCAACAGTGGCATCATGAGCTAGGTCTATTGCGTAGATTCTATGCACGAGTAGAACACAAAGTGGTTGTGGGCGTTGATTTTGTTCAATATGCTTACCGTTACTAGTCAATCTTGATTCGGCGGCATTGTGGGATGAAGCGGCCCGGACCGACCTTACACGTACACTTACGTGAGACAGGTTCCACCGACTGACATGCACTAGTTGCATAAGGTGGCTAGCGGGTGCTAGTCTCTCCCACTTTAGTCGGATCGGATTCGATGAAAAGGGTCCTTATGAAGGGTAAATAGCAATTGACATATCACGTTGTGGTTTTGCGTAGGTAAGAAACGTTCTTGCTAGAAACCCATAGCAGCCACGTAAAACATGCAAACAACAATTAGAGGACGTCTAACTTGTTTTTGCAGGGTATGCCATGTGATATGATATGGCCAAAAGGATGTGATGAATGATATATGTGATGTATGAGATTGATCATGTTCTTGTAATAGGAATCACGACTTGCATGTCGATGAGTATGACAACCGGCAGGAGCCATAGGAGTTGTCTTTAATTTATTTATGACTTGCGTGTCAACATAAACGTCATGTAATTACTTTACTTTATTGCGAAAGCGTTAGCCATAGTAGTAGAAGTAATAGTTGACGTGACAACTTCATGAAGACACGATGATGGAGATCGTGATGATGGAGATCATGGTGTCATGCCGGTGACGACAATGATCATGGAGCCCCGAAGATGGAGATCAAAAGGAGCAAAGTGATGATGGCCATATCATGTCACTATTTGATTGCATGTGATGTTTATCATGTTTTTGCATCTTATTTGCTTAGAACGACGGTAGTAAATAAGATGATCCCTCATTAAAATTTCAAGAAAGTGTTCCCCCTAACTGTGAACGGTTGCGAAAGTTCGTCGTTTTGAAGCACACGTGATGATCGGGTGTGATAGATTCTTACGTTCACATACAACGGGTGTAAGCCAGATTTACACACGCGAAACACTTAGGTTGACTTGACGAGCCTAGCATGTACAGACATGGCCTCGGAACACAAGAGACCGAAAGGTCGAGCATGAGTCGTATGGTAGATACGATCAACATGAAGATGTTCACCGATGATGACTAGTCCGTCTCACGTGATGATCGGACACGGCCTAGTTGACTCGGATCATGTAATCACTTGGGTGACTAGAGGGATGTCTATCAGAGTGGGAGTTCATAAGATGAACTTAGTTATCCTGAACATAGTCAAAAGATCTTTGCAAATTATGTCGTAGCTTGCGCTTTAGTTCTACTGTTTTAAATATGTTCCTAGAGAAAATATAGTTGAAAGTTGATAGTAGCAATTATGCGGACAGTAGAAGGCTTGTGTCCTTAATGCACCGCTCGGTGTGCTGGACCTCGAACGTGGTTTGTGAATGTTGCGAACATCTGACATACACGTTTTGATGACTACATGATAGTTCGGTAATGATAAATGGTTTAGAATTGAGGCACCGAAGACATTTTTGAAATGTCGCGGAACATATGAGATGTTTCGAGGGCTGAAATTGGGATTTCAGGCTCGTGCCCACGTCAAGAGGTATAAGACCTCCGACAATTTTCTTGGCCTGCAAACTAAGGGAGAAAAGCTCAATCGTTGAGCTTGTGCTCATATTGTCTGAGTACAACAATCACTTGAATCAAGTGGGAGTTGATCTTCCAGATAAGATAGTGATGTTTCTCCAAAGTCATTGCCACCAAGCTGCTAGAGCTTCGTAATGAACTATAACATATCAGGGATAGATATGATGGTCCTTCAAATATTCGCGATGTTTGACACCGCGAAAGAAGAAATCAAGAAGGAGCATCAATTGTTGATGGTTAGTGAAACCACAAGTTTCAAGAAGGGCAAGGGCAAGAAGGGATCCTTCATGAAACGGCAAATCAGCTGCTGCTCTAGTGGAGAAACCCAAGGTTGAACCCAAACCCGAGACTAAGTGCTTCTGTAATGAGGAGAACAGCTACTGGAGCAGAATTACCCTAGATACTTGGTAGATGAGAAGGCTGTCGATAGAAGTATATTGGATATACATTATGTGCATGTGTACTTTACTAGTACTCCTAGTAGCATCAGGGTATTAGATACCGGTTTTGTTGCTAAGTGTTAGTAACTCGAAATAAAAGCTACGGAATAAACGGAGACTAGCTAAAGGTGAGCTGACGAGATGTGTTGGAAGTGTTTCCAAGGTTGATATGATCAAGCATCACACGCTCCCTCTACCATCGAGATTGGTGTTAAACCTAAATAATTGTTATTTGGTGTCTGCGTTGAGCATAGACATGATTGGATTATGTCTATCACAATACGGTTATTCATTTAAGGAGAATAATGGTTACTCTATTTATTTGAATAATACCTTCAATGGTCTTGCACCTAAAATGAATGGTTTATTGAATCTCGATCATAGTGATACACATGTTCATGCCAAAAGATATAAGATAATAATGATAGTACCACCTACTTGTGGCACTGCCTTGTAAGTCATATTGGTATAAAACGCATGAAGAAGCTCCATGTTGATGGATCTTTGGACTCACTCATTTCTGAAAAGATTGAGACATGTGAACCGTGTCTGTTGGTATGTACGCATGAAGAAACTCCATGCAGATGGACCGTTTGGACTCACTTGATTTTGAATCGCTTGAGACATGCAAATCATACCACATGGGCAACATGACTGAAAGCTTCGGTTTCAGTAAAATGGAACAAGAAAGCAACTTGTTGGAAGTAACACATTTTGATGTGTGCAGTCCAATGAGTGCTGAGGCACGCAGTGGGTATCGTTATGCTCTTACTTCACAGATGATTTGAGTAGATACTGAGTATATTTACTTGATGAAACACAAGTCTGAATTATTGAATGGTTCAACTAATTTCGGAATGAAGTTGAAGATATTCGTGAACAAGAGGATAAAATGTCTATGATATGATCACAAAAATGAATATCTGAGTTACGAGTTTGGCACTGTGGAAATTGTTTCACGACTAGTACCGCCTGGAACACCATAGAATGATGGTGTGTCCGAACATCATAACTATTGGATATGATGACGTCTCTTATCGAATTACCACTATTGTTCATGGGTTAGGCATTGGAGACAACCGCACTCACTTTAAATAGGGCACCACGTAATTCCGATGAGATGACAGCGTATGAACTATGGTTTAGAGAAACCTAAGCTGTCATTTCTTAAAAGGTTTGGGGCTGCGACGCTTATATGAAAAAGTTTCAGGCTGATAAGCTCGAACCCAAAGCGGATAACTGCATCTTCATAGGACACCCAAAACACTTGGGTATACCTCCCGTCTCAGATCCGAAAGCAATAGGGATTGTTTCTCAAATCGGGTCCTTTCTCGAGAAAAATTTCTCTCGAAAGAATTGAGTGGGAGGATGGTGGAGACTTGATGAGGTTATTGAACCATCACTTCAACTAGTGTGTAGCAGGGCACATGAGTTGTTCCTATGGCACCTACACCAATTGAAGTGGAAGCTTATGATAGTGATCATGAGACTTCGAATCAAGTCACTCCCAAACCTCGTAGGATGACAAGGATGCGTACTACTTTAGAGTGGTACGTAATCCTGTCATGGAAGTCATGTTGCTAGACAACAATGAACCTACGAGCTATGGAGAAGCGATGGTGGGCCCGGATTCCGATGAATGGCTCGAGGCCATAAAATCCGAGAGAGGATCCATGTATGAAAACAAAGTGTAGACTTTGGCAGAACGGCTCGATGGTCGTGAGGCTGTTGAGTACAGATGGATTTTAAAAGGAAGACGGACAATGATGGTAAATGTCACCATTAAGAAAGCTCGACTTGTCATTAAGATGTTTTCCGACAAGTTCAAGGAGTTGACTGCGATGAGGCATTCTCACTCGTAGCGATGCTAAGAGTCTGTTGGAATTATGTTAGCAATTACTGCATTATTTATGAAATTGTGCAGATAGGATTGTTTCCTCGACGATTTTCTTGAGGAAAGGTTGTATGTGATACAACCAGAAGATTTTTGTCAATCCTGAAAGATGCTAAGAAGTATGCAAAGCTCCACCAATCCTTCTAAGGACTGGAGTAAGCATCTCGGAGTTGGAATGTACACTTTGATGAGTTGATCAAAGATTTCAGGTTTATACAAAGTTTATGAGAAACTTGTATTTCCAAAGAAGTGAGTTGGAGCACTATAGAATTCCTGATGAGTATATGTTGTTGACATATTGTTGATCAGAAATGATGTAGAATTTCTGGAAAGCATATAGGGTTATTTGAAAAGTGTTTTTCAATGGAAAACCTGGATTAAGCTACTTGAACATTGAGCATCAAGATCTATAAGGATAGATCAAAATCGCTTAATAGTACTTTCAAACGAACACATACCATGACAAGATTTTGAAGGAGTTCGAAATAGATCAGCAAAGAAGGAGTTCTCGGCTGTGTTACAAGGTGTGAGTATTGAGCAAGACTCAAGACATGACCAGGGCAGAATAGAGAGAAAGGACGAAGGTCGTCCCCTATGCTTAGACGTAGGCTCTACAGTATGCTATGCTGTGTACCGCACCTGAAGTGTGCCAAACCATGAGTCAGTCAAGGGGTACAAGTGTGATCTAGAAATGGATCACAAGACGGCGGTCAAAGTTATCCTTAGTAACTAGTGGACTAAGGAATTTTCTCGATTAGGGAGGTAGTAAAAGAGTTCGTCGTAAAGGGTTACGCCGATGCAAACTTTGACACTAATCCAGATTATTCTGAGTAGTAAACTGGATTCGTATAGTAGAACAGTTATTTGGAATAGCTCCAAATAGAGCATCGTAACTGCATCTAGGAAATGACCTAGAGATTTGCGAAGTACATACGGATCTGAATGTTGCAGACCCGTTGACTAAAACCTCTCTCAAGCAAAACATGATCAAACCCTAGAACTCATTGAGTCTTAATCACATGATGATGTGAACTAGTTTAATGACACTAGTAAACTCTTTGGATGTTGGTCACATGGCGATGTGACCTGTGAGTGTTAATCACATGGCGATGTGAACTAGATTATTGACTCTAGTGCAAGTGGGAGACTGTTGGAAATATGCCCTAGAGGCAATAATAAATTGATTATTATTATATTTCCTTGTTCATGATAATCGTTTATTATCCATGCTAGAATTGTATTGAAAGGAAACTCAGATACATGTGTGGATACATATACAACACCATGTCCCTAGTAAGCCTCTAGTTGACTAGCTCGTTGATCAATAGATGGTTACGGTTTCCTGACCATGGACATTGGATGTCGTTGATAACGGGATCACATCATTAGGAGAATGATGTGATGGACAAGACCCAATCCTAAGCCTAGCACAAAGATTGTAGTTCGTATGCAAAAGCTTTTCTAATGTCAAGTATCATTTCCTTAGACCATGAGATTGTGCAACTCCCGGATACCGTAGGAATGCTTTGGGTGTACCAAACATCACAATGTAACTGGGTGGCTATAAAGGTGCACTACAGGTATCTCCGAAAGTGTCTGTTAGTTTGGCACGAATCGAGACTGGGATTTGTCACTCCGTGTAAATGGAGAGGTATCTCTGGGCCCACTCGGTAGGACATCATCATAATGTGCACAATGTGACCAAGGGGTTGATCACGGGATGATGTGTTACGAAACGAGTAAAAGAGACTTGCCTGTAACGAGATTGAACAAGGTATCGGGATACCGACGATCGAATCTCGGGCAAGTATCGTATCGATAGACAAAGGGAATTGTATACGGGGTTGATTAAGTCCTTGACATCATGGTTCATCCGATGAGATCATCGTGGAACATGTGGGAGCCAACATGGGTATCCAGATCCCGCTATTGGTTATTGACCGGAGAACGTCTCGGTCATGTCTGCATGTCTCCCGAACCCGTAGGGTCTACACACTTAAGGTTCGATACGCTAGGGTTATAAAGGAAGTTTGTATGTGGTTACCGAATGTTGTTCGGAGTCCCGGATGAGATCCCGAACGTCACGAGGATCTCCGGATTGGTCCGGAGGTAAAGATTTATATATGGGAAGTCCTGTTTTGGTCACCGGAAGAGTTTCAGGGTTTATCGGTAACGTACCGGGACCACCGGGAGGGTCTCGGGGGTCCACCAAGTGGGGCCACCTGCCCCGGAGGCTTGCATGGGCCAAGGGTGGGAAGGTACCAGCCCCTAAGTGGGCTGGTGCGCCTCCCACTAGGGCCCAAGGTGCCTAGGAGGTGGAAAGGGGGCAAACCCTAAGGGGATATGGGCCTTAGGGCCCATATTGGTGCGCCTCCCTCTCCCCTCCCCTCTTGGCCGCCACCCAAGTCCCATCTAGGGCTGCCGCCCCCCCCCCCCTAGGGGTGGGAACCCTAGAGGGGGCGCAGCCCCTCCCATTCCCCTATATATAGTTGAGGCATAGGGCTTCCCACAAGGCGCGATTCGATCTCTCGTTGGTGCAGCCCTGCGTCTCTTCTTCCTCCTCTTCTGTGGTGCTTGGCGAAGCCCTGCAGGATCGCCACGCTCCTCCACCAACACCACGCCGTTGTGCTGCTGCTGGACGGAGTCTTCCTCAACCTCTCCCTCTCTCCTTGCTAGATCAAGGCATGGGAGACATCACCGGGCTGTACGTGTGTTGAACGCGGAGGTGCCGTCCGTTCGGCACTTGGTCACCGGTGATTTGAATCACGACGAGTACGACTCCATCAACCCCGTTCACTTGAACGCTTCCGCTTAGCGATCTACGAGGGTATGTAGATGCACTCTCTTTCCCCTCGTTGCTGGTTTCTCCATAGATAGATCTTGGTGACACGTAGGAAAATTTTGAATTTCTGCTACGTTCCCCAACAGATCTACCACGAGATCATAGAGGCTGAACCTTAGAAGCTAGCCTATGGTATGATCGTGTATGATGATGGTTCTGTCATACAGACTACAACCCTCCGGTTTATATAGACACCGGATAGGGTTAGGGTTACACAGAGTCGGATACAATGGTAGGAGATCTTGAGTATCCGCATCGCCTAGCTTGCCTTCCACGCCAAGGAATGTCCCATCCGGACACGGGACGAAGTCTTCAATCTTGTATCTTCATAGTCCAGGAGTCCGACGAAGGTATAGTCCGGCTATCCGAACACCCCCAAATCCAGGACTCCCTCAGTAGCCCCTGAACCAGGCTTCAATGACGACGAGTCCGGCGTGCAGATTGTCTTCGGCATTGCAAGGCGGGTTCCTCCTCCAAGTCCTTCATAGAAGATTGTAAACACCAAAAATAGTGTCCGGCTCTACAAAATAAGTTTCCACATATTGCCATAGAGAGAATAACATTAACACAAATCAAATTTGCTGACGTATTCCGCAGTGCATCATAACACTGCGGCCAAGCTCTTTATACAAATTGTTTTCACTTTTCCACCTCAGCGCGTTTAGCGAGGCGGTTTCCTTGGCACGTCTTGTCAAAGCAGATATCATGTGCCCCTTTCACGGGATTCTCATCAATACAGTCGTGGGTAACCCAATCGTGCCCGTTAGCATGTTCCCTTGATTAAAGGCGAGTCCAAAACGGTTACGGGGAGGGCTCTTGGTATTCAGCCTCTTATAAAGAGACCAAGGCCTCGCTCCTTTTCTTAATCTCAAACGAGTTCGCCTGTCGCCTCGAGTTCCAACACCCCCAGCTTCAGATTCAAGGCGCTTCGGACTTTCGACAATGTCCGGTTCTGACCTTCAAGGCCGATGGACGCCTTCCTCCGTCACGGAGGAGGACGTATTAAGGTTGAGGGAGGCTAACTTCCTGACCGGCGAGATTTCTCATAGGTTGCCTGCTCAAGGACAGGTTATTCCCAGTCCCCAGCCCGGCGAGAGCGTGGTGTTCATGTCTCGCTTCCTCCGAGGGTTAGGATTCCCCATGGATCCCTTTGTGAGGGGACTGTTGTTTTATTACGGGCTGGATTTTCATGACTTAGCTCCGGAGTCCATCCTCCATATCTCCTCATTTATCATAGTGTGTGAAGCATTCCTCAATGTTACCCCTCACTTCAGATTATGGCTCAAGACCTTCAAAGTGGAGCCGAAGATGATCGAGGGGCGACACGCAGAGTGCGAAGGCGCTGTCATAAGAAGAAATGCCGACGCTCCATGGCCCGAGGGCTCTTTGCAAGAGGAGCTTGGCTTGTGGCAATGAGAGTGGTTTTATATCACCGCTCCTCGAGGCACCACATGGGTGGCGCCTCCTGCCTTTCGCTCGGGTCCCCCACCACGGCTAGCGTCGTGGATCAACATAGGGTTAGATTGGGGCTTGCCCAAAGACGTACCCTTGCTGCAGGGCCGCATTAAGGATCTCTTGGAAGGAGACCTCAACCTGGTCAAGGTGACACAGGTCATGCTGATTCGCCGGACACTGCCCGGCAAACATCGCCCCCTTCGCCTGTGGGAGTTCAATCCAGAGGGACCACGAGCTCTCCGGGATTTTATGAGCGCGACGCCCGCGGAGATGTATAAACTGTTCTTCGGATCACAAGAAGTGTGTCCGGATTTGACCGAGGATGCAGGCCTAAGCCGCAATCGCCCGGATACTCAAGTAAGTAACCTTGTGCCCGGACCTTCTATCCGCATAATTAACTTGCCCTTAACAGAGCTCTCCTTTTAAACAGGAGTGGATAGCGAAGGTGAAGCTGATCAGGTGTCCGGCTCCCCTTCCCGAAACCAGGCCGGATCCCGTGCTAGTCAGGATGCTGGAGGTAGTGCCTTTGGAGGGAAGCAAGGGGGAGGACAAGGAAACTATGGCCTCCTCGAAGGAGGCTGTTCCGAAGGGAGGAACCGACGATTCCTCTCCTAGGGAAAAGAAGAGAGCCACCTCCGACGATCCGAAGACCGTGGTCTCAAAGCAGGGGAAAAGATCTTCGTCAGAGGGTCCGGCGCCGGGGAGTTCCTCGGCCGGACTGCGTACTCAAGGAGATCAGCCCTCCAGCGAGCCGTAAGTAGAGAAAGATTTTCCTTTCGAGGGATGAGAGAAATCCATGATTTATATCTGAGAATTTTAACCGAATTTTTACCTTGTAGTTCGGACCTCAGCCCTTCTCAGCAGAGCTCGTCTTCGGGGGATCTTCTTCTGGAGATGATGGAGAGCGGGACGCCTCCTTCTGCTGGGCCGCCTAGCGAGGCGGGCGATCCTGAGGTTTCGTCACGGAGGGTTTCTCCGAGTTCGGCAGGGGCGGAAGATAGCGATGGGGCCCCCCAAAGTTCTCCGCGTCCGGCCTTCGAAAGAGGCCATGGGACGAGTCCGGCACCTTCTGGTGCTCGGCCGGAGGAGCTAAAGGTTCTGCTAGGGCGAGCTTCTATTTCAGAGGAGCACCGTGCATTAATGGGCACGGTGATTGAAAGGATTTCGTCCGCAGAGAGCGGACTGCGTGAGGCCGTCGAAAGTTTATTAACGGGTTTTGAGGTACATTAGATAATGTATACTTTTGTTAGTTGCGCGTAAATAAGATGCGCCCTATGTAGATAGTAGCCCCTGAGACTCTGCATGTCGTCAAGAAATGACGGCACGCGGAGGATCATAATCCTAGGTCGAAAATGTCACCTTTTAATGTAGGCTGCAGGGTGTCCGGAATCAATCCGAACTGCTGGGTTTGCCGAACTAAAGAGGCAACTAGACGTGGCAGATGTCGACATCGCGCTTGTCAACAAGCGGTTGGATGAGGCTCAAGGTATGTGATTCCTCGGGCAGCATTAGGTAAGAAGAGTTTTATGCCAGCGTCTTACGATATGTGTGCTTGACGCAGATGGTGCTGCCGCCGTGGAGAATCTTAGGGCAGAACTTGCCCGAGCTAAAGATGAAGCCAGGAGAAGTGATGCGGCTGCCAAGAAGGCCCTTGAAGAGCTGAGAGCCGAACTGGCTTCTCATTGCCGAAGCAAGGAAGAGATGGCCACTATGGCCAAAAAGTTAAAGAGCACTGCAGACCGTTGCAGACTTCTTGAGAAAGAAGACCAGGCGAGACAGGCGGTCCTAGAAAAGGTCGTTGCTGATGCCAAGGATGCGCGCTCTGCAATGAGAGCTGCGAAGGAGGAGCTGCGTCAGGCCGAACAGATTGCGGCTGGAAAGCCCTTCATGCTGCAGAGAAAATTTTGCGATCCGAAGTTTGCTCCGTTGGACCGGATGTGGAGTGTGGAGGACACCTATCTGGATTTGGCAGCGAGTGCTGCTGATGCAACCGAACACTTCCGAGATCTGGAAGATCGTGAAGTGGAAAAACTGTTCTGGTCGCAATTTCACAATCCAGAGCGTCCACTGTGCCGAACTTAATAGGTTGTCCGGACTCGCCATGAAGTATGTCATGGGTCATCTGTGGCCTGGGAGGTCGGAGCCGAAGAGTTATTTTAGTTTGGTGCAGCAATTCCTTGACGCAGTGTCGCGCATTAATGCAATGAAGAGGTCGGCGTGTATAGAGGGTGCAAGGATGGCTCTTGCCCGTGTCAAGACATACTGGGCAGAGATGGAGACCACCGTTATTGTGTCCCGAGATTCAGAGAAAAGCCGAGTATCCTCCGAGCACTATTTTTAGGAAGTCCTTGAAGGCGCTCGTGTAATAGAGTCGCAGTGCTTGAAGGATGCTATGTTATTATAGCATATGTAATGATGAAGTAATATCTTTATAAACTGTAGTGGCCTTTTTATACTTGTGCCTCCAAGTATTGTGAACACCTCCTGTGCGGCCGTTTAAAATATATGTATAAAATCTGAAAGATTGCAGTCGTTGGCTTCAACCCCCACGCACATAGTGCGGGGGTGCTCGCAGAAGACGCATTTTCACACTTAACCCAACGTCTTGGTCCCACAAAGGAGGTGATAGCGCAGCGGGCCAGGCAACCGAACTATAATGCTTTAACACTTTCACTTAGCCATAGGAGCTTGACAGTGGGACTATTTAGGTAGCCCATTGGTGGCGACTGCGCTCGGCCGAGTTCGGGGCGCGTATGTGCCTGACCGGGAAGCGGCCCTTCGTTAACAGGGAGGAATCCGATAGATTCCAATAGGTCATCGAGTGCCTGACCTGTCTCACGCTACATCATGACAGTCAGTTTTCGGCTTTCTCTACTGAGGTGCTCGCCCGGCCGAACCGGGGCACAATCGCAGTAGTTCTCCTCGTGCTACCTTAGCCGATAGAGCGGAATGTAAGGTAGCCGAACTCAAGAGCCGGGCAACCCCACATTTGACCAAAGACATGATTCGGAGCTAATGCATATAATGCCAAAACTCGTGACGCCGAACACTCCCTAAGGTGTTCGGTCTTTATGAGTGCGGGTTAAACAACACTCTTTGCTAAAAAAGCCCCTAGTGTCCAGGTACGTGCAAAAAATTCTGACGTGGCCACATGCCAAGACGCCAGCCTCCTCCTTGGTTATGTAGGAAAGAACCATGGGATGTGTTGCAACAAGAGACAGTAAAAAAGGTTTAGCAGGTTCTTAATCTGAAAAGAATCCTTTAGGACGGGTCCCTACTGCACGTCTGCGCCTGTGTCTCCGTTGTGCCGTATCCTAGACGGGTGCCGCACGACGTTCATCTGTAAAAGAGAGGAACTAAACTGAAAACGGGTCGTGCTGAACAAAAGATTTTAAAATAAATGAAGTATGAAGTAAAATGTAAAATTGAGCTTTATTGTCTCTGCGTATAGCGCCTAGTACGGGGGTATATGGCCTCTAAGCCTGCGTTGATGATGGACTTGTGTCGAACTCGTCTATTCCGGGTCCGTGGCCTTTAATGACCTATGTCGAAAAGTCTTTTGGCTGGTGAGGCCATTTTATTGTGCGGCTGTCTAAGCGGCCGCACAGTCCTCCGCTTGGGGGAGGCGCACTTTAGTGCATCCCCTTCAAAGAGATGATGCCTCGTGGACTGGGCATCTTAAGCGTGAGAGATGCATAGTGCGGTATTGCATTAAAGCGAGCGAAAGCTTCGCGTCCCAGTAGTGCTTGATAGCGACTTGAAAAAGGGATGACATGGAAGGTCAGCTTTTTGCGATGGAAGTTGTCGGCAGAGCCGAATATAACTTTGAGCCGGAGAAAACCCATACAATGGGTGTACGGACCAGGTGCTACCCCTTGAAAGGAGGTTTTGCTGCGGCGGATTCTTGCTGGGTTTATCCCCATGTGGTGGATTGTATCCTGATATATTAGGTTTAGTCCACTGCCGCCGTCCATAAGGACATTTGTAAACTGGAATCCGCCAATTATTGGGTCGAGTATCAGGGCAGTCCAGCCTGCGTTTTTGATATTTCTAGAATAGTCTAGTTGATCGAAAGTGATTGGTTTTAATAACCAGTGGCGGGACCCATTGGGGATAGGTCGTATTGCGTACCTTTATGGGTGCCATGCGTTTTGTTACGTGAAGTAAGTTCACTGTTTTTACTTCTTGTGGGAAGTTCTTTTGTTTCCTGGTGCTCTGCTTCTGGGGTTCGTCCTCGTCTTCGCTTGGTGTGTCGAGCCCCTTGCGTTGAGTCTTCCGAATTGTTTAAAAACCCAACAATCTCTGTGGGTATGGTTAGCAGGCTTCCCAGGAGTACTGTGTATCTGAAATATCCTGTCCAGGGTTCTGTTTAAGTTGGACGGATCATCCCTATTATCCTGGAGGGGTGGCTTTGTCTGATTTTGTCGCGAGCCTTTGAATCCGGCATTAACTGTCGTGCTCTTCGGACTTTTTTCTTTAGTTCGGCGATGATCCTTGTTGCGTCGCAGTTTTCCGTTTCCATCCCTGATTTCGGATGTACTTGGGTCGCTGGGGTTGCATCTTGCCAACCAGCTGTCCTCTCCTGCGCAAAAGCGGGTCATGATGCTTGTGAGTGCGGCCATTGTTCTTGGCTTTTCCTGGCCGAGGTGTCTGGCGAGCCATTCGTCTCGGACATTATGCCTGAAAGTTGTTAAGGCTTCGGCGTCCGGACAATCGACTATCTGATTCTTTTTAGTAAGGAATCTATTCCAGAACTGCCAAGCTGATTCTCCGGGCTGTTGAGTTATGTGACTGAGATCGTCTGCATCCGGACGGCGGGCATAGGTCCCTTGAAAATTTGCTCGGAAAGCATCCTCGAGCTCTTCCCAACTTCCAATTGTGTTTTCGGGAAGGCTTTTAAGCCAGTGCCGGGCTGGCCCTTTAAGCTTAAGGGGTAAATATTTAATGGCGTGAAGATCATCTCCTCTAGCCATATGTATGTGGAGGATATAATCCTCGATCTAGACTCTGGGGTCTGTCGTTCCATCATACGCCTCTATGTTAACGGGTTTGAATCCCTCTGGAAATTCATAGTCCAGAACCTCATCGGTGAAGCATAGGGGGTGTGCGCCGCCCCTGTATTTGGGTGTGCCGGATTCTGATGATGGCTTTTTTGCATTGCTTGCAAGAGCTTGCTTTCTTGGCCCATAAATGGACTTGGCTGGGCCATGATGCGACTTCTTAGGTGGGTCGCATACCAATTTGAGTGCGATGCCACTTGCCGCCTTATTGGGTCGTCTATCCGACCGTATGGCTTTTTTATTTTTTGAGTGCGAGGGCTCTAGGGCCTCTTCGTCGAATTCGGGATGTAGCTTTCTCTTTGGATAGCTTTTAGTACGGCGACCGTCGCCGTATCTGTCTGCGGTGTTGATTACTTTGTTCCACTTAATATGGAGTGCATCCTCCATTGTCTTTAGCTTCCTCTTCTGCTTTTTCAGGCTTCGTGTAGTTGCAACGAGCCTCTTGTGGAGACTTTTCTGCTCCATGGATTTATCCGGCGTAAGGTTGTCCGGAATGCCGTTTTCGCCGGGGAGGGAGTTTTGGTTTCTCTATCCGTGTTGCCCTGTTCGGACGGCTGCTCTAAGGCTTGCTCGTCGCCTACCGGCTTGTCCTGCTCTATGGCTGGGTTTTATCGAGGTGGGGCTTGGGTCAGCGTTTATGCCGACGCTTTGATTGCTTTCCGGGGGGTCTATCTCCCGTTCCATCCCCTTTTTCCTCGTTGTCGTTTCCCTTAGGGGTATCTACCATGCACACATCATGAGATGCGGTGGATTTCCAGTGCCCTATGAGCGTTGGTTCATCGATATCTCCTGCATCGTCATCCATGCTGTCGATGTCTGCGGAGTCGAAGTTGAGCACGTCGTTTAGGCTGTCGACGGTGGCTACAAAGTGGGTGGTGGGTGGGCTTTGAATTTCCTCATCGTCCGTATCCCATCCTTGCTGGCCGTAATCCGGCCAGGGCTCTCCTGATAAAGAGAGAGACTTGAGAGAATTCAGGATGTCGCCAAAAGGCAAGTGCTGAAAGATGTCCGCGGCGGTGAACTCCATTATCGGCGCCCAATCAGCTTCGACTGGCAGGGGCGCGGGGGGTTTGGAGTTCGGAGAGGAGTCCGGACCCTCGGGATCATGGGTCACGCGGAGTGCGGGGCTGGCGTTCGGCTCGATCGCCTTTGAGATCGCAGCCCCCGAGGTGACGTCCAACTATTCATCCTCAATTGGTGCAATAGGCTCCGAGTTAAGGGTCGGAACCGATGCGTGTGCGGCCTCCAGGACACTGTTCGGAGGCAGAGCTAGATCGTGCCCCTCGAGATAGTGTGGCGCGCTTGGCTGTGGCTCGAACACGTCGAAGATCAAGTCTCCACGGATATCCGCCGTGTAGTTTAAGCTTCCAAACCTGACTTGATGGCCAGGGGCGTAGCTTTCGATCTGCTCCAGATGACCAAGCGAATTGGCCCGTAGAGCGAAGCCACCGAAGACGAAGATGTTGGAAATATGCCCTAGAGGCAATAATAAAAGCATTATTATTATATTTCCTTATTCATGATAATTGTCTTTATTCGTGCTATAATTGTGTTATCCGGAAATCGTAATACATGTGTGAATAACAGACAACAAACATGTCCCTAGTGAGCCTCTAGTTGACTAGCTTGTTGATCGACAGATAGTCATGGTTTCCTGACTATGGACATTAGATGTCATCGATAACGGGATCACATCATTAGGAGAATGATGTGATGGACAAGACCCAATCCTAAACATAGCATAAGATCGCATAGTTCGTTTGCTAGAGTTATCCAATGTCAAGTATCCTTTCCTTAGACCATGAGATCGTGTAACTCCCGGATACCGTAGGAGTGCTTTGGGTGTGCCAAACGTCACAACGTAACTGGGTGACTATAAAGGTATGCTACGGGTATCTCTGAAAGTGTCTGTTGGGTTGACATGGATCGAGACTGGGATTTGTCACTCCGCTTGACGGAGAGGTATCACCGGGCCCTCTCGGTAATGCATCATCACAATGAGCTCAATGTGATCAAATTGTTTGATCACGGGATCATGCATTACGGAACGAGAAAAGTGACTTGCCGATAACGAGATTGAACGAGGTATTGGGATACCGACGATCGAATCTCGGGCAAGTAAAATACCGATTGACAAAGGGAATCGTATACGGGATTAATTGAATCCTCGACATCGTGGTTCATCCGATGAGATCATCGTGGAGCATGTGGGAGCCAACATGGGTATCCAGATCCCGCTGTTGGTTATTGCCCGAGAGCCGTCTCGGTCATGACTGCATGTCTCCCGAACCCGTAGGGTCTACACACTTAAGGTTCGGTGACGCTAGGGTTGTGAAGATATGTAGGTGCAGTAACCCGAATGTTGTTAGTCCCGGATGAGATCCCAGACGTCACGAGGAGTTCCGGAATGGTCCGGAGGTAAAGAATTATATATAGGAAGTGCTATTTTGGCCATCGGGACAAGTTTCGGTGTTATCGGTATTGTACCGGGACCACCGGAGGGGTCCCGGGGTCCACCAGGTGGGGCCACCTGCCTTGGTGGGCCACATGGGCCTTAGGGGGTGCGCCTTGGCCTGCTTGGGCCAAGGGAAACCAGCCCCAAGAGGCCCATGCGCCAAGAGAGAAAAAAAAGGGGAGAGTCCTACAAGGGGAAGGCACCTCCGAGGTGCCTTGGGGAGGATGGACTCCTCCCCACCCTTGGCCGCACCCTTCCTTGGAGGAAGGGGCAAGGGCTGCGCCTCCCCCTCTCCCTTGGCCCTATATATAGTGGGGAAAAGGAGGAGCAAACCAACCCTAATGCCCTGGCTCCTCCCTCCTCCCTACAACACCTCCTCCTCCTCCCGTAGTTGCTTAGCGAAGCCCTGCCGGAGTTCTGCTGCATCCACCACCACACCGTCGTGCTGGATCTTCCTCAACCTCTCCTTCCCCCTTGCTGGATCAAGAAGGAGGAGACGTCTCCCGTCCCGTACGTGTGTTGAACGCGGAGGTGCCGTCCGTTCGGTACTAGATCATCGGTGAATTGGATCACGGCAAGTACGACTACCTCATCCACGTTCACTCGAACGCTTCCGTTGCGATCTACAAAGTGGTACGTAGATGCTATCTAATCTGAATACTCGTTGCTAGATGAACTCATAGATGGATCTTGGTGAAACCGTAGGAAAATTTTTAATTTTCTGCAACGTTCCCCAACAGTGGCATCATGAGCTAGGTCTATGCGTAGTTCTTCTTGCGCGAGTAGAACACAATTTGTTGTGGGCGTAGATGTTGTCAACTTTTCTTGCCGCTACTAGTCTTATCTTGCTTCAGCGGTATTGTGGGATGAAGCGGCCCGGACCAACCTTACACGTACGCTTACGTGAGACCGGTTCCACCGACTAACATGCACTAGTTGCATAAGGTGGCTGGCGGGTGTCTGTCTCTCCTACTTTAGTTGGAGCGGATTCGATGAAAAGGGTCCTTATGAAGGGTAAATAGAAGTTGACAAATCACGTTGTGGTTTTAACGTAGGTAAGAAAACGTTCTTGCTAGAACCCTAATTCAGCCACGTAAAACTTGCAACAACAATTAGAGGACGTCTAACTTGTTTTTGCAGCAAGTGCTTTGTGATATGATATGGCCAAAGTTGTGATGTATGATGAATGATCTATATGTGATGTATGAGATGTTCATGCTATTGTAATAGGAATCACGACTTGCATGTCGATGAGTATGACAACCGGCAGGAGCCATAGGAGTTGTCTTTATTTTTTTGTATGACCTGCGTGTCATTGAGAAACGCCATGTAAATTACTTTACTTTATTGCTAAACGCGTTAGCCATAGTAGTAGAAGTAATAGTTGGCGAGAAACTTCATGGAGACACGATGATGAAGATCATGATGATGAAGATCATGGTGTCAAGCCGGTGACAAGATGATCATGGAGCCCCAAGATGAAGATCGAAGGAGCTATGTGATATTGGCCATATCATGTCACGTTTATTATTTGATTGCATGTGATGTTTATCATGTTTTGAATCTTGTTTACTTAGAACGACGGTAGTAAATAAGATGATCCCTCATAATAATTTCAAGAAAGTGTTCACCCTAACTGTGCACCGTTGCTAAGGTTCGTCGTTCCGAAGCACCACGTGATGATCGGGTGTGATAGGTCCTTACGTTCGCATACAACGGGTGTAAGACAGATTTACACACGCAAAACACTTAGGTTGACTTGACGAGCCTAGCATGTACAGACATGGCCTCGGAACACAGAAGACCGAAAGGTCGAGCATGAGTCGTATAGAAGATACGATCAACATGAAGATGTTCACCGATGTTGGCTAGTCCGTCTCACGTGATGATCGGACACGGCCTAGTTGACTCGGATCATGTAATACTTAGATGACTAGTAGAGGGATGTCTATCTAAGTGGGAGTTCATTAAATATTTTGATTAAATGAACTTTATTATCATGAACTTAGTCTAAATATTTACAATATGTCTTGTAGATCAAATGGCCAACGTAGTCCTCAACTTCAACGCGTTCCTAGAGAAAACCAAGCTGAAAGACGATGGTAGCAACTATACGGACTGGGTCCGGAACCTGAGGATTATCCTCATAGCTGCCAAGAAAGATTATGTCCTAAGAGCACCGCTGGGTGACGCACCTATTCTCCCTGCAGAACAAGACGTTATGAACGCTTGGCAGTCACGCTGCGATGATTACTCCCTCGTTCAGTGCGGCATGCTTTACAGCTTAGAACCGGGGCTCCAAAAGCGTTTTGAGAGACATGGAGCATATGAGATGTTCGAAGAACTGAAAATGGTTTTCCAAGCTCATGCCCGGGTCGAGAGATATGAAGTCTCCGATAAATTCTTTAGCTGTAAGATGGAGGAAAATGGCTCTATCAGTGAGCACATACTCAAAATGTCTGGGTTGCACAACCGCATGACTCAACTGGAAGTTAATCTCCCGGAAGAAGCGGTCATTGACAGAATCCTCCAGTCGCTTCCACCTAGCTACAAGAGCTTTGTGATGAACTACAATATGCAGGGGATGGTAAAGACCATTCCTGAGGTATATGCTATGCTGAAATCAGCAGAGGTAGAAATCAAGAAGGAGCATCAAGTGTTGATGGTGAATAAAACCACTAAGTTCAAGAAGGGCAAGGGTAAAAAGAACTTCAAGAAGGACGGCAAGGAAGTTGCCGCGCCCGGTAAACAAGTTGCCGGGAAGAAGCCAAAGAATGGACCCAAGCCCGAAACTGAGTGCTTTTATTGCAAGGGAAGTGGTCACTGGAAGCGGAACTGCCCCAAATACTTAGCGGACAAGAAGGCCGGCAAAACCAAAGGTATATGTGATATACATGTAATTGATGTGTACCTTACCAGTACTCGTAGTAGCTCTTGGGTATTTGATACCGGTGCAGTTGCTCACATTTGTAACTCAAAGCAGGAGCTGCGGAATAAACGGAGACTGGCGAAGGATGAGGTGACGATGTGCGTCGGGAATGGTTCCAAGGTCGATGTGATCGCCGTCGGCACGCTGCCTCTACATTTACCTACGGGATTAGTTTTAAACCTCAATAATTGTTATTTAGTGCCAAGTTTGAGCATGAACATTGTATCTGGATCTCGCTTAATTCGAGATGGCTACTCATTTAAATCAGAGAATAATGGTTGTTCCATTTATATGAGAGATATGTTTTATGGTCATGCTTCGATGGTTAATGGTTTATTCTTAATGAATCCCGTACGTGATGATACACATATTCATAGTGTGAATACCAAAAGAGTGAAAGTTGATAACAATAGTCTCACATATTTGTGGCACTACCGCCTTGGTCACATAGGTGTCAAACGCATGAAGAAGCTCCATGCAGATGGACTTTTAGAGTCTCTTGATTATGAATCATTTGACACGTGCGAACCATGCCTCATGGGTAAAATGACCAAGACTCCGTTCTCAGGAACAATGGAGCGAGCAACCAACTTATTGGAAATCATACATACCGATGTGTGTGGTCCAATGAGTGTTGAGGCTCGTGGTGGCTATCGTTATGTTCTCACCCTCACTGATGACTTGAGTAGATATGGGTATATCTACTTAATGAAACACAAGTCTGAGACCTTTGAAAAGTTCAAGGAATTTCAGAGTGAGGTTGAAAATCAACGTGATAGAAAGATCAAGTTTCTACGATCAGATCGTGGAGGAGAATACTTGAGTCACGAATTTGGCACACACTTGAGAAAATGTGGAATAGTTTCACAACTCACGCCGCCTGGAACACCTCAGCGTAATGGTGTGTCCGAACGTCGTAATCGCACTCTATTAGATATGGTGCGATCTATGATGTCTCTTACCGACTTGCCGCTATCTTTTTGGGGAATAGAATGGTGGTTGTGGAGAAGACAAAAAGAGGGGAAGATAGTCTCACATCAACTAGGTGTATCAATAGGCTATGAAGATGCCCATCAATAGATATAAATGTGAGTGAGTAGGGATTGCCATGAAACGGGTGCACTAGAGCTATGAGTATATGAAAGCTCAACAAAAGAAACTAAGTGGGTGTGCATCCAACTCACTTGCTCACGAAGACCTGGGGCAATTTGAGGAAGCCCATCATTGGAATATACAAGCCAAGTTCTATAATGTAAGATTCCCACTAGTATATGAAAGTGACATAATGAGAGACTCTCTATCATGAAGATCATGGTGCTACTTTGAAGCACAAGTGTGGTAAAAGGTGTGGTTGAATTGACAACTCAGCTGCTAATACTTGAGAATATTCTTTGGCTCCCCTTGTGTCGAATCAATAAATTTGGGTTGAAAACTCTACCCTCAAAAACTGTTGCGATCCCCTATACTTGTGGGTTATCATTCACTATTGGGACTGGCATGAATCCTAAATAGGAAAGCACGCTCATCGAGTTCATCCGAGAGAATCGGGACGTCTTTGCATGGAAACCTTCTGACATGCCTAGTGTACCGAGAGATTTCGCTGAGCACCACCTGAATGTTGAACCTAATATGAAACCAGTCTAGCAATACCTCCATTATTTTAACAAGGAGAGACGCAAAGCTATTAGGGAGGAAGTGGCCCGGCTCCTAGCTGCCGCGTTAATTGTGGAAGTATTTCATCCTGAGTGGCTGGCCAATCCAGTGCTTGTCCTTGATAACCCACAAGTATAGGGGATCAATTGTAGCCTCTTTTGATAAGTACGAGTGTCGAACCCAATGAGGATCTAAAGGTAGAACAAATATTCCCTAAAGTTCTATCGACCACCGATACAACTCTACGCACACTTAGCGTTCGCTTTACCTAGAACAAGTATGAAACTAGAAGTACTTTGTAGGTGTTGTTGGATAGGCTTGCAAGATAATTAAGAGCACGTAAATAAAAGCTAGGGGATGTTTAGATAAAGACACAATATAGTAAATATAGCGAGTGTGGAAAAGTGGTGGTAGGAGTTGCGAAATTGTCCCTAAGCAATTGACTACTTTACTAGACCGATAGCAAGTTTTATGTGCGAGAGGCCACTGCTAGCATGTCATCCCTGACTTGGAATTCTATGCACTTATGATTGGAACTATTAGCAAGCGTCCACAACAACTAACGTTCATGAAGGTAAAACCCAACCATATCATTAAGATATATTGGTCCCCCTTCAATCCCATATGCATCAATTTCTATGCTAGGTAGAAGCTTCTGTCACTCTTGCCCTCCAATACATAGTCCTATCAACATACAACTAATACTATAGTGTGATCCACGCACGCACTCATATGATGGAACTAAAGGACAACAACATAATCACAAGAAAATTAAATCAATCATAGCAATTCATCAACCACCGATAGGACAACGAAAATCTACTCAGACGTCATAGGATGGCAACACATCATTGGATAATAATATGAAGCATAAAGCACCATGTTCAAGTAGAGGGTACAGTGGGTTGCGGGAGAGTGGACCGCTGTAGATAGAGGGGGGAAGGTGATGGAGATGTTGGTGAAGACGGCGGAGGTGTTGGTGTAGATCGCGGTGATGATGATGGTGGCCACGGCAGCGTTTCAACGCCATCGGAAGAGACGGGGAGAGGGGCCTCCTTCTTCTTCTTCTTCCTTGACCTCCTCCCTAGATGGGAGAAGGGTTTCCCCTCTGGTCCTTGGCCTCCAAGGCATGGGAGGGGCGAAATCCCCTCCGAGATTAGATATGTCTCTCTGTCTCTCTCTGTTTATGTGTTCTGGTATTCTTCCCTTTCACCGTTTCGTATATATATGGAGATCCGTAACTCCGATTGGACTGAAACCTTCGCCAAGATTTTTTTCCGAAAATTAGCTTTCTTGCGGCCAAAGAAGAGCAACAACTGCCTTAAGGGGGCCCACGAGGGGGGCAGGCGCGCCCCCTGCTTCGTGCCCCCCTCGGGCATCGTCTCGCGTTGATTCTTCTTCCCATATTCTCCAAATATTCCAAAAATATTCTCCCTCCATTTTTATCCTGTTTGGACTCCGTTTGATATGGGTTTTCTGCAAAACATAAAACATGCAACAAACAGGAACTGGCACTGGGCACTGGATCAATATGTTAGTCCCAGAAATAGTATAAAAAGTTGCCAAAAGTATATGGAAGTTGTATAATATTGGCATGGAACAATAAAAAATTATAGATACGACGGAGACGTATTAGCATCCCCAAGCTTAATTCCTGCTCGTCCTCAAGTAGGTAAATGATAAAAAAGATAATTTTTTATGTGGAATGCTACCTAGCATAATCTTGATCATGTATCTAATCATGGCATGAGTATTAAGACACGAGTGATTCAAAGCAATAGTCTGTCATTTGACATAAAAACAATAATACTTCAAGCCTACTAATAAAGCAATCATGTCTTTTCAAAATAACGTGGCCAAAGAAAGTTATCCCTGCAAAATCATATAGTCTGGCTATGCTCCATCTTCACCACACAAAATATTCACTTCATACACAACCCCGATGACAAGCCAAGCAATTGTTTCATACTTTTGACGTTCTCAAACCTTTTCAACTTTCACGCAATACATGATCGTGAGCCATGGACATAACACTATAGGTGGAATAGAATATGATGGTGGAGGTTGTGTGGAGAAGACAAAAAGGAGAAAGTCTCACATCGACGCCGCTAATCAACGGGCTATGGAGATGCCCATCAATTGATGTTAGTGTGAGGAATAGGGATTGCCATGGAACGGATGCACTAAGAGCTATAAGTGTATGAAAGCTCAAACTGGAAACTAAGTGGGTGTGCATCCAACTTGCTTGCTCATGAAGACCTCGGGCATTTGAAGAAGCCCATCATCGGAATATACAAGCCAAGTTCTATAATGAAAATTCCCACTAGTATATGAAAGTGATAACTCAAGAGACTCTCTATATGAAGAACATGGTGCTACTCGAAAGCACAAGTGTGGTAAAAGGATAGTAACATTGCCCTTCTCTCTTTTTCTCTCTCTTTTTTTTATTTTTTGGTGGGCTTCTTTTGCCTCTCTTTTTTATTTGGGCTTCTTTGGCCTCTTTTATTTTTTTGATAAAGTCCAGAGTCTCATCCCGACTTGTGGGGGAATCATAGTCTCCATCATCCTTTCCTCACTGGGGCAATGCTCTAGTAATGATGATCATCACACTATTATTTACTTACAACTCAATATTACAACTTGATATCTAGAACAAAGATATGACTCTATATGAATGCCTCTAGCGGTGTACCAGGATGTGCAATGATCTAGCGTAGCAATGACATCAAAAAACGGACAAGCCATGAAAACATCATGCTATCTATCTTACGATCATGCAAAGCAATATGACAATGAATTCTCAAGTCATGTATATGATGATGATGATGGAAGTTGCATGGCTATATATCTCCGAATGGCTATGGAAATGCCATGATAGGTAGGTATGGTGGCTGTTTTGAGGAAGACATAAGGATGCTTATGTGTGATAGAACGTATCGTATCACGGGGTTTGGATGCACCGGCGAAGTTTGCACCAACTCTCGAGGCGAGAAAGGGCAATGCACGGTACCGAAGAGGCTAGCAATGATGGAAGGGTGAGTGTGCGTATAATCTATGGACTCAACATTAGTCATAAACAACTCACATACTTATTGCAAAAATCTATTAGTCATTGAAACAAAGTACTACGCGCATGCTCCTAGGGGGATATATTGGTAGGAAAATACCACCGCTCGTCCCCGACCACCACTCATAAGGAACACAATCAATAAATAAATCATGCTCCGACTTCATCACATAACGGTTCACCATACGTGCATGCTACGGGAATCACAAACTTCAACACAAGTATTTATACAATCCACAAATACCCACTAGCATGACTCTAATATCACCATCTTTATATCACAAAAGTATTGCAAGGAATCAAACATATCATATTCAGTGATCTACAAGTTTTATGTAGGATTTTATGACTAACCATGTTAATGACCAGTTCATGTCATCTCTCTAAATAGATATAGGTGAAGCAAGAGAGTCTAATTCTTTCTACAAAAGATATTCCTAGTCTCTAACAAATATAAGTGAAGCAAAAGAGCATTCTACAAATGGCGGTTTTCTATGTAAAGAGAAATAGGCAATCCAAACTTCAAATGATATAAGTGAAGCACATGAAGCATTCTATAAAGCCATACTCAAAAGATATAAGTGAAGTGCATAGAGCATTCTATAAATAAACCAAGGACTATCTCATACCAGCATGGTGCAAAAAAGAAAAAGTGAAAACTAAAAGCTAAAGACGCTCCAAGATTTGCACATATCGCATGAACGAAACGAATCCGAAAACATACCAATACTTGTTGAAGAAAGAGGGGATGCCTTCCGGGGCATCCCCAAGCTTAGACGCTTGAGTCTCCTTGAATATTTACTTGGGGTGCCTTGGGCATACCCAAGCTTGATCTCTTGCCTCTCTTCCTTCTTCTCACATCGAGACCTCCTCGATCCTCGAACACTTCATCCACACAAAACTTCAACAGAAAACTCGGTAAGATCCGTTAGTATAATAAAGCAAATCACTACTCTAAGTAATGTTGCAAACCAATTCATATTTTGTTTTTGCACTGTAGCTACTGTAATATAACTTTTCCATGGCTTAATCCACTGATATAAATTGATAGTTTCATCAAAACAAGCAAACTATGCATCAAAAACAGAATTTGTCTAAAAAAGAACAGTCTGTAATAACATGAACATTCACCATACCTCTGGTACTTCAAAAATTCTGAAAAAATTAGTAAAAATAAAAAAATTCAATAGAAAGAAATGAAAAAGTTTTCAGAACCATTTGACGTTCCAGTAAAAACTGTAAAATCGCGCACTACAGCCAAAGTTTCTGTCCTGCACCGTACAAACCAACAAGCATTGTAAACATCCTAAAGGCAAACCTTGGCACATTATTTTTATAATACAATGGAATTGTACAAGGGGATAATTATTTTTGTTGAAAAGTTTCTGTAATCAAGATCCACAAAGTTTCCGTGAGCATGAACAAAGTTCAAGGCTAGCTCCCACTTTAACAATGCTTGTCTTTCTCACTTTCGCTTTTCTTTTTGAAAAAGTTTTAGGTTCCCCTCTTTATTTTTTTGTTTTTAAACTATATGAAAGCACTCAATAGAAATAAATGACTCTCTAAAACTTCTGGGTTGTCTCCCTAGCAGCGCTTTCTTTAAAGCCATTAAGCTAGGCATATAGTGCTCAAGTAGTGAATCCACCCCGATCCCAAGGTATATCAAAGCCAATTTTAATTAGCACTGACTTGGCATTTAGTAGTGAGCACAAAGCAACATATATCAAGCAATGAAGAAGTCTAACTCTCTTCCTATGCATTGTCATGTCATAAAATAACAATTCATGCACACATAGTAAAGGCCAATGCATAGTACAAACATTTTCTTGCAATTTTACCATGTTGGAAACATAGAGAGGTGGAGATATTGTTACTCTCTCATAATAATTGCAAGTAGGAGCAGCAAGCACATGCATATTATATTAATCAAAATCATCATGTGCAACGGTAAAAGGCAACCCATCAATATAATCCTTAATAAGGGCAAACTTCTCGATATAGTGTAGTCGAGAGAATTCAGAAAGATAATAGGACTATCATGTGTGGGTGCAATAGAAACAATTTCATGTTTAACATAAGGAACTATAGCAAGTGCATCTCCATAAGAATAATTCATATTGGCATCTTGGCCACAAGCATAGCAAGCATCATCAAAAAGGGACATTTCAAGAGAATCAATGGGGTCATAACAATCATCATAGCAATCATCCTTCGGTAAGCACGAAGGGAAATTAAACAATGTATGAATTGAAGAGTTACTCTCATTAGAAGGTGGGAATGGGTAGATAATCCGCTCTTCCTCCTTTTGTTCTTCGCTCTCCTCCTCATCTTTTTCATCCAATGATCTCACAGTTTCATCAATTTCTTCTTCCATAGACTCCTGCAAAATATTAGTCTCTTCTTGGACAGCGGAGGAGTCCTCAATATATGGTTTAACATAGAAGCCTAATTATCATAAAAATATTCAAGTATGGCTAAATTTTCAGACTTGTAAAGAGTAGCATCATACTTTTCAATCAAAGAAGCAATTTCATAAGCACCCTTAAAAGCAACAAATTATTCAATTTGTTGAACATCATAGTAATTATAAACACCCTTAGCATAAGAAGATACGATTCCATTATCACTAAACAAACATTGGTAGGGAAGGTGTTTCTTAGGGTCTTCAGAACAACAAGTAATATCATATATTTCGCATAAATTCCAAGCATAGCATTGCAAACGATGAATTTGATCCAGTAAATGTTTCCCTTTTTTAGATATGCGGTGTCGCACATAACAAGCATGCTCATCTAAAGATTTTCCCTCAACTAAGCTAGTTGGGGTTTCAGCACGAGCACATATGGATCAAAGATGATGCAAGTAATAAGCTTCAGGAGTGTGATAGATTTTGAGTGGTTCTTCAACCATTGGTTCAGTAGGTCCAACTAACTTTTTTGGTATTTTGCGTTTCCTGCCCACAACTAAAGATAGAAAACAACTAAGAACAACAAATAAAAATTACTTAGTCATAAAGCAAACAAGCACACACGAGAATATTCACCCTACGCTATGACTCCCCGGCAACGGCGCCAGAAAAAGGTCTCGATAACCCACAAGTATAGGGAATCAATTGTAACCTCTTTCGATAAGTAAGAGTGTCGAACCCAACGAGGAGCTAAAGGTAGAACAAATATTCCCTCAAGTTCTATCGACCATCGATACAACTCTACGCACGCTTAGCGTTCTCTTTACCTAGAACAAGTATGAAACTAGAAGTACTTTGTAGGTGTTGTTGGGTAGGCTTACAAGATAATAAAGAGCATGTAAATAAAAGCTAGGGACTGTTTAGATAAAGACACAATAAAGTAAATATAGGGAGTGTGGAAAAGTGGTGGTAGGAGTTGCGAAACTGTCCCTAAGCAATTGACTACTTTACTAGACCGATAGCAAGTTTTATGTGGGAGAGGCCACTGCTAGCATGTCATCCCTAACTTGGAATTTTATGCACTTATGATTGGAACTATTAACAAGCGTCCACAACTACTAATGTTCATTAAGGTAAAACCCAACCATAGCATTAAGATATATTGGTCCCCCTTCAATCATGTATGCATCAATTTCTATGCTAGGTAGAAGCTTCTGTCACTCTTGCCCTCCAATACATAGTCCTATCAACATACAACTAACCCTATGGTGTGATCCACGCGCGCGCTCATATGATGGGAACCAAAGGACAGCAACATAACCACAAGCAAATTAAATCAATCATAGCAATTCATCAACCACCAATAGGACAACGAAAATCTACTCAGACATCATAGGATGGCAACACATCATTGGATAATAATATGAAGAATAAAGCAGCATGTTCAAGTAGAGGGTACAGCGGGTTGCGGGAGAGTGGACCGCTATAGATAGAGGGGGGAAGGTGATGGACATGTTGGTGAAGACGGCGGAGGTGTTGGTGTAGATCGCGGTGATGATGATGGTGGCCACGGCAGCGTTTCGGCGCCACCGGAAGAGAGGGGGAGAGGGGCCCCCTTCTTCTTCTTCTTCCTTGACCTCCTCCCTAGATGGGAGAATGGTTTCCCCTCTTGTCCTTGGCCTCCATGGCATGGGAGGGGCGAAAGCCCCTCCGAGATTGGATCTATCTCTCTGTCTCTCTCTATTTCCGCGTTCTGGTATTCTACCCTTTCACCGTTTCATATATATATATATATATATATATATATATATATATATATATATATATATATATATATATATATATATATGGAGATCCGTAACTCTGATTGGACTGAAACCTTCGCGGAGATTTTTTTCCGAAAATTAGCTTTCTAGCGGCCAAAGAAGAAGAGCAACCACCTTACGGGGGGCCACGAGGGGGGCAGGCGCGCCCCCTGCCACGTGCCCCACTCGGGCACCGTCTCGCGTTGATTCTTCTTCTCATATTCTCTAAATATTCCAAAAATATTCTCCGTCCGTTTTTATCCCATTTGGACTCCGTTTGATATGGGTTTTCTGCGAAACATAAAACATGCAACAAACCGGAACTGGCACTGGGCACTGGATCAATATGTTAGTCCCAAGAATAGTATAAAAAGTTGCCAAAAGTATATGGAAGTTGTATAATATTGGCATGGAACAATCAAAAATTATTGATACGACGGAGACGTATCATTTCTAAAGAATAAGAACACTTGGCGTATGTGCGTTGATTACATAGACCTCAACAAGGCTTGTCCCAAAGACCCGTTTGCCCTCCCCCACATTAATCAGATCATCAATTCTACAACTTGCTGTGAGAGTTTGTGTTTCCTGGATGCTTACTCCGGCTATCTTCATATAAAGATGGTTGCTGAGGACCAGGACAAGATGACCTTCATCACACCCTTTTGGGCTTTCTGCTATGTCTCTATGCCTTTTGGGCTTAAAAGTGCGGGGGCGACTTATCAGCCCTGCGTGTAGAATTTCTCTCACAAGTAGATTGGGCGCAACGTTCATGCTTATGTTGATGATATTATGGTCAAGCCCCGGAACAAGGAAACATTGCTAGGCGATCTTAAGGAAACCTTTGACAATCTTCGGTTTTATAAGATGATGCTTAACCCGGCCAAGTGTGTTTTTGGTGTTCCTGTAGGCAAATTGCTCGATTTTCTGGTATCTGAGCGAGGCACTAAAGCTAATCCGGAGAAGATCAAGGCGGTGACCTCCCTTGCCAGGCCAGCCAACATCAACGATTCATAAGCCGCCTTGGTGGGAAGGCAATCCCTTTGTATCATATGCTGAGATAGACTGACCATTTTGTTTGGAGCAACGTTGAGGATAAAGCTTTTGAAGCTCTCAAAAAACAGTTGGCTAAGCCACCTGTCCTGGCTGCCCCCATGGACAAAGAGCCTATGCTCCTATATATTGCTGCTAATAACAAGGCGATAAGTGTTGCAGTTGCCGTGGAGCGCAAGGAGGTAGGCGAACAATATCCCATCCAGAGGCCAGTCTATTATATCAGCGAAGTTTTGACATAATCCAAGCAGAGATATCCACATTGGCAAAAACTGGTATTTGGTATCTCCATGTCTAGTCGCAAATTGAACCATTATTCCAGGAACAACCCATCACTATGGTCAACTCCACCTGACTGCTTGTATCTGTGTTGGTATTTCCCCGAAGAGGAGAGGATGATGAAGCACAACAATGGTAAGTATTTCCCTCAGTTATGAAACCATGGTTATCAATCCAGTAGGACAACCAAGCAACATTATGTAAAAAGCATCCGCACACAAATAACAAATACTTGCAACCCAACGCATAAGAGGGGTTGTCAATCCCTCCTCGGTATTGAGATATATAAAATTGTATGAAATTTGATAAATAGATCTGACAAAAACAAAATAAAATAAATAAAGAAAAAGTGCAGCAAAGTATTTTTGGGGTTTTAGAATAATATATCTTAAAATAGTATGATAGGAAATAGACCCGGGGGCGTAGATTTGGCTTCTCTCAAGAAAATAGCATACGGTGGGTAAACAAATTATTGTTGGGCAATTGATAGAAAAGCAAATAATCATGGTGATATCCAAAGGCAATGGTCATGTATATAGGCATCACGTCCAAGATTAGTAGACCAACTCCTGCCTGCATCTACTACTATTACTCCACACATCGACCGCTATCTAGCATGCATCTAGCTAGTGTATCAAGTTCATGGAAAACGGAGTAATGCAATAAGAATGATGACATGATGTAGACAAGATCTATTCATGTAGGAATAGAACACATCTATTTATCCTTAATGGCAATGATACATGCATGTCATGTCTCCTTCTGTCACTAAGAATAAGCACCGCAAGATCGAACCCATCACAAAGCACCTCTTCCCATTGTAAGAAAAATCATTCTAGTTGGCCAAACCAAACCAAAGTTTTGGAGAAGAAATATGAGGCTATAAAGATCATGCATAAAAGAGTTCAGAGAAAACTTAAATAATATTCGAAGATGGAACTGATCATAAACTCGCAATTCATCGCATCCCAACAAACACACCGCAAAAAGTCATTACATCAAATAGATCTCCAAGAATATCGAGGAGAGCATTGTATTGAAGATCAAAGAGAGAAAATAAGCCATCTAGCTACTGCCTACGGACCCGTAGGTCTATGAAACGCATCATCGAAGGAGCACCAATGAGGATGATGAACCCCTCCGTCATTGTTTCCCCCTCTCGCAAGGTGCCGGAAAAGGGCTCTAGATTCATACACGTGGTTCTGGAACTTGCGGTGGCAGCAATTGTTTTTTGTCGACTCCTCTAGGGTTTCTGGAATGTCTAAGTATTTATAGAGCTGAGAGGTGGTGGAAAAGATCACTATGGGCCCCACAAGGCACCAGGGTGCGCCAGGGGCCTCTAGCGTGGCCTGGTGTCTTGTGGGCCCCCACAGGCCTCCTCTGGTACACATCCTGGGCTCCCTGGGTCTCTTTTGGGTAGAAAAAATCTCCAAAAGGTTTAATGGCATTTGGACTTTGTTTGATATGGATATTCTGCGAAGTAAAAAACAAGCAAGAAACATCATCGGGCACTAGGCACTTGTTAAATAGGTTAGTCCCAAAAAATGATATAAAGTTGCTAGTAAATGAATGTAAAACATCCAAGATTGATAATATAACATCATGGAACAATCAAAAATTATAGATACGTTGGAGACGTATCAGCATCCCCAAGCTTAATTCCTACACGTCTTCGAGTAGGTAAATGATAAAAATAGAATTTCTGGACGTGGAATGCTGCCTAACATGTTCATCACATATTCTTTTCTTTTGTAGCATGGAAATTTGGACATTTAGATGATTCAGAGGAATAGTCTATAATTGACATGAGGACATTAATACTCAAGCATATCAACAAGCAACCTTGTCTTTCAAAATATCAACACTAAAGAAAGCTATCCCTAGCCCATCATGCTCAATCATTGATCCATTCATGAAACACACTCGAATATTAGCTACATCCAGTGCACAGGTATGATCATAGTGCTTCGTAGTTAGTGCTTTATAAGAGAAGATGGAGACTCAAAAGTGAAAAATAAAAATTGCATAAAGTTAATAGATAGGACCTTCGTAGAGGGAAGAAGGGATTTCTAGAGGTGTCAGAGCTCAAAACTTAAATTGAGAGATTAAATATTTTGAGAATCATGCTTTTCCCGTCAACGAAAATGATCGACAATTCCCAATACTTTCCATGCTAGATACATCATAGGCGGTTCCCAAACATAAAATAAAGTTTATTCCTTTGTCCACCATTCTTTCACAATCCATGGCTAGCCGTATCCACGGGAGCCTACCATACCAACACTTTCCAAGGAATTTATTATTTGACAACATAAATAGAAATTTCATTTCGGGACTGGGCGTCTCTATTACCTTGCCACACTCTCGTGCAATGACAAGTGAATAAACCGATCTTCAGAATAACGCATCTAGCATGGAAAAATATTGGCCACTCTACCGCTTCACGAGCGGTACGGTCACACAAAAAGGAAATTCATTTTGAAATTTAGAGTTGGCAGATGCAAATTTACTTGGAACGACATGGAAATACTGCATATAGGTAGGTATGGTGGACTCATTGGCACAACTTGGTTTAAGGAGTTTGGATGCACAAGTAGTATTCCCACTTAGTACAATGAAAGGCTAGCAAATATATCGAGAAGCAACCAACCAAAAAAACGATCCTAAATGAGCATTAATCATAACTAACACCGAATAATGCACTAAAGTAGGATGTAACTTCATTCATAATGATTCACTTTCATGCTTTCATAGGGAATCACAAACCTTAACACCAATATTCTTACTAAAGCATAATTACTCACCAACATGACTCACATATTATTATCTCCATATCTCAAGACTATTAAAAGGAATCATGTTTATATTATCCAATGATCTTCATTAAATTTTGGTTATATACCTCTTATATATCTATCACTTTGGGACTAGTTTCATATATTACCATTGCTTATAACAAGCTCTCAAACAAATTTAAGTGAAGAACATGAGCATAAATAATTTTCTCATCTCTCAAAATAATATAAGTGAAGCATGAGAGTATATTTCTTCAAAAATAAAACACCACCATGCTAAAAAAGATATAAGTGAAGTACTAGAGCAATTTCATAGTTGAATTTTTTAAGAGAAGCACATAGAGCAATTCTAACAAATCATAGCATCATTATGTCTCTCTAAAATAGGTGTGTCCAACAAGGATGATTGTGACAAACTAAAAAGAAAAACAAGAAAATACTCATATAATACAACACGCTACAAGCAAAACTCATGATATGTGACGAATAAATATATAGCTCCAAATAAAATTACCGATGGTCGTTAGAAGAAAGAGGTGATGCCTTCCGGGGCATCCCCAGGCTTAGTTGCTTGGTTATCCTTGAATATTACCTTGGGGTGCCATGGTGATCCCCAATCATAGGCTCTTTTCACTCTGTATTCCTTCATCCGTCGTGATCTCACCCAAAACTGGAAAACTTCAATCACACAAAACTTAACAAAAATCTTCATGAGATCCGTTAGTATAAGAAAATCAATCTTTACTTTAAGTACTAGTGCAAACACATTCATATTTTGTTACTGCACTATAACTACTATATTATAACTTTTTACCATGGCTAAAACCCCCGGTATAGTCCATAGATTCATGAAAATAAGCACACAATGCAACAAAAACAGAATCTGTCAAAAGTAGAATAGTCTGTAAAGACTCAAATTTTACTCATACTTCTATAATTAAAAAATTGTGAAAAAATAGAACAACATAGGCAATTCATATATCAATCTTGTGTAACAAATTCAGAGTTTTTCGTCGCTCCAGTGAATTTTAACAATTGTTCTACTGGATGTAGAAGTTTCTCTTTTCCAACAAGATCAAATCAGCTATCACCCAAAGCCATCCTAAAGGCATTACTTGGCATAAAAACTAACTAAAACATAAAAAACACAATCATAACAAAGGCATAATTGTGTGAACACACAAAAATAGAAATAAAAAGAGAAAAAATATTTTATTCATTGGGTTGCCTCCCAACAAGCACTATCGTCTTATGCCCCTAGCTAGGCATAATGCATAGTTTCAAGTATTATCATCTTTGGCTTTTGCTCCATAGGTTTCCCTCATGATTGATTCATATGGTGGATTAATTTTATTTCTAGGGAAGTGTTCCATACCCTTCTTTAGAGGAAACGGAAATTTAATATTCCCTTCTTTCATATCAATCACGACACCAATAGTTAGCAAAGATGGTCAACCAAGTATTATAGGAAAGACATATTACAATTAATATCAAGCACAATAAAGTCTATGGGGACATAATTAATATTTGCAAGAATAAGAACATCATTAATTCTTCCCATAGGATTTTTAATTGTAGAATCCGCCAAGTGGAAATTAAGAGAACATTCTTCAATATTAGTAAAACCAAGCACATCACATAGAGATTTCAAAATTGTGGAAACACTAGCACCTAAATCACATAAAGCATTGCACTCGTAATTTTTAATCTTGACTTTAATGGTGGGTTCCCATTCATCATATAATTTTCTAGGAATTGAAATCTCTAACTCTAATTTTTCTTCTAAAGCTTTTAGCATGGCATCCATAATATGTTTAGTAAAAGCTTTATTTTGTTCATAGGCATTGGATGAATTATCATGGATTGCAACAAAGAAATACACTTAATCAAAGAACAACTATCATGATTATAGTCTTTGTAATCTAAAAGAGTGGGCACATCACTAGTTAAAATTTTGACCTCTCCAAACCCACTTTTATCAATTTTTTCAACAAGATTTTCACCCTCCGGATTATGGGGACGCCTTCTAGCTAAATTTGAATCTTCTTCAATCCCTTTATCATCCATTTCAATATTACTAAACAAGGAATCAATAGAATAAACACAATCATCTTAATATCTTCATCATTATGGTGAAAGTAGTTGGTAGAAAACGCTCTTTCTAAAAATTCTTTTTTAGCTCTAAGCATAGCGGTTCCTTTCTTGCTTACATCCATGGAAACATGTAAAGCTTTAATTGATTCCTTAATATCAACTTTGGGTTGAAAGATTTTAATCTTGAGATTTTCTACATCATGTGAAATTCTATCAATGCTTCTAGACATATCATCAATCTTACTTAATTTTTCTTCTATCATAGTGTTGAAAACTTTTTGATCAATGATAAATTCTTTAATATTACTGTCAAGATCAGAGGGCATCCTATTATTATTATAAGAAGAATTACCATAGGAATTGCTATAATTATTAGAGAAATTTCCGGGAAATGGCCTAGGAATAAAATTACCTCTATAAGCATTCTTATTAAAATTGTTTTGCGAGACAAAATTCACATCTACAGAATCACTATTTTGTTCAGTCAGAGTAGACAAAGGCACATCATTAAGATCAATAGGAGCATTTTTACTACCAACCAATTTCATAAGAACATCGACTTTTTCACTCAAAGTACTAATTTCTTCAATAGAATTAACCTTTTTACTAGTAGGAGCTCTTTCAGTATGCCATTGTGAATAATTTTCCATAATATTGTCAAGAAATTTAGTGGCTTCACCCAAATTAATTTCCATAAAAGTACCACCCGCGGTGGAATCTAAAAGATTTCTAGAAACAAAATACAATCCCGCATAATTTTTTTGTATAATCATCCATAGATTTAAACCATGAGTAGGACCATTTCTTAGCATTAATTTCATTCTTTCCCAAGATTGTGCAACATGTTCATGCTCAAGTTGCGTAAAATTCATGATTTGATTTCCAAAGGAAATAATTTTCACAGGCGGAAAATACTTAGTAATAAAAACATCTTTGCACTTATCCCAAGAATCGATACTATTACGAGGCAAAGATGAAAACCAAAATGTTGCACGATCCCACCAAGAGAAAGGAAACAATTTTAATTTCACAATATCATTGTCCACATAGTTTTTTCTTTTGCATATCACATAATTCTACGAAAGTTTTTAGATGGAACTCGACATCCTCATTAGGAGTACCAAAAAATTTCTCTTTCATAAAAAGATTCAACAAACTGGAATTAATATCATAAGACTCCACACTAGCAGCGGGAGGAGCGATATTTTTTTCTTTTGCATATCACATAATTTTACGAAAGTGTTTAGATGGAACTCGACATCCTCATTAGGAGTACCGAAAAATTGATCTTTCATAAAAAGATTCAACAAAGCGGCATTAATATCATAAGACTCCACACTAGCAGCGGGAGGAGCAATCGGAGTACTAATAAATCATTATTATTGGTGTTAGAAAAATCACACAACTTGGTATTATCTTGAGACATCATGACGACGCAAACAAGATCACACGTAAGCAAAAGATAGAAGGAGAAAAGGGCAAATGAAAAGAAGGCAAAATAAAAAGGCAATTATTTTTGTGTTTTTGTAAAAACATTTTAGAAGTGGGGGAGATGAAAACAAGAGGCAAATGGAAAATAAAGTAATTGCAAGGAAATGAGATTTTTGATTCGGTAGCTAATAGATGTTGATGATGTCTCCCCGGCAATGGTGCCAGAAATTCTTCCTGATTCCTTGCATGTGCGTTGGTATTTCCCCGAAGAGGAGAGGATGATGCGGCACAACAATGGTAAGTATTTCCCTCATTTATGAAACTGAGGTTATCAATCTAGTAGGAGAATAAAACAACACTATGTAAACAGCACCTGCACATAAATAACAAATACTTGCAACCCAACGTGGAAGAGGGGTTGTCAATCCCTCCATGGTATTGAGATATATAAAATTGTATGAGATTTGATAAATAGATCTGATAAAAACACAAAATAAAATAAATAAATAAAAAGGGCAGCAAGGTATTTTTGGGTTTTTGGAATAATAGATCTAAAAATAATATGATAGGAAATAGACCCTGGGGCCGTAGATTTCACTAGTGGCTTCTCTCGAGAAAATAGCATACGGTGGGTAAACAAATTACTGTTGAGCAATTTATAAAAAAAACCAAATAATCATGACGATATCCAAGGCAATGACCATGTATATAGGCAAGTAACGCCCAGATAATTATGCTACAGTAAACCCCTATTAATGGTGCCATGTCATCATGTTACTGTTGCTCATCTTCACTTGATCCAAATCACAATTCAAATTCTAAACCGAGTTAATGTCAAATTTCAAATTTTCAAACATGAAAACTAAAATGTTCACAGTGTGGCAAATAATCTTTGTGTATTTTTCATGTTGAAACAACATTTTTATAATGTGTTTAAATGCTCTGAAATGATAACAGGGGCTAGCTGCTTAATTTATAAATCTATAAAAAGAAAAGTAAAAGAAAAGGAGAAAGAAGAAAACAGCCCCACCCCTGGACGTTGGCCCAACTGGGCCAAGGCCCAGCTGGCCGTCCCACTCCTCCTCCCTGATCACCCCCTCCTCTCTATGTTCATCCGACCGGGCGCGTCCTGCTCGTCCCCGCCGCACCCGGCTCGACGCTCCATGCTGCCACGTCGCCGACGAGGGGATAAGCCTCCCTAGCGCCTCGAGTACTCCCCCCTGATCCACTCACCTCCTCCCGCCCCACTTGCCCTCTCTCTCCCTCTCCACCTTGCGCGCTCTGCATCGCCCGAGCACCACGTCGCCGCCGTCTGGCACCACCACGGCGAGCATCGCCCCCTCTCCCCTCCAACGTGCCCTTCTGCTTCGCCGGCCTCCGATGCATCTTCTCCGACCGCACGCTCGAGCCGGACGCTCTCGTGGCGCCGTCCTCGCCAATGGCTTCTTCCTCGGCTCCGACACACACCGTCAACAAATCCAGCGACCTCGAGCCTCCATCGAGCCTGCTGCCATCCCCTACGGCTCCACGGTGAGCTCCTGTGCATAACCCCTCACCGCCCCATCTTTTTCCATGCATGTAACCACCGTTGCCATAGCTCCCGTAGGCCGCCGCCGCCCTGCTCCATCGCCACCATGGCCACCGCTCATTCTGAGCTAGCTGAGCACGGGCACGTGCTGAGGGCCTTGCGGTGAAGCCGCCCGTGCCCTTCGCTCGTCCTTCCATGTCCCCTCGCACCAGATCCGTCTATGCCCGACTTTGACCGCCGCGTCGCTCGTCACCACCGTCCCCACGGGCCTCCCCGCAGACTCCCAGTACCTCCATCGGACGCGTGCGAGCGCCAGCTGCTTGTAGCGCCTCTTCGTGCGCCGACCCGTGCCCCGCATCGCTGAATTTGCCATCGCCGGACGCCGCCATTGCCTCTGCACAATGCCACCGTCGTTGTAGCCTGCCTCAGCCCGAGCTAAGGCCACCACTGGACGCGCCGCTCCTCCCTCTTCCGAGCGAGCTCAGCCACGCTCGAGACGGCCCCCTGTGGTGCGTTTCTGGCGAAGTCCCGAGCCCCGTCGCCGTGATGTGCGTCACCGGAGCTTCATCGTCGGCCAGGCCAACGTGGCCGCCTCGGGGCCACCCGCTGGGTCGCTGCGGTGGCCCCCGCGTGACCCCCTGACCTATTGACTCAGTCAAAGGCTGATCGGGCATCACCCGATGCCCAGTCACTGCCAGTGGGCCCCGGGTGGGCCCTATTGACTGGTCAGCTAGTCAATTGACCGCTAATGCATTGATGATGGCATGCTGACGTCATAATCCTTTTTTGTATTAATTTAAATGATAATAATATTATAAAATCAATTAAAACTTTGAAAATTAACATAAAATAATCTATAACTCGGAGGAAAAAAGTTTTAGACTTGAAAGTTGCTCAGAAAAGCGGGACGAATCTGAATATGCACTCGGTTCGTCTGCCACAAGTCCCTAGCATAGCGAACATGCAACCGACCCCCTCCGATTCTGTCGGGGGTGTCGTGCGACATATGCCAAAGGATGGCTTATCATGGTGGGGGAGAGTAAGACGTCGTCGGTGCTTGGAAACGGGATAAGGCATAGACATGTATGTCGATGCATCTTACCCAGGTTCGGGGCTCTCCTAGGAGATAACACCCCTAGTCCTGCTCTACGGGGTCTCCGCATGATCACTATCTCAACAATGGTGGCTACAAGCTTGCTCCTTGAGCTGTTTCTCTAGAGGAGGAAGAAGAACAAGGCTAGCCCTAGCTTCACTCTCTCTATGTGTGTGTGCTGTCTCTATGATGAACCGTTTGCATGGGTGCCCTGGGGGGGTTATATAGGCCTACCCCTAGGGGTACAATGGTAATCCAACCGGGTGTAGGACCCGGCTGTCAGTGTCTACGGTCGTCGGCTTCTCCGCCGGCCGCTTGGGCCCGCCGCCTGGTGGGTCCCGCCAGTGATAATCCCCAAGTGCAGGGAATCATCGTAGGAATTCCCAATGATGGAAGTGATAAGTACGGAGTGTCGAACCCACAAGGGGCTAAAGGTAAGCTCAATATTCTCCCAAGTCCTATCTTCCACTGATACGACTCTACGTACATCGAACGTTTGCTTCCAACTAGACACGAGAAATAAAACTACGTTGTGGGTATGGGGAGGATAACTTTGCATGATATCAGAGAGCTAAAACATAAAAGTAGGCGATGTTATTGTTGGGGAATGTAGTAATAATTCAAAATTTTCCTACGTGTCACAAAGATCAATCTAGGAGATAATAGCAACAAGAGAGAGGGAGTGCATCTTCATACCCTTGAAGATCGCTAAGCGGAAGCGTTACAAGAACGCGGTTGATGGAGTCTTACTCGCGGCGATTCAAATCGTGGAAGATCTGATCCAAGTGCCGAACGGACGACACCTCCGCGTTCTACACACGTACAAACCAGGACGTCTCCTCCTTCTTGATCCAGCAAGGGGAGAGGAGAAGTTGAGCGGGAACTCCAGCAGCACGACGACATGGAGGCGATGGAGCTCGTGGTTCTCCGGCAGAGCTTCGCTAAGCACTACGGAGGAGGAGGAGGAGTTGGAGGAGGAGAGGGTTGCGTCAGGGGAAGGGGTGTGGCTGCCCTCTCTCTCCCTCACTATATATAGGGGGAAGTGGGTGGAGGAGGCACCCTAGGGTTCCCTAGGGGAGGGGCGGCGGCCATAGGGGAAACCCTTGATGGGTTTGGGCGCCCCCACCCCTAGGAAACTTGCCCCCCAAGCCGGGAGGGGTGCCTGCCCTAGGGGAGGTGCCCCCACCTCTCCACGTTACCTGAGATGGGGTGGGAGGGGCGCACAGCCCCTTAGTGGTCTGGTGTGCCCCTTCCCTTGGCTCATAAGGCCCCCAAACGCTTGTCGGGCCTCCGAAACACCTTTCGGTCACGCTGGTCGTCACCCGGTACTCCCAGAACAATTCCGGACTTCAATACCCTTCGTCTAATATATCGATTTTCACCTCCGGACCACTCCGGAGTTCCTCGTCATGTCAGGGGTCTCATCCGGGACTCCAAACAACCTTTGGTAACCACATACTATTTCCCATAACAACTCTAGCATCACCGAACCTTAAGTGTGTAGACCCTACGGGTTCGGGAACCATGCAGACATGACCGAGACACCTCTCCTGCGAATAACCAATAGCGGGATCTAGATACCCATATTGGCTCCAACACGTTCCCCGATGATCTCGTCGGATGAACCACTATGTCGGGGATTCAATCAATCCCATATACATTTCCCTTTGTCTATCGGTATGTTACTTGCCTGAGATTCGATCGTCGGTATCCCTATACCTTGTTCAATCTCGTTACCGGCAAGTCTCTTTACTTGTTCTGTAACGCATGATCCCATGGCTAACTCATTAGTCAAATTGAGCTCATTATGATGATGCATAACCGAGTGGGCCCAGAGATACCTCTCCGTCATACGGAGTGACAAATCCCAGTCTCGATTCGTGCCAACCTAACAGACACTTTCGGAAATACCTGTAGTGCACCTTTATAGTCACCCAGTTACATTCTGACGTTTGGTGCACCCAAAGCACTCCTACGGTATCCGGGAGTTGCACAATCTCATGGTCTAAGGAAACGATACTTGACATTAGAAAAGCTCTAGCAAAACGAACTACACGATCTTGTGCTATGCTTAGGACTGGGTCTTGTCCATCACATCATTCTCCTAATGATGTGATCCCGTTATCAACGACATCCAATGTCCATGGTTAGGAAACCATGACCATCTATTGATCAACGAGCTAGTCAACTAGAGGCTTAGTAGGGACATATTACGATCTATGTATTCACACATGTATTACGGTTTCTGGTTAATACAATTATAGCATGAACAATAGACAATTATCATGAACAATGAAATATAATAATAACCATTTTATTATTGCCTCTAGGGCATATTTCCAATAGTCTCCCACTTGCACTAGAGTCAATAATCTAGTTCACATCGCCATGTGATTAACACGCAAAGTTCACATCGCCATGTGACTAATACCCAAGAGTTTACTAGAGTCAATAATCTAGTTCACTTTGCCATGTGAGTAACACTCAAAGTTCACATCGCCATGTGACTAATACCCAAGAGTTTACTAGAGTCAATAATCTAGTTCACTTCGCCATGTGATTAACACCCAAGAGTTTACTAGAGTCAATAATCTAGTCTACATCACCATGTGATTAACACTCAATGAGTTCTAGGGTTTGATCATGTTATGCTTACGAGAGAGGTTTTAGTCGTCAGGTCTGCAACATTCAGATCCGTGTGTTCTTTGCAAATCTCTATTTCATATTGTAGATGTTGCTACTATGCTCCACTTGGAGCTATTCCAAATGGTTCCTCCACTATACGTATCCAGTTTGCTACTCAGAGTCATCCGGATAGGTGTTAAAGCTTGCATCGACGTAACCACTACTAGGGAAAAGCCTAGCAGCAGCGCGGGTTTTGGGCCTATTAGTAGCGCGGGGGCCGGCGCTACTAATAAGGCGCTACAGCTAACGTATAGCAATAGCGCGGGTGCCACCCGCGCTACTACTACGTCCGTTAGTAGTAGCGTGGGTAAAAACCCGCGCTACTACTAACCCGTGCTTTGAAAAATAAAATTGATTTTTTTTCGATTTTTTTGCCCGAATTTTCAAATTTCTGAATTATTTTAACCTCTAATCTCTAATCACCCCTCATCGCTGCTCAATTTAATCTCTAATCACCCCTCATCATTCCAAATCATCTAAATTCCCGGACGGTCACCCATCCTCTCACTACTCCAGCCTGAGCACGCTTAACTTACGGGTTCTATTCTCCCTCGATTCCAAGTCTGCACTTGTTGTTTTCCTGACAATAGTAAGATGTCAATCCTATTAACCCTCGGGAGTTTAGCTTGAGCATGAAGTCACACATTTCACTGTTTGAGTTTAAAACTATTGTTCTAAAAAATAATAATTATTTAGTAACACTAATATTTCTTGAATAAGTAGTTTGACCACAGTTTGACCAGATTTGAACAAAATTCCAAAAAACTGAAATAATTATTTAGTAACACTAATATTCTTGAATAATTATTTAGTAACACTAATACTTCTTGAATAAGTAGTTTGACCACAGTTTGACCAGATTTGACCAAAATTAAAAAAAATGAAATTTGAGCATAACTTTTTTTCCTTTTAGAATTTGAGGATTATAAAAATTTGCAAACAGGCCATAGGTCGTCTCCATCGGATGCGGATTTTCATGCTGAACATTTTGATATGTTATACGTTTTTCTGACATCGTATGCAAAAGTTATAGCCGTTTTACATTTTCCCTACACTTTTTGCAAACATGTCCAAATTTAAGTTTTTAAATTTTCCTAACTAGTAGATGTAGTAACATAACTACATCTCGAAGGATTTCAATTTTTGAAGTTTTTATCATTTTCTTTTGCTTTTTACAAAACCGAAAAGGTGTACCACGGGGGGGTAGAGTTTCAAAATGGGACCTTTAGTAGTAGCGAGGGTTTTTACCCCTCGCTACTACTCTGGCATGTCCCGGAGGGGCACGGTTGAGACCTCTTAGTAGTAGCGAGGGGTAAAATCTTAGTAGTAGCACGGGTTTATAACCCTTGCTACTACTATGGCATGGCCCAGGGGCACGGTAGAGACCGCTTAGTAGTAGCGAGGCTTAAAAACCAGCGCTACTGCTATCAACTTAGTAGTAGCGAGGGTTAAAAATCCGCGCTACTACTATGGCATGTCCCGGGGGGGCACGGTACAGACCGCTTAGTAGTAGCGAGGGTTAAAAACCAGCGCTACTGCTATCAACTTAGTAGTAGCGACGGTTGAAAACCCGCGCTACTAGTAAGTAGCAGTAGCGAGGGGTATAAACCCGCGCTGCTAGTAAGCGTCTATGTATAAGCTTTTCCCTAGTAGTGAACCCTTTACGCCGAGCTCTTTATCACCTCCAAAACCGAGAAACATTTCCTTATTCCTCTAAGGACAATTTTAACCGCTGTCTAATGATCCATTCCAGGATCACTTTTGTACCCCCTTGCCAAACTCGTGGCAAGGCACATATCAGGTGCAGTACACAGCATGGCATATCGAATAGATCCTATGGGTAAAGCATAGGGGACGACCTTCGTCCTTTCTCTTTCTTCTACCGTGGTCGAGCTTTAAGTCTTAACTTCACACCTTACAACTCAGGCAAGAACTCCTTCTTTGACTGGTCCATTTTGAACTCCTTCAAAATCACGTTAAGGTATGTGCTCTATGCAAGTCTTATCAGGTGTCTTGATCTATCTCTATAGATCTTGATACCCAATATGTAAGCAATTTTACACAGGTCTTCCTTTGAAAAACTCCATTCAAACAACCCTTTATGCTTTCCAAAAATTCTACATCATTTGTGATCAGCAATATGTCATCCACATATAATTATCAAAATGTTGTAGTGCTCCCACTCATTTTCTTGCAAATACAAGTTTCTTGCAAACTTTGTATAAACCCAAATGCTTTGATCACCTCATCAAAGTGTATGTTCCAACTCTAAGATGCTTGCTCCAATCCATAAAAGGATCGCTGGATTTTGCATACCTTTTAGCATCCTCAGGATTGACAAAACCTTCTGGTTGTATCACATACAACCTTTCCTCACGGAAACCGTCAAGGAAACTTTGTTTTGACATCCATCTGCCACATTCGTAAATGAAAATGCAGAAACTACTAACATAATTCTAACAGACTTTAGCATCGCTATGATTGAGAAAATCTCATCATAGTAAACTCCTTCAACTTGTCGAAAACTTCTTTGAGACAAGTCGAGCTTCATAAATGGTGACATTACCATCAGCGTCTATCTTCTTCTTAAAGATCCATTTATTCCCAGTGGCTTGCCGATCATCAGGCAAGTCCACCAAAGTCCATACTTTGTTCTCATACATGGATCCTATCTCGGATTTCATGGCTCCTAGCCATTTGTTGGAATCCAGGCCCACCATCACTTCTTCATAGCTCATAGGTTCATCGTTGTCCAACAACATGACCTTTAAGACAGGGTTACCACTCAGAAGTAGTACACACCCTTGTCGACCTACGAGGTTCGATAGTAACTTGATCTAAAGCTTCATGATCATCATCATTAGCTTTCTCTTCAACTGACGTAGGAGCCACAGAAACATCTTTCTGTGATGCGCTACTCTCTGGTTGAAGTGAAGGTTCAACAACCTCATCAAGTTCTATCTTCCTCCCACTCAATTCTTTCGAGAGAAACTCTTTCTCAAGAAAGGACCTGTTCCTAGCGACAAACACTTTGCCTTCAGATCTGAGATAGAAGGTATACCCAATCGTCTTGTTTTGGGTATTCTATGAAGACACGGTTTTCCGCTTTGGGTTCGAGCTTTTCTGGCCGAAGCCCATCGACATAAGCATCGTAGCCCCAAACCTTAGGAAACAACAACTTAGGTTTCTTGCCAAACCATAGTTCGTACGGTGTCGTCTCCACGGACTTAGATGGTGCCCTATTTAAAGTGAATGTAATTGTCTATAATGCATAAACCCAAAATGATAGCGGTAGACCGGTAAGAGACATCATAGATCGCACCATATCCAATGGGGTGCGATTACGACGTTCAGAAACACCATTACGCTATGGTATTTCAGGTGGCGTCAACTATGGAACGATTCCACCTTGTCTTTGGTGATTGCCAAACTCATAACTCAGATAATTTTCCCTTGATCAGATCATAGGAACTTGATCTTCTTGTTATGATGATTCTCAACTTCACTCTGAAATTGCTTGAACTTTTCAAACGTTTCGGACTTATGCTTCATTAAGTAAATATACCCATATCTACTCAATTCATGGGTGAAGGTGAGAAAATAATGATATCCATCGCACACGTCAACACTCATCAGATCGCACACATCAGCATTTATGATTTCCAACAAGTCACTTGCCCGTTCCATTGTTCCAGAAAACAGGGTTTTAGTCATCTTGCCAATGAGGCATGGCTCGCATGTGTCAAGTGATTCAAAATCAAGTGACTCCAAAAGTCCATCGGCATGGAGGTTCTTCATGCGCTTTACACCAATATGACCTAAGCGACAGTGCCACAAGAAAGTGGTATCATTATCAACTCTACATTTTTTGGCATCAATGTTATGAACATGTGTATCACTATGACCGAGATTCAATAAACCATTCACATTGGGTGCATGACCATAGAGGGTATTATTCATGTAAACAGAATAACCATTATTCTTTGACTTAAATGAATAACAGTATTGCAATAAACATGATCTAATCATGTTCGTGCTCAACGCAGACACCAATGCAAACAATATTTATCTGGGTTCAACACTAATCCCGAAGGTAGAGGGAGCGTGCGATGGTGATCACATCAACCTTGGAAACACTTCCAACACACATCATCACCTCGCCCTTAGCTAGTCTCCGTTTATTCCGTAGCTTTTGTTCGACTTACCAATATTAGCAACTGAACCGCTATCTAATACCCATGTGCTACTAGGAGTACTAGTAAGGTACACATCTATAACACATATATCAAATATACTTTTCTTGAAATTGCCAGCCTTCTTATCCACCAAGTATTTGAGGCAGTTCCGCTACCAGTGACCGTTCCCCTAATAGAAGCACCTCGTCTCGGGTTTGGGTTCTTGGGTTTCTTCACTGGAGCGGCAACTGGCTTGCCATTCATGAAGTTTCCCTTCTTGCCATTGCCCTTCTTTGAAACCAGTGGTCTTGTTAACCATAAAAACTTGATGCTCCTTCTTGATTTCTACCTTTACGGCCTTAAGCACGACGAACAGTTCCAGGATCAACTTCCCTTGCATGTTATATAGTTCATCACGAAACTCTAGTAGCTTGGTAATAGTGACTGGAGAAGTTGGTCAATCACTCTCTTATCTGGAATATTAACTCCCACTTGATTCAAGTGATTGAAGTACCCCAGACATTCTGAGCACATGCTCACTGGCTGAGCTATTCTCCCCATCTTGTAGGCAAAGATCTTGTCAGAGGTCTCAAACCTCTCAACACAGGCATGAGCCTGAAATACCAATTTCAGCTCTTGGAACATCTCATATGTTCCATGGCGTTCAAAACGCTTTTGGAGCCCCGACTCTAAGCCGTAAAGCATGGCGCACTAAACTATCAGGTAGTCATCAGAACATGTATGCCAGATGTTCACAACATCCACAGACGATGCTAGAGGGGTCGACACACCGAGCGGTGCATCAAGGACAAAACCTTCTGTGTAGCAGTGAGGACAATCCTCAGGCTACGGCCCTAGTCTGCATAATTGCTTACAATATCTTTCAACTTTGTCTTTCTCTAAGAACGTATTAAAACATGGAGCTAAAGCGCGAGCTATTAATATACAACATAATTCGCAAAGACAATTTAGACTATGTTCATGATAATTAAGTTCATCTACTCAAATTATTCAATGAACTCCCACTCAGATAGACATCCCTCTAGTCATCTAAGTGATACATGATCCGAATCAACTAGGCCGTGTCCGATCATCACGTGAGACGGACTAGTCATCAACGGTGAACATCTCCATGTTGATCGTATCTACTATACGACTCATGTTCGACCTTTCGGTCTCTTGTGTTCCGAGGCCATGTCTATACATGCTAGGCTTGTCAAGTCAACCTAAGTGTTTCGCATGTGTAAATCTGGCTTACACCTGTTGTATGCGAACGTTAGGATCTATCACACCCGATCATCACATGGTGCTTCGAAACAACGAACCTTCGCAACGGTGCACAGTTAGGGGGAACACATTTCTTGAAATTTTAGTGAGGGATCATCTTATTTTATGCTACCGTCGTTCTAATAAAATAAAATGTAAACATGACAAACATCACATGCAAATCATAAAGTGACATGATATGGCCAATATCATTTTACGCCATTTGATCTCCATCTTCGAGGCGCGGCATGATCACCTTCGTCACCGGCATGACACCATAATCTCCATCATCGTGTCTTCATGAAGTTGCCTCGCCAACTATTATTTCTACTACTATGGCTAACGGTTAGCAATAAAGTAAAGTAATTACATGGCGTTCTTCATTGACACGCAGGTCATACAATAAATTAAGACAACTCCTATGGCTCTTGCAGGTTGTCATACTCATCGACGTGCAAGTCGTGATTCCTATTACAAGAACATGATCAATCTCATACATCACATATATAAAATTCATCACATCCTTTTGGCCATATCACATCACATAGCATACCCTGCAAAAACAAGTTAGACGTCCTCTAATTGATGTTGCATGTTTTTCGTGGCTGCTATGGGTTTCTAGCAAGAACGTTTCTTACCTACGCAAAAGCCACAACGGTGATATGCCAATTGCTATTTACCCTTCATAAGGACCCTCTTCATCGAATCCGATCCGACTAAAGTGGGAGATACAGACACCCGCTAGCCACCTTATGCATCAAGTGCATGTCAGTCGGTGGAACCTGTCTCACGTAAGTGTACGTGTAAGGTCGGTCCGGGCCGCTTCATCCCACAATGCCGCCGAATCAAGATAAGACTAGTAACGGCAAGCAAATTGAACAAATCATCACCCACAACTACTTTGTGTTCTACTCGTGCATAGAATCTACGCATAGACCTAGCTCATGATGCCACTGTTGGGGAACGTAGTAATAATTCAAAATTTTCCTACGTGTCACCAAGATCAATCTAGGAGATACTAGCAACGAGAGAGAGGGAGTGCATCTTCATACCCTTGAAGATCGCTAAGCGGAACCGTTACAAGAACGCGGTTGATGGAGTCGTACTCGCGGCGATTCAAATCGCGGAAGATCTGATCCAACTGCCGAACGGACGGCACCTCCGTGTTCAACACACGTACAGCCCAGGGACGTCTCCTCCTTCTTGATCCAACAAGGGGAGAGGAGAAGTTGAGGGGGAACTCTAGCAGCACGACGGCATGGTGGCGATGGAGCTCGTGGTTCTCCGGCAGAGCTTCGCTAATCACTACGGAGGAGGAGAAGGAGCAGCTGGAGGAGGAGAGGGTTGCGTCAGGGGGAAGGGGTGCGGCTGCCCTCTCTCTCCCTCACTATATATAGGGGGAAGGGGTGGAGGAGGCGCCCTAGGGTTCCCTAGGGGAGGGGCGGCGGCCAAAGGGAAACCCTAGATGGGTTTGGGCGTCCCCACCCCTAGGAAACTTGCCCCCCAAGCCGGGAGGGGTGGCTGCCCTAGGGGAGGTGCCCCCACCTCTCCACATTATCTGAGATGGGGTGGGAGGGGCACACAACCCCTTAGTGGGCTGGTGTGCCCCTTCCCCATGGCCCATAAGGCCCCCAAACGCTTGTCGGGGCCTCCGAAACACCTTTCAGTCACGCTGGTCGTCACCCAAGTACTCCCAGAACAATTCCGAACTCCAATACCCTTCGTCCAATATATCGATCTTCACCTCCGGACCACTCCGGAGTTCCTCATCACGTCTAGGATCTTATCCGGGACACCGAACAACCTTCGGTAACCACATACTATTTCCCATAACAACTCTAGCATCACTGAACCTTAAGTGTGTAGACCCTACGGGTTCGGGAACCATGCAGACATGACCGAGACACCTCTCCTGCCAATAACCAACAGCGAGATCTGGATACCCATATTGGCTCCCACATGTTCCACGACGATCTCATCGGATGAACCATGATGTCGGGGATTCAATCAATCCCGTATACAATTCCCTTTGTCTATCGGTATGTTACTTGCCCGAGATTCGATCGTCGGTATCCCTATACCTTGTTCAATCTCGTTACTGGCAAGTCTCTTTACTCGTTCCGTAACGCATGATCCGGTGGCTAACTCATTTCACATTGAGCTCATTATGATGATGCATTACCGAGAGGGCCCAGAGATACCTCTCCGTCATACGGAGTGACAAATCTGAGTCTTGATTCGTGCCAACCCAACAGACACTTTCGGAGATACCTGTAGTGAACCTTTATAGTCACCCAGTTACGTTCTGATGTTTGATGCACCCAAAGCACTCCTACAGTATCCGGGAGTTGCACAATCTCGTGGTCTAAGGAAACGATACTTGACATTAGAAAAGCTCTAGCAAAACGAACTACACGATCTTGTGTTATGCTTAGGATTGGGTCTTGTCGGTGTCAAAACCGGCGGATCTCGGGTAGGGGGTCCCGATCTGTGCGTCAAGGTCGGATGGTAACATGAGACAAGGGACACTTTATTTTACCCAGGTTCGGGCCCTCTCGATGGAGGTAAAACCCTACTCCTGCTAGATTAATATTGATGATATGGGTAGTACAAGAGTAGATCTACCACGAGATCAAGGAGGCTAAACCCTAGAAGCTAGCCTATGGGTATGCTGATGGTTATGATGTGTTCGTCCTACGGACTACAACCCTCCGGTTTATATAGGCACCGGATAGGGTTAGGGTTACACAGAGTCGGTTACATTGGTAGGAGATCTTGAATATCCTCACGCCTAGCTTGCCTTCCACGCCAAGGAAAGAACCTTCCGGACACGGGACGAAGTCTTCAATCTTGTATCTTCATAGTCCTGGAGTCCGGCTGAAGATATAGTTCGGCTATCCGAACACCCCCTAATCCAGGACTCCCTCAGTAGCCCCTGAACCAGGCTTCAATGACGACGAGTCCGGCACGCAAATTGTCTTCGGCATTGCAAGGCGGGTTCCTCCTCCAAATTCTTCAAGAAGATAATAAACACCAAAAAATAGTGTCCGACTCTGCAAAACAAGTTTCCACGTATTGCCATATAGAGAATAATACAAACACAAAACAAATATGCTGACGTATTCCGCAGTGCGTCATAACACTGTGACCAAGCCTTCTGTATGGATTATTTTTTGTTGTTCCACCGCAGCACGTTCAACGAGGCGGTTTCCTTGGCACTCTTGTCGAAGCAGAGATCGTGTGCCCCTTTTAACGGGATTCTCATTAATGTGGACGTGGGTAACCCAACCGCGCCATTTACCACGGCGTGTGAGCGGCAAGCGAGTTTTATTAGGTAGGTGGGGACGCATAACGGCAACAGCCTATATAAGGGGATAAAGATCCACCTCTTTCACCTACGCCTTCTTCCTCCTTTGCCCATCCATCTCCTGTGCACTCAAGCTCCAACGCCCAAGTTCGCTCTTTCTTCCCCAACCTGCTCCAGCGATGTCCGGAGCGGGTGGCAAGTGGATGGCTTCCTCCGTTACGGAGGGTCAAATCAAAAAGCTTAGGAAGGCCGGATATCTGTCCAAGGACATCCCGCACTGGCTTCCCTAGGTGGGGTAGCTTCTTCCCACCCCAAGGCCCCATGAGAGGGTAGTTTTTCTCCCCCATTTCCTCCGCGGACTGGGTTTTCCACTTCACCCTTTTGTCCGGGGGCTCATGTTCTACTACGGCCTGGACTTCCACGATCTGGCCCCGAACTTTATCCTCAATATCTCGGCGTTTATCATCGTGTGTGAGGCCTTTCTCCGCATCCGCCCCCACTTCGGCCTCTGGCTCCAGACTGTCAACGTCAAGCCCAAGGTGGTGTCCGGCACCCAGGCGGAGTGCGGAGGTGCTATGGCCGGCAAAATGGCCAACCCACTCTGGTTCGATGGCTCCTTTGTGGAGTCCTTAAAGGGGTGGCAGGCAGGGTGGTTTTACATCACCGAGCCACGCGACTCGAAATGGGTCGCGGCCCCTGAGTTCCGATCCGGACCCCCCACGCGGCTCATGTCCTGGAAAGAGACGGGCCTATCGTGGGGCAACGAAGAAGAAGTGACCGGACTGCAAACTTGCATCCGGTCCCTGATGAACAAGCCCATCCGGCATGTCAACATCATCCAGGTCATGTTCGTTCGCCGGATCCTCCCGTACCAAGAACGGGAGTTCACTTTGTGGGAATTCGACCCGGCGCAGCACCAAACCCTCAATAGGCTCTTCAACACGACGTATGAAGACGTCTGGAAGGTCCTAACCAAAGGCGCCGAGTGCCCCACATCCGCTTCCGAGGACCGCGGGTACAGCTCGCAGCGCAACGCTGGCGAGGTAGGCTATTTATACCTTTCACAGGTTCGTTAAGCTTTTCTACATAGGTTAACTCTATGTGGGATCTAAAAACTCCCTTTGCCTTTGACAGGCGTGGCTGAAGATAGCCGGACCAATCAACTGTCCGGCTCCTCTGCCCGAAGACCCAGCCCCAGCTCTCTTAGAGAAGTTGCTGGCTCCGGCGCCCTATGTGGTGCCGGAGAAGAAGGTCAAGAAGAAGAAGACCACCGGGACTCGAAAGAGTGCCCGCAATGTGGTGGTGTCGAGCTCGTCATCTAGCGAGTCTGCGACGCCCTCCTCTCGTGAAAACGAGGAGGAGGAACAAGGAAGCTCTCCCCCTCCATCGAGGGGAGCGAAAAAGAAGAAGGCCGCCCCAACAGGGGAGGCCGAGGGGTCGAGGAAAAGGAAGACCCCTCCGCCGGACTACTCCCCCAACGCCGAAGAGGGCGGAAAGGAGTGGCCGGACAGAACCAAGCGTCCGGCGACATCGTAAGTATTCACATACCAGAATGACTCATAGTATCTTCAAGTGCGCAGCTTACCCTAATGTCGAATGCTATTTGCGCAGCCCGCCCCGAGCCGCACTCGATGATTCATCGAGCGGCTCCCTGGATTCGTCGGACATGAACTCTGTCTCGCCCGCAGTCTCCCCCAGCGGGGCGGACGCCGCCAAAGCGGCGTCCCGCCGAACAGGGCAGGAGGAGGTGGTCCTAGAGGAGCCGCAAGGCAATCCTCAGGACCCCAAGAGTAAAGGGGATGAAACCCCCCAGGGCTCCCAGTCCGGCTTTTTGCCGGACACCGCGCCGGACTCAACCGTCCTGGCTCGCGGTGGGCGAACTCCTTCCAAGAGGAGTAAGCCGTCTAAGCCGGCGACCTCTGTCCAACGAGAGGCGCCGGATAGTCTGTTGGAGGCGCTTGAAGGCGCCACCATCGACGAGGAGCACCGTACTGTTATGAGTGCGGTGGTCCAAAGGGTTCAGTCCGCCAAGAGCGGACTGAATGAAGCTTGCGCTAGCCTTCTAACAGGCTTCCAGGTAAGCAAAAAATATGCTAAATTCATTACCGCATAGACAGTATCCCCTGATGCTCTATTCGGTGTTCGGAAAGAAAAGCCGAATAGATGATCCAACAATTTTCGCAGGAGTCTAATAAAAAGTCTAATATGCGTATGCAGGCTTCCCTGCTGTCCACCGCCGCACTGACTGCGCAGGTCGAAGTCCTGAAAAAGGACCTCGAGCGGTTCGAGCAAGAGCTCGGCTTTGCCAAAAGGCAGCTCATGGAAAAGGAAGGTAAGAAATACCCCTTAGAAGAAAAAAAAAGGTGCCTATAGAGAGGCTTCATTGCAAAAAGAAATAAAAGGATTGTACTGCTTATTGTAGGGGCCACAACCGAGGTGGCAACCCTGAAGCAGGCGCTGGCTGAGGCCGAGAAGAAAGCGGCCGAGGAGCGCGCCGAGCGAGAAAAGCTTGGGGTCCAAGTCGGCGAGGTGCAGCAAGAGCTGCAAGCTCTCATGAAGAAACATGAGGGTTTGGAGCTTGAGGCAAAAACGCAAGCATCCGAGCTCGCGTCGGCTGTTGAGACCACCAAGAGTGCCAAGGCCGAAGCCCAAAAGGCCCTCCAAGAGTTGGAGGATGTGAAAAAGATAGCAGCGGGTAAGGCATTCTTAATGCAAAGTAGGAATATAAAGGTGAAATACCTATTACTTACCCGAATCTGGAGTTCTCCAGGGGCGTTCTTCGATCTTCCCCGCAGCGCATCCGACGCTGCCGCATTCTACCGAGCTGAAGAGGACAGCTCGACAGAGAGTGTGTTCTGGTCTCAGTATTCTGAGGCCGGACACCCTTTGCCCTTAAGCGATCAGCTGAAGCAGCTGGCCGAGCTCCACAAGGCGACCGAACAGGCCATGAAGGGCTTACTAGTTCGGCTGTGGCCTGGAGAGGCCCTGCCTGCGAGCTACTTCGGGCTGGTGCGGCGGCAGGTGGAGGCCTGTCCACGGCTTGAGGTCATCAAGCGCTCCGTCTGCATAGAAGGTGCCCGGAGGGCCCTTGCTCGTGTAAGGGTACACTGGGGCAAGCTGGACGGAGAGAAGCTGGTGAAGGACGGGCCGCCGCAGGGGAAGGAGCATCGCAAGCCCGAGAACTACTACAAGGAAGTTCTCGCTGGAGCTCGCCTTGTCGCGGATGAGTGTGCCAAAGATGTAATATTTCAATGAACTCGCTCGTTTGTATCCTGTGCGCTGAAAACTTGTTCATATGCGCTTAAGCAATGCTTTCTGAATTTAAAATATTATTTTCTGTGCGGCCATTTATCAATAACTGAGAGATGGCGAGTCGTCGGCTTCTGCCCCCATGCAACTAGTGCTGGGGTGTTCGGGATAAACCTGAGGGCTCTTGTTCCCATAGTTGGGTCCTTCGAGGGAGGCGCTCAGCACAGCGAACCAGGCAATCGGACTATAATGCTTGAACACTCTCACTTAGCCATAGAACGTTATAATTTTAAATTTCGGCGAAGCCTCTAGTTCGGAAGGCCGAATTCGGGGCACTATCCACGCCTTTAGCCAGACTTAACCAGCTCTCCGCTCGAAGCAGCATAAGCATTTAGGGACTCGAAAAAACCTCTCGAACAGCGGCCGGTCTCGCGCCTTATCATGACAGTCTGTTTTAGCTTTCTCCACTGAGGTGCTCACCCACCTGATCTGGGGCACAATCGCAGTGGTTCTCCTAGTGCTGCCTTAGCCGATAGAGCGGAACGTAAGGCACCAAAACATAGGAGCCGGGCAAACCCAACATATGACCAAAATCATGACTCGGAGCCGATGCATATAATGCTATAAGTTCGGGGTGCCGCACTTGTGAAAGTGGACGGACTTCTCACACCAGATAGAAGGGTAATAAAGCCCCTGGCGTGGTTTGTCGTACCATGGTGTACGGGTGCGATCATGTTATTTGAGTAAACATATGTATATTAAAAGAAGATAATGCAAAAAATAGATGAAAAGCTATGCATTATTTATGAGGAGGCTGTTTATTCAAGTCGAACGATACAAGTAGTGCGAAAAAAAATTAGACTATTTAACATGTCCTGACCAGGCGCAGGCCGCGGAATTTAAAAACAGATATATCGCTCGAAATAGAGACCACCTGAGAGTTCCATGATGCGGCGTTGTTTTGTCTGCTTTCCTGGGTCCTGTATCGTCTGTGCGGCAGCGAGGCCGAACACTGTATCCAGAGTATGGAGTCCTGAAAGAAAAGAAGAACCCGGCAGCCCCTAGTATGTTCGACGTCGTATTGTTGGCATGCCGTTTTATCTGCCCCTTCCCCTATGCCCATGGAATTGTAAGGGCGTAATTGTGTACTCGAGGTACTAGCTCCTCTATGTAGCGATGGCTGGGGTTGGGGCCGTATTGCTACGCGTGCTCTGAATGCGCCAGTCGGTCTTGCTGCGGGTTACTCCGGGCACGTTTTGCTTTGTCCTGCTTTGTAGCGGCCGGACTCGAGAGCTGCCTTAACAGGCTGCTTTGTACCTCTGCTGCGAGGGCCGCCGTGTGTTCCTCCGTATGGATGGAGCGTTCGGTGTTTCCGCTGACCGTGATTACACCTCGAGGGCCTGGCATCTTGAGCTTGAGATATGCGTAGTGCGGCACCGCATTGAATTTAGCGAATGCGGTTCGTCCAAGCAGAGCATGATAGCCACTGCGGAACGGAACTATGTCGAAGATTAACTCTTCGCTTCGGAAGTTGTCCGGAGATCCGAAGACCACATCAAGTGTTATGGAGCCTATGCAATTGGCCTCTACACCTGGGATGACGCCTTTAAAGGTCGTCCTTGTGGGCTTGATCCTTGATGGATCTATGCCCATTTTCCGCACTGTATCCTGGTAGAGCAGGTTCAGGCTACTGCCGCCGTCCATGAGGACTCTTGTAAGGTGAAATCCGTCAACGATTGGGTCAAGAACCAATGCGGCGAAACCGCCGTGACGGATGCTAGTGGGGTGGTCCCTTCGATCGAAGGTGATCGGGCAGGAGGACCATGGGTTGAACTTTGGGGCGAGTGGCTCCATCGCGTATACGTCCCGTACCGCACGCTTCCTCTCCCGCTTGGGAATATGAGTCGCGTATATCATGTTCACCATCCACACTTGTGGGGGAAACCCCTTCTGTCTGTTGTTGTTCGGCGGCCTGGGCTCCTCTTCGTCATCGCTGTCTAGCCCCTTGTTTTTGTTTTCGGCTCTTAACTTGCCTGCCTGCTTGAACACCCAACAATCCCTGTTGGTGTGATTGGCTGGCCTTTCGGGGGTGCCGTGAATCTGGCACGAGCGGTCGAGTATTCGGTCCAAACTGGACGGGCCCTGGGTATTCTTTTTGAATGGCTTTTTCCGCTGACCGGATTTATGGCCTCTGAATCCGGCGTTTACTGCCGTATCTTCATTGCTGTCGCTACTGACGCGGCGTTTCTGTTTATTCTGTTGCGACCTGCCACTTTTGTCCTTGGTATCTGAATTACCTTGCTTCTTCGATAAGTTGTTGCTGCGAGCTAGCCAGCTATCTTCGCCCGCGCAAAAGCGGGTCATGAGTGTCGTGAGGGCTGCCATGGATTTCGGCTTTTCCTGTCCCAGGTGCCGGGCAAGCCACTCGTCACAGATGTTATGCTTGAAGGCTGCTAAGGCCTCTGCATCCGGACAATCGACTATCCGATTTTTCTTTGTTAGGAACCGTGTCCAGAATTGTCTGGCCGATTCTTCTGGCTGCTGGATTATGTGGCTTAGGTCGTCGGCGTCCGGTGGCCGTACGTAGGTCCCCTGTGTTGGGGAACGTAGCAGAAATTTAAAATTTTCCTACGTGTCACCAAGATCTATCTATGGAGAAACCAGCAACGAGGGGAAAGAGAGTGCATCTACATACCCTTGTAGATCGCTAAGCGGAAGCGTTCAAGTGAACGGGGTTGATGGAGTCGTACTCGTCGTGATCCAAATCACCGATGACCAACTGCCGAACGGACGGCACCTCCGCGTTCAACGCACGTACAGCCCGGTGACGTCTCCCATGCCTTGATCCAGCAAGGGGAGAGGGAGAGGTTGAGGAAGACTCCATCCAGCAGCAGCACCACGGCGTGGTGGTGTTGGAGGAGCGTGGCAATCCTGCAGGGCTTCGCCAAGCACCTGCGGGAGAGGAGGAGGTGTCACGGGAGGGAGGGAGGCGCCAGGGCTTCAGGTGTGGCTGCCCTCCCTCCCCTCCACTATATATAGGGGCAAGGGAGAGGGGGGAGGCGCAGCCTTGCCCCTTCCTCCAAGGAAGGGGTGCGGCCAAGGGGGGAAGGAGTCCATCCTCCCCAAGGCACCTCGGAGGTGCCTTCCCCTTTGAGGACTCTCCCCTTTTTCTTATATCTTGGCGCATGGGCCTCTTGGGGCTGGTGCCCTTGGCCCATATAGGCCAAGGCGCACCCCCTACAGCCCATGTGCCCCCCCCCCGGGGCAGGTGGACCCCCCGGTGGACCCCCGGACCCCTTTAGGCACTCCCGGTACAATACCGATAAAGTGCGAAACTTTTCTGGCGACCAAAATAAGACTTCCCATATATAAATCTTTACCTCCAGACCATTCCGGAACTCCTCGTGACGTCCGGGATCTCATTCGGGACTCCGAACAACATTCGGTAACCACATACAAACTTCCTTTATAACCCTAGCGTCATCGAACCTTAAGTGTGTAGGCCCTACGGGTTCGGGAACCATGCAGACATGACCGAGACAACTCTCCGGCCAATAACCAACAGCGGGATCTGGATACCCATGTTGGCTCCCACATGTTCCAAGATGATATCATCGGATGAACCACGATGTCGAGGATTCGATCAATCCCGTATACAATTCCCTTTGTCTAGCGGTATAGTACTTGCCCGAGATTCGATCGTCGGTATCTCGACACCTTGTCCAATCTCGTTACCGGCAAGTCTCTTTACTCATTCCGTAACACATCATCCCGTGATCAACTCCTTGATCACATTGTGCACATTATGATGATCTCCTACCGAGTGGGCCCAGAGATACCTCTCCGTCACACGGAGTGACAAATCCCAGTCTCGATTCGTGCCAACCCAACAGACACTTTCGGAGATACCTGTAGTGTACCTTTATAGCCACCCAGTTACGTTGTGATGTTTGGCACACCCAAAGCACTCCTACGGTATCCGGGAGTTGCACAATCTCATGGTCTAAGGAAACGATACTTGACATTAGAAAAGCTTTAGCATACGAACTACACGATCTTTGTGCTAGGCTTAGGATTGGGTCTTGTCCATCACATCATTCTTCTAATGATGTGATCCCGTTATCAATGACATCCAATGTCCATGGTCAGGAAACCGTAACCATCTATTGATCAACGAGCTAGTCAACTAGAGGCTTACTAGGGACATGGTGTTGTCTATGTATCCACACATGTATCTGAGTTTCCTATCAATACAATTCTAGCATGGATAATAAACGATTATCATGAACAAGGAAATATAATAATAACCTATTTATTATTGCCTCTAGGGCATATTTCCAACACCCTGGAAGTTGTCGAGGAATGCGGCCTCCAGGTCCTCCCAAGAGCCGATCGAATCTGCGGGGAGGCTGTTAAGCCAGTGCCGGGCTGGTCCCTTAAGCTTAAGGGGTAAATATTTGATGGCGTGCAAATCATCGCCACGTGCCATGTGGATGTAGAGGAGATAGTCCTCAATCCATATTGCTGGATCTGTCGTACCATCGTACGACTCGATGTTGACGGGTTTAAAACCCTCTGGGATTCTATGATCCATTACTTCATCTGTGAAGCATAGTGGGTGTGCGGCTCCCCTGTACTGGGCTATGTCTCGACGCAGTTCGGAGGAGCTGTGCCTGTTGTGTTCGGCCCGGCCGGATTTATTGTGTCCGGAGTGAAAACTATCACGTGTCGTCGGGCGTCCGCGCGATCCATAGATCGATCTTGTTTGCCTTGCTTTGTCCTCCAGGACGTCTCGCAGGTCTGGTTCGTGTTCCTGTGCCTTGGTAAAGCGGCTGTGGGGCATGGCTTGTTTGGATGTTCGACAGGCTTCTCTGTCGCGGCCGCGAGGTGGCCGATCTACCATGTCTTGGGCTTCCTCCTCTGATTGGGGTAGCGGCCTGCGCTTAGGATAGTTTTTGGAGGGGCGCCCGAGTTCATATTCTTCAGCCGCAAGGACTTCAGTCCATCTGTCAGCTAGCAAATCTTGATCAGCTCTAAGCTGTTGCTGCTTTTTCTTTAGGCTGTTCGCCGTGGCTAAAGGCCTGCGTTGAAAGCGCTCTTGTTCGGCGGGGTCTGATGGTATGATGAATTCATCGTCGCCGAGGCTTGCCTCGTCTTCGTAGGGAGGCATGTAGTTATCGTCCTCGACCTCTCGCTCTGCCGCTCTCTCATGAGGGCGGTCTTCTCCATCTTCCTGTGCCGAATCCTGCTGGTTTTGGTGTTCTTCGGCGCTGTACGGGGTAGTATTATCTCCCGTGTCGGAATCACCGTTTCTGCTGTGGCAGGATTTGGAGCGGCGCCGTTGACGTCAGCGTTTTGGAGGCTTTTTCGAAGTGCCATCCTCCGCTGTTCCATCGCCATCTCCATCTTTTGGAGCATCCACCATGTATATGTCGTATGATGAGGTGGCGGTCCAACGCCCTACAGGTGCTGGTTCTTGCTCGTCTCCTCCTTCGTCGTCCATATCGTCGAAGTCTTCGGAGCCGAAGTCAAGCATGTCGGATATATCGTCGACAGTGGCTATTAAGTGGGCGGTGGGTGGGCTTTGAATTTCTTCGTCGTCCGAATCCCAACCTCGTAGGCCATAATTCGGCCCGGGCTCTCCTGACAAAGAGAGAGACTTGAGAGAATTCAGAATATCACCAAACGGTGAATACTGAAAGATGTCCGCGGCGGTGAACTCCATTACAGGCGCCCAATCTGATTCGATCGGCGGGGGCATGGACGACCCGAAGTTCGGAGAAGAGTCCGGCTCCTTGGAGTCACAGGCCATGCGGAGCGCGGGGCTAGCGTTCGGCTCAATTGCTTTTAAGATCGCAGCCCCCGAGGTGGCGTCCAACCGTTCATCTTCAAAGAACGCAGCGGGCTCCGAATCGAGGATTGGGGCCGGAGCGTATGCGGCCTCCAGGACACTGTTCGGAGGCAGAGCTATGTCATGCCCCTCGAGATAGTGCGGCGCGCTTGGCTGTGGCTCGAATCCGTCGAAGATCAAGTCTCCGCGGATATCTGCCGTGTAGTTTAGGCTTCCAAACCTGACTTGATGGCCAGGGGCGTAGCTCTCGATCTGCTCCAGATGACCAAGCGAGTTGGCCCGCAGAGCGAAGCCGCCAAAGACGAAGATCTGTCCAGGAAGAAAAGTCTCACCCTGGACCTCATCGTTGTTGACGATCAAAGGAGCCATCGGGCCTAAAGGCGACGACACAGAGGAACTCTCAATGAAAGCACCAATGTCGGTGTCAAAACCGGCGGATCTCGGGTAGGGGGTCCCGATCTGTGCGTCATGGTCGGATGGTAACAGGAGACAAGGGACACTTTATTTTACCCAGGTTCGGGCCCTCTCGATGGAGGTAAAACCCTACTCCTGCTAGATTAATATTGATGATATGGGTAGTACAAGAGTAGATCTACCACGAGATCAAGGAGGCTAAACCCTAGAAGCTAGCCTATGGGTATGATGATGGTTATGATGTGTTCGTCCTACGGACTACAACCCTCTGGTTTATATAGGCACTGGATAGGGTTAGGGTTACACAGAGTCGGTTACATTGGTAGGAGATCTTGAATATCCGCACGCCTAGCTTGCCTTCCACGCCAAGGAAAGAACCTTCCGGACACGGGACGAAGTCTTCAATCTTGTATCTTCATAGTCCTGGAGTCCGGCTGAAGATATAGTTCGGCTATCCGAACACCCCCTAATCCAGGACTCCCTCAGGTCTTGTCCATCACATCATTCTCCTAATGTTGTGATCCCGTTATCAACAACATCCAATGTCCATTGTCAGGAAACCATGACCATCTATTGATCAACAAGCTAGTCAACTAGAGGCTTACTAGGGACATTTTACGATCTATGTATTCACACATGTATTACGGTTTCCGGATAATACAATTATAGCATGAACAATAGACAATTATCATGAACGAGGAAATATAATAATAACCATTTTTATTATTGCCTCTAGGGAATATTTCCAACAGTTATCATATGGTTAGCATATATTACTAAATATTATAAATAGCGAGTGTGGAATAATGATGGGTCGGTGTGTGGAATTATCCTAGGCGATTGTTAACAAGAACGGTGGTCGTCATTGCAATTTCATATGAGGGAGAGGCATAAGCTAACATACTTTCTCTTCTTGGATCATATGCACTTATGATTGGAACTCTAGCAAGTATCCGCAACTACTAAAGATCATTAAGGTAAAACCCAACCATAGCATTAACATATCAAGTCCCCTTTATCCCATACGCAACAACCCCCTTACTCGGGTTTATGCTTCTGTCACTCAAGCAACCCACTATAAGCGAATCATGAATGTGTTGCAACATCCTACAGTGGGAGTCCCTCACGCTTGCGCAACACGGAGGGCACAATAGGATAGCGCCAAAATAAAACATACAACTCATACCAATCTAGATCATCAATCAACCCATATCTACTCAAAACATCATAGGATGGCAACACATCATTGGATCATAATATGTGGCATAAAGCACCATGTTCAAGTAGGGATTACAGCGGGGTGCGGGAGGGTGGACCGCGTAAAAGAGATGAAGATAGTGATGATGATGGTGATCTTGATGTAGACGATCACCGTGGCTATGATTCCCCTCCCGATGGCACTCCGGTGCCACCGAGAGAGAGGAGGAGAGGTTCTCCCCCTTGTGCCTCATCCTCCATGGCCTCCCCCCTAGATGGGAAGAGGTTCTCCCTCTGGTCCTTGTCCTTCATGGCGATGATGGCCCCTCCAGGATCCTCCTCCATGGTCTCCGGTGATGATGGCCCCCTCCGGCTGGGTGCCAGAGAGGGCCTACATTGATTTCTCGTGGCTACAGAGGCCTGCGGCGGCGGAACTTCCGATCTAGGTTATTTTCTGGATGTTTAGGTATTTATAGGAGAGGTTGGCATCGATAACAAGTCAGGGGGTCCCACGGGAAGTCCACGAGGCACAGGGGCGTGCCCTAGGGGGGTGGGTGCACCCTCCACCCTCATGGGGCTCACGGGCCTCCCCTCCGGTAAATCTTCGTTTCAATATTTTTTATATTTTCCAGAAAAATTCTCCGTTGATTTTCATCGCATTCCGAGAACTTCTATTTCTGCACAAAAATAAGACCACGGTAGTTCTGCTGAAAACAGCGTCAGTCCGGGTTAGTTCTAATCAAATCATACCAAAATCATATAAAACTATTGTAAACATGGCATGAATACTTCATAAATTATAGATATACGTTGGAGATGTATCAGCATCCCCAAGCTTAATTCCTGCTCATCCTCGAGTAGGTAAATGATAAAAATAAATAATTTATGAAGCGTGAATGCTAGCAAGTTCATAAGTTTGATCAATGATAGTTCCAATCACTTTTTCTAGAATCATTATATATATATATTAACAGTAGCTCAACTCATAAAACTTCTCATGATCAAGTAACAAGCTATTCACATGTTAAAGTATAGATCATAAAATTTCTTGAAAACTAACAAACCGTGCTCTTAGTCATCAAACAATTGAAATTCATCTTATTTTCGGGAAGGGTCTATGTAAGAGCTTTGACATAGCAAACTCCACATACTCAACTATCATTTAATCTTTCACAATTGCTAACACTCATGTGATATTTATGGGTTCAAAGTTTTAATCGGACACAGAGAAAGATAGGGGCTTATAGTTTCGCCTCCCAACCTTTTACCTCAAAGGTAACGTCAACAATAATAATTTAAGAAAACCTACATCCAAGTGGATATATATATATATATATATCCGGATCACTCCAACACAAAGTGATTGCAAGGAAAAAGTGTAAAAAGGAAAGGCAATGATCACCATGACTCTTGTATAAGGGTAGAAGATAAAAGTAAAAGATAGGCCCTTCGTAGAGGGAAGTAGAGGTTGTCATGCGCTTTTATGGTTGGATGCACAAAATCTTAATGCAAAAGAACGTCACATTATATTGCTGCTTGTGATAAAGACCTTTATTATGCAGTCTGTCGCTTTTATTCCTTCCCTACCACAAGTTCGTATAAAGCTTATTTTCTTCGCACTAATAGATCATACATATTTAGAGAGCAATTTTTATTGCATGCACCGATGACAACTTACTTGAAGGATATTACTCAATCCATAGGTAGGTATGGTGGACTCTCATGGCAAAACTGGGTTAAGGGATGTTTGGAAGCACAAGTAGTATCTCTACTTGGTGCAAAGAATTTGGCTATCATGAGAGGGAAAGGCAAGCTCAACATGTTGGATGATCCAAGACAATATAACATTTTGGATATAGGAAAACATAGCCCATTAAGTTGTCTTCCTTGTCCAACATCAACCTTTTAGCATGCCATATTTTAATGAGTGCTCACAATTACAAAATATGTCCAAGATATTATATTTATATGTGAAATATCTCGTGCTTTAATATTCTTTTATGAATTGTTCAAGTGACCAATTCTGCATTTGCTAACTTTCAATAAGTTTACTACATATACTTATTATGAGTGAAGTCATTACTCCCCATGTTATAAGCATATGAAACGTATATAAATTCAGATTTATGATATTCAATTCATTCAACCATTTACTCATAGGATATACGTGAAGCACGTGAGTCAATGACAAACTACTCCGCAAAGATATAAGTGAAGAACACTGAGTAGTCAAATAATTAACTAGCCATGGGAGGATTCTTTTTCATTCAAGATTTCAGATCCAATGATTTTATTCAAACAGCAAGTAAAATTGGAAACACGCTCCAAGCAAAACACATATCATGAGACGACTAAAAATATAGCTCCGAGTAAGGTATACAGATAGTGTTGAAGACGAAAGAGGGGATGCTTTCCGGGGCATACCCAAGCTTAGGCGCTTGAGTATTCCTTGAATCACCTTGGGGTGCCTTGGGCATCCCCAATCTTAGGGTCTTTCCACTCCTTATTCTCCTCATATCTATATCTCACCCAAAGCTTGAAAACTTCAATCACACAAAACTTAACGGAACTTCGTGAGATAGGTTAGTATGATAAAGAGTAAACCATTCACTTTGGTACTGTCAAAGACAAGGTTCATAATTATTCTCACACAAATCCTACTGTACCATATCATTTATACAATTTATATTGAGAAATATAATCCATAGAAACTAGAAAACAAGCAAACTATGCAATGAAAACAGAATATGTCAGAAACAGAACAGTATGTAATGATCTGAACAGCAACCGTACTTCTGCTACTCCAAAAATTATGAAATAAATTGTTCAACGTGAGGAATTTGTTTATTAATCTTCTGCAAAAAGAATCAACTCAAAAGCGCTCTTTTGTAGAAAATGACAGCTAATCTCGTGAGCGCAAAGTTTCTGTTTTTTACAGCAAGATTACATTAACTTTCACCCAAGTCTTCCCAAAGGTCTTACTTGGCACTTTATTGAAACAAAAGCTATAAAACATGATTACTACAGAATCTTAATCATGTAAACACACAAAAACAGTAAGGGTAAATATTGGGTTTTCTCCCAACAAGCGCTTTTCTTTAATGTCTTTTAGCTAGGCATGATGTTTTCAATGATGCTCACATAAAAGATAAGAATTGAAACATAAAGAGAGCATCATGAAGAATATGACTAGCACATTTAAATCTAACCCACTTCCTATGCCTAGGGATTTTGTGAACACACAGTTTATAGGAACAAGAATCAACTAGCAGAGGAAGGCAAAACAAGTATAACTTCAAAACTTTAAGCACATAGAGAGGAAACTTGATATTATTGCAACTCCTACAAGCATATATTCCTCCCTCGTAATAATTTTCAGTAGCATCATGAATGAATTCAACAATATAATCATCACATAAAGCATTCTTTTCATGATCTACAAGCATAGAAATTTTTCTACTCTCCACATAAGCAAAATTCTTCTCATTCGGAATAATGGGATCAAACTCAACAGAATAACGGTCATGTGCGGCATAATCCAATTGAAAATTAAAATCATGATGACAAGTTTCATGGTTAACATTATTCTTTATAGCATACATGTCATCACAATAATAATCGTAGATAGCAGCCTTGTTCTCATAATCAATTGGAACCTCTTCCGAAATAGTGGAATCATTACTAACTAAAGTTGACACTCTTCTGAATCCAATTTAGATTATAGTATTATTCATACTCCAAAAGATATAAGTGAAGTTCATGGAGCATTCTACAATTAATATAGACTAACCAATATCCAAGCTCAAAATATATAAGTGAAGCATACGAAGCATTCTATAAAACCATACTCAAAAGTTTTAAGTGAAGCACAAAGAGCAATTTTATAAGATCATACTTAAAAGATATAAGTGAAGCACATGAAATATTCTATAAATCAATGAAGGGATATCTCATACTAGCATGGTTCTTAAAGGAAAAACGAAAACACAAAGGACACAAATCATGTGAACAAAACAAAAAACGAGGTATACCGATAATTGTTGAAGAAGAAAGATGGGATGCCAACCGGGGCATCCCCAAGCTTAGATGCTTGAGTATCCTTGAAATATTTACTTGGGTGCCTTGGGCATCCCCAAGCTTGAACTCTCGCCTCTCTTTATTCTACTCATATTGATAGCTCCTCGATCTTCAAACACTTCACCCACACAAAACTTTAACAAAAACTTTGTGAGATTCGTTAGTATAATAAAGCAAATCACTACCTTTAGGTACTGTTGCAAACTTATTCCAATTTCATATTAGAAATATATCTACTGTATTCCAACTTCACCATGGTTCATACCCCCTGATACTGTTGGGGATCATAGCAGAAATTTAAAATTTTCTATGCATAACCAAGATCAATCTATGGAGTCATCTAGCAACGAGGGAGAGGGGAGTGCATCTACATACCCTTGTAGATGGCGAGCGGAAGCGTTCAAGAGAACGGGGTTGATGGAGTCGTACTCGTCGTGATCCAAATCACCGATGACCGAGCGCCGAATGGATGGCACCTCGGTGTTCAACACACGTACGGTTGGGAGAGACGTCTCCTCCTTCTTGATCCAGCAAGGGAAGGAGAGGTTGATGGAGATCCAGCAGCACGACGGTGTGGTGATGGAAGTAGCGCGATCCCGGCAGGGCTTCGCCAAGCGCAAGCAGGGAGGAAGAGGTGTCACGGGAGGGAGGGAGGCGCCAGGGGCTTGGGTGCGGCTGCCCTCCCTCCCCTCCACTATATATAGGGCCCAGGGGGCTGTCGGTGTACAAAAAGAGGGGTACACTTTTTGTACCCCTATAACTGTGCACGGGCAGTCTGAGCCACGGGCACCACCACACTGAGCAAGGCAAGGGAGGTGAGCCGAGGTAAGGCCGAAGCTCGAGAGAAGTAGAACGACGCCAAGACCAAGACCACAAGGAGCAAAGGGGACAAAGCAGACCCCCCCCCCTCGGCAACATCCTTGCCGGGAGGCGGTTTCAGAAAACCCGGCAAGACCCTTGCCTTGGCAGCTCACCCCACACCTACAGAGCGGGTCACCCTTGAGTCCACTGCCCCCATGGGGCAAGGATTCGGGAGGCATCCCCGTGGTGGCATGCAGATCTTTGTGAAGACATTCAAGATCAGATACATACTTTAGAAGATGATGATCCTTGGCGGGATCCCAGCCGAGGAGGACCACAAGGCCCCCGGCAAGTGCCTTGTCGGGGATGACAGCAGGCGCCACAGCAAGACCCTTGCCGGGGCCGAGGCAAGGCCCTTGCCATGAACACCCGTAGGGCCACCATCAGGACCACGCCAGTCACACCTCTACCACCGTTCGCATGCAGCTGCCGACCCAATCAGCTGGGCAGGCACCTGCGTGGCGGCATGCAGATCTTCATGGAGACCCACCGCTGCGCCGCCACAGCTGCCTGCCTGCCTACATGGCATCACAGGCACCGCTGGCCAGGGCGCGTGTTGACACAAGAGGGAGCGGTGACGGACGAGACAGGGCTCTCCCCCGTCCCCGATAGAGCAAGAACACCTAAGCAAGGCGCATTGAATGCGCCTTGTCATGTAATGCGAGGGATAACCTCGCATCACTGTACCCTTTCCACCTTCTGTGTGCCACTGTGGCAACCCCTTTCCCTATAAAAGGAGGCCCCAGGCGACCAGGAAGAGGATTGGGCTTTTTGGAGCTCTTGACGCCCCATAGCTAGCTCAAGAACACAGATATACAATCAACAAAGCAGGAGTAGGGTTTTACGCATCCTTGCGGCCCGAACCTGGGTAAAGGAACCGTGTGCTATCTATTTGATCCGCTCTTCTCACGACCCCGCACCCCGCAACCGTAGTAGGGATTCCTGTGATCCCATAGGTGTCATTCTCATCGACATCTTTGGCGCGCCAGGTAGGGGGCATAGTTGTGAGAATCGGCTTTAGCAGTTAGTTCTACGCTTCTTCCTCATGGCGCCCAAGAAGAAGACGACGGTGGCGGTTGGCCCGTCAGAAGCCGGACATCCCGTCCCGACGCGGGCGAGCAGCGGACCGGTCGCAGAAAGGACCGAGGCGCCGTTTGCGAACACCAACACCATCCCAGCAGCCAGAGTTTGGGAGGCGGCGATGTTCGTGCGCCTGGTAACGGGCCAGGCCCTCCGCAGGTGGCGCGGGGCCTTCCAAGATCGCTGCCACCCCGCCCGGAGGCGATGCGAGGGCTTCCAAGACTCCCACGCTGGCGCCGACGGCACGCTCCTCTCAAGCGGCGCGCGACGAATGGCGTGATCACGCCGAAGACCCCGGGCGTCGCCGCGGGAAGAGCCCCGAGCGCCACTCCCGGGATGTAGAAGACCTGCCCGCTCGCCAAGGCACTGGTGAAGATGGCATGCGACCGCAGGGTCATGATAGAGCTCCTTCTGACATGGTCAGAAGTCGAAGCACGTCGCGATCCGTGCAGGTTTCGCTGCCACCGACGCCAGCAGAAGCCCTGGCGCGCGCGCAGTTGCTCCTCGATTTTCCTCCCACTACAGGGAAACTCGACGAATGGAGAGCCACTATCTGAAGCCTTGTTGCAGTGGCCAACAGAGACGAACCGAGTCCGACAGAGCCCCCGGGTCGACGCTCCAACAGAGTCCCACGTACCAGTGGCAGGAAAGTCGGCGGCGCCGCGACCACGGTGCACTCGCCTCCTCCTCGCCCGGTACCGCGGACGCCATCCCGTCACGACGTTATGGGCGATGAAATCTCCATAGCATCGTCCGACCCGCGGACCCACTGTGACCAGCGCCAGGTCCTTCGGGATCGAGAACATGAAGACGCTCGAACCACTATCGAGCACCGGCGCGGAGCGCGCCACCAGTCAGACAGGCGAGCAGGGCCTGCTGTGAACCACCGGGCACCAGAGAGCCCTGGAGGCCTGCCTTATGAGGTAGGCTGTCCGGCTTTTACCCGTGAGCTGCGGTAGTTCCAGTGGCCCACTCACCGCACCTTCAAACCTGACGTGGGCGAAAAGTACAGCGGCAAGACCCATCTGTCTGAGTTCTTCAGCATCTACACCATCACGATGTAGGCTGACAGAGCCCGCGATGATAAGCTGCTTGCGAATTACTTTCCGTTGGCCCTTAAACCCAACGCCATGTCATGGTTGATGCACTTGCCGGTAGACTCTATTTCCTCCTGGTCGGATTTGTGCCATGAGTTCGTGGGCGCCTTCACTGGAGGTCACCAAGCTCATGGCCAAGCCAGCGACCTGCAGGTCATTCCCCAGAAGGGAGGTGAGAGTCTCCGCAAGTATATACAGAGGTTCAGCCGGATACAGTACAACATCCCTGATTTTCACCCTGCCGCCATCATCAGCGTGTTCCATCAGAACGTGCGTAACCGCAAGATGCGCGAAGAGCTGGCAATGAACAAGGTGAAAGATGTGGCAGAACTCTATGTTCTTGCTGACAGATGTGCCCGGGCTGAAGAGGGAAGGAAGTACCCCGGCGAAGATGTCGGCATGGAAACCGACTCCTCAGATGAGGATGCTGCCGCTCCGGCGAAGAAAGGCCGGTGCCGCAACAGGAAGCGCAAAGGTAAAGTCATGCTTGCTGTCAAGGGATCTGATGACACCGGCTCCACCAAGAAAACCAAGGCAGATGACCCCGGCAAGGAAATTGCCGGATGTGTCGCCTACCAGGCCTTGGCGGCTGCCGAGAAGTCAGGAAACTCCGACAAGCGATACTGCAAGATCCATCGCACCAATGGCCATGACCTCCTGAACTGCCGACAGGTTGAGTTCCTCGCTGAGAAGCAGAGGGCTGAATATGAGAGGCGGGACAAGGAGACAGGCCAGGACGGTGCTGAGGGGTCCGGCAAGAAGCTTGACGGCCAGGCGGGCCGTCGCGGCAAGGATAAACAACAGGAGAGGCCCGCCCGGGGCCGTGACAGAAAGCCAGAAGATGACGATCACGAAGAGGACGACGAATCCGGCGACCAAGAGTTTCAGAAAGCTACAGAGGCCATGTGCGTCAACGGCGGCGCCTCGCTGCATACTTCTCACCGCCGGCTTAAACGGTGGGCGCGAGAGATTACAGCGGCAGAGCCGTCGTTTGATGCCCAAAGGCCGCTGAAGTGGTCCAGCACACCTATCATTTTTTACACTGAGGATCACCCTGATCGCACTACTGCGGTCGGGTGCTTGCCGTTGTTGGTTTCACCAACAATACGCAACCTCAAGGTGACGAAGATGCTAGTCGATGGCGGGGCCGGTCTGAACTTGATCTCGCCTGCCGTGATCGAGAAACTGCAGATTCCTGATGGAGACCTCGAAGAGACGGGCTCGTTTTAGGGGGTCAACCCGGGAAGAAGCCAACCCAAGGGAAAGGTCACGCTGCCCGTGACTTTTGGAAGCGACCTGAACTACAGGATGGAGAGGATCGTGTTTGATGTTGCCAAGATCCCCTTGCCCTACAACGGGATCCTTGGCCGCCCAGCGCTGGCCAAGTTTATGGCGGCGTCACACTATGCCTACAACACCCTGAAGATACCAGGACCTGTGATGATCATCACCATCCCCTCCGATAAGAAAGATGCGCTGATTTGCATTGACCAACTATACCAGCAAGCAGTTGCAGCAACTGCCGCCACTAGGGCACTTGGTCCTGCCGTTGGGACTCCGGGAGGGAAGAAGAAGAAGAAGACCGGTGAGACCTCGGACACCCACTCTGGCAAGCGCACCTCTCCAGAGTGTAGTGCTGCCGTCGAGGAGGTGCCAGAGAGCTCCACCGGTGGAAAAAAGAAGCCCAGCACCATACCGCCGGGAACCAAGAAGGTTTCTGTCAATGAGGACGGCACGGGAGGAGCTTTCACCATAAGCTCCACCCTTGACGACAAATAGGAAGACGCGCTCGTCACCTTCCTGCGGGCGAATGTCGGTGTGTTTGCATGGCAAGCTTCCGACATCCCCGGCGTTCCCAGGGAGGTGATTGAGCACCACCTTGCTGTCTGTCCTCATGCGCGGCCCGTCAAGCAGAAGGTCAGAAAAGCAAGCTTTGGAACGACAAGAGTTCATCATAGAAGAGATCCGGAAACTGGAAGCAGCGAGTTTGGTAAGAGGAGTGCTCCATCCAACGTGGTCGGCCAATCCGGTCGCAGTGCGCAAGGCGAATGGGAAGTGGAGACTGTTTATTGATTACACAGATATCAATAAGGCTTGTCTTAAGGACCCCTTCCCGTTGCCGCGCATCGACCAGATTGTTGACTCCACGGCTGGGTGTGATTTGTTGTCATTCCTCGACGCCTACTCCAGCTACCACCAGATCTTCATGACAAGAGAAGACGAAGAGAAAACAGCATTCATCACCCCATGTGGTACGTATTGTTTCATGCGGATGCCTTTTGGGTTGAAGAGTGCTGGTTCGACGTTTGCAAGGGCGGTCCAGATTGGTTTTGAACCCCAGCTCCATAGAAATATGGAAGCTTATATGGATGACATAGTGGTCAAAACCAAGGACATGGCAACCCTCATACCAGATTTGCAAGAAACATTTGCAAACCTGTGCAAGATCAATCTCAAGCTGAACCCTGAGAAGTGTGTCTTTGGCGTCCCATCCGGCAAGCTTCTCGGGTTCCTTGTGTCACAGCATGGGATAGAGGCCAATCCGGACAAGAAACTCATCGTCAAGGGTGACTCGCGGCTTGTCATCAAGCAAGTCAACAAGGATTACCAGAGCCCGTTGATGAAGGCCTACGTCGATGAAGTGAGAAAGCTGGAAGAGCGTATCGACAGTATACAGGCTGAACACGTTCCCCGAGTGGAGAACGATATCGCCGATTACCTGTCAAAACGCGCTGCCCTCAAGCTACCTGTGGAACCAGGTACCTTTGTGCTTCAGCTAACTCAGCCATCCGTTGATCCATCAACAGAGCAGAACAAGAGGAGGAAATCAGGGCCCGGCAAGTACTTTCCCGCCGAGCTCCCAGGAGCCGCCGGCAAGGATGTTGCCGGGAACACTGAGCCCGCCACGGGACGGCTAGCTCCGGCGGAGCGTCAAGCTCTTGCCGTCGAGACAGCCGCTCCTATAGCAGAGGAAATGCCTTTAGTCCTCGCCGTCGAGCCCCAGGCTCCAGCGTGGGCACAACATACTGTCCGATTCCTCCAAACAGGGGAACTTCCAGAGGAGCAGGAAGAAGCGGAAAAAGTAGCCCGTCGCTCTACCATGTACCAGTTCGTCGATGACGTCCTGTACAGGAAGAGGCCGAGCGGTGTGAAATTGAAGTGTATCCCTCGAGAGGAAGGACTGGAGCTATTGGCGGAGATACACGGAGGCATATGTGGATCCCACATCGGGTCAAGGGCCCTTGCCGGCAAGGCATTTCGGCAAGGCTTCTTCTGGCCCGCCGCCCTCCAGGATGCGACGACACTAGTCACCAGGTGTGAAGCGTGTCAGTTCCATTCAAAGAAGCTTCATCAGCCAGCTCAAGCCCTTCAAACCATTCCTCTCTCCTGGCCCTTCTCGGTCTGGGGGCTCGACATACTGGGCCCTTTCCCCCACGTTGTCGGGGGCTTTGAGTACTTGTACGTTGCAATCGACAAGTTCACAAAGTGGCCGGAGGTGGAGGCAGTGAGGAAGGTCACAGCTCAATCAGCCATCAAGTTCTTCAAGGGACTAGTGTGCCATTTTGGCGTACCCAACAGGGTTATCACCGACAACGGCACACAGTTCACAAGCCGCACCTTCATGCAATATACCCAAGACCTCAGCAAAGTTTGTTTCGCTTTCGTTGCTCGCCCGCGAAGCAATGGTCAAGATGAGAGGGAAAATGCTGAAGTACTGCGAGGCTTAAGGACCAAGACCTTTGACAGGTTGCACAAGAGCGGAAGGCGCTGGATTGATGAGTTGCCGACGGTTCTTTGGTCGATCAGGATGATGCCAAATCGAGCCACCGGCCAGACACCCTTCGCCCTAGTATACGGGGCAGAAGCAGTTCTCCCCACTAAACTCATATACGGGTCACCTCGAGTGCTTGCTTATGATGAGCTTGAGCAAGAGCAACTGTGTCAAGATGACGCAATGCACCTTGAGGAAGATCGTCTTCGGGCGGCTGTGAGAGCAGCACGCTACCAGCAAGCCTTGCGCCGCTACCATAGCCGCAAGGTCCATGCCCGAAGCCTTGAGGAGGGCGACCTTGTCCTTCGGCGTGTTCAATCGGCCAAGAATTCCAACAAGTTGACGCCAAAGTGGGAAGGCCCTTATCGGGTAATACGAGTCACCAGGCCCGGTGCAGTCTGCCTGGAGACCGAAGATGCCGTTCCGGTGAGTAACTCCTGGAACATTGAGCATCTTCGCAAGTTTTACCCGTGAGGCGCGGCTTGCCGGGCCCCCCGGCAAGCCACCTTTTGTATAAGCATTGCCTATGATGCATGTAACCCTTTGTACAAAGCCAGGCACAGACCCTGAGCATAAATAAATGAAGCGCTGGCGCCCTAAGTTATAGCATGCATGCTAGGTCGAGTCTCGTCCTTGGTTAGGGTTGATAGTGCTTAGCGGTGACTAACCCCTAGCTTAGAGGTCGAGTGTGCATCTCTTTGCCGTTCTTTTGTCTTCCCTGGTTCGCAGGACTCACAGATATCCTTGCCGGGTCACTTGAGGACGAAAAGGAGAAGAGGGACAGACCAGCATCTAGACCCCGGCAAGCCCAGTACTGCCGGGGGCTGCAAGAGCAAAGATTCACCCACGGCAAACCAGAGTTGCCCGGGGTTACATCTTCAGATAAGTTCTTCATCCCTTATCATGCATTCCCTTATGGACTGAGGTATGTGAAACCTCGTTTCCCCCTAAAGCTACCGTGCTCCCCTAACTCTAGGCCCTAGGGCTCGTTCCTGGGGCCAGGTTTGGTCGTAGTCGCGGCAGCGAAAGGATGAAACGAGGAGCTTGAACCTGCCTCATCCCTGCCTCCGCCAAAGGAGTTAGAAAGGTCGAGCGAAGTGGGAAGACGGCAAGGCCTGTTGCCGGGCAAGGAAATGTTTATCTTAAAGATATCAAGGATTTACTCCTTATCGTGGGTTCTACCCACAAACAAATGACCCGGCAAGCATCCCTTTTTCATTAAAAACATTCCACTCTGGTACAGTCCATAGGAAATGAAAAACATGAATGATGGGATTACAAGTTTTAAATTCAGCTAAGTCCCGAAGGCTTATAAACTAAAAAGAAATAAGGTGCCCGTAATCCCTTTCTTGTCCCTCTCCTCAGGAGGCAGGTCAAGGAGGCGAAAAGGGCAAAAGGGGCGCCTAGACGAGCTACGGGTGGCAGAAGACACCAAGAGAACATATCGGTGGCCATCTGAAGGCTGGATGGTGATGGCGGCGCCGGAAGCAGAGCTCGAAGACGAGGCGGCAGGACGTCAGCACGCGTCGAAGGCGTCGGTGCCCGCGTACTCCGAGTTGACGGCCTTGCCGCCCGCCCTCTTCCTCTTCCACAGCCTCCCAACGCCAGCCGCCCAAGGAGATGACCCCGAGAAGTTCAGGGAGCCGGTGACACGGATGATGGGGTCGCCAGTGCCGCACGAAGCAGCGCCCGACACCTAGTCGGACCCGTTATCCTGCCGCCTGCTACCCTCGTCGTCGCTGCCGCTGGCCTCCTCGTCACTCCCGCTCGAGGAGGAGTCTTCGCTATCAGAAGAGCTCTCCACGCAGCACCTTGCACGGGTCCCGAAGAGCCTGAAGACCTTGACGGAGAGGAGGCCGCCCTCCATCAGCTTGAAATGGAGAGTGAGCCCCTCCGTCAAGCGGTGGATATAAGCGAATATCTTCCATCCCCGACAAAGATACATCACGTGAGGGGCTGGGAAGTCGACGCGAACCCGCGTGCCGCTGATCCCACAGCCTCTCATGTGCAGCCGCAATGATTCTGGCGGATCCACCTCCATCTCCTGCATGAATCGAGTCGGGAGACGAAGGCGACGGCGAGGCGGCTGGCGCAGCGTGATGAAGAACTCGCAAGGGTCATCCCCAACGTGGCCCTCCATGGGGGGAGGAACTGTTGGCGGAGGCGAGGCCGGCGCGCCGCCCCGTCCTCCTCTTCCCCGAGCGCCTCGGCCTCGCCCACGGTCTCGCGCCCTCCCCCTTCCCCTCGCGGCTGGCTCTGCCACCGCGGGTGCAGGAGAAGGAGGGACGCGTTGTCGAGCGGCGACCCTCGCCGCCATCGTTGAAGGACCAGTATTCCCTCTCTCCATGGCGGATGGAAGGGGGGCAGAAGCTGAAGGAAGGAGGAGATGAAAGAATGCGGGATGCCATCCCCCCTCCCGCTCTTTATAAAGGAACGGGGTGGGGGCTCGGCCGCCCCGCTCAGCCAATCAAGACACGGCAGGCGCAGGGAACTGGGACCGACCCGCTGCCCCAGCCCGCGGCGGCCAGGTTTCCCGCCTCCACCGTTCGCCACCCCAAGCGCATGAGAGCCGCGTGGCAGACGTGCAGGAACAAGGCGACAGGTGAGGCGACCTCTCCCCACCCCGTGATCGTGGGGAGTGGACGCCTTGAAGACCACGCCCCGGCCCCGTTCAGTAAATGGGCCGTGCCTTCATGCCTCCCTCCGTTTATGGGGAAGGCGCGAAGCCCCCCCTTTACTATGACGTGACGCATGCGTGCAGAGCTCAGCCCCACGCATGCCGCCCACGTCACACACGCCTCCCCACGCCACGCCAGCGCGCAAAGAGACTTACTGCGGTAAAAATCGCCCCGCCTGCCCGCGCACCATTTTTGGGCCTAGCCCAACAACGCGATTGCGCTCACATGTGGCCCAGGCCCGGGGACTCCTGTCAGTGTACAAAAGGAGGGGTACACTTTTTGTACCCCTATAACTGTGCACAGGCAGTCTGAGCCACGGGCACCACCACACTGAGCAAGGCAAGGGAGGTGAGCCGAGGTAAGGCCGAAGCTCGAGAGAAGCAGAACGACGCCAAGACCAAGACCACAAGGAGCAAAGGGGACGAAGCGGACCCCCCCCCCCCCCGGCAAGATCCTTGCCGGGAGGCGGTTTTAGCAAACCCGGCAAGACCCTTGCCGTGGCAGCTCACCCCACACCTACGGAGCGGGTCACCCTTGAGTCCACTGCCCCCCATGGGGCAAGGAATCAGGAGGCATCCCCGTGGTGGCATGCAGATCTTTGTGAAGACATTCAAGATCAGATACACACTTTAGAAGATGACGATCCTTGGCGGGATCCCAGCCGAGGAGGACCACGAGGCCCCCGGCAAGAGCCTTGCCGAGGATGACAGCAGGCGCCACGGCAAGACCCTTGCCGGGGCCCCGGCAAGACCCTTGTCGGGGCCGCGGCAAGGCCCTTGCCATGAACACCCGTAGGGCCACCATCAGGCCCACGCCAGTCATACCTCTACCACCGTTCGCATGCAGCTGCCGACCCAATCAGCTGGGCAGGCACCTGCGTGGTGGCATGCAGATCTTCGTGGAGAACCACCGCTGCGCCACCTCAGCTGCCTGCCTGCCTACATGGCATCGCAGGCACCGCTGGCCAGGGTGTGTGTCGACACAAGAGGGAGCGGCAACGGACGAGACAGGGCTCTCCCCCGTCCACGATAGAGCAAGAACACCTAAGCAAGGTGCATTGAATGCGCCTTGTCATGTATTGCGAGGGATAACCTCGCATCACTGTACCCTTTCCACCTCCTGTGTGCCACTGTGGCAACCCCTTTCCCTATAAAAGGAGGCCCCAGGCGACCAGGAAGAGGATTGGGCTTTTTGGAGCTCTTGACGCCCCATAGCTAGCTCAAGAGCACAGATATACAATCCAACAAAGCAGGAGTAGGGTTTTACGCATCCTTGCAGCCCGAACCTGGGTAAAGGAACCGTGTGCTATCTGTTTGATCCGCTCTTCTCACGACCCCGCGCCCCGCAACCGTAGTAGGGATTCTTGTGATCCCATAGGTGCCATTCTCACCGACAGGGGCGCCGGCCCCCCTTGTAGATCCCATCTAGGGAGGGGCGGCGGCCTAGGGAGGTACTTGCCCCCCAAGTTTGGTGGGGCGCCCCCCACCCCCAGGGTTTCCAACCCTAGGCGCAAGGGGAGGCCCATGGGGGCGCACCAGACCACCAGGGGCTGGTTCCCTTCTCACGTCAGCCCATGGGGCCCTCCGGGATAGGTGGCCCCACCCGGTGGACACCCGGGACCCTTCTGGTGGTCCCAGTACAATACCATGACCCCCAAGACTTTCCCAGCGTCCGAAACTGGACTTCCTATATACAAATCTTTACCTCCGGACCATTCTGGAACTCCTCGTGACGTCCGGGACTCCGAACAACTTTCAGGTTACCACATACTAATATCTCTACAACCCTAGCGTCACCGAACCTTAAGTGTGTAGACCCTACGGGTTCGGGAACCATGCAGACATGACCGAGACAAATCTCCAGCCAATAACCAACAGCGGGATCTGGATACCCATGTTGGTTCCCACATGTTCCACGATGATCTCATCGGATTAACAACGATGTCGAGGATTCTGGCAATCCCGTATACAATTCCCTTTGTCAATCGGTACGTTACTTGCCCGAGATTCGATCGCCGGTATCCCAATACCTCGTTCAATCTCGTTATCGGCAAGTCACTTTTCTTGTACCATAACGCATGATCCCGTGATCAACCACTTGGTTACATTGAGCTCATTATGATGATGCATTACTGAGTGGGCCCAGAGATACCTCTCCGTCATACGGAGTGACAAATCCGAGTCTCGATTCGTGCCAACCCAATAGACACTTTCGGAGATACCTGTAGTGCACCTTTATAGTCACCCAGTTACGTTGTGAAGTTTGGCCCACCCAAAGTATTCCTACAGTATCCGGGTGTTGCACAATCTCATCGTCTAAGGAAATGATACTTCACATTAGAAAAGCTCTAGCAAACGAACTACACGATCTTGTGCTATGCTTAGGATAGGGTCTTGTCCATCACATCATTCTCCTAATGATGTGATCCCGTTATCAATGACATCCAATGTCCATAGTCAGGAAACCATGACCATCTATTGATCAACGAGCTAGTCAACTAGAGGCTCACTAGGGACATGTTGTGGTGTATGTATTCACACATGTATTGCGATTTCCTGATAACACAATTATAGCATGAACAATAGACAATTATCATGAATGAGGAAATATAATAATAATCATTTTATTATTGCCTCTAGGGCATATTTCCAACAGTCTCCCACTTGCACTAGAGTCAATAATCTAGTTACATTGTGATGAACCGAACACCCATAGAGTTCTGGTGTTGATAATGTTTGCCCATGGAAGAGGTTTAGTCAACGGATCTGCGGCATTCAGGTTCATATGTACTTTACAAATATCTATGTCTCCATTTTGAACATTTTCACGAATGGAGTTGAAGCGACGCTTGATATGCCTGGTCTTCTTGTGAAACCTGGGCTCCTTGGCAAGGGAAATAGCTCCAGTATTGTCACAGAAGAGAGTCATCGGGCCCGACGCATTGGGAATAACTCCTAGGTCGGTAATGAACTCCTTCACCCAGATTGCTTCTTGTGCTGCCTCTGAGGCTGCCATGTACTCCGCTTTACATGTAGATCCCGCCACAACACTTTGCTTGCAACTGCACCAGCTAACTGCCCCACCATTCAAAATATACAGATATCCGGTTTGTGACTTAGAGTCATCCAGATTTGTGTTGAAGCTAGCATCGACGTAACCCTCTACGACGAGCTCTTCGTCACCTCCATAAACGAGAAACATATCCTTAGTCCTCTTCAGGTACTTCAGGATATTCTTGACCGTTGTCCAGTGTTCCATGCCGGGATTACTTTGGTACCTTCCTACCAAACTTACGGCAAGGTTTACATCAGGTCTGGTAGCCAGCATGGCATACATAATAGACCCTATGGCCGAGGCATAGGGGACGACACTCATCTTTTCTCTATCTTCTGCCGTGGTCGGGCATTGAGCCGTGCTCAATCGCACACCTTGTAATACAGGCAAGAACCCCTTCTTGGACTGATCCATATTGAACTTCTTCAATATCTTGTCAAGGTACGTACTTTGTGAAAGACCAATGAGGCATCTCGATCTATCTCTATAGATCTTGATGCCTAATATATAAGCAGCTTCTCCAAGGTCCTTCATTGAAAAACATTTATTCAAGTAGGCCTTTATGCTCTCCAAGAGTTCTATATCATTTCCCATCAACAGTATGTCATCCACATATAATATGAGAAATGCTACAGAGCTCCCACTCACTTTCTTGTAAACGCAGGCTTCTCCATAAGGCTGCATAAAACCAAATGCTTTGATCATTTCATCAAAGCGAATGTTCCAACTCCTAGATGCTTGCACCAGCCCATAGATTGAGCGTTGGAGCTTGCATACCTTGTTAGCATTCTTAGAATTGACAAAACCTTCCGGCCGCATCATATACAATTCTTCCTTAAGAAAGCCGTTAAGGAATGCCGTTTTGACGTCCATTTGCCATATCTCATAATCATAGAATACGGCAATTGCTAACATGATTCGGACGGACTTCAGCTTCGCTACGGGTGAGAAAGTCTCATCGTAGTCAACCCCTTGAACTTGTCGATAACCCTTAGCGACAAGTCGAGCCTTATAGATGGTCACATTACCATCCGTGTTTGTCTTCTTCTTAAAGATCCATTTATTTTCTATCGCTCGCCGATCATTGGGCAAGTCTGTCAAAGTCCATACTTTGTTTTCATACATGGATCCTATCTCGGATTGCATGGCTTCAAGCCATTTGTTGGAATCTGGGCCCGCCATCTCTTCTTCATAGTTCGAAGGTTCACCGTTGTCTAACAACAAGATTTCCAAGACAGGGTTGTCGTACCACTCTGGTGCGGAATGTGTCCTAGTGGACCTACGAAGTTCAGTAGGAGCTTGATCCGAAGTACCTTGATAATCATCATTAACTTCCTCTCTAGTCGGTGCAGGCACCACAGGAACATCTTCCTGAGCTGCGCTACTTTCTGTTTCAAGACGCAGTACTTCATCAAGCTCTACTTTCCTCCCACTTACTTCTTTCGAGAGAAACTCTTTCTCCAGAAAGGATCCGTTCTTGGCAACAAAGATCTTGCCTTCGGATTTGAGGTCGAAGGTACACCCAATGGTTCCCTTAGGGTATCCTATGAAGACGCATTTTTCCGACTTGGGTTCGAGCTTCTCAGGTTGAAGTTTCTTGACATAAGCATCGCATCCGCAAACTTTTAGAAACGACAGCTTAGGTTTCTTCCCAAACCATAATTCATACGGTGTCGTCTCAACGGATTTCGACGGAGCCCTATTTAAAGTGAATGCGGCAGTCTCTAAAGCATAGCCCCAAAATGAGAGCGGTAGATCGGTAAGAGACATCATAGATCGCACCATATCCAATAGAGTGCGATTACGACGTTCAGACACACCATTTCGCTGAGGTGTTCCATGCGGCGTGAGTTGTGAAAGGATTCCACATTTCCTTAAGTGTGTGCCAAATTCGTGACTCAAATATTCCCCTCCATGATCTGATCGTAAGAACTTTATTTTCCTGTCACGTTTATTTTCAACCTCACTCTAAAATTCCTTGAACTTTTCAAAGGTCTCATACTTGTGTTTCATTAAGTAGACATACCCATATCTACTCAAGTCATAAGTGAGGGTGAGAACATAACGATATCCACCGCGAGCTTCAACACTCATTGGACCGCACACATCAGTATGTATGATTTCCAATAAGTTGGTTGCTCGCTCCATTGTTCCGGAGAACAGAGTCCTGGTCATTTTTCCCATGAGGCATGGTTCGCACATGTCAAATGATTCATAATCAAGAGACTCCAAAAGTCCATCTGCATGGAGCTTCTTCATGCGTTTGACACCAATGTGACCAAGGCGGCAGTGCCACAAGTATGTGGGACTATCATTATCAACCTTACATCTTTTGGTATTCACACTATGAATATGTGTAACATTGCGTTCGCGATTCATTAAGAATAAACCATTGCCCAGCGGGGCATGACCATAAAACATATCTCTCATATAAATAGAACAACCATTATTCTCGGATTTAAATGAGTAGCCATCTCGTATTAAACGAGATCCTGATACAATGTTCATGCTCAAAGCTGGCACTAAATAACAATTACTGAGGTTTAAAACTAATCCCGTAGGTAAATATAGAGGTAGCATGCTGACGGCGATCACATCGACATTGGAACCATTCCCGACGCGCATCGTCACCTCATCCTTCGCCAGTCTCCGCTTATTCCGCAGCTCCTGTTTTGAGTTACAAATATGAGCAACTGCACCGGTATCAAATACCCAGGAGCTACTACGAGTGCTGGTAAGGTACACATCAATAACATGTATATCACATATACCTTTGGTGTTGCCGGCCTTCTTGTCCGCTAAGTACTTGGGGCAGTTCCGCTTCCAGTGACCGTTTCCCTTGCAATAAAAGCACTCAGTCTCAGGCTTGGGTCCATGCTTTGGCTTCTTCCCGGCAACTGGCTTACCGGGCGCGGCAACTCCCTTGCCGTCTTTCTTGAAGTTCTTCTTACCCTTGCCTTTCTTGAACTTATGTCAGGACCGGATTTTCGGGATATAATTTCCCAAAAATGGACCTTGTGCTCACCAGCCCCAGGATTACTGTTAGCTGATGAGTCACCAACTTGATACAGAAACGCCAAGCAAAATACAGGATATGTAGTACAATACCATTCTGGTCTATGAGTACAACAAATGGTTTCTAGTGGTTGATGGCGGAAGCAGTTTACGGATCATCCGCGTCTATGGGACTCCATTTCCCACAAGAACAGCTGACCAGGATAACTCCTATCTTCGCGAGGCTACTATCTCCATGGCGTAGGTTTCGGGGTTGTCATCAGAACGCTCCTCTCCATGCAAGAAATCTGACCAAGACAATAGCCAGGGACAAGCCAGTGAGTACTTTGAATGTACTCGCAAACATTAAGAACATAGGTATAATATCACGAATGGATAATCATGCTCTGAAATACTCTATGGTCACAACATCTGTCATGAATAAAAAATCATGATGCATGCAAGTAGGTTGTTCATGTCAAATAATCAGAGAGCAGAAATAGAATGCACCGATCGGGTGTCTGAAGCGACGCCTCGAAAGGGTAGTAATATAAAGCATGCCTCAGTCAGGCGTCTGATGCGACACCACATAAAGGGCTTATATATAAAAGATATAACAAGCATGCCACAGTCGGGCGTCTGTGCGACACCACATAAAGGGCTTATAAGTAATTGAAATAACAAGCATGCCACCGTCGGGCGTCTGTGCGACACCACATAAAGGGCTTATACATAAAAGATATAACAAGCATGCCACAGTCGGGCGTCTGTGCGACACCACATAAAGGGCTTATAAGTAATTGAAATAACAAGCATGCCACAGTCGGGCGTCTGTGCGACACCACATAAAGGGCTTATACAAGAATAATCACAGTGAATATCTAGGAGGTAGAACCGTCCCAGGGATACTCAAAAATTCAAATAACATAAATGGTTAGTCCATAAAAATAATCATAATCATCATACGTCACAGGTCATAATCAATGCTCTGGTTTAGTGGTTTTTCCTCCGAAGACCGACACTAAGACCGACACTTGACCCATCCCAGACTGTAGTCCTTAACCATGGACACGGCTATTCGAATAGGTTTAATCTCTGCAGAGGGTACTCTTTACCCACTAGTAACGGGTTCCTTTAGTCCATCGGGACTAATCCCGTCCACGGTCTTTCGTTTAAGAACACACCTGACCGCACACACTAGCCTAACTTACCGGTGTCTGGAATCACCCTTGACACTTGTTAAGCAGACTCTAAGTGGGGAGGCTACAACCTCGACTAGCATGGGATCACAAAATTTATACCGCGCGCAAACTAGGGGAGCTACCCCTTCGGCTACAACCGAAACACCCATGCCCCCGGACCAGGTGACATGCCTAACAGATGCAGCCGATATCTTCCACCATGGCCTCTCTGTACGGTGTGTGCTAGGAAAGGGGTTGACAACTTACTAAACCGTACCCTGCCTATGGCAGGGACAAGTGGTAGTACGAAACAAGTATGGGGGTTACCGGAACAAGACTCGATCTATGGTCGACTCAGGAGGCTTAGGTATTCCCTGCATGATTAGCATAACAAATATATTTCAATCCAACAGAGAGAATCACCACTCAGCATACCTCATCATGCCATACCGGACACAACTGTCTCGACGAGGAACTGGAGACAAGCATCGTGTCTACCAAAGACAGAGGCTTTTCCCGGTTTCCTTCCGGTAGGCATGGAGGCTATATGAGGGTGACTGCTATCACAACATATCAATGTTCAAAAGCACGGTATCATTAACATGCACTTACGAGTAGGATCATATCACCCAAATAAATAACGGAAATTTCGAGACACGGTGGTGTTGTAACCAATTAAACAACACACGACAATGTTATGCCCGGGTTCAGAATGCTTGCCTTCAAGGTGTGGAGAGGTCAGTTGCTCTCCAAAACTTTTGAAAGTTATATCTCCCCTCCAAAATCCTATTTTCAAAAATATTCAAATAACACATACTTCAAAAACAGTACAAAAGGTTGTCCTAATTATTTTTGAAATAAATCTTAAAATAAACTAGGTGAAATTTTAGAGAGGTAGGAAAAAGAATCAATCCATTTGGAGTTTTATTTAAAAAAATATAGCCAGTCAAAGTTGCAGTCAAACTCTGTTTTTAAAAATAAAACAGAAAAAGAAAACGTTTCAAATACGCATACGCTTTCGGGCAGAGAAAACATACTTTGGGTTTTGCGCTACCACTTAAAACACGTGGAGGCGGGGCTGGGTCACTGACGGTGGGTCCCTTGGGCCCACTGGTCAGGTTTGACCAGTCGTCCCCTGCCTTCCCTCTCTTTGGCCGAACGGGGGCGGTGCTCCGGCGATCTTCGCCGGCGAACGGCGGCTCCTCGAGGGCATCCGAGGGCAGGGATGGATCCGCCAGCCCAAGGCGGTCCTCCCGGTAGTCGCTAGGCTGGTGGGGGTGGAGGGGGTCGCCGGCGGCGAGCTTCGCGGCGGAGATGGCTTCGGGCACGATTGGGGATCTAGGCTACGGTGGGTTTTGATTGCTTTTGAGAGGTTGGGCAGCTCCGCACGATCAAGTGGAGTCGAACGGTGGTGTTGGAAGAGTGGGGGAAGCTTTGCTGGCGATGCACGGCACCGGAGCATGGTGGCGGCCTCACTGATCGGAGACGGGGAAGAAGACTTCCCCCTGACGATTTGCTGGCTGTGGGGGCTCCATGGGGATGGCCTGAGGCTGCCTGAGTGGCTGGACGGGCTCGGGGACCCTTCTTATAGGCGATCGAGGTCGGTTGTGCGGCGGCCGTGGATAGGATCGACGGTGAACCGCCGTTCTATAGTTGCAGGGCGGCGTGGTGGCCACGTGCGCTAGGGGACGAGCTTGCGGATAAGCTTGAGCTGCTCCAGGGGGCAGCTGGCGAGCGAGCGTGGCTCGGGCGGCGCCGTCCGCGGCAGAGGCTGCTGTGGCCGGCCGCTAGCTGCCGTGGCCGACCTGACGGTGGCGCTGTAGGGCTCCAGGGACGGCTCTGCGGCGAGGGAGGGGCGGGCGTGTTGGCTGCGAGTGGGGAGAGGCCAGAGCGGGCGCGGGGAGGCGGCAATGCAACGCGGCGACTCGGTGCACGCGCGTGCAAAACGTGCGCTCTGGGCGCGCCCAGCGCACGCATGTTGCGTGTTCGGCATATTGCCAGGGCATGCTAGGAGGATGTGGTGAGGTTGGGGATTAACAGGTCATGGTTAGTGTCATCTAGGAGCTTAGTGGACATGCTAGTTTGTCCAGAGGTGCAAGGCCACAGTGCAAAGACAAACATCATGCCAAAACTATCCATGCACTCAAGGTGTTTGACAGAATGCCAATGTCATCTAGGCGACTCTTGGGGTGGCCAAAAAATCCAGATCGGTGCCTCTCTAAATGTAGGTGATGATGGCAAGGTCATTTGGGCAAAGTCAGAAACTTGCTAATGCAAGTTTTGCAAATCTTCAGTTTTGGACAGAAAGAAAAAGGCCTCATTGCATGCACTTAAAATCCTCCAATGGGTCCACTCTTCTGGACTTAAGGGTTTTGTGAGATGGGCTATAAGCAGGAGAAAGCTCATGGGCACTAGAGCAAAATAAATTAGGGTTGCAGTAGGAAACACCCAACTGGGCCAGATTGAAAATGAGGTTGATTCACTCAAATTTTTCAAAGAACATAAAAGGGTTTTTGCATAAAGTTGAATAATATAGCCCTACTAACATCCCCTAATTTTGGTGGAGGCTAGAAAGAAATATTTAAATGGGTTGTAGTACAATACTGCCATCTGCACCAGTTTTGGAAACTTGGGGTAGAGCTCAAAATATCCCATGAATAAAAGATGTTTTTGCATAAAAGTGATTTAAAAACATCACATGACATCCCTAAATTTTGGTTGAAATTTTAAATAAATTATCAAAGGGTTGTAGTTCAAATGGCACCCTAAAACCATGGGAAACAAATTTTAAAGAAATGAAGATCAGGAAAAATGATTATATAATTAATTCCACTGATAAAAAGAAAGGTTTTCTTGAGAGGTTAAACAAGTCCAATAATATATTTGGAAAGTTTTCACTTGGGGTAAAAACTCCACAATATCAAAGAAAAGAATGTTTCTGAAATCAAAGAAAACCCCGAAAATGAAAAATTTTATTTCTTGGTAAAATTTTAATTAATAAAACAAGGATAAAATTTTGGGGTGTCACAACTTAGTGTTTTTATTCACCATCAACACTTGATGTTCCTTTTTGATCTCCACCTCCGCTGATTTCAGCATTGAATATACCTCAGGAATGGTCTTTTACATCCCCTGCATATTGAAGTTCATCACAAAGCTCTTGTAGCTAGGTGGGAGCGACTGAAGGACTCTATCAACGACCGCGTCATCCGGGAGATTAACTCCCAGCTGAGATAAGCGGTTGTGCAACCCAGACATTTTGAGTATGTGCTCGCTGACAGAACTATTCTCCTCCATCTTACAACTAAAGAACTTGTCGGAGACTTCATATCTCTCGACCCGGGCATGAGATTGGAAAACCATTTTCAGCTTTTGGAACATCTCATATGCTCCGTGCTGCTCAAAATGCTTTTGGAGCCCCGGTTCTAAGCTGTAAAGCATGCTGCACTGAACCAGGGAGTAATCATCACTACGCGATTGCCAGGCGTTCATAACGTCTTGAGTTGCTGGGAAAACAGGTGCTTCACCTAGCGGTGCATCAAGGACATATGCTTTCTTGGCAGCTATGAGGATAATCCTCAGGTTACAGACCCAGTCCGTGTAGTTGCTGCCATCGTCTTTTAGCTTGGTTTTCTCTAGGAACGCATTGAAGTTGAGGGCAACATTAGCGTGGGCCATTTGATCTACAAGATATATTGCAAAGTTTTAGAATATGTTCATGATAATTAAGTTCATCTAATCAAATTAATTAATGAACTCCCACTCAGATAGACATCCCTCTAGTCATCTAAGTGATACATGATCCGAGTCAACAAGGTCGTGTCTGATCATCACGTGAGACGGACTAGTCATCATCGGTGAACATCTTCGTGTTGATCGTATCTTCTATACGACTCATGTTCGACCTTTCGGTCTTCCGTGTTCTGAGGCCATGTCTGTACATGCTAGGCTCGTCAAGTCAACCTAAGTGTATTGCGTGTGTAAATCTGGCTTACACCCATTGTATGTGAACGTTAGAACCTATCACACCCGATCATCACGTGGTGCTTCGGAACAACGGACCTTAGCAATGGTGCACAGTTAGGGGGAACACAATTCTTGATATTTTAATGAGGGGTCATCTTATTTATGCTACCGTCGTTCTAAGCAAATAAGATGTAAAAACATGATAAACATCACATGCAATCAAATAGTGACATGATATGGCCAATATCATTTTGCTCCTTTTGATCTCCATCTTCGGGGCGCCATGATCATCATCGCCGCCGGCTTGACACCATGATCTCCATCATCATGATCCTTGTCATCGTGTCTTCATGAAGTTGTCTCGTCAACTATTACTTCTACTACTATGGCTAACGGTTCAGCAATAAAGTAAAGTAATTACTTGACGTTTATGTTGACATGCAGGTCATAAATAAATTAAGACAACTCCTATGGCTCTTGCCGGTTGTCATACTCATCGACATGCAAGTCATGATCCTATTAAAAGAACATGATCAATCTCATACATCACATATATCATTCATCACATCCTTTTGGCCATATCACATCACACGACATATGCTGCAAAAACAAGTTAGACGTCCTCTAATTGTTGTTGCAAAAAATTTACGTGGCTGCTATAGGTTTCTAGCAAGAACGTTTCTTACCTACGCCAAAACCACAACATGATATGCCAATTTCTATTTACCCTTCATAAGGACCCTTTTCATCGAATCCGATCCGACTAAAGTAGGAGAGACAGACACCCGCTAGCCACCTTATGCAACTAGTGCATGTCAGTCGGTGGAACCTGTCTCACGTAAGTGTACGTGTAAGGTCGGTCCGGGCCGCTTCATCCCACGATGCCGCCGAATCAAGATAAGACTAGTAACGGCAAGTAAACTGACAAAATCGACGCCAACAACAACTTGTGTTCTACTCGTGCATAGAAACTACGCATAGACCTAGCTCTGATACCACTGTTGGGGATCGTAGCAGAAATTTAAAATTTTCTACGCATCACCAAGATCAATCTATGGAGTCATTTAGCAACGAGGGAGAGGAGAGTGCATCTACATACCCTTGTAGATGGCGAGCGGAAGCGTTCAAGAGAACGGGGTTGATGGAGTCGTACTCGTCGATCCAAATCACCGATGACCGAGCGCCAAACGGACGGCACCTCCGCGTTCAACACACGTACGGTTGGGAGAGACGTCTCCTCCTTCTTGATCTAGCAAGGGAAGGAGAGGTTGATGGAGATCCAGCAGCACGACGGCGTGGTGGTCGAATTAGCGGGATCCCGGCAGGGCTTCGCCAAGCGCAAGCGGGGAGGCAGAGGTGTCACGGGAGGGAGGGAGGCGCCAGGGGCTTGGGTGCGGCTGCCCTCCCTCCCCTCCACTATATATAGGGGCCAGGGGGTGCCGACCCCCTTGTAGATCCCATCTAGGGAGGGGCGGCGGCCTAGGGGGGGACTTGCCCCCCAAGTTTGGTGGGGCGCCCCCCACCCCAGGGTTTCCAACCCTAGGCACAAGGGGAGGCCCATGGGGGGGCGCACCAGCCCACCAGGGGCTGGTTACCTTCCCACTTCAGCCCATGGGGCCCTCCGGGATAGGTGGCCCCACCCGATGGACCCCCGGGACCCTTCTAGTGGTCCCAGTACAATACCGATGACCCCAAAATTTCCCAGCGTCCGAAACTGGACTTCCTATATACAAATCTTTACCTCCAGACCATTCTGGAACTCCTCGTGACGTCCGAGATCTCATCTGGGACTCCGAACAACTTTCGAGTTACCGCATACTAATATCTCTACAACCCTAGCGTCACCGAACCTTAAGTGTGTAGACCCTACGGGTTCGGGAACCATGCAGACATGACCGAGACAAATCTCCAGCCAATAACCAACAGCAGGATCTGGATACCCATGTTGGTTACCACGTGTTCCACGATGATCTCATCGGATGAACCACGATGTCGAGGATTCGGGCAATCCCGTATACAATTCCCTTTGTCAATCGGTACGTTACTTGCCCGAGATTCGATCGTCGGTATCCCAATACCTCGTTCAATCTCGTTATTGGCAAGTCACTTTACTCGTACCGTAACGCATGATCCCATGATCAACCACTTGGTCACATTGATCTCATTATGATGATGCATTACCGAGTGGGCCCAGAGATACCTCTCTGTCATACGGAGTGACAAATCCCAGTCTTGATTCGTGCCAACCCAACAGACACTTTCGGAGATACCTGTAGTGCACCTTTATAGTTACCCAGTTACGTTGTGATGTTTGGCACACCCAAAGTATTCCTACAGTATCCGGGAGTTGCACAATCTCATGGTCTAAGGAAATGATACTTGACATTAGAAAAGCTCTAGCAAACGAACTACACGATCTTGTGCTATGCTTAGGATTGGGTCTTGTCCATCACATCATTCTCCTAATGATGTGATCCCGTTATGAATGATATCCAATGTCCATAGTCAGGAAACCATGACCATCTGTTGATCAACAAGCTAGTAGACTAGAGGCTCACTAGGGACATGTTGTGGTCTATGTATTCACACATGTATTACGATTTCCTGATAACACAATTATAGCATGAACAATAGACAATTATCATGAATGAGGAAATATAATAATAATCATTTTATTATTGCCTCTAGGGCATATTTCCAATAGATACTACCCATAGATTCATCAAAATAACCGAACAACACATAGAAAACAGAATCTGTCAAAAACATGACAGTCTGTAGTAATCTGGAAGTTTAGTATACTTCTGTAATTCCACAAATTATAGAAAAAATATGAAAATTTAAAAAAATTGTACATAAGTAATGTGCAAAAAGATTCAGACCCATTTGACTTTCCAGTAAAAAAAATGTATACCTGCTTCAGAAGCAGCAAATGAAGGAGTCTGGATGAAGGAGTTCATATTCGATCTAGGTGTCATACCTAGTGCATCGGGTCCAATGAAAATCTTTTGTGACAATACTGGTGCAATTGCCTTGGCACAGGAATCCAGATTTCACAAGAGAACCAAGCACGTCAAGAGACGCTTCAACTCCATCCGGAACAAGTCCAGGTGGGAGACATAGAAATTTGCAAGATACATACGGATCTGAATGTTGCAGACCCGTTGACTAAGCCTCTTCCACGAGCAAAACATGATCAGCACCAAGGCTCCATGGGTGTTAGAATCATTACTGTGTAATCTAGATTATTGACTCTAGTGGAAGTGGGAGACCGAAGCAAATATGCCCTAGAGGCAATAATAAAGTTATTATTTATTTCCTTATATCATGATAAATGTTTATTATTCATGCTAGAATTGTATTAACCGGAAACATAATACTTGTGTGAATACATAGACAAACAGAGTGTCACTAGTATGCCTCTACTAGACTAGCTCGTTGATCAAAGATGGTTATGTTTCCTAACCATTGACATGAGTTGTCATTTGATTAACGGGATCACATCATTAGGAGAATGATGTGATTGACTTGACCCATTCCGTTAGCTTAGCACTCAATCGTTTAGTATTCTGCTATTGCTTTCTTCATGACTTATACATGTTCCTATGACTATGAGATTATGCAACTCCCGTTTACCGGAGGAACACTTTGTGTGCTACCAAACATCACAACGTAACTGGGTGATTATAAGGTGCTCTACAGGTGTCTCCGAAGGTACTTGCTGGGTTGGCGTATTTTGAGATTAGGATTTGTCACTCCGATTGTCGGAGAGGTATCTCTGGGCCCACTCGGTAATGCACATCACTATAAGCCTTGCAAGCATTGCAACTAATGAGTTAGTTGCGGAATGATGTATTAAAGAACGAGTAAAGAGACTTGCCGGTAACGAGATTGAACTAGGTATTGAGATACCGACGATTGAATCTTGGGCAAGTAACATACCGATGACAAAGGGAACAACGTATGTTGTTGTGCGGTTTGACCGATAAAGATCTTCGTAGAATATGTGGGAGCCAATATGAGCATCCAGGTTCCGCTATTGGTTATTGACCGGAGACATGTCTTGGTCATGTCTACATAGTTCTCAAACCCGTAGGGTCCGCACGCTTAAAGTTTGATGATGGTTATATTTTGAGTTTATGTGTTTTGATGTACCGAAGATAGTTCGGAGTCCCGAATGTGATCACAGACATGACGAGGAGTCTCGAAATGGTCGAGACATAAAGATTGATATATTGGAAGCCTATATTTAGATATCAGAAGTGTTCCAGGTGAAATCGGGATTTTACCGGAGTACCCGGGGTTACCGGAACCCCCCGGGGGTTTTAATGGGCTACATGGGCCTTAGTGGAGAAGAGGAGGGGCGGCCAGGGCAGGCCACCCACCCCTCCCCCTCTAGTACGAATTGGACAAGGAGGGGGTCGGCGCCCCCCTTTCCTTCCTCTCTCCCTCCTCCTTCCCCCTTCTCCTACTCCAACTAGGAAAGGAGGGAGTCCTACTCCCGTTGGGAGTAGGACTCCTCCTGGCGCGCCTCCTCCTGGTCGGCCGCCTCCCCCCCCCCCTTGCTCCTTTATATACGGGGGCAGGGGGCACCCCATAGAGACAACAATTGATCATTGATCTCTTAGCCGTGTGCGGTGCCCCCCTTCCAGCATAGTCCACCTCGATAATATCGTAGCGGTGCTTAGGCGAAGCCCTGCGTCGGTAGAACATCATCATCGTCACCACGCCGTCATGCTGACAGAAATCTCCCTCAAAGCTCGGCTGGATCGGAGTTCGAGGGACGTCATCGAGCTGAACGTGTGCTGAACTCGGAGGTGCCGTACATTCGATACTTGATCGGTCGGATCATGAAGACGTACGACTACATCAACCGCGTTGTGCTAAAGCTTCCGCTTTCTGTCTACGAGGGTACGTGGACACACTCTCCCCTCTCGTGGCTATGCATCACCATGATCTTGCGTGTGCGTAGGAAAATTTTGAAATTACTACGTTCCCTAACAAATATGTCAACATTACATAATGTCTTCTTGGAGAATTGGCACCAATGCCCAGGGAGGCTTACAAGTGAGAGAAAGTGAGAAGTATTAGGCATACTATCCATGGGTACTGGAAGTTTCTCTACATCACTTTCTATCAATTTCGGGGTTCCACCATGAGGTCATGGGTGTGAAAAGGACTAAGTGAGAAGGGAAAGGTTGTTTCGTGCGCGGATTTATGATTAGTTCAAATCGACATCTATATTTTTCATTTACGAGTTGAACAAATGAGATGACAGAATGGTGGAGTATGTAATTGTGCATTTTTCAACACTTGATCCCATCGCTTCTGGTACGATGAGGAGGCTTTCCATACAAACAGATGACATATAAGGAAAACCACTACAATATATAGTATGTTGAGGATCGTTGCAGAAATCAAAAAAATTCTACGCATCACCAAGATCAATCTATGGAGAGACTAGCAATGAGAGAGAGGGGAGTGCATCTTCATACCCTTGAAGATCGCGACGCGGAAGCGTTACAAGAACATGGATGAAGGAGTCGTACTCGCAGTGATTCAGATCGCGGTTGATTCCGATCTAAGCGCCGAACAACGGCGCCTCCGTGTTCAACACACGTACAGCCCGGGGACGTCTCCTCCTTCTTGATCCAGCAAGGGGGAAGGAGAAGTTGGGGAAGAGCTCCAGCAGCACGACGGCGTGGTGGTGGAGCTTGCAGTTCTCCGGCAGGGCTTCGCCAAGCTCAATGGAGGAGGAGGGGTATTGGGGAGGGAGAGGGTTGCGCAAGGGGAAGGGTGCGGCAGCCCTCCCATGTTCCCTCTATTTATAGGGGCAAGGGAGAGGGGGGCCGGGCCCGTCCAGATGGATCTAGAGGGGGGGCGACGGCCAAGGGGGAAGGCTTGCCCCCCAAACCAAGGGGGGCGCCCCCTTTAGGGTTTCCCCCAAACCCTAGGCGCATGGGCCCTAGGGGGTTTTGGCGCCCAGCCCACCTAGGGGCTGGTTCCCCTCCATATTCAGCCCATAGGGCCCTCTGGGGCAGGTGGACCCTCCCGGTTTTGACTCAAATATTCCCCTCCACGATCTGATCGCAAGAATTTATTTTCCTGTCACGTTGATTCTCAACCTCACTCTAAAATTCCTTGAACCTTTCAAAGGTCTCAGACTTGTGTTTCATTAAGTAGACATACCCATAACTACTTAAGTCATCAGTGAGGGTGAGAACATTTCGATAACCACCGCAAGCCTCAACGCTCATTGGACCGCACATATCAGTATGTATGATTCCCAATAAGTTGGTTGCTTGCTCCATTGTTCCGGAGAACGGAGTCTTGGTCATTTTGCCCATGAGGCATGGTTCGCACGTGTCAAATGATTCATAATCAAGAGACTTCAAAAGTCCATCTGCATGGAGTTTCTTCATGCGTTTGACACCAATGTGACCAAGGCGGCAGTGCCACAAGTATGTGGGACTATCATTATCAACCTTACATCTTATGGCATTCACACTATGAATATGTGTAACATCACGTTCGAGATTAAATAAGAATAAACCATTAACCAGCGGGGCATGACCATAAAACATATCTCTCATATAAATAGAACAACCATTATTCTCAGATATAAATGAGTGTCCATCTCGCATTAAACGAGATCCCGATACAATGTTCATGCTCAAAGCTGGCACTAAATAACAATTATTGAGGTTTAAAACTAATCCCGTAGGTAAATGTAGAGGTAGTGTGCCGACGGCGATCACATCGACCTTGGAACCATTCCCGATGCGCATCGTCACCTCGTCCTTCGCCAGTCTCCGCTTATTTCGCAGCTCCTGTTTTGACTTACAAATATGAGCAACCGCATCGGTATCAAATACCCAGGAGCTACTATGAGTGTTGGTAAGGTACACATCAATAACATGTATATCATATATACCTTTGGTATTGACGGCCTTCTTATCCGCTAAGTACTTGCCGCAGTTCCGCTTCCAGTGACCGTTTCCCTTGCAATAAAAGCACTCAGTCTCAGGCTTGGGTCCATGCTTTGGCTTCTTCCCGGTAACTGGCTTACCGGGCGCGGCAACTCCCTTGCCGTCCTTCTTGAAGTTCTTCTTACCCTTGCCTTTCTTGAAACTAGTGGTTTTATTGACCATCAACACTTGATGTTCCTTTTTGATCTCCACCTCCGCTGATTTCAGCATTGAATATACCTCAGGAATGGTTTTCTCCATCCCCTGTAAATTGAAATTCATCACAAAGCTCTTGTAGCTAGGTGGGAGCTACTGAAGGATTCTGTTAGCGACCGCGTCATCCGGGAGATTAGCTCCCAGCTGAGACAAGCGGTTGTGCAACCCAGACATTTTGAGTATGTGCTCGCTGACAGAACTATTCTCCTCCATCTTACAACTGTAGAACTTGTCGGAGAGTTCATATATCTCGACCCGGGCATGAGCTTGGAAAACCATTTTCAGCTCTTGGAACATATCATATGCTCTCTGCTGCTGAAAACGCTTTTGGAGCCTCGGTACTAAGCTGTAAAGCATGCCGCACTGAACCAGGGAGTAATCATCACTACGCGACTGCCAGGCGTTCATAACGTCTTGAGTTGCTGGGAAAACAGGTGCTTCACCTAGCGGTGCTTCAAGGACATATGCTTTCTTGGCAGCTATGAGGATGATCCTCAAGTTACGGACCCAGTCCGTATAGTTGCTACCATCGTCTTTCAGCTTGGTTTTCTCTAGGAACGCGTTGAAGTTGAGGGCAACATTAGCATGGGCCATTTGATCTACAAGACATATTGTAAAGATTTTTAGACTAAGTTCATGACAACTAAGTTCATCTAATCAAATTATTTAATGAACTTCCACTCAGATAGACATCCCTCTAGTCATCCGAGTGATACATGATCCGAGTCAACTAGGTCGTGTCCGATCATCACGTGAGACAGACTAGTCATCATCGGTGAACATCTTCATGTTGATCGTATCTACTATACGACTCATGTTCGACCTTTCGGTCTCTCGTGTTCCGAGGCCATGTCTGTACATGCTAGGCTCGTCAAGTCAAGCTAAGTGTTTTGCCTGTGTAAATTTGGCTTACACCCGTTGTATTCGAACGTTAGAATCTACCACACCCGGTCATCACGTGGTGCTTCGAAACAACGAATCTTCGCAACAGTGCATAGTTAGCGGGAACACTTTCTTCAAATTGTTGCGTGGGATCATCTTATTTAAGCTACCATCATTCTAAGCAAATAGGATGTAAAAACATGATAAACATCACATGCAATCAAATAGTGACATGATATGGCCAATATCATTTTGCTCCTTTTGATCTCCATCTTTGGGGCGCCATGATCATCATCGTCACCCGCATGAAACCATGATCTCCATCATCGTGTCTTCATGAAGTTGTCTCGCCAACTGTTACTTCTACTACTATGGCTAACGGTTAGCAATAAAGCAAAGTAATTACATGGCGTTTTCAGTGACACGCAGGTCATACAATAAATTAAGACAACTCCTATGGCTCCTGCCGGTTGTCATACTCATCGACATGCAAGTCGTGATTCCTATTACAAGAACATGATAAATCTCATACATCACATATATCATTCATCACATCCTTTTGGCCATATCACATCACACGGCATATGCTGCAAGAACAAGTTAGACGTCCTCTAATTGTTGTTGCAAGTTTTATGTGGTTGTTATAGGTTTCTAGCAAGAACGTTTCTTACCTACGCCAAAAACCACAACGTGATATGCCAATTGCTATTTACCCTTCATAAGGACCCTTTTCATCGAATCCGATCCGCCTAAAGTGGGAGAGACAGACACCCGCTAGCCACCTTATGCAACTAGTGCATGTCAGTCGGTGGAACCTGTCTCACGTAAGCGTGCGTGTAAGGTCGGTCCAGGCCGCTTCATCCCAAGATGTCGCCGAATCAAGATAGGACTAGTAGCGGCAAGTAAATTGACAAAATCGACGCCCACAACAACTTGTGTTCTACTCGTGCATAGAAACTACGCATAGACCTAGCTCATGATGCCACTGTTGGGGATCGTTGCAGAAATCAAAAAAAAATCTACGCGTCACCAAGATCAATATATGGAGAGACTAGAAACGAGAGAGAGGGGAGTGCATCTTCATACCCTTGAAGATCGCGACGCGAAAGCGTTACAAGAACGCGGATGAAGGAGTCGTACTCGCGGCGATTCAGATCGCGGTTGATTCTGATCTAAGCGCCGAACAACAGCGCATCTGCATTCAACACATGTACAGCCCGGGGACGTCTCCTCCTTCTTGATCCAGCAAGGGGGAAGGAGAAGTTGGCGAAGAGCTCCGGCAGCACGACGGCGTGGTGGTGGAGCTTGCAGTTCTCCGGCAAGGCTTCGCCAAGCTCAACGGAGGAGGAGGTGTTGGGGAGGGAGAGGGATACGCCAGGGGAAGGGTGTGACAACCCTCCCACCTCCCCTCTATTTATAGGGGCAAGGGATAGGGGGCCGGCCCCCTTCATATGGATCTAGTAGGGGGCGGCGGCCAAGGGGGAAGGCTTGGCCCCCAAGCCAAGGGGGCGCCCCCTTTAGGGTTTCCCCCAAACCCTAGGCGCATGGGCCCTAGGGGGTTTTGGCGCCAAGCCCACCTAGGGGCTGGTTCCCCTCCATATTCAGCCCATAGGGCCCTCCGGGGCAGGTGGACCCCCGGAACCCCTTCGGTGGTCCCGGTACAATACTGATAAACCCCTGAACACTTCCGGCGATCGAATAAGGACTTCCCATATATAAATCTTTATCTCCGGACCATTTCGGAACTCCTCGTGACTTATGGGATCTCATCCGGGACTCCGAACAACATTCAGTAACCGCATACTAATTCCCATAACAACTCTAGCATCACCGAACCTTAAGTGTGTAGACCCTACGGATTCGGGAATCATGCAGACATGACTGAGACATCTCTCCGGCCAATAACCAATAGCGGGATCTAGATACCCATGTTGGTTCCCACATTTTCCAAGATGATCTCATTGGATGAACCACGATGTCAGGGATTCAAACAATCCCGTATACAATTCCGATTGTCTACCGGTATGATACTTGCCTGAGATTCGATCGTCGGTATCCCCTATACCTTGTTCAATCTCGTTACCGGCAAGTCTCTTTACTCATTCCGTAACACATCATCCCGTGATCAACTCCTTGGTCCCGTGATCAACTCCTTTGTCACATTGAGCTGATTATGATGATGTCTTGCCAAGTGGGCCCAGAGATACCTCTCCGTCACACGGAGTGACAAATCCTAGTCTCGATTCGTGCCAACCCAACAGACACTTTCGGAGATACCTGTAGTGTACCTTTATAGCCACCCAGTTACGTTGTGACATTTGGTACACCCAAAGCATTCCTACGGTATCTGAGAGTTGCACAATCTCATGATCTAAGGAAATGATACTTGACATTAGAAAAGCTTTAGCAGACGAACTACACGATCTTGTGCTACGCTTAAGATTGGGTCTTGTCCATCACATCATTCTCCTAATGATTTGATCTCGTTATCAACGACATCAATGACCATGGTCAGGAAACCGTAACCATCTATTGATCAGCGAGCTAGTCAACTAGACGATCACTAGGGACATGTTGTGATCTATGTATTCACACATGTATTAGAATTTCCGGATAACACAATTATAGCATGAACAATAGACAATTATCATGAACAAGGAAATATAATAATAACCATTTTATTATTGCCTCTAGGGCATATTTCCAACATAGTAATGATCACATGTATTGGTATCAATACCAGTTCGAACCCCTACCCTTGTATGATCTATACAACTTCATGGAGCTCTCTGCAATAGTGCTATATTAGGCACCTAGGACACCATAGACGGGACTTCTCTTTCGCCTAGTTTTAGCTTTATCCTCTATACTCCCATATGTGGGCAAAATGGAGCAATGTAGAAAGACATTTATCTGCATTGGGGGGCTAAACCTAGGTACATTGTGTGCCCCTGTTTACTTGTGTTCATCTACTAGTATCTTGATGTGACATCCCCGCGACTAGAGATTCACGTACTTGACTTACCAATGTTAGGACCCAATGGAAATCCCTCGGCAGTAAGTTAGAGATGCATTTCTAAAAGTTGGAAATGATTTTTCAATATTTGAACATTCAAATGCATTCTTGCTACAAATAATTTCTGAATTCAGAAACTTATTTATTCAAGAAACACTCCAGAGTCATTTTCACTGTTTCTACAAATGTCACTGTTTTTTTTACCCGAATTCAAAATTTAAGCTCATTTCAGTCATTATGTATTCATGATCAGGTCAATATTTCAAAATCATTTTGAGAGATATTTTCACTAGATTTCACAAATGCATGTTAATCATGATTCCTTGTATTTCAGAAACAATTCAAAAAATCTGAAAGTTTAGATTTCACACACGTTTTGGCTCAACTCCAGAGATCCATTCTAGAATGATTTTAGAGACAGTTTAGAGCATTTAATGTACATTTTAGATAAATTAAATTATGATTTAATTCATTTCCGCTGCATTTCCATAACATTTTTTGATAGAATTCAAGAATAACATATTTCATTCACATTTCATAATATTAGATACATTCAGCATAAAGTTCAATGCCATTTAATGCATGTACTAAACAGGATCCACATACATGCATCTCCAGATACATCCCTCTTCACTACTGAAAACCGAACAAAGTTTATTTGCTTTTCATTCCTTTTTTTAATCTTTCAAAGATACTACACGTTGTATTTCACATACAAAACAACATTACATTTGATTAATTATTGGTATATGTTTCTCACAAATATTCATTGGACTAATATAAATTTCAAGATACGTCTCACCAAAGGTTGAAGCAAGAATGACACACTCTAAAATTATCAATAAAATCAACAAATTTCGGTGATTTCAAATTTGTCTGCTAGAAAATATAGATCGACTTGCTTAACTTTCTTCCACATGAAGAAACAAAGACAATACAAAACACAACACCACACACTACTTCATGCTATAAAGTGCGGGAGAAATTGAATCCAGAGGAAAAAACCCATTATTCTTAGAGAACAACAAATCTATCTCCAGCACCACCTTGACCAGAATATGTTGCTGCCATCGTCGGAAGGTTTTTTATGACTGGGCCATCGAGGAGTGTCACATCCTCCTAGGCCTAGCCTGTCCCGCCTCTTTGCGCTACCATGGGGGATCACCGCATCATCCTAGGCCCAGCCCCTCCCACCTTCTCATGTTATCGTCGAGGAGTGTTGCATCATCCTATGCACAACCCCTCCCACTTCCCCTCCGCCACCTCACCTTAATGCATGCTACCGCGCCCCCAATCGTGGAAAGCAGCACAATGGGGAGTCAAAGAGGAGCGAACCATCGCTTGCATTATGTCTTCCGGCGCCCCTACCAAACATCAAGTTTAGTCTGTCATATCATTACACGTCAATCTCACACATGAATTTCCACGAAGCAACCTAGAGTGTATTTGTGTTGCATGCACATTACAATTTTTCTCAAAATAGCTAGTACTTATATCCAACCTTCCATTTGAGACAGTATAGGCCTCCTCTGCCCAAATAGGTCAAAGCCAACATTGCATTGACCAGTTTAGCACAACACACTTCATTCAAATTTCACCTATATATGAGTCAATTGGTCAACATTACACAATGTCTTTTTCACGTGATGGTGTCAATGTCGAGGGAGGCTTCCGAGTGAGACCAAGGGATAAAGTATAAGGGGTAGTGCCTGTGGCTACCGGAAGTCTCTCTGCATCACTTGGTATCAATCTCAGGATTCCACCCGATGTCATGGGTATGAAAAATCCTAAATGAGGAAGGGGAAAGGGCGGTATTTTAGGCATGGAGTTATGAGTAGCGCAAAATGACAGCTATATTTTTTGTTTACGAATTGATGTAGTCGTCACTACCAAAATCCCCAACAATATGAACAAACAACGAGGACATGGCGACGACAAATAAATTTCAATTGACCGAGAGGAGAGGAGAGAGTGGTGGATTTTTGCACCCGGACTACCAAGTTTACGCAATATGCCTTTGTGCATTTTGCAACACTTGAGCTCATCTCTGGGGACGTTGAGGGAGTTACTGTTGAACCTAGCCCAAAGGTGTTATTTATGGTCTCAGACCAAACGACTCGTGTAGGCACACAAACATGCCCTCGCTCGAGATGGCCCACCACACCAAGGGATACATGAACACCCACCGTCTGCACAACTCATCTTATCACATTAGCATCGGACAAATAGCTCCTCCCTGGCACCACGAAACAAGATAGATATCCTAGACCCTCACACAAAGTCTCCTTTCCAAGGGAAGGAAAGGTCCAAAATCTAGTTGTTAGTTAGGGAGCCTTGCTAGAGACTCAATGTCCAAACACCCACACGTCTTATTACCTTTACAGCAAAAATAAATGTCTACGAGACAAAACAGCCGACTCACCTAATGCCTAGCACTGCATCCCCTAGAGCTATATATATACCCACAGTCGGGTACACGCAGATCACATCTCTCCATACATCACAACAATACATGGTTTGTAGAACAAATCATCCCCATCCTCAGCATTCATTCATAGCCTTCCTTTTCGAAGAAAAAAAATTCATTCATAGCCTTGGCCTTAGCTATCTTAGAGATCTTAGTCTAAACCATCCCATCCTCAACATTATTTCACAACCATGGCCTGGCTACATATAATCTCGAGAGTTTTTAGTCCAAATCATCCCCCATATCCTCAAAACAAATTCACAACCATGGCCTAGCTACTATAAAGTCCATGAGTTTCTAGTTTTTAATTAGTATTGTTAATTTGTTGGAGAGTTTGCTGTGTTTGATCAAGGAGATCAAGGAGGACGGCCATGGAACTGGACATGTATAACATGGTGGTGCAGGCGGACGGCAGCGTCACATACCAGCTGACCGACCCAACAACGTGGGGCGCATGGGCACACGAGGGGCATCGGCTGTGGGCGTCCATGTCGGAGGACTTCTGGCTGTACGAGTACAAGGTGCGACGGTGCCCGCAGCCGTACAGCCACGACTGGACGGCATGCCCCTACGCGCACAAGGGCGAGCGTGCCCGCCGCCGTGACCCGCGCCGCTTCAACTACGTCGCCATCTCCTGCCCGGAGTATCGCGCCAATGCGCACGCGCACGCGCAGCTCGCGCTCGCCGGCGCCGGTCACCCGCCCCCGACCTGCGCGCGCGGGCTCAGGTGCCGCTACGCGCACGGCGTCTTCGAGTTGTGGCTGCACCCGTCCCGGTTCCGCACGCGCAAGTGCGAGGCAGGCACGCGCTGCCAACGCCGGATCTGCTTCTTCGCGCACTTCACCCGCGAGCTCAGGGGCGAGGACCCGGTCGCCGCCTTCGCTGCCGCCGCGGTGCCGCCTTCGACCTTCGCCATGCCACGGACGCCGCCCCGCATCTTCCAACGCGCTCCGTCCGCTCCTGTGACGCGCCCGCAGGTTGTTTCGACTCCCCAGCTGTTCGATGACCTCACCCTGCAGGCCACTCCAAACAGGCTTCGCATGCTGAGCCTATACTCTGCCATCACCGGGGACGATGTTCTCTCCTCCCCCGTCGCCACCGCCTCCGCCGTCGCCACTGCTGCCACCGCCATGCCGACCCTCAGGGCGCCCTTACCGGCAAACGAGGACGGGCAGGAGGAGGACACTAAATCCGTCCGCTACGCGGATGACGAAGACTCCCTGCTGAACGACTACCCGCACCGAGATCTCATCATGGACTTTATGCGCTAGGTATCCGAGGTATGACAATGAATTAATCTCTAGCCGGCCGGCCAGGTCGATCCTGGAGCTAGTGTCACTGCACATGTGTCAATGCGTGCCTGCTGTGTCTGCGTGTGCATGGTTCTTACTTACATATTTATAGGTTTCTCAAGAACGTGCCTAATGTGTATAGCATTCCTGGTCATAAAATAAGTGTCGTCTCTATGGGGAGATATATATCTGATGGAGATGTACAATGCCATTGTCAATTGTTGTATTGCTATATTGTTGTTTTATCAGTCGGGGCAAATGTATAATGTTTCCTTAAGCGCCTATATATATACAAATTGTTTGTCCAACTCAATGCCTCCTTGGTTCTTTTTATTTTGTTTGATAAGCGAGGTGTATTTTTCTCCGCAGCAAGAATAGTACGATGTTCAAAATGTGATTCGTACATTCCGCTTTGTTTGGTAGTGCTATGAGATAAGGAGCATGTATATGTTTGAGTGTTGCTATATATTTCTATAGGCAAAAGGCCAACATGGCATAGTAACCAAAATAAATAAAGACGAAAGAGGTTGGATCTGTCTGTTTATGAAAATACAGCTCAGAGCTCATTTTCTATGCGGTGAAATAAATTCTCCGACCCGGTCTGATAAATCATCGAGAATAAATAAGAAACCTTGGTTTCATGTTGCTGCAAGCCAAAACCATTAAATACTACTTCAAACGCGGAAACGCCTAGGCCTAGATTTCCATATGAATAATTGAGGCCAAACAAAATCTCTTTCATGCCATACCGAGCGCCTTAGATGAAAATTCGTAATATCAGTTGCTTATAGAAACCATGTCTCTCTAGATGCTAAATCTAGTACTATTGAATTTCTTTGAAATTCCATGTCACCCCCGACAAGCAACATGCTCAATCCGTCTCTATCTGTCAACTGTAACCAAAGGATAGAGCTATCAATGTACTACTATTTTTCCTTTTAGTGACTATCCTATAACCAATTTCCTATTCTTCCCTTTAATGGCTGCCATTACACCTTCCTACCCTACCATCACACATATGTTGCCCATCCTTCTCTACTCTTTCACAACATCATAACCATAAGGCAACGGTGTTGTAGCAGGACACACAAATACAGAACCTTGAGAGGAGGTAACACCCTTGGGAGGCTAGGAGTCACGAGAAAAAGGCCCGGCCACGACCCCTCTCTTAGCTGCACGCACATGACATGGTGCTCGTCCAGCAGGGTCTGCACGACAAGACAACCATGACGGAGCAATATCTATCATAATTCGTCCTTTAAAGTGTTAATTGTTTTGTTCTTTTTGTAGCTTTTATGTCACAATCATGTGTTTCTTTCCTTTCTTTGGTTATTAACATTCTGCTCTCGTGTCTGGTGAATAGTTGGCAATTCAGGGATTAGTCGGAGGTTCTCTTGACAAGACCATATAGTAGTCATTATGATCTATACGCCTTTACTTTTGCTATTGGCAGATGCTTGAGACATAGAGTATTGAGGCACGCACTCGTACGGGAATACTACCATTTTAAACTTGCTTTGAGATTCGGCTCCTTTTTTAAGGGGATTACCGAAGCATTCTCCATTTTTGGTAGATTTTGCTTTTGCCAGTTCCAGGAGTATGATTGGATTAACTAGTCTACTTAATAGATGATGATGCAATCTAAATTATGGGCATTTAACTGGCACTGCGCATTCTGTCTGTTACACACAAGCAAATGTGCATATAGAGGTTATGCACGCTTTGTCGTGCCATTCATGACTCATGAGATTAACTCTTTTTTCTCCAGTAGATTATTGTGGTCAGTAGTTTCATTTTGGTTTTATCTACTGTGGCTTCAGTTTTAATTATATTCTAGCAGTGTTTTCTTTTTCATTTGTATATCTTGTTGGGTTGTCGTTGGAGACGATATTTGTTCTGAGAGGAGACCGATGTTGTTAGGTGCGTGATTGTGAGGTTCTTGCACATTCCGGCCTTAGTGTCAGTCGGTGATAGTTGTGTGAGCTCCCATTCCACGTTCAAACTGTGAAATTGGTGTTATAGCACTCACATGGACCGGCCTATGAAGCTCCCACTCGCTCGACTTGGCTCCGTGCTCCGCTCCATCATTTAGCTTTTATTTTTGTTCACTCCTTTCCAACTCAGAGAAACTGGCTATCATATTATTTTTATTTGAAGAAGTTTGCATATTTAAAAATATTATATTTTTAAAATCTTGCGGATTACAAAAACACAAATTTTATAAAATGTTTGCTAATTCAAAAAATATTCATGGATTTCAAAAAATGGTCAGGAATTTGGGAAAGATTCATAAATTTAAAAAAATGTTCATAGACTTTACATAAGTTCATGAACTTTGAAAAATACTCGATAATTTTTTTAATGTGAAGGAATTCAAAAAATAATTCATGAATTCTAAAATAACTTAGTCTTTCTAAATGCTCAAAACTTTAATAATACTGATGAGCTAGCATGTGAAAAAGAAGGAAAAACAAAGATGAAAAGAACAACAGAAAAAAAACTATTAAATTGGTTGAAAAACACAGAAAGTGAGAAGAAAAACAAACCAGGCAATACCTACTCAAAACAGAAAAATCAGATGACCCGGCGGCACAAACCCTTACCGGCAAGGCGCATAGCAACCGATGCACTAGGAGACTCCAAATCTAGAGAGCTTATTATATATTAGAGTTCCCTCAAAAATTAGTACTACTATATACTAGAGGGTCACCCACATTTTGCCGCGGCATCCTTTAGTTATGTGTTAAGCCTCTTCTTCTTTAGGTGATATATTTAAGGATTTTAAAATTATTCAGAAATTCTAAAAAATGTTCATGAATTCTTAAAAAATGTGTACTCTTTTCAAACATTCAGGACTTTAGAAAATATGAGTTAGCATGTGAAAAAATAAATGGAATATAAAAGGAGAAAAAAGGTAACCCTGGAGATATATCTGCGCCAGACAATGAGCGAATCTCCACCATGAAGATATATCTGCGACAACTCCGCAGGCAACAGCAAGAGCAGAGCTCATCAAGACGATCCCGGGCACGACGGTGAGGTTGCGCATGCCCGCGTGCAGTGACCCTGGCGGCTGACGAGCAAGAGGCTCGTTCTCTGGCGCAGCGCCGTCGTCTTTTCCGACGCAGATGAAGCTACCTACACTTAGGCCTTGTTCGGTTTGGCAGGGTTTGGAGAGGTTTGAAAGGGATTGAAGGGGATTAAATCCCTTGCAAGTCAAAACCCCCCTCAAACCTCCCCAATCTCCTTCAATCCCTGTGGCGAGGGGATTAAACCAACAGGGCCTGATCTACCACGGACATTTCCCTCGAACTGTGCGCGTTGCCATGGACGACGTCGACAACATGCCGACCGTCGCCGGGAGCTAGAATCGTCAGATCAATTGATCAAAAGCAACAAAATAATTAGGCGTTGCCATCAATCATGTTACTGTGTCGCGTGCGTGCGTGTGTGTTACCACTGTTACGTGCGTTTCTTTCCGGGTTGATTAGATCAAGCTAGCTAGTGTACGTGCGTATTGTTGTAGACCAAGGGCATCACGTGCCCAGCTCTTAATAAATTAAATTTAAATTAATAATAATGCAACCAAGTGCGAAGATACATGCATAGAAGGGGGGGCATACTGTACTGTTAGGATTTAATTAATCCTATTAATCCCTGCTTTGCTAATTGAGGCGGTTGTCTCGTGTCCTTTCGGACGTACCCCTTCGGGGGCTATATATATGTGTAATCCCACCATCAATAAGAACAACTATTCTACTACTTGTCATTTGCCTCTTGCAATTACTTCGAACACGTTATCAGCACGCTCCCGGCGGAGCGAAAAGGGCCATGCCCGAGACGGCTGTTACGCACGCACAGAGGCGAGGGCTATTCCACGAACTCAATGGCCCTGGATCGCAACGGACTCCGACGCCGCCGGCCGGGCCGCCGTGCCTGCAACACTCTTGTCAGAACGAGGGAAGGATTAGGAACGAAATCAACGATCGACAAGAAACAAGGTGCTTCTTTTCCGATTTCTTTCCTGCACACAACTTCTGCTCTTACCTGGGATTGTCCTAGACGACGTCCGCTCTTCGCCAGACCACAGCAGCCGACGGCGCTCGGTTTAGGCTGGCAGCGGCCTGCATCCTCGCGCGCCACAGCGCGAGCGAGGCAACGCCATCCGGCGCACAGCCAGGCGTGCAGCGGGTGCGCGCCGTACTCCGGCTCTGGCGACGGCGCTGCCGCACATCGAGTCGCATCGCGACGATGGCATCTGCTTCCTCTGGCCTTGGCCCTGCGCTGGACCGGGACACCGGATCCACCGGTTTCGCAGCCGCTCCGCGACGCGGTCGCTGCCCGCGCGGTGACGCGCGGAGGCACCCGAGGTCGCGGCTCCTAGACCGTCCTCCGCGGTGAAGCCCCCTGGCGCACGACGCGGCCACCGCATCTGACGCGGAGCAACTTCGTCCATGGCCTCGCCTGCCGAGGGAATTGTCGCGACTTCCGGCCGGCGCCCCCTGGAGCGCGCGCGCCGCGGCGGCTCGTCCCTCCAGCGTCGGTGACTTGCTCCATGCGCGTCAGCAAAGCAAGGCAAGGCGAGGCGACGCAGTCTGGCGCGACTCCTTCGGGCGCGCACGCAGCGGCGTCCTTCGGCCTCGGCGCCCGCAAGGACGGCCCACAACCGTGACGCGGAGGCGACGACGCAGCCCTTGGCTCGCATCCGAGCAGGCGGCGCCCGAGGCAACGGCCCTCGGCTGGCCCCCCCGGCCCCGAAGCGGCGGCGCCCTCCGCGTGGCTCCCCGCAGCAGAGATGACGGCGCACCGGGTTTTTCCCGCTCCTCGCCGACGAGACGGTCGCCGGCAGCGGGGGTCGGGGGAGCGGTTGCTCCCGAGGGAGACGAAACCATCTCCTCCGCCTGCCTTATCCACTCCAGGCGGTGGGCGGCTGGGCCGCCTGAAAGGCCGTATGGGCCAGAAGGCCCATGTATTTTTGGTTCATTTTAAATCCTGGACGATTTTGCCGAATTAATCGTACATTTTTCTTGATTAATTTCGCATTTTGTTCTATTAACAGCAGTTTAACTCTGTTTTAGACACTGTTAATTACAGTACTTACATTTCAGTACTGTAAATATGTTGAGTACTATGTATTCCATATAATATGTTGATGTAATATATCTCCATGTTTCTTACATGTTGAGATTAATTACATCTATTATTTGCAATTGAGATTTATTTATTTTAATCTCTTGCAAAGATAAATTTAGTACCTCTAGAGTACTGATTTGCAATTGAGAATTTTCTTCTCTCGCAAAATAATCTCATAGCGATTGAGATTAATTTTCTCTCGCAAAATATTAATTCATCTGCTGAATTATCTTGCAACTTGATACATGATCATCTCATTTAATTTGGGATCTATACAATTCAAATTTTTCACTTGAACATCAAGTTTGCAACATCATTACTATTCATTATAATAGTGGTGTATTTCTGTTGAGTACGATGTATTCCGGAATGTATGTATCTCCATGTCCGCTACATGTTGAGATTAATACGTCTATTTGCAATTGAGATTTTTAATTTCTTGCAAATAAGAATGCAAAATTCAAAGTGATTTCTTCAAACTGATGTATTGGGATCACATGGTAGTCATTTAGATATACTGCCTTCGCAGATTATCAATGACTACTGTTAAAGCCTATATTTTGTCATTTTGACATTATAATTGCTTTACAAAGTGTTCTCCCACGCATTTTACTAAGTCATGACATAAGGCATTACGAGTGAGTATCTACTGATTCCATCAGATTATACTCTCTAGTGCTGCGAGATCTACTCCATTTTGGAGATTATCTTCAAGGTGTCATATTTAGCAATTTGAGATTCACACTAATGGTTTCAAGATAATTCTTGAAGTATCCATTGATTTTGCTAAGTTCATTATAACATCAACCATGACGGTTTTTAATTTATTTCTTGTAAATTAATTATCTCTGGCTTGCCCCTATAAGTAATCGATGGCTAACAATTTGAGGCTCTTGCCTTCAATGGCCACAACTTACTTAAGCGGGTCATAGACATCAAGATCAGTCTTGCATCCCATGGGATAGTGCGTGCAATCCAAGCCACGTCACCGGGATGCAAAGGACCTCAAGGGTAATGGTTTGAAACTCACTTCAAACCCTCAACCTGACACCATCAGGTTGTCACGAGACCCTATGAGTATGAAGAGCATGATGGTTGAATATGCATCAACCGACATGTTTGGAGACTATATACATTTAGTCCCTTAGTCTCCTTAGTGATCAATTTATTTATTTCCATTTATGATGTTTTAATAAAAACATGATCATTGTTGTCATCATATATTGTATATCACAATATACTGTATCAGCACTTTGATACAAATACATTTGTATGTATTCTATATATCTGACAGTGATTTTCATATTGAGAATCTTCATGTCTATATATAGATTTCTACGGGGGTCAATCTGATGAAAGATGATATGTGCCTTGTGGACATATGCACCACAAACTCTATACTCAGGGAAGTGAAATGTTTCCACTCTCATTGAGAGAAAGGAGATATTTTAAAATTGCTAGACGCGATGAGGTATTTGTTGGCTCAACTCGAGTCATATTTACTATCCCTGTGGGTACTCGAGTATCGTCGGGATGCTTTATTGCTTCCGGGTTTAGCTCGTACCCTACTAAACTATAGAGGTATCCGTCAAAATAGTTTCCATAGCGAAACTTATGATGACAACAAAGAGGAATATCTTCTCTTTACCATATGCAACGGATATGGCAAGCACATTCTCTATGTATCATTGGCATTGCACTATACATACTACAAAACCCGTAGCACATGTTACGTACGAGATAGTTTTCCAGAGTGTCTTTTGCATGACAAACTTGGCATTCTTGCTTTGGTCATCATTGACATTGGGTTGAAACCAAAACTATCAGCAATTCCAGTGGTTTATGATTATTATGATGCTACATTCTAACAATATTTGGATTTTATGTGCACTACATGTGACACAAGGAGGCAAATTTTATGGCTTGTACACCTTAAAGTGTATGCTGAACCACTCAGACTCCTTGAATGCATCAAGTCGAGGTAAGTGGCTCTTCCCAACCATTGAGTAGACTATTCAGGTATTCCATGGTTCTAAAGGACATATCTACATGATGGTCTTAAGTGTGTGCTTTATTCACACAAAACCATTGGCTCATTATTCTGACATCGATTTCAAGCAAATCGAATGGATAACCTTGCAGAATTCTCCTTGAGTGCCTTCTTTATGGCCCTTGGATTGAAGTTTAGCAATTTGTCCTAATGTCTAGACTCAAAATGGTTTGGTAGAATCCTATCCAAAGAGTTAAGCTCATTGCATAATCTTTACTTTGGAATTGCAACTTACCAACTTTACGTTGGAGTCATGCAGTCTTACACGCTCATGATCAAACTGCATTATATTATTCCCTCTATCTTTGATACGTGGAAATCTACCAAGTATTTCCTATCTACGGTAATTCGGTTACACACCGATATCACCACCCGGCATACATCATTGGCCCTCAACATATAGTTGGGATCTATGTGAGGAATAACTGTATTTCCGTCAATACCTCAAGCCCCTCGAATGGGAAGTTATTCAAGGCCAGTATGTTGATTCAATGACGAATATTTCCAGGCATTAGGGGGAGAATTCATGTACCATAAAGAATGCCAGGAAATTAGTGGAATGTTGAACACATTCCTGCCTTAAATCCACGTACTCAAAGATCTGAACCATGCGTTCAGAAGATTTGCAACACATTGCAAATAATCTGCCAGATTCATTTACTGACTATAAAGGTGTCATACAATCCTACAATCCTGAAAAATATGTCGGAAAGAGTGGAGGTACCAACTAAAACCACTCAACTCCCCGTTCAAAGCAACAGGGGGAGATGTATGACAGAAGTACATCAGGATTCAGCTTCTTGCAAGCAAGGATATCAAGGCCTGTGAATCAGTAAATGCAAGTCAACTTCACGTTGATAGACACCTGATGGGTAGTATACACCCAGTGGACGGGAAACCTCCACCAACCCAGGTCATAGTGCACATATTGACTGGGACATCGGAATACCCGACTAATCGCATTGGGAAATCGCGAGCAGTCACCATGGGTAACAATATTTCCATCAACTATATATTGATATATAGATTCTCGAGAATCATATAATCAAAAGTCTACAATTGTCGACATACATTTCTCAACTAGATTGCAAAAACCTTTCAAATGATTCAGATCCAAAGACCATGGCCATGGCAAAGTGTGAACAACACTCGGACTGAACTCAAGCAAAGGGTATAATCTAGGTAGAAATGATCTTGCTCAATAATGGGAAGGTATTCATAAGCAATACCTACACCAGTTTTCTTCTGGAAACAGAATTGAGAACAATGAGGTGGTGAAACAAAGAGCAAGTATTGTAGCACAAGGGTTCACGCAGATACCCAACTATTCTACAGAGGTGGAATCTCTTTCCGATAACTTATATCATTGGCAGTATAAAATCATCTATCTCTGCAGTTGATAGATGTAGTGATTACATATCCATGTGGATCACTAGATTCAGACATATATGATTGGTTTCCGATGGAATTTCAATTCTGAATCGAAATACAAAATGCAACATACATTGTGTAAAACTAGTAAGTCACCATACGACTTATTGTGGTCGGTACATATGGTACTACCGACGTAGTGAGTTCCTTATACAAAAGGATTACTCCTACAAAGATGATTATCCATGTTTGTATGTCTGCAATGACGACACATGTAATCATCTAATGACGGAGTTTAAATGAAGGATTTGGGTAAACCAAAACACCGCTCGTTACTACAACTTGAGCACCTTCATTCATACATTATGGTATACTATGTTGTCTATATCCAAGATATATTGGAGAAATTCATTGTGGACAAATATTATCAATCCATAACTCTCATGGTAGTTCATTCTCTAGACGTAGAGAAAGATCTATTTAGACCAAAAGATGATGGAAATGAGATATTGGGACTCAACGTTCCATATGCCATTGGACCGACCAAACACAATTGGTTGGTACTCAAGAATATTTTTCGATATCTCCAAGGTATGAAACATCTTGTCCTGGTTTTTCAGTTTTGGAGAAATCTGAACACCAATATCATTGGATACATCGATCAGATCCCCACTATGTCAGATCGTAGACAAGTTTAGTGTTCCTACTAGGTGTGGTAGCCCCCTCATGAAGAGTCTTCGAAACAGACCTCATGGCTACATCCACCAACCATTATCTCAACGATAATGTTTCTTGTGTTGCCCGGATGCAAACAGGTTACATAATAAGCAATATCACTATATTGCATATCTTGCAAGTCAAATCATGCGACTGATTTGTTCAGCGGGTCTCTACCAACTTCTATGTTTTGGTATGTGACGGCTTCAAATTTTTGCAAGAATCAGGGGGAGTATCTTCCTGAATTGTTCCTGTTCAATGCATCATATTATACTCTTTTTCCCTTCATAAGTTTACTTTACAGGTTCTCATAAAGGTTTTTAATGAGGTAATATCAACATAAGATCATATGTCATACTTCCTGTTTTCCCCATCGGGGTTTTGGGAAAGTATATATGACACATTTATTGTCCTCTAAACTCTATGAGTTTTTCTCGTATTGAGTTAAAAGAAATAATGACCATTATATGTTGTATCATTTTCTCCTTATTTTTCCCACTGGGTTTGAAGGAGTTTTAGCAACATATCAAACACCTATCTCCTCATATTTTTCCCACAGGGTTTTTGGAGGAGCTTCTCAAGATGATGATACTTACACTAACAAGCATGGATTAGGGGGAGTGTTAGGATTTAATTAATCCTATTAATCCCTGCTTTCCTAATTGAGGCGGTTGTCTCGTGTCCCTTCGGACGTACCCCTTCGGGGGCTATATATATGTGTAATCCCATCATCAATAAGAACAACTATTCTACTACTTGTCATTTGCCTCTTGCAATTACTTCAAACATGTACAACAAAAGGCCAGAGGCAACCAAGACATCAAGATATATACAAGTCTAAAACATACTGTAACAAAAACCACACCTTCAGATCAGATATTGATGACATGGACTCCCAAGTCATTTCCGAATGATGAATTGATTTCCTGACCCTTCACATTAGCAGTTTTTCAGTTTTAGACGAAAGCACACAATCCATTTTCAAACCCGTTGTTGCAAAAGTAACAGCAGGATCAGGAATCAGCTTTGCTACACGTTTCACATTTATCGTGGAATTGCAGGAGATGCCTGGAACTGTAACTGTCCGACCCTTTTCTTACTGAGCTGATCCGACGGCCCTTTGATGAGTTATCTGTCCTGGTGGTAAGAACAAAGTTAAACCAGCACAAGGTGAAAATATAAGCAGTTGCAGTAAAAGCAAATCACATGGTGCACTAAATTTTACTCACTCTGTAAACAAATATAGGACGTTTTAGATCACTAAAGTGGTCACCATATCACTTATCAGAGCATTCACTGTAAGTGAATTCAGGAGTTTCAGAGCACATACCACGCCCATGTGGAAATTACAGAAAAGGAGTCTTTATCATTAGAGGATGAAACACTGCAAAAGTAGCCCATCAAACCAACTCTTACATTTAACGGCGTCAACCATGACTAATATCAATTATGAAACACAAACATATAAATTCAGTTCTGATGATTTATAGCTCATGGCAACGAGGTGAGCTCATACTTGTTCAGGGAAGGCTTGCTACGTGGAGCTTGGAGCTTCAGGAACATCAATATGGCATTCATTTTCTGTACATATATCTTGCACAGGTATTTGTAGCGGTCTGGCTTGAACACCTTGTGGATGAGCTTGGAGGGTAAGACCAGTCGATAACAGATTGTCGTCCATTTGCACCGGATGATCAGCAAGTGGAGTAGCTTCTTCACGATTTGCTGAATCTTGCTCAACTTCTTGGTGTCTCGCTCTCGCAGAATTATCCTGAGTATTTTCTTCAAGATTTCCTGAATTTTGCTCATTTTCTTGGCGTCTCGCAGAACTACCCTCACTATTTTCTGCACGCATATTGCTAATATTAGGTTGATCCCTCTGTAGAATGCCAGCATGTGAGAGCAGAGCCCACAGGTGGGTGATGAACTCGCCGCCCCGTGTGAGCTGCTCGATGTGCTCATCGACATTATCTGATGGCGCGATGTAGAGCAGCATCTCAGACCAGAAATCAGCTAGCACCTTCCAACGCCTGGTAACATCTTCTATCTCCGCAAGCTGCTTGCCCAGCTTCGCGCCACTCTGGAAGATGGTAGCCTCTGACTCTTCCTCTCCATAATCCTTCAGCGCTTGATATTTATCCCTCCCATATGGCAGAAATCTCTTGGCCTCCCCTGCCACTGCATCGAACACACGACTTGTATCATATTCGTGCCCTGGAAGAAGTTTTGGTGCGGAGACCAGAAGGTATGCGCAGTATTTCGACAGCTTTGTGGCAACACCAAGATTGATCTTGAGCTCTGTTCCCTCATCTGGGCGAGGGCCACATCCAAGCGTCCCTCTCTCGCAGTACCATGTCGCAATGTGCCAAGTCAGAATGATGCAGCTTGTGTCTGATTCTGAGTGCACGCCCCGTTCACAAGCCCACAAAAGGTGCCCTGCTCTGTTGGACACTAGTGATGATTTTCCATTCGTCAGCTCGCCATTGGATCGTTTGAGGGAGTAAATAATTGCCTTATGTACTTGTGCGGTTAACTCTACAGATTTCCCAAATTTTCGACGGACCCTCCGCGTGTGTTTGTCAATTGGACGGAGGAAAGGCAATACATATGTGGCTGCATGTACTTCTGTTACTTTAGCAAAACATTCCTTGATCTTGCCACAGAAGGTAGGACGGTAATCAAGTAAAGCATACTGCCCAAGCTTGTGCTGCCAATAGTGTTTGTTTGGTGACCAATGCACACCAAGCCCTTTCAATTTTAGCAGAATGCAGCAGCAGCAGCAAGAGAAGGAGCAGGAGCAGCAGCCTCCCCTTGTGCTCAATCTTGTCTGTTCTCTGAGATACTGACAGACAAAGGATACCCTGCTCCAAATGCTAGTCCAGTAAATTAGCAGTCGAAGCAATTCAAGGAAAGCAGCAGATGCAAGTATGAATAAGGTGGTAACTGTATTAGTGATCTTCATTTCACCTTCTTGTATGAGCGATGGTTCCCAGGCGAATATCCATTGTATTGAAAGACATAGTAAAAAGGCAGAGAATAAGGATGAAACTGTTGCAGCCGTTGATGCGTAATAAATGGCAGCAGATGTGGTGAAGAAGAAATCGTACATAAATGCTAACTCAATCTCAATCAACCTAAAAGCCCGGTTGCAGTCAGTGGTACCTTCTTCATTCTCCCGTAACAGCCCCTTGAAGACGAAATCATGTGCCCTTTCTTTGGATTCACCACAGGTAAACCCAAAGTAGCGCCTCCTCAACAGATGAAAAAGAGAGAAGGAAAGGCACGTATCCTTTAGATCTTGGTTCAGTGAACTGTCATTGCACAACCATATCTTGTCTATGTCAATGACTTGATTGCCTTCTGCTGTAAATCGTGATGCATATGATGGAGCATCCAAATTGGATTTGTCGAGGGGCCAATCAACCAGGTAATGGCAACCCTTCATGGTGGCTGGAACAAATTCACCTTTGGTGTGCTCCTCATACATGTAATCAGCGACCATCTTATTCAAATTCCATGAGCGGCTTGCCAGCACACATGGCGTTTGTACATAAATGATTTTGTATTGACCAACAGCAAACAAATAAAGAGAGATGATATAAGTCTCATTTGTACTCACACTCAGAAGCAACAGCCCATATATACAGTAGAGCACCAACCGGTACACGACCCTCGTTACGTGTTTGTTGTCATCAAGACTATATGCTGTGTTGGTACATCCATGAAGGATGAAGAGAGTTGCAGCCCAAATGGGGTACATGCTATTCTTCACCTTGGAAGATTGCATAGAACCGAGCGTGTATGTTCCCAGTATGAAGGACAAAGTGTGTGCGACCATGATACCTTTTTGGATGAACCAGTTTCTGGAGCGGCGGCGTTGGGACCCAAAAGTGCCAAGGAATAGGTAGACCAATGCATTGAGTAATACAAGTGTGTCGATGCGGATAACATGGCACCCCCATAAGTTTCTTGCATAACGGTATACTCCTCTTGCATCAAAATGGGCCTCATTCTTCAACATCATGCAGGTATCAGTATCATTAACCTTCAGTGAGTAGATGCGTTGTAAGATAACAACCCAGATCTAAGAACAAACTAATCTCGACGTTCATTTTTGGTAAGGTTATTTGCAGGTGCTGTCTACAGTTCTACAGAAAGACCTTACAACAGATATATGTATCATCATCTTAGAATTTCACATTTCTACCATTACCCAGAAATATATGTACAAAGAAAAGCACAAGTTTATTTCCGTTTTAGATACATACCATAGCTGCACTCGCTCCAGTTTGCTAAAATGAGCTCCTGTCACCTCTGTTTTTACCACCAATCTGTCCTCCTAGAGAACACCAGTCTGCCACTCTAGAAGTCTAGATTATGTACATGATGCTTAGACCAAGTCCAAACTGCAAGCAGAGAAAGGAATAGAGGACTAAAGACTGTTAGAAAACATAAATAGTCAAGCCCATAACCCTTATCTCTATTGCTGTGGTTCAGGATACTGCTTGCTTGGATGAAGCATCCACCACAATTTTACATGGCCAAGCCCATAACCCTTATCTCTATTGCTGTGATGCCGACTGTTTACAGGATCTTTGGTAGCTAACTGGCTATGAAGCAGCACTGTGGGAGTTTACATGGATATTTCATTACATAAAACATGGAGGTTGTGCATCACATTATGAATCTGGGCATACTTTCATAGTACTCCCTCCGTCCCAAAATGTTAGACGGAGGGAGTATTTCATAAAACCTAGCTGCATGGAATACATGGGACTAATTTCGTATGTACTTGCGTGTCACAATGGAACACCAATGTTGAAAATGTTACACAACCACCCCGACTTAGAAGACCCAAACTGACGAAAGAAACCAATGCTGTCTACCACACCGAGGGCATCGACTTAAGAAGTATTCACTTTCCATGTTCCTCAAGAAGGTTGCGAAGAAGATTCCTCGAAGACAAGCCATCAAATAGCATTCCAGCAATGAACCATGATTCCCATAGGTTGTTTCCATTGAACTCCTAGCAATCACAGATAAAGCTGCAGTACATGTCCAAATAAAATGTCAGGATGGCTACGAGAGATGCATCAGAGCAGAAGCAACATAAAAACTCTTGAAGCATATAGAAGCTAGATAAGTGCGGTACCACTGGGTGATTTCTCTCATCAATTCCCATTTTGCCAAGTTCATCGTGGTATCCGTAAGTCAGAATGCAAGTGTCGCCGCCAGGGGACCCCACTGACTGTCCACACATCAAATAAGTGTGCTACAAAACTCAATTTATGCGGTCATCCCTGTTTTGTGGCCTCATGGATAACCCACTTAGCAATATCTGTACACAGAGAGTGACTCTTTGAGTAGATAGAGAATATATTCCAAAAAATCACAATAAAACTGTCAATCGAGATTTGAGACTTGGACACTACAGACAAACCACGTCCAAAAATATCCATGGTCTTGATTATCTCCGCCTTTCTCCCCCTTATTGGCTGTTCCTTTCCACCCCTTCTTCGCGAGGGTTCCTGTCGCACGGAAAAACAAAAAATGAGTCCTCTTCAGCCATTCACCTGTTGCATTTTGTTTCCGCGGCATTGAACTGAAGAAAATGATTCCGCTGAGAGTACCTTGGAGCAAGCAGGGAGGCAGGAGGAAGATGGCAGACGCACCGCCTCCCAGGGCCGACGGGCTGGGCGCGTGGGCGCGCAGCACCCATCCGCTCCCTCGTCCATCACATCTGGACCGTGGGCTCGCGCACGTCCTGGTGCCTCTCCTCTGGTATGGGGACGAGGTTTCCAGCGACGAGGCGCACCTCTGGAAGGAGTCGACGGCGTGGCTCCGCATAAGGCAGAGGTCAGGTGGCGGTGAGGCGGAAGAAGATGCGGGGGCACGCATGGCGCGTCGCCGTGGCCGTCGCAGTCGGCCGCCGAAGGGGAATGATGCGATTTTATTTTATTTTTTGAGGGAGAGAAAGTGATGAAGCGAGAAGACGAGGCAACACCGCTGGGCTTGGTGGGCTTGTCCACATGGTTTTATTTAGCAGGAGCCCACGTACCCTTTCTTTTCTCTCTCCTGTTTTCTCGTAAGAGAATCGCCGTTGAGTCCCCTCATCAGAAAAGAAAAACAGTTGTCTCATCTTCCTCCTCGTAAGGCATTTCCAACGCTGACCCTTAGCTCACACTGTATCCGTTCGTGGACCGGTGGCAATCAGTTCATAGACATTGTTGCGGAAGCCGGTCATCCAACCGTAGACGCAAATCTTCAGCTTTTCAAAAAGTCGCAAGGTCGAAATAACCGCATATCAAATCATAGTTATAACTTAAATGGAAATCCAACAAAGTTTTAAATTAACGTAATTCATTTTTTAAATCAAATAGCACATATATATATGGGTCATCTATTTTGGAACAGAGGGAGTAGTTGTTCCCTTTAACCATGCTCAATCAATTCTTTTTTGAGTTGCTTGATGCCGAATTTATTGTGGCCGGATTCTGGTATGGAAGTTCGATAGGATCACACATGTTCTCCAGTTCAAGAGTTGAGGCAGCAACCTCACCCCTCATATTGCATGATCATGTTGTGCATAATCACACAACATGTCATCGCCTCCCACAAGTTGTCCGGATCCTATTGTTTAGCAGGTCCACGAACAACTGCAAAACGGCACTGGAGAACTCCAAATGCACTCTCAACATCATTTTTAGCTACTTCTTGTCTTCGGGCAAAGTGAGACTTGTTCTGACGAAGTGGTTCAGAGATGGTCTTGAAAAACGTTGCCCAGGAGGATAGATATTGTCAACCAGATGATAGCCCATGTTGTATTCATGGCCATTGACATTATAGATGTAAGGAGGAGCTTTCCATTTAGTTAGCCTAGCAAACAATAGAGATCGTTGCACCACATTATTGTCATTGTTAGACACGGACATGCCAAAGAAAGCATTGTTCATTTTTTTTAGGATTAAAGAAAGTGTTGTTCATGTTCTTGGGTGCACGGAATGGTAGTTGAGCCGTGCTAGTGTCCCTTGATGTGCGGTGCCAAGCCTACAAACGGCGACGAACCCGGCATGGTGACGGTCATCGTCGCCAATAGTCCCGGCCGAAAGGCATCTGCGGGCGCGTTTGCTAAAGGAGCGGAAGGTCCCATGAGTATGCACCGAGTAGCGGCGAGAAGGGGACAGGTGCCACCATCGGGCAGTCCCGGTGCTTGTCATTGTTGAGCTAGAGCCTCTTCATGGTAGCGCTTAGTGTCGTTGGTGCCTTCGTGTGTGTGTGTGTGTGTGTGTGTGTGTGTGTGTGTGTGTGTGTGTGTGTGTGTGTGTGTGTGTGTGTGTGTGTGTGTTTGCGGGTAATTGTGGGCATGCTTGCACGTGGCGTCGTAGGGACTTTGCTACATCTACCTAAACATTCTAGGTAAATCTACGTAAGGGCTGGCTTGTCATGGTTTAATTGGAAGAAATAATTGCCCGGGCCTCACCCCACGAAATTCAGAGTGGGCAGAGAATTAGATTAGGCAGTTTTAGTAACAGTACGTAGGAAGGTTATATGTAGGTGTTTTCGCCAAAAAAAAAAGGGTTATATGTAGGTGTAGGATTATTGGGCATCGTAGAGGTGCAGGAGATGCACGGTGGGCTTGCTCGGTGGCGAGCGCACCGTGCATGCGGGCGAGCATGCGCAGCTCCGACTCCTGGCTGTTTCGGACAAGGCGCTCCACCGTCCCGTGGCCGCTGCACAAGTACGCCTCCTTCTCTCCGCGCAGTGCACGATGGGGATTTGGGGAACAACGGCGGGCGATGACGGTGCAGACCATGCTCCCCACCGGACATGGCAGTGAAGTGGACTGTGATGTGTCACTCAAATCCGAATGACATGTCAATTTTTTAGTCAAAAACGTATCCACATAAGACGGAAACCATCGGAAGTGTTATGAGGAACTAAACTTATTTAGTTTAAAAAGTTGAGGGACGATTTCTATACTTTCAAGGGAGTTGAAGAGAAAATATATAGTTTTCCGTTAAGGAAAGAAAACTATTAATGTTTTTTTTTCAAACACAAAGGAGAGACCGGTAATGATACTCTGAATGCAGCTTTATCTGAAACTCTTGTCACCATATAACCCATCCGGCGACGTAGCCAACCAGACACCATACGACGACCTAAGTTTCTTGCACACGCACAACTCCCGTACATGCAATGGCGTCCAAACCGATCTTCGCCTGCGTCGTCCTCCTGATCGCCATCTCCGCCGCGGCAGTCACGCCGGCATCCGCGGCCGGAGCGAACCCCATCGCCATCGGCGGTGGCTCCGACGAGACGGCAACGACATGCGTGCCGACGCTTGAGCGGCTACTGTCGTGCCTGGACTTCATCGAGCACCGCACCGACGTGATCCCGCTGCCCTGCTGCGTCCAGGTGAACACCACGGTGGCCCAGCAGCCGTGCTGCCTCATGCACGTCCTGCGCGGCGACGTCGCGCGGCTCATGGGGCCGGACTTCGACAGCGCCCGCGCCATGGTCAACGTCACCTCCAGGTGCCTCGGCGACGGCTCCATCCTCATGTCCATCACTCGTTCGTGCGCAGGTTCGTAATAGTACGTGCCAAGTGTATCTTTTTAATATCGAATCTGTTGTCATGATTTTATGTTCTTTTCTTCAGGCAAGCCGCTTCCGCAGCTGACGCCTGAATATCCCTTCACTGCCGCGTTGCCGCCGCCGCCGCCGTCATCCTCAGGTGAGCAGCTTATCAGTTCTGAGATCGACGTGCTTTTGTGTATACGCATGCAGGATTGATTGATTGTTCCGACGTATGATTCCGCTTTCCGTTTGGTTCTCTGTATATGCAGGAGCAGGACGGCTAGTAGGCTTGTCTTACGCCGTATTGCTAATTGCACTCGTTGCAAGCTTCTTGTGATCTATATATCGGAGAACTGGCGATCAGCTGGCTCGGCGTGGAACGAATCTGGACATGTTTGATGTTGAACAAAATATAGTTAATTCTTGGGTTTCTCTTTCTTTCTTTACCCTATGTTTATTCCGTAATTTATATGTGCATGCTTAGAGCATCTCCAACAGCTTCTCAAAAAGACCTTCCTTATAAGTGCTTATTTACTATTAGCAAATATCCTTGTGTTTCTCTTTCTTTCTTTACCCTATATATGTTTATTCCGCGGCAAATTTTAGCATGGTCCCTCTTATCTCCCCTTTCACATGAGAGGTAAGAGTATATAATAGATCTGAGCCATTAATTTGATCTAGTGGTCTGATTAACTCTTGAGGTTTCACGGGTCATCGCGGCTTGAGTTTTTCAGAGCTAGGCGCAATAGTTTTGCCGATGAGTTACCCCACGACCTCTTCATCGTGAAGCCGCTGCAACAGATAGGGAGCTCGTGTAGCTGCACAACGTAGCTATTTGTATAAGCATATGGATGTTCCATATTCGATAACATTTTTTGAGAGACTGTATTTATTCACAAATTGTTATGAAAGATCAGACTCCAGAACATATAATATGTTTGCACCATAATTCATAGGGCCAAAAGGTATATATAACTTTAGTTGGCAAAATTTTACATGTATACATACAATACGAATTTTCATTGCCTCTAACAACCGAGCACAGTATATAGAGTTATAGACAATAATGTACCTGAAACCATAAGCTTTTCTTCATCAACTTGCAGAAAACCATCGTATCAGAAAAACATTTAAACATGCTTAGCCATATAAAAGAGAATCACCACTTGACTATCCTTGTTTAATAACAACAGGGTGACCACTAAAGTCTACAACAATAGCAACATTCATCAGAACATTAAAACAAACCTCATTTCAAAGAGGAGATCCATCCTATGAACTTCCTTTTGTGCTAAACTCAGGTTCCACTATCTTCAACCTTGAATGAACTTCAATCACGATCTTGGTAAGTACCCATTTTTGCTGATTCAGAGACATGCTAAAGTTGCCTCCTCTGCTTTTATATATTACCTTCATCCTGAATTACTTTTCGTATATTTGTCTAGATATGGATGTATCTAGACACTAAACGTGTCAAATCTAAGACAAGTAATTTGGGACGGAGAGAGTGCTTCGTGATCCCATGACACGCCTTTTAGTTTGTATAGCTGGTGAAGTTCTCAGAAGTTAGTGCGAAGAGCACACAGAAAAAAGAGTTAGAGAAATCTTCCCAGATAACTTTAGGTATGGGAATAAAAGGTTGAGTTTTTTTTTTTTGCAATGATGTGAATATTATATGGTACAGAGGTGTTAGTTTATCTAGAAGTTTCTCGTAAAAATATCTAGATACATTTTTAGAAGATGCGGCCGAGAATAGGGAAGAGGAACATCTAAAGGCTTACGAGATTATCTAGCTTGGCATGCTCCTGTCACATAATTGCAGCTAACATACGGGCATCTCCAATGCAGACCCGCAAATTCCCTTCCGCATTCGTCCGCGGACAGGGGGAACCAATCCATGGACACATATGCGGGAGGACGTCATCCAACCGTAGCCGCATACATTTTGACAACAGTTCAAACCAACCGTACGAGATTCATGCAAACAGGGCCGGATTTCATATAAACATGACAGATTTTCATATAAACATAATGGATTTCATTACATTTACATCAACTAAGCGGTGCTAGTCCGGCTCTAGAGATATAATTAATACCTGATCTAGATGGTAGCGGGCCGATCCCTTTGTCTTCCTTATGTCCGACAACCCGATCATCGAACTGCCGCAGCCCCAGAGTATATGCTTCAGCGCAAAGGGTGGCTTGCTTCCTCACCGCTCATCGGAATGAAACCCAGTGGCAGAGCTACGTTAAGATAGTTGGGCGGGCCGGAGAGCATAAATGTTTTCAATTTCTTCAGTTCAGTCATCTCGTAAACTTGCATCGAGTGATTCTGATGGATTTAGAGAACTGGAGGAGGCCAGCTGGGTCGCCGCCTCGCTGGCTCGCTGCTGCGTGGGCCGTTCGGGCGTCTGGCCATGGGAGGCACGGCGAGTATTTAACAGAAAACTACCACATTTTCACTAATCTTTGACAAAAAACACCAGTAACTGATCTGGACGAAATTAAACTCGTTTATGACAGGGTTGGCCCACACGTAAGCATTGACCCCACACCTCTGCCCCCTGACCCCGCACTGCACTCCATCCCGCAGCTCTACTCCCGACCCGCACCTCTCCTCCTCTTCTTCAACGGCGGCTCCACGCTCTGCCGCTCCTCCCCTTCCCCCCGTCGCATCCCATACCCGGCCGTCCTCTGGTCCCGCGTGCTGCCCCTCCATCCCCCGGCGAGGCAGTCGCCGCTCCATCCGATGAGCACCCGCCCCTCCATCCTCGGCGAGGCAGCCGCCGGGCCGCGGGATCCGGTGAGCACCCACCTCTCCATCTCCCGGTGAGGAAGTCGTGGGCGCCGCGGGATCCAGCGCACCCGCCTGCCCGGCGAGGAAGCCGCTGGCCATTGGCGCCGCTGTTCCAGGAGACTCGGCTGCTGCTGGTTCCCGCCAACGCGGCCGCGACGCTCCTCCTTCTGAATGCTCGTGCCGGTGCCGAAGCACTCCTTGTTGGTCGTGGCTAGCATGCCCAACTACTCAGTGTTCTAGGTGGCGCAGAGAACTCATCACCGGTGGCGACGTGGTGGTTCTCGTGAGGTGTTTGTTGAAATGCCAAATATAGAGAGAGGGGAGGAGGAAGAAGAAGATTGGTGCGGACATGCGGGCCCCGCCTGTAATAACAGTCAAAATCGAGTTTAAACGAGTCGAATCGGGCACTTTTCATACATGGTAGTTTTTAATCAAAGATTAGTGAAAAAATGATAGCTTTTCGCATAAATTTGTAAAGTGGTTGTTTATAGGCACGGTTTCACAAATTGTGATAGTTTTTTTGTTAAATACTGGCACGGCTGTGTGCGATGCGCTGGTAGCCGGCGGCCAGCGCTGCGTTAGACGGCGGCTGATTTATGCTGACTGCTGCGCTTTGAGGTGTGGCCGGACACAGAGAGCTCCACAGACCACATCTACGTGCTTTTTCTTTTCGAGGAACAGAGTGCCATGCGAGGCTGCTGTGGTGCTCTGTATCTCCATTGTTGCTCTATATCACGTCTGCTGTGTGCTATGCAAGTCTAGGCTTCATATAAATATTTTATTTCCTCTAATCCTGGGCAGGCCACGGCCAATTTGCCTTGCCGTAGCTTCGCCGGTGGTGAAACCGCTATGTCATGCTTCAGCCGAAGGGGAAGAGGGCGCCTCCGCTTCCGTGGAATCCAGGAGGGGTCAATGATGGTCTGCGCTGAAGAAGAACCGGGCAAGATACCGGCTGTGTACATCGGCGTCGCCTTAGCCGTGGCCTTCATGGGACCCGAGCGTCGGCGGCCTCGCGTGTTCTACTTCTTTTCAATGATGAAGGCGGGCACGGAGATGCTGGCCGCCACCTCGTCAACATTTGCGCAACCGGCTTCTTTGTCTACCTCATAGTCTCCCGCGTGAGGCCCCTCTCCAGATTTTGACATGTCACCCTTTGCACACATCTCAAAGCTACTTAAAATTCCCTAATCACAAGATACGTGTCTGGGAAAAAGATACAGCAGTATGGATACAATACGTATCGATCCCAGCAATTTGCATCTAAGAAAGGAAGCTAGCGATCGTCTACCACTCCCTGCACAGGATCGCCGGGGATGACGACCTGCTCGCGGAAGCGGCGGCGATGTGCACTGCGACGGTTTCCCCACTACCACGCTCGCCACCCAAGAACGCCGGCCCGACGGAGAGCACGAAGCGTTTGCCGTCCAACCCAACATCGCAACGCCGGCCCGGCCGAGAGCCAAACATCTCCCCATCGCTGAACCCAGAAAATGTTGGTAGATTTGTGGTCATGGTGACATTCAGAGATGTTAAAAATCAGAGAACTATATGTGATTACAATACCTCTGTATTGTATTTTCTAAACATTCAGAAATTTTGCCGCATTACAATTGATGTTCAGCTACTCCAAAATTGTTGTGGTAATATGTAACATTGCCATTTGTGTGTGTGTGTGTGTATATATATATATATATATATATATATATATATATATATATATATATATATGTTTAAGTAAGTGAATGGAATTCCAGTGTAAACCTTGAGACTGATGAATGAATAGAAATTCGAACTGAATGTTAACAATGGTAGGTTTGTGGCCATGGAGACCGTGGACATCATCACGATGGGGAGCACGCACGGAGAGGTCGCGACGGCGCCGCCGCTTCCGTGAGGGACGACGAGCCCGTCATGGTGAGCGGCGCCTGGAGATGTCGCCATGGGGGACAGGCCGCGACGACGGCGCCTCGATGTCTGGAGCGACGGAGACTGGGCGAGAAGATCGGTATCTCTGGTTTGTTATATGAAAACTATTGATTCGATTGATTGATAGTGTATCGTATCCATACTGCTGTCCCTAGACTTAGGGGCTGTTCGGGAGTCCACCAGCTTCCTGGATTTTAGGAATTTGGAGAATACCGATTCATTCACTCCACAGTTTTGAATTAAAAATCCACCAACTCCGGGAGCAGGAGCGTGGAGTGGAGGGACTCCGAACAGTCCCTTAAACACATATCAGCTGATTAGGGATTTTAAACAGCTTTAAGATGTGTGCAAAGAATGACGTGTCAAAATCTGGAGAGGGGCCTCAGGCGGGGGACTATGAGGCCCCGTCCCATACAATTTTCTTCCTCGACGTACAACTCCTAAACTTCACGCTTTTACACGTCGTGATCATTCCTAATTAACACACGTACGTGGTCACAACTCTGACGGGTGGATTGGATCGGAATAGAACCGGCCTCTACAAAGTCGATCGCGAAAATACTCCTATATGTACTCCCAAGTTAGGGCACAGCCAGGTCGCTTCGTGGTTCCAAGCCAAGATGAAGATTACGGCCGGCGGTGGCGCCACCAATGCCATTGCCCCCTACATCCCGCCACACCTCCAAGCCGCCATCCTGCTGCACCTCCCGTCCTTCCACCTCCGCCGCCTGCGCCGCGTCTGCAAGCACTGGCGCGACGTCATCTCAGACGCGCTGAGGCTCCGCCGGCCGGCCGCCCCGACCCACACCATCGCCTTCTTCAGGGGATGCAGCGCGGGGAAAGGCGTGCAGGCGATGCTCGGCCATGGGTTCCTCTTCGACGAGCAGTGGAGCCTCGCGGCCAGGTTCACCGTCGACAGATCGGCCAGGCTGCTAGGCACGTGCAACAGCCTGCTCTGCTTCCTCCTCAAGCACGCCAACGCCATCCGGGTGGTGTATCCCTGGGCCGGCGCGTCCATCGACGTGCCGCTCTCGCCGGCCAAGCACGGGAGCACGGTCGACGGCGAGTACTGCTTCGGCTTCGATTCCACGACGAAGCAGTACAAGATCGTGCACGTGCACGGCTACACATCCAACTCTCTTCCCAGCAAAGACAAGGACGGCGCCGCCGTGGAGAAGGAGCTGCACCTGCATGTGTGCACCGTGGGAGCGGACAAGGGGTGGAGGAGCGTGCGCATCCGCACCGACCTGCACGGGGTGCCGTACAAGCACGACGGCTTCGCGGAGAAGAAGCCGGCGTGCTGCGACGGGGCGGTGTACTGGCTCGGCAGAACGGCGGCCGGGACCTTCAGGAACGCGCGTTTCGACCTGGCCACGGAGGAGATCACCTCGGCGGCCGATCGGCTGGTCCACGGCCAGATGCCGGCGACGCAGATCTCATGCAGGTACCCGGGGGCCAAGCTGGGCCTGTGCGGCGTCCAGATCACGTGGTACGGCGAGTGGGACGGCGGCTGCTGGCCGCACAACGTCACCGCCATGCCGCACGCGGTCACCGGCGTGCATTACAGCCGAAGCTATCTGGACCTGGGCCGCGTCTGGCGGCGTGTCCCGGGCGCGCACGCCCTGCAAAGGGGGCACCTGCTGGTGCAGGAGCCGGGTGGAGCCCTGTACGCTCACGAGGTCGGGAGCAGCAGCGCGTGCATGAGAGAGCTCCGTCTTGTGGGGGATAAGAAGCTGCTGGTTGCCGTTGCTGCAGGCCACGTCGAGGAGGAGCCGGCCGAGTGGTACAAGTTCGTTCCGGTTCACAATCGCCATGATCAGCAGAGAAGCAAGTCAGCAGAGAGAAGAGTAGCTCAAATCGCATACTACAGCGAACTGCAATTCGTAACCACATTTGCCTACACCCCGACGCTATATAATTATGGTACTTCATCAACGGGGGCAACGGGGGCAACGGCGCTCCATTTTGGTAGTGGCAATGTTCTGCCTCTCTAGCTAGGAGTTCCTCGCGTGCTGTTTTAAAGCACGATTCATTGTTTTCATTCGAGTTGGTTGGTTTTTGTCTAGGAGTTGAAAAAAGGAAGTGACATGGTAGCTAAGAAATGGCTGTCATTGGCATTCTGAAATACTAGTAGTGTGGCACGGTAAAATTTTCTTTGTATTATTATTGTTATTATTAGCTCATATACGCGTGACTGGCCAACAACCACTGCTGGACAGTTCATTCATAAATGGCAAAAGAAATTTATATGCACTATATGGACCATCAACAACTGAGAGAACAGGAAAAAAAACTCATTGCTAGCTAAATCCTAGGGAGTCATATATGCTTGAAGATGTTTAATGTTTTTTGAAAGAGGCAAAAGACTTGCCTCATTCATTAAATAAGGAGGAGTAATACAGAGGGTAACCAAGAATTCAAAAATACAAATGCCATTACTCTCCAGGAACCAAGTTACTCAAATGCTTCGTTGCGAGAACCCAAAGCTTCACCTCGTTCTTTAAAATTAATAAAGGTGATTTGCGGTGGCGTAGATTTCTATCGGAAGACCCTTGAGTTTCTCTCATTCTGGATTGACCAAATGGTAAGCATCACAAGGGATGCCAATCAGATGCTACGGGTGGACAATTGAATCCACAAATCACCCGCTGAGTGATGAGCCGCCCTCCCATTGGGAGGGGTCAAGGTTATCGAGACCCAACCAAGCTTTGATCAACCACCAAACTCTCAAAGTGTAGAGGCACTTGAAGAAAAGGTGGGCGCCGGTCTCAAATTCCAGCTTGCACAAAGGGCAAATGCCACAATTTTGCCAACCACACCGCTCGCTCAAGGCGATTGTCCGTCCACACCCTATTTTGGATAGTGAGAAACAAAAAAATACTTGATCTTTGGAGGGGGCCAAACTTTGCAAATGACCTTGTTCATGGGTGTGTGGGTGGCTTGAGAGCTTCCAGGTGATGGAGTCTTGGGTGCCATCAGATAGGTTGACATGCGAGAGTTGGGACCAAATAAGCACAATGAACATGACCATAGGGCTACAAGATAGCCCAAGTCTCTTTTCAATGGCCTTAATCCAAGCTTCCTCGGGAAAAGCCACACTAAGTTTCCAACTTTTGTGCGTTGAGGTATTGTAAATAGGAGGGCAATGTATTTAGGTTTCCTGTCGTTCAACCACGGAGCATCAAATTCATATTGCTCGGTGGCAACCTCAGGTAAAGCGATTGGTGCACACATAAAGTTCTTATTTGAAGCAAGAAAGTCTCCAAGGAGGCATGATATTTTTTGGGGGGGTTTCGATAACAACACTGCAAGAAAAAGAAATAAAGACAAGAACAAAAATTGAAGTAAAAAACTTAAACAAAACCTTTAACGTGGTGACTAATGGAATGATGCCTCCAGGAACAGTGCTAAAAAGGGTGGTTGATGCCCTTGAAGACCTGGTTTGAATACCAGAATGGTTTCCTGCCTTTTCTCCAAGGAGTGTCCTGAGTTATCGAACTCATGGGAGGATGTGCACTATAACAAATGCTCTGACAAGTTCTTGCTAGAGGAATTAATTCATGTCTCAAATCGGACCTGTTTGAGACAGTGCTCTGTTTTGACAAGAGACAACTCTGTTTTGAGACAGTGCTCTCACATGTATCCAGATTGCACGTAATCTGATATAAACTCGGATCTTTCTACTGAAGTGAGAGATAAGTAAATCCATATTATTTTTTTCAAAAGGAAGGGCAAGCTCCTAGGAGGATAAAAAGAATCACATGATCGCTTATTTTTCTACATTGCAATAATTCACGAAATTCAGGTCATTTGGACCACGGTTGGGTATGGCTGGTTATATGACATCAATTCTTATCAATTTCATGCTATTTGGAATGTTTACATAATACATTGTACAAAATTCTCCATGGCCTAAAATAAAATAAAAATCAACCGTAGCAACGCACGGGCAAATTTAATTGTTGAGTTATTCAATGTGAAAAAAGAAATTATTTGTAATTTATACTCACATTGGACTCGGCAAGCGGCGATGGAAGTAGTTACTTTTTATTTAAATTTATGTGATACGTCCTATATATGAACCAATTATATATTTTCAATTGTTCACTTATTTATTGTCATTCTTTAATATTTAGTATGCTTGACCTTTGTTTTTTTTAAAGATTACAACAATATCCATCCCGTTGTAGCGCACGGGCACTTTTACTAGTAAAAACTATGCGGCCAAACTAATCTTAAGGCGAGCTTCATGGAGCTCGGCATTTTAAAAAACAAAAATAAAAAACATTTTTGCAGCGTATGTGTATTCACAAAAGACATTCGAACTTTTTTGCAGCGTGTAAATATTGTATTTGAATACTGATCACCCTGAAGCCCGGCCTGCACACAGGTACTGTACAGTGGCGAGAAATTCAGATGCTGGAAACGAAAGAAAGGAAGCAGAAGCAGCAGAGAAAAGCAAGTACAGTAGATAAACAGCAATGGCCTCATTCCGCTGCAGTTGAGAGCTTCGCGAAGAGCAGCAGCAGTTAAGCCCACCACCACCACTTCCTCCACTCCTCCGCTCTCACCCCACAGTCCACCCCACACCAATGCCATGACTCCCCTGCTCCGCCTCCTCCTCCTGTGCCTCCTCCTCCCCATCGCCGCCGACGCAGCGCCCCTCCCCGCCGACTTCACCCGCCTCCTCGCAGCCAAGGCCGCCCTCTCCGACCCGGCCTCCGCGCTCGCCGCATGGGACCCGTCCCTGTCCCCCTCCCTCTCCCCGTGCCGCTGGCCGCACGTCCTCTGCCGGTCCTCCGCTGACCCGGCCGTCGCCTCGCTCCTCCTCTCCAACCTCTCCCTCGCCGGCGAGTTCCCGACCCAGCTATGCTCGCTGAGGTCCCTCCTGCGGCTCGACCTCTCCTACAACTCGCTCGCCGGCCCCCTCCCTCCCTGCCTCGCCGCGCTGCCGAATCTGAGGCACCTCGACCTCGCCGGGAACGCCTTCTCCGGAGAGGTGCCCAGCAGCTACGGCGCGGGGTTCGCCTCGCTCGCCACGCTCAGCCTCGCCGGCAACGACCTCTCCGGCGGGTTCCCGGCGTTCCTGGCGAATGTCAGCTCCCTCGAGGAGCTCCTGCTCGCGTACAACCCCTTCGCGCCGTCGTCTCTGCCGGACGCCGTCCCCGACGGGCTGCCGCGCCTCCGCGTGCTGTGGCTCGCCGGGTGCTGCCTCGTCGGGCCGATACCGTCCTCCATCGGCGGCTTGAGGAGCCTCGTCAACCTCGACCTCTCCACCAACAACCTCACCGGCGAGATCCCGGAGAGCATCGGGCGCTTGGAGAACCTCGTCCAGATCGAGCTCTACAAGAATGACCTCTCCGGGAGGCTGCCGGGGGGAATGGGCGGGCTCAAGAAGCTGAGGTTCTTGGACGCCGCCATGAACAGGCTGTCCGGCGAGATACCGGCGGACCTGTTCCTCGCGCCGAGGCTGGAGAGCTTGCACCTGTATGAGAACGAGCTGTCAGGCCCCGTGCCGTCGACGCTGGATAAGGCGCCTGCGTTGAACGACCTGAGGCTGTTCAGTAACCGCCTCGTCGGGGAGTTGCCGCCGGAGTTCGGGAAGAACTGCCCGCTCAAGTTCCTCGACTTGTCGGACAACCGAATTTCCGGCCGCATTCCGGCGACACTGTGCAGCGCGGGGAAGTTGGAGCAGCTTCTGATTCTGAACAACGAGCTCTCGGGCTCGATTCCGCAGGAGCTGGGGCAATGCCGGACGTTGACGCGTGTGCGGCTGCCGAACAATCGGCTGTCTGGAGCCGTGCCGCCGGACATGTGGGGCCTGCCACATCTGTATCTGCTGGAGCTCGCCGGGAACGCTCTGTCCGGCACAGTGGGGCCAGCCATTGCCCTGGCGCACAACCTGTCGCAGCTGCTGATATCAGACAACCACTTCGCCGGCGTGCTGCCGGCGCATATAGGCAGCTTGACAAGGCTGGTCGAGCTGTCGGCCGCCAATAATGAGTTCTCTGGTCCTCTGCCGGCGTCACTCGCTGATGTGTCCACGCTCGGCCGGCTTGATTTACGGAACAATTCCTTCTCCGGCGAGCTGCCACATGGTGTTCGGCGGTGGCAGAAGCTAACACAGCTCGACCTTGCCCATAACCGTCTCACCGGGACCATCCCGCCGGAGCTCGGGGAGCTCCCTGTGCTGAATTCGCTTGACCTGTCAAACAACGAGTTCACGGGCGGCGTGCCTATGCAACTGGAGAGCCTTAAGCTGAGTATGTTCAACCTGTCCAACAACCGGCTCGCCGGCAATTTGCCTCCTCTGTTCTCCGGCGACATTTATGATGAAAGCTTCTTGGGCAACCCGGCCCTCTGCCGAGGCGCATGCTCCGGTGCGCGGAGAGCAGCCGCCCGCCGCCACAGACTCGTCGGGAGCGCCGAGTCCGTGCTCACCATTGCCGTCGCCATACTCATCCTTGGAGTCGCGTGGTTCTGGTACAAGTACCGGAGCCAGAGCCAGCACAAGAGGCGCGGCGCGCAGCCCGGCGACAACAAGTGGGTAGTCACGTCGTTCCACAAGGTGGAGTTCGAGGAGGAGGACCTCCTGAGCTGTCTCGACGACGAGAACAACGTGGTCGGCACGGGCGCGTCGGGCAAGGTGTACAGGGCCGTCCTTGGGAACGAGGATGTCGTGGCCGTGAAGAAGCTATGGCGAGTCGGCGGCGCCGCGGCGGCGAGGAAAGACAAGGACGGCATGAAGGACAGCTTAGAGGCGGAGGTGGCGACGCTGGGCCGGATCCGGCACAAGAACATCGTGAAGCTGTGGTGCTGCCTCCGCAGCGGTGACCGCGGCCTGCTGGTCTACGAGTACATGCCCAACGGCAGCCTGGGCGACCTTCTCCACGGCGGCAAGGGTGGCCTGCTGGACTGGCCGATGCGGCGCAGAATCATGGTGGACGCCGCGGAGGGGCTCTCCTACCTCCACCACGACTGCGCGCCGCCGATCGTGCACCGGGACGTCAAGTCCAACAACATCCTGCTCGACGCAGAGTTCGGCGCCAAGGTCGCCGACTTCGGCGTAGCCCGGTTCATCGACGACAACCGCGGCGGCCCCAACGCCGTGTCAGCCATCGCCGGCTCCTGCGGCTACATCGCTCCCGGTGAGCCGCCACGCCAGCGCTTCTTAACTCAGGAACTTCAAGTTCAATCCACTTGTGTTAATCTGTTGCCGATGAACTGATGACCGTGATGTGTCTGAACTGCAGAGTACTCGTACACGCTGCGCATCACGGAGAAGAGCGACGTGTACAGCTTCGGCGTGGTGATGCTGGAGCTGGTGACCGGCAAGAGGGCCGTGGGGCCGGAGCTCGGCGACAAGGACCTGGTGAGGTGGGTGCGCGGCGGCGTCGAGCGCGAGGGGCTGGACTCGGTGCTGGACCCGAGGCTCGCCGGCGAGTCGTGCAGCTGCAGGGAGGAGATGCGCAGGGTGCTCGGCGTCGCGCTGCTCTGCGCCTCCAGCCTCCCGATCAACCGGCCGTCGATGAGGTCCGTCGTGAAGCTGCTCCTCGAGGTCAGCAGCAAGCCCGCTGTGGCGGTGGTGGAGAAGGAACCTCTCGACGTGTGATCCATGCATGGCCATGTCTCATGGTCAGAGTAATAATTTGATAGTGGCTCACTTGGTTAGCATCGCTACACTTACTTACGATGAAGAATACATAGGTGTGAAATCTTAATGATGCAACATGTAGCAGCTTAACTAGCCAGCAGGAGACTCCATTAGCGAGGTTGATCTATGCAGTCGCAGCCTATGAAAACTCCTTTGTAACTCAGTTTGCTTGAGTGTATTTTTCTGTTGTTATCGTTGTCGCGGCACATTATACATGGACCCGTATCTATGGCCGGCTTGGATAAGAATATGTTCCTACGGATATCACGGCAAGCCAATTTCAGAAGAAAGTGACAGTCTAGCAGTGTACTGACGTAGTGGAGCACACTATTCAGTTGTGGTGGAAAGCTGAAAGAGAACAGGTACTAGCTCGCTGTGCAGAGGCGGTGCTGGCTTTCTTTCTTGCCTGCACTGTCTGCGTCCGAAAAGCTGGAGGTTTTTGTTTGCCGCTGCATGTGCTACTGCTGCCTAGTGTGGAGGACCATGCCTAGCTTGGAGCCCTCGAGTGCATGATAAAAGTCTGGTAATACAGTTGCAAACAGAAACAGGTGCGATGGCTGTCGGGATAGGGATAGATCCTACTCCTAGTAGGTAGGTAGCTTCGATTGTATGGTGAACGAGTAGTAATCTCGTGGTAGATTGCCATCAGGAGATCAAGTGCTCAAACGGAATGGTCCAGGGGATGGTCGATGTCTTCTCTGTGATGTGGATGAGGACTTGAACCAGTTTTTCCATTGTGCCTCGGCCCAATTTCTATGGAGTTGTTTCCGGGAATTTTTTTTTTTTTTTTGCGATGGCTAGGTTCGCAAGATGGTGTAACACAAATGAAATAGTTGCAGAGGAACGTAGTGCTTTCGTTCCTGGACGACTTATTATCGACAATGTCCTCTCTCTTTTTTTTGCGATGGATCGACAATGTCCACACATCATATGACTGCATACACTCTATTTGGAAGAGAAAAGGTAGACAAGGATGGTGCGCATCAAGATCGATATGATAAAAACCTATGATCGAGTTGAGTGGGCATATTTACAGGGTATAATGCAACAACTCGGTTTTGGAGAAGAATGGATCTCGCTTGTTATGCGGTGTGTCACCACTCTGAACTTTTAGGTCAAAATAAATGGTGAACTACTACCGGCTTTTAAACCCTTGGGTAAGCATGGATCTCGCTTGTTATACATAGATCCGTATCTATGGCAGACTTGGATAAGAATACACTTAAGCTACATTTCAGTCAACTGAAGATTCACTTTTGGGTCAGTCGATTTTGTGGCCACTAGATTTTTCTTTGAGATTTGTGATGTGTTTTTTCCCTGGCCTGTGTTGTTTGTTGCTGTGGGCTTCTTCTTCTTTTTTGACTGACCCCTATTTGGGTCGGTCGATTTCCTTCTGGGCCGAAACTCATTAACTGTGTGATCCAGCCCTCCTCTCCCTCCCTTTGTTTTTTTTAATGTGCTTTTGCTTTTGTTTTTATGTTTCTCTTTGTTAGTTGGTTTTATTTTTATTTTGTGGATATTTTTTGGGATGTTGGGTGAGTGTAATGTACACACATAAATAATTTGCAATATGTGCGAAATTTACACTACTATACGATTATTGTTTGCGTACTCAAAAAGTGTAATTTAAGAGCGAAGTTGTGTGCAAGTTTTGCAAACTTATTCTCTTTTTTGATGGGTAATGATAATGCTCCTAATTCATTCTTCCTTAGAAAAACTTACTATTCTGATTTTGTTTTAGTGTCTATTTTTTTTCTTAAAGGGTAATACCAATGTTAATAATCCATTCTTCCTTAGAAAAACTTACTATTCTGATTTTGTTTTAGTGTCTATTTTTTTCTTAAAGGGTAATACCAATGTTAAAAATTCATTCTTCCTTAGAATACCTCATTATTTTGATTGTGTTCTTGCTTTTATTTCATTTTATTTTTTCTTAAAGAGTAATACGTAAGCCAGTAATTCATTCTTTCTTGAAATCTTTGGTTTTGGGTTTTTAGTATTATTTTATTTCCTTTATTCTTTAATGATAATACCAATGCCTCATTTCTTCTCATGAAACTTCTTTTTTGTGAAAGTTACACTATTATATTGTTATTCTTGCATATTACAAAAAATGCACTTATTCGCGAAATATTTCATTTTTTAATTATTTTCTGTTCCTTTCTTCCTAACGGGAAACCAATGACACTAATTCATTGTTCCTTAGAAAACTTCAATATTTTAGTTTTGTTTAAGTTTTTATTTCATTTTCTCTATTCTTAAGGGTAATAGCAATACCTCTAATTCATTCCTACTTAGGATTTTTTTGTGAAATTTCACTATTTGTGTTTTTTCTTGCACATTATAAAAAAACATTGTTTCTATTCAAACTGCGTGCAAATTTTGTCATTATTTTTTTTACTTTTCTTTCTTCTTAAATGGTAATACCGATACCACTGATTCATTATTTTGATCCGGAGAAGTACAGACACCGTGGATCAAATACCAATGCCACTAATTCATTCTTTGTTTAGAAAAAATTCTTTTTGTGAAAAAAAATCAATATTATGTGTTTATTCTCGCATATTATAACAAAGCGCAATTTATGTGCTGATTGTGCGCAAATTTTGTCATTATTTTGTTTTAGTTTTATATCATTTTATTTCCTATTTAAGGGTATTTTTGCTTCATTTTTTTATTTCTGTTTTCTGTTTCAATGGGTTTTTCTATTTCCCTTTTCTTTCCTTTATTGGTTATTTTTGTTTTTTGTGGGATTTTGGCTGAGCGTAATTATATAGAAACAAAGAATATATAATATGTACAAAAATTTCATGATTATATGTACACTAAAAATGGGCAACTTCTGTGCAAATTGTTTGCAAAATAGTATTTTTTTTTCAGTTCCTTTCTTCTTAACGGGAAACCAATGACACTAATTCATTATTTCTTAGAAACCTCCACTATTTTAATTTTGTTTAAGTTTTTATTTTATTTTCTTTATTCTTTAAGGGTAATATCAATACCTCTAACTCATTCCTACTTAGGATATATTTTTTGTGAAATTTCATTATTTGTGCTTATTCTTGCATGTTGTAAAAAAGCACAGTTTCTATTCAAACCGTCAGCAAAAAAATTAATTATTATCTTTTACTTTTATTTCTTCTTAACCGGTAATACCGATACCACTAATTAATTATTTTGATCCGGAGAAGTAGAGACACCATGGATCAATACCAATGCCACTAGTTCTTTCTTTCTTTAGAGAAAATATTTTTGCGGAAAAGTTCACTATTACGTGTTTATTCTTGCATATTATAACAAAGCGCAATTTATGTGCAGATTGTGTGCAAATTTTGTCATTATTTTGCTCCAATTTTCTATATCATTTTCTTTCCAATTTAAGGGTATTTTTTGCTTCATTTTTTACTTTTGTTTTCTGTTTCTATGGGTTTTTCCTTTTCCCCTTTTCTTTCCTTCATTGGTTAATTTTGTTTTTTTGTGGGTTTTTTGCTGAGTGTAATTATATACAAACAAATAATATATAATATGTGCCAAAATTTCATGATTATATGTACACTAAAAATCGCAACTTCTGTGCAAATTGTTTGCAAAATATTTCATTATTTGTTTTATTATTATCAGTTCGTTTCGTCTTAACGCGAAACCAATGACACTAATTCATTGTTTCTTAGAAAACTTCAGTATTTAAAATTTTTAAAGTTTTTATTTCATTTTCTTTATTCTTTAAGGGTCATACCAATACCACTAATTCATTCCTAGTTAGGAATATTTTTTGTGAAGTTTCACTGTTTGTGCTTATTCTTGCATATTATAAAAAAGTGCAATTTCTATTTAAACCGTGTGCAAACTTTGTCATCATTATTTTTTTACTTTTTTTCTTCTTAAATGGTAATACATATACCACTAATTCATTATTTTGATCCAGAGACACCATGGATCAAATACGAATGCTACTAATTCATACTTTCTTTAGAAAATTTTCTTTTTGCAAAAAAAATCAGTTTTATGTATTTATGTGTTTATTCTTGCATATTATAACAAAGCGCAATTCATGTGCAGATTGTGTGCAAATTTTTTCATTAATTTTTTTGTTTTTATATAATTTTCTTTGCTATTTAAGGGTACTTTTGCTTCACTTTTTATTTCTGTTTTCTGTTTCAATAGGTTTTTCTTTTTCCCTTTTTCTTTCCTTTATCGATTATTTTTGTTTTTGTGGGTTTTTGGCTGAGTGTAATTATATACAAATAAATACTATATAATATGTGCCAAAATTTCATGATTATATGGATATTTTTGCATATTACGATAAAGTGTAATGTCGGTGCAAAGTTGTGCGCAAGTTTTTTTGGTTGTCTTTCTTCCTAAAGGAAATACATTATTTCAGTTACACTCCGTGAAAATTATAGTAGAATGCAAAAAATGCACTATTATATGTTTATTCTTTGCATATTTCAAAAAGTGTAATATCAGTGCAAATTGTTTGTAAGTTTTGAAAGTTATTTTTTTCTTTTTCTTTTTCTTTCTACTTAAAGGGTTTCATTCTTTCTTAGAAATCTTCATTATTTTGATTTTATTTTAGTTTTTTGTTGGAAAGTGTAATAGCAATGCCACAAGTGTTTTACTGTGTTTGTTCATTCATTCTAGTTTGTACTTAGTCCCTATTGAAATATTCAAATCGTCTTATATTTATGTACGCCTTATATTTATGTATGAAGACATCGGTTCACAAGTGTACGTGCATGCATGAATGGTTTGTACACATGCACCCGCAACTTAAAAATTCAATTTGAGTAAAGCATGGAAAAGGTATAGAAAAAAAGAGTGTTAACATAATGAAGCATGCACCTTACGGTTAGAGGCACGTTTGACTGAAACATGTTAGGGTCGGTCGACTGACCCAAATCTCGTCTTCCAGTCAGTTGACTTATAGCCATTCCCGCTGAACTTCATTCCACTTGTGTTAATTACTTAATTTGTTGCTGATGAACTGATGATGATCTCAACTACAGAGTACTCGTACACGCTGTGCATTACCGAGAAGAGCCACGTGTACAGCTTCGGCGTGGTGATGCTGGAGCTGGTGACCAGCAAGAGGGCCGTGGGGCCGGAGCTCGGCGACAAGGACCTGGTGAGCTGGGTGCGTGCTGCCATCGAGGACAAGGGGCTGGACTCGATGCTCGACCCGAGGCTCGCTGGCGAGTCATGCACCTGCAGGGACGAGATGCGCAGGGTCCTCGACGTCGCGCTCCTCTGCGCGACCGCGCCTCCAGCCTCCTGATCGATCGGCCGTCCATGAAGTCCGTTGTGAAGCAGTTGCTCGAGGTCAGCAACCACGCCGTCGCCGTGGTCGTGAAGGACAAGGAACCTCTTGATGTGTGATCCATGCATGGCCATGTCTCTATGTTAGAAGGGAGAGAAGGATTTGGTGGAATAGTTCGTTGTATTGCTTGAGCCTCGTGGGCATATATATAGGAGTACATGATCATCTTGGAGTACAAGGCAAGGTAGAATAATATCCCGAGCTTTTATTGTGTTCTTGCTTTTATTTCATTTTATTTTTTCTTAAAGAGTAATACATAAGCCAGTAATTCATTCTTTCTTAAAAACTTCGGTTTTAGGTTTTTAGTATTATTTTATTTCCTTTATTCTTTAATGATAATACCAATGCCTCATTTCTTCTCAAGAAACTTCCTTTTTGTGAAAATTACACTATTATATTGTTATTCCTGCATATTACAAAAAATGCGCAACTTATGTGCAACTTATTTGCAAAATATTTCATTTTTTTTTATTTTCTGTTCCTTTCTTCCTAACGGGAAACCAATGACACTAATTCATTGTTCCTTAGAAAACTTCAATATTTTAATTTTGTTTAAGTTTTTATTTCATTTTCTCTATTCTTAAGGGTAACAGTAATACCTCTAATTTATTCCTACTTAGGATTTTTTTGTGAAATTTCACTATTTGTGCTTTTTCTTGCACATTACAAAAAAGCATTGTTTCTATTCAAACTGCGTGCAAATTTTGTCATTATTTTTTTACTTTTCTTTCTTCTTAAATGGTAATACCGATACCACTGATTCATTATTTTGATCCGGAGAAGTAGAGACACCATGGATCAAATACCAATGCCACTAATTCATTCTTTCTTTAGAAAAAATCCTTTTTGTGAAAAAAATCAATATTATGTGTTTATTCTTGCATGTTATAACAAAGCGCAATTTATGTGCTGATTGTGCGCAAATTTTGTCATTATTTTGTTTTAGTTTTATATCATTTTCTTTCCTATTTAAGGGTATTTTTGCTTTATTTTTTATTTCTGTTTTCTGTTTCAATGGGTTTTTCTATTTCCCTTTTCTTTCCTTTATTGGCTATTTTTGTTTTTTTGTGGGATTTTGGCTGAGCGTAATCATATAGAAACAAAGAATATATAATATGTACCAAACTTTCATGATTATATGTACACTAAAAATGGGCAACTTTTGTGCAAATTGTTTGCAAAATAGTATTTTTTTTTCAGTTCCTTTCTTCTTAACGAGAAACCAATGACACTAATTCATTATTTCTTAGAAACCTCCACTATTTTAATTTTGTTTAAGTTTTTATTTCATTTTCTTTATTCTTTAAGGGTAATATCAATACCTCTAACTCATTCCTACTTAGGATATATTTTTGTGAAATTTCACTATTTGTGCTTATTCTTGCATATTGTAAAAAAGCACAATTTCTATTCAAACCTTCAGCAAAAAAATTAATTATTGCCTTTTACTTTTATTTCTTCTTAACCGGTAATACCGATACCACTAATTCATTATTTTGATCCGGAGAAGTAGAGAGACCATGGATCAATACCAATGCCACTAGTTCTTTCTTTCTTTAGGAAAAAATTTTTTGCGAAAAAATTCACTATTACGTGTTTATTCTTGCATATTATAACAAAGCGCAATTTATGTGCAAATTTTGTCATTATTTTGCTCCAGTTTTCTATATCATTTCCTTTCCAATTTAAGGGTATTTTTTGCTTCTTTTTTTACTTTTGTTTTCTGTTTCTATGGGGTTTTCCTTTTCCCTTTTCTTTCCTTCATTGGTTAATTTTGTTTTTTGTGGGTTTTTGGCCGAGTGTAATTATATACAAACAAATAATATATAATATGTGCCAAAATTTCATGATTATATGTACACTAAAAATCGTAACTTCTGTGCAAATTGTTTGCAAAATATTTCATTATTTGTTTTATTATTATCAGTTCCTTTCATCTTAACGGGAAACCAATGACACTAATTCATTGTTTCTTAGAAAAATTCACTACCTCATTTTTTTAGTTTTTGTTTCATTTTCTTTATTCTTTAAGGGTCATACCAATACCGCTAATTCATTCCTAGTTAGGAATATTTTTTGTGAAGTTTCACTGTTTGTGCTTATTCTTGCATATTATAAAAAAGCGCAATTTCTATGGGTGACGCTACGCGTCCGCCGGCGGATAACAGAAAAAGATCAGTCGCCTGCCTTGCCATTGGATGGAGCTGCAAATGGCCGTCTGATCTACCCACTAACCATCTCTACAACAAATGTTTTGTTGTAGTCCGCCCTCTGAAGCAACCTGCTTGTTTCAATCACGTGAACAAGTTTTTTTTTGCAACAGAGGTCATGTTGCGATTTTTTCTGCAACAGAGGTCTTGTTGTAAATTTTTTTTACATAAATTATTTGTAACAAATTTCTTGTTGCAGAATTTTTTGCAACAGAGATCTTGTTGCAGAAATTTTAGAAAGCTTTTTTTTGCGATAAGATCTCTATATATTTCCGCAACAAGATCTCTGTTGCGAAAAAAGAATCTGCAACACACCCTTTGTTGCAGAAAAAAGGCAATTGCAACACGATTGGAGGAGGTTTATGAGAGCGTTCTGTACGATGCAATGCTCTGGTTTTAAGAGATAAGACCGCATACGCGTAAGTGTGAGGCTCGAGGTAAGCACGTGGCAAGCGGAGCAGGCGGTGGACGAGCTTGTTAAAATCAGCCGGTTGATGTGAAACTTTTCCCGTGCTGAATGGAGGCACACCCCGAGCACTTAGCGAACAAAAAAAGATGTGAAACTTTTCCCAATTTCTATTCAAACCGTGTGCAAATTTTGTCATCATTATTTTTTTACTTTTCTTTCTTCTTAAACGGTAATACATGCTTAAGCGGCCGGCCACACAAGCGCAAGCAATCAGGGACGCCCGCGCGGGGTGCCTTGGCCACGCGGCGTGGCACAACCAAGCATCATAGGGCCGCGCAATTGTGGCGCGCTGATGCATGCGTGAAGCTAGGGTGCCGCAGCCGATCTGAACGGAGGAGAGTTGTGGAGGCCACAATCCAATATTGGAGCAGAGACGCGCGGTGAGACGATGGCAGACGGGCGACTCAATCCTACCTTAGATTAGATCGGAGAACAAAAAAGAAAACCGATCAATTAATCAACGAGAGAAAAAAATCCAATCAATGAATCGGGTAAAAGACTCTCTAGGGCAGCCGATCAACACGACCGGCAAACAAACCCTAGATACGGGCGGCGCGGCCCCCGGCTGCAGTCATGGAGGCCGACCGCCCCGGGGGCGGCGCGTGGGTGCGGAAGCGGCGGCGGCTAGGGTTTAGAACCCGGAAACTGATAACAAGTTAGAAGGGAGAGAGGGATTTGGTGTAATAGTTCGTTGTATTGCTTGAGCCTCGTGGGCATATATATAGGAGTACATGATCATCTTGGAGTAAGGCAAGGTAGAATAATATCCTACGCTATTTCATCTTTCCTAACAATCAATATACTCAACATTCAGAAAGCAATGCTAGTTTGGTAGTGGCTTATGCTTTTTTTCGATGCAGAATAGCTCTGAAATCTTAGCTCCAATAGCAATCTAGGCCTATTTTTTAATAGAAGTTTTTCGATTATTCATCAATGTCAGGGTAATAAAGAATATTAAAAATAAAAAAATTACATTCAGATTTGTAGACTACCTAGCGACGACTCAAACAATGAAGCGAGCCGAAGGTATGCTGCCGTTGTCACCCCTAGCTTATCAGAGCCGGACAAACCTGGTTGTAGTATCGGAGCCGGACAAACCTTGCTGTAGTATCGGAACCGGGCAGTCATTCTCCATGAAACTAAACACAGTTGTACAATGGCCATCCAGATTTAATATCCCAAAATTTCAGATATTTTTTAGATTTCCTGATACTGTTTAATGTCATATTCATATAGGGGGGGGGGGGGTGTCGCCCGTGAGCCACAAATCCTCGTCCACCACATCTCCAACAGCAGCCACATGGTATAATTCTTCTCCATAATCTGCATACGTATTGCAACAAATAAACATTAAACTCATCTAAATTTAATACAAAATAAATAGTACGCATAACAGTAATTTCATCAATCCACAACAATAAATTATTACATAATTCATCCAAAACATCAAATTCAACACAAAATTATTGAGGTAATATAACCAGTGGTGCTTAAACTTGCCATCAATGTTCACTTTAATGTCTAAACTTGAAAAATACGCCAAACTGGTTATAGAACTTGGCCCGAGCGTGCAAATACGGTGCTAATCCAATCCGCAGACGTATAATGCGCTGACGTGGCACCGTATTTTGATTAGCATTAATGTACGTCTCCATGACCAGTGGACCCCACATGCATGTAAGAATAAAGGAAAATTACCGAACCAACCTGTGCTTGGATGGTTAGAGGGACTGTGGTATTCCCAGCCCACCAGGGTTCAAATCCTGGTGCTCGCATTTATTCCTGGATTTATTCAGTGGGAGGAGACGTCCCGTCGACGATGAGGTGCCTACGATGACTTCGTCAATTTTAAGATGATATGCCGACTCAGTATTTCGGAGGTGCTCATAGGCATAGAGTTTGCGTGTGTGCATTCATAGGGATGAGTGTATGCGCGTGTATATGAGCGCTTACTTCTGTAGTGTGTTCAAAAATAAATAAAGAAAAATTAAACGATTAAAAAGTCCCCTCCTGGACTCGAACTTACAAAGAGAAGCTAGCTTACGCAGACCCGTACAAATACACCACTCATGTCTTCTTGTCAACTAAAGACAATGACTTTCTAGGTTTATAATGACTTTTATATTATAAATGAACACGCTTGTGAGTAGGTTCTTTTGGTGACCAAGCTCCATGGAGCCCTTTATTTTTGAAAAATTCAAAATTCAATTTCCCGGTTTCAATAAAATCTGAAAAATAGATATGCAAGTATAAAAGGATGAAATGTATATGTGTGCAAAAAATCAGGATGAAATGTCTTGAAATGCAACCTATACAAAAAAGATAAAATTCTGGACTTTAAGAATGAATAGTATGATGTGTTAAAAAGCCCCAGATTTGTTATTTTTGGATTGCCCTCATTTCAACGTATTTTGTTCTGATAATTTACACACATGTACGTTATGCCTCAATGTATATCTGTATTTTTTTCAGAATTTTTTGAAATATAAAAATATGAATTTTGAATTTTGCAAGAGTAGGCCTCCATGGAGCTCGGTCTCCAAAAGCAACTTTTGCACGCTCGTGTGGTTTTAAATGAGTTGCTGTTTGTGCGGCACATGTTGCACTTGTAAGCTTTTTCAAAAACATTAGTATTTGTAAAATGTACGTAACTATAATGATAGTAATAAAAATGACTTTCAAACGTTCGTGTGTTATAAATATTATACATACAAAAATTAACTTATTTAGGAAAAAATCAAGTAATTTTAAACAGTATTGATGTTTTATTTTTGAAAAAAAATCATATAAATAAAATAGTATTTCTGATTATAATTTTTTGTATAATTTATAATAGTACAAATATTTTCCAAATTACTTAAGTTATATAGAAATTAAGAATATATGCCACGAGTGAAAGTTATCACAGGTGAATAATAATAAAAATGTTTGTATCCATAATTTTGTACAATTTAAATGCAATCCACGAGAGTATATACTTTTTTGTAAATTTACTAAATAATTAATAGTTCCATATTTACTATATGTTTTCAATAAAATCTGCATGCAAACAAGTAAACATCTTTTACAATTATGAGAACATTTTTTGAATAAGGTATTTTATTTGAAATTTATAACACGTGGGTAGTCAAAATATGTTTACTGTGATATTAGTTTACAAACTTCTTTACAAATTTCTGAAAAACATAAGATGTGCGAAATGGGTTGCACTGACTGTACCTCATTTAAAAGCCATGAACTTGTTCCTACATAAGGCTCGTCATAGTGGGGAGTAACTTAGAATAGTGTTATGCATATGACACTAGTCTAAGTTATTACCTTCATAATGCAAAGTAACATAATAGTATTATCATAGATGGCTTCACGTAGACTCATCTTGTCTTAGAAAGCGTTATGTTACAGTAACATATTATGTTACCACCTCTCATTAATTACTTGCCACATAAGCAGATTTTTCTCGAATTGTGCTATGTTACTAGCTAATTTACTCCCACTATGACTAGCCTAAGACATTAAGAAAGTTATCATTATTGGTCATTCAAAAGTGAATAGCAGAGTGTCACAGGAAGACCTTTGCTAGCCCCACATCGCAAGTTTGAGTCACAACGATTTCAATTTTTTACGTTGATTTTCCATTTTGTGTTGACATGTGGGGCCCACTAGTCATAGAGACATATATATAGTAAGCCATCTGTTGAAAAGTGAGTCCCATGTCACGTGTGAATGCTTATCAAGATACGGTGCCACGCCAGTGCATTATACTTCTGCGGATTGGATTAGCACCGTATTTACACGCTCGTTCCAAGTTCTAGAACCAATTCAGCGTATTTTTCAAGTTCATGCACTAAAATAAATATTGATGACAAGTTTAAGCACCACTGGTGATATTACCTCCAGATTATTCAACCAAAAATATAACAAAGTTCATCACACATGACATGAAACTTGAAGATCTCCATGTGCATCGGGATCTCTAGTGTCATGGTAGGCCCTAAGAAAGCGTCGGACTCAGTCTTGCCTTCTACACGGCCGCACCGATTTTCCCATGAGATAATAGAAGGTATAAATCAAATCTTTCCCATGATCATAATGTGAAGAAACAAATCCATAGACATTCCTAAACCGACGTCAAAAGTATCGTTGAACCTCTTGTCGGTCCTTTCGCAAGTATTCATGGCCGAAAAAAGAACCACCATGTGTCGGCCTCTTGTTTGTGTGCATCATCAAAATCAACGCAATGTCCTCCTCTTCGGTCATGTAAAATTTCTTGCCGGATGAGAAATCATCCTACAAAGAGGGCGAATCAATTGAATGCCAAAATCTTCATCACAAACTATACATTTGTGCGCGCGCGCACACACACACACACAAAACGAGTGAAACATTTTTTTTTACCTTGTAGGCAATAGCTCGATCATCTACAATGCGAGAAGAAGAAAATCGGTCGGCTACTCGACGAAGCCAAGGAGATTGCTACACCGCCACCGAGGGCTTCGTTGACGACAAGATGTCAACTTTGTGGTGAAAATACAACAATGACACGACGTTGTTGATGTGGACATAGACCTAGGGTAGGGTAACAAGCCTGACCTATACGTCCTACCTAAAGTTCTTGTCCTAAGAACAAAGAAGTTCAAGAATCAGAAGAAGAGATCCAGCAAAGGTGTCGAGCGAAGTCCACTCGACCTGTCAATCACTCGGAGACCTCTCTTATCTAGGTCACTCGACCATAAAACCACTCGACATATTAGAAGACCTAAAGCCGCTCTGCGCAGCAACGGTCGAGCATTTATTCACATAATTAATGATCATTTGTAACACTTTAATACAGACGTTACCTGTAACGCCCCCTCTTAATGTACATTGAACCCTGTGTAACGGAGGAGAGCTGGGGTCTTGGCGTACCCTATATAAGCCACCTCCTCCTCTGGGACAAAGATTCGCACCCCCTGTAACTCACACGCACATAATCCAGTCGACCGCCTCCGGGCTCCGAGATGTAAGGCTGTTACTTCCTCCGAGAAGGGCCTGAACTCGTAAACCTTGCGTGTACAACTCCTCCATAGCTGAGATCTTGCCTCTACATTCCTACCCCCCTATTCTACTATCAGACTTAGAACCACGACAGTTGGCGCCCACCGTGGGGCCGGTGTCTTAGCGAATTGTTGGAGAAGTTACAATTTTTCCGATCCTCTTCATCATGGTTTCAGGTGGAGTTCTGGTTGAGGGCCGCGAGATCCGTCTCGGCGCACTCATGTTCGTCGCCGACGACTCCGCTTGGCTTAAGGACGCTCCACTCGACGTCGACGCGCTCCCCGTCCGCGGGGCAACGCACTTTCGCGCGTGCATCCGTGGCATCCTTTTGCGGCAGCCGTCGACCCAATATCGGTCGGCTCCTGTGGCGTCCTCCCTCCCTGTGGCCCGCCGACGCAAACGTTCCGGTCGGTCGAGGCTTCAGCAGTGGGTGAGGCACGCGGTGGCTCGTCAATCGGCCACCCCCCAAGTCGCGGCGATCGAGCCCGACGAATCTCTCTACGGCCTATTCCACTGGCTCCGCAGAGACTGCATCCGAGTGCGACAGCAGTGATCCTGCGGCGGAGGTCTTGATAGTCGATGGACCACGCAGTGCTCCCGGCTTTCCCCGCGCCGACGGTGGCGACGGCGGAGGCGATCCGTCGCATGCCCATGAAGAGTATCTCCCCGAGCCCCTCACTTCGCTACAGCGGGAAGAACTTCGCCGCCGGAACATGGATGTGCTTCACACTCCTATAGTTGGAGAGACCCCTGAGGCCCGTGCCTTAGAAGACGCGCGCTTGGCCAATCTGGCTGAGCGCACTCGACTGGAGAACCTCCAGCGAGCACTCGACGAGCGAGCGCGTCAACGGGTTCCAGAATCTAGTCGACGTCAGCTCTTTCCACCTCCGACCCAGGTATATCGAACTACGATCCAAAATCTTACAGCTGCGGCTCGAATAGTAGAGTCAATTCAGCCTTCCCAGCAGAAGCCGGCAGAGGTCTAATGCAGATCAGAGCTTTACTCTGAGCAACGAGAGAGCAGAATACAGCTGTGTCGCAGTCGCGGAATAGGACACATAGCAGGTCCGTTGTTGCAGATACAGTCCAGTCGTCTCACAGCCCAAGATCGCCCCGAGGCGTGAGGGACGCGGAGACCGGCGTGACCAATACATAAACCGTGAGCAGTATGATCACCGACTCGATCGTGATGATCGTCGTCGAGTGCCCACACCTCCCCAAGGAGTGGGTCATACGTGCCTCGACAACAGGATGACAGACGCCCTCACAGTGTTGGGCGAAGGATTCCAGTCGACCCCAGGGAACCAAGCTTTGATGCGAGATCCATTCTCGTTCAAGGTTTCGTCGACAGGAACAGGCACACAGAGAAGGCCCCGACAGAGATTTACCAGCAAGCAGCAGAGTGCATGTCTCAGGTCCAGAGTGCTTCAGCAGAGCCATCAGGGCCGCAGTGATTCCTCCCAACTTCAGGTTGGCGACTGGAGTCAGTAAGTTCACTGGGGAGTCCAAGCCTGACACTTGGCTCGAGGACTACCGAGTGGCTGTTCAGATCGGCGGCGGCAATGATGAAGTGGCCATGAAACACTTGCCTCTGATGTTAGAGGGCTCAGCTAGAGCATGGCTGAACCAATTAGCACCCAGCAGCATTTATACTTGGGAAGATCTTGCCCGAGTGTTTGTCAGAACCTTCGAAGGAACATGCAAGCGACCAGCAGGGTTGACAGAGCTGCAGTCTTGTGTGCAGAAGCCGAATGGAACTTTGAGGGATTATATCCAAAGATGGATCACACTGCATCACACGGTAAAGAACGTGTCCGATCATCAGGCAGTCTGTGCCTTCAAGGAAGGCGTCAAGTATAGAGAGTTAAATCTGAAGTTCGGTCGGACCGGAGACATGTCTCTGAGTCGAATGATGGAGATTGCCACCAAGTATGCCAATGGTGAAGAAGAGGATCGGCTCCGGAGTGGCAAGCACAAATCAGTCGCCCCTGAAACTGGAGGAGGAAATTCCAGTCAGAAGCAGAAGCGCAAAGCCGAGCCAGTTGCTCCTGGAAAAGCCTTGGTCGTGACTCAAGGAAAGTTTAAGGGAAAACCCAAATGGCCTCGGAACCCCAAGAAAATCAAAGACCAAGATGGAAATGATGTGTTGGATTTGCCGTGCCACATTCACACAAAGAAAGATGAAGAGGGTAAACTCATTTACCCGAAACATACCACTCGATAGTGTCGGCTCTTGATCCAGTAGTTCCAGGGGAAACAACCCAAAGATAAGAAAAAGGAGTCGGACAAAGTTGAGGACAAAGAAGATAGCGATGATGGATACCCCCAGGTCAATTCCACCCTGATGATTTTTGTTGATGTTGAAAGCAAAAGTCGATTGAAAGTTATCAACAGAGAAGTGAATATGGTTGCTCCGATGACACCCAGTTATCTGAAATGGTCTCAGACTACCATCACATTGGACCAGTCCGATCACCCGACGCACATAGCCACCCCTGGGAGGCAAGCTTTGGTGGTCGACCCAGTTGTCGAAGGCACTCGACTGACTAAAGTTTTGATGGATGGTGGCAGTGGCCTGAATATACTGTATGCAGAGACGTTGAAAGGGATGGGCATTCCGATGTCCAGGCTCAGTACCAGTAATATGAGTTTCCATGGAGTCATTCCAGGCAAGAAAGCTGAATCACTCGGCCAGATTGCTCTTGATGTGGTTTTCGGTGATTCCAAGAATTACCGCAAAGAAAAGTTGACGTTTGAAGTTGTAGATTTCCAGAGCGCTTTTCACGCTATTCTGGGCAGGCCAGCCTATGCGCGTTTCATGGCTCGACCATGCTATGTGTACCTCAAGTTGAAGATGCCTGGTCCCAGAGGTGTGATCACTATTACTGGCAATCGGAAGAAGGCAGAAGAGTGCTTCGAGAAAGGCTCGAAGATCGCCGATGCTCAGATGGCAGTGGTGGAATTGCAGGAGTATCAGAAAAATGCAGATCCGAGTGATTTGCTGCGAGCTAAGAAGCCTGCAACCGATTTGGCATTTCAGTCGTCCGGGGAAACAAAACCGATTCATATCCACCTGACCGACTCCAACGCTGCTCCGACCCACATTTCGACACCACTCGACTCCAAATAGGAAGAAGCGCTCATCCGGTTCCTCCGTGAGAACTGGGACATCTGCGCATGGAAACCTTCTGACATGCCAGGTGTTCCCAGGGGACTGGCTGAGCATCGTTTGCGAGTCGACCCAAAGGCAAAACCGGTCAAGGAACATCTTCGACGGTCCGCCGTACAGAAGAGAAAAGCGATCGGTGAAGAAGTGGCTCGACTCCTTGCAGCTGAGTTTATCCGAGAGATTTACCACTCCGAGTGGTTAGCTAATGTCGTCATGGTCACTAAGAAGGACGATTCACTTCGCATGTGCATCGACTTCAAGCATATCAATCGGGCCTTCCCAAAGGATCACTTCCCTCTCCCCCGCATCGATCAAATAGCCGACTCGACTGCGGGGTGCGAGCGTTTGTCCTTTTTGGACGCTTATTCCGGGTATCACCAGATCCGTCCGTATGGACCCGATGAAATTAAAACAACTTTCATCACCCCATTCGGGTGCTTCTATTATGTCACTATGCCGTTCGGTCTGAAGAATGCTGGAGCCACGTTCATGCGGATGATCCAGAAGTGTTTACTCACTCAAATCAGTCGAAATGTGGAGGCATACATGGATGACATTTTGGTCAAGTCACGTAAAGGTTCTGACCTAATGGCTGACCTTGCTGAAACCTTTGCCAACCTCCGAAGGTACAATATCAAGCTTAATCCATCAAAGTGCACATTCGGAGTTCCAGGAGGAAAATTACTCGGTTTCCTCGTTTCCGAACGAGGGATCGACACTAACCCCGAGAAAGTTGGTACCATACTCCAGATGAAATGCCCCGTGCGTGTGCATGATGTCCAGAAGCTTACTGGTTGCTTGGCCGCCTTAAGTGGATTCATTTCCAGACTCGGTGAGAAGGCACTACCCCACTACCGACTGATGAAGAAGTCAGATAAGTTCGAGTGGACTCCCGAAGCTGATACAACATTTGCAGAGCTAAAAGCCCTGCTTTCCACCCAGCTGGTGCTTGCTGCTCCAATCAGCAAAGAACCTTTGCTGCTTTATATTGCAGCCACTGGACAAGTCGTCAGTACAGTACTTACAGTCGAGCGAGAAGAAGAAGGAAAAGCCTATAAAGTTCAGCGCCCAGTTTACTATGTTTCTGAAGTTTTAACTCCGTCAAAACAGAGATACCCGCACTATCAGAAGCTTGTTTTCGGGATTTACATGACCACGAAAAAGGTTGCTCACTATTTCTCTGACCACTCTATCACAGTCGTCAGCGACGCTCCATTATCGGAGATTCTGCACAACAAAGATGCAACTTGTCGAGTGGCAAATGGGCGATTGAACTCCTTCCCTTAGATATCAAGTTTGAGGCAAAGAAAGCTATCAAGTCCCAAGTAATAGCTGATTTCCTCGCTGAGTGGATTGAACAGCAACTGCCGACTCAAGTTCACTCGGAGCACTGGACTATGTTCTTTGACGGTTCCAAGATGCTGAATGGTTCTGGTGCCGGGGTGGTACTTGTATCCCCCCAAGGAGATAAGCTCAGATATGTACTTCAGATTCATTTTGATTCCTCCAATAATGAAGCAGAATACGAGGCACTCTTGTATGGGTTGCGCATGGCCATTTCACTCGGCGTCCGTCGCCTCATTGTCTATGGCGACTCAGATTTGGTGGTCAATCAAGTGATGAAAGAGTGGGATGTCAGAAGCCCAACCATGACTGGTTACTGCAATGCAGTAAGAAAGCTAGAAAAGAAATTCGAGGGGTTAGAGCTTCATCATATACCCCGACTGAAAAATCAAGCAGCTGATGATTTGGCTAAAATAGGTTCCAAGAGAGAAGCCATTCCCAACAATGTGTTTCTAGAACACATCCACGCACCATCAGTTCAAGAGGATCCTTTCACCGAAGAAGCCCTGCAACCAAAGAGTGCCACCGGTCCGAATGAAGTTGAGGTTCCAGCAGTGGTCGACCTGGCCATGGAAGTTTTAGTCATCACTCCCGACTGGACGATGCCGTACATCGTGTACATCCTGAGGAAAGAACTCCCAGAGAATGAAGAAGAGGATCGACAGATTTTCCGTCGATCCAAGGCCTTTACTGTGATAAAGGGACAGTTATACAGAGAAAGCGCGACTGGAGTCAGTCAGAAATGTATAACGCCAGAAGAAGGTCAAATAATTCTTGACGATATCCACTCGGGGACTTGTGGTCACCATGCGTCCTCTCGGACCATTGTGGCTAAAGCATACCGAGCGGGATTTTACTGGACAAGAGCAAATGAGATGGCGAAAGAGATAGTTCATAAATGTGAAGGATGTCAGTTCTACTCCAATATGTCGCACAAACCTGCGTCGGCCCTGAAGACCATTCCACTCGTCTGGCCCTTCGCTGTTTGGGGATTGGATATGGTTGGGCCACTGAGAACTGGCAGGAGCGGCTTCACTCATGTGCTAGTGGCAGTCGACAAGTTTACTAAATGGATCGAAGCTAAGCCCATCAAGAATCTTGACGCTTGCACTGCTATCAGCTTCATCAGAGAATTGATATTCAGATATGGAGTTTCGCATAGCATTATCACAGATAATGGGTCAAACTTCAACTCCGACAAGTTCAGAGCCTTTTGCGCCTCTCAAGGCACACGAGTCAACTACGCTTCAGTCGCTCATCCCCAGTCAAATGGACAAGCGGAAAGAGCAAACGGCCTAATCCTCAAAGGACTAAAGCCCCGACTTATGCGCGATCTCAAGCACGCAGCAGGCGCATGGGTCGACCAACTTCCATCAGTTCTCTGGGGGTTGAGGACCACCCCTAATTGGTCAACTGGACGAACTCCATTCTTTCTGGTCTATGGAGTGGAAGCGGTTCTGCCGAGTGATTTGCTTCACAATGCACCCCGAGTCGAGCTCTACTCTGAAGATGAAGCAGAACAAGCCCGGCAAGACGAAGTCGACCTCCTAGAAGAAGAAAGAGAGATGGCCATGATCCAGTCGACTATTTATCAGCAAGATTTGCGTCGATTCCACGCCAGAAATGTGAAGAGTCGAGCTTTCCAAGAAGGAGACTTGGTCCTCCGAGTGGATCAACAGAAACCACACAAGCTCGCTCCTACTTGGGAAGGTCCCTTCATCGTCACCAGAGTTCTCCACAATGGAGCGTACCATCTTTACAATATCGATCGCCAGATTGATGAGCCACGAGCTTGGAATGCGGAGCTGCTCCGCCCCTTTTATTCTTAAGCACTCATTCGGATGAGATGTAATAAGGAATACCTTTTTAGTTTATCAGCAACAAGAGCTTTGCAGTTTTTATTTTTCGGAATATTTGTTGTCGCCTGTGTTAACAGTCTGAAATCCCCCAGTGGGTGACTTAGCTGCGAATCCGTTTCGCCTAAGTTTCTGAAATCCTACCGAGTGCGGAGCCAGCCTCCCACTCGGGGGCTTAGATGCGAATCCGCTTCGCCTAAGTTTAAAAAATCATACCGAGTGGTGAGCCAGCCTCCCACTCGGGGGCTTAGCTGCAGTCCAAGTACTCGCCTAAGTTTAAAAAAAATCATACCGAGTGGTGAGTCAGCCTCCCACTCGGAGGCTTAGCTGCAGTCCAAGTACTCGCCTAAGTTTAAAAAATCCTACCAAGTGGTGAGCCAACCTCCCACTCGGGGGCTTAGATGCAGTCCAAGTACTCGCCTAAGTTTAAAAAATCCTACCGAGTGGTGAGCCAGCCTCCCACTCGGGGGCTTAGCTGCAGTCCAAGTACTCGCCTAAGTTTAAAAAATCCTACCGAGTGGTGAGCCAGCCTCCCACTCGGGGGCTTAGCTGCAGTCCAAGTACTCGCCTAAGTTTAAAAAATATCCTACCGAGTGGTGAGCCAGCCTCCCACTCGAAGGCTTAGTTGCATTCCAAGTACGCGCCTAAGTTTAAAAAATCCTATCGAGTGGTGAGCCAGCCTCCCACTCGGGGGCTTAGCTGCAGTCCAAGTACTCTCCTAAGTTTAAAAATCCTACCGAGTGGAGAGCAATCCTCCCACTCAGAGGCTTAGCTGCAGTCCAAGCACTCGCCTAAGTTTAAAAAATCCTACCGAGTGGAGAGCAATCCTTCCACTCGGAGGCTTAGCTGCAGCTCAAGCACTCGCCTAAGTTTAAAAAATCCTACCGAGTGGAGAGCAATCCTCCCACTCGGAGGCTTAGCTGCAGGCTAAGCACTCGCCTAAGTTTAAAAAATCCTACCGAGTGGAGAGCAATCCTCCCACTCGGAGGCTTAGCTGCAGTCCAAGCACTCGCCTAAGTTTAAAAAATCCTACCGAGTGAAGAGCAATCCTCCGACTCGGAGGCTTAGCTGCAGTCTAAGCACTCGCCTAAGTTTAAAAAATCCTACCGAGTGGAGAGCAATCCTCCCACTCGGAGGCTTAGCTGCAGTCCAAGTACTCACCTAAGTTTAAAAATCCTACCGAGTGGAGAGCAATCCTCCCACTCGGGGGCTTAGCTGCAGTCCAAGTACTCGCCTAAGTTTAAAAATCCTATCGAGTGAAGAGCAATCCTCCCACTCGGAGGCTTAGCTGCAGTCCAAGCACTCGCCTAAGTTTAGAAAATCCTACCGAGTGGAGAGCAATCCTCCAACTTGGAGGCTTAGTTGCAGTCCAAGGACTCGCCTAAGTTTAAAAAATCCTACCGAGTGGAGAGGAATCCTCCCACTCGGAGGCTTAGCTGCAGTCGAAGCACTCGCCTAAGTTTAAAAAATCCTACCGAGTGGAGAGCAATCCTCCCACTCGGAGGCTTAGCTGCAGTCGAAGCACTCGCCTAAGTTTAAAAAATCCTACCGAGTGGAGAGCAATCCTCCCACTCGGAGGCTTAGCTGCTGTCCAAGCACTCGCCTAAGTTTAAAAAATCCTACCGAGTGGAGAGTAATCCTCCCACTCGGAGGCTTAGCTGCAGTCTAAGCACTCGCCTAAGTTTAAAAAATCCTACCGAGTGGAGAGCAATCCTCCCACTCGAAGGCTTAGCTGCAGTCTAAGCACTCGCCTAAGTTTAAAAAATCCTACCGAGCGAAGAGCAATCCTCCCACTCGAAGGCTGAGCTGCAGTCCAAGCACTCGCCTAAGTTTAAAAAATCCTACCGAGTGGAGAGCAATCCTCCCACTCGGAGGCTTAGCTGCAGTCCAAGCACTCGCCTAAGTTTAGAAAATCCTACCGAGTGGAGAGCAATCCTCCCACTCGGGGGCTTAGCTGCAGTCCAAGCACTCGCCTAAGTTTAAAAAATCCTACCGAGTGGAGAGCAATCCTCCCACTCGGAGGCTTAGCTGCAGTCCAAGCACTCGCCTAAGTTTAGAAAATCCTACCGAGTGGAGAGCAATCCTCCAACTCGGAGGCTTAGCTGCAGTCCAAGGACTCGCCTAAGTTTAAAAAATCCTACCGAGTGGAGAGCAATCCTCCCACTCGGAGGCTTAGCTGCAGTCGAAGCACTCGCCTAAGTTTAAAAAATCCTATCGAGTGGAGAGCAATCCTCCCACTCGGAGGCTTAGCTGCAGTCCAAGCACTCGCCTAAGTTTAAAAAATCCTACCGAGTGGAGAGCAATCCTCCCACTCGGAGGCTTAGCTGCAGTCCAAGCACTCGCCTAAGTTTAAAAAATCCTACCGAGTGGAGAGCAATCCTCCCACTCGGAGGCTTAGCTGCAGTCCAAGCACTCGCCTAAGTTTAAAGAATCCTACCGAGTGGAGAGCAATCCTCCCACTCGGAGGCTTAGCTGTAGTCCAAGTACTCACCTAAGTTTAAAAATCCTACCGAGTGGAGAGCAATCCTCCCACTCGGGGGCTTAGCTGCAGTCCAAGCACTCGCCTAAGTTTAAAAATCCTACCGAGTGAAGAGCAATCCTCCCACTCGGAGGCTTAGCTGCAGTCCAAGCACTCGCCTAAGTTTAAAAAATCCTACCGAGTGGAGAGCAATCCTTCCACTCGGGGGCTTAGCTGCAGTCCAAGTACTCGCCTAAGTTTAAAAATCCTACCGAGTGGAGAGCAATCCTCCCACTCGGAAGCTTAGCTGCAGTCCAAGAACTCGCCTAACTTTAGAAAATCCTACCGAGTGGAGAGCAATCCTCCCACTCTGAGGCTTAGCTGCAGTCCAAGTACTCGCCTAAGTTAGAAAAAACATCCCGATCCGCAAGGACGACGAGGTGCGGGTCGACTGCTACCTTCTCCTTCCCCATCAGCAAGGAGGATGAAGTACATGTCGACTTTATTTTCCACCTCAGAGCTGCATCCCAAGCACAAAGATTATTCCGAGTGAAAAACAAATTCCAGTCGAAAGCAAACACCAGCATATTCGGAAATAAATCAAGTTCGGATAAATCCCAAAGTTCCAGACGGCAAATCAAAAGTATTCGAGCACCAAGCCCGAAGAAGTTTAACGGTTACACAATCACTCGGCATTCTGAGGCAAATAGAAGCGAATTATAATGTTTTTCGGTCACGCATCAGGAGAAGGACTGGCTGGGTCGCAGAAACTGTCAAGGTCAATGCTATCTGCAATGCGAGTGGCGGCATCAAGGAACGTGTCCATGAAAGACTGGAACGTGTGCCTCTTCGTGTTAGCAACCTTGAGCTCCGCCAGCTTGTCTTCTTTGACATCCTTGCAGTGCACTCGAACCAGAGACAGAGCGATGTCAGCACCACAGCGAGCAGATGACTTCTTCCATTCTTGCACGCGCTCAGGGATTTGATTCAGTCGAGCCATCAAAGACTCGAGATCTTGAGACAGTTCCGCCTGAGGCCAAAGTTTAGCATCAACCCAAGTCATTGCAGCTTTCAAGCGGGCTAGATAAGCAACCGCGCTGTCCATGCGAGACTCCAACCGCAGCACATTCATTGCAACATCATCTTTGACTGGGCAGTTGATGGGATCAAGACCCGTCTCGACCCGCCCGGTTTCTGCTTCAAAGTCTTGGCAAAATTCTACACGGTCGAGTGAATGATGAGTCGGTCGGAATAGTCTTGTCAGTTGACAGAAATAAGACAGAGTAGTCAATACCTTCAAGCTTCAAGACTAGCTTCGCAGCAAGTTGGCCCAAATAAGACTCTAGCTCGCCATTCTTGTCCTTGAGGCTTCCAAGTTCGTCGGTCAGTTTCTCCTTGTCCTTCTTCAGTCGCTCGACCTCCTGATTGGCATCAGATACAACAGTCTTCAGCTTGGAGTTTTCTTCTTCTAACTTGCCGACTGAAGCAAGCTTCTTGTCAGCAAGCGCTGTCTTCTCGCGCGCCGCCTTCTGTGCTGCGGCAAGACCCTTCTTCTCCAAGGCTTGCTTCATTTTCTCTAAAGAAATAACATTCTTCAGACGGGCTTGGAGTTGGCGGTTTCCACTACATACATCTGCTCAAGTGAAGCCCACTCGGTTCAAAAATGGAAAGGAAAAATGCCAGCATTGGGATATAAAGTGGTCGATTGGTTACCTCCCATGGCAGCTACTTCATCACGAGCGGTCTTGAGATTCTTCTTGGCCAGTTCCAGATCAAGGTTGAGGTTGATTTGCTGTTTGTTCATGGCAGAAAGTTGAGCCCCAAGATCACAAGATTTCTGCAGTTATAACCATATCAGTCGAAAGAGATAAAAAGACATCACAATGATAATTATTCTAAGACTACCGCCAAATCAAACATTCAAACGACAGTCTCAGGGACTACACCCAATGGGTGCACTTAGCGTGCCCCCACTGATTTTCAGACCACAGTCAACAGTCGACTGACTTTCACACAAAAAAAGAGAGAGAGGGTTCCTATTCTCAGACCACAGTCGACTGCCCGCAGTCAACTATGGTCTCGGGGACTACACCCAGTGGGTGCACTCAGCGTGCCCCCACTAGTGCAAAGAATCAGTTCGAATCGACGCAAAGAGATATACAATTTCCGAACAGACCGCACCCCAATGGGTGATCAGACAAGAAAAACGGTCGATCAAAAAATCAACTAACCTGGACATTGGCTTGCATAGCAGCTCCGGTGTTGAAGGCCACCTGACTGGCCTCATGCACCACCTTCATCTGCCCCATCACAGGGTTCAGCTGAAGAAGAGGTTCTTTGGCAGCAACCGATGGATTGTCCGGGGTTTGGTATGCAGTAAAAAGTGACGAAGGTAGAGCAATTGAAGCAGCCGCCGGATCTGAAGCATGGAGTGACGTCGGTGCAGCAGGAGGCTGAGTAGCTGATCTTGAGGGGCAATCAGTCGACAGAGGCACATCGAAGGTGATGTTGGTTCGAGCTGGATCTGTCGATCGCTCGACCGTCGTCCCAGGCATCCCAGTCGACCGAGGAACCTGGGCTTCAGACGCCTTCCCGCCCGGCTCCTTGTCCTTCCTCCTCCTTCCTCTCAGCAGTACTTCTTCTTCATCAGCTGGGAGCACAACAACGTCTCGTGGGGCTGCAATAAACAGACAGAGCCATAAAGACAACCGACAAACATTCCAGTCGACCAGACAAACTTCGAGTTGGGCAGACTTACTGGCTTTGGAGGTGACGGCGTCATCAGCTTCCTCGTCGGCAGGGGTCTTGTCAACATCCATATCAGTCGCAGCTGAGGTCGGGCTATACAGGTTCATCATCCACTCGGTCAGAACAAGAAAATCGATCGGAACGAGAAAATATGAGAAGAGCATCTACCCAGAGGCAACAGGGACGTCCATCTTGATTCTAGGCAGGGTCTTCCGAGCCTTCGAAGGATTAGCTTTGGGCTGCTTGGGGACTGTCTCAGTCAGCTCTGGAGTCGGAGACCGAGCGCGCTTGTGAGATGGAGCACTCGACGCCACAACCTTGCCGCGCCTGTTCGTGGGATCATGCCGCTGCTTGGATCGATGTTCAGAGCGAGGCGGCGAGTCAACTACCTCCTCATCACCAGACTCGTCACTCTCGTCATCATCATCATCAGCCGGGGACTCCCACTCGCCGCTCTCCTCGGTGCTATCCCCGCCCTCTTGGTCTTGCACCAGGGCTTGTTCACCATTGGGCATCGAATACATCTCCGTGTATATATGCAAAACAAGGAACCGATCATAAGTCAGTCGGAACCACAATCGGTCAGAAATTATGTTCAAAAATTCAGTTATGGCGACCAGACCTTGTCTGGCAGGTTGTTGTTGCTGAACGGGTCGACTCTCCTGGCACCCCTGGGGTTGTCTTTGTTCCCAGTAATACTCATCAGCCACTCGGCCACGGTTTTGGCCTCCACCTCCTTCGGATGAACCCGAGCAGTGTCGCCAGCCCCGGAGTACATCCACATGGAATGGTCGCGAGCTTGGAGGGGTTGGATCCACCGACTGAGGAACACCTCGAGCAGATCCGTACCAGTGACACCTTGATTGATTAGTTGGACTACTCTATCAACTAGCATGCCTGTCTCCGCCTTCTCAGCAGCGGTCACTTGCAAGGAAGATGGAGTTTGGACACGGTCAAAAGAACAAGGGGGAAGTCCGGTCGACTGGCCTGGGGTCGCGATATCCTGGCAGTAGAACCAGGTCGACTGCCAGCCCCTGACCAACTCAGGAAGAGTCATCGGAGGAAAAGAGCTCCTCTTCCTCTTCTGAATGTCCAGGCCCCCACACATCTGGATAACGTGGGTTTTCTCGTCTTTCGAGTTCGCTTTCTTCACGGTTTGGGATCTGATGGTAAAGATGTGCTTGAAAAGGCCCCAGTGCGGTCGACACCCCAAGAAATTCTCACACATGGAGACGAACGCAGCAAGATACGTGATGGTATTGGGAGTAAAATGATGGAGTTGGGCACCGAAAAAGTTTATGAAACCCCGAAAGAAAGGATGTGGTGGAAGCGAGAAATCGCGGTCGACATGGGTGGCGAGCAAGACACACTCACCCGGTTGCGGCTGTGGCTCCGATTCCCCCCTCGGCAGGCGCGCAGACTTATGGACGATCAGTCCTCTTGCCGAAGCGAAGATCGGATCCAGTCTCCCTGGATCCAACCTGACGGCAACCCCGAGCGCGATGAAGACCCCCGATTCATCTTCTTGTTCTTCGCTGCCCCCGTCACCTTCTTCGCATGCTCTAACGCCGCCGTCTTGTCCTTCCCCATGGCGGCGAAACAGCGGTGGCGAGAGTGGTCGAGCTAGGCAAGATGGAGACGCGAGAGGAAGAAGAAGGGGAATGAGCACGCACAGTGCGAATGCCTCGGCTTCGCCGCTTTTAAAGACCTACTTCCGAGTGGCTGACGCGTGGGGCCGAGCAATCCTGTCAAATCCCCCCAACAGTTGCGCATGTGATACGTGGCGAAAAAAGTGGCGCAGAAATCGAAACGTCCGATTTATCTACTCCACTTACCGCGGGACGCTCCGCCTGGCGCGCTTCCACCCAAATTTCGAATCCCGTGAGATCCGGGATCCTCTGCAACCGATCACGCCAAAGATTCTATACCAGAGATATCACTCGATAGATGTCACAGAATAAACCAGTCGGTAATTTCTGAATCGATCAAGGCGACTGAAACCAAGTCAAAAGTTTTAGCAACTGGCCTCCACTTGGAGATGAAGACAAGGCAGATCAAGAGCAAAAGCAAGGTCAACTACCATCCTTCTTTTTCACTCAAACCTCGATCCATTCGGGGGCTAATGATGTGGACACAGACCTAGGGTAGGGTAACAGGCCTGACCTATACGTCCTACCTAAAGTTCTTGTCCTATGAACAAAGAAGTTCAAGAATCAGAAGAAGAGATCCAGCAAAGGTGTCGAGCGAAGTCCACTCGACCCGTCAATCACTCGGAGACCTCTCTTATCTAGGTCACTCGACTATAAAACCACTCGACATATTAGAAGACCTAAAGCCGCTCTGCGCAGCAACGGTCGGGCATTTATTCGCATACTTAATGATCATTTGTAGCGCTTTAATACAGGCATTACCTGTAACGCTCCCTCTTAATGCACATTGAACCCTGTGTAACGGAGGAGAGCTAGGATCCTGGCGTACTCTATATAAGCCACCCCCTCCTCTGGGACAAGGGTTCGCACCCCCTGTAACTCACACGCACATAATCCAGTCGACCGCCTCCGGGCTCCGAGATGAAAGGCTGTTACTTCCTCCGAGAAGGGCCTAAACTCGTAAACCTTGCGTGTACAACTCCTCCATAGCTGAGATCTTGCCTCTACATTCCTACCCCCCTATTCTATTGTCAGACTTAGAACCACGACAGTTGCCGCCGCAACGGCAGCTGCGCTCGGTTACAGGGGTTGTGCCCGGCATCGGAGCTTTGGCGACCACTAGTCTATGCCTACGGCCTGCTAAGGTCCGGCGACGACCATTACACGTGGCGGAGGGCAGACAACCAACTAGAATAGCGGAGCGTGATACGGTGGTTGGCATTTGCCCACGTCGGTTTTGTGTTTGCGGCAGCAGCCCCGTGTGCCGCAAATACAAAGTTACCCTACCTTTTTTGGGGCTGCCCAATTTTTTTACAAAAACTGGCAACAAGGGTAGCCGTTGGACAGGGTTTTTTCGTTTCAAAAGCCCTATAAAACGGTTAGGCCCTAAAATAGATAGGGAACTGATCTGCGCCGGTGCGCCGGCCAAACGATTCGGCCGGTCCAATGCCCAGCGTCCGATCGCTTCGCCCGGGCCGTTAGATCATGCCCTTCCATCGCCCCCTTCCTCGCGTGCACGAGCGGCAATGACTCCCTCCATCCCCGCGGTGCTAATCTCGCTCGCGCACGCCTCCCGATCTCGCCCCTGGCGCTGTTCTCGCTCGCGCAGGCCTACCTGTATCGCCCCCCTCCCCCGGCGCAGGTCGTTGACTGCTTCTTCTTCCCTCCCAGCGCCTTCCAGGACGCCTTCCAGGACACTGGCGGACCTCCCCAGTGGGCAGGGTATGGCAGCCGCCATACCTTACTTCTGGGCAAAAAAAATTATATACATATGCATCTATTGATCGATACTTGAATGAATCGCTTGACTCGTTTGACCGCACCCAGGGCTGGCCAGCCTGGCCTGATGGGCCGACGCGACGCATCCAGTTGTTGGGCACTTGGGCTAGTAACAACCGGTCGAGATCGATCCAGCGCCCACGCACACGAGACACGACGCCCAGCCGCGACGCAACCCTAAGCAGCTAGCGCGGCGGCGGCGGCTGGCCAGGTCGTGAGGACGAGGAGGGCCGCGGGCGACCGACGACGGGGCAGCCGACGACCGGACGGCAGCGGCTGGCTGGGGGCTTAGAGGGCGGCGACAGCAAGCTCCAGCGGCAGCAGAAAGCGGCGGCTCCAGCGGGCGATGATAGTTGAGGATTTTCCTGGTAATCTCTCAGGGTCCGAAACTCTGAACCACTCCTCTGCTCTGAACTATTTGCAGCCACTACCACTTTGTTTATACAATTATATTTTTCATTCATGCTAGTGTACGCACAAGTTTTTTATTTTTAGATGATTATACATACAAGCTAATAAGATGCCCAACCGGCGCAGTTCTGTGACTTCTGTCCATAAGATGGAAAAGAAGGGGAAAGAACCAGCAAATGCAAAGGAAAGAGGAGGAAGAGGTATATTTATCATGTCCGCTTGGTAAAATTAAGGAAGATGTGTTACATTGAGTGATAGATCTTCAAAAGATTGCTCTTGTTAAAATTAAGAAAGATATTCAGAAGGAGGGTAGGGCACTGCCATTGCCTGGGTCTTCTAGACGCCATTATAAGCATTATCGGTATGTTTTAGGTTGTTTTCCTATTGAAACATGTCTACATTTTCATTGTATTTGGTTATTCATTTGTAGTGTGTATTGACTCCTTTGATTCGCATCAAAAAAAATCCTAGTGAGACTTCGCCCCACCTTAAAAAAATTCGTGGTCCGCCTCTGTTCTAGGATCACTAAAAAGCTTCATCTGGCAACGAAAAATGCTTCATCCGACGATGAAAAAAGCTTCATCTGGATAACATGGATGTAGCTTCGTGCATGTATGGTTGTAACATTTACTTCTGCCGGTTGCACCTTTCTAGTCGTAGGTTGAAGCTGCCTGCCATCACCGGCCACAAGTTCGCCGTCGTTCGATGCAAACATGTCAGTCCACCCTGCTGAAACATTTTTGTAACCTCTCGTAGCTTTTCCGAAGCACGGTTGTAGCTTCCTGATCTCCAACTGCATCCATTTGTCGTCGCCGGCCACAAAACTGCACAACCACTGATTGTAGCAAATATCGGCGCTGGTTGTAGCAAAAATGCGATGCAGTTGTAGCAAAAACCAGCTGTGGTTCCAGCTCGCTTGTTGGTTGAAGCAAAAACCAACTATGGTTCCAGCTTTTGCGTTGGTCGATTGTATCAAAAAAATGGCTGGTTCCAGCTTCGCTGTCTGCTCCTCGGTGATGCAACCATAGGACTAGGAGGAGGGCAGTTCCAGCAGAGGAGGAGGGTGGCGCTCGCCGGAGCAGTGCCGACGGAGCCAGCCTAGGGCATCTTGGGATGGTTGCTGGCCATGGCGACGACGACGCAAGCAGCCTCGCCGGTCTAGCCTAGTTGCTGGCCATGGCGACGACGACGGAGAGGAAAGAAGCGATGCAGGCGGACGAGCTCTCGAAGGGAGAAAAGACGATTGAAGGGATAAGATTTCTGTGGACTAGCGGCGCTGGGATAAAAATGTGCGTGGGACCCATGTCCATGTCACGCGCGTGCAGCGGACCGGCGCAAAAGTTCCGCCGGCACACCGATCGTAAACGTTTCCCAAAGCACAAACCTCGGTCCCCCTGCGGCAAACTGCACAAACCTGACTAAGTAAAAAAGCCAACTAAGTAGAAGCTCTTGTGCAACTGCACAAACCATCTAGCCAACTTAGTATCACCGTGTTGTGCAACTTCTCAATAGTCATATCCAACTTATACTACTATCATAACCAACTTAGTACAACAGTATTCTACCAAAAAAACTTTCACCTAAGCAAAACTCCAGCAACTCATACCTCGCCAATCCAACGTGTTTGGTCGAGAACCACACAAACTATAACAATGACGTCGTCGTCTCGGCTGACATCTTGATGCCGCAATTCATCTAGTCATAGGACGGGAAAGCGAAATGGACAATCTCGCTGGCGTCCATCATCCTCCTGAAACCTTACTAACTCCTGGCAAAAGTTCTGCATAAGCATGCCACGTGTATAAAATGAATTGTCTACGGGAAAATGATCCATCTACGACACAAACAACTGAGCGTGTCCTGTAACTCCAAACAAGTTCAATAAGGTTCTGACAATGAGATATAGACTGCATACACACATTCGCCAGTCAAAATATACAGTAGCATTTAGTACAGTAGCAGGATCAAGATCACATGTTCAGTTACTGCTAGTACACAGAGGCAAGATAGAAAATCAGAAAACAGAAGTGATCTTCTTCCAAACTGCAACCTTCGGGACTCAGAAGTTGTGATGTGATGGATAAATCTGAAAGAGGAACATGTCCTAATACACCCATCCCCAAAAAGACCGACAAATCTGAAGAAAGGGAAGCACGCAAGAACAGGGGAAGGGAACAAACCTCAGATCTCTTCCGTCCAATCCATCCAACCCCAGCAATCCATCTACCTCGTCCAAGATTCTCGCCGCCTCCGTCGAGCACCTGAAGCTGGATGAATGTGGCAGAAAGGCGGCAGAGGCTCGACCGTCGATCTTGGTGCCTGTCATGGGAAGGAGAGGGGGGACTAGGGCGGCGCCATGGGAAGAATGGGAGGAGCAGGGCCAGGGGCAGCGCCCGCGATGGGGAATACGAAGAGGGTAATGCTTGTATCCGGCGCGGCCGAACTTTCGGCCGGTCGCGCCGCTCTTCTCGCGCACACAGCACAACGGCTGCAGTGCCGCACGCACACCACGTGTTCATGGGTCCCACGCGCACTACCCACGCATCCACGTCCTTATCCTAGCAACCGCCTATCCACAGAAATCTCATCCACTCGTCCTCTCGCTCACGTCTCGCCTACATCGCCTCTGCCTCTCGCTCGGGCCGCCGCATCCTTACTCCGGCGAGCCTCACTACCACCTGCCCATGCTGCTCCGGCGAGCGACCACTATACAACCACCTCGCGCTGCTCCGGCGAAAGGCCACTATCCACCCGCCTCGCGCTGCTCCGGTGAGCGGCCGCTCATCCATCAGCGTGACCATGCGGCAACCAGCGCTCGTCACCATGGGCGACAGCAGCTGGTTGCGCTCCTGTCCATGGCCGCGCTCCTGTCCATGGCCGCCGCAGCAGGATTTGCTACAACCGTGCTTTTTTTTGCTGGAACCAGCCTATGTATTTGCTACCACCCATCCATCCCAAATCTGCTACCACGTTAGTTTTTGCTGGAACCGGCGAACCATTTTGCTGCAACCGTTTTGGTTTTTTGTTACTACCTGTGTTTTGTGCATTTGTGTTACATCCATCTCCATGACATTGCTTTTTTTTCCAGTCTTTTTTTGCTACAACCATGTTATGATTTTGTTGGAACCGAAGATAATTTTTGCTGGAACCGGCTCATGTTTTGCTACCACCCACCCCGCCCAAAATCTGCTCCCACTGTATTTTTGCTGGAACCGGCTAAGGATTTTGCTACAACCATGTTGTTTTTTTGTTACTGTCGGTGTTTGTCGAATTTTTGCTACATCCCATCTCCATGAACATGCGAGACCCGCGACTGTGTCTTTTGATGCAACCTTTTTGTCTGTTTTTTTGTTACCACAAGTGTTGATGACTGCTACGTTCATTCTCACGAGATGCTACATCCCTGTTTTTTCCGGTCGATTTTTTTTTGCTACAACCATGTTTGATTTTGCTGGAACAGAAGTCATTTTTTGCTACTTCCATTCACGGCAGCGTTGCTCGACGGTGGCGATGGATTTTTTTTGGGAACCGCGGCTACCGCCCGAAAGCGAGAATGGAGTGGCGGCGAGCTTCGAGGCCGGCGTCGAGCTCGTCCATGGCGGGGGTGGGGTGGGGTCAGCGGGGGCTCAGTCGTCGGGCGGAGGTTCTTTCGCGTCTGGCGTGCGGCGGTGCGGGGAGGACAAAGAAAAAAAGAGCTCGATCAAACGGCTGATAAGACGCACATCTGACGGCTGGGGGTCGACCGGCCGAACGGTTCGGCCGGTGCGCCGGCGCCCAGCACTGCCCATACGAAGAACGGGAGAGCAGGGGCAGCGCCTGCGACGGAGAGGATAAGGCTCAGGAAAACCGTCCCCACAAAGTAGCACCTGACCCACACGCAGGACGATAGGAGCGAGATCGTGTGGCCAGCAGCCGGCCGCTCGACTCATCTAAATAGTGCGCGTGCACTTTGAAGGTTTTAGGAATTTTCTTTGAATGGCGATCCAACTGAATCACACTAATAGTTTTTGCAACTGGTACACGCTCACCCAATCCCACCGTACATGTTTCAAAGATAGTATTTCATAGTAAAGGGTTTCAAATAAATCCATTTTAAAAATAATAATAAAGAGGATCGCCATGGAAGAGAAACATGGAAAACAACAGTTGAGGATGCAGAGGATACACATCAACCTCAACTTATGGTGACTACTACAAGTAGAGGGTCGCTCTCCACGGGGGCGGCTCGGGTGACCTAACCCCGTTGCCGCCGCCACCCCCTCCTGCTCCCTTCCCCTCGCCGCCGTCGGGCGTCCCCGCCGGGCAAAGCCCGTGCGGTTGCCGGCGGCGGCGGCGGGCCCTTCCTCTCCCGTCACGCATGGAGGTCAGCCCTGGACGGCGCGCCGTGCGACGCGGAGCTGCACGCCGGCATGGATCTGGCCCTCCGGCCTCTTCTATGGCGCGGTGGCGCTGGATGCTAAGGCGGCGGCCCCAGGGAGCGGCGTCTGACCATTTTGGCGGCGGATCGGGGCGTTCTGCTCGGATCTGGTGGGCGCGCGCCGTCGACGGGATGTGGCGGTGCTGGCCGTCCTGGGCCGCGTGGGTGGCAGGGCGGCTACGCATGGCGGAGGCCCCGGCGCCTCTGGCCCTTGGCGGCATGGAGGGCCTGGGTTGGGTCGGTGCCATGTGTGATTTGCCCTCCGGGTAGATCTGATCTGGCCGGTGCGACCTCATTGTGCGGCGGCTCAGATCGGCGGCGACCCGTGCACATGATGCTTGATGGAGGTTCCTTCAGCGGATCCGGGTGAAAACCTAGTTCTCGGCTTGATGCCAAGACCGGCGTTGGCGACACTTTTTTGTGTCATTACCTTCTTGAAGGCCTCGCCGTGGAGAAGCTCCAGACCTCTATCCGCTACCTCCGGGGGAAACCCTAGATCAGTAGATCAGATGACGGCGGCGCGTTGGTGTCGTTTCCTCCTTGGGGGCGTCATTCTTGGAGGCGTACACGGGTTTGAGGGAGCAGTGGGCGGCTTTTTCGGTGGAGCGGTGCTTCATCCTGCACATTGATGACGACGGATCTCGGCGGTGTGATGCAGTGGAGATTTGGTGCCCGATGCGCGGTGCTGGACTCGCGCAGGAGGGGGTTGTTGTCTGGCGCCATGGTGGCGTCGATGGCAGAGTGGCCTGACAAGGTAGAAGCAATATCTGCTTTGAAGACGGACCAGTGGAAGATGGCAGCGACGACACATGTGAGTGCGTCAGACCAGCTCATTCCCCAGACCCGGTATGTGGCTCGGCTGGGGCTTCTGGCTTTTGATGATAGGCTTAGGTGAGTGGACTGGGTATTTGGCCCAGTTAGCGCCCCTTCATCATATGGATAGGAGTAGTGGCATATGATGCCAAGATGGCGGATTCAGGCCTATTATTGTAATACTTTATAAGGTCCTCGAGCATAATCAATAAAGTGACCGCATACATCTCCCAGATGCAGAGGCCGGGGGTCATCCTCCTTTTCTAAAAAAAACTACAAGTAGAGCAACCTCATTGCCATGGGTGTCGCTAGAGGAGCAAGAGAGAGAGAGTGTGTGTGTGAGAGAGAGAGGGAGAGAGGGAGAGGAAGAGGAAGAGAGAGAGATGGACAGTACATCAGCAATGCCCCATCTAAAAAAAACTCTACATCTTCATGTATTTGTTCTGGCTAGCAATGGCATGAACAGAGAGCAAGAACTAGAGAAGCATGAGAGTGAGAGAGGAGCTACGCAATGAACAAGAAATGGGGAGAAGATGCATGTGACGGTGCTGGTCGCTTCTGAATGTATGCTGCAAATAAATAAGACATTCCCTCCTCTAATCAATAGCATGGGGTCAGTGTAGTTATTGTGTGGTGGGCATGCTCACTTATTGATTGTGAATACTGAAACTATACTGCGCTGACACCGTGTGCATAAATTGCTATACATGCTCATCGTACAAAAACGGATCACATGGAAATGAGCGGACATGATATCGACCTCGCGTGGCTGCATGTCCACTCATGATTTATCAAAACTCTTCTTCTTAATTAACAAATGAGGCAAGTCTTTTGGCTCTGTTTAAAAATAAAGGGTGAGGGGTTTCAAATTTTGTCCAAGCCGAGTTTGTTAAATTCTGTCAGTCAACCTTGGATTCAACATCTTACATTTCACATCTCTATCGATCATAAAGATGTTAGACCAACATTTTACATTCATTTCCATCTAATCTAGCTGGTGAGTAATTTATTCGGTCCTTGTGTTGCAGGCTGGCGTTCGCTCGTGACTTGTCGAATTTAAGCTACAGTTTCAGTGGTCGCCGGTTGGACGCCATTCGCTTGTGGTGGAACTGGAAAGCAGCAACAGTACAAGCAAGGTACTGCTTGCTTTTCTCACCTCGCCTTCCCTTGCCTTGCCTGCGTCCAGAAAGCTGGAGCTTTGTTGTTGTTTTTGTTGTTGTTGTGCCGTTGTACTGCCTACTCTGGAGGACCATGGCTCGGAGTCTGATCGGTGGGTGAACCAGTAGTAATCTGGTAAGACAATTGTAAACGTAGGAGATAGCAAAGGTGTTTGTGACTTTGTATGTAGGGCGAACGAGTAATCTGCTAGGACGGCTGCTCGGATTATCTTTCCGAACCATTGATGTGATTCTTTTTCCTGGTTTCACTGACTGAACTATTTGAGTTGAGGGGAGAACTTGGAAATGGTACTTAATATAACTCGGAAAAGAAGTGGTCAATCCTGGAACTCATTGGCAACATGCAAATATTGGAGTGATGACCCCTTAGTTCGCGGGCACGTTATGCATGTTAAGCATCAGGGAAATTTTGTTTGTTTTCCTTCAAACAATTAGAATAGTTATGAAGTAATGAGTAGGCGGAAACTTTAAAATGTGATTAGCAAAGTACTGAGAACTTTGATTAGCAAAGTACTGACCAGATATAACAGGAGATCAGAATGACAGATGACTAAGAAAGAATAGTTACGAATCACATTAATAAATTAATAATCCCAGCCATTACAAGTTTTGATCAATTATACCAAAAAAGGCTTTCGGCCTGAGTGCAGCGATTCGGTGCCCAGACTCAACTGCACCCGATCAGAAAATAATTCACAAAAAGTTCAAACAAAATCAAAATTTTCCAATTTTTTTTGCATGGTAGATAATTTTTCTAGTATTTGTTTTGTTTTTTTTTCTTCAGTGTGGGTGCAGGTGAGCCTAGGCTTAGAAATGGATATTCGTTTTGCCCCGCTTTATATATAAAGCAAACCGCTAAAGACAATGGCCAGTACAGAAGAAGAACGCAACACACAACACCTGACAGGACATAGAGTACACACAAAGTACGAAGTTTATGCTGAGAGCACAACTCAACAAGCCCAAAAAAGAAAAACAGCATACATGCCGCACACCTAGGAAAGGGGGTGGCTAATCAGGCTCGGGTGGCGGAGGCGGCGACAGATAAAGCGCGACGAAGCGAAGGCCGGCGGTGACGGAGTCTATGCACGCGTGCTTCGGGCGACGACTAAGCGGTTTCTAGAGCTGCAAGAAACCACAAAGTTTGTATAGTGCATCAATAGACTGATGAAGAGGTGCATGCTCTATCACAAGCTTGTTACATAGGGTGACATAGAACTAGCTAAAATTCATCAATCTAATGTAGGCATGTATTCCGAATATAGTCATACGTGCTTATGGAAAAGAACTTGCATGTCATCTTTTGTCCTACCTTCCCGTGGCAGCGGGGTCCTATTGGAGACTAAGGGATATTAAGGCCTCCTTTTAATAGAGTACCGGAACAAAGCATTAACACTTAGTGAATACATGAACTCCTCAAACTACGGTCATCACCGGTAAGTATCCCAATTATTGTCACTTCGGGGTTAACGGATCATAACACATAATAGGTGACTATAGACTTGCAAGATAGAATCAAGAACTCACATATATTCATGAAAACATAATAGGTTCAGATCTGAAATCATGGCACTCGGGCCCTAGTGACCAGCATTAAGCATAGCAAAGTCATAGCAACATCAATCTCAGAACATGGTGGATACTAGGGATCAAACCCTAACAAAACTAACTCGATTACATGGTAAATCTCATCCAACCCATCACCGTCCAGCAAGCCTACGATGAAATTACTCACGCACGGCAGTGAGCATCATGAAATTGGTGATGGAGGAAGGTTGATGATGACGACGGCGACGGATTCCCCTCTCTGGAGCCCCGAACAGACTCCAAATCAGCCCTCCCGAGAGAGATTAGGGCTTGGCGGCGGCTCCGTATCGTAAAACGCGATGAATCCTTCTCTTTGGTTTTTTTCTCCCCGAACATGAATATATAGAGTTGGAGTTGAGGTCGGTGGAGCACCAGGGGGCCCATGAGGTAGGGGGCACGCCCAGGGGGGTAGGCGCGCCCCCACCCTCGTGGACAAGGTGTGGGCCCCCTGGCCTTGATTCTTTCGTCAGTATTTTTTATTAATTCCCAAAATATCCTCCTTGAAGTTTCAGGTCATTCTGAGAACTTTTATTTCTGCACAAAAATAACACCATGGCAGTTCTGCTGAAAACAGCGTCAGCCCGGGTTAGTTGCATTCAAATCATGCAAGTTAGAGTCCAAAACAAGGGCAAAAGTGTTTGGAAAAGTAGATACGATGGAGACGTATCAAATCCCCCAAGCTTAAACCTTTGCTTGTCCTCAAGCAATTCAGTTGACAAACTGAAAGTGATAAAGAAAAACTTTTACAAACTCTGTTTGCTCTTGTTGTTGTAAATATGTGAAGCTAGCCTTCAAGTTTTCAGCAAAGATTATGAACTAACCATATTCACATTAACATTTAGATCTCATCTTTACTCATATCAATGGCATAATCAACTAGCGAGCAATAATAATAAATCTCGGATGACAACACTTTCTCAAAACAATCATAATATGATATAACAAGATCGTTTCTCGCTAGCCCTTTCTGAGACCGCAAAACATAAATGCAGAGCACCTTTGAAGATCAAGGACTGACTAAACATTGTAATTCATGGTAAAAGATATCCAATCATGGTCATACTCAATATAAACTAATAGTAATGGATGCAAATGCGGTGCTCTCCAGCTGGTGATTTTTAATAAGAGGGTGATGACTCAACATAAAGGTAAATAGATAGGCCCTTCGCAGAGGGAAGCAGGGATTTGTAGAGGTGCCAGATCTCGGTTTTGAAATAGAGATAAATAATATTTTGAGCAGCATACTTTCATTGTCAACATAACAACAGAGAGATCTCGATATCTCCCATGCTACACACATTATAGGCGGTTCCCAAACAGAATGGTAAAATTTATACTCCCCCACCACCAACAAGCATCAATCCATGGCTGGCCAGAAACAACGGGGGCCTCCAACTAGCAACAACCCTGGGGGAGTTTTGTTTGTAATTATTTCGATTTGATTTGCTTAGAGCATGGGACTGGGCATCCCGGTGACCAGCCATTTTCTCGTGAGTGAGGAGTGGAGTCCACTCCTCTTGAGAATAACCCGCCTAGCATGGGAGATACATACAACCCTAGTTGATACATGAGCTATTCGAGCATACAAAACAGAATTTCATTTGAAGGTTTAGAGTTTGGCACATACAAATTTACTTGGAACGGCAGGTAGATACCGCATATAGGAAGGTATGGTGGACTTATATGGAATAACTTTGGGGTTTATGGAAGTGGATGCACAAGCAGTATTCCCGCTTAGTACAAGTGAAGGCTAGATTTTAGTGAGCGACAAAAGTCACGAGCATGCATTAAAATTAATAAACATTGAGTGCAAACAATGAGTAGGATATAATCCACCATGAACATAAATATCGTGAAGGCTATGTTGATTTTGTTTCAACTACATGCGTGAACATGTGCCAAGTCAAGTCACTCGAATCATCCAAAGGAGGATACCACCCTATCATACCAAATCACAACCATTTTAATAGCATGTTGGCACGCAAGGTAAACCATTATAAACTCCTAGCTAATTAAGCATGGCATGAGCAACTATAATCTCTAATTGTCATTGCAAACATGTTTCATTCATAATAGGCTGAATCAGGAGCAATGAAATAATCGTATTTACAAAAACAAAAGAGGTCGAGTTCATACCAGCTTCTCTCATCTCAATCACTCCATCATATATCGTCATTATTGCCTTTCACTTGCACGACCGAACGGCGTGTATAATAATAATAGTGCACGTGCATTGGACTAAGCCGGAATCCGCAGGCATCTTAATACACAGGAGAAGACAAGGTAATATGGGCTCTTTGTTAAATCAACAATAATGCATATAAGAGCCACTTCAACAATTTCATTATGGTCTTCTCCTCTCGACCCCCAAAGGAAAGAAATAAAACTATTTACACGGGAAAGCTCTCAATAAGCAAAAGAAGAACGAGAAATCTTTTGGGTTTTTCTTTTAATTATTACTATTAAAAGCATGAAAAGTAAACTAACTAAAAGCTACAACTATTTTTTTTGGTTTTTCTTAAGGTTTATCAAACACACGAGAAGAAAGCGAGAAAAAGAAAATAAGCTAGCATGGATATTACAATGAAAAAGTATGAGCACCAACAATTAGCATGAGTGTGTGAACATGAATGCAATGTCGGTGAGAAATATGTAATCCCCCAAGCTTAGTCTTTTGGCCTAAGTTGGTTTATGCCCATGGATCAAAGTTGTAGTTGGGGTCGTATTGAGATGCAGCAGCTATTGCCTCATGAGCTGCCGCTTGGAGGCGAGTTGCCTCCGTCCTCCTCTTATACTCATTCGCCTCCTCCCTGGTTATAATATATCTCCCTTTTGCCTGAAAGTCAAAGAAAGTAGGAGCAGGGAGAGCAACATGGAAAGTGCGGTGCCTGTCAAACATTAGTCGGTACTGGAGAGGCTGTTCATTCCTCTCAATAAATTGATGGAGAACCATAGCATCATAATCTAGATAAGCGGGTGGCAATTCCATATCATTTTCATGTATGGGTATCTCAAGAAAATTAGCCACACGGGTTGCATAAATCCCACCAAACAAGTCTCCACTTAAACCATTATTATGCAACCTTCATGCAATAATGGCCCCCAAGTTGTATTGTTTATCTCCTAATATGGCACTCTTGAGAACACTAAGGTCAGGAACACACATGCGACATGCTTCATCCTTACCGTTTATGCATCTACCTATAAAGAGAGCAAAATAATGTATAGCAGGAAAATGAATGCTCCCTATGGTAACTTGTGTTATTTTCCTAGATTCCCCCATAGTGCTACTAGCAAGGAAATCTTTAAACCCGGATTTGTGAGGTTCACTAGCACTACCCCATTGCGCAAGTTTACAAGCAGTATTAAAATCTTCTAAGTCCATAGTATAAGATTTACCATAGAGATCAAATAGGATAGTGTGAGAATTACGTGAAGATGAAAATTTGAACCTTCTCACAAAGGAATCAGTTAGGGGTGATAATACTGAGGGCACTTATCTAGCATGAAACCCTTGAGTTCAGCATTACACACATATGCGTCAAATTCCTTCTTAATTCCTGCTCGGACCATGAAATCTTCTGACGGCCATTCACAAGGCCGCACTTGAGCTTCTCTTGGTAGTTCATGGTCCAGATCACGCATTGCGGGCCTGGGTCCTTGCTTCCTTGAAGAACCACCTTGGTATATTTTCCTAAACATATTTCTTCCTCTGAAAAATTTCTGAAAATTTTAGTAACTCACAATAAAAGTGAACCAAACTTAACAATATTGATAGCAACTACTCACACAAGTGCCTAGAGACTATGTCATGCATTAGAACTACTTGGGACCATATAAATTTTACATGCAAGATCAAGAACAGGGTCACCTAAGCAGCAAAAATTTGCAATGAATAAAGCACTAGAACAAAAACTAATTTGACCATTGGAGGAGTCACGTACCGAAGAACAATCCCCTAAAGCAGTTTTGTGAGTAAGGCTTTGAGCAAGGAGATCGAAAGTCACAGCAAGATGATCTAGAACTCGTGCTTGAGCTGGTTGGTGATTTCTTTGGGAGAAAGAAGGAGTGTGTGGTGGCTGGAATAAGTGGAGGGGGCCACTAGGGGCCCACGAGGCAGGGGGCGCGCCCTGGGGGTAGGCGCGCCCTAGACCCTCGTGGCCAGGTGTTGGCCCCCTAGATGTGTTCTCAGTGCCAGATATTCTCAAATATTCTAGAAAAAATCATATTTAATTTTCAGGGCATTTGGAGAACTTTTATTTTCGGGGTATTTTTAATTGCACGGATAATTCAGAAAACAGACAAAATATACTATTTTGGGTTATTTAATCTAAATAACAGAAAGTAAAAGGAGGGTACAGAAGGCTGTGCTTTCTAACTTCATCCATCTCATGCTCATCAAAATGAATCCACTAACAAGGTTGATCAAGTCATGTTAACAAACTCATTCCGAATCGCATGAAACCGGAGAATTTTCGAATAGCACTAGGTTACCTCAATAAGGATATGCACATCCCCAATAATAAGAATATCATATCTCTTCTTGACAGTAGGAAGAGGAAATTCAAAACCTCCAATAGTAATAGTTGAAATTTTTCCAATGGAATTGATACTGTGGACTTGAGGTTGTTTCCTCGGAAAGTGTACCATATGCTCATTACCATTAACATTGCCTTTGTTGCAATCAATAACAGCCCCTGCAGTATTCAAAAAGGGTCTACGAAGGATAATCGACATACTATCGTCCTCGGGAATATCAAGAATAACAAAGTCCGTTAAAATAGTAATGTTTGCAACCACAATAGGCACATCCTCACAAATACCGACAGGTATAGCAGTTGATTTATTGGCCATTTGCAAAGATATTTCAGTAGGTATCAACTTATTCAAATCAAGTCTACGATATAAAGAGAGAGGCATAACACTAACACCGGCTCCAAGATCACATAAAGCAGTTCTAACATAGTTTCTTTTAATGGAGCATGGTATAGTTGGTACTCCTGGATCTCCTAGTTTCTTAGGTATTCCACCCTTAAAAGTATAATTAGCAAGCATGGTGGAAATTTCAGGTTCTGGTATCTTTCTTTTATTTGTAACAATATCTTTCATATACTTATCATAAGGATTCATTTTAAGCATATCAGTAAATCACATACGCAAGAAGATAGGTCTAATCATTTCAGCAAAGCGCTTGAAATCCACATCATCCTTTTTCTTGGATGGTTTGCGAGGAAAATGCATGGGTTTCTGAACCCATGGTTCTTTTTCTTTACCATGCTTCCTAGCAACAAAGTCTCTCTTATCATAACGTCGATTCTTTGATTGTGGGTTATCACGATCAATAGCAGGTTCAATCTCTACATCATTGTCATTGCTAGGTTGAGCATCAACATGAACATCATCATTAACATTATCACTAGGTTCATGTTCATCACCAGATTGTGTTTCAGCATCAGAGATAGAAATATCATTGGGATTCTCAGGTGTGTCAATGACAGGTTCACTAGAAGCATGCAAAGTCCTATCATTTTTCTTTTTCTTCTTCTTAGAAGGACTAGGTGCATCAACATTAGTTCGCTGAGAATCCTGCTCAATTCTCTTAGGGTGGCCCTCAAGATACAAAGGTTCCTGAGTCATTTTACCCCCTCTAGTCATAACTCTAACAGCATTATCATTCTTCTTATTATTTAATTCATTGAGCAAATCATTTTGAGCCTTAAGCACTTGTTCTACGTGAGTGGTAACCATAGAAGCATGTTTACTAATGAGTTTAAGTTCACCTTTAACTCTAGTCATATAATCACTCAAGTGTTCAATCGTATAAACATTGCATTTCAATTGTCTACCGCCTTGAAGTTTTCTTGTTTAACAATAAAATTATCAAACTCATCTAAGCATTGGCTAGCAGACTTATAACGAGGAATATCACCTTCATCAAATCTATAGAAAGAATTTACCTTTACTACCCGTGTCGGGTTATCAAGGCCATGTATTTCTTCAACAGGCGGTAAATTAAGACCATGTATTTCTTCAATAGGAGGTAAATTCTTAACATCTTCAGCTTTAATACCCTTTTCTTTCATAGATTTCTTTGCCTCTTGCATATCTTCAGGACTGAGAAATAGAATAGCCCTTTTCTTCGGAGTTGGCTTAGGAGTTGGTTCAAGAAGTGTCCAATTATTTTCATTAGTCAACATATTAGTCAATAGCAATTCAGCTTGATCAACTGTTCTTTCCCTGAAAACACAACCAGCACAACTATCCAGGTGGTCTCTGGAAGCATTGGTTAGTCCATTATAAAAGATATCAAGTATTTCATTTTTCTTGAGAGGATGATCAGGCAAAGCATTAAGTAATTGGATAAGCCTCCCTCAAGCTTGTGGGAGACTCTCTTCTTCAATTTGCACAAAATTATATATTTCCCTTAAAGCAGCTTGTTTCTTATGAGCGGGGAAATATTTAGCAGAGAAGTAATAAATCATATCCTGGGGACTATGCGCACAACCAGGATCAAGAGAATTAAACCATGTTTTAGCATCACCCTTTAATGAGAACATAAATAATTTAAGGATATAGTAGTAGCGAGTTTTGTCATCATTAGTGAACAAGGTGGCTATATCATTTAATTTAGTAAGATGTGCCACAACAGTTTCAGATTCATAGCCACAAAAAGGACCAGATTCAACCAAAGTAATTATCTCAGGATCAAAAGAGAAATCATAATCCTTATCAGTAACATAGATAGGTGAAGTAGCAAAAGCAGGGTCATATTTCATTCTAGCATTCAAAGATTTTTCCTTCAGCTTAGCTAATAATTTCTTAAGATCATTTCTATCATTGCAAGCAAGAAAGTCTCTAGCAGTTTCTTCATCCATAACATAACCCTCAGGCACAACAGGCAATTAGGGGGAGAATCTTCATCATCACTTTCATCAATATTATCAGTTTCAATAATTTCATTCTCTCTAGCCCTAGCAAGTTGTTCATCAAGAAATTCACCTAATGGCATAGTAGTATCAAGCATAGAAGTAGTTTCATCATAAGTATCATGCATAGCAGAAGTGGCATCATCAATAACATGTGACATATCAGAATTAATAGTAGAAACAGGTTTAGGTGTCGCAAGCTTACACAAAACAGAAGGTGAATCAAGTGCAGAGCTAGATGGCAGTTCCTTACCTCCCCTCGTAGTTGAGGGAAAAATCTTAGTTCTTTCGTATTTCAAGTTCCTCATAGTGACCAGCAGATATAAATCCCAAGTGACTCAAAGAATAGAGCTATGCTCCCTGGCAACAGCGCCAGAAAATAGTCTTGATAACCCAAAAGTATAGGGGGTCACAACAGTTTTCGAGGGTAGAGTATTCAACCCAAAGTTATTGATTCGACACAAGGGGAGTGCTACCTCTTGAGTACTGCATTGGATTTCCTTGAAGAGGAAAGGATGATGCAGCAAAGTAGCGTAAGTATTTCCCTCAGTTTTTGAGAACCAAGGTATCAATCCAGTAGGAGGCTACGCGCGAGTCCCTCATACCTGCACAAAGCAAATAACTCCTCGCAACCAATGCGATAAGGGGTTGTCAATCCCTTCACGGTCACTTACGAGAGTGAGATCTGATAGATATGATAGATAATATTTTTGGTATTTTTGTGATAAAGATGCAAAGTAAAATAAAAGCAAAGTAAAAAGCAAAGGCAATAATAAAGTGAAGGAAGATTAATATGATAAAGATAGACCCGGGGGCCATAGGTTTCACTAGAGGGTTCTCTCAAGAGCATAAGTACTTTACGGCGGGTGAACGAATTACTGTTGAGCAATTGACAGAATTGAGCATAGTTATGAGAATATCTAGGTATGATCATGTATATAGGCATCACGTCCGAGACAAGTAGACCGACTCCTTCCTGCATCTACTACTATTACTCCACTCATTGACCGCTATCCAACATGCATCTAGAGTATTAAGTTCAAGAAAACAGAGTAACGCTTTAAGCAAGATGACATGATCTAGAGGGATAGATTCATGCAATATGATATAAACCCCATCTTGTTATCCTCGATGGCAACAATACAATACGTGCCTTGCTGCCCCTACTGTCACTGGGAAAGGACACCGCAAGATTGAACCCAAAGCTAAGCACTTCTCCCATTGCAAGAAAGATCAATCTAGTAGGCCAAACCAAACTGATAATTCGAAGAGACTTGCAAAGATAACCAATCATACATAAAAGAATTCAGAGAAGATTCAAATATTGTTCATAGATAATCTTCATTATAAACCCACAATTCATCGGTCTCAACAAACACACCGCAAAAAGAAGATTACATCGAATAGATCTCCACGAGAGAGGGGGATAACATTGTATTGAGATCCAAAAAGAGAGACGAAGCCATCTAGATACTAACAATGGACCCGAAGGTCTGAGGTAAACTACTCACACTTCATTGGAGGGGCTATGATGATGTAGAAGCCCTCCGTGGTAGATGCCCCCTCCGGCGGAGCTCCGGAGCAGGACCCAAGATGGGATCTCGTGGGTACAGAAGGTTGCGGCGGTGGAATTAGGTTTTTGGCTCCGTATCTGATCGTTTCAGGGTACGTAGGTATATATTGGAGGAAGAAGTACGTCGGTGGAGCAACGTGGGGCCCACTAGGGTGGAGGGCGAGCCCTGGGGGGTGGGCGCGCCCCCTACCTCGTGGCCACCTCCTTTCTTTCTTGACGTAGGGTCCAAGTCTCCTGGATCATATTCGGTGAGAAAATCACGTTCCAGAAGGTTTCATTCCGTCTGGACTCCGTTTGACATTCCGTTTCTTTGAAACTCTGAAATAGGCAAAAAAAAACAGCAATTCTGGGCTGGGCCTCCGGTTAATAGGTTAGTCCCAAAAATAATATAAAAGTGAATAATAAAGCCCAATATTGGCCAAAACAGTAGATAATATAGCATGGAGCAATCAAAAATTATAGATACGTTAGAGATGTATCAGACATCCCCAAGCTTAATTCCTGCTCGTCCTCGAGTAGGTAAATGATAAAAACAGAATTTTTAATGCGGAGTGCTACTTGGCATAATTTCAATGTAATTCTTCTTAATTGTGGTATGAATATTCAGATCCGAAAGATTCAAGACAAAAGTTCATATTGACATAAAATAATAATACTTCAAGCATACTAATAAAGCAATCATGTCTTCTCAAAATAACATGGCCAAAGAAAGTTATCCCTACAAAATCATATAGTCTGGCTATGCTCTATCTTCACCACACATAGTATTTAAATCATGCACAACCCCGATGACAAGCCAAGCAATTGTTTCATACTTTTGACATTCTCATAACTTTTTCAATCTTCACGCAATACATGAGCGTGAGCCATGGATATAGCACTATATGTGGAATAGAATGGTGGTTGTGGAGAAGACAAAAAGGGAGAAGATAGTCTCACATCAACTAGGCGTATCAACGGGCTATGGAGATGCCCATCAATAGATATCAATGTGAGTGAGTAGGGATTGTCATGCAATGGATGCACTAGAGCTATAAGTATATGAAAGCTCAACAAAAGAAACTAAGTGGGTGTGCATCCAACTCGCTTGCTCACGAAGACCTAGGGCATTTTGAGGAAGCCCATGATTGGAATATACAAGCCAAGTTCTATAATGAAAAATTCCCACTAGTATATGAAAGTGACAAAATGAGAGACTCTCTATCATGAAGATCATGGTGCTACTTTGAAGCACAAGTGTGGTAAAAGGATAGTAACATTGTCCCTTCTCTCTTTTTCTCTCATTTTTTTATTTGGGCCTTTTCTCTTTTTTTGTGGCCTCTTTTTTTTCGTCCGGAGTCTCATCCTGACTTGTGGGGGAATCATAGTCTCCATAATCCTTTTCCTCACTTGGGACAATGCTCTAAAAATGATGATCATCACACTTTTATTTTCTTACAACTCAACAATTACAACTCGATAGTTAGAACAAAATATGACTCTATATGAATGCCTCCGGCGGTGTACCGGGATATGCAATGAATCAAGAGTGACATGTATGAAAGAATTATGAACGGTGGCTTTGCCACAAATACGATGTCAACTGCATGATCATGCTAGCAATATGACAATGGTGGAGCGTGTCATAATAAACGGAACGACGGAAAGTTGCATGGCAATATATCTCGGAATGGCTATGGAAATGCCATGATAGGTAGGTATGGTGGCTGTTTTTAGGAAGGTATATGGTGGGTGTATGATACCGGCGAAAAGTGTGCGGTATTAGAGAGGCTAGCAATGGTGGAAGGAAGAAAAGTGTGTATAATCCATGGACTCAACATTAGTCATGAAGAACTCATATACTTATTGCAAAAATCTACAAGTTATCAAAGAAAAGTATTACACGCATGCTCCTAAGGGGATAGATTGGTAGGAAAAGACCATCGCTTGTCCCCGACCGCCACTCATAAGGAAGACAATCAATAAATATATCATGTTCCGACTTCATCACATAACGGTTCACCATACGTGCATGCTACGGGAATCACAAACTTTAAGACAAGTATTTCTCAAATTCACAACTACTCAACTAGCATGACTCTAATATAACCATCTTCATGTCTCAAAACAATTATCAAGCATCAAACTTTTCTTAGTATTCAACGCACTCAAAAGAAAGTTTTACAAATCTTGAATACCAAGCATATTTAGATTTTTAAGCAAATTACCATACTATTTAAGACACTCAGAATAATCTAAGTGAAGCATGAGAGATCAATAGTTTCTATAAAATAAATCCACCACCATGCTCTAAAAGATATAAGTGAAGCACTAGAGCAAAACTATATAGCTCAAAAGATATAAGTGAAGCACATAGAGTATTCTAACGAATTCCAAATCATGTATGGCTCTCTCAAAAGGTGTGTACAGAAAGGATGATTATGTAAAACTAACAAATAAAGACTCAAATAATACAAGACGCTCCAAGCAAAACACATATCATGTGGTGAATAAAAATATAGCTCCAAGTAAAGTTACCGATGGAAGTAGACGAAAGAGGGGATGCCTTCCGGGGCATCCCCAAGATTTGGATTTTTGGTGTCCTTAGATTATCTTGGGGGTGCCATGGGCATCCCCAAGCTTAGTCTCTTTCCACTCCTTGTTCCATAATCCATCAAAAGATTTCACCCAAAACTTGAAAACTTCACAACACAAAACTCAACAGAAATCTCGTGAGCTCCGTTAGCGAAAGAAAACAAAAGACCACTTCAAGGTACTGTAATGAACTCATTCTTTATTTATATGGGTGTTAAACCTACTGTATTCCAACTTCTATATGGTTTATAAACTATTTTACTAGCCATAGATTCATCAAAATAAGCAAACAACACATGAAAAACAGAATCTGTCAAAAACAGAACAGTCTGCAGTAATCTGTAACTAACGCAAACTTCTGGAACTCCAAAAAATCTACCAAAATAGGAATACCTAGGAAATTTGTTTATTTATCAGAAGCAATTGGAATCAGTATTTTATAACGTTCTGGTGATTTTTAACAATTGTTTTCGTGAACAGAAAGATTCTGGAAATTACAGCAAGATCAAATAACTATCATCCAAGAAGATCCTATAGGTATAACTTGGCACAAACACTAATTAAAACATAAAAACACATCTAACCAGAGGCTAGGACAAAGATTTATTCCTAAACATAAGCAAAAAGCAAAAAACTAAAAATAAAATTGGGTTGCCTCCCAACAAGCGCTATCGTTTAACGCCCCTAGCTAGGCATAAAAGCAAGGATAGATCTAGGTATTGCCATCTTTGGTAGGCAATTCTTCAATGACACATCTATCTTCCTTAGAAATTTCTTTCTTTTTAGTAATTATCAAACTTTTAGGCACAAAATCGAGAAATTCATTAGTAGCAAATGGTTCCTTAATGATAGCAAAAAGATTGGGATGAATACTTATAGATTTAAGATCCGCAGTTCCTTACTAGAGGATTCACCCTTATTTTTAGGAACATACATAAGCTTGGCAATTTTAGGAGGACTTGGAGTATTCTTTACGGAAGAAAAAACGGTTCCCAAGTTGGTAATGATACCCTCAAGTTTGGCGATTCCAGTGAAATCTTGGTTTATTCTCTCATTAACTATGGGTTCCTTCTCCTTAATATTTTTCAAAGTTACTCCTACCTTAGATCCATATTGGGTAATTTGATTGTGGATCTTTTTATCTAGATTTTCAATCAACTCAACGGTAGCAACTTCATTTTCAACAATTTCAAGTCTTTGCATTACATGCTCCAAAGTTAACATAGTCCCATTAACCAAAAGAGGTGGTGAGCCAAATAAATCTATCATAGAATTATAAGAATCAAAGTATGGCTACCCAAGAAATTACCTCCGGTAATGGTATCAAGGATATATCTATACCAAGGGTTGGCACCTACATAAAAATTGCGATGGAGAACTGAAGTAGATTGCTTCCTCGTAGATCTATTTTGAGCATTGCAAATTCTATACCAAGCGTCTTTTAGATTTTCTCCCTCCCTTTGCTTAAAATTTAGAACTTCATTCTCGAGAGACAACGGAGAATATATAAGACTAGCCATGACAACAAGAAAGCGAGAAAGAAGCGAACGGAAAAGAGAGGGCGAATAAAACGGCAAGGGTGAAGTGGGGGAGAGGAAAATGAGAGGCAAATGGCAAATAATGTAATGCGGGAGATAAGGGATTGTGATGGGTACTTGGTATGTTGACTTTTGCGTAGACTCCCCGGCAACGGCGCCAGAAATTCTTCTTGCTACCTCTTGAGCACTGCGTTGGATTTCCTTGAAGAGGAAAGGATGATGCAGCAAAGTAGCGTAAGTATTTCCCTCAGTTTTTGAGAACCAAGGTATCAATCCAATAGGAGGCTACGCAAGAGTCCCTCGTACCTGCACAAAGCAAATAACTCCTCGCAACCAACGTGATAAGGGGTTGTCAATCCCTTCACAGTCACTTACGAGAGTGAGATCTGATAGATAATATTTTTGGTATTTTTGTGATAAATATGCAAATTAAATAAAAGCAAAGTAAAAAAGCAAAGGCAATAATAAAGTGAAGGAAGATTAATATGATAAAGATAGACCCGGGGGCCATAGGTTTCACTAGTGGCTTCTCTCAAGAGCATAAGTATTTTACGGCGGGTGAACGAATTACTATTGAGCAATTGACAGAATTGAGCATAGTTATGAGAATATCTAGGTATGATCGTGTATATAGGCATCACGTCCGAGACAAGTAGACCGACTCCTGCCTGCATCTACTACTATTACTCCACTCATCGACCGCTATCCAGCATGCATCTAGAGTATTAATTTCAAGAAAACAGAGTAACGCTTTAAGCAAGATGACATGATGTAGAGGGATAGATTCATGCAATATGTAAAAACTCCATCTTGTTATCCTCGACGGCAACAATACAATACGTGCCTTGCTGCCCCTACTGTCACTGGGAAAGGACACCGCAAGATTGAACCCAAAGCTAAGCACTTCTCCCATTGCAAGAAAGATCAATCTAGTAGGCCAAACCAAACTGATAATTCGAAGAGACTTGCAAAGATAACCAATCATACATAAAAGAAATCAGAGAAGATTCAAATATTGTTCATAGATAATCTTGATCATAAACCCACAATTCATCGGTCTCAATAAACACACCGCAAAAAGAAGATTAAATCGAATAGATCTCCACGAGAGAGGGGGAGAACATTGTATTGAGATCCAAAAAGAGAGAAGAAGCCATCTAGCTACTAACTATGGACCCGAAGGTCTGAGGTAAACTACTCACACTTCATTGGAGGGGCTATGATGATGTAGAAGCCCTCCGTGGTAGATGCCCCCTCCGGCGGAGCTCCAGAACAGGCCCCAAGATGGGGTCTCGTGGGTACAGAAGGTTGCGGCGGTGGAATTAGGTTTTTGGCTCCGTATCTGATCGTTTGGGGGTACGTAGGTATATATAGGAGGAAGAAGTACGTCGGTGGAGCAACATGGGGCCCACGAGGGTGGAGGGCGGGCCCTGGGGGGTGGGTGCGCCCCCTACCTCGTGGCCACCTCCTTTCTTTCTTGACTAGGGTCCAAGTATCCTGGATCATATTCGGTGAGAAAATCACGTTCCCGAAGGTTTCATTCCGTTTGGACTCCGTTTGATATCCCGTTTCTTCAAAACTCTGAAATAGGCAAAAAACAACAATTCTGGGCTGGGCCTCCGGTTAATAGGTTAGTCCCAAAAATAATATAAAAGTGAATAATAAAGCCCAATATTGTCCAAAACAGTAGATAATATAGCATGGAGCAATCAAAAATTATAGATACGTTGGAGACGTATCAGGGAGCCAAAGAATATTCTCAAGTACTAGCAGTTGAGTTGTCAATTCAACCACACCTGGATAACTTAATATCTGCAGCAAAGTATTTAGTAGCAAAGTAGTATGGTACTAACGGTAACGGTAGCAAAAGTAATAGTATCAGCTTTGTAGTAATTGTAACAGTGGCAACGGCAAAGTAACTAAGCAAAGAACAATATGTGGAAAGCTCATAGGCATTGGATCGGTGATGGAGAATTATGTCGGATGCGATTCCTCATGCAATAGTTATAACATAGGGTGACACAGAACTAGCTCCAATTCATCAATGTAATGTAGGAATGTATTCCGAATATAGCCATACGTGCTTATGGAAAAGAACTTGCATGATATCTTTTGTCCTACCCTCCCGTGGCAGTGGGGTCCTATTGGAAACTAAGGGATATTAAGGCCTCCTTTTAATAGAGTACTAGAATAAATCATTAACACTTAGTGAATACATGAACTCCTCAAACTACAGTCATCACCGGTAAGTATCCCGATTGAAAGATCGTGGATGTCGCCTAGAGGTGGGTGAATAGGCGCTTTAAAATAATTACGGTTGAGGCTTGCACAAATGCGGAATAAACCTAGCAGTTAATTTGTTAAGCACAAAACCTACAACAACTAGGCTCACCTATGTGCACCAACAACTTATGCTAAGCAAGAAAAACTACTTAGGTGATAGCAAGATATATGACAAGAAATAATATGGCTATCACAAAGTAAAGTGCATAAGTAAAGGGCTCGGGTAAGAGATAACCGAGGCACGTGGAGACGACGATGTATCCTGAAGTTCACACCTTGCGGATGCTAATCTTCATTTGGAGCGGTGTGGAGGCACAATGCTCCCCAAGAAGCCACTATGGCCACCGTAATCTCCTCACGCCCTCGCACAATGCAAGATGCCGTGATTCCACTAAGGGACCCTTGAGGGCGGTCACCAAACCCGTACAAATGGCAACCCTTGGGGGCGGTCAACGAACCCGTATACTTTGGCAACCCTTGGGGGCGGTCACCAGTACCCGTCAAATTGCTCGGGGCGATCTCCACAACCTAATTGGAGACCCCGATGCTTGCCCGGAGCTTTACACCACAATGACTGAGCTCCGAAAACCACCAACCGTCTAGGGCGCCCAAGCACCCAAGAGGAACAAGCTCAAGGGTACCAAGCACCCAAGAGCAATAAGCTTCTCAACTTGTAACTTCCACGTATCACCGTGGAGAACTCAAACCGATGCACCAGATGCAATGGCAAGGGCACACGGAGTGCCCAAGTCATTCTCTCTCAAATCCCACCGAAGCAACTAATGCTAGGGAGGAAAATGAGAGGAAGAAAAAGAAGGAGAACACCAAGAACTCCAAGATCTAGATCCAAGGGGTTCCCCTCACATAGAGGAGAAAGTGATTGGTGGAAATATGGATCTAGATCTCCTCCCTCTTTTCCCACAAAAACTAGCAAGAATCCATGGAGGGATTGAGAGTTAGCAAGCTCGAAGAAGGTCAACAATGGGGGAAGAACACGAGCTCAGAGGATAAGGTTCATTGTGGAAGAAGACCCCCTTTTATAGGTGGGAAAAAATCCAACTGTTATGCTCACTGAAAGTGCGTTATATCGACTAGAGGGGGGTGAATAGGCGATTTTTATGAATTCTTCACTGAGGAATTTGCAGGTGAGGAAATTCCTTAGAGAAGAACTACTTGCAGTGGAATAAGTACTCAAAAGTAAACATAACATAACACAAGCATGGTCATCATGATGAAATGAAGACAAGCACAGAGTACAGAAAGCGTAATCACATGATAACACAAGATGAAGACAAATAGACTGAAGAAACTGAAGAAATTGAACTGAGGAAATTGAGAAAGTCTTCAATCAAAGTCTTCAAACACAGATATGAACAAGTGCACAACACAGTAATGAGGAAGTGAAAGAGTTGAGGAAATAGAACCAGTAAGCTTGGTGAAGACAATGATTTGGTAGACCAGTTCCAACTGCTGTCTCAGTTGTACATCTGGTTGGAGCGGCTAGGTATTTAAACCTGAGGACACATAGTCCTGGACACACAGTCCTCACCGTATTCTCCTTGAGCTAAGGTCACACAGACCTCGCCCAATTACTCATAGTAAGTCTTCAGGTGACTTTCGAACCTTCACAAACTCGGTCACTCGGCAATCCACAATTCCTCTTGGATGCTCTAGACCATGACGCCTAACCGTCTGGAAGAAGCACAGTCTTCAAAGGTAACAAGCATCGGATCCACGCAGGATCAATCTCTTCAGTGATGCTTAATCACTTTGGGTTTGTAGGTGTTTGGGTTTGGGTTTTCCTCACTCAATGATTTTCACTCAAAGTCCTCGGAGGATGGGATGCTCTCAAATGACAAGTGTCAGTTTCTCTCGGAGAAGCCAACCAACTAGTGGTTGTAGGGGGCGGCTATTTATAGCCTAGGGAGCAACCCGACATGATAAGACATAAATTCCCTTCAATGATATGACCGTTAGGTGGGTAGATATTTTGGGACAGCTGGCGCATAACACAACAACGGTCGGAAATTTGAGTATCAAATTCCTCAGGGCTATCATGTTCCTCACTGTGTAGGCAATCCACACTGGCGAATTCCTAACTCCTCAGCAGAACAAATTCCTCAGCGACCAGAAGAACTTCGTCTCTGTCACTGAAGAAATTGACTGAACTGTATGAGATTTCCAATGGCTTCACTCGAAGGGATTGGTAGGTGTGGGATTTTGAGTTGAGCATCACTGGAAAATTTTCCTTAGTATTTCCTCGACCCCCTTTAGCAGTACGGTGTTTCCTATGACTCAAGAAAGAGAAAATGAAACAACGAAAACAAAAGTCTTCACGCTTCATGTTCCTCAAATGAATACCAAGTCTTCAAGGTCACACCAATTTCTTCACTTTCAAAGTCTTCAGAAAGTCTTCAGAAATCCAAAGTCTTCAGTCGAAGAACTTCTTTTTTAGGGGTCGACTTTCTCTGTAAATATCAAACTCCTCATAGACTTATAGACCTGTGTACATTCATAAACACATTAGTCCCTTAACCTATAAGTCTTCAATACACCAAAATCACTAAGGGGCACTAGATGCACTTACAATCTCCCCCTTTTTGGTGACTGATGACAATATAGGTCAAGTTTTCAACGGGGATAAACATATGAAGTGTAAATACTGATATTGAGGAATTTGATGGCAAGATATAGAAGAACTCCCCCTGAAGATGTGCATAGTGAGGAATTTGCTTTTGAAGCAATGCACACTTGAAGAGTTGAATCATGGAGATATCCCACTATATCTTGTAATTCATACACGCATTTGACATAGTATATGAAGAATTTGAAATGCATGTGAAATATGGTGACTGATGTAATACAACATGCGTGCATAAACATTAGTGAGGAATAAGCATGCAGAAAAACTACAACAAAAGTATCAGGCCACCATAGAGTTTAAGTTTACAACTCGATCCAGCAAAGTCATCAGCAGAACGAGAGTTGTAACTTAAGAAAAAAAACGCCCATAGAAGATAGACCCGCTTGAAGACTAACTCAAATTTCTCCCCCTTTGTCATTGAATGACCAAAATGGTTGAAATTGAGGACTAACGCCCCTGAAGAACATCATGTTGATGGAGGAGCGCCAGCGTTGTTGGGGTCAGTTGTTGTAGGGCCTGCCGCAGTGTCGTCCAAGTCTTCATGCTCGTCGGTGTCGCGCGATGAAGAATAGGAGCTGGCCACCAAGGAAGGAACCTTGACCTTCTTGTACTTCTTCGGTGGAGGAGCAGACCAGTCAAAATCTTCCTTGAGACCCATTTTCTTCAGATCTTCTTCACCATATACATGTGACAGAATAGCCCAGGTGTGACCGAAGACTTCATGGAGGTAGTAATGATTTTTCTTCACTGCATTATGTGTAGCAGTCATGTTGTGAAGAATTGAACCAAACTGACGCTTAACCCATTTATGGTTTCGATCCACCTTCTGGTGAAGACTTAGCAGAAGCTCATGGTTAGTCATCACACCAGGAGCAGTGGCTTGAGGATTTGGCTTGGAGGCATGGGCAGCAGAATCATGAGTGGCAGAGTTATCATTGGTGGAATAATATGCAGCTTTGCGAAACTGACCATCCAATGGATGAATGCCTTCATCAATAATAGTTGCTGCCTTGCCCTTTTCATCAGCTGAGGAATAGATCCGCTTGAGGACTTCAATCGGGGGCAAGTAGCTGAGGTGATTCTGAAAATCAGCCTTGTAGTTGAGTGAAGACCTTGTCCTGAGGAATCTCATAATCCAAGGGGCATAAGGCCACAGCTCAAACGGAGAAAGTGCAGCATTTGCAAGAGTCCTCATGAAGAAATCATGATAGTTGACGGGTATGCCATGAATGATGTTGAATACCAGATTCTTCATGATGCTAACAATTTCCTCATCAGATGAGTCGTGGCCTTTGATTGGACTCATAGTCTTCGTCAGAATGCGATAGACTGTCCTTGGTACATACTGCAATTCCTTCACGAGGAATTTTGTCCTTGAGTCTTGACCAGGTTTCAATGGCTTCATCGGCACTTGCATATAGTGATCTGTAAGCTCAGGCTCTTGGTACATGCAACGAGCTCCTTCGGGTGGAGGACTGATGGGCAGGGCGTGAAGAAATTCAGAGGCCGGTGCTTTATAATGAGTGTTTTCAGTCATCCAGTCCAACACCCAAGTATTGATATCGTCAGCGCCACCTGTGATGTGCAGGGTTGCATAGAACTGAAGAATGAGCTCTTCATTCCAATCAACTATGTCTGTGCAAAAGTTGAGGAGGCATGTGTCATGAAGCACACCGAGGACAAGTGTGAAGCATGGTAGTGATTCCATGTCCACATGAGGAATATGCTCATGGTCGAAGACTTTGTCCTTGTTGAAGAGCGGTGAAGAATAGAAGTTGGCCTGGCTGGCGGTCCAGAAGCGCTTCCTTCTAAGACGAGCAGAATCATAGGGATTGTAGTCAGTGAAGAACACGTGCTCGCCCAAGAAATCATCAGCCTTGAATTTCTGCTTCTTTGAGAATGGATCCTTTGGTTTGGGCTGAGGAGTATCAGTCAATTACATTATTACCTCAGAATTGCAATCTCAGGCTCCACAGGCTGAGGAATTTCAGCTTCTTCTTCAGTGACAGCCTGGGTCTTCAATTCTTCATTTACATTTTCTTCAGCACTAGTGGCTGGAATTTCTTCATGGACAGACGGTGTGGCATGTGGTTCATCAGATCCCATTTGAACTGTAGTTACTAGGGACTGAGGAATCTGTTGCAATGGTGTGAACAGTGGAGAGTTGGGGTGCTGACTTCCCAAAAGTCATCATTCAACACAGGTGTGGTACAGCCAATGTCCACATCCTCATCTTCCATTTCTTCGACACCGGCCTTTTCAGCAATGAACCGAGGCATAGGCGAGGAAACAACTGGAGTTGAAGGGATTGCATCTACTTCAATTTCTTCATCCAACTGCTCTGACGAAGCAGCAGAAGGATTTTCTTCATCGAATTCGCTAGGAATCACATATTCTTCATCATAAGGAACAAGGTCCTTTGATGGCAAGGTTGAGATAGGAACAACATCAATGAGGTTTGCAAATGAGATGGTCAAAGACTTCATCTTCTTCGGAGCTGAAGAATCTGATGAAGTTAATGCCTTCCTTTTCTTCACTGCTGCACACTCTGCAGACTTAGTCTTCTTCACATCTGAAGCAGATGGAAGGATCGAAGTTGGGGTAGGCCCAGGAGGAGCAGAGGAATTTGGTTGAGTTTCTTCAGGCACAACAGATGCAGTTGCCCTGACCTCTTCATTTTCTTCAGGCGCACCACTAGTGGATGCCCTGGCAATTTCATGAGCGGCTGGAATGCAGTCATCAGCCCTGGAACTCACATTTTCTTCAGCATCCTGAATGTCATCAGCGGTGCTGGCATGTTCTTTAGTCGGCTGAGCAGATGCTTCAGGCTGAGGAATTTCTGGTTGCGATGGAGCTGTAACCTTTGAAGTGAATTTATCAGTCAACTTCACAAATCTGACTTTAGCTCCAAGCCAGTCAGCGCGGTATACGTCAAATTCATCACTGAGTTTCTTGATCTCAGATTGAATATTGACAAGTTCTTCAGTTGTCATAGAGACAACATGTTTCTTCAAAAAAGCTCCTTCTTGTACTGTACTTTCTTGAGCTACCTGGCCTTCTCATATTTCCATTTTTCTTGTTGTATGAAGGCAGTCAGCATATGACTTTGGCCAGGAGTCAACTTGAAATCAGGCATAGGAGTGTTTGGGTCCTTGTGCCAGAGATCAATGTAGTCGAGGATCAACTTTGGATCCAAAAGCAGAGGCACATTTGTGCCCTTGGCTCTAGCGGCCCTGACCTGCCTGTCTCTAATGATTTCGGCAAGTTCCTCATCATCAACTTCGTCTTCATCAGATGGCACTTGGAAGGCGACCTGCTTCTTGTGAGGACTTGGGCGAGAACCTCGTCCAGCAGTGGCCTTTGTCTTCAGCAAAGAGGGGCTAGTTGAAGAATTCGGTGCAGCTGAGGAACTAGCAGAAGCTCCTGAGGCTATAGAGATGCCTGTAGTCCTTTGGCATGTGGCAAGATGCACAGGTGCAAAGGATTTGGTCGAAGCAGCTGAGGACTTTGGAGGAGCAGGAGCAGCGTGAGGAATTGGCCGTGAGGGCTTTGAGGATTCTGGCCGTGAGGGCATAGCTGAGGAACTCAGTCGTGAGGTCATTGAAGAAGAAGCACTTGGCTTGTGAGCAGGCTTCTTTGACATGGCCTTCTTCGTTTTTACAGAGGCCTCAGCAGCAGCAGTAGCAGCAGAGTCTTCGTTGAATTTCCTCACTGCTTCTCTGGCTTGTCTAGCCAACTTGGCCTGGCGCTTGGCCCATTCATCAGGATAATCCTCACCGCGCTTGAGGCAGGTGGGATCTGCTTCTTGGCCAGGTGCCAATGGAGGTCTTGGGCATGGAGGATTGAGTGTGAATTTCTTCATGTATTTGGGAGTGACATATCTGTACTCCCTCCACTCTCTTGCCCATCTCCTTTCTATCTTTTGAATGCGCACCTTGCGCTGATTTTTATCTTCCTCAGGGGGTGTGTAGTACCCAGCATAGATTTCCTCAGGTATTTCAAAGGCAGTGTTGACCTCAGGCCTCTTTCCTCCTTTCTGTGGCTTCTTTCCATCAACCATTTTCTTCAGATGAGGAATTTGAACAATGGAATTCTCTGAAGATGTATGCAACTTTTCTTCGAGGAACACTGCAAATGAGTTAAGTTGATGAGAACCTAGTGATTCAGCAGCGGACGTGAGTACCTGTGAACAGAGTATAGTTGCGAGGAATTTGGAGAGGTCATATGCGTTCTCAGAAGGTTTTGTAAAAATAACAAGTTTGAGGAATTTAACCAGATGAGTCTTGAAGAATTTCACTAAGCATTCTTTGTCTTAGGTTCTAGAGTTGTATAGATAGAGAATCCACACAATTTAGGAATCTTGAATAAAAACGCAGCTTAGAGAAATGAATCAAGAACAAATGATATGTGAGGTGTTTTGTGAGTGAGGATTTTAAGATAAAACACCTTTGAAGATTTGTAGAAATTATTTGAATCAAAGGACAGTAAAAGTAACTTTTAATTACCCTGGACGAAGAACACAATGAACTGGGATGTGGCGATGTGAAGTTCGTTAGTGCATATCTTCCACGCCCTAACTTGGCAGAGGAAGACAGCTACGGCGGCGGCAGAGTGAAGAAATCCGCAGCCGACGCGAGTACGATGGCAACGAGGTCGAGGCAGTGAAGCTCTTCCTCCCCAGCGACGATGAAGTAGCGGCTGCGCTAGGGTTTGAGAAGCTCAAGCGGGAGTGAGATCGAGCGGAGTAAAAGATAAGTGAGGAAGGGGAGGGGTATTTATAGCCACGGTGAAAAACTGTTCGCCCGAAGAATTTGGACGAACATGCCCCTGACCCTTCTCATTCGCTTGACATGTGTCACCCACGTACTGAGAAGTGGAGATCGTGTGAGAACGTGGGTGAATAGATAAGTGTTTTAGTGGGAAGCAGAACGGTTTAAGCGGCAAAACGAAAGTTTTGGATAAGATAAGTTTTAACGTTCCGTTCGCAAATTCTTCAGCTGACAAGGACACAATGAAGATTTTGAACGAGTTTCAAATAGAACGCACATGAAGAATTTGTGAATAGCTTGGGTTGAGTTTAGCATAGAGGGGGAAGGGTCCGATCACATTCACTTAGCAGAAATAGCAACTTGAAGAAATAGCAATAAGTGAATGTTGTAGAGGACATAAACTCATATATATAGCCAATGAAGAAAAACGACGGAAACAATGAAGACAATGCAAAGTTTAAGAAAATGAACAACTGAGGAATTTCAAAACTAAGGAAAAACTCAAATTGAAGATTTTCAACTTTGGTGGTGGCGTGACCCACCGTATAATAATGATGATTTCAGACACCGCGTGCAATTGTCGTAGGGCTCTGAGAATCAAATTCTTCGTTAATTTCTTCACATTTAGAGTGTTATTCTTCATTGATTGAAGAAAAACCTTTCTTCATGTGTTGCTCATCTAAGTCATCAATTTTGCATAAGTGTTAGGATGAATGTCCTTTTCAAAGAACATTAGAAGATTCTAAGATATTTAGCTCACACCACAACTTGCTAAATCTCTTCTCATCCAAGGGCTTTGTGAAGATATCGGCTAGCTGTTTTTCAGTCTTCACATGCTCAATAGAAATGTCGCCCTTCAACACATGATCACGAAGAAAATGATGACGAATCTGAATGTGCTTTGTCTTCGAGTGCTGAACTGGGTTGTGAGCAATCTTGATGGCACTCTCATTGTCATAGAAGAGAGGCACATTCTTCACGTTTACGCTGTAGTTCTTGAGAGTTTGCTTCATCCACAGCAATTGAGCATAGCAAGAACCAGCAACAATGTACTAAGCTTCAGCAGTAGACAGTGATACACAATTCTGTTTCTTCGAGGACCTTATTGAGCTAGATATCGAAGAATATGCTTCACAGCCTTATGGTGTGATTCCTTTGGTGTATCTTGAAATCGGGCACACATGCAAACACTAAGCATAATATCTGGCTTAGATGCACATAAGTACAATAAAGAACCAATCATGGAGCGGTATACCTTATGATCAAAGTCAATACCATTTTTATCAGTGCACATATGGCCATTTGTGGGCATAGGAATTTTGACGCCTTTGCAATCTTGCATGCCGAATTTCCTTAGTACATCCTTGAGGTATTTCTCTTGAGATATGAATATGCCATTGCGCTGTTGATGAATTTGAAGACCTAAGAAGAATATTAATTCTCCCATCATAGACATTTGATATTCTTCACTCATCATATAGGCAAATTCATCACTATAACGTTGGTCAGTACAGCCAAAGATAATATCATCAACATATATTTGGCACACAAATAGTTCGCAATCATATGATTTAGTGAAAAGAGTAGGGTCGAGTGAACCGGGTTTGAAGCCTTTCTTCATGAGGAATTCCTTCAAAGTATCATACCACGCCCGAGGGGACTGCTTGAGGCCATAGAGGGCCTTATTGAGTCTGAAGACTTTGTCAGGATGCTTTGGATCTTCAAAACCTGGGGGTTGAGCTACATATACTTCTTCCTCAAGCTTACCATTGAGGAGTGCGCTTTTCACATCCATTTGATATAAAGTGATATCATGATGGTTAGCATAAGCAAGTAATATGCGAATAGCCTCAAGTCTAGCAACAGGTGCAAAAGTTTCATCGAAATGAATTCCTTCAACCTGTGTGTAGCCTTGAGCTACAAGACGTGCCTTATTCCTCACCACAAGGCCATTATCATCTTGCTTATTGCGGTAGATCCACTTTGTGCCAATGATATTGTGCTTGCGAGGATCTGGACATTTGACCAGTTCCCAGACGTTGTTAAGCTCGAACTGATGTAATTCTTCTTGCATAGCTTGAATCCACTCAGGCTCCATAAATGCTTTATCTACCTTAGTGGGCTCTGTAATAGAGACAAAAGCATAGTGCCCACAAAAGTTAGATAAATGTGAAGCTCTTGATCACGTGAGAGGACCTGGTGCTTCTATGTCATCGATGATCTTTTCAACTTCACTTCTTTTGCAACGCGAGGATGAGCTGGTTGTCGTCGAGGAATTTGATAAGCGTTTTCTTCAGCATTTTCTTCAGGTGCATTAGCTTGACGTTCTTCACGTTCTGGAATGAATTCTTTAGCAGATTCTTCGGTTGGAATGACATCCTCAGTAGCCTTGAACTTGATAGATTCCTCAGGTGTTGGTTCATCTATCACAGAAGGTAGGTGCTCTCTTTGCGAGCCATTAGTTTCATCAAACCACACATCTACAGTTTCAACAACCTTGTGAAGAACGTTGTTGAAGACTTTGTAGGTGTGCGATTCCTTTCCGTAACCAAGCATGAAACCTTCATGTGCTTTCGGTGCAAATTTAGAGTTGTGATGAGGATCTCTAATCCAGCATTTTGCACTAAAGACTTTGAAATAACTCACATTGGGTTTCTTGTCAGTGAGGAGTTCATAGGCAGTCTTCTTGAAGAATTTGCGAAGATATACTCTGTTGATGATGTGGCACGTAGTATCAATTGCATCAATCCAGAAACGACGAGGCATTTTATATTCATCAAGCATAGTGCGAGCCATCTCAGCAAGAGTCCCGTTCTTGCGCTCCATGACCCCATTTTGCTGAGGAGTATAAGGAGCAGATAACTCATGAGTAATACCGAGTTCATCAAGATTGTCATCAAGACCAGAATTCTTGAACTCAGTTCCATTGTCACTTCTGATGTGCTTGATCTTCACACCAAAGTTGGTTGAAGCCCTCGAGGAAAATCGTTCGAAGACTTCCTGCACTTCATGTTTGTAAGTAACAATGTGTACCCATGTGTATCGAGAGTAATCATCAACAATAACAAAGCCATATTGAGATGCATCATTTGAAACTGCAGAATAATGGTTAGGACCAAAGAGATCCATGTGAAGCAATTCAAATGGTTGAGTAGTGGTCATGATAGTCTTCGCAGGATGCTTAGCCTTTGCCATCTTCCCAGCTTCACAGGCTCCGCATAAGTGATCCTTGAGGAATTTGACATTCTCGATGCCAACGAGATGCTTCTTCTTTGCAAGTGTGTGCAAATTCCTCATGCCTGCATGACCGAGTCGTCGATGCCAGAGCCAGCCTTCTGAAGCTTTTGCAAGTAGGCACACGACTGGTTGTGGTCCTGTAGAGAAATCAACAATATACAAGTCTCCTCTCCTAAAGCCTTCGAAGACTTTGGAATTGTCAGCTTCCATGATCACAACACAATGATACTTGCCAAAGACAACAACCATATCACAGACATGAGGTTGTATCCTAAGGACTCGACAAGCATGACTTTGTCCATGTGTCGATCCTTTGAGATCGCAACCTTACCTAGACCCAATACCTGACTTTTGCCTTTGTCAGTGAAGATGCTATGCTTCAGATGCGATGGAGATAAGGGAGCATCCATCAATAGGTTCTTGTCACCAGTCATGTGATTTGTACATCCACTATCGAGGACCCACTCAGTGGCTTTGGTTGATCATCCTGCAGATGAATTAGTGTAGCTTACGAACTCATATACTTCATCAGTGAAGAATATGACATCACAATTCATCAGATCAATTTCATCAAGCTACAGAACAGATAAAATAGTATGAGGACGTGAGAAATGAGAGTTCATTTCTTCAGGATTGGCCTGCGTCCTTTCAGGCAATTTTCAGGTCTCTAGCAAATTCTTCAGACGTTTGAGCACGTCTGGAGACCTGACCCTGCAGAAGAGATTAGTTCTTTTTCTTCACCACCCACATCTGAAGGGGTGGCAAAGAGTTCATCACTCTGCGAGCTCCATATGAGAAAGGTGGCATAGAAGCCAGTCCATTTTGTTTCACATAAGAGGAGCTAGGATAAGCATATGAATAAGCAGAGAAATTCTTCGAGGACTTATGAATATAATGGTTAGAAGAATAATGTTCATATTCATAGCCCTTAGCTCTACCCTGCGAAACAGAGTTGTTAACACGATGATGTTCATATGAGGACTTTGATCCATATGAGGAATTTGATCCACGTGAGGAATTTGATCTGTATGAGGACTTGGATCCAAATGAAGAATTTGGTCCATATGAAGGATTTGATCTGGGGTTCCTATTCTTCACAGGTGGTGTCATGAGGACATTCACCTGAAGACTTTCAAGGCATCTTTTGGGAACCCAGATTTTCTTCATAGGGGAACCATTCCTACAGTTAGTGCCAATATATCTAGCAAATACTTCACCATTCTGATTTTTGAACAGTTTATAGTTGGAGTCAAATGACTCATCAGAAGAATGAGAAGATTCACATGTAAAGCCAGATAGATTAGATGGATCAACTGGAGGTCCCTTTGCAGCAACCCATGAGGTTTTGGGGTACTGCTCAGGCTTCCAATATGTACCATCAGCATTGAGTTTCCTCTCAAAGGCAATACCCTCTTTCCTAGGGTTCCTGTCGAGGATGTGCTTTTTAAGCACATCACAAAGAGTCTGATGCCCTTTGAGGCTTTTGTACATGCCTGTTATGTACAATTCCTTCAGCCCTCAGATGAGGAATTAGTGATAGCAGAGACAGATGAAGAATCTGTAGCATTAGAAGCATTTGAACATTCAGGTGAAGAATTAGCAGATTCACGTTCAATGCATTTCAAACATGGAGGAACAAATTCTTCCTGAGAAGCGCTGATTTGTTGAGCAAGTAATGAATCGCGCTCCTTCTGAAGATCTTCATACTCACTCTTAGCTTTTCAAGATCTTGCTTTCTCTGAAGAAATTCATAAGAAAGCTTCTCATGATCAGATAAGAGAGTGTTATGATGACCTTGAAGGTTATCAAACCTAGTCTGAAGTCTCTGAAGATTTTCAGTCAAGATTTTAGTGCGATCCATTTCTTCACCCAACATATCATCACTTTTGTCTAGCATGTTTTGAACCTTTTCAAAATCCTTTTGTTGTTTCACAGCAATCTTAGCAAGTTTAGAGTAGCTGGGCTTGAGGTTTTCATCAGATTCATTCTCACTAGATTTAGAGGAGGTATATTTGAGTATCTTGGCACCCTTTGCCATGAAGCAATAGGTGGGAGCATAGTCATCATTGTCTTCATCAGCCTTGTTGGTGAAGCCATTTTCTTCAGAGTTGAAGATATACTTGCTGATGAATGTAGTAGCGAGAGCTAGACTCGCCACACCAAACTCGGACTCCTCAGATGCCTCCTCTTCCTCATGTTCCTCAGATTCAGCCTCAGAGTCCATTTCCTTGCCAATGAATGCCCGAGCCTTCTTGGAGCTGCTCTTCTTGTGAGACGAAGACTTCGAGGATTTTGATGATGAAGATTTTGAGGATTTCTTCTTTTTCTTCGCATCATCGGAACTGTAATCCTTGTATTTCATCTTCTTTGATTCCTTTTCCCACTGAGGACAATCTTGAATGTAGTGTCCAGGTTTCTTGCATTTGTGACAAAGCCTCTTCTTGTAGTCACTGGATGAGGAATTATTGCTCCTTGAGGATTTTCCAAAGCGACCATGTCTTGAGAACTTCTGAAATTTCTTCACGAGCAGTGCTAGTTCATGGCTCAGTTCTTCAGGATCACCAAGGATGCTGCCAGAATCTTCATCTTCAGATTCAGACACTGCCTTGGCCTTCAGGGCACGTGATCTGCCATAGCTCGAACCATAGAGATCTCTCTGCTCAGCAAGCTGGAACTCATGAGTATTTAGCCTCTCAAGGATATCAGCGGGATCAAGTGACTTGTAATAGCACGTTCTTGTATCATCAATGCCAGAGTATCAAATGAGGAATCAAGCGATCTCAGCAATTTCTTCACCACCTCATGATCGATGATGTCAGTGGCACCAAGCGCTTGAAGCTCATTTGAGATGTCAGTGAGGCGATCGAAGGTTTGTTGGACATTTTCATTGTCGAGTCTTTTGAAGTGGTTGAAGAGATTGCGAAGAACATCAACTCGAGAGTCACGCTGTGTTGAGACTCCTTCATTGACTTTGGATAGCCTATCCTAGATAAGCTTACCAGTTTCCAAAGCACTCGCTCTTCCATACTGTCCTTTGCTCAGATGGCCACATATGACATTCTTCGCTTGAGAATCGAGTTGCTTGAATCTCTTCACATCTATAGCGTTCAGAGAAGGTGTGACTGAGGGAACACTATTCTCCACAACATACTAGAGATCGTTATCAATTGCCTCAAGATGCATTCACATCTTATTCTTTCAGTAGGGGTAGTCCGTCCCATCAAAGGTAGGACACCCAACAGAGACCTTTATCATACCAGCGGTCGACATAACTAAAACTCCAGGAGGTTAAACCAAAATCAAACAGAACAAGGGAGTGCCTTGCTCTGATACCAATTGAAAGTGCGTTATATCGACTAGAGGGGGGTGAATAGGCGATTTTTGTGAATTCTTCACTGAGGAATTTGCAGGTGAGGAAATACCTTAGTGAAGAACTACTTGCAGTGGAATAAGTACTCAAAAGTAAACATAACAGAACACAAGCATGGTCATCATGATAAAATGAAGAAAAGCACAGAGTATAGAAAGCGTAATCACAGGATAACACAGGATGAAGACAAACAGACTGAAGAAATTGAAATGAGGAAATTGAGAAAGTCTTCAGTCAAAGTCTTCAAACACAGATATGAACAAGTGCACAACACAGTTATGAGGAAGTGAAAGAGTTGAGGAAACAGAACCAGTAAGCTTGGTGAAGACAATGATTTGGTAGACCAGTTCCAACCGCTGTCTCAGTTGTACATCTGGTTGGAGCGGCTAGGTATTTAAACCTGAGGACACACAGTCTCGGACACACAGTCCTCACCATATTCTCCTTGAGCTAAGGTCACACAGACCTCGCCCAATTACTCGTAGTAAGTCTTCAGGTGACTTTCGAACCTTCACAAACTCGGTCACTCGGTGATCCACAATTCCTCTTGGATGCTCTAGACCATGACGCCTAACCGTCTGGAAGAAGCACAGTCTTCAAAGGTAACAAGCGTCGGATCCACGTAGGATCATTGTCTTCAGTGATGCTCAATCACTTTGGGTTTGTAGGTGTTTGGGTTTGGGTTTTCCTCACTCGATGATTTTCACTCAAAGTCCTCGGAGGATGGGATGCTCTCAAATGACAAGTGTCAGTTTCTCTCGGAGCAGCCAACCAGCTAGTGGTTGTAGGGGCGGCTATTTATAGCCTAGGGAGCAGCTCGACATGATAAGACATAAATGCCCTTCAATGATATGACCGTTAGGTGGGTAGATATTTTGGGACAGCTCACGCATAGCACAGCAACGGTCGGAAATTTGAGTATCAAATTCCTCAGGGCTATCATGTTCCTCACTGTGTAGGCAATCCGCACTGGCGAATTCCTAACTCCTTAGTCAGAACAAATTCCTCAGCAACCAGAAGAACTTCATCTCTGTCACTGAAGAAATTGACTGAACAGTATGAGATTTCCAATGGCTTCACTCGAAGAGATTGGTAGGTGTGGGATTTTCAGTTGAGCATCACTGAAAATTTTTCCTTAGTATTTCCTCGACCCCCTTTAGTAGTACAGTGTTTCCTATGAATCAAGAAAGATAAACTGAAACAACGAAAAAAAAGTCTTCACGCTTCATGTTCGTCAAATGAATACCAAGTCTTCAAGGTCACACCAATTTCTTCACTTTCAGAGTCTTCAGAAAGTCTTCAGAAATCCAAAGTCTTCAGTCGAAGAACTTCATTTTTAGGGGTCGACTTTCTCTGTAAATATCAAACTCCTCATAGACTTATAGACCTGTGTACACTCATAAACACATTAGTCCCTTAACATATAAGTCATCAATACACCAAAATCACTAAGGGGCACTAGATGCACTTACACTCACAGCCTGCACAGAGCGGTACTACCGCTCGTCCTCACGGTATTACCGCTAAGGGTAGCGGTACTACTGCTTGCGAGCGGTACTAAAAAAATACATCCGTGCCTACCACTGCTGGACTTGTGACGAGTTTTTGGTCTGGAGCGGAAGTATCCATGGAAGTAGCGCGGTAGTACCGCTCCCAAGAGCGGTAGTAAAAAATTACATCCGCTCCTGTCCGCGGTAGTACCGCTGCAGCCTTTTCAGAACACCAAAACTACCACAACTTCTGCAAACAGACTCCAAATTCGACAAAACCAAGTTTGTTGGAAAGCTAGCAACAAGGGCTAACACAATCTTGATAGGAATAACGATAAGAAGCAAATTAGAAAAGTCCCAAGAGAAAATGGTGAGAACCCTTCCTCGAATAAGACCGGTAAAAACTACAACACCGAAAACGCAATAGAAGAGGCATGTGAACTCCGTTTTCGATGAACTCGAGCTTGTCATCACAAAGAGAACCAAACCAAGAAACATTATGCAAGGATGCAACGGTTTGAGCTCTCTACTAACGATACAATCAAGCTACCAACTTGAGAGCCCCCCTTGATAGTACAACAAACGATCCTATAACCCGGTCTCCCAACTACCACCATGAGACCGGTAAAATAGAAAACCTATCAAGGGCAAACCTTTGCCTTGCACATGATCCACTTGAGCTAGACGATGATGATCTTGTCCTCCTTAAGATGGGCCACCTTTGTTGATTGCGTTGGGTCGATGGAGACTAGATGATTGCTCCCCCATACTCCACTATGGGTGAGCCACTCTTCGGCACATCTTCACAAGTCCATTGACACCACAATGGATGGCAAGCTTCAAGAACTTGATCTCTTCGTGATGCTCCACCTGAACTTGCACACGACAATCTTGATGACGATCACCACTTGATGTCATCCTTTCCATGGGTTGTATGATATCTTCCTCTTGACGCAAGCCCATGGACACGTACCTAACCCCACATATAACTCTCACATAGACCATGGGTTAGTACACAAAGTGCAATGGACAATGCTTACCATACCATGGGATCACTTGATCCCTCTCGGTACATCTTTTACGCTTTGTGAGTTGATCAACTTGATTCACTCTTGACTTAGTCTTGATCAACCTTGAATCTTTCCAACTCTCTTCGTTTGGATGATGTCTTGAAGGTAAACATGAATGATCACACAATCTTCTTCTTCAAGACATGCTTGCAATAAGCTCAACACTCACATGACCAATCTTTGGATAATTCCTTAATAGCACCTTGGTCAACACATAAAATCCTTGAAACCAACACATGGACTTCAAGAAATTCCTATGGACAAATCCTTCTGAGGGAGTCCTGGATTAGGGGGTGTTCGGATAGCCGAACTATATCTTCAGCCGGACTCCAGGACCATGAAGATACAAGATTGAAGACTTCGTCCCGTGTCCGGAAGGTTCTTTCCTTGGCGTGGAAGGCAAGCTAGGCGTGCGGATATTCAAGATCTCCTACCAATGTAGCCGACTCTGTGTAACCCTAACCCTATCCGGTGCCTATATAAACCGGAGGGTTGTAGTCCGTAGGACGAACACATCATAACCATCATCATACCCATAGGCTAGCTTCTAGGGTTTAGCCTCCTTGATCTCATGGTAGATCTACTCTTGTACTACCCATATCATCAATATTAATCTAGCAGGATTAGGGTTTTACCTCCATCGAGAGGGCCCGAACCTGGGTAAAATAAAGTGTCCCTTGTCGCCTGTTACCATCCGACCTTGACGCATAGATCGGGACCCCCTACCCGAGATCCGCCGGTTTTGACACCGACATTGGTGCTTTCATTGAGAGTTCCTCTGTGTCGTCGCCTTTAGGCCCGATGGCTCCTTTGATCATCAACAACGATGAGGTCCAGGGTGAGACTTTTCTCCCCAGACAGATTTTCGTCTTCGGCGGCTTCGCTCTGCGGGCCAACTCGCTTGGTCATCTGGAGCAGATCGAGAGCTACGCCCCTGGCCATCAAGTCAGGTTTGGAAGCCTAAACTACACAGCAGATATCCACGGAGACTTGATCTTCGACGGATTCGAGCCACAGCCAAGCGCGCCGCATTATCTCGAGGGGCATGATATAGCTCTGCCTCCGAACAGTGTCCTGGAGGCCGTATACGCTCCGGCCCCGATCCTCAATTCGGTGCCCGCTGCGTTCTTTGAAGATGAACGGTTGGACGTCACCTCGGGGGCTGCGATCTTAAAGGCCATTGAGCCGAACGCGAGCCCCGCGCTCCGCATGGCCTGTGACTCCAAGGAGCCGGACCCTTCTCCGAACTTCGGGTCGTCCGTGCCCCCGCCGATCGAATCAGATTGGGCGCCTGTAATGGAGTTCACCACCGCGGACATCTTTCAGTATTCACCTTTTGGTGATATTCTGAATTCTCTCAAGTCTCTCTCTTTGTCAGGAGAGCCCGGGCCGAACTATGGCCTGCGAGGTTGGGATTCGGACGATGAAGAAATTCAAAGCCCACCCACCGCCCACTTAATAGCCACTGTCGACGATATATCCGACATGCTCGACTTCGGCTCCGAAGACTTCGACGGTATGGACGACGAAGGAGGAGACGAGCAAGAACCAGCACCTGTAGGGCGCTGGACCGCTACCTCGTCATACGACATATACATGGTGGATGCTCCAAAAGATGGAGATGGCGATGGAACAGCGGAGGATGGCACTTCGAAAAAGCCTCCAAAACGCCGACGTCAGCGGCGCCGCTCCAAATCCCGCCACAGCAGAAACGGTGATTCCGGCACGGGAGATGATACTACCCCGGACAGCGCCGAAGAACACCAAAACCAGCAGGATTCGGCACAGGAAGATGGAGAAGACCGCCCTCATGAGAGAGCGACAGAGCGAGAGGTCGAGGACGATAACTACATGCCTCCCTCCGAAGACGAGGCAAGCCTCGGCGACGATGAATTCATCGTACCATCAGACCCCGCCGAACAAGAGCGCTTTCAACGCAGGCTTTTAGCCACGGCGAACAGCCTAAAGAAAAAGCAGCAACAACTTAGAGCTGATCAAGATTTGCTAGCTGACAGATGGACTGAAGTCCTTGCGGCCGAAGAGCACAAGCTCGGACGCCCCTCCAAAAACTATCCTAAGCGCAGGCCACTACCCCAATCAGAGGAGGAAGCCCAAGACATGGCAGATCGGCCACCTCGCGGCCGTGACAGAGAAGCCTGTCGAACATCCAAACAAGCCATGCCCCGCAGCCGCTTTACCAAGGCACGGGAACACGAACCAGACCTGCAAGACGTCCTGGAGGACAAAGCAAGGCAAACAAGATCGATCTATGGATCGCGCGGACGCCCGACGGCACGTGATAGTTTTCACTCCGGACACAATAAATCCGGCCGGGCCGAACACAACAGGCACAGCTCCTCCGAACTACGTCGAGACATAGCCCAGTACAGGGGCGCCGCACACCCACTATGCTTCACAGACGAAGTAATGGATCATAGAATCCCAGAGGATTTTAAACCCATCAACATCGAGTCATACGATGGTACGACAGATCCGGCAGTATGGATTGAGGACTATCTCCTCCACATCCACATGGCACGTGGCGATGATTTGCACGCCATCAAATATTTACCCCTTAAGCTTAAGGGACCAGCCCGGCACTGGCTTAGCAGCCTCCCCACAGATTCGATCGGCTCTTGGGAGGACCTGGAGGCCGCATTCCTCGACAACTTCCAGGGGACCTACGTACGGCCACCGGACGCCGACGACCTAAGCCACATAATCCAGCAGCCAGAAGAATCGGCCAGGCAATTCTGGACACGGTTCCTAACAAAGAAAAATCAGATAGTCGATTGTCCGGATGCAGAGGCCTTAGCAGCCTTCAAGCATAACATCCGTGACGAGTGGCTTGCCCGGCACCTGGGACAGGAAAAGCCGAAATCCATGGCAGCCCTCACGACACTCATGACCCGCTTTTGCGCGGGCGAAGATAGCTGGCTAGCTCGCAGCAACAACTTATCGAAGAAGCAAGGTAATTCAGATACCAAGGACAAAAGTGGCAGGTCGCGATGGAATAAACAGAAACGCCGCGTCAGTAGCGACAGCAATGAAGATACGGCAATAAACGCCGGATTCAGAGGCCATAAATCCGGTCAGCGGAAAAAGCCATTCAAAAAGAATACCCATGGCCCGTCCAGTTTGGACCGAATACTCGACCGCTCGTGCCAGATTCACGGCGCCCCCGAAAGGCCAGCCAATCACACCAACAGGGATTGTTGGGTGTTCAAGCAGGCAGTCAAGTTAAGAGCCGAACACAAAAACAAGGGGCTAGACAGCGATGACGAAGAGGAGCCCAGGTCGCCGAACAACAACGGACAGAAGGGGTTTCCCCCACAAGTGCGGATGGTGAACATGATATACGCGACTCATATTCCCAAGCGGGAGAGGAAGCGTGCGCTACGGGACGTATACGCGATGGAGCCAGCCGCCCCAAAGTTCAACCCATGGTCCTCTTGCCCGATCACCTTCGATCGAAGGGACCACCCCACTAGCATCCGTCACGGCGGTTTCGCCGCATTGGTTCTTGACCCAATCGTTGACGGATTTCACCTTACAAGAGTCCTCATGGACGGCGGCAGTAGCCTGAACCTGCTCTACCAGGATACAGTGCGGAAAATGGGCATAGATCCATCAAGGATCAAGCCCACAAGGACGACCTTTAAAGGCGTCATCCCAGGCGTAGAGCCCAATTGCATAGGCTCCATAACACTTGATGTGGTCTTCGGATCTCCGGACAACTTCCGAAGCGAAGAGTTAATCTTCGACATAGTTCTGTTCCGCAGTGGCTATCATGCTCTGCTTGGACGAACTGCATTCGCTAAATTCAATGCGGTGCCGCACTACGCATATCTCAAGCTCAAGATGCCAGGCCCTCGAGGTGTAATCACGGTCAGCGGAAACACCGAACGCTCCATTAGTACGGAGGAACACACGGCGGCCCTCGCAGCAGAGGTACAAAACAGCCTGTTAAGGCAGCTCTCGAGTCCGGCCGTTACAAAGCAGGACAAAGCAAAACGCGCCCGGAGTAACCCGCAGCAAGACCGACTGGCGCATTCAGAGCACGCGTAGCAATACGGCCCCAACCCCAGCCATCGCTACATAGCGGAGCTAGTACCTCGAGTACACAATTATGCCCTTACAATTCCATGGGCATAGGGGAAGGGGTAGATAAAATGGCATGCCAACAATACGGCGTCAAACGTACTAGGGGCTGCCGGGTTCTTCTTTTCTTTCAGGACTCCATACTCTGGATACAGTGTTCGGCCTCGCTGCCGCACAGACGATACAGGACCCAGGAAAGCAGACAAAACAACGCCGCATCATGGAACTCTCAGGTGGTCTCTATTTCGAGCGATATATCTGTTTTTAAATTCCGCGGCCTGCGCCTGGTCAGGACATGTTAAATAGTCTAATTTTTTTCGCACTACTTGTATCGTTCGGCTTGAATAAACAACCTCCTCATAAATAATGCATAGCTTTTCGTCTATTTTTTGCATTATCTTCTTTTAATATACATATGTTTACTCAAATAACATGATCGCACCCGTACACCATGGTACGGCAAACCACGCCAGGGGCTTTATTACCCTTCTATCTGGTGTGAGAAGTCCGTCCACTTTCACAAGTGCGGCACCCCGAACTTATAGCATTATATGCATCGGCTCGGAGTCATGATTTTGGTCATATGTTGGGTTTGCCCGGCTCCTATGTTTTGGTGCCTTACGTTCCGCTCTATCGGCTAAGGTAGCACTAGGAGAACCACTGCGATTGTGCCCCAGATCAGGTGGGTGAGCACCTTAGTGGAGAAAGCTAAAACAGACTGTCATGATAAGGCGCGAGACCGGTCGCTGTTCGAGAGGTTTTTCAAGTCCCTAAAGGCTTATGCCGCTTCGAGCGGAGAGCTGGTTAAGTCCGGCTAAAGGCGTGGATAGTGCCCCAAATTCGGCCTTCCGAACTAGGGGCTTCGCCGAAATTTAAAATTATAACGTTCTATGGCTAAGTGAGAGTGTTCAAGCATTATAGTCCGATTGTCTGGTTCGCTGTGCTGAGCGCCTCCCTCGAAGGACCCAACTATGGGAACAAGAGCCCTCAGGTTTATCCCGAACACCCCAGCACTATTTGCATGGGGGCAGGAGCCGACGACTCGCCATCTCTCAGTTATTGATAAACGGCCGCACAGAAAATAATATTTTAAATTCAGAAAGCATTGCTTAAGCGCATATGAACACGTGTTCAGCGCACAGGATACAAACGAGCGAGTTCATTGAAATATTACATCTTTGGCACACTCATCCGCGACAAGGCGAGCTCCAGCGAGAACTTCCTTGTAGTAGTTCTCGGGCTTGCGATGCTCCTTCCCCTGCGGCAGCCCCTCCTTCACCAGCTTCTCTTCGTCCAGCTTGCCCCAGTGTACCCTTACACGGGCAAGCGCCCTCCGGGCACCTTCTATGCAGACGGAGCGCTTGATGACCTCAAGCCGTGGACAAGCCTCCACCAGCCGCCGCACCAGCCCGAAGTAGCTCCCAGGCAGGGCCTCTCCAGGCCACAGCCGAACTAGTAAGCCCTTCATGGCCTGTTCGGCCGCCTTGTGGAGCTCGGCCAACGGCTTCAGCTGATCGCTTAAGGGCAAAGGGTGTCCGGCCTCAGAATACTGAGACCAGAACACACTCTCCGTCGAGCTGTCCTCTTCAGCTCGGTAGAATGCGGCGGCGTCGGATGCGCTGCGGGGAAGATCGAAGAACACCCCTGGAGAACTCCGGATTCGGGTAAGTAATAGGTATTTCACCTTTATATTCCTACTTTGCATTAAAAATGCCTTACCCGCTGCTATCTTTTTCACATCCTCCAACTCTTGGAGGGCCTTTTGGGCTTCGGCCTTGGCACTCTTGGTGGTCTCAACAGCCGACGCGAGCTCGGATGCTTGAGTTTTTGCCTCAAGCTCCAAACCCTCATGTTTCTTCATGAGAGCTTGCAGCTCTTGCTGCACCTCGCCGACTTGGACCCCAAGCTTTTCTCGCTCAGCGCGCCCCTCGGCCGCTTTCTTCTCGGCCTCAGCTAGCGCCTGCTTCAGGGTTGCCACCTCGGTTGTGGCCCCTACAATAAGCAGTACATTCCTGTTATTTCTTTTTGCAATGAAGCCTCTCTATAGGCACCTTTTTTTTCTAAGGGGTATTTCTTACCTTCCTTTTCCACGAGCTGTCTTTTGGCAAGGCCGAGCTCTTGCTCGGACCGCTCGAGGTCCTTTTTCAGGACTTCCACCAGCGCAGTCAGTGCAGCGGTGGACAGCAGGGAAGCCTGCATACGCATATTAGACTTTTTATTAGACTCCTGCGAAAATTGTTGGATCCTCTATTCGGCTTTTCTTTCCGAACACCGAACAGAGCATCAGGGGCTACTGTCTATGCGGTAATGAATTTAGCATATTTTTTGCTTATCTGGAAGCCTGTTAGAAGGCTAGCGCAAGCTTCATTCAGTCCGCTCTTGGCGGACTGAACCCTTTGGACCACTGCACTCATAACAGTACGGTGCTCCTCGTCGATGGTGGCGCCTTCGAGCGCCTCCAACAGACTATGCGGCGCCTCTGGTTGGACAGAGGTCGCCGGCTCAGACGGCCTACTCCTCTTGGAAGGAGTTCGCCCACCGCGAGCCAGGACGGTTGAGTCCGGCACGGTGTCCGGCACAAAGCCGGACTGGGAGCCCTGGGGGGTTTCATCCCCTTTACTCCTGGGGTCCTGAGGATTGCCTTGCGGCTACTCCAGGACCACCTCCTCCTGCCCTGTTCGGCGGGACGCTGCTTCGGCGTCATCCGCCCCGCTGGGGGAGACCGCGGGCGGGACAGAGTTCATGTCCGACGAATCCAGGGAGCCACTCGATGAATCATCGAGTGCGGCTCGGGGCGGGCTGCGCAAATAGCATTCGACATTAGGGTAAGCTGCGCACTTGAAGATACTATGAGTCATTCTGGTATGTGAATACTTACGATGTCGCCGGACGCTTGGTTCTGTCCGGCCACTCCTTTCCGCCCTCTTCGGCGTTGGGGGAGTAGTCCGGCGGAGGGGTCTTCCTTTTCCTTGACCCCTCGGCCTCCCATGTTGGGGCGGCCTTCTTCTTTTTCGCTCCCCTCGATGGAGGGGGAGAGCTTCCTTGTTCCTCCTCCTCGTTTTCACGAGAGGAGGGCGTCGCAGACTCGCCAGATGACGAGCTCGACACCACCACATTGCGGGCACTCTTTCGAGTCCCGGTGGTCTTCTTCTTCTTGACCTTCTTCTCCGGCACCACATAGGGCGCCGGAGCCAGTAGCTTCTCTAAGAGAGCTGGGGCTGGGTCTTCGGGCAGAGGAGCCGGACAGTTGATTGGTCCGGCTATCTTCAGCCACGCCTGTCAAAGGCAAAGGGAGTTTTTAGATCCCACATAGAGTTAATCTATGTAGAAAAGCTTAACGAACCTGTGAAAGGTATAAATAGCCTACCTCGCCAGCGTTGCGCTGCGAGCTGTATCCGCGGTCCTCAGAAGCGGATGTGGGGCACTCGGCGCCTTTGGTTAGCACCTTCCAGACGTCTTCATACGTCGTGTCGAAGAGCCTATTGAGGGTTTGGTGCTGCGCCGGGTCGAATTCCCACAAAGTGAACTCCCGTTCTTGGCACGGGAGGATCCAGCGAACGAACATGACCTGGATGATGTTGACATGCCGGATGGGCTTGTTCATCAGGGACCGGATGCAAGTTTGCAGTCCGGTCACTTCTTCTTCGTTGCCCCACGATAGGCCCGTCTCTTTCCAGGACATGAGCCGCGTGGGGGGTCCGGATCAGAACTCAGGGGCCGCGACCCATTTCGAGTCGCGTGGCTCGGTGATGTAAAACCACCTTGCCTGCCACCCCTTTAAGGACTCCACAAAGGAGCCATCGAACCAGAGTGCGTTGGCCATTTTGCCGGCCATAACACCTCCGCACTCCGCCTAGGTGCCGGACACCACCTTGGGCTTGACGTTGAAGGTCTAGAGCCAGAGGCCGAAGTGGGGGCGGATGCGGAGAAAGGCCTCACACACGATGAGAAACGCCGAGATATTGAGGATAAAGTTCGGGGCCAGATCGTGGAAGTCCAGGCCGTAGTAGAACATGAGCCCCCGGACAAAAGGGTGAAGTGGAAAACCCAGTCCGCGGAGGAAATGGGGGAGAAAAACTACCCTCTCATGGGGCCTTGGGGTGGGAAGAAGCTGCCCCGCCTCGGGAAGCCGGTGCGGGATGTCCTTGGACAGGTATCCGGCCTTCCTAAGCTTTTTGATTTGACCCTCCGTAACGGAGGAAGCCATCCACTTGCCACCCGCTCCGGACATCGCTGGAGCAGGTTGGGGAAGAAAGAGAGAACTTGGGCATTGGAGCTTGAGTGCGCAGGAGATGGATGGGCAAAGGAGGAAGAAGGCGTAGGTGAAAGAGGTGGATCTTTATCCCCTTATATAGGCTGATGCCGTTATGCGCCCCCACCTACCTAATAAAACTCGCTTGCCGCTTACACGCCGTGGTAAATGGCGCGGTTGGGTTACCCACGTCCGCATTAATGAGAATCCCGTTAAAAGGGGCACACGATCTCTGCTTCGACAAGACGTGCCAAGGAAACCGCCTCGTTGAACGTGCTGCGGTGGAACAACAAAAAATAATCCATACAGAAGACTTGGTCGCAGTGTTATGACGCACTGCGGAATACGTCAGCAGATTTGATTTGTGTTTGTATTATTCTCTATATAGCAATACATGGAAACTTGTTTTGCAGAGCCGGACACTATTTTTTGGTGTTTATTATCTTCTTGAAGAATTTGGAGGAGGAACCCGCCTTGCAATGCCGAAGACAATTTGCGCGCCAGACTCGTCGTCATTGAAGCCTGGTTCAGGGGCTACTGAGGGAGTCCTGGATTAGGGGGTGTTCGGATAGCCGAACTATATCTTCAGCCGGACTCCAGGACTATGAAGATACAAGATTGAAGACTTCGTCCCGTGTCCGGAAGGTTCTTTCCTTGGCGTGGAAGGCAATCTAGGTGTGCGGATATTCAAGATCTCCTACCAATGTAACCGACTCTGTGTAACCCTAACCCTATCCGGTGCCTATATAAACCGGAGGGTTGTAGTCCGTAGGACGAACACATCATAACCATCATCATACCCATAGGCTAGCTTCTAGGGTTTAGCCTCCTTGATCTCGTGGTAGATCTACTCTTGTACTACCCATATCATCAATATTAATCTAGCAGGAGTAGGGTTTTACCTCCATCGAGAGGGCCCGAACCTGGGTAAAATAAAGTGTCCCTTGTCTCCTGTTACCATCCGACCTTGACGCACAGATCGGGACCCCCTACCCGAGATCCGCCGGTTTTGACACCGGCACCTTCAAATATAACTCAATGCAACCATTAGTCCATAGAGAATGTCATCAATTTCCAAAACCACACATGGGGGCACCGCATGTCCTTTCAATCTCCCCCATTTTGGTAATTGATGACAATCACTTTCAAGAGAGTTTATATAAGGAATTATGCATCACCATGCCATGCAACAACCAATAATGCATGCGTAGGAGATGCGTATGCTTAGGAACAAACCAAAGCTAGAAGAGACAACTGTCTAAACTTCTCCACAAAACTCTCTGAAACTTCTCCCCCATTGGCATCGATTGCCAAAATGGGCGAAAAGATTAGAAGGCCAATATAAATTGTGGTCCTCCATAAATTGTGTATTTCTCAACAAGTGAGTGGAATGCAACACACATATCCAAAGGTAAATACTTGGAGGAACACAAACTATATTGAGGCACAAAGATAGCAAAAGAATGATATGCCACAAAGACATAAAAAAGAGAGAAACAAGCAATCAAGCAATCAAAAGATACCAATTGAAGCAAGCAAACAAAGGATATAAATTGAACCAACTAGACCGAAGATCCTATGAGCCACATGAATAAGAATATTACGATATGGGTAAAGTGTTCTAAAGAAAACTAGAGGAGCTCCCTATGATTTGTGCACACATAAGAATTTTTGTATTTGGATACAAAGTGCACTAAATAGGATCATAGCTCCCCCAAAATCAATAGAAACTTACAACAAGTGCAAGGTAGCAAATAGGAAACAAAGCCTAGCACTTGGAATAAACACATGGTTGAGCAACATGTAAAAGAGGCAACTTAAGAATAGGCTCAACCAAAATGATGTGTGTGAGTCATGGAAAAGCACTTGAGAAGACTAAAATAAGGATGAGCATTAAGCATCAACATAGTATTGGATAAATGAGATACACGGTGCATGACATGTCCTCCCCACACACACCCAACTAGCAAATGGGTTCACAAGCTCACTAAAAAGATAACAACAAAGCTTGCGACAACCCATGGTGAAGATAGAAGAAGAAAGCCTCATCAATACGAGGGATACCAATTAAGATGGCAAAAGCCTCATAAGGACAAGCATGAGGAAAATAATCTTCACCACACAAGAGTGCATCAAGATGCAATGAGATAAGATACGCACTCAAGGCAAAAGCTTTCACAGAGCCACCAAAGAAATAACATATGAAAGACAAGGTGGACATGAAAGAAAGGATATCATCTAGAGATGTAATTTCTCTCAAGTGTATAAGGCTCTAGGTAGACGAAATCATGATGATACATATCTACAAAGAATGATGTACACCCGAAATAGTTACAACACGAAGGAACAAGATATCCAAAAGGAAGTCATAGATATACCAATAAGATATTTGCTTGGAAGCATAGCACATGGCTAGATATGGTCTTATTGTATATAAATGAATTCCTACCATACAACCATCAAAGACATCACAACTAGCAACATGAGATCATCGTTGAGATGCTTTGAGAAAGGAAACAAGTATCACAAGATGGAATGAATATCATGCCAAGATGCAACCTACACAAGGTTGAATGCAAGAAAAGAATGAATGAATAGATACTTGTTACCGAGATATCATTGGAAGGATGTAGAAGAAACCAATTGAAGGTAATAGATAGTAGTTCATTGAGCATCCTAGCTTGAGTCCAATAAGCACATGGTGACACCACCTTGCTTGTGAGTGAGCCAAGCATCCAATGCATCTCCAATTGTTCCTAGAATAACAACACAAACAAAATGGTACCCAAACTCATTGGGACCAAAGAGTTAGAAACACCAACAATACATAGGACAAACTCCACATAAATATGTGCATATAGATTTGAACATAAATATCATGCACATCTCATCCAATTTGAGACTTGGTGGAGTTTCCCTTATATATTGGGTCAAAGAAAGAAACCATGCCAAATAAAATACATGAAGTAAATATGCAAGCTAAAGACTTTCAAGAACCAACACCAAATGAAAAAGGAATACCAAGTGAAAGGATACCAAAAGGAGAAACCATCACTTGGAAGATATACATCAAGGAATGAAATATACATTGGCACACTCAAAAAGAAAGATGTGAAACTCCCAAAAGAGAAAATGGTTCCAAACAAACCACGTGCTCTACAAAGTTTCATGATGGCACAAAGTACCAAAAAGAAACGGTTTGCATTCCACCAACACACACTTGATAATGATCACAAGGTGAGCGTTCCAAGAAAAATAGGATAGCTCCCCCAAGCATTGTGCATTAAAGAGAAATTGCATTTGAATACAAAAAGCACAAGATGGCATCACCACTTTCACTATATCTATACAAACACTAGACAATATCAAGGAAATAACAAGATCCACAAGTGGTATGGAATACAATGGGAGTTGACACAATCCTAGGCGAGAGATAAGGCAAATAAAAGCAAAAGCCAATGTAAAGATGATCAATAATTTCTACCACATATGTGAGTACCAATTGTCAAAAGACAAGAAGTATTTGGAGATAATTCCCGGTGGTAGATAGCAAGGATATCCAACATCATCTTGATACCAAACATAAGAAAATATGCAACTTGTAGAGATAACTTGCCACCTAGGAACAAGATAATTTACAATATCAACTCTAGGTGACAATATCTCAAATGTACACATTTTCTAGGCTAGTAGTATACACATGGCATATTACTCCCCCATAATGTGATACCAATTAAGGATAAACAAGAGGCAAATAAAAGGATCCAACAAGAGATAATTAATGGACTATTTAGAATTTGAATTTCTCATGAGAAGACATAACACATAGTATCTAGATAAGCTTGCAATATCAATACTAGGTGGTATTCTTCATGTACACACATTTGTGGGATCGTGAGGTGCACAAAGCACATCACTCCCCCAAAATGGGATGTTCCATTAATCTCTCACAAGAGCCAATTAAGATACAAACAAGATGCAAAAGGCTCAACGCACTACACACATACATGATGTGCAAACCAACACACACATACTTGATTACTCAATATAAGAAAATTGGAGGCACAACATATACAAACACATGCAAGGAACAAAACCAAAACATGCAAAGGGCAAAGTAACTTTCAATGTAAACAATTTAAGTATAAGTTACCGCAAGGAGGCACATTGGATATGAGATAGAAACTTGATAATCCGAATGACTTGGCTTGAGGCAATATGAATGATGAAGACCCCTTAATTCTTCATAATGTAGCTAAGTCTCCAATGCCCTCCAACAGCACCTATTGATCAAGTTTGAGCTTGTTGGTCCCCAACAAAGTTGGGTCCTAAGAGGTTAGTCACAATAGGCTTGGCAACCCAAATGGTTCTTTTCTTGACACCACTTTGAGTACCAACAAACTTGGCAAACACATTGCCAACCTTATCCTTCCTAAGAGAATAGATATAATCAATAATAATTGGGTTGGATAAGTTACCACTAGTGCATGAAGAAGCGAGGAGACCTTTCTCATGACATAAGTAGAAACGTCTACTCTTCACTTTCTTCTCACTTGATTTCTCAACTTGAGAAGCATTAGCTTGAGTATGGGAAGAGGCATTTCTTCAACTTGTGGTTGAGCATGAGATTGAACTTGTGGCCTCTTCCCTTGTTGCTTGTCACTAATGGCCTTCTTCTTCAGTGTGCAAGATCTCACATGATGCCCTTCAATTTTGCACTTGAAGCAAACAATGTTGGCTGAATTCTTGACTTGTTCATGGCCCTTCTTCTTGTTCATCTTGGACTTCTTCTTCTCATTGGAATTGAATCCAAGTCCACCTTTGTCATTGGGGGATTTTTGCACACTCAAGATATTGTTGAGTGTGGATTTCCCTTCATTACTCTTTTCCAAGTCTTTCTTCAAAGAAGTGACTTGGGCCTTGAGCTCTTTGATTTCCTCTACATGGTTAGTCTCAAAACAAGTACTAGAGGAAGTATAAGCTTCATCGTGATCTATCTTTAGCAATCATGTCCTCATGATCTATCTTTAGCACATTATGGGATACTAGAAGATAATTATGAGAGCTTGAGATCTTTTCATGACTTTCTTCCAATTTCCCATAATTACTAGATAGCAACTCAAGTTGAGTCCAAAGCTCAACATTCTCCTTCAAAATGGATGCTTCACAAGTAATAGAGTTAGTAGCACAAGCATCATCAATAATAGCAAGAGGAGAAGGCAACTTGGCAAGATCTTTTGAATATGAAGCTTTAAGTTGTGCATGAGACTTGGTGAGTTTGATGATCTCACTCTTAATGACTCTTGAGCCATTTTCGAGGTGCCCAAAGTCCTCAAGAAGTTTAGCATGCGCAACTTCAAGCTTCTCATTTTTAGTTTCAAAAACATTGGCCACCTTAAGAGTTGTATCATGAGATTCCTTCACTCTGGATAATTCTAGAGCAAAAGTCTCCTCAAGAGATTCCTTGGTGGTTTGTTCAAGTTCAAGAGCTTGAGAGAGGTCCGCAATCTCATTAGCGTAATCATGCTCATGACCTTCCATTTTATCAATGGTGACCTCCATGCTCCTCAAGACGAGATTCCAATTCATCCATATATTTCTTGCCATCAATAGCAATAGACATGATTTCCATGAAGTTGAACGAGCAAATTTATTCTTAAGAAGAGCTCTAAAAACCATTTCCCCCTTAATTTTTAAGAGGCAACATCATCATTATCTTCATCATATCAACATCATCATCACTCTTGCCATCATCAATGTCATCACAAGATATATTGGGATTCAAAGTGGGAGATTCCTTTGAAGCCTTGTCCATAAGGCAAAATGCAATAGATGATGATGTAGGATCCCTTGAAGCACCATTCAAGACCACATCTTGTTCCATGGAGTGTTGGGTTTCCTCTACATTGTTAGCACAATAACTCGAGGAAATACATGCATTTTTATTATGGCAACAAGATATAGCAAGCATATCATCATGAGATTTAGTCAAGCAATTTCTACATGATATTCAAGGACTATCAACACAAGCATGTGAAACATGTAAGGTGCTCGAAGTGCTAAAGTACAAAGAGAGACCATTACAATAAGATAATGATGAAGGATCACCAAGAACAAGCACACTATCATCATTGCAATGACGAACACTACTCACCATAGCATTACCTTGTGGCAATCCACATGTAGGTGAAGTAGAAGAAGTTGAGAAGGCAACACGACCGGAGGTGGAGAGAGAACAATCATCCCCACAAATCTTGGACACACCATATTTATCTTGAAGCTTTGTCCACAACTCATGAGCATCCCGGAACGGCATGAGTTGAAATATAACTACATTGCTCAAAGCATCGAAACACACATTAGAAGCTTGAGCATTGAGATAAGAGTTTTTCTCATCCTCTAAAGATATTCTTTCGGGATACTTTGGAGGAGAAAAACCCATATCTACAATTCGCTCTATATTTGGGTTCGTGACCCTAAAGAGATTAAGCATGTGAATTACCCAAACATCAAAATTTGTGCCATCGAAACTAAGAGTGTCAGAGAATCCTAAACCCCTAGTCGACATCTTTACTCTCTAGGCGGTAAAGCCTAATAAAGAGAGACAAAGCTCTGATACCAATTGAAAGATCGTGGATGTCGCCTAGAGGGGGTGAATATGCGCTTTAAAATAATTACAGTTGAGGCTTGAACAAATGCGGAATAAACCTAGCGGTTAATTTGTCAAGCACAAAACCTACAAGAGCTAGGCTCACCTATGTGCACCAACAACTTATGCTAAGCAAGAAAAACTACTTAGGCGATAGCAAGATATATGACAAGAAACAATACGGCTATCACAAAGTAAAGTGCATAAGTAAAGGGCACGGGTAAGAGATAACCGAGGCACGCGGAGACGACGATGTATCCCTATGTTCACACCCTTGCGGATGCTAATCTTCGTTTGGAGCGGTGTGGAAGCACAATGCTCCCCAAGAAGCCACTAGGGCCACCGTAATCTCCTCACGCCCTCGCACAATGCAAGATGTCGTGATTCCACTAAGGGACCCTAGAGGGCGGTCACCGAACCCATTCAAATGGCAACCCTTGGGGGCGGTCACCGAGCCCGTACACTTTGGCAACCCTTGGGGCGGTCACCGGTACCCGTCAAATTGCTCGGGGCGATCTCCACAACCTAATTGGAGACCCCGATGCTTGCCCGGTGCTTTACACCACAATGATTGAGCTCCGAACACCACCAACCGTCTAGGGCGCCCAAGCACCCAAGAGGAACAAGCTCAAGGGTACCAAGCACCCAAGAGTAATAAGCTTCTCAACTTGTAGCTTCCACGTATCACCGTGGAGAACTCAAACCGATGCACCAAATGCAATGGCAAGGGCACACGGAGTGCCCAAGTCCTTCTCTCTCAAATCCCACCGAAGCAACTAATGCTAGGGAGGAAAATGAGAGGAAGAACAAGAAGGAGAACACCAAGAACTCCAAGATCTAGATCCAAGGGGTTCCCCTCACATAGAGGAGAAAGTGATTGGTAGAAATATGGATCTAGATCTCCTCTCTCTTTTCCCTCAAAAACTAGAAAGAATCCATGGAGGGATTGAGAGTTAGCAAGCTTGAAGAAGGTCAACAATGGGGGAAAACACGAGCACAAAGGATAAGGTTCATTGGGGAAGAAGACCCCCTTTTATAGGTGGGGAAAAAATCCAACCATTATGTTCACAGCCCGCACAGAGCGGTACTACCGCTCGTCCCCACGGTACTACCACTAGGGGTAGCGGTACTACCACTAAGGGTAGCGGTACTACTGCTTGCGAGAGGTACTAAAAAAATACATCCGTGCCTACCACCGCTGGACTTGTGACGAGCTTTTGGTCCGGAGCGGAAGTAGCCACGGAAGTAGCCGCGGTAGTACCGCTCCCAAGAGTGGTAGCAAAAAATTACATCCGCTCCTGTCCGCGGTAGTACCGCTGCAACCTTTTCAGAACACAAAAACTACCACAACTTCTGCAAACGGACTCCGAATTCGACGAAACCAAGTTTGTTGGAAAGCTAGAGACAAGGGCCAACACAATCTTGATAGAAATAACAATAAGAGACAAATTAGAAAAGGCCCAAGAGAAAATGGTGAGAACCCTTCCTCGAATAAGACCGGTAAAAACTACAACACCGAAAACGCAATAGAAGAGGCATGTGAACTCCGTTTTCAACGAACTCGAGCTTGTCATCAAGATGAACATAAGCTCTAAGACTCACAAAGAGAACCAAACAAGAACCAAGAAACATGATGCAAGGATGCAATGGTTTGAGCTCTCTACTAACGATACGATCAAGCTACCAACTTGAGAGCCCCCCTTGATAGTACGGCAAACGATCCTATAACCCGGTCTCCCAACTACCACCATGAGACCGGTAAAATAGAAAACCTATCAAGGGCAAACCTTTGCCTTGCACATGATCCACTTGAGCTAGATGATGACGATCTTGTCCTCCTTAAGATGGGCCACCTTTGTTGATTGCGTTGGGTCGGTGGAGGCTAGATGATTACTCCCCCATACTCCACTATGGGTGAGCCACTCTTCGGCACATCTTCACAAGTCCATTGAAACCACAATGGATGGCAAGCTTCAAGAACTTGATCTCTTCGTGATGCTCCACCTGAACTTGCACACGGCAATCTTGATGACGATCACCACTTGATGTCATCCTTTCCATGGGTTGTATGATATCTTCCTCTTGACGCAAGCCCATGGACACGTACCTAACCCCACACAGAACTCTCACATAGACCATGGGTTAGTACACAAAGTGCAATGGACAATGCTTACCATACCATGGGACCACTTGATCCCTCTCGGTACATCTTTTACGCTTTGTGAGTTGATCAACTTGATTCACTCTTGACTTAGTCTTGATCAACCTTGAATCTTTCCAACTCTCTTCGTTTGGATGATGTCTTGAAGGTAAACATGAATGATCACACAATCTTCTTCTTCAAGACATGCTTGCAATAAGCTCAACACTCACATGACCAATCTTTGGATAATTCCTTAATAGCACCTTGGTCAACACATAAACTCCTTGAAACCAACACATGGACTTCAAGAAATGCCTATGGACAAATCCTTCAAATATAACTCAATGCAACCTTTAGTCCATAGAGAATGTCATCAATTACCAAAACCACACTTGGGGGCACCGCATTTCCTTTCACCGATTATTGTCACTTCGGGGTTAATGGATCATAACACATAATAGGTGACTATAGACTTGCAAGATAGGATCAAGAACTCACATATATTCATGAAAACATAATAGGTTCAGATCTGAAATCATGGCACTTGGGCCCTAGTGACAAGCATTAAGCATAGCAAAGTCATAGCAACATCAATCTCAGAACATAGTGGATACTAGGGATCAAACCCTAACAAAACTAACTCGATTACATGGTAAATCTCATCCAACTCATCACCGTCCAGCAAGCCTACGATGGAATTACTCACACACAGCGATGAGCATCATGAAATTGGTGATGGAGGAAGGTTGATGATGACGACGACGACGGATTCCCCTCTCCGGAGCCCCAAACGGACTCCAGATCAGCCCTCCCGAGAGAGATTAGGGCTTGGCGGCGGCTCCGTATCGTAAAAAGCGATGAATCCTTCTCTTTGGTTTTTTCTACCCGAACGTGAATATATAGAGTTGGAGTTGAGGTCGGTGGAGCACCAGGGGGCCCATGAGGCAAGGGGGCGCGCCCAGGGGGTAGGCGCGCCCCCACCCTCGTGGACAGGGTGTGGGTGAAGGAAATATGCCCTAGAGGCAATAATAAAGTTATTATTTATTTCCTTATATCATGATAAATGTTTATTATTCATGCTAGAATTGTATTAACCGGAAACATAACACATGTGTGAATACATAGACAAACAGAGTGTCACTAGTATGCCTCTACTTGACTAGCTCGTTAATTGAAGATGGTTATGTTTCCTAACCATAGACATGAGTTGTCATTTGATTAACGGGATCACATCATTAGGAGAATGATGTGATTGACATGACCCATTCCGTTAGCTTAGCACACGATCGTTTAGTATGTTGCTATTGCTTTCTTCATGACTTATACATGTTCCTATGACTATGAGATTATGCAACTTTCGTTTATCGGAGGAACACTTTGTGTGCTACCAAACGTCACAACGTAACTGGGTGATTATAAAGGTGCTCTATAGTTGTCTTCAAAGGTACTTGTTGGGTTGGCGTATTTCGAGATTAGGATTTGTCACTCCGATTGTCGGAGAGGTACCTCTGGGCCCTCTCGGTAATGCACATCACTTAAGCCTTGCAAGCATTGCAACTAATGAGATAGTTGTGGGATGATGTATTACAGAATGAGTAAAGAGACTTGCCGGTAACGAGATTGAACTAGGTATTGAGATACCGACGATCGAATCTCGGGCAAGTAACATACCGATGACAAAGGGAACAACGTATGTTGTTATGCGGTCTGACCGATAAAGATCTTCGTAGAATATGTAGGAGCCAATATGAGCATCCAGGTTCCGCTATTGGTTACTGACCGGAGACGTGTCTCGGTCATGTCTACATAGTTATCGAACCCGTAGGGTCCGCACGCTTAACATTACGATGACAGTTATATTATGAGTTTATATGTTTTGATGTACCAAAGGTTGTTCGGAGTCCCGGATGTGATCACGAACATGACGAGGAGTCTCGAAATGGCCGAGACATGAAGATTGATATATTGGAAGCCTATGTTTGGATATCGGAAGTGTTCCGAGTGAAATAGTGATTTTATTGGAGTACCGGAGGGGTTACCGGAACCCTCGGAGGCTATTGGGCCTTGTGGGCCCAAGTGGAGGAAGAGAAGAGGCGGGCCAAGGGGCAGCCCCCCCCCCAAGTCTGAATTGGACAAGGAGGGGGGCGGCGCCCCCCCTTTCCTTCCCTCTCTCTCCTCCTTCCCCCTAAGTCCTAATCCAACTAGGAAAAAGGAGGGGAGTCCTACTCCCGGTGGGAGTAGGACTCCTCCGGCGCGCCTCCTCCTATGGCCGGACGCACCCCCTTGCTCCTTTATATACGGGTGCATGGGGCACCCTAGAGACACAACAATTGATCGTTTAGCCGTGTGCGGTGCCCCCCTCCACCATAGTCCACCTCGATAATACTGTAGCGGTGCTTAGGTGAAGCCCTGCGTCGGTAGAACATCATCATCTTCACCGCGCCGTCGTGCTGACGAAACTCTCCCTCAACACTTGGCTGGATCGGAGTTCGAGGGATGTCATCGGGCTGAACGTGTGCTGAACTTGGAGGTGCCATGCGTTCGGTACTAGATCGGTCGGATCGTGAAGACGTACGACTACATCAACCGCGTTGTGCTAACGCTTCCGCTTTCGGTCTACGAGGGTACGTGGACAACACTCTCCCCTCTCGTTGCGATGCATCACCGTGATCTTGAGTGTGCGTAGGAATTTTTTTGAAATTACTACGTTCCCCAACAGTGGGCCCCCTGGCCTTGATTCTTTCGCCAATATTTTTTATTAATTCCAGAAATATTCTCTATGAAGTTTTAGGTCATTCCGAGAACTTTTATTTTGCACAAAAATAATACCATGGCAGTTCTGCTGAAAACAGCGTCAGTCCGGGTTAGTTCCATTCAAATCATGCAAGTTAGAGTCCAAAACAAGGGCAAAAGTGTTTGGAAAAGTAGATACGAAAGAAAGGACAAGTCATCAAGGAGCTACACAAAACGAAGACATCAAGCTCATGTTGGTGAATGGGTATCCGGCTCCGACTCCGACAACCACTCCGAGAGAAGCTATCACTCCGACTCCGAATATACTCAAGATGAAGGTGTTGCCGGTCTAGTACTTGTGACAACCAACTCCTACGACATATTTGACTCACCAAATGAAGGTGTTGGAACATGCTTCATGGCTAAAGGCCCAAAGGTATCACACCCCGAGTATGTTGATTTCAATAGTGATGAAGATGACTTGTTAGGTGATGATGATTTACCTGTTGACAACTCTAGTGATGAATACTATGATGAAACGTCAATTAATCATGCTAATCAAGATAAAACGAATGACAATGATAAGGAAAAGATTGAGTCTCTAACTAAAGAACTAAACACTCTTAAGTTAGCTCATGAAACTATCATAGGAGATCATCGAGAAATTAAGGACTCATGAGAAATTACGCTTTGAAAAGCTCAACCTTGAGCAAGAGCATGAGTTCTTAAAAGCAATCAATGATGATCTTCGTAAGAAAAGTTCTTCTTACATTGCCAAGCGTTTACTCTTATCCACTTACATGCCTCAAGTCAAGTCTAGTAACAAGAACAAGAAAGATTCTTCCTCTAGTAGTAACAATAATCCTGCTATATCCAGTATTGTTGCTTCTAGTAGTTCTCTTGATTCCACTAATGATTCTCTTAGCCAAGTTACACTTGAGCAAGAAAATAGCTTATTGAAGGGAATTATAGAGAAAGGTGTGTACAAGAGCCTTGCCAGAAGTAAGCAATTCGAGGAAATTGTACGCAAGCAAGGAAGGCACCGGAAGAATCAAGGTTTTGGTTTTGAACGAAAGTTCAATGCCAATGGAGTTGAGTGGGAAGAAGATCAATACCCCAAGACGAAGTTTGTTCCTCAACAAGAGAAGTATGATCCTATTTCTTTCAAAGGGACACAAGCTCAAGATGATCTTCCACCACAAGACCACAAGCAAAAAGGCAAGGACAAGCTTCAAGAGGAAATTGATGCATTTGAAGAAGCTCCTAAGGCCTTGGTCAAGTGGGTTCCCAAGACTACATCAAGTTCGACTTCATCAAGTACAACTACAACTCCGAGGATTCCCATCAAGATGGTGTGGATCCCAAAGAAGAAGAACTAGAGAGTTCTTGAGGCTGACTCCGCCAACATACTTCACTCTTCTCATCTTGGCAAGAACAAGTGCAATCAACTTCCACATCTTGCACTAGTTCAAGGAGTCACAAACCCTCTTGTTGGTAAGACAAGGGACAAGGTAACCTAAAAGCTTTCATAGACATCATCTTATGTGTGCATCACTTTATGTCTATGGGTATCCTTGTTTATTCCTTGTGGGACTAACCCGTGTAGGTATGGAAAGTGCAACTCACTCCAATGGATATCTCCAAATGATCTACATCAACATTGAGCATCCACATCTTCAACATCTACATGAAGTCATCATCGACAAAACCCAAGGTTAGTTCATCCCTCTTAAGGGGGGATCTCACATCTAGGGGGAGCTTTACTCTAAGAATTGAGCTAAAGCAACTCTAATGGTGTGAACACAACAATGCTTTATGTAAAAGTGGTAACCCTACTTGTGCTTAAACGGTGAGTATGACCTATGATCAAATGTTCTCATTTGACTCCTAAGTCAATATACTCATATATAGATGACCTAGTCATCGCCAATTGTTTGATAGATGCTAGAATTGGTTGTGCATGCTTTGCCACATATTTCAATTGCCATTTTATTGTGTGAGCATGTTGATTGCATATTTTACTCATTCGAGGACATCCACTTGTTGTTTTGATTGATTGGTTTTCTTTTCTTTTGCCAAGTGGATGGACAAGAATGCCTAAGTACCCTCTCTAGCTATCTATGCTTTTCTCGTCTCAAACTCTATTCATGCTACATCACAAAATAAGATCAAGTCAGATTCGAACCACTCTGTGTGAGGAGCACTCGGAGGCCCCGATTCGTCATAGACTTAAACTTCCAAAACTTCTTTGTGCGTTTCGGTCTGACCGATTCATCCATTCGGTCATACCGAGATCACTAAGTCGATCTAGGTTTTCAATCTCGGTGCAACCAATTTGAACCTTTTGGTCACACCGAGTTTCAGTAACTGCTTGCAGTTATGAATCTCGGTGCCACCGAGTTGTTCCACTCGGTCACACCGACAGGGTCGGACTATACATATCCACGGGCAATTTTTTTGGAAATTTCTCCGAAGTCTTTTCGCCCGCGCTTAGCCCGCTCTGCCTCCAGGGTCTCCGGATTGTCCTCCTCGTCGCCAGTTGCCTCCTGCCGCTGGTCTCCGCCATCGTCAACGGAAATCATTCCCACCATTGCCGCCGTAGCAAGTTCATCGCCGAACTAGGGTATGAACTTGATCACTGTGCTATCCTCAATCCGATTCCTAGCACATTGTGTTTGCCATGAATCTTGCCACGATTGAAACGATCTTATCCAGTCAAAACACTCCGTAGATTAGAGTTGAATTGAAAATTTAGGTTTAGGTTTCCGCCGAAACCATCTCGGACCATCCGAGTTGTGGAACTCGGTACCACTGATTCGGCTCAGGCCATTGCACATGAGATTCTCGGTCTGACAGAGAATTGAAAATCGGTGTGACCGAGTTCAGGACTTTGTGAAACCCTAGCAGTCTCGGTGCCAACGAACTGTGACTCGGTCTGACCGAGTTCACTAGTTTTGGTTCCAACAGCTGCTTTGGTATCACCGAGTTTACAAATCGGTTGATCCGAAATGCTTTCTGAGGAAAACAAAAACTAAGTATTTGATTCATCCTTTTGCAAAAACCTCTATATTTTGTGATGCTTATCCACTCTACCTCATCTATAATCTATTCACAGGGTCAGCTGTCAGTGTTTGCATCATGTCTGATCAGAGTGACAGTCAGAACAAGTCAGAGGAGCAGGTTCACATGAGTGAGGGCACTAGTCCCTCTAGCAGCTCAGATGATGGAAGCAGGAGCACTCCCAACAACTTACCCAAAGCTGCCACCAGAACAAGGAAGAAGAAAACTTCAGAGTCTGAGGATGAAGACTATGTGGCCACTGAGGATGATGCCACATCAAAGAAGAAAGTGCTGAAAAAGGAATATGGCTTAGCTGCAGCCACAAAGCCAGGTATGCAGAGAAGGCACCTGCAAGGAGAGTTCCCACTTCCAAACCTAGGAAGGTTGCCACTGGAGAAACCACAAAGTTTACCATTGAGTCAAAAGAGGAAGTTGTTGGCCAAGATAAAAAGAAAAAGAGAGTCAGAACCACTACTGCCAGAGTTCTTGGCAAACCCTCTATGAGGAGAGATTCAGAAGAGGAAGAAGAAGAGGAAGTGGTTGCTGCACCAGCACCTAAGGCCCATAAGCTTATGGGTGATGCTATCAGGACAGGGGCTGCCTCATCAAAGCCCAAAGAAGCACCCAAAGCTGCCTCCAAGCCCAAGACTGCACCAAAGAGGAATACTAGAAACATATCTGCTGCTGAGAAGAACAAGGCCCCAGTGCCTGAGACTGTTGCTGAAGAAGAAGGAGATGAAGAGCATGTTCTGAGAAAATTGAAGCCAAAAATTCCAGACCACAATGATGCTCATTGTCGGTGTCAAAACTGGCGGATCTCGGGTAGGGGGTCCCGAACTGTGCGTCAAGGTCGGATGGTAACAGGAGACAAGGGACACTTTATTTTACCCAGGTTCGGGCCCTCTCGATGGAGGTAAAACCCTACTCCTGCTAGATTAATATTGATGATATGGGTAGTACAAGAGTGGATCTACCACGAGATCAAGGAGGCTAAACCCTAGAAGCTAGCCTATGGTATGATTGTGTATGATGATGGTTGTCCTACGGACTACAACCCTCCGGTTTATATAGACAACGGATAGGGTTAGGGTTACACAGAGTCGGTTACAATGGTAGGAGATCTCGAATATCCGCACACCTAGCTTGCCTTCCACGCCAAGAAAAGATCCTTCCGGACACGGGACGAAGTCTTCAACTTTGTATCTTCATAGTCCTGGAGTCCGGCTGAAGGTATAGTTCGGCTATCCGAACACCCCCTAATCCAGGACTCCCTCAGTAGCCCCTGAACCAGGCTTCAATGACGACGAGTCCGGCACGCAGATTGTCTTCGGCATTGCAAGGCGGGTTCCTCCTCCAAGTTCTTCAAGAAGATTATAAACACCACAGAATAGTGTCCGGCTTGGCAAAATAAGTTTCCATATATTGCCATACAGAGAATAATATCAACACAAATCAAATCTGCTGACGTATCCCGCAGTGCGTCATAACACTGCGGCCAAGCCTTCTATATAAATTGTTTTCATTGTTCCACCTCAGCTCGTTTAGCGAGGCGGTTTCCTTGGCACGTCTTGTCAAAGCAGAGATCATGTGCCCCCTTTAACGGGATTCTCATTAATACGGACGTGGGTAACCCAACCACGCCATTTACCACGGCGTTTGGGAGGCAAGCGAGTTTTATTAGGTAGGTGAGGATGCCTAACCGTACCTGCTTATATAAAGGGATAAGGATTCACCTTTTTAACCTACGCCTTCTTCCTTCTTTGCCCATCCATCTCTCGCGCACTCAAGCTCCAGCGCCCAAGTCCGCTCTTCCTTCCTCAACCTCCTCCAACAATGTCCGGAGCGGGAGGCAAGTGGATGGTCTCCTCCGTTACGGAGGCTCAAGTAAAAAGGCTAAGGAAAGCCGGATACTTGTCCAAGGACATCCCGCATCGGCTTCCTGATAAGGTGCAGCTTCTTCCTACCCCAAGGCCCCATGAGAGGGTAGTTTTTCTTCCCCACTTCCTCCGCGGACTGGGCTTTCCACTTCACCCATTTGTCCGGGGGCTCATGTTTTACTACGGCCTGGATTTCCACGATCTGGCCCCGAACTTCGTTCTCAACATCTCGGCGTTTATCGTCGTGTGTGAGGCATTTCTCCGCGTCCGCCCCCACTTCGGCCTCTGGCTCAAGACTTTCAACGTCAAGCCCAAGGTGGTGTACGGCACCCAGGCGGAGTGCGGAGGCACTATGGTTGGCAAGATAGCCAACGTCCTCTGGTTCGATGGCTCCCTCGTGGAGTCCCTAAAGGGGTGGCAGGCTGGGTGGTTTTACATCACCGAGCCCCACGATCCAAAATGGGTCGCGGCCCCCGAGTTCAGATCCGGACCCCCCACGCGGCTCATGTCCTGGAAAGAGACAAGCCTGTCGTGGGGCAACGAGGAAGAAGTGACTGGGTTGCAAACACGCATCCAGTCCCTGGTGAACAAGCCAATCCGGCTTGCCAACATAGTCCAGGTCATGCTCGTTCGCCTGATCCTCCCGTGCCAAGAACGGGATTTTACTTTGTGGGAATTCGACCCGGCGCAGCACCAGACCCTCAGTAGGCTCTTCGACACGACGTATGAAGACGTCTGGAAGGTGCTGACCAAAGGCGCCGAGTTCCCTACATCCGCCTCCGAGGATCGCGGATACAGCTCGCAGCGTATCGCTGGCGAGGTAAGCTATCTATACCTTTGATAGGTTCGTTAAGCTCTTCTTCATAGATTATCTCTATGCGGGATCTAAACTCCCTTTTACCTTTGACAGGCTTGGCTGGAGATATCCGGACCGATTAACTGTCCGGCTCCTCTGCCCGAAGACCCGGCCCCAACTCTCTTGGTGAAGCTAATGGCTCCGGCACCTTACGTGGTGTCGGAGAGGAAGGCCAAGAAGAAGAAAACCACCGGGACTCGAAAAAGTTCTCGCAACATGGTGGTGTCGGACTCGTCGTCCGACGAGTCCGGAACGCCCTCCTCTCGCGAAAACGAGGAGGAGGAACAAGGAAGCTCTCCCCCTCCAGCGAGGGGAGCAAAGAAGAAGAAGGCCACCCCAACGGGGGAGGCCGAGGGGTCAAGGAAAAGGAAGACCACTCCGCCGGACTACTCCCACGACGCCGAAGAGGGCGGAGAGGAGTGGCCGGACAGAACCAAGCGTCCGGCGAAATCGTAAGTATTTATATACCAGGGTGATTCATGATATCCTTTTAGTGTGCGGCTTTCCCTGATATCACACGTATTTTATGCAGCCCGCCCCGGGCCGAACTCGACGACTCGTCGAGCGGCTCCCTAGATTCGTCGGACGTGAACTCTGTTCCGCCCGCGGTCTCCCCCCGCGGGGCGGACGACGCCGAAGTGGAGCCCCGCCAAGCTTCGGGGCAGGAGGAGATGGTCCTGGAGGAGCCACAAGGCAATCCTCCGGACCCCAGGAGTAAAGGGGATGAAACCCCCTAGGGCTCCAAGTCCGGCTTTGTGCCGGACACCGCGCCGGACTCGACAGTCCCGGTCCGCGGTGGGCGAACTCCTTCCAAGAGGAGTAAGCCATCTGAGCCGGCGGCCTCCGTCCAACCGGAGGCGCCGGGCAATCTGCTGGAGGTGCTTGAGGGCGCCGCCATCGATGAGGAGCACCATACTGTTATGAGTACGGTGATCCAAAGGGTTCAGTCCGCCAAGAGCGGACTGACCGAAGTTTGCGCTAGCCTTCTAACAGGCTTCGAGGTAAGTAAAAATATGTAAAATTATTTACCGCATAGACAGTAGCCCCTGATGCTCTGTTCGGTGTTCGGAAAGAAAAGCCGGATAGAGGATCTAGTAGTTTTCGCAGGAGTCTAACAAAAAGGGTCAAATATGCGTATGCAGGCTTCACTGCTGTCCACCGCCGCACTGACTGCGCAGGTGGATGTCCTGAAACAGGACCTCGGGCGGACCGAGCAAGAGCTCGGCCTTGCCAAACGGCAGCTCGAGGAGAAGGAAGGTAAGAAATACCTAAAAAAAAGAAGAAAAAAGGTGCCTATAGAGAGGCTTGATTGTAGAAAGAAATACCAGGATTGTACTGCTTATTGTAGGGGCCACAACCAAGGTGACAACCCTGAAGCAGGCGCTGTCTGAGGCCGAGAAGAAAACGGCCGAGGAGCACGCCGAGCGAGAGAGGCTTGGGGTTCAGGTCGGCGAGGTGCAGCAAGAGCTGCAAACTCTCATGAAAAAACATGAGGGTTTGGAGCTTGAGGCGAAAGCACAAGCATCCGAGCTCGCGTCGGCCATCGAAACCGCCAAGAGTGCCAAGGCCGAAGCCCAAAAGGCCCTCCATGAGTTGGAGGATGTGAAAAAGATAGCAACGGGTAAGGCATTCTCAATGCAGAGTAGGAATATAAAAGTAAATTACCTATTACTTACCCGAATCCGGAGTTCTCCAGGGGCGTTCGCCGATCTTCCCCGTAGCGTATCCGACGCCAGCGCATTCTACCGAGCTGAAGAGGGCAGCTCGACGGAGAGTGTGTTCTGGTCTCAGTATTCTGAGGCCGGACAACCTGTGCCCTTAAGCGATCAGCTAAAACAGCTGGTCGAGCTCCACAAGGCGGCCGAACAGGCCATGAAGGGCTTACTAGTTCGGCTGTGGCCTGGAGAGGCCCTGCCTGGGAGCTATTTCGGGCTGGTGCGGCGGCTGGTGGAGGCCTGTCCACGGCTTGAGGTCATCAAGCGCTCCGTCTGCATTGAAGGTGCCCGGAGGGCCCTTGCCCGTCTAAGGGTACACTGGGGTAAGCTGGACGGAGAGAAGCTGGTGAAGGACGGGCCGCCGCAGGGGAAGGAGCATCGCAAGCCCGAGAACTACTACAAGGACGTTCTTGCCGGAGCCCGCCTTGTCACGGATGAATGTGCTAAAGATGTAATATTTGAGTGAACTCGCTCGTTTGTATCCTGTGCGCTGAAAACTTGTTCATATGCGCAAAGCGGTGCTTGTTTAATTTAAAATATTATTTTCTGTGCGGCCGTTTATCAAAAATTGAGAGATGGCGAGTCGTCGGCTTCTGCCCCCATGCCACTAGTGCTGGGGTGTTCGGGATAAACCTGAGGGCTCTTGTTCCCATAGTTGGGTCCTTCGAGGGAGGCGCTCAGCATAACGAACCAGGCAATCGGACTATATTGCTTGAACACTCTCACTTAGCCATAGAACGTTATAATTTTAAATTTCGGCGAAGCCCCTAGTTCGGAAGGCCGAATTCGGGGCGCTATCCACGCCTTTGGCCGGACATAGCCAGCTCTTCGCTCAAAGCGGCAAAGCCTTTAGGGACTCGAAAAACCTCTCGAACAGCGACCGGTCTCACGCCTTTTCATGACAGTCTGTTTTAGCTTTCTCCACTGAGGTGCTCAACCCACCTGATCTGGGGCACAATCGCAGTGGTTCTCCTAGTGCTACCTTAGTCGATAGAGCGGAACGTAAGGTACCAAAACATAGGAGCCGGGCAAACCCAACATGTGACCAAAATCATGACTCGGAGCCGATGCATATAGTGCTATAAGTTCGGGGTGCCGCACTTGTGAAAGTGTACGGACTTCTCACACCAGATAAAAGGGTAATGAAGCCCCTGGCATGGTTTGCCGTACCATGGTGTACGGGTGCGATCATGTTATGTAATAAACACATATATTCAGAGGGGACAATGCAAAAAATAGACAAAAAGTTGTGCATTGTTTTATAAAGAGGCTATTTATCAAAGCCGAACGATACAAGTAGTGCGATAAGCAAAAAAAGATATTAGACTATTTAACATGTCCTGACCAGGCGCAGGCCGCGGAATTTAGAAACAGATATATCGCTCGAAATAGAGACCACCTGAGAGTTCCGGAATGCGGCGTAGATTTGTCTGCTTTCCTGGATCTTGCATCGTCTGTGCGGCAACGCTGCCGAACAGGTTGTCCAGAGTATGGAGTCCTGGAATTAAAAAAGAAAAAAATCCGGCAGCCCCTAGTACGTTTGACGCCGTGTTGTAGGCATGCCGTTAATGTGCCCCTCCCCCTGTGCCCGTGGAATTTTAAGGGCGTAATTGTGTACTCGAGGTACTTGCTCCGCTATGTTGCGATGGCTAGGGTCGGGGCCGTATTGCTACGCTTGCTCTGATCGTGCCAGGTGGTCTTGTTGCAGGTTACTCCGGGCGCGCTTTGCATTGTCCGGTTTTTTAACGGCCGGACTAGAGAGTTGCCTTGAAAGGCTGCTATGTACTTCCGCTGCAAGGGCCGCCGTGTGCTCTTCCGTACGGATGGAGCGTTCTGTGTTTCCGCTGACCGTAATTACCCCTCGAGGGCCTGGCATCTTGAGCTTGAGATATGCGTAGTGCGGCGCCGCATTGAATTTAGCGAATGCGGTTCTTCCGAGCAGGGCGTGATAGCCACTGCGGAACGGCACTATATCGAAGATTAACTCTTCGCTTCGGAAGTTATCCGGAGATCCGAAGACCACATCAAGTGTTATCGAGCCTGTGCAATTGGCCTCTACACCTGGTATGACGCCCTTTAAAGGTCGTCCTTGTGGGCTTGATCCTTGATGGATCTATGCCCATTTTCCGCACTGTATCCTGATAAAGCAGGTTCAGGCTACTGCCGCCGTCCATGAGGACTCTTGTGAGATGAAATCCGTCCACGATTGGGTCGAGGACCAATGCAGCAAAACCGCCGTGACGGATGCTAGTGGGGTGGTCCCTTCGATTGAAAGTTATCGGGCAGGAGGACCATGGGTTGAACTTTGGGGCGACTGGCTCCATCGCGTATACGTCCCGTAGCGCACGCTTCCTCTCCCGCTTGGGAATGTGGGTCACGTATATCATGTTCACTGTCCGCACTTGTGAGGGAAACCCTTTCTGTCCATTGTTGTTCGGCGGCCTGGGCTCCTCCTCATCGTCGCTGTTCAGCCCCTTGTCCTTGTGTTCGGCTCTTAACTTGCCTGACTGCTTGAACACCCAACAATCCCTGTTGGTGTGATTGGCTGGCCTTTCGAGGGTGCCATGAATCTCGCACGAGCGATCGAGTATCCGGTCCAAACTGGACGGGCCCTGGGTATTCTTTTTAAATGGCTTTTTCCGCTGACCGGATTTATAGCCTCTGAATCCGGCATTGACTGTCGTATCCTCATTGCTGTCGCTGCTAACGCGGCGCTTTTGATTATTTCTGCGTGACCTGCCACTTTTGTCCTTGGTATCCAAATTATCGGGCTTCTTCGATAAGTTGTTGCTGGGAGCTAGCCAGCTATCTTCGCCCGCGCAAAAGTGGCTCATGAGTGTCGTGAGGGCTGCCATGGTTTTCGGCTTTTCCTGTCCCAGGTGCCGGGCAAGCCACTCGTCACGGATGTTATGTTTGAAGGCTGCTAGGGCCTCTGCGTCCGGACAATCGACTATCTGATTTTTCTTTGTTAGGAACCATGTCCAGAATTGCCTGGCCGATTCTTCTGGCTGTTGAATTATGTGGCTTAGGTCGTCGGCGTCCGGTGGCCGCACATAGGTCCCCTGAAAGTTGTCGAGGAATGCGGCTTCCAGGTCCTCCCAAGAACCGATTGAGTCTGCTGGTAGGCTGTTAAGCCAGTGCCGGGCTGGTCCTTTAAGATTAAGGGGTAGGTATTTGATGGCGTGCAGATCATCGCCACGTGCCATGTGGATGTGAAGGAGATAATCCTCAATCCATACTGCCGGATCTATCGTACCATCGTACGACTCGATATTGATGAGTTTAAAACCCTCTGGGATTTTATGATCCATTACTTCGTCTGTGAAGCATAGTGGGTGTGCGGCGCCCCTGTACTGGGCTATGTCACGACGCAGCTCGGAAGAGTTGTGCCTGCTGTGTTCGACCCGGCCGGATTTATTGTGTCCGGAGTGAAGATCATCACGTGTCTTCGGGCGTTCGCGCGATGCATAGATCGATCTTGCTTGCTTTGCTTTATCCTCCAGTACGTCTCGCAGGTCTGGCTCGTTTTCCCGTGCCTTATTTGAGCGGCATCGGGGCATGGCTTGCTTAAGTGCTCGACAGGCCTCTCTGTCGCGGCCATGGGGTGGCCGGTCTGCCATGTCATATGCTTCCCCCTCTGATTGGGGTAGCGGCCTGCGCTTAGGATAATTTTTGGAGGGGCGCCCGATTTCATATTCTTCGGCCGCAAGGACTTCAGTCCATCTATCGGCTAGCAGATCTTGATCAGCTCTAAGCTGTTGCTGCTTTTTCTTTAGGCTGTTGGCCATGGCTAGAAGCCTGCGTAGAAAACGCTCTTGTTCGGCGGGGTCTGATGGTACGACGAATTCGTCGTCATCGAGGCTTACCTCGTCTTCGGAGGGAGGCATGTAGTTATCATCCTCAACCTCTTGCTCTGCCGCTCTCTCCTGAGGGCTGGCTTTTCCATCTTCCTGCACCGAATCTTGTTGGTTCTGGTGTTCTTCGGCGCTGTCCGGGGTAGCATTATCTCCCGTGCCGGAATCACCGTTTCTGCTGTGGCGGGATTTAGAGCGGCGCCGTTGGCGCCGACGTTTTTGCGGTTTTTTCGAGGTGTCGTCTTCCGCTGCTCCATCGCCATCCGCATCCTTTGGAGCATCCACCATGTATATGTCATATGACGAGGTGGCGGTCCAGCGCCCTACAGGTGCTGGTTCTTGTTCGTCTCCTCCTTCGTCGTCCATACCGTCGAAGTCTTCGGAGCCGAAGTCAAGCATGTCGGTTAAATCGTCGACAGTGGCTATTAAGTGGGTGGTGGGTGGGCTTTGAATTTCTTCGTAGTCCAAATCCCAACCTCGTAGACCATAGTCTGGTCTCAGCTCTCCTGATAAAGAGAGAGACTTGAGAGAATTCAGGATATCATCGAGAGGTGAGCACTGAAAGATGTCCGCGGCGGTGAATTCCATTACAGGCGCCCAATCAGATTCGATCGGCGAGGGCGCGGAAGGCTCGGAGTTCGGAGAAGAGTCTGGCTCCTTGGAGTCCTGGGCCGTGCGGAGTACGGGGCTGGCGTTCGGCTCGATCGCCTTTGAGATTGCAGCCCCCGAGGTGACGTCTAACCGTTCATCCTCAGAGAATGCAGCGGGCTCCGAGTCAAAGATCGGGGCCGGAGCGTGTGCGGCCTCCAGGGTGCTATTCGGAGGCAGAGCTATATCATGCCCCTCGAAATAGCGCGACGCGCTTGGCTGTGGCTCGAACCCGTTGAAGATCAAGTCTCCGCGGATATCAGCCGTGTAGTTTAAGCTTCCAAACCTGACTTGATGGTCAGGGGCGTAGCTTTCGATCTGCTCCAGATGACCAAGCGAATTGGCCCGCACAGCGAAGCCGCCGAAGACGAAGATTTGTCCGGGGAGGAAAGTCTCACCCTGGACCTCATCATTGTTGATGATCAAAGGAGCCATCGGGCCTAAAAGCGACGACACGGAGGAACTCTCAATGAAAGCACCAATGTCGGTGTCAAAACCGGCGGATCTCGGGTAGGGGGTCACAAACTGTGCGTCAAGGTCGGATGGTAACAGGAGACAAGGGACACTTTATTTTACCCAGGTTCGGGCCCTCTCGATGGAGGTAAAACCCTACTCCTGCTAGATTAATATTGATGATATGGGTAGTACAAGAGTGGATCTACCACGAGATCAAGGAGGCTAAACCCTAGAAGCTAGCCTATGGTATGATTGTGTATGATGATGGTTGTCCTACGGACTACAACCCTCCGGTTTATATAGACACCGGATAGGGTTAGTGATACGGGCATGGCACCGTTGATTGTTGATGCTAATAAAACTGAACCGGTTAAGGAGTTGAGCAATGAGTTATTTAATGGAATGGTTGATTATGTTCAGTGTTTTTCTAGAGAGGCTCGAAAAGAAAAAGAGTCTGCGATCCCACGTAAAATGCATCAAGGCAAAGATGGAAAAATACGTGAGGTTTGTGGACCTGGGATTGCTAAAGTTTTATCGCGACACATTTTATCTGTTGTGCAGCTGAGACAGAAAGATAATTCACATAATGCATGCGACAAACAAAAAACATTGTGTCGAGGCAAAAATACAGTGCAAGAGGTGCACCAAATATGCGACAGAAGACTATGCGGCAACAACCATGAGGAACCGGAGCCTGCAGAGGTAAAACCAACGTTTCGCACGCCTCCTGATTTTATAAGAATCGGCCTCGTTGATCTCAGTTTGCATGGCAAGATCATGTTGCATCCAAATTAAGATGGTGTCTTGGAGTCCACGTCCAAATAGAAGACAAGAGATAGATTTCCTTTTGAGTTTGTGCTAGCTAGCCAAGTAGGAGTACGTTAGTTGGCTTCTATTAGGATTTAGTCATTAAAATAATATGATTCCTTTTAGAGTCCAGATCTTTATACTTTCTGTTTAAGCATACGAGAGCCGAGCCATATAAGAGGCTGGCTTTGGCCAATGTAAAGGGGGCGATTAGTTTTGAGTTTTATTCCGAGTATGAGATATATAAAAAAATGCCCGAGTTACGGGCGACCACATCTTGTGTATTATCTGTGATTTTCCGATCGTGGAAATTTACTAGCGACTGAGGGTTGATCATCACATCGACGCCTACGTGTTGATCCGAGGGGGTCATTATTTTCGTTTGTGTATTTTTGTACACAGGTGAAAATTGTTCTTGAAGGTTACGAGGAGGAACAGAGAAACGAGGTGTTGATCGAGTATCGCCGTGAAAGATCGGGCCATCTGCACGCATGAATTAGCATCTTGCTAGTCCGTGCCACATCAGTTAGGGTTACACAGAGTCGGTTACAATGGTAGGAGATCTCGAATATCCGCACACCTAGCTTGCCTTCCACGCCAAGAAAAGATCCTTCCGGACACGGGACGAAGTCTTCAACTTTGTATCTTCATAGTCCTGGAGTCCGGCTGAAGGTATAGTTCAGCTATCCGAACACCCCCTAATCCAGGACTCCCTCACTCATCCTGTGGCTGAGAACATGAAGATCAGGAGAGACTCAGGACTGAGAAAATGGAGAGAGACAGATCCTTATGCTACAAGAAGAAGAACTGCTGTGGATTACAGTTTCCACACCAAGGAACAGCAGGATTTCTATGAGACAGTGTTGCTTGACAAGAAACCTATAATGTGTGACATGAGGTGGTTCGACTGGACCTACATGAAGGAGAATGAGGAACACTATCCTGGTGTGTATGACAGTTTCAAGGCTTGTGGAGTAGATGAGTTTGTGGCTCAAAAGCTCACTAAATGGAATGATGAGCTCATCATGCAGTTCTACTCTACAGCTCACTTCTACCCAGATGGAAGAATTGTCTGGATGTCTGAAGGCACTAGATACCAGTCTACAGTTGCAGAATGGGCTTAGTTGATCAATGCTCCAGAGGAGCAAGAAGATGACTTGGATGTCTATGCCAAGAAGAAGAAGGATCACAACTCCATGGCCAGCATGTACAAGGAAATTCCAGATGCAGACCTTGAGACTCACCAGTTGGGTCAGTGAAACATGTGCTGTCAGGACTGCCTACTATAAATTGGATACTAAGGCATACTCTTATGCCCAAGTCTGGAGATCACAGGATGATCAAAGGCCACTCAATCTGCTACATATATTTGATGTGCCCCAAAAGTTCAAGGTCATGAGTCTCATTGTTGAAACTATCAAGAGGACTGCTGCAGACCAAAAGAGAAGCTGTGGGTATGCCCCACAGATCCAGGAGTTGATTAACTCAAAGATGGGTACTGGCACATACTTGTTGGACAAGGAACACTTGGCCATCTATCTAGATTTTGAGGACAACCAAGTGGTTATGGATGAAGATGAACCATCCTCAGTACAAGCACAAGCCAAGAGAGAGAAGGCAAAGACAGAAAAAGCAGCAAAGATGCCAACCCAGGAGGAGGCATCTTAGTATTTTCTAAAAAGCAAGCAAGATCAGCTTGGCTACTTGATTGCATCCGCTCTAAGGATAGAGAAAGGACTGGCCACCCTGACTCGAAACCAGGAGAGCTTGGAAAGAATCATGGAGCAGAAGTTCTATGACATGGATGTGAAGGTAACTGAGATCCAGTCTGTTGTGGAGCAACTTCAGGATGACATGCAGGAGAGGAAGGGCAAGACAACAACTAAGGCATTTGCCAGAGTGCCTAGAGCTCAGAGGTCAACTGCAGTACCAATACCAGACACTAGAGCCACTTCATCTGCACCAGCTATAGCTTTAGTGCTACCAGCTCCAGCACCTACCCCAGCAGCTCCATCTACTTCGACTGAAGCCTTCGTTCTTGGAGTTATCCGGACACCACCACCTGAATACCAAGCTTGAGAGACGTTTTAGTGCTATGCATTTTCTATGAACTTTTTGGTAACTTGTTGCCAAAGGGGGAGAAAAATGTATAGATCATAGGCTTCGAGAGAGAGCGTTGCTTTTTATTCTCTCTTGCTTTGGTGGTTGAACTTTATTTGCTTGTTTGTGATACTTGGATGATCATGTGTGTTTGATCATATGCTACATTAATGCTTGTTGGATGATACTATCATTTTATCCCTATTTGTTCATTCACTTTGCTTGGTGATGAGTGCATGTATTTAATTCTTATCATTTTGAGCGCTCCACCAAGATGTATGTGACATGGAAGAGTAACCCATGATCCTAACTCATTGTGCATTTGTAGTCCAAAGCAAATCTTAAGATATGCACAAATTTAGGGGGAGCTCTTGCTTTTCACATACTTCTCAAAGCGACAATATCTTTCACTCTTATTATCATTTGTCGAAGCTTTGATCTATATGTTGTCATCAATTACCAAAAAGGGGGAGATTGAAAGTGCAACTATCGCTGGGTGGTTTTGGTAATTCCTAACAACATATAGCTCATTGAGCTAACATTATTCCAAGATTAATATTCCAGGAAAAGCTCAATGAATGGCATGGCATGGATGAGGAAAGTGGATCCCTCAAAATTCTAAGGACAAAAAGTTTGGCTCAAGCTTGAAGCTCAAGACTCTACATTTTATATTTTAGTGATCCAAGATCACATTGAGTCTATAGGAAAAGCCAATACTATCAAGAGGGGATGAGGTGTTGCTTAATGGCTTGCTTGCTCAAAGTGCTTAGTGGTATGCTCCAAAACCCTCAACTACCTTCCCACATCCACATATGACCTAAACCAAAAGTCAAACTCGGCCCCACCAATTCTTTCTATCCGGCACCACCGAGTTTCAAATGTCATAGCCACTGCCACAAACCCTAGGCAAATCGGTCTCACCGATAGGGATCTCGGTCTCACCGAGATGGGATTGTAATCTCTCTGTTTCCCTTCGTAACGTTTCGGTCTTACCGAGATGAGCGATCGGTCCCACCGAGATTGCAATGTAAACTCTCTGTTTCCCTTTTGTAACATTTCGGTCTCACCGAGATGAGCGAATCGGTCCCACCGAGTTTACCTGACCAACTCTCTGGTTAGCTTATTACCAAAATCGGTCCCACCGAGTTTGTGTAAGCGGTCACACCGAGATTACGTTATGCCCTAACCCTAACCATATCGGTCCTACTGAGTTGCATTTCAGTCCCACCGAAAATCCTAACGGTCACTAGGTTTGCTGAATCGGTCCGACCGAGTTTAACCATTCGGTCCCACCGAGTTTGGCAAATTGTGTGTAACGGTTAGATTTTGTGTGGAGGCTATATATACCCCTCCACCCACTCTTCATTCGTGGAGAAAGCCATCAGAACATACCTACACTTCCAATACACATTTTCTGAGAGAGAACCACCTACACTTGTGTTGAGCTCAAGCTATTCCATTCCAACCATATGAATCTTGATCTCTAGCCTTCCCCAAGTTGCTTTCCACTCAAATCTTCTTTCCACCAAACCCAAATCCTGTGAGAGAGAGTTGTGTGTTGGGGAGACTATCATTTGAAGCACAAGAGCAAGGAGTTCATCATCAACACACCATTTGTTACTTCTTGGAGAGTGGTGTCTCCTAGATTGGCTAGGTGTCACTTGGGAGCCTCCGACAAGATTGTGGAGTTAAACCAAGGAGTTTGTAAGGGCAAGGAGATCGCCTACTTCATGAAGATCTACCGCTAGTGAGGCAAGTCCTTTGTGGGCGACGGCCGTGATGGAATAGACAAGGTTGCTTCTTCGTGGACCCTTAGTGGGTGGAGCCCTCCGTGGACTCGCGCAACCGTTATCCTCCGTGGGTTGAAGTCTCCATCAACTTGGATGTACAATAGCACCACCTATCGGAACCACGACAAAAACATCCGTGTCTCCAATTGCGTTTGAATCCTCCAAACCCTTCCCTTTACATTCTTGCAAGTTGCAAGCTTTACTTTCCGCTGCTCATATACTCTTTTGCATGCTTGCTTGAATTGTGTGGAGATTGCTTGACATGTGCTAAAATAGCTAAAATCTGCCAAGAACTAAAATTGGGAAAAGGCTAGATTTTTATTTGGTCAAGTAGTCTAATCACCCCCCCCCCCTCTAGACATACTTTTGATCCTACAGTAACCGAGTTATCGGCAACTGGCAGGAGCCATATGGTTGTCGCTTTATTGTATGCAATGCAATCGCCCTGTAATGCTTTACTTTATCACTAAGAGGTAGCGATGGTCGTAGAAGCATAAGATTGGCGAGACGACAACGATGCTATGATGGAGATCAAGGTGTCGCGTCGGTGACGATGGTGATCATGACGGTGCTTCGGAGATGGAGATCACAAGCACAAGATGATGATGGCCATATCATATCACTTATATTGATTGCATGTGATGTTTATCTTTTATGCATCTTATCTTGCTTTGATTGACGATAGCATTATAAGATGATCTCTCACTAAATTTCAAGATAAAAGTGTTCTCCCTGAGTATGCACTATTGCCAAAGTTCGTCATGCCCAGACACCACATGATGATTGGGTGTGATAAGCTCTACGTCCATCTACAACGGGTGCAAGCCAGTTTTGCACACGCAGAATACTCAGGTTAAACTTGACGAGCCTAGCATATGCTGATATGGCCTCGGAACACTGAGACCGAAAGGTCGAGCGTGAATCATATAGTAGATATGATCAACATAGTGATGTTCACCATTGAAAGCTACTCCATTTCATGTGATGATCGGTTATGGTTTAGTTGATTTGGATCACGTGATCACTTAGAGGATTAGAGGGATGTCTTTCTAAGTGGGAGTTCTTAAGTAATATGATTAATTGAACTTAAATTTATCATGAACTTAGTACCTGATAGTATCTTGCTTGTCTATGTTTAATTGTAGATAGATGGCTTGTGATGTTGTTCTGTTGAATTTTAATGCGTTCCTTGAGAAAGCAAAGTTGAAAGATGATGGTAGAAATTACACGGACTGGGTCCGTAACTTGAGGATTATCCTCATTGCTGCACAGAAGAATTACATCCTGGAAGCACCACTAGGTGCCAGGCCTGCTGCAGGAGCAACACCAGATGTTATGAACGTCTGGCAGAGCAAAGCTGATGATTACTCAATAGTTCATGTAAGTGCATCTAGTGCCACCCCTAGTTGGTTTTAGAGTATTGACGACAAATTTGGTTGAGGGACTAATGTGTTTGTGAGAATTGCAGGATAACACAGGTAGTAGTCCCTCATTGATTCAGTTTACCTACCGGAGATGACCCCTAAAAATGTATGAAGACATTGACGATAATGGTGGTATGTGAAGATATTCATATTGAAGACTATGACATGAGAAGACATTCATTGAAGACTATGGAGCACGAAGACTTAGTCGTTTCTTTGTTTCTTTTTCTTCTTTGTTGAGTCATAGGAACCACCGTACTGTTAAGCGGGGTCCAAGTGAACAAAGTCAGAGTGACTGAAGTGATGCTCAACCAAAATCCTATGTCTTCGAGCGAAGACAATGAGAGCAAATCTTATCCAGAGCTGGATGAGTCAGCTTTGCTTGTAGACCAAGTAAAGTTGCCGTGTGTGTTTGAAATCTGACCGTTGGAACACGTGTCAGTTCCTTAGTGACCCAGGGTCATTTCGGACATATCAGGTCGGGTTGCCTAGTGGCAATAAATAGCCCACCCCCTACACCATAAATTGGTGGCTGCTCAGAGTTAGTGCACGGCTTTTGTCGTATTGAGAGCAACCCACCTCGAAGCCTTTGAGAGAGAGAAATCCTTGCGAGGACAAAGCCCAAACACCCAGAGCCAAAGAGTGTTAGGCATCACTGAAGTCTTTCTGTCTGCGTGACCTGAAGACTTATTACACTTGAGGACTGTGAGTCCTCCAGCCGGTTAGGCGTTGCGTTCTGTGCATCCAAGAGTCATTGTGGATCGCCGGTGAACAAAGTCTGTGAAGGTTTGGAAGTCTACCTTGAAGACTTACCAGAGTGATTGGGCGAGGACTGTGTGTCCTTAGCTCAAGGGGAATAAGGTGAAGACACGGTCTTCTGAGTTGAATCTCAGCCTCCCTAACCAGACGTACAGTTGTCACAGCAACTGGAACTGGTCCAACAAATCCTGTGTCCTCAACAAGTGACTGGTTCTATCCTCTCCCTCTCCTTACTTAAAGTTAGTCTTTGTGAAGTCAATGCCTGTTTGCTTTACCTATTTGTCTTCACTATTTGACATCTATTGTTGTTTGGCTTCATACCATCTTCCATCCTGATCCTTACTACCTAGCTGCTATTAGTCTTCGAACTCTCACGTTATTGCATACTTGACTATGGCTTGCTTAGTGTAGTTTATCTTCCGCTGCATGTCAATAGGTTCATTTCTATAGTTTGTCTTTGAAACTTCTATGTTTTGAAGACTTTCATAAAAATCGCCTATTCACCCCCCTCTAGTCGATAACTAGCACTTTCAGTTCAGTGTTCCATGCTTTACGGCTTAGAACCGGGACTTCAACGACGTTTTGAACGTCATGGAGCATATGAGATGTTCCAGGAGTTGAAGTTAATATTTCAAGCAAATGCCCGGATTGAGAGATATGAAGTCTCCAATAAGTTCTATAGCTGCAAGATGGAGGAGAATAGTTCTGTCAGTGAGCATATACTCAAGATGTCTGGGTATAATAATCACTTGATTCAACTGGGAGTTAATCTTCCGGATGATAGTGTCATTGACAGAATTCTCCAATCACTGCCACCAAGCTACAAGAGCTTCGTGATGAACTATAACATGCAAGGGATGGATAAGACGATTCCCGAGCTCTTCGCAATGCTAAAGGCTGCGGAGGTAGAAATCAAGAAGGAGAATCAAGTGTTGATGGTCAACAAGACCACTAGTTTCAAGAAAAAGTTCAAAGGGAAGAAGAAGGGGAACTTCAAGAAGAACAGCAAGCAAGTTGCTGCTCAGGAGAAGAAACCCAAGTCTGGACCTAAGCCTGAAACTGAGTGCTTCTACTGCAAGCAGACTGGTCACTGGACGCGAAACTGCCCCAAGTATTTGGCGGGTAAGAAGGATGGCAAGGTGAACAAAGGTATATGTGATATACATGTTATTGATGTGTACCTTACTAGAGCTCGCAGTAGCACCTGGGTATTTGATACTGGTTCTGTTGCTAATATTTGCAACTCGAAACAGGGACTATGGATTAAGCGAACACTGGCCAAGGACGAGGTGACAATGCGCGTGGGAAATGGTTCGAAAGTCGATGTGATCGCGGTCGGCACACTACCTCTACATCTACCTTCGGGATTAGTATTAGACCTAAATAATTGTTATTTGGTGCCAGCGTTGAGCATGAACATTATATCTGGATCTTGTTTGATGCGAGACGGTTATTCATTTAAATTAGAGAATAATGGTTGTTCTATTTATATGAGTAATATCTTTTATGGTCATGCACCCTTGAAGAGTGGTCTATTTTTGATGAATCTCGATAGTAGTGATACACATATTCATAATGTTGAAACCAAAAGATGCAGAGTTGATAATGATAGTGCAACTTATTTGTGGCACTGCCGTTTAGGTCATATCGGTGTAAAGCGCATTAAGAAACTCCATACTGATGGACTTTTGGAGCCACTTGATTATGAATCACTTGGTACTTGCGAACCGTGCCTCATGGGCAAGATGACTAAAACACCGTTCTCCGGTACTATGGAGAGAGCAACAGATTTGTTGGAAATCATATATACAGATGTATGTGGTCCGATGAATGTTGAGGCTCGTGGCGGATATCGTTATTTTCTCACCTTCACATATGATTTAAGCAGATATGGGTATATCTATTTAATGAAGCATAAGTCTGAAACATTTGAAAAGTTCAAAGAAATTCAGAGTGAAGTTGAAAATCATCATAACAAGAAAATAAAGTTTCTACGATCTGATCATGGAGGAGAATATTTGAGTTACGAGTTTGGTCTACATTTGAAACAATGCGGAATAGTTTCGCAACTCGCGCCACCCGGAACACCACAGCGTAATGGTGTGTCCGAACGTCGTAATCGTACTTTACTAGATATGGTGCGATCTATGATGTCTCTTACTGATTTACCGCTACCGTTTTGGGGTTATGCTTTAGAGACAGCCGCATTCACGTTAAATAGGGCACCATCAAAATCCATTGAGACGACGCCTTATGACATGTGGTTTGGCAAGAAACCAAAGTTGTCGTTTCTTAAAGTTTGGGTCTGCGATGCTTATGTGAAAAAGCTTCAACCTGATAAGCTCGAACCCAAATCGGAGAAATGTGTCTTCATAGGATACCCAAAGGAAACTATTGGGTACACCTTCTATCACAGATCCGAAGGCAAGACATTTGTTGCTAAGAATGGATCCTTTCTAGAGAAGGAGTTTCTCTCGAAAGAAGTGAGTGGGAGGAAAGTAGAACTTGATGAGGTAACTATACCTACTCCCTTATTGGAAAGTAGTTCATCACAGAAATCAGTTTCTATGACACCTACACCAATTAGTGAGGAAGTTAATGATGATGATCATGAAACTTCAGATCAAGTTGTTACTGAACCTCGTAGATCAACCAGAGTAAGATCCGCACCAGAGTGGTACGGTAATCATGTTCTGGAAGTCATGCTACTAGATCATGATGAACCTACGAACTATGAAGAAGCGATGGTGAGCCCAGATTCCGCAAAATGGCTTGAAGCCATGAAATCTGAGATGGGATCCATGTATGAGAACAAAGTGTGGACTTTGGTTGACTTGCCCGATGATCGGCAAGCAATTGAGAATAAATGGATCTTCAAGAAGAAGACTGACGCTGACGGTAATATTACTGTCTACAAAGCTCGACTTGTTGCGAAAGGTTTTCGACAAGTTTAAGGGATTGACTATGATGAGACCTTCTCACCCGTAGCGATGCTTAAGTCTGTCCGAATCATGTTAGCGATTGCCGCATTTTATGATTATGAAATTTGGCAGATGGATGTCAAAACTGCATTCCTGAATGGATTTATGGAAGAAGAGTTGTATATGATGCAACCGGAAGGTTTTGTCGATCCAAACGGAGCTAACAAAGTGTGCAAGCTCCAGCGATCCATTTATGGATTGGTGCAAGCCTCTCGGAGTTGGAATAAACGCTTTGATAGTGTGATCAAAGCATTTGGTTTTGTACAGACTTTTGGAGAAGCCTGTATTTACAAGAAAGTGAGTGGGAGCTCTGTAGCATTTCTGATATTATATGTGGATGACATATTACTGATTGGAAATGATATAGAATTTCTGGATAGCATAAAGGGATACTTGAATAAGAGTTTTTCAATGAAAGACCTCAGTGAAGCTGCTTACATATTGGGTATTAAGATCTATAGAGATAGATCAAGACGCTTAATTGGACTTTCACAAAGCACATACCTTGACAAAGTTCTGAAGAAGTTCAAAATGGATCAAGCAAAGAAAGGGTTCTTGCCTGTACTACAAGGTGTGAAGTTGAGTAAGACTCAATGCCAGACCACTGCAGAAGATAGAGAGAAAATGAAAGATGTTCCCTATGCTTCAGCCATAGGCTCTATCATGTATGCAATGCTGTGTACCAGACCTGATGTGTGTCTTGCTATAAGTCTAGCAGGGAGGTACCAAAGTAATCCAGGGGTGGATCACTGGACAACGGTCAAGCACATCCTGAAATACCTGAAAAGGACTAAGGATATGTTTCTCATTTATGGAGGTGACAAAGAGCTCATCGTAAATGGTTACGTTGACGCAAGCTTTGACACTGATCCGGATGATTCTAAATCGCAAACCGGATATGTGTTTACATTGAACGGTGGAGCTGTCAGTGGGTGCAGTTCTAAACAAAGCGTCGTGGCGGGATCTACGTGTGAAGCGGAGTACATATCTGCTTCGGAAGCAGCAAATGAAGGAGTCTGGATGAAGGAGTTCATATCCGATCTAGGTGTCATACCTAGTGCATCGGGTCCAATGAAAATCTTTTGTGACAATACTGGTGCAATTGCCTTGGCGAAGGAATCCAGATTTCACAAGAGAACCAAGCGCGTCAAGAGACGCTTCAATTCCATCCGGGATCTAGTCCAGGTGGGAGACATAGAAATTTGCAAGATACATACGGATCTGAATGTTGCAGACCCGTTGACTAAGCCTCTTCCACGAGCAAAACATGATCAGCACCAAGGCTCCATGGGTGTTAGAATCATTACTGTGTAATCTAGATTATTGACTCTAGTGCAAGTGGGAGACCGAAGGAAATATGCCCTAGAGGCAATAATAAAGTTATTATTTATTTCCTTATATCATGATAAATGTTTACTATTCATGCTAGAATTGTATTAACCGGAAACATAATACATATGTGAATACATAGACAAACAGGGTGTCACTAGTATGCCTCTACTTGACTAGCTCGTTAATCGAAGATGGTTATGTTTCCTAACCATAGACATGAGTTGTCATTTTATTAACGGGATCACAATCTCATAATCACCTTGACATGACCCATTCCGTTAGCTTAGCACACGATCGTTTAGTATGTTGCTATTGCTTTCTTCATGACTTATACATGTTCCTACGACTATGAGATTATGCAACTCCCGTTTGCCGGAGGAACACTTTGTGTGCTACCAAAAGTCACAACGTAACTGGGTTATTATAAAGGTGCTCTAGAGGTGTCTCTGAAGGTACTTGTTGGCAAGGCCATGGAGAACTCAAACCGATGCACCAAATGCAATGGCAAGGGCACACGGAGTGCCCAAGTCCTTCTCTCTGAAATCCCACCAAAGCAACTAATGCTAGGGAGGAAAATGAGAGGAAGAAAAAGAAGGAGAACACCAAGAACTCCAAGATCTAGATCCAAGGGGTCCCCCTCACATAGAGGAGAAACTGATTGGTGGAAATATGGATCTAGATCTCCTCTCTCTTTTCCCTCAAAAACTAGCAAGAATCCATGGAGGGATTGAGAGTTAGCAAGCTTGAAGAAGGTCAACAATGGGGGAAAAACGCGAGCTCAAAGGATAAGGTTCATTGTGGAATAAGACCGCCTTTTATAGGTGGGGAAAAATCCAACCGTTATGTTCACAGCCCGCACAGAGCGGTACTACCGCTCGTCCTCACGGTACTACCGCTAGGGGTAGTGGTACTACCACTAAGGGTAGCGGTACTACTGCTTGCGAGAGGTACAAAAAAAAAATACATCCGTGCCTACCACCGCTGGACTTGTGACGGGTTTTTGGTCCAGAGCGGAAGTAGCCATGGAAGTAGCTGCGGTAGTACCGCTCCCAAGAGCGGTAGCAAAAAATTACATCCACTCCCCGTTGCAGCCTTTCCAGAACACCAAAACTACCACAACTTCTGCAAACGGACTCCGAATTCGACGAAACCAAAATTGTTGGAAAGCTAGCAACAAGGGCTAACACAATCTTGATAGAAATAACAATAAGAGACAAATTAGAAAAGGCCCAAGAGAAAATGGTGAGAACCCTTCCTCGAATAAGACCGGTAAAAACTACAACATCGAAAACACAATAGAAGAGGCATGTGAACTCCGTTTTCAATGAACTCGAGCTTGTCATCAAGATGAACATAAGCTCTAAGACTCACAAAGAGAACCAAAAAAGAACCAAGAAACATGATGCAATGATGCAATGGTTTGAGCTCTCTACTAACGATACGATCAAGCTACCAACTTGAGAGCCCCCCTTGATAGTACGGCAAACGATCCTATAACCCGGTCTCCCAACTACCACCATGAGACTAGTAAAATAGAAAACCTATCAAGGGCAAACCTTTGCCTTGCACATGATCCACTTGAGCTAGATGATGATGATCTTGTCCTCCTTAAGATGGACCACCTTTGTTGATTGCGTTGGGTCAATGGAGACTAGATGATTGCTCCCCCATACTCAACTATGGGTGAGCCACTCTTTGGCACATCTTCACAAGTCCATTGACACAACAATGGATGGCAAGCTTCAAGAACTTGATCTCTTCATGATGCTCCACTTGAACTTGCACACGAAAATCTTGATGACGATCACCACTTGATGTCATCCTTTCCATGGGTTGTATGATATCTTCCTCTTGACGCAAGCCCATGGACACGTACCTAACCCCACATAGAACTCTCACTTAGACCATGGGTTAGTACACAAAGTGCAATGGACAATGCTTACCATACCATGGGATCACTTGATCCCTCTCGGTATATCTTTTATGCTTTGTGAATTGATCAACTTGATTCACTCTTGACTTTGTCTTGATCAACCTTGAATCTTTCCAACTCTCTTCGTTTGGATGATGCCTTGAATGTAAACATGAATGATCACACAATCTTCTTCTTCAAGACATGCTTGCAATAAGCTCAACACTCACATTACCAATCTATGGATAATTCCTTAATAGCACCTTGGTCAACACATAAACTCCTTGAAACCAACACATGGACTTCAAGAAATGCCTATGGAAAAATCCTTCAAATATAACTCAATGCAACCATTAGTCCATAGAGAATGTCATCAATTACCAAAACCACACTTGGGGGCACCGCATTTCCTTTCATTGATTATTGTCACTTCGGGGTTAATGGATCATAACACATAATAGGTGACTATAGACTTGCAAGATAGGATCAAGAACTCACATATATTCATGAAAACATAATAGGTTCAGATCTGAAATCATGGCACTTGGGCCCTAGTGACAAGCATTAAGCATAGCAAAGTCATAACAACATCAATCTCAGAACATAGTGGATACTAGGGATCAAACGCTAACAAAACTAACTCGATTACATGTTAAATCTCATCCAACCCATCACCGTCCACCAAGCCTACGATGGAATTACTCACATACAATGGTGAGCATCATGAAATTGGTGATGGAGGAAGGTTGATGATGACGACGACGGTGGATTCCCCTCTCCGGAGCCCCAAACGGACTCCAGATCATCCCTCCCAAGAGAGATTAGGGCTTGGCGGTGGTTCCGTATCGTAAAAAGCGATGAATCCTTCTCTTTGGTTTTTTCTCCCCGAACGTGAATATATAGAGTTGGAGTTGAGGTCGGTGGAGCACCAGGGGGCCCATGAGGCAAGGGGGCGCGCCCAGGGGGGTAGGCGCGCCCGCACCCTCGTGGATAGGGTGTGGGTGAAGGAAATATGCCCTAGAGGCAATAATAAAGTTATTGTTTATTTCCTTATATCATGATAAATGTTTATTATTCATGCTAGAATTGTATTAACCGAAAACATAGTACATGTGTGAATACATAGACAAACAGAGTGTCACTAGTATGCCTCTACTTGACTAGCTCGTTAATCGAAGATGGTTATGTTTCCTAACCATAGACATGAGTTGTCATTCGATTAACGGGATCACATCATTAGGAGAATGATGTGATTGACATGACCCATTCCGTTAGCTTAGCACACGATCATTTAGTATGTTGCTATTGCTTTCTTCATGACTTATACATGTTCCTATGACTATGAGATTATGCAACTTCCGTTTACCGGAGGAACACTTTGTGTGCTACCAAACGTCACAACGTAACTGGGTGATTATAAAGGTGCTCTACAGGTGTCTCCGAAGGTACTTGTTGGGTTGGCGTATTTCGAGATTAGGATTTGTCACTCCGATTGTCGAAGAGGTATCTTTGGGCCCTCTCGGTAATGCACATCACTTAAGCCTTGCAAGCATTGCAACTAATGAGATAGTTGCGGGATGATGTATTACAAAACAAGTAAAGAGACTTGCCGGTAACGAGATTGAACTAGGTATTGAGATACCGACGATCGAATCTCGGGCAAGTAACATACCGATGACAAAGGGAACAACGTATGTTGTTATGCGGTCTGACTGATAAAGATCTTCGTAGAATATGTAGGAGCCAATATGAGCATCCAGGTTCCGCTATTGGTTATTGACCGGAGACATGTCTCGGTCATGTCTACATAGTTCTCGAACCCGTAGGGTCCGCACGCTTAACGTTACGATGACAGTTATATTATGAGTTTATATGTTTTGATGTACCGAAGGTTGTTCGGAGTCCCGGATGTGATCACGGACATGCGAGGAGTCTCGAAATGGTTGAGACATGAAGATTGATATATTGGAAGCCTATGTTTGGATATCGAAAGTGTTCCGAGTGAAATAGTGATTTTATCGGAGTACCGGAAGGGTTACCGGAACCCCCCGGAGGCTATTGGGCCTTATGGGCCCAAGTGGAGGAAGAGGAGAGGCGGGCCAAGGGGCAGTCGCGCGCCCCTCCCCCCAAGTCCGAATTGGACAAGGAGGGGGGCGCCCCCCCCCTTTCCTTCCCTCTCTCCCCTCCTCCCCCCCCCCAAGTCCTAATCCAACTAGGAAAAAGGAGGGGAGTCCTACTCCCGGTGGGAGTAGGACTCCTCCGGCACTCCTCCTCCTATGGCCGGCCGCACTCCCCTTGCTCCTTTATATACGGGGGCAGGGGGCACCCTAGAGACACAACAATTGATCGTTTGATCTTTTAGCCGTGTGCGGTGCCCCCTCCACCATAGTCCACCTCGATAATACTGTACGGTGCTTAGGTGAAGCCCTGCGTCGGTAGAACATCATCATCGTCACCGCGCCGTCGTGCTGAAGAAACTCTCCCTCAACACTCGGCTGGATCGGAGTTCGAGGGACGTCATCGGGCTGAACGTGTGCTGAACTCGGAGGTGTCGTGTTTTCGGTACTTGATCGGTCGGATCGTGAAGACGTACGACTACATCAACCGCGTTGTGCTAACGCTTCCGCTTTCGGTCTACGAGGGTACGTTGACAACACTCTCCCCTCTCGTTGCTATGCATCACCATGATCTTGCGTGTGCGTAGGAATTTTTTTTGAAATTACTACGTTCCCCAACAGTGGGCCCCTGGCCTTGATTCTTTCGCCAGTATTTTTTATTAATTCCAGAAATATTCTCTATGAAGTTTCAGGTCATTCCGAGAACTTTTATTTCTACATAAAAATAACACCATGGCAGTTCTGCTGAAAACAGCGTCAGTCCGGGTTAGTTCCATTCAAATCATGCAAGTTAGAGTCCAAAACAAGGGCAAAAGTGTTTGGAAAAGTAGATACGATGGAGACGTATCACCCACGAGCGTGGTTTGGAGGTTTGCGATCAAGTTCAGAATTTCGTGTGGCACCATGCATGCGCCACCACAGACTTCCCTAAAATAGCTTCAAAGGAATTGAGTCGTAACACAAGTGAAGAATATATGGTTCGAGTCTTCCGGGGTGCCGCATGTGCCTTTGAAAGGAATTGGAGTTACATAAATGAGTGTGAATAATACAAGTTCATCATAAATGGTCCGACTACATCACAATGATGTTATGATGAAACATGATATCCTAATCTCAAGATCAGATTAGGTCATCCTTCCAATTCTTTTATTTTCTTCACTTCTCGGACTAAGATCTGCACACAAAGAGAAACAAAGACTAGAGAAGATTTGGGGGTTAGTGTTAGGATGTCTACAACCTTTGGTTCAATGCAAAAAGTTCTATTCCAAGCTTAACTAGTGTCAAAGTGGTGCCACAAAGGAGATAAGGCCCAACCAAGCAAACTAAGCTATTGTTGCAACAATCCTCATCCACAAAGGCCACCTAGCTGCTTCAAAGATAACTATCAAGGAGAAGAGGGCAGCAAGGCAGAGGTGTTGGCAGATAATTAGAGCTTGACAACAAGTAGCTTACTCAGCCATGATGAAGAAAAGTGGTCATTTAAGGTGTCATCTTGACATGAGCTACATGAGACTACAAATAGGACCCCAGGCCATAGCTAGAGCCTCACAACACTACCTGGTGCAGCAATTGATCAACAGATGAAGGATGTTCTGAAACAAGAATAAGAAGCTAAGAGGAGCATGCTTACCACAAGAACAAGGAATTCAGAAAAATGTTTATTCTTGTAGTAAGCGTACTCCTCCTAGCTTTTTGCTTCTCCTTGATCTTAGTCTACTAAAGATGGTGGTCCTTTCTCCGTTTGAAGAACAACCTTCTTCTTGTGGTAAGCTGACTCCTCCTACCTTCTTAATCTTAATCTACTAGAGATGGTGGTACTTTCACCCTTGGTACTTGCTTCACCAAGCAGTGTTGTGAGGCTCTAGCTAATAGCTATGGGTTGGGGTCCTATTTAAGAACAAGTTCAGAATCCTACAAGGTTGGGTTAGTAAGAGAATAGAGGAGAGTAATTGGAAGGAGCCAAAAACTCACTTCTAAAAGAAGAGGAATAATTCCCAACGTAAGTACTACTAAAACATTATGCGGTAGGCCAAGTGAAACTTAGGAAAAGGAGCTTAGCCAAATTAAATATAGTTCTTAGTTCTTAAAAGTTCGGGCAGAGGAAGATACAGAAATAGAGAAGGAATAGCGTATGTCCTTACCAATAGAGAGGAAAGGATAGGAGGAGAGGGGAGAGGGAGAATGAGGAAAAGTGTGATAAACCTAACTTATATCCCCATTAGCCTCTCACTTGCACATCACAAACAGATGATTTAAAAGAGCGTAGAGGGCCAAGAATAGCAACCAATCTACTCTTGTTAGTTGTACAACGAGGACAAGGAGCAATTGAGATATATTGCCCGCTTCTCTTCATCAGTTCAGAATTTTCTATGATTTGGTTGGAGCATGAATTCAATATGATATCCGAGCATAGAGGTCTCAAGTTCAAGACCCTGCCAACGCGGTATTAAAAAAATATTCCGCATCTTACATCAATCCCATGCCTAAGGACTAAAATAGCCTAGACATGAGGGAGAGTGTTGAAATATATTGCCCGCCACGCTCCATCAGTTCGGACTTTTGCATGAGTTGGTTGGAGCATTAACCCAATAGTAGCATACAATAGCTTTCATCCAAACCATATCATCTTCTACAATAGCACAATCCAACCCATAAATTGCATGCCATGAGAGTACCAGCGAGGATAAGAGCAGAGGAGAGGAGACAAGGAATGGCTTACTGAACCGTCGGTGTTGGAGTCTAGCTATTCGAGGAAGAGCAGCACCGTCAAGCTCTAGCGTAGTGGGCCTGGCTGGTGTCAACAACACACCTACGCCAGCCACAGTGGCAACTAGTGTTGCTGCAGGGGCGCGTACGGGGCCGCTAACGACAAGGCCACATGCTGGAGAACTGAAGGAGGCGGAGTTACACCAGTAGGCGGTGGCGCGGAGACGACCGGCGTCTGTCGGAATCCAAGTCCCCAGCGGTGGAGATTTGTTCTTTTTAAGGAACAACTAGTATTAATTATCTAGAAAGTGTCGGCAGTCGCCTGCTACAAAGTTTATTAGTTAACTTTATTAAATCAACGACAACTAATATGGACCAAGAGAGTACAAAGTCTGATTTCAAAGTTATCATTCCCCGAATCAACTCCATACACAACTAAAGTGTGCACAACAACATTGCATGATCTTGGAAAATTCCTAATTTAACAACATCAAGAGACAAGAGCTACTCTTAACTGAAGCTTTATTTAGTAAAACAAAGATCCTAGTGCGGCTAAACTGTAATTTTTAGTTGAAACCGCCTGCATCAGCACCACAAAGCCCGTCTCCAAGATGATTTGACCGCATCCCATTCTTGCAACAACATTTATAGAATGCAACATGGCCAAATCTCCAGCGTGTAGTGCACTTGAGACGTGCTCCAAATAACCTTCTTGCATCAACCGGATTACCAAGATCATACCTAATTGTGAAACCGGAACCACCTGAGTTTGTTATTTCACGGTAGGCACCATCAATGTTAATTTCATAAACTCGCATTGGGAGGAGACCATCTACGTACTATCCGGTATTTTCTTCACGAGTGTCCATCTATGCTTGATATTCCTGAATTTCAACATGATTGATGACAGAGGTAAAATAGCTTTAGGGGTCCTCATTTCATCGCATGCATTTATTTTATTTCTTTCGTGTCACCATGTCCATAGGAAGATGCATAAATTTACTCATTCTTCTTCATCCAATTTGAGCACATCTTCTAGGAGGCTGAGAGGATCTAGGCACTGAGCAAGCTTTAGCCTGAATTATTGACTTGTTCACATTTTTGCATTTCATGAAACAGTCTCATCCCTCTTAATCAAATCGGTAGCACACAAGACATCAGGTGTCTACATCCATACCCCTAATTAAGCTTCAACTCTGCTCTATGTGGTAAGTTGTACGTTGTCAGTCTCCAAAGGAAATGCAACACCTTGCTTGGTAGTGGTAGTGCCCATATTCTCTTCCAATAAAACTTTGGAGCTTCGCCTTGGCCGACTGAAGTTGATGTAAGGCCGTGTGTTGATTCCCGTCTTGCGCAGTCAACTGCCACTTTGTATGGTCATTTTACTGAAATGACACCCTTTTTATCATAGCGCTAGGCTATGACTATGACATCGCTATTTTATTCCTACACTGGGATTTGGAAAATTATCTCAGCATCTTCAGCATTGAAAGTGCTCTTGACCATCACTAGTCATGTTTAGCATTATTTCGTCCTACAATATGCATCGTAAATAAACTATCACCCCTAGATTGACCCCTAGATGGATCGAATGGTATGTACAACAAATGAATCAACCAACGCAAATTTCATATGGGGTAAAGAATGTACCAGGTCTTGGGGCATATCATCGAACAACATGGGTGTCAAATATGAGTAAAATCCACAAAATCTATCATGAGCAAAACCACTATGTGGAGTCACACCCAGTCCATACCATATCAACCGCAATGTGGGCTCTCTCTCCAACATAGATGGTCCACCATCCCAAGATAACGCGAGCAAGTTTGTTGGTTTCTACAATAAGTGGTTGGCTGGAACCAAAGTGGCATCGGAATCCAAAGGCATGCAACTTGGGCGGCGAGTTTGTGCCAACAAACCGAGAAGAAGCCATTCACTTTGTCCCATTGTTGGCTGAAATTGAATAGGAAGTCAAAGTGGAAAACCGTCCTTGAGGACCTCCAAAACAGCACCAAGAAAATGAAGAAAAACGATGGGTCTAGCTCCAATCGATCAATTGGATTGGATGTTGAAGAAGAGCAAAGTGAAGGGGCAGACATACAAGCCACCATGCCAAAGAGGAATTGCCAGGTGATAGGAAACAAGTGGGAGAAGGAGAGGGTCACATGTGATGGCACGGAAATCAAATGTCCTCCACATGGACATGCATTTTTCGTCCAAGGAGGTGAAGAAGGAGGAGGGGTAAAAGATCTTCATAGATGTGCAAAGGGAGAAGATGGAGTTTGACCGGGAAAGGTTGAACGTTTAGAGGGAGAAAATAGAATTGGAGAAGAGAAGTATGCAAAATGGGAGGTTGAAAAGGCGACGACATTGCAAGGAAGTGTGTGTGTGTGTGTGTGTGTGTGTGTGTGAGAGAGAGAGAGAGAGAGAGAGAGAGAGAGAGCTTGAGGCTTGCCACACGGAGGAATTGAGGATCATGTTGCGGGACACTAGCATCTTCGATGATGAAGACAAGAAGTGGTTGATCGGCATGAAGAAGAGGATCAACGAGCGCAACAACAGAGGAGTTCGATTCGTTCTTTTATCGTCTATCTATGTATGAATTGTTGAATTTTATTTTGGCATGTAATGAATTTTTGAATTGTCTTTTTTTGTATCATCAAATTGTTGAATTGATGACGACTTTGTGCTATATGATGAACGTGCATAGATTTGCATGAATACGAGGGTTAGCGTGGTTATCGGAGAGGGCAAATAAGGAGCTGGCAAGCCTTGTCCGCGGGCACGCCCGGTCATGTCTGTGGTCTTTTAGGGTGTCGGATTTGCTTGTGGATCCTTAAAAAAAGAATTTGCCTCACTAACTTGAAAATAGAAAAGTTAAAAGTTAAATCCCCATCACAATTTTCTTAATGCACCCCCAGATTCTCCATCACCATCAGCTATCCGTTCCCACAAGGCTGCAAACCCCACACAGACCATCTGCCAGACAACGACGAGAGTACTACATCTCTGCCCCTGGAACGCGTGCAACATCGTTTGGTTATTTCAGGCCACCTAAACCCCCACCCAACCGCGCCAGCAGAGGGGAAAAGGCGCCGCTTTTCGGGAGCGCCCAACGCGCATCACCCGTCCCTGCTGACTCCGGCGGTCGCGCGCATACGTCTCCACACGACTCGAGGCATACGTGCAGGCAGGAGGGCAGCGACGAGAGTGAGACGTAACGCTTGTTTGCTTAACTACCATATCTAGCACTGTCCACCACATGCGTCAAACCAACAAACCGAACCCTCCCCCACTGAGCTTCCATATCAAGCACCCCCACTGCACACACGAATCCCACAAGCCACCGTCGATCATCGAGCCGTGTGTTCTTCTCCCACGGTCATGGAGATCTTGAGCTAGAAGGAGGTGCGGCATACAGTTCAGATAGTCATCGACCGGGCCACCTAACGCGCGCCTCGCTGCCTATATACCCTCCCTGCTATTGTGGTGTCAGCTCAGTTCGTACGTGCGTGCTGTCGTTGCGAGTGGCAAGCTGACTCGAGGCTTGATCTGCATGGGGAGAATGGGTTCGGCGGCGGCGGTGGCGGTGGCCGTGGTGGCGGTGCTGTGCGCGGCGGCGGTGGTGAGGGTGAGAGGGGAGGACACCGTGGACGAGGACACGCCCGGGGCGTCCTTCATCTTTGGGGACTCGCTGGTCGACGCCGGCAACAACAACTACCTATCCACGCTGTCCAAGGCCGACATGAACCCCAACGGCATCGACTTCGCGGCCTCCGGCGGGACGCCCACCGGCCGCTTCACCAACGGCAGGACCATCGCCGACATCATCGGTAATTTCGGTCGCTGCAACACGAATCATTTTCAAACTACTGAATATATTACCCTCGTACGATGAGCTTGATAAATTACAGAGTCGCCATCGCTCTGTTTTTCAAGAAACAAGTTGCCATCACTATGTGACTTAAACAGATGTAAACTCCATTTTCCAGGGGAGATGCTGGGCCAGGCGGACTACTCGCCGCCGTTCCTGGCGCCGAACACGACGGGCGGCGCGCTGCTGAACGGCGTGAACTACGCGTCCGGCGGGGCCGGGATCCTGAACGGCACGGGGCGGGTGTTCGTGAACCGGATCGGCATGGACGTGCAGGTGGACTACTTCAACATCACGCGGCGGGAGCTGGACGGGCTGCTGGGCAAGGAGAAGGCGCGGGAGTTCATCCACAAGAGGGCCATCTTCTCCATCACCGTCGGCTCCAACGACTTCCTCAACAACTACCTGATGCCGGTGCTCTCCGCCGGCACACGCGTGGCCGAGTCGCCCGACGGCTTCATCGACGACCTCATCATCCACCTCCGGCAGCAGCTCACGCGGCTGCACGCGCTGGGGGCGCGCAAGTTCGTGGTGGCCAACGTGGGGCCGCTGGGGTGCATCCCGTACCAGAAGACGCTGAACCGGGTCAAGGACGACGAGTGCGTGAAGCTGCCCAACACGCTCGCCGCGCAGTACAACGGCCGCCTCCGCGACCTCCTCATCGAGCTCAACGCCGGCGGGCTGCCGGGGGGCAGGTTCCTGCTGGCCAACGTGTATGACCTGGTGATGGAGCTCATCGCCAACCACCGGAAGTACGGGTTCTCGACGGCGAGCGTGGCGTGCTGCGGCAACGGCGGCAGGTACGCCGGGATCGTGCCGTGCGGGCCGACGTCCAGCATGTGCGACGACCGGGAGAACCACGTGTTCTGGGACCCGTATCATCCCAGCGAGAAGGCCAACGTGCTGCTCGCCAAGTACATCGTCGACGGCGACAGCAAGTACATCTCCCCCATGAACCTCAGGAAGCTCTTCAAGCTCTAGCCACAGTGAGACTGACTCGATCGATCTGGCTTCGTTGGTGACATTTTGCATTTTGGTTCGCGAAGTTTGGCATGTGTAATTTGGGAGCATATTTGATGTATGAACCCTATGGACGATCGTGCGAATGTACACGGTTAGAATGTTGATTTTATACCATGTGATACATATGGTAAGCAATCCAAACTACTAAAAAAAAAGAATGTTGATTTTAAATTTTGAAAACAATACAAATGCAGAGGTTCATATACACATCACCATAGGAAACACACTAGCTTCAAAAAAAAAAAACCCATATGAAACACACACGCACACGATGCAAAATGCGTTCATGTCTTCGTCAATTGTACACCTGCGCTTTCACGGCCAATTGGATCGCAGGACCGTGTCTGAAAGTATTTCCCAACAGATGATGAAATTTGGTGCCCAAAAATGGCTTAGAGTAGGACAGGGGTAGATTATCGGACTCGCCGCGACGCCGAAATCTAGCCGGAATCGACTCTGGGCGGCCGAGAAACTTCAGCGGAGCAGTAGGCTTTTTCGCGCGGCTGTGATTTGTTTTTGCGGCAACAACAGGTAGCAGCGCAACAAATATAAGCACTTGTATCTGAAATTTTAGGCTGCTCATTTTTTCACAATAGCTGCATGTCGGTCAAATGAATTTTGAAGTTGGTCCAGTCGATTTTGGTCAAAGGGAGAAACAGCCAGAGGGGAGGAAGAAACTCACTGGAGGGGAGGAAGAAGCTCGCTGTGTAGGCTACCCCAGTATCTATCTTACCGTTTAGGATGGGGGCGGTGGTGGACAGCGGCGGTGTGGACCTTCGCCGGAGAAAAAACTCGGCGCGCGGGAGGGGGGGGGGGGTAGTGGGCCTAGAGGGATGGCTGGGGGCGACGGAAGACCGGCGATGGGAGGTTGTTCCGGGGAGGGCGGGGCGACGAGGCAACGCGGGAGCGCTGTCGGCCGCGGGTGGCGGGGGCCAGCGGTCCGGCCGGTGGCCGCTGAGGGAAAGATAGGGTGAGAGGAAGAAGAGAACCGAGGTGGAAGATGATGCCCTGGACGTTGGATCTTCATCCGACGGCTGAGACTGAAATCTAGAAATCGACTAACCACTTCAAAACTTTCGATCGACTGTTTTGTAGCAACTCCCAATCTTTTCCTCACCATCTTAGACATATCATATGATGGAGTGCTGTTTTGAGACAAAAATGTCTAAACGGCCCTTTTTTTAACATCGCGGCATATTTTTAACTTCTGCTGGAGATATTTTTTTTTGAGTGAAACCATCCGCTGGAGATGCTTCTTTTTTGGAATAAACACCCACTTTATTAATTGGAAATAATGGTTACATCTCCTGGAGATGCTCTGTGTCAGCGTATGCCAAACCACACTCTTCGTAAGTGTGCCGTGGCCTTCTCTCCACCTTTCGATCAGCTTTCTACGGCTCAGATCGACGTGGCGAACAGTGGCGCAGAGTGTTCTGCTCGGAGCTTTTGGGCCCGAAGCCCAGACGAATTAACCAGACTCACAAACAGCCCAGCTCAGGCCGCCTCCATCTCCTCCCACACTCCTCCCTCTCCTCCGGCCGCCGCACGGAGAAGGACGAGTCATGCAGGCCGCCGCAGCGCGCGCGCGCCGCCTCCTCGCGTCACCGGCGGCCTCCGGGATCCAGGGAGTTCTCTCCGCCTCTCACCGCGGGTGTGCGGCGGCCGCCGAGCTCGCTCTCCTGCCCCATCTCGAGAATGGCTTCCCCGCCTCGCGCTCCTCTCCGGACCACACCAGGAGCTTCTCCTCCCACCTGCCCCGTGAGTTCTCTCACCTCGAACCCGTCCATCTGTTTAAGGGACCACATCGGCAGCGCGGTGCTTCCGAGTTATTTGGTGCGGCATTTCGTCGAACTGGTGGTGGGCAGGCAGGGTGGCGCGCTAGCTGTACGATCTGAAACTCACGGCCTCGAGGCTTTCATTTTGTTAGTCCCGCTCATGTTCTAGGAGCAGGCGGTGAAGCGTGGGGATAAGGGGACCCGACTAGCTCATGAAGGTTTAAGGGTTTAGGGCGATGGGAAATGTTTGATAGTGCGCGCCGAGCTCTGGAAGGCTTTTATGTGATAGTTTTTGACACGAGACTGTGGTTTTTGCTGTTGCCAAGTGTTTTCAGACCCATTTGCGGCTAATTAGCCAGGACTTAGGGATGTGATTGTTTGTGTATGGTTTAGAGATATGTATCCTTGATGACAACTTTTTTGGCGAGGCATTGGATGATGTGCTGGATTTTTAGTTGAGAGTGGCTATGCAGTTGCTTTGTGGTGCATTGCCTTGCTTGATTTACTTCAGGACCTAGTAATGTATCATCATAGAACATACTCTATATTACCAAGTCTCCACGTGCTTGTTTGGCCGTTTAGTACTATGCTCTGCACGTGTCCGTTTAGTTTGCTTAGAAGCCACATGACTACTGATTTTAGGGAGCCATGGTTATTCTTTTTATTGTTCTGTTGCTTCTGATCCTTTGCTGCTCTGATGGATGTAGTATTGCATTTTCTCTCAGAAAACTAATTAGCTAGTGCAACTACTCACAAAGCAGCTGAGCTAACTACATTTATTTGGATAATTTAGGCACTTTGCTATCGCAAACCGTAACTTCTCACTGCCGGTGTAACAAATCAATGTGCTATCACATAGCAAGAGCTCATTTGTCGACAGACTCAAGCGGAATCGACCAACCTAAAGGTTACTTTTGAGTACTATGCTCTGCCCTGGTCCTGTCATTGTCTTCTGTTCCTGCTCTTCCGTTAATCCTTACTGCTATTTGCTACATTCAACTTACTACTATCTCCGTCCCATAATATAAGAGTGTCGAAAACGCTCTTATATTATGGGATGGAGGGAGTATGTTTTACCATGTATCATTATTAAGTTAGCATAGCAATGCAAGGATTTCTCATACAGGTATTGGCCTGCCATCTATTATGTGGACTCATCAGGGTTTTCGTCCTGGCTCTTATTGCTCGAATGAATTCTGTGATCTTATATTCAATTTACACAAGTTGACCTTTCCTTTCGGCTCTTAGAAGTTCATTGACATATACAATGTTGAAAGCAAGACAAATAGTTCACTGAATTGCGTTTTGTAGCAAATTTACGTTGGCTTTCTTCTGATACGAGTGAATTGATTTTGTATGCTTTTATATATTTATCTACCACAATCAGTTTATGTTTAAGTTGTCTCACTTCATATTGTTACAATAATGTAGTGTGACACATGTTTCTATCTGATTGTATTTACTAATTGCAAATTTCCTAATGTTCATCAGCCTTCTCTTTTGGTATGTTTTTTTAACATAGTGTTTGCATTTTCTCATGTCATGATTTGCTGCAGAATCTGCAGAGGAGCTGTACCATAAAATGCTGAAGTCTGTTGAAGCCCAGACTATGCCGCCAAATGCCTGGTTGTGGTCTATGATCAGTAGTTGCTCCAGTGAGGAGGATATAAAACTTCTCTTTCAGATTTTGCAGAAGCTAAGAATATTCGTAAGTCACATCTATTTTCCTCTTAAGCTAAGAATGCTTCATTTAGTAGGCTGCATGCCTGCATCACGTAGTGTTATTATCTCAACAGATTCTCATTTGTGGTATCACCAATTTGCCACCCACCTGGTGACAGTTACGTGAAACATCTACTCTTGATTTATAGGATCTTTTTTTGTTTCTATGAAACGTAGCCGCCCACTTACCCGAGTTTAACATAGAAATTCCATTGTATGTTGAACATATTGACAATTTTCTACCCATGACTTTAAATATACATATGGGTTACGGTGCTATGTTCTCGGATCATGATGTCAATTGATTGTCCAGACTCTTGGATTGCTAGCACATGAAGTATCTAACTATAGTTAGCAGCTTCTCATGTCAGTCTTTTCTTCCCCCTTATAATCAATAGTTTTCTTCCAGACGGTAGGCAGGCAAAGGGTGTTCTTAGTACTTCTAGTTATATTTTTGTGACTAGATGCTGTCTGAAACCAACACTTTTTCTATTGATGCAGAGGCTGTCAAATCTTCGCATCAATGCAAACTTCAACGACCATCTCTGTATGAAAGTTTCTGAGGCTTGTGCTCGTGTGGGTGTCCTTGACTATGGTATGATTCTATGTAGCAATCTGAAAAATCTGTGGTTATGTGTTAACGTGTGTTTCTTTCTGGCCTTTTGTTGGCACATAAATCATTGTTTGGATATATTTCTAGTATTTAGCTCTAGATTGCCATGTAGGCCTTATGCCTTGAGTACGAAATCCTAATGAAAATGATTAAAGAAGGATGCTTTATAGATATTCAAACAAGAACATGTGGCTAAATTTGTTAACCTTATTGTCTAGGAAGCATTTGATAAGTGCAAATGGCAATGTGTGGTGTCATATCTCAGTTATGTAAATGCTGACTTTCATATACTGCATGGAAACGATACCCCCCCCCCCCCCCCCGCCCCCACCACCACCACGAAAAAAAAAATTTCCAGCTATGTGGGTAAAACAATGTCACTGTTTTGTGCTGCTTTTTTTGCGTCAATGCCACATTGTTATCGCTAATGGAACCCAAAACCTGTAATTCATCTTTGTGCCATGAATGCAGGGTTGAAGGTTTTATGGAATCATAATGTTTATGGAATAACGCCAACCATTGGTTCTGCCCATTATCTACTGGTATCCATTGTTACTAACTCATTTGATCACTTCCAAGTTGCTTTGTAATGATTTTTTCCTTCTACAGCAACATGCTAAAGAGCACAATGATACTAAACTAATGGAGAAGATAATGCAAGTCCTTAGGAGGAATTCCTTGCCATTACAACCAGGCACTGCTGATATTGTCTTCAGGTATGCTTACATTTGTTCTCAGTTGCTATTTACCAATGTATACAATTCTTCTCTTTCAGTGTTTAAAACTTCTCATATCGTAGCATGCGAAGTCCTACCCTTTTAGATTAAAGTGAAAGTGTACATAGTTGAAGAGCTCTTTGGAGAATTTAAATCAGTTCTGGTGTTTTACTCATTGTATCTGTCTTTTCTTTTTTGCATGATAGTTCTGACCAACTTTGTTGGTATTTTTTGACCTAACAAATCTTCCTAATGTTATCTTATTAGCTATTAATTACACATCTACACATAGCCCAGAAGTATGTTTAATATGTGTATCTTTCAGTAATTGTATCACAGAGTTTTTTCGTTGTGATTTTGGTTTGTATTTCAGTTTTCCTTTTTGGGCCAAGGCTCTGATCATTTTTAAGTATTAATTCCATGGATACCTTTTGTACTTTGCAGTATCTGCTATAACACTGATAGATGGGATTTACTCTCAAAATATGCGGCAAGATTTGTTCAGGCTGGAGTCAAGTTGCGTCGGACTGCATTTGACGTATGGATGGAATTTGCTGCCAAAGTTGGTAAGCAGTTTGACTCTTCTTATGTAAATTATAGTGTAACAGTCAACCTAAGCTTGAGGTTAGCTGTGTTAGTGATGCATGGCCGTTCTGGACCTCTGCCGAAAAACGGCAAGAAATTGCTATAAGTTAGCCAATTATGGATGGACTAAATATGTTCCAGTGCTCGTTGCAAGTGTTCTGGCTCGCTCCTAAGGTAGTAATTCTCATTATAACATCCAGGAGAGTGATGTTGTGAAAAATAATGTTTCTGTTAATTTCACGTTGTGATGTTGCCACTCATAATAACCATTTTCAGTTGTTTACCAGTCAAATCTTAGTTTTGCTGTTGCTTTTTAAACTTTAAAGCTTCAACCGTTGCATCTTAGAGCATTATTCTTTTGACAGAAAGTTGAAGGTTTTGTTTTGTGAAGGATGCTTTACTAATATATTTCTGCTTCTGCAGGAGATTCTCAATCTATATGGAACATCAATGGCCTGAGAGGCAAGTCTATCAAGCACTATACTCTTACATCAGGTTTTGCATGCGTAAAGGTAATTGCTCCTAGTATACACACTATTTTGTACATAGTGATAAAACTATGATGCTGATTCTTCTAATGTTTATTTCGTGTGAACTTACTGAATTTATTCACTTTTGTACTAAAATATTTCATATTAATGTTTCACCCTCATTGCTACACTAATTTCTTCTAATCCAGGACCCATTATGAATTGTCTTATTGCAGGGGTCTCTGCTTGAACGCAGGCCAGAAAATGCCGCTGCCACCATTAAACTTCTTCACAAGGTTGGTTACACAATGCTAATTGCTAGCTAGATATGTGTTCCTGAAATACTGGTATTGCTTCATATCAACCAGCAGCCTCTTATTTCCCTTCTTGATAAAGTCTTATTGTTCGACTGCATCCTGTTATTAGACTTGTATTCCTACAATACTGGAATTTCTTCATTACCAAAAATGCAAGAACATGCACTGGTTTCTCTCACGATGAAAATGGCTCTTCCTCACTCTTAGTGTCCTACTTCATCTTATGTGGCTATGTTCCTAAAGCTTTTCTATCTCATGCTATTTATTGGCATTTTTGAGTTTGTACAGATATTTTTTCACAACCCCAGGAAATCTGGATGCCAAAAGAGTTGGTAGCCAGTTCGTACTTAAACAATCGACATTTGCCTGATGATAACTTTTGGTTGCATGTAGCACCTGCCTGATCAGAAGAAACCATTTGTGAAAGATGAGCTCCAAAAGCTTGTTGCTGAATGGCCAACGGAGGTGATAAAAAGGCAGAAGAAAGATGATAGGAAGGTGAGATTATATAAACGATCTTTGGTTCAATTTCTGCAGTCTGTAGGTCCTGGCAGTTTAATTTTCAGCTCGCAACTCGGGTCACTAGCCTATATGTTCTTGCACTATTCTCCTAGTATGAAAAACCACTGGGTACATGAATAATACGTTGAGATCTGCATTCGACTAGTAACAAAATCTCTGAATATTCCAGGCAATGGAGGAAGCTTTGATTGAGGACATCCCAAAGATGATCAGCTCCATGGCGAAGTCGAGCCTCGATATTTCCGTGGATCTGGACAAGCTCACCCGTCAGCCTGAGGCAGCATAGAGAAAGAACACCGCTGCTGGACACCTTGATGCGGCAGCTGCAAATCCTGCGGCACACCTGATACCCGAGGAGATCAGTCTTGACTGGGCAGGATGCGATAATTGGTTTGACACGGTAGCACTAGAACCCTCCGATAATAACGTGTACACTCTGTTGTTTGGTACACGAGTTGGAGACATACTTTTTGGTGGGAACACACGCCGTTCATTCATCAAATCCATGGACGGCTAGTTCTCAACAAAACATCGAGCGCAACACAGTTTGGATTTTGTTTTCACAGAATTCATGTTCTGAACGGCAAGTAATCTTAGTGTTTGACTGCCAAAAACAGTAGCAATCATAGGCTTTTTTATCTACATATTCTGTGTCTGAATACATGCTGTCCCATATCCAGATATGCGAGTTATCGCCTGGTGGAGATTTCACAGGCTTCTTTGATCTCTCTGCCTGTTAATATGTTACTTCCTCTGTTCCAAAATACTCCACGTGGTTTGAGTCTTGGAACGACGAGTATTTTGAAACGGAGGGAGTATATCTTGATAATAAATGGAGAGAACAGGCTCATATAGTATTAATTTTTATTTTTGACATCATATAGTATTAATGTTTATTAGACAGTGCCCCCTCGTACCCTATAGCAGTTTAGTGTCGAGAGATGTGGGAAACCACGGATCAACATCTGGTGAGTAGTTTCGCTGCTTTCATTCTTGTGATTGTGGTTCCCTCGTCCCCCTTAGAGCATCTTCAATTGATGGTTAAAATGTAAAAATAACTAATTTTTGAACCGTTTGAGGCCAAAAACACAGCTTTAACAGACGGTTCATATGTAAAAAAAATTAAACCACGGCTTTCTCGTGATGTAAAATACAACACCTCGCGATGTAAATATGCATCACGAGATGCATCTGGTCCAAAACCAGCCGCCCCCCGCGAACGCCCAACCGCCACTTTATTCCCTTTTTCGTCTGCCCGCCCGCGACCTCCCGCCCGTCCGCCGCCGCCGTCCGCATCAAATCCAGCGCCGCCCCGCCCTCGCCGTTGTTTCCACGCCGCCTCGCCGCCCGCCCGCCGTGGATCCGGCCCCGCCGCCCGCCGCTGTTTCCACGCTGCCCCGCCGCCCGTCCGCCGGCCGTAGCTCCGTCCGCCACCGCCCCGGCCGCACGCCACCGCCGCTCCACCGCTCTCCTATAGGGTGCGACGACCCGACGAAGGAGGAGTTCTGGGCGCAGTTCCGCAGCTCCGACGATGAGGAGTAGTTTATCTAGTAGTTTGAATAAGTAGTAGTTGAAGTTCATGTATGAAACTATGTTGAATTTGATGTTTGAACTATGTTGAATGGACTAGTAGTATGTCGTTTTAAGAAATTTACATCTTCATTTTGGACCATCTATTGGAGTTGCTTTTTTGGACCATCAATTTGAACCATCTGTTGGAGTTGAGCTTTTTTCGGAGCTCCAAAACGTACTTTTTGACGGTCCAAATTTTACATCTCCGGTTTTGGACCGCCAAATTTTGAACCATCTATTGGAGATGCTCTTAGCAGTCTAGCTGTCTTCATTCTTATGTTTCTGGCTCATTGCCACCGTGGTGGTGACATCTTAAGGGAGGAGACGGGCTTCGTATAGAATACAATTCTCTTTGTCTTCTAAAAATGAAAACTCTTTGCTTCATTCCCCTTCCGGCTTATTCGTAGCGGTCTACTCCTGGAGCACGAGTCTAAAACGTGTCTTCTCGTGCTTTTGTTCTTCATTTGAGCCTGCCTTTTAAAAGGGTCTGGCTATTTGCAATTTCGTCAACCGACACAAGGAGGAACATCAACATGCAGGTGGATCGAGAGACGCTGACTTCAAAGAGAATTGATGCAGCTGGTGGTTTTTATCAAGAACCTTTGTTGTGTGTATTCATTTTGATTGTTCTGCCCTATTTTACTTTCATTAATGAAACAATAAGTCTATACATTTTTCAAAAAGAAAAAAGGTCCATTTTACTACTCTTAAGAAACTTGGTGGTTCACGTTTTTTCTACTCCCTTATCCTCCCCCCCCCCAAAGATCCAATACCGGCCAAAAAACGCCTCGGGTGGTTTGCCTCGAGCTGGTGCTGACATGGCAATGGACAAAGGCGGTTTTGACCAGCGGGTGGGCCCCCTTGTCAGGTGAGGAATAAAAAAGAGCTATTTGTACCCGGGCCTCACCTTTTTAAAGTTTGGGCCTGGCCCAACCCAGCGAGGGGCATGTCTTCAACCCCTCGCCTGGAGGACGACGCCATGGCAGAGGGTGCGTTGGCAACCGCGCCCGCTCAGGCAGTCTTCCTAGCATCCACCTCCTTGCACAGGAGATGAGCAAGACGCCGGACCTATCCCCCTCATGCAACTCGTTCTTTCTCTCTACCTTTCTCGGATTTGAGCACCGTGTTACGTCTCTAACGTATCTATAATCTTTGATTGTTCCATGCTATTAAAGTATTAATTTTGGATGTTTTACAAGTCATTAGATGCAACTATACACACACCCACACACAGACTAACCTATTAACTCAGTGCCCAGTGGCAGCTGCTGTTTTTTTGCATGTTTTTCGCTTTTCAGAAAATCAATATCAAACAAAGTCCAAACGGAGAAAAACTTTGGATTAATTTTTTCTGGACCAGAAGAGACCCTAGATGGTTCGGGAGGATGCCAGAGGAGCTACGAGGGAGCGACAAGCCCTAGGGGCGCCCCCCCCGGGGGGGGGGGGCGTCCCCCAGGCTTGTGGGCCCCTCGCGACACGTCAAACCCTAATTGCACCTCTGTATATACTCAAATATTCCACTGACATCAGAGAGACACCCGAAATACTTTTTCCACCGCTGCAAGTTCCAGAACCACGGGATCCCATCTGGAGGCCTTCTCCGGTACTCTGCCAGAGGGGGATTCGATCACGGAGGGGCCTCTACATCAACCTTGCTGCCCTCCGATGATGCATGAGTAGTTTACCACGGACCTACAGATCCATATTTAGTATCTAGATGGCTTCTTATCTCCATTTCATCTTCAATACAATGTTCTCCTTGGTGTTCTTGGAGATCTATTTGATGTAATGACTTTCCACGGTGTGTTTGTTGGGATTCGATGAATTGTGAGTTTATAATCAGATCTATCCATGAATATTATTTGAGTTTTCTCTGAACTCTTTTATGCATGATTACTATAGCCTCGTATTTCTTCTCCGATTTATTGGTTTGGTTTGGCCAACTAGATTGATTTATCTTGCCATGGAAAGATGTGGTTTATAATGGGTTTGATCTTGCTGTGCTCAATCCCAATGACAGAAAGGGACATGGCACGTATGTATTGTTGCTATTAAGGGTAAAAGGATGGGGGTTTATTCATATGTGAGTTTATCTTGTCTACATCATGTCATCTTGCTTAAGGCGTTACTCCGTTTTCCCATGAACTTAATACACTAGATGCATGCTGGATAGCGGTCGATGTGTGGAGTAATAGTAGTAGATGCATAATCGTTTCAGTCTATTTGTCTCGGACGTGATGCCTAAATATGATGATTGCCTTGGATATCATCATAATTATTTGCTTTTCTATCAATTTACCAACAGTAATTTGTTTACCCACCGTATGCTATTTTCAGGAGAGAAGCCTCTAGTGAAAACTATGGCCCCCCAAATCTATCTTTTATCATATATTAAAACCAAAAATACCTTGTTGCAATTTTCTTTTACTTTTTTACTTTTTATATTTTTGTTCAATCTATCTATCAAAAACTATATCGTCTAATCTTGCTCGTAATTGTTGAGGGATTTACAATCCCTCTACACGTTGGGTTGCAAGTATTTGGTGTTTGTGTGTAGGTGCTGTTTACATAGTGTTGCTTGGTTATCCTACTGAATTGATAATCTTGGTTTCATAATTGAGGAAAATACTTATCTCTACTGTACTGCATCATACTCTCCTCTTCGAGTAAATCCCAACGCAAGTCACAAGTAGCAGGAAGAATTTCTGGCGCCGTTGCCGGGGAGACATCATCAACAACTATCAAGTACCTACGCATAAACTTTCATCTCCTTGCATTTACATTATTTGTCATTTGCCTCTCGTTTTCATCTTCCCCATTTCTAAAAAGTTTTTACAAAAATACAGAAATATTTTCCATTTGCCTTTTTTTGTTTGCTTCTTTGCTTGCTTATTATCTTGTTTGCGTAGTCACGATGTCTCAAGAAAATACAAAATTGTTTGATTTTTTTAATACTAATAATAATGATTTTATTCGTACTCCGATTGCTCCTCCCGCCGCTAGTGAAGAGTCTTATGATATTAATGCCGCTTTGTTGAATCTTGTTATGAAAGAGCAGTTTTCCAGTAGTCTTAATGAGGATCCTGCGTCCCATCCAAACACTTTCATGGAATTGTGTGATATGCAAAAGAAAAAGAATATGGACAATGATATTGTGAAACTAAAATTATCCCCGTTCTCTTTGCGGGATCGTGCAAAAATTTGGTTTTCACCTTTGCCGCAAAATAGTATTGATTCTTGGGATAAGTGCAAAGATGCTTTTATTACTAAGTATTTTCCTCCCGCGAAAATTATTTCCCTTAGAATTAGAAATCAAATTATGAACTCCAACCAACTTAAGCATGAACATGTTGCACAATCTTGGGAAAGGATGGAACTAATGATAAGAAATTGCCCTACTCATGATTTAAATTTGTGGATGATCATACAAACTTTTTATGCGGGATTGAATTTTATTTCTAGAAATCTTTTAGATTCTGCCTTGGGTGGTACTTTTATAGAGATTACATTGGGTGAAGCTACTAAATTACTTATTAATATTATGAAAAATTATTCACAATGGCATACCAAAAGAACTCCTACTAGTAAAAAGGTTAATTCTGTTGAAGGGATTAGTACTTTGAGTGATAAATTTGATGCACTTATGAAACTGGTTGCTAGTAAAAATGCTCCTATTGATCCTAATGATGTGCCTTTATCTAATTTGATTGAGCAAAATAATGATCCGTAGATGTGAATTTTGTCTCGCGAAATAATTTTAATAGCAATGTTTATAGAGGTAATTTTAATCCTAGGTCGTTCCCTAAAAATTTCTCTAATAATTATGGTAATGCCTATGGTAATTCTTATAACAATAATAATAGGATGCCCTCTGATCTTAAAATTAATATTAAATAATTTATCAATGCTCAAAAAGTTTTCAGCACCACGATAGAAGAAAAATTGAGTAAACTTGATGACATGTCTAGAAGCATCGATAGAATTATTCATGATGTGAAAAATCTTAAGACTAAATTTTTGCCACCCAAGGTTATATTAATGAATCAATTAAGATTTATATGTCTCCATGGATGAAAGTAAAGAAAGAATCGCTAAGTTGAGGGCTAAACGAGAATTCTTAGAAAAAGCGTTTCCGCCCGATTTCTTTCATAGTAATGCTGAAAAGGTTAAAATGATTGGTGTTTCTTCTATTGATTCCTTGTTTAGTAATGATAAGGGGGTTTAGGAAGTGTCAAATTTAGTTAGAAGGCGTCCCCAAGATTTGAAGGGTGAAAATCTTGACAAAAATTTTATTAACAATGGGTTTGGAGAGGTAAAAAATTTAACTAGTGACGTGCCCACTCTCTTGGATTACAAAGATTTTAATTATGGTAGTTGTTATTTGATTGAGTTTATTTCTTTGTTGCAATCCATACTAAATTCACCCAACGCCTATGAAAAAAATAAAGCTTTTAGTAAACATATTGTAGAAGCGATGATGAAAGCCTTAGAAGAAAAGTTAGAACTAGAGATTTCAATTCCTAGAAAATTATATGATGAATGGGAACCCACCATTAAAGTCAAGATTAAAAATTATGAATGCAATGCTTTACGTGATTTGGGTTCTAGTGTTTCCACAATTCCGAAATCTCTATGTGATGTGTTAGGTTTTACCAATATGGTTGAATGTTCTCTTAATTTGCACTTGACAGATTCTACTATAAAAAAGCCTTTGGGAAGAATTCATTATGCTCTTATTCTTGCAAATAGAAACTATGCGCCCGTTAATTTTATTGTACTTGACATTGATTGCAATCCGTCTTGCCCCATCATACTTGGTAGACCGTTTTACGAACTATAGGTGTCGTTATTGACATGAAAGAAGGGAATATTAAATTTCAATTTCCATTAAAGAAGTGTATGGAACACTTCCCTAGAACTAGAATTAAGCCATCATATGAGTCAATCATGAGGGCCACCTATGGAACTAAAACCAAAGATGGCAACACTTGAAACTATGCATTATGCCTAGCTAGGGGCATAAAATAATAGCGCTAGTTAGGAGGCAACCCAATGGTTATTCTTTTCTTTTTTTATTTTCCTTGCTGTTCTTCAATACATATGCAAATGTTCTACTTTTATGATTTTGTTTTAGTGTTTCAATTAGTGTTTGTGCCCAGTAAAGCCTTTGGGATGATTTGGATGATAGTTGCTTTGATTCTGTGCAAAATAAAACTTTTACGTCCAGTAGAAGAATTGTTAAAAATCACTGGAGCGATAAAAAATTCTGATTTTTTATGCATGATTGACATACAAATTTCCCATGTTTTTATTATTTTTCAGAATTTTTGGTGTTACATGAGCATGACCAATGTTCAGATTAGTAGAGAATGTTCTATTTTTAACAGATTCTGTTTTCATTGCATTGTGTGCCTATTTCGATGAATCTGTGAATTGTATGGGGGGGGGGTAGCCATGGTAAAGTTAGAATAAATTAGGTATAATGCAATAAGAAAATATGAATGGGTTTGCAATAGTAAATAAAGTGGTGATTTGCTTTATTATACTAACAGGTCTCAGAGAGGTTTTGTTAAGTTTTGTGTGATTGAAGTTTTCAAGTTTTGGCTGAGATCACGATGGATGAAGGAATAAGGAGTGGCAAGAGCCTAAGCTTGGGGATTCCCGAGGCACTTCAAGGTAATATTCAAGGACTCCAAAGCAACTAAGCTTGAGGATGCCCGGAAGGCATCCCCTCTTTCTTCCAACGACCATCGGTAATTTTACTTGGAGCTATATTTTATTCGTCACATATCATGAGGTTTGCTTGGAGCATCTTGTTGTTGGGGAACGTTGCAGAAATCAAAAAAATTTCCTACGGTTTCACCAAGATCCATCTATGAGTTCATCTAGCAACGAGTGATCGGATGCATCTACATACCTTTGTAGATCGCGAGCGGAAGCGTTCAAAAGAACGGGGATGAAGCAGTCGTACACGACGTGATCCAAATCACCGGAGATCCTAGCGCCGAACGGACGGCACCTCCGCGTTCAACACACGTACGGTCAGCGTAACGTCTCCTTCTTCTTGATCCAGCAAGGCAAAGGTGAGGTTGAGGAAGATGGCTGCAGCAGCAGCACGACGGCGTGGTGATGGTGGAGCTGCAGTACTCCGGCAGGGCTTCGCCGAGCTCTACGGAGGAGGAGGAGGAGGTGTTGGAGAGGGAGAGGGAGGCGCCAAGGCAAAGGGTGCGGCTGCCCCCCTCCCCTCCCCCTTTTATAGAGGCCTATTGGGGGGGGGGCGCCGGCCTTGGGAGATCTGATCTCCCAAGGGGGCGGCGGCCAGGGAGGATTTCCTCCCCCCCCAAGGCACCTAGGAGGTGCCTTCCACTTGTGGGACTCTCCCCCTTTGGAACCCTAGGCGCATGGGCCTCTTGGGGCTGGTGCCCCTTGGCCCATGTAGGCCAAGGCGCACCCCCTACAGCCCATGTGGCCCCCCGAGGCAGGTGGCCCCACCCGGTGGACCCCCGGGACCCTTCTGGTGGTCCCGGTACAATACCGGTGACCCCGAAACTTGTCCCGATGGCCAAAACAGCACTTCCCATATATAATTCTTTACCTCCGGACCATTCCGAAACTCCTCGTGACGTCCGGGATCTCATCCAAGACTCCGAACAACATTCGGATTACTGCATATACATATCCCTACAACCCCAGCGTCACCGAACCTTAAGTGTGTAGACCCTACGGGTTCAGGAGACATGCAGACATGACCGAGACGGCTCTCGGGCAATAACCAACAGCGGGATGTGGATACCCATGTTGGCTCCCACATACTCCTCGATGATCTCATCGGATGAACCACGATGTCGTGGATTCAATTAATCCCGTATTCAAATCCCTTTGTCAATCGGTATTTTACTTGCCCGAGATTCGATCATCGGTATCCCAATACCTCGTTCAATCTCGTTACTGGCAAGTCACTTTACTCGTACCGTAATGCATGATCCCGTGATCAAACACTTTGATCACATTGAGCTCATTATGATGATGCATTACCGAGTGGGCCCGGTGATACCTCTCCGTCAAGCGGAGTGACAAATCCCAGTCTCGATCCGTGTCAACCCAACAGACACTTTCGGAGTTACCCGTACTATACCTTTATAGTCACCCAGTTACGTTGTGACGTTTGGCACACCCAAAGCACTCCTACGGCATCCGGGAGTTACACGATCTCATGGTCTAAGGAAAGGATACTTGACATTGGAAAACTCTAGCAAACGAACTATGCGATCTTATGCTATGTTTAGGATTGGGTCTCGTCCATCACATCATTCTCCTAATGATGTGATCTCGTTATCATTGACATCCAATGCCCATAGTCAGGAAACCATGACTATCTATTGATCAACGAGCTAGTCAACTAGAGGCTTACTAGGGACATGTTGGTGTTGTTATTCACACATGTATTACGATTTCCGGATAACACAATTATAGCACGAATAAAGACAATTATCATGAACAAGGAAATATAATATAATAATAATGATTTTATTATTGCCTCTAGGGCATATTTCCAACAGTCTCCCACTTGCACTAGAGTCAATAATCTAGTTACATTGTGATGAATCGAACACCCATAGAGTTCTGGTGCTGATCATGTTTTGCCTTAGGGAGAGGTTTAGTCAACGGATCTGCGACATTCAGATCCGTGTGCACTTTAAAAATTTCTATGTCTCCATCTTGAACATTTTCACGAATGGAGTTGAAGCGACGCTTGATGTGCCTGGTCTTCTTGTGAAACCTGGGCTCCTTGGCAAGTGCAATAGCTCCAGTGTTGTCACAGAAGAGTTTGATTGGCCCCGACGCATTGGGTAAGACTCCGAGGTCGGTGATGAACTCCTTCACCCAAATTGCTTCATGTGCTGCCTCCGAGGCTGCCATGTACTCCGCTTCACATGTAGATCCCGCCACGACGCTCTGCTTGCAACTGCACCAGCTTACTGCCCCACCATTCAAAATATACACGTATCCGGTTTGTGACTTAGAGTCATCCAGATCTGTGTCGAAGCTAGCGTCGACGTAACCCTTTACGACGAGCTCTTCGTCACCTCCATAAACGAGAAACATTTCCTTAGTCCTTTTCAGGTACTTCAAGATATTCTTGACTGCTGTCCAGTGTTCCTTGCCGGGATTACTTTGGTACCTTCCTACCAAACTTACGGCAAGGTTTACGTCAGGTCTGGTACACAACATGGCATACATAATAGAACCTATGGCTGAGGCATAGGGGATGACCCTCATCTCTTCTATATCTTCTGCCGTGGTCGGACATTGAGCTGAGCTCAATTTCACACCTTGTAATACTGGTAAGAACCCCTTCTTAGATTGATCCATATTGAACTTCTTCAATATCTTATCAAGGTATGTGCTTTGTGAAAGACCTATGAGGCGTCTCGATCTATCTCTATAGATCTTGATGCCTAATATATAAGCAGCTTCTCCAAGGTCCTTCATTGAAAAACTCTTATTCAAGTAGGCCTTAATGCTGTCCAAGAGTTCTATATCATTTCCCATCAAAAGTATGTCATCTACATATAGTATGAGAAATGCTACAGAGCTCCCACTCACTTTCTTGTAAACGCAGGCTTCTCCATAAGTCCGCGTAAACCCAAACGCTTTGATCATCTCATCAAAGCGAATGTTCCAACTCCGAGATGCTTGCACCAGCCCATAAATCGAGCGTTGGAGCTTGCACACTTTGTCAGCATTCTTAGGATCGACAAAACCTTACGGCTGCATCATATACAATTCTTCCTTAAGGAAACCATTAAGGAATGCCGTTTTGACGTCCATTTGCCATATCTCATAATCATAGAATGCGGCAATTGCTAACATGATTCGGACGGACTTTAGGTTCGCTACCGGTGAGAAAGTCTCATCGTAGTCAATTCCTTGAACTTGTCGATAACCCTTAGCGACAAGCCGAGCTTTATAGATGGTCACATTACCATCCGCGTCTGTCTTCTTCTTAAAGATCCATTTATTTTCTATGGCTCCCGCTCTACGGGCAAGTCAGTCAAAGTCCATACTTCATTTTCATACATGGATCCTATCTCGGATTTCATGGCTTCTAGCCATTTGTCGGAATCCGGGCCCGCCATTGCTTCCTCATAGTTCGAAGGCTCACCGTTGTCTAACAACATGATTTCCAAGATAGGGTTGCCGTACCACTCTGGTGCGGAACGTGTCCTTGTGGACCTTCGAATTTCAGTAGGAGCTTGATTAGAAGTATCTTGATCATCATCATTAATTTCCTCTCTAGTCGGTGCAGGCACCTCAGGAACGTTTTCTTGAGTTTCGCCATTTTCCGGTTCAAGAGGTGACACTTCATCAAGTTCTACTTTCCTCCCACTTACTTCTTTCGAGAGAAACTCTTTCTCTAGAAAGGATCCATTCTTGGCAACAAAGATCTTGCCTTCGGATCTGAGGTAGAAGGTATACCCAATAGTTTCTTTAGGGTATCCTATGAAGACGCACTTTTCCGACTTGGGTTCGAGCTTTTCAGGTTGAAGTTTCTTGACATAAGCATCGCATCCCCAAACTTTTAGAAACAACAGCTTAGGTTTCTTCCCAAACCATAATTCATACGGTGTCGTCTCAACGGATTTCGATGGAGCCCTATTTAAAGTGAATGCGGCAGTCTCTAAATCATAGCCCCAAAAAGATAGCGGTAAATCGGTAAGAGACATCATAGATCGTACCTTATCTAATAGAGTGCGATTACGACGTTCGGACACACCATTACGCTGAGGTGTTCCAGGCGGCGTGAGTTGTGAAACTATTCCACATTTTCTTAAGTGCGTGCCAAATTCGTGACTCAAGTATTCTCCTCCACGATCTGATCGTAAAAACTTGATTTTTCTGTCACGTTGATTTTCAACCTCACTCTGAAATTCCTTGAACTTTTCAAAGGTCTCAGACTTGTGTTTCATTAAGTAGATATACCCATATCTACTCAAGTCATCAGTGAGGGTGAGAACATAACGATAGCCACCGCGAGCCTCAACACTCATTGGACCGCACACATCAGTATGCATGATTTCCAATAAGTTGGTTGCTCGCTCCATTGTTCCTGAGAACGGAGTCTTGGTCATTTTACCCATGAGGCATGGTTCGCACGTGTCAAATGATTCATAATCAAGAGACTCTAAAAGTCCATCTGCATGGAGCTTCTTCATGCGTTTGACACCTATGTGACCAAGGCGGCAGTGCCACAAGTATGTGGGACTATCATTATCAATTTTAACTCTTTTGGTATTCACACTATGAATATGTGTATCATCACGTACGAGATTCATCAAGAATAAACCATTAACCATCGGAGCATGACCATAAAACATATCACTCATATAAATAGAACAACCATTATTCTCAGATTTAAATGAGCAACCATCTCAAATTAAACGAGATCCAGACACAATGTTCATGCTCAAACTTGGCACTAAATAACAATTATTGAGGTTTAAAACTAATCCCGTAGGTAAATGTAGAGGTAGCGTGCCGACGACAATCAGATCGACCTTGGAACCATTCCCGACGCGCATCGTCACCTCATCCTTCGCCAGTCTTCGCTTATTCCGCAGCTCCTGCTTTGAGTTACAAATGTGAGCAACTGCACCGGTATCAAATACCCAAGAGCTACTACGAGTACTGGTAAGGTACACATCAATTACATGTATATCACATATACCTTTTGTTTTGCCGGCCTTCTTGTCCGCTAAGTATTTGGGGCAATTCCGCTTCCAGTGACCACTTCCCTTGCAATAAAAGCACTCAGTCTCGGGCTTGGGTCCATTCTTTGGCTTCTTCCCAGCAACTTGCTTACTGGGTGCGGCAACTTCCTTGCCGTCCTTCTTGAAGTTCTTTTTACCCTTGCCCTTCTTGAACTTAGTGGTTTTATTCACCATCAACACTTGATGTTCCTTCTTGATTTCTACCTCTGCTGATTTCAGCATAGCATATACCTCAGGAATGGTTTTTACCATCCCCTGCATGTTGTAGTTCATCACAAAGCTCTTGTAGCTAGGTGGAAGCGACTGGAGGATTCTGTCAATGACCGCTTCATCCGGGAGATTAACTTCCAGTTGAGTCAAGCGGTTGTGCAACCCAGACATCTTGAGTATGTGTTCACTGACAGAGCTATTTTCCTCCATCTTACAGCTAAAGAATTTGTCGGAGACTTCATATCTCTCGACCCGGGCATGAGCTTGGAAAACCATTTTCAGCTCTTCGAACATCTCATATGCTCCATGTCTCTCAAAACGCTTTTGGAGCCCCGGCTCTAAGCTGTAAAGCATGCCGCACTGAACGAGGGAGTAATCATCGGAACGTGACTGCCAAACGTTCATAACGTCTTGTTCTGCAGGGAGAACAGGTGCGTCACCCAGCGGTGCTTGTAGGACATAATCTTTCTTGGCAGCTATGAGGATGATCCTCAGGTTCCGGACCCAGTCCGTGTAGTTGCTGCCATCGTCTTTCAGCTTGGTTTTCTCTAGGAATGCGTTGAAGTTGAGGACTACGTTGGCCATTTGATCTACAAGACATATTGTAAATATTTTAGACTAAGTTCATGATAATTTTAAAGTTCATCTAATCAAATTATTGAATGAACTCCCACTTAGATAGACATCCCTCTTCTAGTCATCTAAGTATTACATGATCCAAGTCAACTAGGCCGTGTCCGATCATCACGTGAGACGGACTAGTCAACATTGGTGAACATCTTCATGTTGATCGTATCTTCTATACGACTCATGCTCGACCTTTCGGTCTTCTGTGTTCCGAGGCCATGTCTGTACATGCTAGGCTTGTCAAGTCAACCTAAGTGTTTGCATGTGTAAATCTGTCTTACACCCATTGTATGTGAATGTTAGAATCTATCACACCCGATCATCACGTGGTGCTTCGAAACAACGAACTGTCGCAACGGTGCACAGTTAGGGGGAATACTTCTTGAAATTATTATGAGGGATCATCTTATTTACTATCGTCGTTCTAAGTAAACAAGATGCAAAAACATGATAAACATCACATGCAATCAAATAATAATAGTAGTGACATGATATGGCCAATATCACATAGCTCCTTTGATCTCCATCTTGGGGCTCCATGATCATCTTGTCACCGGCTTGACACCATGATCTCCATCATCATGATCTCCATCATCGTGTCTCCATGAAGTTGCTCGCCAACTATTACTTCTACTACTATGGCTAACGCGTTTAGCAATAAAGTAAAGTAATTTACATGGCGACACGCAGGTCATAAAAGAATAATGACAACTCCTATGGCTCTTGCCGGTTGTCATACTCATCGACATGCAAGTCGTGATTCCTATTACATGAACATGATCTCATACATCACATATATATCATTCATCATTCATCACAACTTTGGCCATATCATATCACCAAGCCCTTGCTGCAAAAACAAGTTAGACGTCCTCTAATTGTTGTTGCAAGTTTTACGTGGCTGAATTAGGGTTCTAGCAAGAACGTTTTCTTACCTACGTAAAAGCCACAACGTGATTTGTCAACTTCTATTTACCCTTCATAAGGACCCTTTTCATTGAATCCGCTCCAACTAAAGTGGGAGAGACAGACACCCGCCAGCCACCTTATGCAACTAGTGCATGTTAGTCGGTGGAACCGGTCTCACGTAAGCGTACGTGTAAGGTTGGTCCGGGTCGCTTCATCCCACAATACCGCTGAAGCAAGATAAGACTAGTAGCGGCAAGAAAGTTGACAACATCTACGCCCACAACAAATTGTGTTCTACTCGTGCAATAGAGAACTACGCATAGACCTAGCTCATGATGCCACTGTTGGGGAACGTTGCAGAAAACAAAAATTTTTCCTACGGTTTCACCAAGATCCATCTATGAGTTCATCTAGCAACGAGTGATCGGATGCATCTACATACCTTTGTAGATCGCGAGCGGAAGCGTTCAAAAGAACGGGGATGAAGCAGTCGTACACGACGTGATCCAAATCACCCGAGATCCTAGCGCCGAACGGACGGCACCTCCGTGTTCAACACACGTACGGTCAGCGTAACGTCTCCTTCTTCTTGATCCAGCAAGGCAAAGGAGAGGTTGAGGAAGATGGCTCCAGTAGCAGCACGACGGCGTGGTGATGGTGGAGCTACAGTACTCCGGCAGGGCTTCGCCGAGCTCTACGGAGGAGGAGGAGGTGTTGGAGAGGGAGAGGGAGGCGCCAAGGCAAAGGGTGCGGCTGCCCCCCTCCCCTCCCCCTTTTATATAGGCCTCATGGGGGGGAGGGCGCCGGCCCTGGGAGATCTGATCTCCCAAGGGGGCGGCGGCCAGGGAGGATTTCCTCCCCCCCAAGGCACCTAGGAGGTGCCTTCCACTTGTGGGACTCTCCCCCTTTGGAACCCTAGGCGCATGGGCCTCTTGGGGCTGGTGCCCCTTGGCCCATGTAGGCCAAGGCGCACCCCCTACAGCCCATGTGGCCCCCCGAGGCAGGTGGCCCCACCCGGTGGACCCCCGGGACCCTTCTGGTGGTCCCGGTACAATACCGGTGACCCCGAAACTTGTCCCGATGGCCAAAACAACACTTCCCATATATAATTCTTTACCTCCGGACCATTCCGAAACTCCTCGTGACGTCCGGGATCTCATCTGGGACTCCGAACAACATTCGGATTACTGCATATACATATCCCTACAACCCCAGCGTCACCGAACCTTAAGTGTGTAGACCCTACGGGTTCGGGAGACATGCAGACATGACCGAGACGGCTCTCGGGCAATAACCAACAGCAGGATCTGGATACCCATGTTGGCTCCCACATACTCCTCGATGATCTCATCGGATGAACCACGATGTCGCGGATTCAATTAATCCCGTATTCAAATCCCTTTGTCAATCGGTATTTTACTTGCCCGAGATTCGATCGTCGGTATCCCAATACCTTGTTCAATCTCGTTACTGGCAAGTCACTTTACTCGTACCGTAATGCATGATCCCGTGATCAAACACTTTGATCACATTGATCTCATTATGATGATGCATTACCGAGTGGGCCCGGTGATACCTCTCCGTCAAGCGGAGTGACAAATCCCAGTCTCGATCCGTGTCAACCCAACAGACACTTTCGGAGTTACCCGTACTATACCTTTATAGTCACCCAGTTACGTTGTGACGTTTGGCACACCCAAAGCACTCCTACGGCATCCGGGAGTTACACGATCTCATGGTCTAAGGAAAGGATACTTGACATTGGAAAACTCTAGCAAACGAACTATGCGATCTTATGCTATGTTTAGGATTGGGTCTCGTCCATCACATCATTCTCCTAATGATGTCATCTCGTTATCATTGACATCCAATGCCCATAGTCAGGAAACCATGACTATCTATTGATCAACGAGCTAGTCAACTAGAGGCTTACTAGGGACATGTTGGTGTCTGTTATTCACACATGTATTACGATTTCCGGATAACACAATTATAGCACGAATAAAGACAATTATCATGAACAAGGAAATATAATATAATAATAATGCTTTTATTATTGCCTCTAGGGCATATTTCCAACACTTGTATTATATGAGCCTTTGCTTTGTTTTCTTTTTAGTTCATCACAATCATCCTTGCTGAACCCACTTGTTTGAGAGAGCCACACACATATCTTGATTTGCTAGAATACTCTACGTGCTTGACTTAAATTTTTTGAGCTAGGCAGTTGCTCTAGTGCTTCACTTATATCTTTTTGAGCACGGCAGTGGTTATGTTTTATAGAAATATACTCTCATGCTTCACTTATATTATTTTGAGAGATGATTTTTTTAAAAATATTCTCTCATGCTTCACTTATATCTTTTTGAGAGTTAATGAAATTTTGAAGAAATATTTGCACTCTCATGCTTCACTTATATCCTTTTGAGAGTTGATAATAGTAATGGTAATTTGCAAAAGATATGAATTTGGTCCCAATATGATGAATATCCAAGAGGTATATAATCAAAACTTTCATAAAGATCATTGGATATGATAAACTTGATTCCTTGCAATAGTTTTGTGATATGGAGATAGTGATATGTGAGTCATGTTGGTGAGTAATTATGCTTTAGTAAGAATATTGTTGTTAAGGTTTGTAATTCCCTATGCATGCATGTAAAGTCAATAGTTGTGCAATGAAGTTATATCCTACTTGTGGTGTATTATTCATTGTTAATTATGTTCAATGCACGTTTATGACCGTTCTCGTTTTTTGGTTGGCCGCTTCTCAATAAATTTGCTAGCCTTTAGTTATACTAAGTGGGAATGTTGCTTGTGCATCCAACTCCTAAAACCCAAAAGTTGTACCATATGAGTCCACCATGCCTACCTATATGCGGTATTTCCATGCCGTTCCAAGTAAATTTGCATGTGCCAACTCTAATTTTCAAAATGAATTTCCATTTTGTGTGCCCGTACCGCTCATGAAGCGGCAAGGGTGGACAATACTTTCCATGCTAGGCATTTTATTCTCACGATGAGTGTTTCTTCACTTGTCATTGCACGAGTGTGTGGCAGGTAATAGGGATGCCCAGTCCCGAAATGGAAAAAATATTATGATAATAAATTCCTTGGAAAGTGTTGGTATGGAAGGCACCAGTGGATACGGCTAGCCTTGGATTGTGAAAGAATGGTGGAAAGGAAATAAACTTTACTTTTTGTTTGGGAACCGCCTATAATTTGTCTAGCATGGAAGATATTTTGAATTCTCAGTCGTTTTCGTTGACAGGAAAAGCATGCTTCTCAACACATTTTTATCTCCAATTTAAGCTTTGAGCTCTGGCACCTCTGCAAATCTCTAATTCCCTCTGCGAAGGGCCTATCTATTTACCTTTATGCAATTTTTTTATTTGAGTCTCCATTTTCTCTTAAAAAGCACCAACTAGGAGACACTATTGTCATACTTGTGTATTGGATGTAGCTAATATTTGAGTGTGTTTCATGAATGGATCAATGATGGAGCATAATGGGCTAGGGATAGCTTTCTTTAGTGTTGATATTTTGAAAGACATGGTTGCTTGTTGATATGCTTGAGTATTGATGTTTTCATGTCAAATTATAGACTTCAAGTCCAAATATCCATGCTACGAAGAAAAGAATATATAGGATGAATGTGATAGGTAGCATTCCACATCAAAAATTCAGTTTTTTTCATTTACCTACTTGAGGGCGAGCAGGAATTAAGCTTGGGGATGCTTGATACGTCTCCAATGTATCTATGATTTTTGATTGTTCCATGCTATTAAAGTATAAATTTTGGATGTTTTACAAGTCATTAGATGCACTTATATATCATTTTTTAGGACTAACCTATTAACTCAGTGCCCAGTGCCAGTTGCTGTTTTTTTTGCATGTTTTTGGCTTTTAAGAAAATCAATATCAAGCGAAGTCCAGATGGAGAAAATACTTTGGATTAATTTTTTCTGGACCAGAAGAGGCCCTAGAAGGTTCAGGAGGAGGCCACAGGAGCTACGAGGGAGCGACAAGCCCTAGGGGCATGCCCTAGAGGGGGCGCCCTAGGCTTGTGGGCCCCTCGTGGCATGTCAAACCCTAATCCCACCTCTATAAATACTCAAATATTCCCCTGAAATCAGAGAGACACCCGAAATACTTTTTCCACCACCGCAAGTTCCAGAACCACGAGGTCCCATCTGGAGGCCTTCTCTGGTACTCTGCCAGAGGGGGATTCGATCACGGAGGGGGCTCAACATCATCCTTGCTGCCCTTCGATGATGCGTGAGTAGTTTACCATAGACCTAAAGGTCCATAGTTAGTAGCTAGATGACTTCTTCTCTCTATTTGATCTTCAATACAATGATCTCCTTGATGTTCTTGGAGATCTACTCGACGTAATGACTTCTTGCGGTGTGTTTCTTGGGATCCGATGAATTGTGAGTTTATGATCAGATCTACAGATCTATCCATGAATATTATTTGAGTTTTCTCTGAACTCTTTTATGCATCATTACTATAGCCTCGTATTTCTTCTCCAATTTATTGGTTTGGTTTGGCCAACTAGATTGGTTTATCTTGCAATGGGAAGAGGTGCTTTGCAATGGGTTCGATCTTGCGGTGCTCAATCCTAGTGACAGAAAGGGACATGACACATATGTATTGTTGCTATTAAGGGTAAAAAGATGGGGTTTATTCATACGTGAGTTTATCTTGTCTATATCATTTTATCTTGCTTAAGACGTTACTCCATTTTTCCATGAACTTAATACACTAGATGCATGCTGGATAGCGGTCAATGTGTGGGGTAATAATAGTAGATGCAAAATCATTTCGGTCTACTTGTCTCGGACGTGATGCCTATATATGATCACAGCCTGGGGAATCATCATAATTATTTGCTTTTCTATCAATTGCCCAACAGTAATTTGTTTACCCATCGTATGCTATTTTCAGGAGAGAAGCCTCTAGTGAAAACTATGGCCCCGGGTCTATCTTTTATCATATATTAGAACCAAAAATACCTTGCTATATTTTTCTTTTATTTATTTTGTTTGTATTTTTGTTCAATCTATCTATCAAAAACTATACCATTTAATCTTGCTCGTAACCGTTGAGGGGTTGACAACCCCTGGACACGTTGGGTTACAAGTATTTGTTGTTTGTGTGTAGGTGGTGTTTACATAGTGTTGCTTGGTTCTCCTATTGGATTGATAACCTTGGTTTCATAATTGAGGGAAATACTTATCTCTACTGTACTGTATCATCCTCTCCTCTTCGTGGAAATCCCAACGCATCTCACAAGTAGCACACCGCAGCGAGCACTGCAGAGTGCCGACCACCATCGATGTAGCTAGCAGACACCCCTCGCCAAAACATCGTGTCCAGAGCCTTCAACATCTCACACAGGTCCTCAACTCCAAAGGATTTGAGCCCAGAGTCCTGGAGCCGACTCAATCGAGCCGCCTTCTCCAACTGCGGCCACCAGACTCCAACAAATGATTTTCTGCGCACAGATGAGCCCCGGCCTAGCCTTCACCTCCCTTAGACTAGTGGTGAGCCTCTCCCAGTTTCCCCCATCCTCTACAGCTCACACTCATGCTGTACTCGTCATCCACACGAACTTAGCGCCGCCGTCTGCCATGGTCGACGAGTACTGTTACGTCTCCATCGTATCTACTTTTCCAAACTCTTTTGCCCTTGTTTTGGACTCTAACTTGCATGATTTGAATGGAACTAACCCGGACTGACGCTGTTTTCAGCAGAATTGCCATGGTGTTATTTTTGTGCAGAATAAGAAGTTCTCGGAATGACCTGAAACTTCACGGAGATAAGTTTTGGAATTAAATAAAAAATATTAGCGAAAGAATCAAGTGAAGGGGGCCCACACCCTATCCACAAGGGTGGGGGGGGGGCATCCTCCGACCTTGTGGGCCCCCTGGACCTCCACCGACCTCAACTCCAACTCCATATATTCACGTTCGAGGAGAAAAAAATCAGAGAGAAGGATTCATCGGGTTTTACAATACGGAGCCGCCGCCAAGCCCTGTTCTTCCTCGGGAGGGCAGATCTGGAGTCCTTCGGGGCTCTGGAGAGGGGAATCCATCGCCATTGTCATCATCAACCATTCTCCATCACCAATTTCATGATGCTCATCGCCGTGCGTGAGTAATCCCATCGCAGGCTTGCTGGACTGTGATGGGTTGGATGAGATTTACCATGTAATCGAGTTAGTTTTGTTAGGGTTTGATCCCTAGCATCCACTATGTTCTAAGATTGATGTTGCTATGACTTTGCTATGCTTAATGCTTGTCACTAGGGCACAAGTGCATGATTTCAGATCTGAACCTATTATGTTTTCATGAATATATTTGTGTTCTTGATCCTATCTTGCAAGTCAATAGTCACCTACTACGTGTTATGACCCGGCAACCCCGGAGTGACAATAGTTGGGACCACTCCCGGTAATGATCGTAGTTTGAGGAGTTCATGTATTCACTAAGTGCTAATGCTTTGGTCTGGTACTCTATTAAAAGGAGGCCTTAATATCCCTTAGTTTCCAATAGGACCCCGCTGCCACGGGAGGGTAGGACAAAAGATGTCATGCAAGTTCTTTTCCATAAGTATGTATGATTATATTTGGAATACATGCCTACATTATATTGATGAATTGGAGCTAGTTCTATGTCACCCTATGTTATAACTGTTGCATGATGAATGCCATCCGACATAATTATCCATCACTGATCCATTGCCTACGAGCTCGTTTCATATTGATCTTTGCTCAGTTACTTTTCCGTTGCCACTGTTACAATTGCTACAAAACTGCTACTGTTACTTTTGCCACCGTTACCGCTACTTCCAAACTACTTTGCTACTAAATACTTTGCTGTAGATATTAACTCTTTCAGGTGTGGTTGAATTGACAACTCAGCTGCTAATACTTGAGAATATTCTTTGGCTCCCCTTGTCTCAAATCAATAAATTTGGGTTGAATACTCTACCCTCGAAAACTGTTGCGATCCCCTATACTTGTGGGTCATCAAGTACCTCGTTGCCGAGCTCTCCTTGCTTTGTTCTCATGTCTGTCGTTCTCAGACCCGTGTTGTAATGTCGATGTCGTCGGAGCCGTGGACCTGTTGCCGCTCAACTCTGCTACTAGCCTACTTCTGGCCGTCCCGCAGCCTCTTGCGACAACCCATGGACGCGTGCGAGTGCGGGCTACACCCTAGTAGCCTCCAATGCTACTCTCGAGGCCTCCAGCGGGACATCGCCATGATTTGATGTTGCTGGCAGTTAACCCCGGCTGTGCCAATGTGGCGTCATTAGTTTAGGTTGACTAAGTTTAGTCCACACATTGACCTGTGCGCCCTCCTATGTTAATTATGCAGTTAGGGCTAAATTAATCCTCTGTTAGTCTCGGTGCAACTGATATGTGGGCCCATTTGTCATATTTGACTTTGCACAATCAGCGTTGACCGGGCCCAGTAGTTAGTGAGATTGTCTAGCTGAGAGGGGGACTGATACATCTCCAATGTATCTACTTTTTCTCACACTTTTCCTCTTGTTTTGGACTCTAATTTGTATGATTTGAATGAAACTAACCCCAGACTGATGCTATTTTCAGCAGAACTACCATGGTGTTATTTTTGTGCAGAAATAAAAGTTCTCGGAATGGAACGAAACTTTGTGAGGATTTTTTATATCAATAATAAGAATTTCTGGAGCCAAGACCTGCTGGAGAGGGGCACCGGGGTGGGCACAACCCACCAGGGCGCGCCCACCTCTCTTGGCACGCACAGGTGGGTTGTACCCACCTGGTGGCCCCGCTGACGACCCACCTAAATTCACATTATTCTAGAAAAAAATCAGGGAAAAAGAATCATTGCGTTTCACGAGACGGAGCTGCCGCCCAGCCCTGTTCTTCCTTAGGAGGGCAGATCTGGAGTCCGTTTGGGGCTCCGGAGAGGAGGATCTTCGTTCTTCGTCATCACCAACCCATCTCCATCGCCAATTCCATGATGCTCCCCACCGGGAGTGAGTTATTCCTTCATAGGCTCGCTGATCGCTGAGGAGTCGGATGAGATTCATCATGCAATTGAGTTAGTTTTGTTAGTGCCCGATCCCTAGTATCCACTATGTTCTTAGATTGGTGTTGCTATGACTTTGCTGCTTAATGCTTGTCACCTTGGGCCCGGGTGCCATGAACTCAGATCTGGACTGTTTATGAATTCATCATTATATCCATGTTTTATATCCGATCTTGCAAGTTATAGTCACCTACTACGTGTTATGATCCGGCAACCCCAGAGTGACAATAACCGGGCCCACTCCCGGTGATGACCGTAGTTTGAGGAGTTCATGTATTCACTATGTGTTAATACTTTGTTCCGTTTCTCTATTAAAAGGAGGCCTTAATATCCCTTAGTTTCCAATATGGACCCCGCTGCCATGGAAGGGTAGGACAAAGATGTCATGCAAGTTCTTTTAATAAAGCATGTATGACTATTTACGGAATACATGCCTACATTATATCAATGAACTTGAGCTAGTGTCGTATCGCCCTAGGTTATAACTGTTACATGATGAATATCATCCAACAAGTCACCGACCCAATGCCTATGAATTTATTTATATTGATCTTGCTGTGTTACTATTGCTATCATCACTGTTACACTTGCTACAAATTGCTGTTATCACTGTTACTGTTACCGTTGCTGCTGTCACTATTATCAAAACTATCAAACTACTTTGCTATTGATCACTTTGCTGCAGATAATTAATCTCCAGGTGCGGTTGAATTGACATCTCAGCTGCTAATACCTTCAAATGTTCTTTGGCTCCCCTTGTGTCGAATCTATAAATTTGGATTGAATACTCTACCCTCGAAAACTGTTGCGATCCCCTATACTTGTGGGTTATCAAGACCTTTTGCTGGTGCCTTTGCCGGGGATCATAGCTATATTTGTTGAGTCACTTGGGATTAATATCATATTATCACTATGAAGAATATGATGGATCCAAAGACTAAGATATTTCCCTCAAAGACGAGGGGAGGTAAGGAACTGCCATCCAGTTCTGCTTTAGATTCACCTTCTGTTATGAGTAAACTTGCAACACCACCACATGCTATGAATTCTACTATGTCACCAGTTATTGATGATGCTACTTATACTTTGAATGATGCTTATGATGATGCTAGTACCTTGCTTGATAATGATGATGTGCCACTTGGTTAATTTCTTGATGAACAAATTGCTAGAGTTATACAACATGATGTTGTTGGATCTAATGATGAGCTTGAAACTGAAACTCCTGAAACACCTGCTAGAACTAGCCTTCCTAGATGCGAATTGCCTAAGGTACTGGAAGGTTATGTTATGAGTGAGGAGGCAACTAGAGATATTCTTGCTTGTAAGGATAGAGATGATCTAGAGAAATTACTATGCAAGTATAAAGAAAAATCTCTGAATGCTAGAATGAAGTATGATCCTAAGTTTGCTACTTCACCTATCTATATTGCTGATAAGGATTATGAATTCTCGGTCGACCCAGAGTTGATTACTTTGGTTGAATCTGATCCTTTCCATGGTTATGAAAATGAAACTATTGTGGCACATCTTACTAAGTTGAATGATATATCCACCCTTTTTACTCATGATGAGAAAACTCGCTATTACTTTATTCTCAAATTGTTTCCTTTCTCATTAAAGGGTGATGCTAAAGCTTGGTACAATACTCTTGCTCCTGGTTGTGTGCGTAGTCCCCAGGATATGATTTATTCCTTCTTTGAAAAATATTTTCCTGCTCATAAGAAACAAGCTGCCTTACAGGAAATATTTAACTTTGTGCAAACTAAAGAAGAGAGTCTCCCACAAGCTTGGGGGAGGCTTTGCCAGTTACTTAATGCTTTGCCTGATCATCCTCTTAAGAAAAATGAAATACTTTATATCTTCTATAATGTACTAAACGATGCTTCTAGGGACTTCCTAGATAGTTGTGTTGGTTGTGTTTTCAGGGAACGCACTATTGCTCAAACTGAAGAATTATTGAATAACATGTTGAAAAGCTATGATGATTGGACTCTTCCTGAACCACCGACTAAACCCACTCCAAAGAAGAGGGGTATATTATTGTCAGGACCCCGATTCCAAGTCACATCGATCTAGTCGGTAACACCTCACATCACTTTGCGGCCTGACGCACGGTATTCCCACGGGTGTCGCCTTACCATGGCCCGGGACCGTTTGCGCCTTTTGGCTCACGTATATGATAGTGTCGCTAGCATCCATATGACAGAGAACCCGGGCTGACATGACTAGTCGTGAACCCAAAGTGGCACTAACTTACGGGGACAGGCATACATGAATCAACATCGAGCATGTCGATCAGCAGCCTGCGAATCCTGGCTATAGCACCGGGCTAACAGGACTCCGGTGAACCGGGCTGTAGCAGGCTAGACAGGACTCCGGATGTCACCGCGTGACATTTCCTCGAAGGGACAGACACATGAACGAAGTGAATCACATGCCGGCCAGTCAACTGTTCCGGAGCAGTAGTGCTGGGCTAGCAGGACTCCGGTGAACCGGGCTGTAGCGAACTACTATGGCTCATGGAAGCACAAGATTACATTTCCCCATAAGAGAGGCTACCAAGGATAAACAACTAGGTTGTCGGATCCCACACATACCAAGCATTCCAATCATACACACAATATGCTCGATATGTGTAAATACAACATGGCATCACAACAAAACTCTATGACTCAAAGTATTTATTCATTAGACTCCAAGGAGCGAGATATTACAAACATGGGTCTCATGACCCAATATTCAGATCATACAAGTCAAAGCACATGCGAAAGCTTAACATGTCTGAGTACAGACATCTACAAATGAAAAAGGTTGAGAAGCCTGACTATCTACCAGATCCTGCCGAGGGCACAAGATCGTAGCTGAGGTATCAAGCTAAACGTCTAAGTCCACACGGAACTACTAGCGAGACTGACGTCTCTCTGCAAAACATAAAATAGGCAAATGTGAGTACAAATGTACCCAGCAAGACTTACATCAGAACTAGGTACATATGCATTAGTATCAACAAAGGGGGTGGTGGAGTTTGACTGCAGCAAGCCAGCTTTGACTCAGTGGCTATCGTAAACTATGACTGCAAGTAACTCTTTTGAGGTGGCGCACACGAGTCCACATATTCACCATATCAATACACCACTATGGATCCGCTCCCGTTTCCCTACGAGAACGCCATCCATAGCACTCACGCTTATCTTGCGCATTTTAGAGTATCCACTTTCACTTGTCTATGAACTATACAGGCAAACCAGAAGTCCTTTACCGCGGACACGGCTATTCGAATAGATAATGTTAACCCTACAGGGGTGTACTTCTTCACACACGCTCTTGCCACTTACCGCCATGTACACGTCATGTATCTCGGCAACCTTCAAGCGGAAGCCTGGCGAGGGTGTCGGCCACGGCCTACCTAAACACTCAAGTCTCTAGTCCAGGTTTATCGCCTATTCAGGTTCCATCCGCAGGGAGTCCGGCCGAAGTTTCCACATACGGCCCCGAACGATGTGAGCAGGGTTCCCGAGACACCAAACGGGCGCCCGGTACACTGTGCCACGTGCCTACCGCATCACAGCCCACCCCTCGGGTCAGCGCTGCGCACGGCCTCCAGCATACTACAAACACCAGAAACTACTTGCCACTCCTGGACAGAGGACAAGGGTGGTTAAGAAGCCGAGAGAGTCAATTAAGGATCCCAATGTGTGATAGTAGTTGTTCATGGACCATAAACACAGAACTCAGTTCCTGAGGATGGTTTCAATGAGACAACCCACCATGTGCTCCTACATGGCCTCTCACCGCTACCTTTACCAAATCGTGTTCACACACTTAGCTCACGCATAGTAGGACATGTTCATAACCACTCCAACTCATTCCCGATGAATCAGACCCGACTCAACTCTAAGCAGTAGCAGGCATAACAAACAAGCATGAATGAGTAGGCACATCAGGGCTCAAACAACTCCTACTCATGCTAGTGGGTTTCATCTATTTACTGTGGCAATGACAGGTCATGCAGAGGAAAATGGGTTCAGCTACCGCAACAGGTAACAATTGAATCAATGTTGTCCTAATGCAGTAAAAGAGAGTAGGAGCGAGAGAGTGGGATTGTATCGAAATGAACAAGGGGGTTTTGCTTGCCTGGCACATCTGAAGATATCATTGAGTCTTCATCAGTGTCAACGATCACAACGTCGGAACAACGTCTACCGAGGGGGGAACAACACCGGCAATAGAGAGGAAACACAATCAATGCAATGCAACAATATGATGCATGAATGTGACATGGCAATATGCTGTGATTTGAGCTAATGCAGCTAGCAACAATTTAAATGGAGTTGGTTTGAACACTAGATTCAAATTTGAACTCCACATGAGGCAATGCAATGCAACCATTAATTCAAATTTTCATATACAGTGGCTTTAAGTTGTTCAAACATGCATGAGAATGCCATAAACAGATTCTTCATATTTTTCTGATCATTTTTCATATACAATTTATTTCATTCTGAGCTACGGTTGATTTTCTATGATTTTTAGAAGTTTTAACTATTTTCTGAAATAAATAAATCGTTTAGATTTATTTAAAATCCAGAAAAGGGTTTATTGCGTCAGCACTGCGTCATGCTGACCTCAGCAGGTCAACAGACCCGGTCTGGGTCAAACCTGACCTGCGGGACCCATTGGTCAGTGACTCAGAGCTGGATTGGGTGGATGACAGGTGGGACCGGTCAACGCTGACTTTGTCAAAGTCAAAGCTGACACATGGGGTCCGCAAGATTAGCACTAATCTAAACAAAAATTAAACTAACCTAAAAAGAAATAAAGCCGGGGTTAATTCGGCATGGGGCCCATCTGTCAATGACACGGGATTAGCTAATGGCGTCATTAGAGCTAATTATACCGGGGTTAGGCTGGCGGTTAATCGCCGGCGACGCCAGGTGCGGCGGAGGGCGTCGGAATCGCCGCGCTGGCGACCAAATGGATGGCCGAGACCATCCACGCGGAGCTGGGAGTGCCCCGCGTCTTTCTGTGCAATCGAGACGGGCTGAGACGGCTCAAGCTCGCGGGAGCGAAGCTCGCGGCGGTGGCCGGAGTTCGGTGAGGTCGGGGTTGGTGCTACGGTGCACGGGAGGGCGAATGAGTGTGTGCGTTAGGCTCCTGGGCTTCCTGAGCATGGTGACGCGCTCCGTTGCGAGCTTGCACGGCTGTGGCCACGGCTACGCCATGGCCGGTGGTGAGATGCTTCGGTCACGGTTGGGGATCGGGGCTAGAGCACGCGCGGAAGTGAGGGGATAGGGGGAACAAAGTAGGAGCCCATGGCGATCTCGCAGAGCAGCTCAATGGGCTCGGGGAAGCTTTGGTTGCCGCGAGTTCGACGGCGGCGATCCACGGCGGCCGAGGCCGAAGACGACGATTGTGGCGATGAAGCAGGGCCTCTGACGTCGTGTAGCTCGATGGAGAGGACGAGGAAGATGCGGCGATGCTTCTGGGCCGCTCGAGGGAACGGGGGGGGGGGGGGGGGAGGCGATGGCCGCGGCGTGTGGCTGCACGCGTCGGGCACGCGCCCTCGCTTACTAGCGCGAGGAGGATGGCGACGGAAGAGCGCCTGGTGCGCTGGGCCGCCAGCTGGGCCATCAGGTAGGCTCATGTAAGTTTCTGCTCTATTTTACTTTTCTTGTGTTTTCTATTTTTCTGCTGTTTGTTTTGATTTGATCTAAATACCAAATCAATTTGAAACTTCATGAAAATAATTGTGTAAGCTAAGTGGTCTTATCCAAAGCCACACAACAATTTTCAGAATTATTGAACATATATTTATTATATAATAAATATATATCCAATTCAAATATTTATTGGATTAACTCAAAGGCCCAAAATAATTGTTTCTGAGATTCTAAAAATATTGGTTTGAATTTTATCCCTTGCCAATATTTCCAGAGATTCACAAGAACATTTTCTAGGACTTATTTGAAGCAATTTTTATCTTGGTCATTTTCAAAAATGATTTCTGAGGCTTTCACATGTCCCCAATTCAAATTTATTGAAATTTAAACATGATGCACACATGACCAGCTAGTCTAGGTCATACCAGAACTATGGATGTGACAACTCACCCGCACTAAACAAGAATCTCGTCCCGAGATTCAAGATGTGTGGTAAGAAGACAGAGGGGACAGAAACTAATACAATCTTCACGATCCAGATGTCTTTCTCGAGGATGTTGATTCATTGCATCACCTTGATCTCGACGTCTTGCTTTGAGAACTACATCCAACATGACAACAAGAAGAAAGGGAGAATTTTAATAGAATCGTTCTTCTTGAGGTTCAAGCAACTTAGGATCATCTTAAGGATCACAAGATCAAATCACGAAATGAGATGTAGAAACATCTCTGGAGCTGAGAGGCAAAACATGCATCAGGAGGGACGGAAGAAACAATTTGACGAGGGTTTCAAACTAGCGAGGAAGCAATTACCATGATCCCATAACGGGGCACCTTGGGAGAGGTGACACGTAAAATTATTCCCTTAAGTGGCAAAAAGAATTACTTTTGACACAGAGATCATTGGAACTCTCTATACCAGCCTAAGGAGATTCACAAACGATTGTTTGAAGGAGTTCAAAGAATGACATAATCGGACTAGAATGGATGATGTGGACTACCTTGTTGAATACAACACAATGGATGATTTTTGCTTATCATCGGAAATGAACACGACTCATGGTAAGTCCACCTTTGAAGATGAACCTGGACAGCAACTGCTGAGAAGGGCAGCCCATGGAAAATTGGCACGATGGGGTGCAAGCTGGGAACAAAATGCAAATGTTGGGAATGTTCCAACCATCATATCTGCCTGAGATTCAAATCTGGTTGGTGTCAGGATATTCCAGACTCATCAAGTCTAGAAAGAAAAATGAAGGTTTGCAACACAAATCGACGAGATGACGTTGCGAGATTATCGGGGAGTGAACTACGATAACAAGCTCCAAAACATGAGTTGGTTCTGCTACATACATGTGTACACGTTGTTCAAGACAAGCATGACCACGTGGTAGTCTTACAACAAAACACTACCGAGTTCTGATTGGGAACCATCATTGCGGAGAGCGAAGTCCTGCGCATGTACCTTTGGGTCCTTAAGGATTAGCACTTAAGAACTTCTTTTCCTTGAACAAATCAATCAATGGCTTGGTGTGCTAGGGATTACACATGGAGTGGAGGTAGCGAGCCTATTAAACCATGGAATACTTCGCACATGCATGCCTGACTTGGGATGATTCCGAAGAAAGCAGAAACAATCTTTCTCAATTCACGGCGGCAACTTGCACCTAATGCACGTGAACTTGGAGAAAGTCACTTCTTACACCAAACATGTATTTCATGAATGGGACATGAAGATAATGCTTACAAAAGTTTCCAATACTAACTTGATGTTCAACATGAATCATGGAGGAGACAAGATGCTGCTGATGGGCTCAATAGCAACTCATCGAAATTTCCATATCATTGGACTTCCACCATCATGTGAACATGGTGATAGCATTGGTCAGACCAAAAGGTGTAATGGTGTATGCTCGACGGATCAACCACGAGTAAGACAACATTACGAACATCGTTGGTTCTAATTTGATTTGACGATGGCCCACACTCAAATCAAGGTTTGGGCAAGACGATAGGTTCAACCACCGATCACAAGGACCAATCGATGAAGAAATCATCTTCTCTACAACAAGAACACAAACACAAGATATCCCTTTGGAAATGAACTAGGTTAGACAAGCTTTTATCTTCCAACTCTCCAAGTTATTGTTTAGCTCGACCAACTAGCTTAGGGGTATTCATCACAAATTCTTGGAGAAGGGGTGGTTTACAAGAAACCAACTTGATCACGAACTCAGCATAGCGGTCAGGTGGCAACCTGGTAATACTCCCGAGAAGATATTCGGAAAATCACGAACCACCGATATGCTATTAAGCTCGAGAACTATCTTGCTTTTCGGGGCAAGGCGATATGATCAAGAGAGCGAGGGACTAACACAATCCTAACTCGTTGATCGAAGAGTGCACCAGGAGAAATGGACTAGGTAGCATGATCAGTCTTAGAAGGATAATTCAATAACCAGCACGCTAAGAAAGAGAATATTGTCAATTAACTACCAAGCAACGGAATTGCTAGGAGTATAGATTTCACACATCACCATTCACTTGTCGGCATTCCGGTTACAATCACATGGGAACCGAGGAATGAACAATGATGGTAAGAAGTATCACTGCGTCAAGAATTCATAAGAGGTGGTGCAATTCTCATGACATTCTTGACATAAGATGGTAATACTCCAGGGTAGAACAGAACAAAAGCTAGATTGGCATTTTGATTTGCGGGATACAACTACTTTGACCCAATCCTGGAAATGGATGAGGTACTGGAGTTTGTTTCTCCTAGTCATTCTGAACTAGAATAGCTTGACGGCCACAAGAATAATAGGCATCGATGAACACGAATGCACAACTATTCCTGACTATCAATTGATAGACGAGGGCCAGAAAACAACTAAAGAGGGACAACTCAAAAGAACATATGACTTTCTGAGTTGTGGATGCATAGATTAGTATGTCGAACCAGGTTCAATAGGTTCCTTCCGGATAATCCATGCAGAAAGGTAGGACTGGTAGATTCACAATGCCTAATGGAGAACTCATCAAGAGCACTCTTATTGTGATGTTTTGGTTCAACAAGGAACTTCTGCCATAAGTAGTTTATGGTATTGGAAGAAGGATTTACCACGGACCTTGAGGACTATCGCAAAGGTTACTAATTTCCTAAAGGAACTAGCAAACACCATCAACATGAAGTAAGTAGGGTGAATTTTGGGCTCAAAAACCCAGGAGTAGAATACCTACTACTAAGTAGCATCACGGGATGCTTTCGAGAATAATGGCCAGAATCATCACACTAGGAATATAAATCATTGCTAGATTACTGGGGGGTTCTCTAGGATGCCTAGGGTCATAACACTAATCCAACATATATGTCGAGGCAACAGAGTACCTCAACTCACCGATTAGTGTGGTTAATCTGGCCCAAAGAACATCAGGAACGGAAAGAAGGGAGTTGCAAATGCATCAGACTATTTCGAAACCTGGGATGACTCGGACAGCATAACGGCTGTAAATGCTCAAAGGATTTGAGACATCCTGCAAAAATGGTGGCATAACCACTCCGAAGCACAATATCAAGGTTCCGAGACCAACTATGAACACACGAAAGTAGTAGAAACTGAACTTGGGCTTAAATCCAACAATCTTATAAGTCTATGGATTAGTAACACGTCATCCTGATAGATAGATGAGAAGGCCTAGTTGTTAATCCCCGTAGAAAGGAAGAGGTGGACTTAGATCATAAGGGCATAAGGTATAAGGAGTAAAAAGAGCCTTACGTTCCCTTCCCCAATCAATTCCCTTACATAACTAAAGCATTTCTAGACACAACTTCGACCAGTTTGGCTTGGTAATCCTACAGGAAGTCAGGCTCTGATACAAACGCTGTTAGGACCTCGATTCCAAGTCACATCGATCTAGCCAGTAACACCTCATATCACTTTGCGGCCTCACGCACCGTATTCCCACGGGTGTTGCCTTACCATGGCCCGGGACCGTTTGCGCCTTTTGGCTCACGTATATGATAGTGTCGCTAGCATCCATATGACAGAGAACCCGGGCCAACATGACTAGTCGTGAACCCAAAGTGGCACTAACTTACGGGGACAGGCATACATGAATCAACATCGAGCATGTCGGTCAGCAGCGTGCGAATCCGGGCTGTAGCACTGGGCTAACAGGACTTCGGTGAACCGGGCTGTAGCAGGCTAGGAAGGACTCCGGATGTCACCGCGTGACATTTCCGTGAAGGGACAGACACATGAACGAAGTGAATCACATGCCGGCCAGTCAAGTGTTTCGGAGCAGTAGTGCTCGGCTAGCAGGACTCCGGTGAACCGGGCTGTAGCGGACTACTATGGCTCATGGAAGCACAAGACTACATTTCCCCATAAGAGAGGTGTAACACCCACGATGCGGCTATATCTCTCACGTGTCGAGGCACGACTTAGAGGCATAACCGCATTGTGGTTTTGTCGCAAGAAGGGTCATCTTCACACAATCCCATGTAATGAACAAGAATGGGATAAAGAGTTGGCTTACAATCGCCACTTCACACAATACATGAATTAAACATACATCATTAGAGTATACACATTGATCGACTACGGTCAAAGCCAAAAGAAAAGAAGATAACCCAACTGCTAGATCCCCGATCGTTCCAACTGGGCTCCACTACTGATCATCAGAGAAAGAAACAACACAACGAACACGATCTTCATCGAGCTCCCACTTGAGCTCGGTTACGTCATCTGCACTGGGATAAACGACACCTGCAACTGTTTTGGTAGAATCTGTGAGCCACGAGGACTCAGCAATCTCACACCCGCGAGATCAAGACTATTTAAGCTTATAGGAAGGAGGTGGTAATGAGGAGGAGCTGCAACAAGCACTAAGCATATATGTTGGCTAACATACGCAGAAGAGAGCGAGAAGAGAAGCAATGCACAGTCGTGAAGCTAGAAGTGATCAAGAAGTGATCCTGAAACTACTTACGTTCAAACATAACACAAGAACCATGTTCACTTCCCGGACTCTGCCGAGAAGAGACCATCACGGCTACACACGCGGTTGATGTATTTTAATTAAGTCAAGTGTCAAGTTCTCTACAACCGGACATTAACAAATTCCCATCTGCCACATAACCGTGGGCACGGCTTTCGAAAGATAATACCCTGCAGGGGTGTCCCAAGTTAGCCCATTATAAGCTCTCACGGTCAACGAAGGATATTCCTTCTACCGGGAAGACCCGATCAGTCTCGGAATCCCGGCTACAAGACATTTCGACAATGGTAAAACAAGACCAGCAAGACCACCCGACTGTGCCGACAAATCCCAATAGGAGCTGCACATATCTTGTTCTCAGGGCACACCGGATAAGCGAAGCGCACAGGTACCAACGTGACCCAAGTTGCCTAGGGATGGTCCCGCACGGTGCTCTAGTTCGGACCAACACTCAGAGGAGCACTGGCCCAGGGGGGGGGGTTGAAATAAAGATGACCCTCAGGCTCGCGAAAACCCAAGGGAAAAAGGCTTAGGTGGCAAATGGTAAAACCAAGGTTGGGCCTTGCTGGAGGAGTTTTATTCAAGGCGAACTGTCAAGGGGGTCCCATAAATCGCCCAACCGTGTAAGGAACGCAAAATCGGGGAACATAATACCTTTATGACGGAAACTAGGGCGGCAAGAGTGGAACAAAACACCAGGCATAAGGCCGAGCCTTCCACCCTTTATTAAGTATATAGATGCATTAATTAAATAAGAGATATTGTGATATCCCAACATAATCATGTTCCAACATGGAACAAACTTCATCTTCACCTGCAACTAACAACGCTATAAGAGGGGCTGAGCAAAGCGGTAACATAGCCAAACAACGGTTTGCTAGGAAAGGATGGTTAGAGGCTTGACATGGCAACATAGGAGGCATGATATAGCAAGTGGTAGGTATAGCAGCATAGCAAAAGAGCGAGCAACTAGCAAGCAAAGATAGAAGTGATTTCGACGGTATGGTCATCTTGCCTGAGATCCCACAAGGAAGAAGAACGAGTCCATGAAGAAGATAAACGGATGTAGTCGAATGGATCCTCACAACTCCGGAACGAAACCGAAGCTAACGAGAGAAGCAACCCGGAAAGAAAAAAACAACATAGTAAACAACCACCACATAAGCATGGCATGATGCACAACCAAGTATGATGCATGTCCGGTTTAATGAAGCATGGCATGGCAACATGCAACAAATAACACTTCAAATTAAGTGGAGCTCAATATGTAACGAGTTGCATATTGACGAAACACCACATCAATTATTTAGTTCTCTCTCGGTTATGTACTCAACAATATTAAATGTTGGTCAACATGGCAAGAGGTGAGGCATAAGTAAACTAGCTATCTAGGCAAGTTTAAATGAGGCCGGAAATAACAATAACAATTCCGGAAAATCCTCATGTGCATAGTTTAGATTTGATACTGTTCTGTCCTAAAGCATATTTTAAAGTTTTTAAACATGCAAAGTAATGCTACCATGTTAATCTATGCATTTTCCCACCCCATTTACATATAAAGTTTATTAAATTCGGAGCTACGATTATTTAGTTATGAATTAAATCATTTTAACATGCTATTTATGCAAATTAATTCAAACATCACATTTCAACATTTTTAACATGGATGAAAGTTGCATATTATGAAACTAGATGAAAAACTAAGCATTTTTCATATTTGAAGTTTTAACATATGATGCACGGTTGTGGAGTATTTATATGCATGAACAGCAAGGTTTTTTTTGTAAAACTGCAGTCTCTGGATAAATAGCAAAATCGCTGAATCGGGAAAAAAATGATCAGGTTGAATCTGGCTGGGCCAATAGGAGCAGGGGCGCTGGAGGCTCACCATGGGCCTTGGCCCGATTGGAGGGGAGGCTGCAGGAGGGGCGCGATGGGCCTTGGAGGGCACTGGAGGTGCGGTCAACGCTCCGGACTGAACCGGGCAAGCCGCCACTGCTGCTCACGTTTCTGAAGAAACAGAAGCAGCAACAGGAGCATGGCAATGGAGAAGACGATGACAGGGGCGCGATGCAGAGGCAGGGGACCGGCGGGCGCGACGGATCCGGGCAGACCGAGGGTCGGGGAGGCGGTTCCCGGCGACGAGGAACTCCGGCGGTGGCACTGCTCGATGGAGCAAAGCAGGCAGCAGCGGGATCGTGCGGTCGAAGCAGAAGACGGCAGAGGACTTGATGCGAGCTCCAGGCGACGAGGTGTGATGCAGGGGAGGCAGACGAGGCGGACTTGGCGATGCAGGGGAAAACAAAGGCCGACAGGAGAGGTTCAAGGCGGCAGCGTCGACGGGGAAGCACGAGTGTCCATGGCCGGGGTTCGAGCTCCTGTGCGAACAAAACATGAGGAAGCGATGGATCTTAGAGAAAAGGGAAGGAAGAGAATGGGTGTAGGGACGAAGGAGGCGGTACGGGCCTGCGGGAGGTAGCACGGCGCGGCGGCGTGGGTCGACGTTCTCGAGGGGGCTTGGCGACGTGGATGCCGGAGTTGGGGTCCTCGGCCGCGGGGTGTGGATGGAGGAGCTTGTGCTCCTGGTTTCTGCTTGGGAGGCGCGAAGCAGAGGAGGCCGGTGCCTTGCTGGCTGTGCGGGGACGAGGAGGCGTCGGGGTGCCCTGCTGGTTGGCGGGATGGACCGATGGCGAGAAGTGGCTGGCACTGGTAGGCTCCGGTTGAATCGGGAGGAAATCCCAAGGAGGAAGGAGGTTGGTCGGGTGGCTCAAATGGATCGGGCAAGATCCCGAGGATGGAGGAAACAGTGGGCGGCGGCAACTACGAGCGGTCTAGATTTGATGGATTAGACAGCTAGGTCTAGGTTAGACTGTTTATATAGTAAGTGGGATTTAGTTAGGAGTTAATCGGACCCTCCAATTTAAATCAGACGGTCAAGAAAAAATAGGTCAGGGACTCCAAAAGAAAAACCGAAGATATTTTAGGGATGTTAGGGGATGATCCGAACCCAATGGTGACGACTGAGCGGTTCGGGTTCAGGGCAGCTTCGGACAGGGATGCCAATGTGGTCGGTGCTAGGAAGAGAGGTTAGGTGGTTTGACAAGAGGGAATCGAAAACCCGGTTCATCTGGAATGGTCAACGAAAGCAAGGGGGGACGCGGCAACTACGAGCGGATTCAAGTTTTGAAAAAAAAAGATGGCAACAAGGTGCCGATGCAATGCGGATGATGCGATGATGAAATGCAACATACAAATAAAACACATGCCGGTCACACAAAACATGGAAGGCGTCTGGAGCGTCGGTCTTGGGGCGTTACAAGAGGCTACCAAGGATAAACAAATAGGTTGTCGGATCCCACACATACCAAGCATTTCAATCATACACACAATATGATCGATATGTGTAAATACAACATGGCATCACAACAAAACTCTACGACTGAAAGTATTTATTCATTAGACTCCAAGGAGCGAGACATTACAAACATGGGTCTCATGACCCAACATTCAGAGCATACAGGTCAAAGCCCACACGGAAGCTTAACATGTCTGAGTACAGACATCTACAAATGAAAAAGGCTGAGAAGCCTGACTGTCTACCAGATCCTGCCGAGGGCACAAAATCATAGCTGAGGTATCAAGCTAAACGTCGAAGTCCACACGGAACTACTAGCGAGACTGACGTCTCTCTGCAAAACATAAAATAGGCAAACGTTAGTAGAAATGTACCCAACAAGACTTACATCAGAACTAGCTACATATGCGTCAGTATCAACAAAGGGGGTGGTGGAGTTTGACTGCAGCAAGCCATCTTTGACTCAGTGGCTATCCTAAACTATGATTGCAAGTAACTCTTTTGAGGTGGCGCACACGAGTCCACATATTCACCATATCAATACACCACTATGGATCCTCTCCCGTTTCCCTAGGAGAACGCCATCCATATCACTCACGCTTATCTTGCGCATTTTATAGTATCCACTTTCACTTGTCTATGAACTATACAGGCAACCCAGAAGTCCTTCACCGCAGACACGACTATTCAAATAGATAATGTTAACCCTGCAGGGGTGTACTTCTTCACACACGCTCTTTCCACTTACCGCCATGTACACGTCATGTATCTCGGCAACCTTCAAGCGGAAGCTGATGGGGAACGTAGTAACTTCAAAAAACATTCCTACGCACACGCAAGATCATGGTGATGCATAGCAACAGGAGGGGAGAGTGTTGTCCACGTACCCTCGTAGACCGAAAGCGGAAGCGTTAGCACAACACGGTTGATGTAGTCGTATGTCTTCACGATCCTACCAATCAAGTACCGAACGTACGGCACCTCCGAGTTCAGCACACGTTCAGCCCGATGACATCCCTCGAACTCCGATCCAGCCGAGTGTTGAGGGAGAGTTTCGTCAGCACGACGGCGTGGTGACAATGTTGATGTTCTACCGACGCAGGGCTTCACCTAAGCACCACTACAGTAATATCGAGGTGGAATATGGTGGAGGGGGGCACCGCACATGGCTAAGAGATCAATGACCAATTGTTGTGTCTCTAGGGTGCCCCCTTGCCCCCGTATATAAAGGAGCAAGGGGGGTGCGGCCGGCCATAGGAGGAGGCGCGCCGGAGGAGTCCTACTCCCACCGGGAGTAGGACTCCCCCCTTTTCCTAGTTGGATTAGGACTTGGGAGGGGGAAGGAGTGGAGGAGAAGGAAGGAAGGGGGGGCACCGCCCCCCTCTCCTTGTCCTATTCGGACTAGGGGGGGGGGAGGGGCGCGCGGCCAGCCCTTGCCTCCTCTCCTCTCTTCCACCTAGGCCCACTAAGGACCATTAAGTTCCCGGGGGTTCCGGTAACCTCTCCGGTACACCGGTAAATCACATTTTCACCTGGACCACTTCCGATATCCAAACATAGGCTTCCAATATATCAATCTTCATGTCTCGACCATTTTGAGACTCCTCGTCATGTCTGTGATCACATCCGGGACTCCGAACAACCTTCGGTACATCAAAACATATAAACTCATAATATAACTGTCATCGTAACATTAAGCGTGCGGACCCTACGGGTTCGAGAACTATGTAGACATGACCGAGACACGTCTCCGGTCAATAACCAATAGCGGAACCTGGATGCTCATATTGGCTCCTACATATTCTATGAAGATCTTTATCAGTCAGACCGCATAACAATATACGTTGTTCCCTTTGTCATTGGTATGTTACTTGCCCGAGATTCGATCGTTGGTATCTCAATACCTAGTTCAATCTCGTTACCGGCAAGTCTCTTTACTTGTTCTGTAATACATCATCCTGCTACTAACTCATTAGTTGCAATGCTTGCAAGGCTTAAGTGATGTGCATTACCGAGAGGGCCCAGAGATACCTCTCTGACAATTGGAGTGACAAATCCTAATCTCGAAATACGCCAACCCAACATGTACCATTGGAGACACCTGTAGAGCTCCTTTATAATCACCCAGTTATGTTGTGACGTTTGGTAGCACACAAAGTGTTCCTCCAGCAAATGGGAGTTGCATAATCTCATAGTCATAGGAACATGTATAAGTCATGAAGAAAGCAATAGCAACATACTAAACGATCGGGTGCTAAGCTAACGGAATGGGTCATGTCAATCACATCATTCTCCTAATGATGTGATCCCGTTATTCAAATGGCAACTCATGTCTATGGCTAGGAAACATAACCATCTTTGATCAACAAGCTAGTCAAGTAGAGGCATACTAGTGACACTTTGTTTGTCTATGTATTCACACATGTATTATGTTTCCAGTTAATACAATTCTAGCATGAATAATAAACATTTATCATGATATAAGGAAATAAATAATAACTTTATTATTGCCTCTAAGGAATATTTCCTTCAGTCTCCCACTTGCACTAGAGTCAATAATCTAGTTCACATCGCCATGTGATTTAACACCAATAGTTCACATCACCATGTGATTAACACCCATAGTTCACATCGATATGTGATCAACACCCAAACGGTTTACTAGAGTCAGTAATCTAGTTCACATCGCTATGTGATTAACACCCAAAGAGTACTAAGGTGTGCTTGTGAGATAATTTTAGTCAACGGGTCTGTCACATTCAGATCCGTAAGTATTTTTCAAATTTCTATGCCAACAATGCTCTGCAAGGAGCTACTCTAGCTAATTGCTCCCACTTTCAATATGTATCTGGATCGAGACTTAGAGTCATCCAGATCCTTGTCAAAGCTTGCATCGACGTAACTCTTTACGATGAACCTTTTGTCACCTCCATAATCAAGAAACATGTCCTTATTCCACAACAACGCGACACTCACTGAAATACGTGCCCCATGGCCTATCATCATGGAATTCTGCCACTGGTCGGCTAAACCGATCACCTTCGACCATCGGGATTACTCCGCTAGTATCCACCATGCACGATGGGCTGCCTTGGTGTTAGACCCGATAATTGACGGATACCACTTCACACGAGTCCTGATGGATGGTGGCAGTAGTTTGAACCTAATATATCAGGACACAGTCTGCAAAATGGGGATAGGCCCAACAAAAATTAGCCGTTGCAATATTTCCTTTAAAGGAGTAACGCCAGGCCCAGGGGCCCATTGTACAGGCTCCCTGCTACTAGAGGTTATATTCGGCTTCCCCGATAACTTTCGCAGCGAAAAGCTAACTTTCCACATCGCTCCATTTCAAAGAGGCTATCAAGCACTACTGGGACGCGAAGCTTTCGCTCGCTTTAACGCAATACCGCTTTACGCATCTCTCATGCTTAAGATGCCCGGTCTATGCGGCATCATTACATTAAAGGGAAATATTGAGTGCTCCTTGCGCGCGGAAGAACGTGCGGCTGCCTTGAGAGCCGCACACTAGACGGCCTCACCAACTAGAGCATCTTACAGGTCGTTAGGACCACGGACGCGGCTAGACGAGTCCGGCTCGGCAACATAATTGATAAAGGTTTGATGGCTATACCCCTGTAACAATACAAGGGGCTCCACGCATGTAAACAAGTGACAATAAGACCCAATTCTATCCATCTTGAACTATACTTGATTTGTTTAGTATAACATACATTTTGCACGACAAATTTTGCAACTAAGTTCCTCTCTTCTACAGATGACCACCGTGCTACACCCGTCCAGGATACGACACAACGGAGACACAGGCGCAGACGTGCAGCAGGGACCCGTCCTAAGGATTCTCTTCAGATTAAGACCCTGTGTAAACCTTTTTTACTATCTCTTGTTGATAAACATCCCCCAGATTCCCAGTAAAGCTAAGATGGATGCTGACGTATTGGCATGTGGCCACGTCAGATTATTGCACGTACCTGGACACCAGGGGCTTATTACAAAGGGTGACGTTTCGCCCAGTTTATATCATAAAGACCGAATACCTTAGGGAGTGTTCAGCGTCGCGAGTTTGGCCTTATATGCATCAGCTCCGAATCATGTCTTTGGTCAAATGTTGGGTTTGCCCGGCTCCTGTGTTTTGCTGCCTTACGTTTCGCTCTATCGTCTAAGGCGGCACCAGGAGAACTACTGCGATTGTGCCCTGGTTCAGCCAAGCGAGCACCTCAGTAGAGAAAGCCGAAAACTGACTGTCATGATACAACGCGAGACTGGTCAACCACTCGATGACCCAGCGGAATCTTCGGGATTCCTCTGCCTTAACGAAGGGCTGTTTCCCGGCCAGGCACACACGCGCCCCGAATTCGGATGAGCGCGGAGCCACCAGGGGCTATATAGTAGCCCCACTGTCAAACTCCTATGGCTAAGTGAAAGTGATAAAGCATTATAGTCCGATTGTCTAGCTCGCTGCGCTACCACCTCCGTAATGGACCAAGACGTTGGATCAAGTGTGAATATGCGTCTTCTGCAAGCACCCCCGCATTATATGCGTGGGGGCTGAAGCCGACGACTGCCATCTTTCAGGTTATATACATATATACATAAACGGCCACACAGGAGGTATTATAATTCTTGCAAGAACAAGTATAAAAAAGCCTTTACATTTAAAGCAAACATTGTTTTCAATGGGAATACATGTCACTAGAACATAATATTTTTCGAGCATTGCGCCTCTATTGCACGAGCACCCTCAAGAACTTCTTGGAAGTAGTGCTCGACAGGAACTCGACTTCGGTCCGAGTCTTGAGCTGCAATGGCGGTGGCCTCCATCTCCGCCCAGTATGTCTTGACACGGGCAAGGGCCATCCGCGCACCCTCTACGCACGCCGACCTCTTCATCGCGATGATATGCGGCACGGCACCAACGAACTGCTGCACCAAACTAAAGTAACTATTCGGCTTCGGCCTTTCCGGCCACAGATGATCCACAAACAGACCTCATGGCAAGTCCGGACAATCTATTCAGCTCGGCCCATTCGGCCAACCGATCAGTCAACGGAAGTGGACACTCTGGATCATTGAACTGTGACCAGAACAGCTTCTCCACTTCATGACCCTTTTGATCTCGAAAATACTCGGCCGCATCGGCAGCACTCGCTGCCAGATCAAGGTATGCATCTGCCGAACTCCATAGCCGGTCTAAGGAGGCGTACTTTGGATCGCCGAACTTCATCCGCAGCATAAAGGGCTTCCCAGCCGCGATATCTCCGGCCTGACGCAGCTCCTCCTTCATCGCTCTCATGGAAGAGCGAGTGTCTTTGGACGTCACCATGGCCTTCTCTAGGTCCGACCTCTTCGCTTGATCTTCCTTTTCAAGAAGCTTCTAACAGTCAGTGGCATTCTTCAACTCCATAGCCATCTTGGCTATTTTCTCCTTGCTTTGGCAGTGAGCAGCCTATTCGGCATTCATCTCCTCGATTGCCTTTAGGGCAGCCGCATCACTTCTCTTGGCTTGTTCTCTGGCTCGGGCAAGTTCCGCCCGAAGGTTCTCCATGGCCGCAACTCCATCTGCATTTAAAACAAATGTTATACATACTGGCATCATGCTCCTCTTATCATGTGTCACTAGAGAAATTACATACCTTGGGCCTCGTCAAGCCGCTTGTTGACAAGTACGATGTCGGCATCTGCCACGTCAAGCTGCCGCTTTAACTCGGCAAATTCATCAGTCCGGTCGGCCACCTGACACTTCGCCACCTGCATATTAAGGCGGTAAAGTTATACCTGGGACTATGATCCTCTGCGCGCCGTCGTTTTCGACATCACCCATAGTCTCAGGGGCTACTATCTACACAGGGCGCATCTTAACATATGCGGTACTGTAAAAAAGGTTCATCATTTCACGTACCTCAAAACCTGTCAGTAGACCCATGACAGCCTCATGCAACCCGCTCTCTGCGGACGAAATCCTTTCGATTACCGTACCCATCAATGTATGGTGCTCTTCTGAGGTAGATGCTCGCCCTAGCAGATCCCTCAGTACCTCCGACCGCGCACTAGACGGTGCCGGACTCATTCGATTGCTTTTTTCAAAAGCCGGGTACTGAGGGCTTCAGGTGGCCATACGACTACCTTCTGGCCTTTCCGGATCAGGAGAAACCCTCCGCGACGACACCTCGGGGTCGCCTGCCTCATGAGGCGGCATGGTAGGGGGAGACGTTCTGCTCTCCATCATCTCTGGAAGAAGATCCCCCGAAGACGAGCTCTGCTGAGAAGGGCTAAGATCCGAACTGCAAGATAAATGCTTCGGTTATTTTCCTCATAAGTAAAGCAAGGTTTTTTCTCATTATTAAACCCCCTTTTACTTACAGCTCGGTGGAAGGCTGATCCCCTTGAGGGCATAGTACGGCCGGGGTATCCCCCGCTATAGGACCCTCTGGTGAAGATTTCTTCCCCCGCTTTGAGACCGTTGTCTCCGGGTCTTCAGAGGCGGTCCTCTTCTTCCCCTGAGGAGAGAAATTTTCAATTCCTCCCTTTCGGCCAACCTCCTCCACGGAGGCAATAGCTTCCTTGTTCCCCCCTTCATCTTCTCTCAAGGGCGCTTGATAAGGCGCGATCTCCAGCATCCTGGTTAACACAGGATCTGGCGAGGTCTCAGGAAGGGGGGCCGGACACCTGATCAACTTTGCTTTCGCTATCCTCTCGTGGTTCAAGAGAGGCTCCTTTTTAGAGGGCATTGTTGTGATAAATAAACGGATGGTGTGTTCGGGCACAGGGCTACTTACTTGGGTATCCGGACGATTGCAGCTCAGACCTGCATCCTGAGTAGAATCCGGACACATTATTTGTGGGCCAAAGAACAATTTGTACATCTCCGCGGGCGTCATGCCAAGGAAGTGTTGAAGAGCTCGCGGTCCCTTCAGATTGAACTCCCACATGTGGAGGGGACGACGCTTGCAGGGCAGGACTCGGCGAATCAACATGACTTGTGTCACTACGGCTAGACTGACGTCTCTCTCCAGGAGATCTCGGATGCGGCTCTGCAATATGGGCACATCCTTTCCTGGCCCCCAGTCTAGCACCTTGTTGACCCATGACGTTAGTCGTGACAGGGGACCCGAGTGAAAAACAGGTGGAGCCACCCACTTGGAGCCCCTGGGAGCTGTGATATAAAACCACTCTCGTTGCCATAAGCTGGACTCCTCTTGGAAAGAGCCCTCGTGCCATGGGGCGTCAGCATTTTTTCTTATTACGGCGCCTCCGCACTCAGCGTGCCGCCCCTCGATCATCTTCGGCTCCACTTTGAAGGTCTTGAGCCACAATCCGAAATGTGGAGTAATGCGGAGGAAAGCTTCGCACACAACGATGAACGATGAAATATGGAGGATAGACTCCGGAGCCAAATCATGAAAGTCCAGCCCATAATAGAACATGAGCCCCCTCGCAAAGGGATCTGGGGCGAAGCCTAACCCTCGGAGGAAGTGAGGTACAAACACGACACTCTCACCGGGCTTGGGAGTGGGAACAACTTGCCCTCGAGCAGGCAACCTATGTGGGCTTTCGCCGGTCAGGTATCTGGCCTCCCTTAGCTTTATTATGTCCTCCTCCGTGATGGAGGAAGGCATCCACCAACCTTCAAGGTTGGATCCAGACATGATCGGAGGTCCGAAGCGCCTAGACCTAAGCTTTGGGTGTTGGAACTTGAGGCATGAGGCGGATTCGATTAAGGTTGAAAGAAAAGAACATACCTTGGTTCTTTATAAAGAGATTGAATACCAAGAGCCCTCCTCGTGACCGTTTGGGACTTACCTCCGATCGAGGGGTCATACCAACGAACGCGATTGGGTTATCCACGTCCGTGTTGATGAGAATCCCGTAAATAAAGGTGACACGATCTCTGCTTCGACAAGACGTGCCAAGGAAACCGCCTCAAGAAACGCGCTGAGGTTGACTGTGAAAAAATAGCGATTCGAATAAAGGCTTGGCTGTGGTGTGATGTCGCACTACGAAATACGCCAGCAGATTAGATTTGTGGAAACAATATTCTCTCTACGATGGTGTGTGGAACTTGTTTGGCAGAGCCGGACACGATCCTCATGTTCAAAACCTTCTATGAAGTATTCGGAGGAGGAACCCGCCTTGCAATGCCGAAGACAATCTGCGCGCCGGACTCATCGTCATTGAAGTCTGGTTCAGGGGCTACTGAGGGAGTCCTGGATTAGGGGGTATCCGGACAGCCGGACTATAACCTTTGGCCGGACTGTTGGACTATGAAGATACAAGATTGAAGACTTCGTCCCGTGTCCGGATGGGACTCTCCTTGGCGTGGAAGGCAAGCTTGGCAATATGGATATGTAGATCTCCTTCCTTGTAACCGACTCTGTGTTACCCTAGCCCCCTCTGGTGTCTATATAAATCGGAGGGTTTAGTCCGTAGGACATAACAACAACAATCATACCATAGGCTAGCTTCTAGGGTTTAGCCTCTCCGATCTCGTGGTAGATCAACTCTTGTACTACCCATATCATCAATATCAATCAAGCAGGAGTAGGGTTTTACCTCCATTGAGAGGGCCCGAACCTGGGTAAAAACATCGTGTCCCTTGTCTCCTGTTACCATCCGCCTAGACGCACAGTTCGGGACCCCCTACCCGAGATCCACCGGTTCTGACATCGACAACCGCTGTCCAGTGATCTTACTCCTAGATCACTATTGTACTCCCTTGCCAAACTCAGTGTAGGGTATACAATAGATCTGGTACATAGCAATGACATACTTTATAGAACCTATGGTTGAGGCATAGGGAATGACTTTCATTCTCTTTCTATCTTCTGTCGTGGTCGGGCTTTGAGTCTTACTCAATTTCACACCTTGTAACACAGGCAAGAACTCTTTCTTTGACTGTTCCATTTTGAACTTACTTCAAAATCTTGTCAAGGTATGTACTCATTGAAAAAAAAACTTATCAAGCGTCTTGATCTATCTCTATAGATCTTGATGCTCAATATGTAAGTAGCTTCACCGAGGTCTTTCTCTGAAAAACTCCTTTCAAACACTCCTTTATGCTTTGCAGAATAATTATACATTATTTCCGATCAACAATATGTCATTCACATATACTTATCAGAAATGCTGTAGTGCTCCCACTCACTTTCTTGTAAATACAGGCTTCACCGCAAGTCTGTATAAAACTATATCCTTTGATCAACTTATCAAAGCATATATTCCAACTCCGAGATGCTTGCACCAGTCCATAGATGGATCGCTGGAGCTTGCACATTTTGTTAACACCTTTAGGATTGACAAAACCTTCTGGTTGCATCATATACAACTCTTCTTTAAGAAATCCATTAAGGATTGCAGTTTTGTTATCCATTTGCCCCATTTCATAAAATGCGGCAATTGCTAACATGATTCGGACATACTTTAAGCATTGATACGAGTGAGAAAATCTCATCGTAGTCAACACCTTGAACTCTGTCAAAAACCTTTTTCGATAAGTCTAGCTTTGTAGATAGTAACACTACTATCAGCGTCCGTCTTCCTCTTGAAGTTCCATTTATTTTCTATGGCTTCCCGATCATCGGGAAAGTCAACCAAAGTCCATACTTTGTTCTCATACATGGATCCTATCTCAGATTTCATGGCCTCAAACCATTTCGCGGAATTTGGGCTCATCATCGCTTCCTCATAGTTCGCAAGTTCGTCATGGTCTAGTAACATGTAACGCCCCGGACACACCCGCCGGTGGTCGTTACTCCTGGCGGGATCTAGACTGGCCCCACAGATCAATACTAGTCTTTTCTGCGCACTTTGTCCTCACTCGTGCGCACCCGGGAGCAACTTCCCGGTCGGTCACCCATCCTGACACTACTAACAATCAGCCGCACTTCGCTTCACTCAACCAGTTCCTTGCTAATCAGCCAAAGACCTTCAGCTACTGTGTCGAGGCCACAGACGCCGATGATTGGCTCGTGGACATCAGCAAGCATTTCGAGTGCAACAATGTGAGACCTGAGGACTTTGTCAAGTTTGCCTCTTTTCAACTCAAAGATCAAGCTGCTGAGTGGTTCCAGCAATACAAAGATTCCAGAGGAGGTCGTGTCATCACTTGGGATGATTTCCGCCGTGACTTCAAAGCTCACCACATTCCAGAAAGTGTTGTTGAGCTTAAGCGTGAGGAATTCTGCAATCTCAAGCAAGGCAACATGTCTGTCTATCAATACAACACTCAGTTCCAGAAACTCTCTCGTTTTGCAAGGCAAGACATCCCTGATGAGAAGAGTATGATCTACCAATTCAGACGTGGTCTCAGAGAAGATCTGCAACTTGCTCTCGTGCTTTTCGAGCCATTAAAGTATGATGAATTCTACAACATGGCGCTGAAACAAGAAGCTGCTCAGCTCAAGTGTGAGCCATCTAAGAAGAGAGTCAGAGACGCAGTTTAGTCTTCTTCTTCCTCACTTGTGGCAGCTAAGCAACAGAAGTTCTGGTTGCCTCCTCCTCCTCCGTTCCGTCAGCCTTATCAGCAGAAGAATTCAAGTGGTTGTGGATCTTCCCACCCACCCAACCCTGGATATCAGAACAAGTCTCAGAACCAAACTCCAAGGCCAAGTGCTCCTTACCATCGTCCGCTCTCAGAAGTGACTTGTAACAAATGCCAGCAGAAGGGTCACTATGCGAACAAGTGCTTCAACCAAAGGCGCCTTCCGCCTCCTCCTCCTGTGAAATCTTCCGGCAATGCAGTGGTCAAGCATAATCCTAAGCATGCCAAGGTGAACATGTTGAATGCAGCTCAAGCAGAGGATTCTTCTGAAGTGATCATGGGTAATCTTCCTGTTAATGATATTCCTGCAAAAGTCTTATTTTATACTGGTGCATCGCATTGTTTCATGTCAAGACCATTTTTCGCCAAGCATGAGTTCACTTCTTCAAATTTGGATAGACCCATGCCTGTCATTTCTCCTGGTAAACGTTTGAGCTCTAGTTTGGTGGTTCCCAATGTTTCTATCAAGATGGGTGACTACAAATTCTTGTCTAAACCAATTGTTCTTGGTGATTCTGATATTGATCTCATTCTCGGGATGGACTGGCTTTCTAAGCACAAGGCTCAGCTTGAGTGTGCTGCCAGGGAAATCAAATTGACTCACACTTCGAACGATGTGATCATCTATGCTTCTCGTGATGATACCATTCGGTTGTTTTCTCTCAATGAGAATGATGAATTGGAGGCTATCTCTCAGATTCCAGTCGTATGTGAGTACCAAGATGTTTTTCCAGAAGAGCTTCCGGGTATGCCTCCCCGTCGGCCAGTTGAATTCGTTATTGATCTTGAGCCTGGCACGGAACCCGTTTGCAAGCGTCCTTACAAGCTTGGACCAGATGAGCTCAAGGAATTGAAGATTCAACTCGATAAACAAGAACGTCTGGGTCTGATCAGACCGAGTTCTTCTCCTTGGGGTTGTGGTGTTCTTTTTGTCAAGAAGAAGGATGGCACGGACCCACTTTGCGTCGATTACCGTCCATTGAACAAGAAGACTATCAAGAACAAGTACCCACTTCCCAACATCAATGAGCTATTTGAGCAACTCAAAGGTGCTAAGGTGTTCTCCAAGCTTGACCTTCGTATGGGTTATCATCAGATTCGCATTCGTGAAGAAGATATTCCCAAGACAACATTTAGAACAAGCTTTGGTTCTTATGAATATACTGTCATGTCATTCGGCCTCGTCAATGCTCCTCCGTATTTCACTCGCTTGATGAATTTCATCTTCAACCCCTACATCAACGAATTTGTCTTGGTCTATATCGATGATATTTTGGTCTTCTCCAAGAATAAGAAGGATCATGCCAAACATTTGCGATTGGTACTCGACAAGCTCAGAGAGTATTAATTATATGCGAAGTTCTCCAAATGTGAATTCTGGCTTGATGAAGTTCTTTATCTTGGCCATATCATCTCTGCCAAGGGCATTGCAATAAATCCAGAGAGGGTGTCTGCAGTTTTGAATTGGAATCCTCCTCAGAATGTCAAGCAGCTTCGCAGTTTTCTTGGACTTGCAAGCTATTGCCGAAGATTCGTTGAGAATTTCTCCAAGATTGCAAAGCCTCTTTCCAACCTCCTCCAGAAGCATGTGAAGTATGTCTGGTCTCCTGAGTGTGACATTGCTTTCAACACTCTCAAAGAGAAACTCGTCACTGCTCCAGTTCTGACTCCTCCTGATGAATCCAAGCCTTATGAAGTATTCTGTGATGCTTCTCTCCAGGGCCTCGGTGCCGTGTTAATGCAAGAGAAGAAGGTTGTTGCCTATACCTCTCGCCAGTTGAAGCCCAATGAAAGGAACTACCCCACTCACGATCTTGAGTTGGCGGCAGTTGTCCACGCACTAATAACATGGAGGCATCTCCTGTTGGGAAGAAAAGTGGACATATTCACCGATCACAAGAGTCTCAAGTATATCTTCACTCAACCTCATCTCAACCTCAGGCAAACTCGATGGGTCGAAATGATTCAAGAGTATAATCCGAGTATTGAGGATACTCCAGGCAAGGCTAACGTGATTGCAGACGCTTTGAGCAGGAAGGCTTACTGCAACAGCTTAATCCTCAAGCCCTTTCAACCGGATCTCTGTGAGGCTTTCCGCAAGTTGAATCTCCAAGTTGTCCCTCAAGGTTTTCTTGCCAACCTCATCGTCTATCCTACCTTGGAAGATCAAATTCGTGAGGCACAATTGTTGGATACCATGGTGAAGAAGGTGAAACGTGGTATTGATAAGGGTATGCCCAAATACAAGTGCTATCGAGTTGATGACAGAGATACTCTTTTCTTCGAGGACCGGATCGTGGTTCCAAAGGGTGATCTTCGTAAAGTCATTATGAATGAAGCGCACAATTCTCTTCTGTCAATTCATCCTGGAAGTTCGAAGATGTACCATGACCTCAAGCAGTCGTATTGGTGGACTCGAATGAAGCGTGAGATCGCTCAATTCGTGAATGAGTGTGATGTCTGCAGAAGGGTGAAAGCAGAACACCAACGACCAGCTGGTTTTATCGAACCTCTTGCTATTCCTGAATGGAAGTTTGATCATATTGAAATGGACTTCGTGACGGGTTTTCCCAAGTCCAACCGTGGAAATGATGCTATCTTCGTCGTCATCGACAAGCTCACCAAAGTGGCTCATTTTCTTCCTATCAAAGAGTCTATCACAGCAGCACAGCTGGCAGAGCTCTACACCTCCAGAATTGTCTCCTTGCACGGCATTCCACAATTGATCTCTTCAGACCGTGGCAGCATCTTTACCTCCAAATTTTGGGATTCTTTTCAGAAGGCCATGGGCACCAATATTCGATTCAGCACAGCTTTCCACCCTCAGACTAGTGGACAAGTCGAGCGTGTCAACCAAATTCTTGAAGATATGCTCAGAGCCTGTGTTATCTCTTTCGGCATGAAGTGGGAGGATTGTCTTCCTTATGCTGAATTCTCTTACAACAACAGCTTTCAAGCCAGCTCGGGCAAAGCCCCATTCGAGATTCTCTATGGCAGAAAGTGTCGTACTCCTCTCAACTGGTCTGAAACCGGTGAACGTCAATTGCTCGGCAATGATTTGATCTCAGAGGCTGAGGCTATGTGCAAGGTGATTCGTGAGAACCTCAAAGCCGCGCAGTCGCGCCAGAAGAGCTATAACAACAGCAAACACCGTGATGTGGCATTCGAGATCGGAGACCATGTTTACCTCCGTGTCTCGCCAATGAAAGGAACTCGTCGCTTCGGTATCAAGGGGAAACTTGCTCCGCGATACGTGGGTCCCTTCAAGATCATTGGCAAACGAGGCGATCTCGCCTATCAACTTGAGCTTCCCTCCAACTTTGCAAATGTGCACGATGTCTTCCACGTGTCACAGCTACGCAAGTGCTTCAAGACGCCTGAGCGTACCATCAACTTCGAAGAGATTGATCTTCAAGAAGATTTGTCCTATCATGAGCATCCAGTTGCCATTCTTGAGACAACTGAGCGCAAGACTCGCAACAAGTCAATCAAATTCCTCAAAGTGAAATGGTCACACCACTCAGACCGAGAAGCCACCTGGGAGCGTGAGGACCACCTACATTCTGAGTATCCGGAGTTCTTTCAGTCCTAGATCTCGGGACGAGATCCTCTCGTAGTGGTGGTGTGTTGTAACGCCCCAGATGTAACTTGCCATATTTGTAATCCAACTCTTGCCATTTCCGGCTATGTGTTATGATATTCCCTCCGTGGTTGGGTTCTCTTCGTTTTGCATTTTGGTCATGTCATGCATTTCATATCATGTCATCATGTGCATTGCATTCGCATACGTGTTCGTCTCATAAATTCGAGCTTCTTTCCCGTTGTCCGTTTTGCAATCCGGCGCTCCTATGTCTCCCGGCGTCCCCGTTTACATTTCTTCGTGAGCGGGTATTAAACATTCTCGGAATGGACCGAGGTTTGACATGTGGCCTCGGTATAGCACCGGTAGACCGCCTATCAAGTTTCGGCTCAATCGGAGTTCGTTTGGTACTCCAACGGTTAACCGGGCAACCGTGGAGGCCTCATGTGTGTTGCAGCCCAACACCCCTTCAAAACAGCCCAATAACCCATCTAAGACACTCCCATGTCCTCCGCCGTTCGATCACGATCGCGTGGCCGAAAACCGCTCTCCATTTGGAGCTTCCTAGCTTCTTCTAGCTATAAAAACACCCCCCCCTCAAATCACGGGCAAAATCCACCCTAACCCTAGATCCGCCGTCGCCCGCGCCGCCGGACGTGTCCGCGCCGGCCGGACGTGTCCGCCACCGCCGCCTCGCCCAACCAGGGGCCGCCACGTGTCCCGGGCGGTCCCCCAGCTCGCCGCCGACCCGCGGGCCCGCGAGGCCCGTGCGGGGCCCCCGCGGCCCGGTCTCCGCCCCGCCGCCGCCTGGCCTCGCCGCCGCCCCGCGCCCGGCTCCGCCCCGCACCGGCGCCCGCTCCCGCGCACGTCGCCGTCGCCGGACCGCCGCCGCCGCGCCTCCTCCGCGCCGTCGCCCGGCGCCCGCGCCGCCCCGCGCCTCCCCTCGCCGCCCCGCGCCTCCCGCGGCCAGATCCGGGCCGGCGCCGCCCGGATCCGGCCGGATCCGTCTCCGCCGCCGCCACTCCGACGCACTCCGGCGAGCCGCGCCGGCGTTCCTCGTTTTCCGCGCGGCAGGGTTGACTTTCCCCGAGCCCGATTTTTCTCTAAGTCATTTATTTTCATCATCAACATCACATGTTCATTGTGCCGTAACTTTGCATCCGTAGCTCCGTTTCACGCGTATAATATGTCAAATTCTTCGTCCCGATGAGTACATCATTTTTTTCCATCGCATCATTTTCATTTGAAGTCAACTTGATGCCCGAAATGCTGTTAGAAGAGTGCTAGTTGATGTTAGTTGCTGGATCTTATCTGAACATGCACTTTTGTCATTTTTTCCATGATTGATGTGTACCTCCTATGAAGTTGAGTCCTACATGAGTTTTGTAATATGCCATGTTAACTTTCCAGAGAATTTTGCCATGTATTTTTGTGATCTATGTGGTGACTAGCACAAGCATGCAAACTAGGTCACCTGATGTTGCTGATTTCAGAGACTTAGTAATTTCACTAAGTCCCTGACTGCTGTCATTTTTATGCCATGTGTTCATGTTGTTTCCGAGAGATCTATGCATATTTTGAGCATGATCAGTAAGGGTGTTTTGAACTTTAGGATTTGCTCAACCCATCCATGCCTTTGTTTGTAATTATGGAGTGCCATAGCTTGAGTCAATCGAGCTCTACTTTTGCTACAAAAGGTTGCTGGCAGATTGTTTACGTGTTATTCAATTTTGCCAAGCTTGGTGTAGTTGATCCTTGCATGTTATGATGTTGTTTTTGCCATGTATTGTTACTATGCCATGTCTTATTGATGTATGTATGCTTAGCTTATCATGCAATGCTCTGTAGCGAGTGCATCGGGCTCACGAACATGCCTAGTCGTTATCTGTTTTTTGTCATGTCCAGTTTTCTGTCAAGTCTGAAACCTGTAACGAAACTTGCTTATTTGACATGGGTGTAATCATATTTTATGGTCCTTTTTGGCTTATGGTCAGTAAGGGACTTTTGTCACGTGATTTGATTAGATTCATGCCGTGCCTTACTTTGCTATGTTCTGAACCTGTAGCATGTTGTTTCGTTGCTCTGAACATGTCATCCTGATGTTAGTTTCTGCTACATTGATAATTTCACTAAGTCTGAGAACTTGTTATCGTTTGCACTTTTGCCATGATTGTTTGGACCTGTTATGATGTGATTTAGCCGTAGCTCAGTGTTCATCTTTTGTCGTGCATCTTGTGTAGATTACTTTCATATGCTTTGTTGCCATGTTTGGGTGCAGTATCTTAATTAATTGTTGCTTGCTAAGTAGCATCATGCTGTTAATGGCAGATTCGTGTCATTCTTGTATTGCTTGCCTTTTGCAAACCGTGCATCCGATTCCGGTGAACTTTATATCGATTTCAACCGAAATAACCTCACCTATCCAGTGGCATGCTTGGTTTTCCAAGATTATGCCCTGTTCATCCTTGTCCTTCCGGAGCATGCATACGCATTGCATATCACCTCTCGCATATCATTGCCATGTTTTGCATCATATTGCTTGCGCATTGCATCGTGGTTGATATTGGTTCCTTTGCTTGTTCTCTTGTCTTGGGTAGAGCCGGGAGATGAGTACGTGACCGAGGATTCCGTTGAGAACGCTTTCGAGGACCAAGCTTTCGACAACTCCGAGACTCTTGCAGGCAAGATGACCATACCCTCGAAATCACTTCTATCTTTGCTTGCTAGATGCTCGCTCTTTTGCTATGCCTATGCTGCGATACCTACCACTTGCTATATCATGCCACCCATATTGCCATGTCAGCCCCTAACCATCCATGTCCTAGCAAACCGTTGTTTGGCTATGTTACCGTTTTGCTCAGCCCCTCTTATAGCGTTGCTAGTTGCAGGTGAAGATGAAGTTTGTTCCTTGTTGGAACATGGACTTGTTGTTCCTTGTTGGAACATGTTTACTTGTTGGGATATCACAATACCTCTTATTTAATTAATGCATCTATATACTTGGTTAAGGGTGGAAGGCTCGGCCTTATGCCTGGTGTTCTGTTCCACTCTTGCCACCCTAGTTTCCGTCATACCGGTGTTATGTTCCCGGAGTTTGCGTTCCTTACACGGTTGGGTGATTTATGGGACCCCCCTGACAGTTCGCTTTGAATAAGACTTTTCCAGCAAGGCCCAACATTGGTTTTACCATTTGCCACCACCTACCCCTTTTTCCCCCGGGTTTTCGTGAGCCCGAGGGTCATCTTTATTTTAGCCCCCCCGGACCAGTGCTTCTCTAAGTGCTGGCCCGAACCGAGCAACCTGCGGGGCCACCTCGTGGCAAATCGAGGCCTGGTTTTACTCGTAGCTTGACTTATCCGGATGTGCCCTGAGACCGAGATATGTGCAGCTCCTATCAGGATTTGTCGGCACAATCGGGCGGTTTTGCTAGACTTGTTTTATTACTGCCGAGATGTCTTGTAGTCCGGGATTCCGAGACTGATTGGGTCTTCCCGGTAGAAGGAATATCCTTCGTTGACCGTGAGAGCTTATAATGGGCTAAGTTGGGACACCCCTGCAGGGTATTATCTTTCGAAAGCCGTGCCCGCGGTTATGAGGCAGATGGGAATTTGTTGATGTCCGGTTGTAGAAAACCCGAAGTTGACCTTAACTAAAACACATCAACCGCGTGTGTAACCGTGATGGTCTCTTCTTGGCGGGGTCCGGGAAGTGAACACGGTGTTGGAGTAATGTCTGACGTAGGTCGTTTCAGGATCACTTCTTGATCACTTCTAGCTTCACGACCGTGCTTTGCCTTCTCTTCTCGCTCTCTTTTGCGCTGTAGCCACCATATGCTAGTCGCTTGCTGCAGCTCCACCTCACAAACCCCTTTCCCACCTCTAAGCTTAAATAGTCTTGATCTCGCGGGTGTGAGATTGCTGAGTCCCCGTGACTCACAGATATTATCACCACAGTTGCAGGTACCAACGATGCCAGCGCAGATGACGCGTCCGAGCTCACTTGGGAGTTCGACGAGGAACGTGGCCGTTACTATGTTTCTTTTCCAGATGATCAGTAGTGGAGCCCAGTTGGGTGATCCGGGGATCTGTTAGCATTTGGGGTAGTCTTCTTTCATTTTGGTACCGTAGTCGGACCTTGAGTGTAATCTGTATGATGGATGTTATTTATGTAATTGTGTGAAGTGGCGATTGTAAGCCAACTATGTATCTTTCCCCTTTATTTATTACATGGATTGTGTGAAGATTACCTCACTTGCGACATTGCTTTCAATGCGGTTATGCCTCTAAGTCGTGCCTCGACACGTGGGAGATATAGCCGCATCGAGGGTGTTATATAACATGACTTCCAGAACATGATTACCGTACCACTCTGGTGCGGATCTCACTCTGGTTTACCTACGAGATTCGGTAGTAACTTGATCTGAAGTTACATGATTATCATCATTAGCTTCCTCACTAATTGGTGTAGTAGTCACATGAATAGATTTCTGTGATGAACTGCTTTCCAATAAGGGAGAAGGTACAATTACCTTACCAACTTCTACTTTCCTCCCACTCACTTCTTTCAAGAGAAACTCCTCTAGAAAGGATCCATTCTTAGCAACAAAGATCTTGCCTTCGGAACTGTGATAGAAGGTGTACCCAACAGTCTCCTTTGGGTATCCTATGAAGACACATTTCTCCGATTTGGGTTTGAGCTTATCATGATGAAACCTTTTCTTATAAGCATCGCAACCCCAAACTTTAAGAAACGACAACTTTGGTTTCTTGCCAAACCATAGTTCATATTGCGTCGTCTCAACGGACTTAGATGGTGCCCCTTTTTAACGTGAATGCAGCTGTCTCTAATGCATAACCCCAAAACGATAGTGGTAAATCGGTAAGAGACATCATAGATTGCACTATATCCAATAAAGTATGATTATGACGTTTAGACACACCATTACGCTGTGGTGTTCCAGGTGGCATGAGTTTGTGAAACTATTCCACATTGTTTTAATTGAAGACCAAACTCGTAACTCAAATATTCTCCTCCATGATCAGATCGTAGAAACTTTATTTTCTTGTTACGATGATTTTCCACTTCACTCTGAAATTATATGAACTTTTCAAATGTTTCAGACTTATGTTTCATGAAGTAGATATACCCGTATCTGCTCAAATCATCTGTGAAGTTCAGAAATAACGATACTTGCTACGAGACTTAACACTCATCGGACCGCATACATCAGTATGTATTATTTCCAATAAGTCAGTTGCTCGCTCCATTGTTCTGGAGAACGGAGTCTTAGTCATCTTGCCCATGAGGCATGGTTCGCAAGCATCAAGTGATTCATAATCAAGTGATTCCAAAAGTCCATCAGCATGGAGTTTCTTCATGCGCTTTACACCAATATGACCTAAACGGCAGTGCCACAAATAAGTTGCACTATCATTATTAAATTTGCATCTTTTGGCTTCAATATTATGAATATGTGTATCACTACGATTGAGATCCAACGAACTATTTTCATTGGGTGTATAACCATAGAAGGTTTTATTCATGTAAACAGAACAATAATTATTCTCTAACTTAAATGAATAACCCTATTGCAATAAACATGATCAAATCATATTCATGCTCAACGCAAACACCAAATAACATTTATTTAGGTTCAACACTACTCTCAAAAGTATAGGGAGTGTGCGATGATCATATCAATCTTGGAACCACTTCCAACACACATCGTCACTTCACCCTTAACTAGTCTGTGTTTATTTTGCAACTCCCGTTTCGAGTTACTACTCTTAGCAACTGAACCAGTATCAAATGACGAGGGGTTTCTATAAACACTAGTAAATTACACATCAATAACATGTATATCCAATATACCTTTGTTCACTTTGCCATCCTTCTTATCCGCCAAATACTTGGGGCAGTTCCGCTTCCAGTGACCAGTCCCTTTGCAGTATAAGCACTTTGTCTCAGGCTTAGGACCAGACTTGGGCTTCTTCACTTGAGCAGCAACTTGCTTGCCATTCTTCTTGAAGTTCCCCTTCTTCCCTTTGCCCTTTTCTTGAAACTAGTGGTCTTGTCTACCATCAACACTTGATGTTTTTCTTGATTTCTACCTTCGTCGATTTCAGCATCACGAAGAGCTTGGGAATCATTTCCGTTATCCCTTGCATATTATAGTTCATCACAAAGTTCTACTAACTTGGTGATGGTGACTAGAGAATTCTGTCAATCACTATCTTATCTGGAAGATTAACTCCCACTTGATTCAGGCGATTGTAGTACCCAGACAATCTGAGCACATGCTCACTGCTTGAGCTAATCTCCTCCATCTTTTTAGCTATAGAACTTGTTGGAGACTTCATATCTCTCAACTCGGGTATTTGCTTCAAATATTAACTTCAACTCCTGGAACATCTCATATGGTCCATGACGTTCAAAACGTCTTTGAAGTCCCGATTCTAAGCCGTTAAGCATGGTGCACTAAACTATCAAGTAGTCATCATACTGAGCTAGCCAAACGTTCATAACGTCTGCTTCTGCTCCTGCAATAGGACTGTCACCTAGCGGTGCATCAAGGACAAAATTCTTCTGTGCAGCAATGAGGATAATCCTCAGATCACGGATCCAATCCGCATCATTGCTACTAACATCTTTCAACTTAGTTTTCTCTAGGAACATATCAAAAATAAAACACGGGAGCTAAACGCGAGCAATTGATCTACAACATATATATGCTAATACTACCAGGACTAAGTTCATGATAAATTAAAGTTCAATTAATCATATTACTTAAGAACTCCCACTTAGATAGACATACCTCTAATCTTCTAAGTGATCACGTGATCCATATCAACTAAACCATGTCCGATCATCACGTGAGATGGAGTAGTTTCAACGGTGAACATCACTATGTCGAATATCTACTATATGATTCACGCTCGACCTTTCGGTCTCTGTGTTCCAAGGATATATCTTTTATATGCTAGGCTCATCAAGTTTAACCTGAGTATTCCGCGTGTGCAACTGTTTTGCACCCGTTGTATTTGAACGTAGAGCCTATCACACCCGATCATCACGTGGTGTCTCAGCATGAAGAACTTTCGCAACGGTACATACTCAGGGAGAACACTTATACCTTGATAATTTAGTGAGAGATCATCTTATAATGCTACCGTCAATCAAAGCAAAATAAGATGCATAAAAGATAAACATCACATGCAATCACTATAAGTGATATGATATGGCCATCACCATCTTGTGCTTGTGATCTCCATCTCCGAAGCACCTCCATGTTCACCATCATCACCGGCGCGACACCTTGATCTCCATCATAGCATCGTTGTCGTCTCACCAATCTTATGCTTCTACGACTATCGCTACCGCTTAGTGATAAAGTAAAGCATTACAGGGCGATTGCATTCCATACAATAAAGCGACAACCATATGGCTCCTGCTAGTTGCCGATAACTCAGTTACAAAACATGATCATCTCATACAATAAAATTTAGCATCATGTCTTGACCATATCACATCACAACATGCCCTGCAAAAACAAGTTAGACGTCCTCTACTTTGTTGTTGCAAGTTTTATGTGGCTGCTATGGGCTTAGCAAGAACCGTTCTTACCTACGCATCAAAACCACAACGATAGTTTGTCAAGTTGGTGCTATTTTAACCTTCGCAAGGACCGGGCGTAGCCACACTCGGTTCAACTAAAGTTGGAGAAACTGACACCCGCCAGCCACCTGTGTGCAAATCACGTCGATAGAACCAGTCTCGCGTAAGCGTACGAGTAATGTCGGTCCGGGCCGCTTCATCCAACAATACCACCGAACCAAAGTATGACATGCTGGTAAGCAGTATGACTTGTATTGCCCACAACTCACTTGTGTTCTACTCGTGCATATGACATCTACGCATAAAACCTGGCTCTGATACCGCTGATGGGGAACGCAGTAATTTCAAAAAAAATTCCTACGCACACGCAAGATCATGGTGATGCATAGCAACGAGAGGGGAGAGTGTTGTCCACGTACCCTCGTAGACCGAAAGCGGAAGCGTTAGCACAACGCGGTTGATGTAGTCGTACGTCTTCATGATCTGACCGATCAAGTACCGAACATATGACACCTCCGAGTTCAGCACACGTTCAGCCCGATGACGTCCCTCGAACTCCGATCCAGTCGAGTGTTGAGGGAGAGTTTTGTCAGCACGACGGCATGGTGACGATGTTGATGTTTTACCGATGCAGGGCTTCGCCTAAGCACCGCTACAGTAATATCGAGGTGGAATATGGTGGAGGGGGGCACCGCACACGGCTAAGAGATCAACGATCAATTGTTGTGTCTCTAGGGTGCCCCCTTTCCCCCGTATATAAAGGAGCAAGGGGGGTGCGGCCGGCCATAGGAGGAGGCGCGCCGGAGGAGTCCTACTCCCACTGGGAGTAGGACTCCCCCCCTTTTCCTACTTGGATTACGACTTGGGAGGGGGAAGGAGTGGAGGAGAAGGAAGGAAGGGGGGGCGCCGCCCCCCTCTCCTTGTCCTATTCGGACTAGGGGAGGGGCGCGCGGCCAGCCCTTGCCTGCTCTCCTCTCTTCCACCTAGGCCCACTAAGGCCCATTAAGTTCCCGGGGGTTCCGGTAACCTCTCCGGTACTCCGGTAAAATCACATTTTCACGCGGACCACTTCCGCTATCCAAACATAGGCTTCCAATATATAAATATTCATGTCTCGACCATTTCGAGACTCCTCGTCATGTCCGTGATCACATCCGGGACTCCGAACAACCTTCGGTACATCAAAACATATAAACTCATAATATAACTATCATCGCAACGTTAAGCGTGCGGACCATACGGGTTCGAGAACTATGTAGACATGACCGAGACACGTCTCCGGTCAATAACCAATAGCGGAACCTGGATGCTCATATTGGCTCCTACATATTCTGCGAAGATCTTTATTGGTCAGACCACATAACAACATACGTTGTTCCCTTTGTCATCGGTATGTTACTTGCCCGAGATTCGATCGTCGGTATCTCAATGCCTAGTTCTATCTCGTTACCGTCAAGTCTCTTTACTCGTTTCGTAATACATCATCCTGCTACTAACTCATTAGTTGCAATGCTTGCAAGGCTTAAGTGATGTGCATTACTGAGAGGGCCCAGAGATACCTCTCCGACAATTGGAGTGACAAATCCTAATCTCGAAATACGCCAATCCAACATGTACCTTTGGATACACCTGTAGAGCTCCATTATAATCACCCAGTTACGTTGTGACGTTTGGTAGCACACAAAGTGTTCCTCCGGCAAACGGGAGTTGCATAATCTCATAGTCATAGGAACATGTATAAGTCATGAAGAAAGCAATAGCAACATACTAAACGATCGGGTGCTAAGCTAACAGAATGGGTCATGTCAATCACATCATTCTCCTAATGATGTTATACCGTTAATCAAATGACAACTCATGTCTATGGCTAGGAAACATAACCATCTTTGATCAATAAGCTAGTCAAGTAGAGGCATACTAGTGACACTCTGTTTGTCTATGTATTCACACATGTATTATATTTCCGGTTAATACAATTCTAGCATGAATAATAAACATTTATCATGATATAAGGAAATAAATAATAACTTTATTATTGCCTCTAGGGCATATTTCCTTCAGAAGCCTGGCGAGGGTGTCGGCCACGGCCTACCTAAACACTCAAGTCTCTAGTCCAGGTTTATCGCCTATTCAGGTTCCATCCACAGGGAGTCCGGCTGAAGTTTCCACATACGGCCCCGAACGATGTGAGCAGGGTTCCTGAGACACCAAACGGGCGCCCGGTACACCGTGCCACGTGCCTACCGCATCACATCCCACCCCTCGGGTCAGCGCTGCGCACGGCCTCCAGCATACTACAAACACCAGAAACTACTTGCAACTCCTGGACAGAGGACCAGGGTGGTTAAGACGCCGAGAAAGTCAATTAAGGATCCCAATGTGTGGTAGTAGCTGTTCATGGATCACAAACACAAAACTCACTTCCTGAGGACGGTTTCAATGAGACAACCCACCATGTACTCCTACATGGCCTCTCACCGCTACCTTTACCAAATCATTTTCACACACTTAGCTCACGCACAGTAGGACATGTTCATCACCACTCCAATTCATTCCCGATGAATCAGACCCGACTCAACTCTAAGCAGTAGCAGGCATAACAAACAAGCATAAATGAGTAGGCACATCAGGGCTCAAAAAACTCCTACTCATGCTAGTGGGTTTCATCTATTTACTGTGGCAATGACAGGTCATGCAGAGGAAAAGGGGTTCAGCTACCGCAACATGTAACAGTTGAATCCATGTTTTCCTAATGCAGTAAAAGAGAGTAGGAGCGAGAGAGTGGGATTGTATCGGAATGAACAAGGGGGTTTTGCTTGCATGGCACTTCTAAAGATAGCATTGAGTCTTCATCAGTGTTAACGATCACAATGTTGGAACAACGTCTATCGAGGGGGGAACAACACCGGCAACAGAGAGGAAACACAATCAATGCAATGCAACAATATGATGCATGAATGTGACATGGCAATATACAGTGATTTGAGCTAATGCAGCTAGCAACGATTTAAATGGAGTTGGTTTGAACACTAGATTCAAATTTGAACTCCACATGAGGCATTCCAAATACCATTAATTCAAATTGTCATATACAGTGGCTGTAAGTTGCTCAAACATGCATGACAATGCCATAAACAGATTCTTCATATTTTTCTGATCATTTTTCATATATAATTTATTTCATTCTGAGCTACGGTTGATTTTCTATGATTTTTAGAAGTTTTAACTATTTTCTGAAATAAATAAATCATTTAGGTTTATTTAAAATCCAGAAAAGGGTTTATTGCGTTAGCACTACATCATGCTGACCTCAGCAGGTCAACAGTCCCGGTCCGGCTCAAACCTGACCTGCGGGACCCATTGGTCAGTGACTCAGAGCTGGGTTGGGTGGATGATAGTTGGGACCGATCAACGCTGACTTGGTCAAAGTCAAAGCTGACACGTGGGGTCCGCAAGATTAGCACTAATCTAAACAGAAATTAAACTAACCTAAAAAGAAATAAAACCGGGGTTAATTCGGCGTGGGGCCCATCCGTCATTGACATGGGATTAGCTAATGGCGTCATTAGAGCTAATTATACCGGGGTTAGGCCGGCGGCTAATCGCCGGCGACGCCAGGCGCGGTGGAGGGCATCGGTATCGCCGCTCCGACGACAAAATGGATGGCCGAGACCATCCGCACGGAGCTAGGAGTGTCTCGCGTCTTTCTGTGCGATCAGGACAGGCTGAGACGGCCCGAGCTCGCCGGAGCGAAGCTCGCGGCGGTGGCCGTAGTTCGGGTGAGGTCGGGGTTGGTGCTACGGTGCACGGGAGGGTGAATGAGTGTGTGCGTTAGGCTCCTGGGGCTTCCTGAGCACGGTGACACGCTCTGTTGTGAGCTTGCGCGGCTGTGGCCATGGCGTACGGCGGCGAGATGCTTCGGTCACGGTTGGGGATCAAGGCTAGAGCACGCGCGGAAGTGAGAGGACAGGGGGGAACAAAGGAGGAGCTCACGGCGATCTCGCAGAGCAGCTCAATGGGCTCGAGGAAGCTTTGGTTGCCGCGAGTTCGACGTCGGCGATCCACGGCGGCCGAGGCCGAAGACGACGATGGTGGCAATGAAGCAGGGCCTCCGGCGTCGTGTAGCTCGGTGGAGAGGACGAGGAAGACGTGGCGGTACTTCTAGGCTGCTTGAGAGAATGAGGGGGGAGGCGATGGCCGCTGTGGTGCTCGTCGGCGGTGGCGGGCACGTTCGGTGAGGAGAACAGAGGAGGGGGAGAGCGTTTGGGGGGAGATAGAGGGAGAGCCAGACGGCTCTGGGGGTCGTGTGCCGTCGTCCAGACGCGTCGAGGAGGATCCAGGCAGGCAGGGAGGGAGGGAGAAGGTGGCTGCGGCGTGTGGCTGCGCGCGTCGGGCACGCGCCCTCGCCTACTAGCGCGAGGAGGAAGGCGACAGGAGAGTGCCTGGTGGGCTGGGCCACCAGGTAGGCTTAGGTAAGTTTCTGCTCTATTTTACTTTTCTTCTGTTTTCTATTTTTCTCTGGTTTGTTTTGATTTGATCTATATACCAAATCAATTTGAAACTTCATGAAAATAGTTGTGTAAGCTAAGTGGTCTTATCCAAAGCCACACAACAATTTTCAGAATTATTGAACATATATTTATTATATAATAAATATATATCCAAATCAAATATTTATTCGATTAATTCAAAGGCCCAAAATAATTGTTTCTGAGATTCTAAAAATATTGGTTTGAATTTTATCCCTTGCCAATATTTCCAGAGATTCACAGGAACATTTTCTTGGACTTATTTGAAGCAATTTTTATCTTGGTCATTTTCAGAAATGATTTCTGATGCTTTCACATGTCCCCAATTCAAATTTGTTGAAATTTAAACATGATGCACACATGACCAGCTAGTCTAGGTCATACCAGAACTAGGGATGTGACAATTATATCTCAGTCCCGAAGATATGCAAGAGGCAAAGAAATCTATGAAGGAAAAAGGTATTAAAGCTGAGGATGTTAAAAATTTACCTCCTATTGAAGAAATACATGGTCTTAATACACCACCACTGCCTAAGGTGGTAGAGGTAAATTCTCTTATGAAGTTTAATGAAAATGATAATCCTCACCATATGCATCCTAGTCAATGCCTTTATGAGTTTGAAAACTACATTAGAAAACAATATCACTTCAATGCAAATGTTATGAAACAATTGAAATACAACTCTGATATGATTGCTCGCTTGAGTGACTTGTTATTTAGAATTTCAAATGATGTTAGAGGTGTTGGAAAACATGCTTCTATGGTACAAACCTAGTTAGAACAAGTTGCTAAATCACTAAGAGAATTGCTTGATGAAATGAATCATTATATGCATGACTTTGCTGTTAGAGTTGCAACTAGAGGAGGTAAAATGACTCAGGAACCACTTTATCCTGAGGGACACCCAAAAAGAATTCAACAAGATTCACAAAGAAACAACACTAGTGCACCTAGTCCTTCTAAAAACAAAAAGAAGAAGAAAAATGATAGGACTTTGCATGCTTATAGTGAACCATAAATAGAGAAACCTCTTGATAATGAAAATGAAACTTTTATCTCTGATGCTGAAACTCAATCTGGTAGTGAACATCCACCTAGTGATAATGAAAAAGATAATGTTGATGTTCATGAAGATGCTCAACCAAATGAAAAAGAACCAGATAATGATATTGAGATAGAACCACCTGTTGATCTTGATAACCCACAACCTAAGAATAAAAGGTATGATAAAAGAGACTTTGTGGCTAGGAAACACGGTAAAGAAAGAGAACCATGGGTTTGAAAACCTATCCATTTTCCACCCAAGTCAACTAAAAAGAATGATGATGAAGAATTTGAACGCTTTGCTGAAATGCTGAGGCCAGTCTTTTTTGCGTACTCGCTTGACTGATATCTTGAAAATACCTCCTTATGCAAAGTATATGAAAGACATCATCACTAATAAGAGAAAAATACCGGAAGCTGAAATCTCCACTATGCTTGCTAATTATATTTTTAAAGATGGAGTACCTAAAAAACTTGGAGATCCGGGTATACCAACTATACCTTGCTCTATCAAAAAGAATTATGTGAAAACTGCTTTGTGTGATTTAGGAGCTGGTGTTAGTGTTATGCCTTTCTCTTTATATAAAAGATTTGACTTGAATAAACTCACACCTATTGAAATATTTTTGCAAATGGCTGACAAGTCAACTGCCATACGTATCAATATCTGTGAGGATGTGCCCGTTGCTGTTGCTAATGTTACTATTTTAACTGACTTTGTTATACTTGAGATGCCCGAGGATGACAACATGTCAATTATCCTTGGTAGACCCTTCTTGAATACTGCAGGGGCTGTTATTGATTGCAATAAAAGCAAGGTCACTTTTCATATTAATGGTAATGAGCATACGGTGCACTTTCCTGTCACGACCGGTTTTCCAATAAAAATATTTATTGAGAAACCAATCTTTAGAATCCAGTTTGAGATAAAAACCTCCTCACTGGTAGACAAACTTTTGATACAATAAGCCAGTAGCATCAAATATAATACAGGGTTGAGCTGATAATGCTCAACAATTTATTACAAGCGTGCCAATAATTATACATAAAGGCGGTTATGACACAAGGGAGTGGTGGCATACTACTGACTCGCAAATATGGTAGTGGTGGAGTAACACAGTGGGGAGTGGATATCTGACTCTCAAACTATCATCCCATCGAGCGTCGAGGTGAGGCTTGATGAATTTATTTGGGTTGCGGAAGCGGGTATAAAACAGTGACCAAGTCTAGGGTCGCACGAGACTGACTGGGACTCCTCTAGGCGTCGGATTCGCTATCGAACTCTTCATCCATGAGATCACCTTCGTCAGCATCTGGCCAAATCAACAAGCCAGTGAGTACTTTGAAAGTACTCGCAAGACAGTTCGGACGTAAGATATAACAAATGCATGCATGAGTGCGTCACGATTAAATTACCAATGCACATTCAAAGTAATATTAGGCAGAGTAAGTAAAAAGGGAAACAGCGGTAGTCCGCCTGGAATCCCAACAGTAAAGTAATGGAAAAACAATCGAGTGTCTAGAGCGACGCCACGAAGGTAAACTAATAAAAGAAAGAAAATTCATGCCACAGTCGGGCGTCTTAGCGACACCACATAAAGGGCTTTCAAAGAAATGCCACAGTCGGGCGTCTAAGCGACACCACATAAAGGGCTTTAAAAGAAATGCCACAGTCGGGCGTCTGAACAACACCACATAAAGGGCTTTAAAAGGAATGCCACAGTCGGGCGTCTGAGCGACACCACATAAAGGGCTTTAAAAGAAATGCCACAGTCGGGCGTCTGAGCGACACCACATAAAGGGCTTTAAAAGAAATGCCACAGTCGGGCGTCTGAGCGACACCACGTAAAGGGCTTTAAAAGAAATGCCACAGTCGGGCGTCTGAGCGACACCACATAAAGGGCTTTAAAAGAAATGCCACAGTCGGGCGTCTGAGCGACACCACATAAAGGGCTTTAACTGATAAAGATATAATATTCATAATAAATATATTCAACTCATGAAATTAAACGGGTTAGTCCATCCTCAAGAACAAACATTTAACTGATCTTAGTGCTCATGGTCCCACCGGATGATCTGTCACCAAAACTGGCACATGTCAGTTAGCACGAAACTTGGATACAGATAAGATGATTTTAGGATATATGACTCTGCAGAGTTTGTACAAAATTTCTCACAGTTAACGGATTTCCGTAGTCACAAGGACTAGTTCCGTTTACGGTATTTCAGAAGGAAACACAGCTAAGCAGTACACACCCATCCAACCTCTCGATGCCAGGAATCACCCTCGACATCGTCCAAGAAAAACTTTTGAGATGGGGAGATCACAACCTCGAATAGCATGGGATCAAATTTATATACGCGCGCTCTAAGGGGTGCCCCCTCTCGGTCCCAACCGAAAACACCCATGCCCCCTGACCGGATGACTGGCTTTAATCCAGGGCCATGGAACCATCATCCCGGCCTCTCCTTTTTGGTGTGTACCAGGAAAGCGGTTTGCGACTTACTAAACCATATCCCTTTCGGGAAACATGTGGTAGTACAGGGAGGGGAAATGGATACGAGCCCAACCGATACGGGTTGGTACTGTAGTAACCTGCATGGCATAAGACTAGCATGCTACCACACTGCCATCTTACCCATCTTCATGCCAACACATGGCCTTGCATACTCACATCCAACAAGGTATGGATCATCGAACTTACTTGTCTCAACAATGCATAATATACAGTTCATCGGTATGCTCCACAACATGCCATGAAACTAACTAAATGCAAAACATGCCAAGACACTCATCATATCAAAAGTTCAAACATGCTTGCCTGGTTCGGAGTAGTCGGAGTCTAACTCGGTGAAGTTCGCGGTCCCGTCACCTCCTTCGGTATCTACGGTATAAAGAGAATATACGCGCTATCGTGAATACCGAGAGGTGCACAAAAATTATTCCAAATAATCTTCAAATAAATCTGATAAAAAACTAGACAAATTTTTGAAGAGAACAGAAAAAGAATCACTCAAAAATATGTTTCTGCTAAAAAGTTATAAAGGTATTTGCCTAGGGACCCGTCTGTAATGAAACAGAAACTTCCTAGGGTCTTATTTATAAAAACAGAAAACGTTTCAGTCTCAAATACGCCGGCCTAGAAGAGAAGACGTATTCTGCCCGAATACGCTTTCAGAAAACGATTCGAAAAAAGAGAGGAACCTGACGGGGCGGTCCCACCCGTCGGGTTTGAAAACCGAAGCAGGGCTTTTGGCGCCAGAGGGCCGCGGCGATCGCCGGCGGCGATCCACGGCGAGGCAAAGGGATCGAAGGTTACCTCCGTGCTCACGGTGCTGTTCCGCGTTGGGTGGTGGTCGAGGTGGTCGCCGGCGTGCACCGTGTCGATGGTGGCCCTTGCTCCGGCGGACGGCGTTTCGGACGAGGGTGAAGCTCGCCGGAGAGGGCTGCAAAGATCAAATTGAGGAGGTGGTCAAGTATCTGGTAGCGAGAGGTGGTGCTTGACGGAGTTTGGGCACCGGAGATGACCTCACCGCAGTGAATCAAGCTGGAGCCCGAGGTGGACGGAGGTGGCCGGAGTCGAGGAAGGAGGGCTCCTCGAGGCCCCTCCAGTGGCCAGGCGGGGTGTGGTGAGGTGGTGGAGCCGTGCGGGAGTGAGAGCGGGCTCGGGGGCGCTATATATAGCCACCCCGAGGCGGTTGCCGAGAACGGGTTCTCCGGCAAGAGATTACGGCGGCGCAGGGCTTGGTCGGGAGGGTTTAGGAGTTGAGCGCCGTCGTGGAGGTCCACTGAGTCTGTTTAGGTGCCAACGGCGTCGGGTTTTGCTTGCTGAGGTGGAGTTCAACGGAACGGAGCGCGCGGACCCGTCGGCGGCAGAGAGCATGCGCTGTGCACGCCGCGCCACGGTGACCGTGCTGCATGCGTGCGCTGGCGTGGAGAGGGCCACGCGGAGCCACCAGGGAGCTTGGGCGGCGTTGAACGGCGTTGCGCCGCCGTTCTGCTTCCTGCCAGCCATTACGGCGGTTCAGCCGCCGCAAGACACGCCGGCGCAGGCGGGCCAGGGCACCACCGACACCAGGAAGGCGCCAAGCGCGCGTGCGGGGCTCCGGACAAGCAGCTAGGCGGCGAGCAACGTGCCAAGGGGCACTGTGATCTCGTGACTGCACTTAACTGACGAAGATCGGCACTGAAAGCCTGAATTTAACTGAATTTGAACTGAAACAGTGCATGCAAGGTGTTCGACAGAATGTTTCTGGCTTGTAGGAATTTTCCTTGGGCTGATTCTTGGCAGAGTGACTTCTCATTGCTCCAGTAGGCTGCCTGATTTTTGGTGGAATTTTTGGAGAAGTGTAGATATGAATTTCACCAAATTTGATAAATCTGGTCCAAACTTGCAGGGAGTGTAAGTTGAAATATTTGAAAAGAAGATGAGTGGATCAAGATGGTTCTGGGTTGTGGGTACAAAGGACTATCCAGAAGAGTTGGTTTGAGGTCCAGATACAAAAGCTATAGGGTACTTGCTTTGTAAATGGGTCAGGCTCAACTAAAGATCAGAAAAGAATTGAGAGGTGAAATAATCAAAATAAAATCCAAAACTTGTTTGGATGAGTTGGGACAGGGAACTTGGGTTGTTAACAAGGAGGAGAGGAGGTTTTGGAGTGGTTCGCTTCATGAGCAAAAATACAAGGTCATGGGTGGTTATCAAAAGAATTGAAGATCCCAAATTTTCATAGAGTTTTCTTTTCAAAAAGAAAAGATTGAACTCCCAAAAATAATTTGAGAAGAGAACCAATCAGAGGAGAAGTTTTAAAAAGGTTAAACCCAAAGTTTGAAGAAGATAACAGAAATAACAATCCTAGCCAAAGAAAAAGATTTTTAAAAGGATTTTTTTTCAAAATTTTTTTATTAAAGGTCTCAATCCACAAAAGAAAAACCAGCAAGGTTTTTGCTAAAACCAAATAAAATTTTTGGAGTGTCACAACACCTAACCCCTTAGGAAAAATCTCGTCCCCGAGATTTCAGCTGTCCCTCAAATAAGTGCGGATGCTCTGCTCGAAGAAAATCCTCTCTTTCCCAAGTTGCTTCGTTGTCAGTGTGATTGCTCCACTGAACTCTGAAAAATTTAATGGTCTTTTGTCGGGTCCTCCTTTCAGACTCCTCTAGTATCTTGACTGGATGTTCCCGATAAGTGAGGTCTTGTTGCACGTCAATGTTCTCATGGGATACTTGTTTTTCTGGGTTGCTTATGCACTTCCTTAACTACGAAACATGGAACACGTTGTGGATATCTGATAGTTCCTTAGGTAAGTCTAGTTGGTAGGCGACCGTGCCTCTTCGTGCCAATATACAGAATGCTCCGATAAATCTTGGCGCTAGTTTTCCTTTTATCTTGAATCGTTGTAATCCCCTCATAGGGGATACTCGTAGGTACACAAACTCTCCGGGTTCGAAGCTGACCCTACGATGCTTCTGATCGTAATAAATCTTCTGTCGGCTCTGGGCGGTCTTGAGCCTATCCCTGATTAGCTTGACTTTCTCCTCGGCTTCTCTAAGCATGTCTGGTCCGAAGATGCGGCTGTCTCCGGTTTCTGACCAATTCAACGGGGTACGACATCTTCGTCCATACAAAGCCTCAAATGGTGCCATTTGCAGGCTGGCCTGGTAACTGTTGTTGTATGCGAACTCGGCATATGGCAGACTTTCTTCCCAACTTGTTCCATATGTGAGGACACATGCTCTCAGCATGTCTTCTAAGATCTGGTTTATGCGTTCCGTTTGCCCATCTGTATGGGGGTGGTAAGCTGTACTGAAGGCTAGCTGAGTTCCCAGTGCCTGTTGTAAGTGATCCCAAAATCTCGAAACGAACTGAGTGCCCCTGTCGGATAATATAGTCCTTGGGACACCGTGTAGACAAACTATGCGGGAGAGGTAAATCCTGGCAAGCTTCTGAGTGGTGTGGGTTGTCTTTACTGGAATAAAATGTGCTACCTTGGTTAACCTGTCGGTGATGACCCATATAGCATCATTCCCGTGTCGTGACCGAGGTAGTCCGACAATGAAATCCATCCCTATTTCATCCCATTTCCACTCAGGTATTTTGTTTGGTTGCAGTAATCCGGCTGGTCTCTGATGTTCAGCTTTTATGCGTTGACATGAGTCGCAACATGCAATGAAGGTAGCTATGTCCCTCTTCATACCGTGCCACCAAAATCTTTCTTGAATATCTTAATACATTTTGGTCCCTCCAGGGTGAATTGAATATGGGGCGGTGTGGGCTTCAGCCAAAATTTGCTGTTTAAGATCTTCTATGTTTGGTACGCAGAGTCTTTCCCCGTACCATAGTATTCCTCCATTGTCTACGACGAATTCTGAGGCTTTGCCCTTACTCACCTTTCTTTTTATACCTTCTATACTGGGATGACCCGGCTGAGCTTCTTTAATTTTCTCCACAAGGTCGGGTTGTATCTCCAAATTTGATATGGTGCCTTCTGCTACCATCAATAAGTTAAGTCTGGTAAATTCTTGTTGGAATTCGGGTCTCAAGCCGTGCAGACTGCTTTCGTTGGAGCTGGGGTTCCGACTAAGAGCATCGGCCACCACATTTGCTTTACCTGGATGGTAGTGGATACCGACATCATAATCCTTTACTAATTCCAACCAGCGCCTTTGCCGTAAATTTAATTCTGGCTGCGTGAAAATGTATTTGAGACTTTTGTGGTCTGTATATATTTCACATCGATTTCCAAGTAAGAAATGCCTCCATTCCTTAAGTGCATGGATGACTGCTGCCATCTCCAAGTCATGAGTGGGATAATTTTCCTCATGCTTGCGAAGATGCCTTGAAGCGTAGGCGACAACCTTGCCTTCTTGCATCAATACACATCCAAGACCTTTCCTGGACGCGTCACAATATACTTCAAAATTCTTGTGTATGTCTGGCACAACTAATACTGGTGCTGTTGTTAACTTCCTCTTTAGCTCTTGGAAACTTTTCTCGCAGGCCTCTGTCCATTCAAACTTCTTTTCCTTCTTGAGTAACTGGGTCATAGGTTTGGCTATGGTGGAGAATCCTTCAATAAATCTGCGGTAATATCCTGCCATTCCCAAGAAACTTCGTATGTCTGTTACACTGGTTGGTGACTTCCAGCCAAGTACGGCCTTTACTTTCTCCGGGTCCACGGCGATACCGTCTTGGGTTAGCACGTGGCCTAGAAAGCCTACTTGCCTTAACCAAAATTCACACTTGCTGAACTTGGCGTACAATTGGTGTTTCCTGAGTTCTCCTAGTACAATTCTGAGATGTTCAGCGTGCTCTTCTAGTGTTTTGGAGTATACTAGAATATCGTCGATGAATACCACAACGAACTTGTTCATAAACTTCATAAATACTTTGTTCATGAGGTGAACAAAATATGCAGGAGCATTTGTTAATCCAAAAGGCATTACTGTGAACTCATACAGTCCATATCTGGAGGTGAATGCTGTCTTGGGGATATCTTCTGTTCATACCTTTAATTGATGGTATCCTGACCTTAGGTCAATTTTTGAGAATACCTTGGCCTTAGCGAGCTGATCGAATAAATCATTTATTCTTGGCATCGGGTATTTGTTCTTGACCGTGACCATGTTGAGTGCTCGGTAGTCAATACACAATCGCAGTGTTCCATCTTTCTTTTTGGCAAATAAAATTGGTGATCCCCATGGTGAGGAACTGGCTCGAATGTATCCTTTGTCAAGCAATTCCTTTATTTGTTTCTGCAGTTCAACCAACTCGGACGGTGCCATTCTGTATGGTTTCTTGTATATGGGGGTGGTCCCTGGTGCAAGCTCAATGCTGAATTCTATCTCTCGGTCTGGTGGCATGCCTGGTAGCTCATCGGGGAATACGTCTGGAAATTCACATACTACTGGAACATTGCTCAGCTCAGAAACATCTACCTTATTCAGTCTTGGTTGCCTGGGTATTTTCCTTTCCTTGGCGGATACCCTTATCGTCTTCCCGAGGTGATGCGTGAGTATTACGGTCCGGTTGAAACAGTCAATGAAATCTTTATTTGTGGTTAGCCAATCCATCCCAAGGATGTCATCTAGTCCCTTATTTTCCAACACAATAAGGTTTGCGTAAAATTTCAGCCCTTCGAACTCAATAATCACATCCTGACAGTAGTTCTGAGTAACTTGCTGAATCCCAGGGGACTTGATGATCATGGATTTCTCCAAAGGAAGCATCGAAAAATTATTTTGCAAAGCAAAACTTTTCGAAACAAAAGAGTGAGAAGCTCCAGAATCAAACAAAACCATTGCAGGTATTGTGTTGACAGGAAACGTACCGAGTACGATATCCGGAGCATTTTGTGCCTCCTCTTTGGTTACGTGGTTCAGATGACCCTTCCTGTGGTTGTTGTTGGGATTGAAATTGTTTCGCTTGGGCGCTGAATTGTTGTTGCCGTTGTTCGGCTTTGGTGCTGAGTTTCTAGGCTTGGGACATTGCTTGGCATAGTGTCCTTCCTCTCCGCAGGCGTAACAAGTAACGCCGGGGCGATATGTGAACTCCTTGTCCCTTGCATGAAAATTCTTGATTGGGCGTGAGACGTTGGACGGGGATTTGTGTGTCCCGTCCTTTTTGAAATCTGTCTTGCTTCGGTGATTGCGAGCCTGGTTAGTCTGGTCCCTTTTTCGCTTGCGGATATCTTCCAAACTGCGTCTTTCATTTTCCAGAGTAATGGCTTTATCCACCAACGTCTTAAAATCTGGGAAAGTGTGTATGACCAGTTGGCATTTAAGCGCGGGCGCTAGGCCGTAAAGGAGTTTCTCCATTTTCTTGCTTTCAGTCATACGTTCTTCGTTTGCATAGCGAGACAATAGAGTAAACTGATTGTTGTAATCAGATACTGTCATGTTCCGTTGTTTGAGGTCATCGAACTCCCTCTTCTTGATTTTCATAATACTTTTAGGAATATGTGCGCCACAGAAGCCTTCCTTGAAATCATCCCAGGTTATATCATTTTCGTTGGGATGCATATGCAGGAAATTCTCCCACCAGGATGCGGCTGCTCCCGTGAGATAATGCGGTGCGTACAGTACTTTTTCTGGGTCTGAGCATTTTGCAATAATTAACTTTCTCTCCATATCACGAAGCCAGTCTTCGGCCTCAAGTGGCTTGTCAGTGTGAGAAAATGTCTGGGGACGTGTCTTCTGTAGTTCGGATAATTTAGAATGCTGTTGATACTGTCCATGGTGATTTCCCATGTTGATGACTTGGTTCATCATTTCACGATGTTGTTGCTGACTTTGTTCATAAAGGTGGCACATTTGAGATAGTGCCGTCTCACTACCCTGTTGACTTGATTGACCTTGGGTGAAATTGTTGCCTGGTTGATTGTCATAAAATTGGTTCGACTGCCCTTGTGCAAAATTTTTGTCTGCTTGAGTGCCATAATTTTCCTCTGGCGGAGCTGGCATGGAGCGAGTCCATGGACGAGACATTTTTCACTCTGGGGATATATATTGCGAAGCCCATAAGTAAACGAAAATAAATCCATAAAAGCACAAGGTTGGCAGAGAAACCAAATAGCCAAGATTACTAGGGAAAACCATTTAATTTGCGCACGGAGAAAGACTGCTCATTACGTATCTTACACACGGGCGATAATTATACAATACATCACTCAGGATATGCGTACATCATCCTGACATGTTATTTAGGCTAGTGCACTTCTCCAGATCCTACATGATGCGCAAACAGGCTACTTCCCATATCTTACATGGCGGTACAACGCGCGATGGCTAAGCGTACTTAGTCGGAGAAGTTGATGATGTCCTTGGCCCTGCCAAGGGTGAGGCGTAGCGAGGCTGGAGACTCAACTTCCTCCTCGCTAATGGGCTCCATACGAGTAGTGCTGCGCCGAGTAGATGGAGCGGGTGCCAGGGGTGGAATAACACGAATAGGAGTCGGCGTGAGGGGCGGTGCAGTGCGCGCTGGAGTGGGCGCAATGACCTGGTTGAACTCCTCAGTAGAAGGCAGGCGACGAGCAGGTGCATAAGATGCTGATGATGAGGCATAAGTCAGTGGCGCTGCTGTGGGCAGGAGCTCCCTCCTGTTGGCAGCACAGCCATGGACTGAGTCCATGCGGGCGGCCACAAAGTCGTCCACCAAGTTGTCGAAGGCGGCCTCCAGAGCCTGAAGATACTCAATAAGCATCTCAAAGGCCTCGTCTCGTTCTCCTCTGGGGCAGGAGTATGCGTAGTGACATGTGTAAGGCACGTGGCATGGAAGATAGCGGTAACGACGAGCCTTCATCACGGGAAGGACATCCCTGAGGCGAGCTATCGACTCGCGGGCTGCCATCTGGATGGCATGCTTCTCCGTGGGCATGGCTCTTCCCACGAACCGGAAGCGGCGTAACTCACCACGCCCTCCCCTGAATTACACCGAGGCCTGGTGCATAGTCAGACTGTCGTTGACTTTGTGCTGGCAGAGTGAGACGACCGGGCACACAGATGGCCCCATCGCGACCTGAACGACGAAGGATAGAAGCTTGACGAACCCATCGGGCACGTTGGCGAAGGTCTGAGACTCGCAGCTGTTGTCGGCCATCTACAAAAAGTAGGCAAAAATTCTGAAGAGTCAGATCATAAATATATGCTGACTGTCAGAAAAAAGTGTCTACAATTGTAAAAACATAAATGGGCTCTAATATGCTAATAACCGATTAGCGATCGCACCTAGTGGCTTCCTACAGTCAGCCTGGCTCTGGTACCAAGCTTGTCACGACCGGTTTTCCAATAAAAATATTTATTGAGAAACCAATCTTTAGAATCCAGTTTGAGATAAAAACCTCCTCACTGGTATACAAACTTTTGATACAATAAGCCAGTAGCATCAAATATAATACAGGGTTGAGCTGATAATGCTCAACAATTTATTACAAGCGTGCCAATAATTATACATAAAGGTGGTTATGACACAAGGGAGTGGTGGCATACTACTGACTCGCAAATATGGTAGTGGTGGAGTAACACAGTGGGGAGTGGATATGTGACTCTCAAACTATCATCCCATCGAGTGTCGAGGTGAGGCTCGATGAATTTATTTGGGTTGCGGAAGCGGGTATAAAACAGTGACCAAGTCCAGGGTCGCACGAGACTGACTGGGACTCCTCTAGGCGTCGGATTCGCTATCGAACTCTTCATCCATGAGATCACCTTCGTCAGCATCTGGCCCAATCAACAAGCCAGTGAGTACTTTGAAAGTACTCGCAAGACAGTTCGGACGTAAGATATAACAAATGCATGCATGCGTGCGTCACGATTAAATTACCAATGCACATTCAAAGTAATATTAGGCAGAGTGAGTAAAAAGGGAAACGATGGTAGTCCGCCTGGAATCCCAACAGTAAAGTAATGGAAAAACAATCGAGTGTCTAGAGCGACGCCACGAAGGTAAATTAATAAAAGAAAGAAAATTCATGCCACAGTCGAGCATCTTAGCGACACCACGTAAAGGGCTTTAAAAGAAATGCCACAGTCGGGCGTCTAAGCGACACCACATAAAGGGCTTTAAAAGAAATGCCACAGTCGGGCGTCTGAACGACACCACATAAAGGGCTTTAAAAGGAATGCCACAGTCGGGCGTCTGAGCGACACCACATAAAGGGCTTTAAAAGAAATGCCACAGTCGGGCGTCTGAGCGACACCACATAAAGGGCTTTAAAAGAAATGCCACAGTCGGGCGTCTGAGCGAGACCACATAAAGGGCTTTAAAAGAAATGCCACAGTCGGGCGTCTGAGCGACACCACAATAAGGGCTTTAACTGATAAAGAAATAATATTCATAATAAATATATTCAACTCATGAAATTAAACGGGTTAGTCCATCCTCAAGAACAAACATTTAACTGATCTTAGTGCTCATGGTCCCACCGGATGATCTGTCACCAAAACTGGCACATGTCAGTTAGCACGGAATTTGGATACAGATAAGATGATTTGAGGATATATGACTCTGCAGAGTTTGTACAAAATTTCTCACAGTTAACGGATTTCCGTAGTCACAAGGACTAGTTCCGTTTACGGTATTTCAGAAGGAAACACAGCTAACCAGTACACACTCATCCAACCTCTCGATGCCAGTAATCACCCTCGACATCGTCCAAGAAAAACTTTTGAGACGGGGAGATCACAATCTCGAATAGCATGGGATCAAATTTATATACGTGCGCTCTAAGGGGTGCCCCCCTCTCCGTCCCAACCGGAAACACCCATGCCCCCTGATCGGATGACTGGCTTTAATCCAGGGCCATGGAACCATCATCCCGGCCTCTCCTTTTTGGTGTGTACCAGGAAAGCGGTTTGCGACTTACTAAACCATATCCCTTTCGGGAAACATGTGGTAGTACAGGGAGGGGAAATGGATACGAGCCCAACCGATACGGGTTGGTACTGTAGTAACCTGCATGGCATAAGACTAGCATGCTACCACACGGCCATCTTACCCATCTTCATGCCAACACATGGCCTTGCATACTCACATCCAACAAGGTATGGATCATCGAACTTACTTGTCTCAACAATGCATAATATACAGTTCATCGGTATGCTCCACAACATGCCATGAAACTAACTAAATGCAAAACATGCCAAGACACTCATCATATCAAAAGTTCAAACATGCTTGCCTGGTTCGGAGTAGTCGGAGTCTAACTCGGTGAAGTTCGCGGTCCCGTCACCTCCTTCGATATCTACGGTATAAAGAGAATATACGCGCTATCGTGAATACCGAGAGGTGCACAAAAATTATTCCAAATAATCTTCAAATAAATCTGATAAAAAACTAGACAAAATTTTGAAGAGAACAGAAAAAGAATCACTCAAAAATATGTTTCTGCTAAAAATTTATAAAGGTATTTGCCCAGGGACCCATCTGTAATGAAACAGAAACTTCCCAGGGTCTTATTTATAAAAACAGAAAACGTTTCAGTCTCAAATACGCCGGCCCAGAAGAGAAGACGTATTTTGCCCGAATACGCTTTCAGAAAGCGATTCGAAAAAAGAGAGGAACCTGACGGGGCGGTCCCACCCGTCGGGTTTGAAAACCGAAGCAGGGCTTTTGGCGCCAGAGGGCCGCGGCGATCGTTGGCAGCGATCCACGGCGAGGCAAAGGGATCGGAGGTTACCTCCATGCTCACGGTGCTGTTCCGCGTCGGGTGGTGGTCGAGGTGGTCGCCGGCGTGCACCGTGTCGACGGTGGCCCTTGCTCCGGCGGACGGCGTTTCGGACGAGGGTGAAGCTCGCCGGAGAGGGCTGCAAAGATCTAATTGAGGAGATGGTCAAGTATCTGGTAGCTAGAGGTGGTGCTTGACGGAGTTTGGGCACCGGAGATGACCTCACCGCAGTGAATCGAGCTGGAGCCCGAGGCGGACGGAGGTGGCCGGAGTCGAGGAAGGAGGGCTCCTCGAGGCCCCTCCAGTGGCCAGGCGGGGTGTGGTGAGGTGGTGGAGCCGTGCGGGAGTGAGAGCGGGCTCGGGGGCGCTATATATAGCCACCCCGAGGCGGTTGCCGAGAATGGGGTTCTCCGGCAAGAGATTACGGCGGCGCAGGGCTTGGTCAGGAGGGTTTAGGAGTTGAGCGCCGTCGTGGAGGTCCACTGAGTCTGTTTAGGTGCCAACGGCATCGGGTTTTGCTTGCTGAGGTGGAGTTCAACGGAACGGAGCGGCGCGGACCCGTCGGCGGCAGAGAGCGTGCGCTGTGCACGCCGCGCCACGGCGACCGTGCTGCATGCGTGCGCTGGCGTGGAGAGGGCCACGCGGAGCCACCAGGGAGCTTGGGCGGCGCTGAACGGCGTTGCGCCGCCGTTCTGCTTCCTGCCAGCCGTTACGGCGGTTCAGCCGCCGCAAGACACGCCGGCGCAGGCGGGCCAGGGCACCACCGACGCCAGGAAGGCGCCAAGCGCGCGTGCGGGGCTCCGGACAAGCAGCCAGGCGGCGAGCAACGTGCCAAGGGGCACTGTGATCTCGTGACTGCACTTAACTGACGAAGATCGACACTGAAAGCCTGAATTTAACTGAATTTGAACTGAAACAGTGCATGCAAGGTGTTCGACAGAATGTTTCTGGCTTGTAGGAATTTTTCCTTGGGCTGATTTTTGGTAGAGTGACTTCTCATTGTTCCAGTAGGCTGCCTGATTTTTGGTGGAATTTTTGGAGAAGTGTAGATATGAATTTCACCAAATTTGATAAATCTGGTCCAAACTTGCAGGGAGTGTAAGTTGAAATATTTGAAAAGAAGATGAGTGGATCAAGATGGTTCTGGGTTGTGGGTACAAAGGACTAGCCAGAAGAGTTGGTTTGAGGTCCAGATACAAAAGCTATAGGGTACTTGCTTTGTAAATGGGTCAGGCTCAACTAAAGATCAGAAAAGAATTGAGAGGTGAAATAATCAAAATAAAATCCAAAACTTGTTTGGATGAGTTGGGACAGGGAACTTGGGTTGTTAACAAGGAGGAGAGGAGGTTTTGGAGTGGTTCACTTCATGAGCAAAAATACAAGGTCATGGGTGGTTATTAAAAGAATTGAAGATCCCAAATTTTCATAGAGTTTTCTTTTCAAAAAGAAAAGATTGAACTCCCAAAAATAATTTGAGAAGAGAACCAATCAGAGGAGAAGTTTTAAAAAGGTTAAACCCAAAGTTTGAAGAAGATAACAGAAATAACAATCCTAGCCAAAGAAAAAGATTTTTAATAGGATTGTTTTTCAAAAAAAATTTGAAAGGTCTCAATCCACAAAAGAAAAACCAGCAAGGTTTTTGCTAAAACCAAATAAAATTTTTGGAGTGTCGCATTTCCGAAGAAACAATTCCAAGTGAATGGTATTAATGTTATTGAAAAATCTCTGACAATCACTATTGGAAGTGTTCAAATACCTCTACCTACTGTCAAAAAGAAATATGAAATGCTTATTGTCAAGGAGATGCATATCCCATTGAGGTAACTTAGTGATTTACGAAAGTTCTTCGATTTCATGCTAATCGAAAGTAGTTGTTAATAAGACCTGATCAACCTTATTAATGAATCATTTTTGAGTGGTATGAAGTTGATGAATTTAGTAAGCACTACCTTTTGTCCTTAATTTTTATTCTTTGTTTTTATTTGTTAAATAAAATAAAATGCCATGTTTTGTTTGTTTTCTGAATTTCTCGTACAATAAAAAGTGACCCAAAAATAAAAGTTCTCAGAATGCCCTGAAAAATTTATATGATTTTTGCTGAATATTTAAGAATTTTTGGTGTGCATTATGCTTAAGTTCAACCATGGAGTCTTCTAAATTGTACATGTGACAGATCTGGTGGAATGTTGATGATATCCACCAGGGCGCGCCCCCTCTCCTGGCGCGCCCAGGTGGGTTGTATCCACCTAGTGGCCCCGCTGACGACCCCCCTGATACTATAAATTCACATTATTCCAGGAAAACCAGGGAAAAAGAATTATCGCGTCTCATGAGACGGAGCCGCCGCCAAGCCCTGTTCTTCCTCGGGAGGGCAGATCTGGAGTCCGTTTGGGGCTCCGGAGAGGGGGATCTTCGTTCTTCGTCATCACCAACCCATCTCCATCGCCAATTCCATGATGCTCCCCACCGGGAGTGAGTAATTCCTTCGTAGGCTTGCTAGTCGGTGAGGAGTTGGATGAGATTCATCATGTAATCGAGTTAGTTTTGTTAGGGCCCGATCCCTAGTATCCACTATGTTCTTAGATTGGTGTTGCTATGACTTTGATAAGCTTAATGCTTATCACTTTGGGCCCGGCTGCCATGAACTCAGATCTAAACCGTTTATGAATTCATCATTATATCCATGATTTAGATCTGATCTTTTAAGTTATAGTCACCTACTACGTGTTATGATCCGGCAACCCCGGAGTGACAATAACTGGGCCCACTCCCGGTGATGACAGTAGTTTGAGGAGTTCATGTATTCGCTATGTGTTAATGCTTTGTTCCGGTTCTCTATTAGAAGGAGGCCTTAATACCCCTTAGTTTCCAATATGGACCCCGCTGCCACGGGAGGGTAGGACAAAAGATGTCATGCAAGTTCTTTTAATAAAGCACGTATGACTATTTACGGAATACATGCCTACATTATATCGATGAACTAGAGCTAGTGTCGTATCGCCCTAGGTTATAACTGTTACATGATGAATATTATCCAACAAGTCACCGACCCAATGCCTATGAATTTATTTATATTGATCTTGCTGCGTTCCTATTGCTATCATCACTGTTACACCTGCTACAAATTACTGCTATCACTGTTACTGTTACCGTTGCCGCTGTCACTATTATCAGTGACCCACCCGCAAGTCAAAATTGCCTTTGATCATTGCCACATCAACATGCACCAGCTCGAGGCAAACCACCTAGGGGCCTTTTTTGGCCGGTATTGTGTTGTTTAAGGGGGGGGGGGGTAAGGGAACAGAAAAAACATTAGGGGGTTATGTGAACCACCAAGTTTCTTTAGGGTAGTAAAATAAACTTTTTCTTTCTAAAATAATGACTTAACAAGGACAATGCCAACGATTTAAAGACAAACGCCCTCAAATATATTATGCATACTATAGACTTTTCTCTATACTATTTTCATACATATCTCTTCTATTTAACTCTATCTAAAATAGACAATCATGCACTCTAGAAACATCTGAGCTTCGGTACCATGATATTTAACAACACTAAAATAGACTTGCACATATACATATGCTAGCAATTCATCTAATGGCTCAAACTAATCTACCAAGAGATGCTTTTTTCAAATCCAAAGATTTCGTGTTAACCCAAAGATTTTTAAGAGGCGATATCTAAAAACAGAACATACAACATCATTTTTTTCTGAAGAAAATATATGCTTCAAGTTAGTGCAAGTGTATTTCCTATGATCTATGTAAATTTATACCGTTAAATTTTTACGTCTTAATATTTAGCTACATCATTATCATATCATATAATTAGATTTGTTGAGTATGATAGAAAATTATATCGATTATGATTGTATGATGAGAAAACCAGTTGTAAGTAAGTAAAAACATTTAGTATAAATAAATTAAAGACAACATGTTATGTTTTTATAAGTTACTAGTAAGCATGCATGTGCAACACACGTCTCATTAGCATTAAAATTTTAATCTTTAAAACACACATTGACCGGTATAAAAATAAAACCTAATTCAAAGTTAAAACAATAGACGACATGCCTTCAACTATGACTTTTATATCACTTTTATGCATACACATAATTCGTTAAAACAAACATTTGAATTTATTGATAATTTTGTGAGTATTCTAGCTCTCTGCTGAATCCCCGGTCGCTCAACTCTATTATCTACAACCCTCTTCCCACTGTCCAATTAAACGACGTTGTTAGAGTGCTCCCTTCCGGCTTACCCAACCTATCATCTTCGGTTGCCCCATCACCTCCCTTATTTTTTAGCAACACACCTTATTGCAGCACTGCCAAGTCGAAATCCATCTCGTACACTGTATAAATACAAACTATAGTTGTAAATCTAACATTACAGAGAGGAAGTGAGTCAAGTCAAAATGTAGAAGAAATATATATTTAATAGTAGTTAGGGTTTAGTGTTGCCGCAGTTGCAAGATCTATATTCCCCACCAGTGACACTAATTCAGTTATTAACATAGTATGACATAGACTTAGAATTATTTCATCACAATTAATTAATTTGAGTAATAATTAGTTTTCTATGATAGCAATCATGCATGTTCAATGCACGTCTCACATAATATTAGTTAATTGAAATATTTTTTTAGAACATTGCAAAGTAAACAGATGAATTAAACTAATATAACAAAATCATCTGAACTTGAAAATGACTGCAAATAAATTTTTTCTTAAAGTTGTCAGGAAATCATTACGAATACATTGGTTCATGTGCTATTTGAACAGAAGCATTCATTAGTGAAATACTTCTAGTCAAAAAGAAAATAAGTAATTCCAAGTATCCTCATTAAGGAATATATGGGGTTTGCATGGGTGCTTAAAAATCAGACATTTCAATCATATAAGATATGATGAACCCATAATTCCATGAAAGATAAAATGATAAATCACTATACCGGGAACATTGAAGCCTAAATTCAGTTCTTACAAACTACAACCTTGTTAGGTTGTAGCTTAGGTCGCATTGCAAAAAGAATGGATGACCACCAGAGTAATAGAATTCCTCTTAACAAGGCTTTACTTGTCTCTAAGCATAAGGCTTGTCCGGATACTCAGTTTTAGCATTATGCAAAACTACTACTTGAAACCCCACTATTTTGAAAATCTATATAAAAAGAGGATATGCTACTGCATACATTACATGGAACTTTATATAGTCTTGACAATGCTATAGATGATATGTTATAAGGTAGTAAAATGTCCCCACCTATCTCTAACATCGGTTTCACAAAGTGAAAATCTTCATCAGATTGGATGGTTTAGTTATCAAGTCAAATTTGTAATCGAGTACAACATTCAAAAGGTATGCTTTTCAAAACTTGTTAGAGCCATGGTAAATTTGAATACAACATTCATAAGGTTCCTTTTTTGAAATTTGTTAGAGCCATACTGCAACTGAATATAATGCATATAAAAACAAGGCATATTCCTTACCAGTATGTCGGAAAGAGCCAATGCAGGTAGCCATTCTAAGAATAGTCTATATGCCTAAACGGTCATTTGGCATTCAAGTTACATACATAAAACAAACATAATCAATTTTCATTGCCACCACTTTTCTTATTAAGATTAACTAACTATAGCTTGCCAGTCTCACATTAGTTGTTTTTGTCACTCGGTTAGGATATTTGTTGTTGCCTTTAGCTGGAATGATTCTCCTGTCAAAAAGCAGCCCAAGAGTGTTCCATATATGGAGACTTGTATAACAAAAGATTCCCAAACCAAAATTCTACCTAATAGTTTGTCTTTGTATATGCATTAGCTCTACTTTGCATTATCTTATAATGTTAGTAGAACCCTTGTTCCACTCATATCCATGAGTATGGCGCCAAACAATGTAATGTAATCTAAAATTATCATGCTTAATTATAAAAAATATAATGCTTAGAAAATTTTATGGAAAACAAATTAACACAAACCTGAATAATGTCAATCGATATGATTCCAATTTTCCAGCAAATCCTAAAGTTGGCATAAATCAATACATTTCACGCATAACTATCAGATAAGGAAAAAAGAATGATCACGATGTTTATGGACCAACGGAAGTAAAGGTAGAGCTTGCATAAAGCCTAAACCATTTATCCATCCTAATTGTTAGGTGATAATCAAGCCGACACCGACGTGTGCATATGCCAGTAACATGGCCTCGCTATATTGCCATATTCACAACTCCTATATGTCCATGTTTGTGTTTACCATGCTTATAGGTTTGGTTTGCACTACTTACCTTTGAAATGTTGGTATGGCTGCCTGACAAGAGATAGGTGGTACATACCAATATATTGCCAAAAAGGAATACACATGTCCCATTAATTTCTATAGCATGGCATTCTTAGTTCAAGTGTTCACCGAGATCATGATTCCCCAAGTATGATTTGGATTACATCCATATCCTACGTATTCGTCAGTAGTCTTTTCCAGCAAATAAGTTCTTCGAATAATAGTATGCATGTCTACCGAGTACCGTCACACTTTGTGAAGATCTTTGACAGCTGAAATTGTGAAGGCAAGTTGCCACATACTTACTAAATATCAATGACATGATACTATAACTGTATATATTAAGCATGAACACCAATACGTTCGATACACTTGTGTGCTTCATCGGGTCTCGATCAAGACAGACACACTACCTAATACCAAAACACTGCGGGTGCCTACCGCCAACACTATGTATGCAATGTTTCTTGTCATATGCTTGGCTGCACTGCACATTTGCACCCTAGTTGTTGTGAGAACAATAAAGTAGTTCTTATTTTTTGAAATATACAGTTTCTTTCAAAGTAAGGTAATTGATGAACCACAAGTATATGGATCTATCATAGTCCTTTCGATAAGTAAGAGTGTCAAATCCAACCAGGAGCATAAGGAAATGCCAAGCGGTTTTCAGTAAGGTATTCTCTGCAAGCACTGAAATTATCGATAACATATAGTTTTGTGATAAGGTAATTTGTAACGGGTAACAAGTAATGAAAGTAAATAAGGTGCAGAAAGATGGCCCAATCCTTTTTGTAGCAAAGGACAAGCCTGGACAAACTCTTATATAGCAAAAAGCGTTCCCGAGGACACATGTGATTTATCGTCAAGCTAGTTTTCATCACGCTCATATGATTCGCGTTCGTCACTTTGATAATTTGGTATGTGGGTGGACCGGTGCTTGGGTGCTGTCCTTTCTTGGACAAGCATCCCACTTATGATTAACCCCTATTGCAAGCATCCGCAACTACAAAAGAAGTATTAAGGTAAACCTAACCATAGCATGAAACATATGGATCCAAATCAGTCCCTTACAAAGCAACTCATAAACTAGGGTTTAAGCTTCTATCAATCTAGCAACCCATCGTCTACTTATTACTTCCCAATGCCTTCCTCCAGGCCCAAACAATGGTGAAGTGTCATGTAGTCGACGTTCACATAACACCACTAGAGGAAAGACAACATACATCTCATCAAAATATCGAACGAATACCCAATTCACATGACTAGTTATAGCAAGACTTCTCCCAGGTCCTTAGGAACAAACGTAACTACTCACAAATCATATTCATGTTCATAATCAGAGGGGTATTAATATGCATAAAGGATCTGAACAAATGATCTTCCACCAAATAAACGAACTAGCATCAACTACAAGGAGTAATCAACACTTCTAGCAACCCATAGGTACCAATGTGAGGCTTTGGGCCAAAGATTGGATACAAGAGATGAACTAGGGTTTGAGAGGAGATGGTGCTGGTGAAGATGTTGATGGAGATTGACCCCCTCCCGATGAGAGGATCATTGGTGATGACGATGGCGATGATTTCCCCCTCCTGGAGGGAAGTTTCCCCGGCAGAACAGCTCTACCAGAGCCCTAGATTGGTTTCACCAAGGTTCTGCCTCGTGACGGCGGAGTTTCTTCTCGAAAGCTTGCTTATGATTTTTTTCTCGGACAAAAGACTTCATATAGCAGAAGATGGGCACCGGAGGCCTGCCAGGGGGGCCACAAGGTAGGGGGCGCGCCCAGGGGGGTAGGGCGCACCCCCACCCTCGTGGCCAGGGTGTGGGCCCCTTCTGGTGGATTCTTTTGCCAGTATTTTTTATTAATTCCAAAAATAACTTCCGTGAAGTTTTAGGACTTTTGGAGCTGTGCAGAATAGGTCTCTAATATTTGCTCCTTTTCCAGCCCAGAATTCCAGCTGCCGCATTCTCCCTCTTCATGTGAACCTTGTAAAATAAGAGAGAATAGACATAAGTATTGTGACATAACGTGTAATAACAGCCCATAATGCAATAAATATCGATATAAAAGCATGATGCAAAATGGACGTATCAACTCCCCCAAGCTTAGACCTCGCTAGTCCTCAAGCGGAAGCCGATAATGATAAAGATGTCCACATGTTTAGAGATAGAGGTGTTGATAAAATAAAATACGGACATGAGGGCATCATGATCAATCTTATAACAACAACATATATGGATATTGTCATATGATTTCTTATGCTCAAGTAACAATCTATTCACAATGTCAGTATGAATCAGAAACTTCAATGAGAACTAACAAACTATGATCTCGATCATTGAAGCAATTGTAATTTATCATAACATCAGAAAGAGTCAATATAAGAGCTTTTCAGCAAGTCCACATACTCAACTATCATTTAGTCTTTCACAATTGCTAACACTCACGCAATACTTATGGGTATGGAGTTTTAATTGGACACAGAGAAATATAGGGGCTTATAGTGTTGCCTCCCAACCATTTACCTCAAGGGTAATGTCAACAATAATAAATCATGCTAACTTACATCCAGTTGGAAATATATATCAGGATCTTTCCAACACAAGGTGCTTGCCAAAGGATAAAATGTAAAAAGGAAAGGTGAAGATCACCATGACTCTTGTATAAGGTATAAGACAAAAGTAAAAGATAGGCCCTTCGCAGAGGGAAGCAGAGGTTGTCATGTGCTTTTATGGTTGGATGCACAAAATCTTAATGCAAAAGAACGTCATTTTATATTGCCACTTGTGATATGGACCTTTATTATGCAGTCCGTCACTTTTATTGCTTTCATATCACAAGATCGTATAAAGTTTATTTTCTTCACACTAATAAGTCATACATATTTAGAAAGCAAATTTTATTGCATGCAACATGACGACTTACTTGAAGGATCTTACTCAACCCATAGGTAGATATGGTGGACACTCATGGCAAAACTGGGTTTAAGGATATTTGGAAGCACAAGTAGTATCTCTACTTGGTGCAAAGAATTTTGGCTAGCATGAGGGGGAAAGGCAAGCTCAACATATTGGATGATCCATTACAATATAATTTATTTCGGATATAAGAAAACATAACCCATTACGTTGTCTTCCTTGTCCAACATCAACTCTTTAGCATGTCATATTTTAATGAGTGCTCACAATCATAAAAGATGTCCAAGATAGTATATTTATATGTGAAAACCTCTCTTTCTTTATTACTTCCTATTAATTGCAACGATGACCAAAACTATGTTTGTCAACTCTCAACAACTTTTATTCATCATACTCTTTATATGTGAAGTCATTACTCTCCATAAGACCAGTATGATCTCTTTATTTCCTTTTATTCTTTCTCTTTTCTCTCAAGATCATACCAAGAAAATCAAGCCCTCGACTCAACACTAATTTTTATTATATATACTCACGGACTCGATTACATAGAAGGATCATAAGGCAAAACTAAATCATACTAAAACTTTATTCTACTAGATCAAGATGTTATCAAAAGGATCAAACTAAGAAATACGGTAAAGATAGGAGTGTGATGGTGATACAATACCGGGGCACCTCCCCCAAGCATGGCAGTTGCCAAGGGGAGTGCCCATACCCATGCATTCAATTCTCATTTGCTGGTGAAGAAGACGGTGGTGATGATGGATAGTCGCACATCGAGCGTAGGAGATCCTCCAATTTGTGGATAATGCCCTTGAGTGCGATGATATGCTCCTTCAACAAAATATTTTCACTTGTGAGATACTTGTTTTGTATAAGAGCTAACTCAATCATCTTGAAAGCTTCGATCTCAGTTTGGGCAAGAATATTTTCATCAAGTGTGACGCCCCTGATTCAATCGTACACTAATCATGCACGCAAACGTGTACGATCAAGATCAGGGACTCACGGGAAGATATCACAACACAACTCTAAAAACATAAATAAGTCATACAAGCATCATAATACAAGCCAGGGGCCTCGAGGGCTCGAATACAAGTGCTCGATCATAGACGAGTCAGCGGAAACAACAATATCTGAGTACAGACATAAGTTAAACAAGTTTGCCTTAAGAAGGCTAGCACAAACTGGGATACAGATCAAAAGAGGCGCAGGCCTCCTGCCTGGGATCCTCCTAAACTACTCCTAGTCGTCGTCAGCGGGCTGCACGTAGTAGTAGGCACCTCCAGTGTAGTAGGAGTCGTTGTCGACGGTGGCGTATGGCTCCTGGACTCTAGCATCTGGTTGCGACAACCAGGTAAAAAGGAAAGGGGGAAAAGAGGGAGAAAAGCAACCGTGAGTACAACTCCAAGTCGTCCTCTTACCGAAGATCACGGCTATTCGAATAGATTAACTTCCCTGCAAGGGTGCACCACATAACCCAACACGCTTGATCCCATTTGGCCGGACACACATTCCTGGGTCATGCCCGGCCTCGGAAGATCAACACGTCGCAACCCCACGTAGGCCAACAGAGAGGTCAACACGCCGGTCTAAACCTAAGCGCACAGGGGTCTGGGCCCATCGCCCTTAGCACACCTGCACGTTGCATACGCGGCCGAAACTAGAACTAGCCCCCTTAATACAAGAGCAGGCTTACGTTCCAATCCGGCACGCGCCGCTCAGTCGCTGACATCACGAAGGCTTCGGCTGATACCACGACGCCGAGTGCCCATATCTTTCCCACGTAGTTGGTTAGTGCGTATAGACCAAATGGCCAGACTCAGATCAAATACCAAGATCTCGTTAAGCGTGTTAATGTTGTAACCGCGGACACTGACCAGGACCAGGCCCACCTCTCACCTAGGTAGTCTCAACCTGCCCTGTCGCTCCGCCACAAAGATCCACTCAGAGGGCCGTTGGGACAAAGGTCCTTTCATCCCCCAATCCGTGAATCACTCGCGGGTGCTCCACGAGCCGACCCGACTTTAGTCACCACATGTATCATGTATAAAGTATATAGTATATACCCGTGATCACCTCCCGAGTGATCACGGCCCGATAGTATAGCACGGCAGACGGACAAGAATCTAGGGCCACAGATGGAATACTAGTATCCTATACTAAGCAGTAGGATAGCAGGTAAGGGTAACAACTGTAGCAACAATGACAGGCTATGCATCAGAATAGGATTAACCGAAAGCAGTAGCATGCTACACTACTCTAATGCAAACAGTAGAGAGGAGGAATAGGCGATATCTGGTGATCAAGGGGGGGCTTGCCTGATTGCTCTGGCAAGAAGGAGGGGTCGTCAACACCGTAGTCGTACTGGGTTGCAGCGGCGTCGGTCTCGGTGTCTAGCGAGAGAAGAGGGGGAAGAAACAATAAATACAATGCAAACAAATGCATGACGATGCATGACATGGCAAAGCGTGATGTTAGGCGTGCCCAATCGTGGTAGTAGGTAATACCGGCGAAGGGGGGGGACATCCGGGAAAGTATTCCCGGTGTTCTGCGTTTTCGGGCAAAGGTACCGGAGGGGGAAAGTTGCGAGTTTGATGTGTTAGGGGTGTGTGGTGGACGAACGGGCTGCGTATTCAGGTACATCTCGTTGTTCTGAGCAACTTTCATGTATAAAGTATTTTCATCCAAGTTACGAATTATTTTATATTAATTTTTAAAAGATTTAAAACATTTTTAGAATTTATTTAATTGTTTAAGCTGTTGTTTTATTTATTTTTTTCATTTAAATAATTTATAAAAATGTCGTTCCGCCACCACAATCATCTATGATTTATTTGCTATATTTCGAACACTTTAGTTTTAATACTTGAAAAATTTTATTGTTTGACTTTATTTTGAATTTGAATTCGAACCAGTTCCAAACTAACGCGAGATTAGTAATAGTAATCGAGGTGACATGGCATCATTAGCAGAGGGTTGATGTAGCTTAATTATCCAGGCATCACAATTCTCCTCCACTACAAGAAATCTCGTCCCGGGATTTAAGAGGTGGTGTAAGGGGAAAAGTTCTGGTTACGAAATTCTAACGATTCTTCTCGGTCTTGGTTGCTCTTCACGAAGAGGTCGATCCATTATGTTGCTGTCTTCATTCCTCTGCTTCAGGGCATCATGATGAAGTCGTCATCCTTTCTTTGGGGGTTCCATCATACTTTCGAAAGAATAAAGGGTGGGCATTCCGGGAGAACAAACCTCTGCAAGATCGACTATCTAGTCGACAACATCAGGGAAGGTGGCGGATACCGGATAGTAACTCTCGAATTGAAACTTAAGAAAATATCGAGAGCATAGTAAGAAGGCGCAAAATAGAAGTTTCAAGCGCATAGGCATTCGTTCGTTGCCTAAAACAAAGGGTGACAGGGGTTCAGAGCAATGGGAATAAGTATTGCGTCTGATACCATAATAGATGACTAAGCAGGTGGCCCGTGAATTACATACGAAGTCAAGCGCGAGGAATAACTTTGGCAACAGGGTGTACAAGACAGTCAGGTTTTGATCCTATGGAACTGTGGGTTATGGGCACACCATGTGGGTTAAAAGTAGAAAGGGTGCTGACATCTTGCACGGTCACGATAGTAAGGTATGTCAGAGGGTAGCCTGCCATTTATGTTGGCAACAACATCGGTACCAAGGGAGAGGGACGAAGAGAACCATTTTCCTGCTCGTTGAACGAGGCGGACCAATAGGCAAAGTTCTCATACACCGGCGGTTACCGGAAAGTCATCAACAGTAGAAACAGGGTCTCACTGACAGAGTTGTACACCGAGGTGTTTACATAAGAAGTGAATTATTACTACTTAGATCATATAGATCACATCAAAGGTTAAACCAAATGATGGAAAGGAAAATATGGTTATCAGATTAAACAGAACAATGGAAAGGAAAATGTTTTTAAACACATATTATAGGGGTATATTCTTCCCAAGGACAAATGGAGCATGATATCCACGACATGATATAATGTAGAAAACCCTTTAGGAAAGGGGAGAGAAATTTCATGACTTTACCCATACAACGGTGTTTGGATAATTGAGTAGGAAACATTTAGCATTGGGCTTCAAATGTTCTTGTTGAAAATCGGAGTACCATAGACATGCTTCAAGATAGCACTAACATGGTCTTCAAGCAAAGTTCAGACCTTGGAAACACAAAGGATCCATCAGGATAACTCATTAAACAAGGCATTCAAATTCTTCATGGAAAAATGGTTCTCCTTGCGAAAAAGGAAATTATAACAATAGGTCCTCCGGTCAGGTGTGCTAGGCATGACATCACCTTACCGAGTCATATAAAGACCAATGTTATAACTCTTGGAAATATGTTCCCACCATCATATCTGACCGATATTCAGAACTGATTGGTGTCAGGATACCTCAGACTCAGGATGCCTGAGAAGAAAAGGTGCAAAACGAATTGACGAGATGACATTGTAAGATTCTCGGGAAATGTACTATGGAAGGGAGTTCCAGAACAAGATCTCATCATTAAACCAATGAAGGGATAAGGAGGTAGTTGATGAACTCTGTGACAATTCATCGAGATTTCGAAAGGATGGGTTTCCACAATTAGGTGAACAAGGGGATAACATTTGTCAGATCAAATGATATAATGATGTATGCTCGAGGAAAGCATACACAATTGAACATTGATTGAAATATGCACCCGAAAGATGGGCTTAGGTAGCATGATCAACGTTAGAATGGTGGTTCAACAACCAATAGTCTAAGAACGAACTATCGACCATCAACTTCAATGCAATAGGGTTGTTAGAAGTACAAAAATCCACTTAGTATCGTTCACTTGTTGGAATCCCGGTTAGAATCAACACGGGGACCAAGAAGGGAAGGTTATGGTGAGAAGTATTACTTGCATCAATAATACATAAGAGGTGGTGAAAGTCTCATGACATACTTGACAAGACAGATGGTAATACTCCAAGGTAAAGAAGAACAATTGTTGGTAGCACGGACTCAAGGTACAACACAAAACAAGAACAAGTTTTGTGTTGGAGGGAATGCAATATTGTTGTCGATGTTAACCCAAATCATCGAGGGGGCAAGCATGGAATTTCTCATCAGGAACTCAATGTACGTCTCGGAAGAAGTTAAAATGTTGACGATGATCATGACACATTTATCGAGAGGTTTCAATAAGATGTAATCGATCGGCAAAGACATCACATCAAGGGAATGGTGAAGTAAAAGGTTACTATAACCATAGATAAGATGCCATCTCAGAATTGGGAGTTGTCTCTCAAGACAAACAATATGATGCGGAAAGTTCGATGTAAGCTTAGAGCACTGTCGGGATTGTGTCCCGGGGATGAAGGACATAGGTAGAATGGTCAAGCAGTCAGCCTGACGATGATGATGTGGTCAATCCGTTGGGAATGATATGATCAAGTGCAAACTCCTAAGCAATGAAGATTACTAAAAGTTGTCGAATCGCAGTGCGGACTCGGTCCACTATTCGGTGTTCTCGGTTGACGTCAACCCAGAACTCGTGGAGTGACTATGACAGGGAAAGGTATTACTCCATTACAAATTCATAAGATGTAGTGCAATGGCATGATATCCTCAAGATACCATGTGGATAATACTCGAAGGCATATCAAATTAAAGGTTGAAGTGGGGTGTATTGATCTGTAGAAGACAAGCGCTTTAACTTGTCTGAGAAATGGAATCAAAGGAAGAAATTATGGTCGGAACCACAATCATAAATGATCAAACCACGGATACAAGATGATCTCATAACAAGGGGGTAATTATGCCCACGGATACGCAAAGTTCAAGGTCGACTCCCACTTCTCCAATGCATAACCTTTCATTCACTCCTCAAAATAAAAATGATTTCAATGTCAAAACCTACCTGGTGAATTACCAGAGGAGTATGACCCGTGAAAACTTTCGGGTTCTTACAGATTATGGAAAGCATAGGTTCAACCCATCGGGGCATCTTAGAACATATACCATGAACTTTAGGGTCAATTAACACGTGCTCGAAGCAGAGCATGGTTGACAAGGCATAGGATATAACTTGCCAAAGGTAGAAGACATAATTTACCAAAGGCATTATGTACCAGGGGAGAAACTCTCAAGGTTATTGGAAATGAAGGACACGGTCGGATAATAACCAAGCAAATGGTCTCGCAGACCACAAGGAACCTGATGTGAGTATCGGTACTCAACCAGAAGGGAAAATAATGCAAGGTATCAGATTATAGAAACCATTGACTAATTCAAAGCTCAAACGCAAATGATTATGATTGCCAAATCAAGGGATCAGAAGAAAACGCTCTGATTAAGAATGGACAAGCTGAATAGACTTAGGGGTATATTCGACGACAACTTGATTGGTCGAGGACCAGCTCATGTTCAAATTGACACTGAGTCGGAAGGATGAATTCTAGGATTCGACTGAGGAATGCGAGCATTCACATCTTATTGAATCAATGGACTCAAAAGGATAGTGGCAAAGGATGCCAATAAGATTACACTACTTATGGGATTAACCAAAATGCAAGCAAGCAAGAATTTCAAGAGCAATAAGCTGTTGAGGATTTTCGGAAGATCGAATAGTATTTTGAAGACCTTTGGGAATTACTTGAATCAATTGGGGATGAGCAAATACTCGATAAGTGCGAGAAACTATTTGTAGGGGTATTCAGGTGGCAAAGAACTGCAAGGCAGTAGGCACAAGTATTCTCGAGGTATCTTGTAATAACAAGATCAATTGTGAATAAAAGTAAGAACGACAGGTGTAAGTATTTATCCATAGGGATATTTCGGTGGTAGGGAATTGCAAAAGTAACGGGGACAACTCTCGAGAAAACATGGAGATTATCTTCGGGATCTTCTGATGCAGCAGACGACCATCAGTAATAAGGGGCTCTCCACATGGAAGTAACCACGAGATCCTAATGTTAGAGTTAGTAAAATTCGTTTAACCCGAGTAGAAAAGAGTTCAGAGTCCTGGAGAAAAGGTTGAGGAGTAAAAGATCCTAATACCACTCAATGGCGACGTGGGCACGTAAGACACACAGCCATGTTAGTAAAAAGTTTTTGCAAGTTCTAGACTCGACTTCGGCCAAGGAGTGTGGAAGAGGGATTCCTACAGGCAGTCGGCTCTGATACCAACTTGTGACGCCCCCGATTCAATCGTACACTAATCATGCATGCAAACGTGTACGATCAAGATCAGGGACTCACGGGAAGATATCACAATACAACTCTAAAAACATAAATAAGTCATACAAGCATCATAATACAAGCTAGGAGCTTCGAGGGCTCAAATACAGGTGCTCGATCATAGATGAGTCAGCGGAAACAACAATATCCGAGTACAGACATAAGTTAAACAAGTTTGCCTTAAGAAGGCTAGCACAAACTGGGATACAGATCGAAAGAGGCGCAGGCCTCCTGCCTGGGATCCTCCTAAACTACTCCTGGTCGTCGTCAGCGGGCTGCACGTAGTAGTAGGCACCTCCAATGTAGTAGGAGTCGTCGTCGAGGGTGGCGTATGGCTCCTGGACTCTAGCATCTGGTTGCGACAACCAGGTAAAAAGGAAAGGGGGAAAAGAGGGAGAAAAGCAACCGTGAGTACTCATCCAAAGTACTCGCAAGCAAGGAGCTACACTACATATGCATGGGTATATGTGTAAAGGGCCATATCGGTGGACTGAACTGTAGAATGCCAGAATAAGAGGGGGATAAATAATCCTATCGAAGACTACGCTTCTGGCAGCCTCCGTCTTGCAGCACGTAGAAGAGAGTAGACTGAAGTCCTCCAAGTAGCATCGCATAGCATAATCCTACCCGGCGATCCCCTCCTCGTCGCCCTGTTAGAGAGCGATCACCGGGTTGTATCTGGCACTTGGAAAGGTGTGTTTTATTAAGTATCCGGTTCTAGTTGTCATAAGGTCAAGGTACAACTCCAAGTCGTCCTGTTACCGAAGATCACGGCTATTCGAATAGATTAACTTCCCTGCAGGGGTGCACCACATAACCCAACACGCTTGATCCCATTTGGCCGGACACACTTTCCTGGGTCATGCCCGGCCTCGGAAGATCAACACGTCGCAACCCCACGTAGGCCAATAGAGAGGTCAGCATGCCAGTCTAAACCTAAGCGCACAGGGGTGTGGGCCCATCGCCCTTAGCACACCTGCACGTTGCATACGCGGCCGAAACTAGAACTAGCCCCCTTAATACAAGAGCAGGCTTACGTTCCAATCCGGCGCGCGCCGCTCATTCGCTGACGTCACGAAGGCTTCGGCTGATACCACGAAGCCGAGTGCCCATATCTTTCCCACGTAGTTGGTTAGTGCATATAGACCAAATGGCCAGACTCAGATCAAATACCAAGATCTCGTTAAGCGTGTTAATGATGTAACCGCGGACACCGACAAGGACTAGGCCCACCTCTCACCTAGGTAGTCTCAACCTGCCCTGTCGCTCCGCCACAAAGATCCACTCAGAGGGCCGTTGGGACAAAGGTCCTTTCAGCCCCCAATCCATGAATCACTCGCGGGTGATCCACGAGCCGACCCGACTTTAGTCACCACATGTATCATGTATAAAGTATATAGTATATACCCGTGATCACCCCCCGAGTGATCACGGCCCGATAGTATAGCACGGCAGACGGACAAGAATGTAGGGCCACAGATGGAATACTAGCATCCTATACTAAGTAGTAGGATAGCAGGTAAGGGTAACAACTGTAGCAACAATAACAAGCTATGCATCAGAATAGGATTAACCGAAAGCATTAGCATGCTACACTACTCTAATGCAAGCAGTAGAGAGGAGGAATAGGCGATATCTGGTGATCAAGGGGGGGGGGCTTGCCTGATTTCTCTGGCAAGAAGGAGGGGTCGTCAACACCATAGTCGTACTGGGTAGCAGCGGCGTCGGTCTCGGTGTCTAGCGAGAGAAGAGGGGGAAGAAACAATAAATACAATGCAAACAAATGCATGACGATGCATGACATCACTACTAGGGAAAAGCCTAGCAGCAGCGCGGGTTTTGGGCCTATTAGTAGCGCGGGGGCCGGCGCTACTAATAAGGCGCTACAGCTAACGTATAGCAGTAGCGCGGGTGCCACCCGCGCTACTACTACGTCTGTTAGTAGTAGCGTGGGTAAAAACCGCGCTACTACTAACCCGTGCTTTGAAAAAAAATTGATTTTTTTTCGATTTTATTGCCCAAATTTTCAAATTTGTGAATTATTTTAACCTCTAATCTCTAATCACCCCTCATCGCTGCTCAATTTAATCTCTAATCACCTCTCATCACTCCAAATCATCTAACTTCCCAGACGGTCACCCATCCTCTCACTACTACAGCCTGAGCACGCTTAACTTCCGGGTTCTATTCCATCTCGATTCCAAGTCTACACTTGTTGTTTTCCTGACAATAATAAGATGTCAATCCTATTAACCCTCCGGAGTTTAGCTTGAGCATGAAGTCACACATTTCACTGTTTGAGTTTAAAACAATTGTTCTAAAAAAACAAAAATTATTTAGTAACACTAATGTTTCTTGAATAAGTAGTTTGACCACAGTTTGACCACAGTTTCACCACAGTTTGACCAGATTTGACCAAAATTCCAAAAAACTGAAATAATTATTTAGTAACACTAATATTCTTGAATAATTATTTAGTAACACTAATACTTCTTGAATAAGTAGTTTGACCACAGTTTGACCAGATTGGACCAAAATAAAAAAAACTGAAATTTGAGCATAACTTTTTTCCTTTTAGAATTTGAGGATTCTAAAAATTTGCAAACAGGACATAGGCTGTCTCCATCGGATGCGAATTTTTGTGATAAACATTTTGATATATTATACATTTTTTCTGACATCGTATGCAAAATTTATAGCCGTTTTACATTTTCCCTACACTTTTTGCAAAACATGTCCAAATTTAAGTTTTTAAATTTTCCTAACTAGTAGATGTAGTAACATAACTACATCTCGAAGGATTTTAATTTTTGAAGCTTTTAACATTTTCTTTTGCTTTTTACAAAACCGAAAAGGCGTCGTTTTACATTTCCCCTACACTTTTTGCAAAACATGTCCAAATTTAAGTTTTTAAATTTTTCTAACTAGTAGATGTAGTAACATAACTACATCTCAAAGGATTTTAATTTTTGAAGTTTTTATCATTTTCTTTTGCTTTTTACAAAACCGAAAAGGCAATCCACAGGGGGGGTAGAGTTTCAAAATGGGACCTTTAGTAGTAGCGAGGGTTTTTACCCCTCACTACTACTATGGCATGTCCCGGAGGGGCACGATAGAGACCTCTTAGTAGTAGCGAGGGGGATAGAGACCTCTTAGTACTAGCGAGGGGTAAAAACTTAGTAGTAGCGCGGGTTTATAACCCTCGCTACTACTATGGCATGGCCCAGGGGCACGGTAGAGACCGCTTAGTAGTAGCAAGGGTTAAAAACCAGCGCTACTGCTATCAACTTAGTAGTAGCGAGGGTTAAAAACCCGCGCTACTACTATGGCATGTCCCGGGGGGCACGGTAGAGACCGCTTAGTACTAGAGAGGGTTAAAAACCAGCGCTACTGCTATCAACTTAGTAGTAGCGAGGGTTAAAAACCCGCGCTACTAGTAAGTAGCAGTAGCGAGGGGTATAAACCCGCGCTGCTAGTAAGCGTCTGTGTATAAGCTTTTCCCTATTGGTGCATGGCAAAGCGTGATGTTAGGCGTGCCCAATTGCGGTAGTAGGTGATACCGGCGAAGGGGGGGACATATGGGAAAGTATTCCCGGTGTTCTGCGTTTTCGGACAAAGGGACCGGAGGGGGAAAGTTGCGAGTTTGATATGTTAGGGGTGTGTGGTGGACGAACGGGGTGCGTATCCGGGTTCGTCTCGTTGTTCTGAGCAACTTTCATGTATAAAGTATTTTCATCCGAGTTACGGATTATTTTATATTAATTTTTAAAAGATTTAAAACATTTTTAGGATTTATTTAATTGTTCAAGCTTAATTATCCGGGCGTCACAATTCTCCTCCACTACAAGAAATCTCGTCCCGAGATTTAAGAGGTGGTGTAAGGGGAAAAGTTCTGGTTACGAAGTTCTAACGATTCTTCTTGGTCTTGGTTTCTCTTCACGAAGAGGTCGATCCATTATGTTGTTGTCTTCATTCCTCTGCTTCAGGGCATCATGATGAAGTCGTCATCCTTTCTTCGGGGGTTCCATCGTACTTTTGAAAGAATAAAGGGTGGGCATTCCGAGAGAACAAACCTCTGCAAGATCGACTATCTAGTCGACAACATCAGGGAAGGTGGCGGATACCGGATAGTAATTCTCGAATTGAAACTTATGAAAATATCGAGAGCAAAGTAAGAAGGCGCAAAATAGAAGTTTCAAGCGCATAGGCATTCGTTCGTTGCCTAAAACAAAGGGTGACAGGGGTTCAGAGCAATGGGAATAAGTATTGCGTCTGATACCATAATAGATCACTAAGCAGGTGGCCCGTGAATTACATACGAAGTCAAGCGCGAGGAATAACTTTGGCAACAGGGTGTACAAGAGAGTCAGCTTTCGATCCTGTGGAACTATGGGTTATGGGCACACCATGTGGGTTAAAAGTAGAAAGGGTGCTGACATCTTGCACGGTCACGATAGTAAGGTATGTCAGAGGGTAGCCTGCCATTTATTTTTGTAACAACATCGGTACCAAGGGCGAGGGACGAAGAGAACCATTTTCCTGCTCGTTGAACGAGGCGAACCAATAGGCAAAGTTCTCATACATCGGCGGTTATCGGAAAGCCATCAACAGTAGAAACAGGGTCTCTCTAACAGAGTTGTAGACCGAGGTGTTTACATAAGCAGTGAATTATTACTACTGTAGCAACAATGACAAGCTATGCATCAGAATAGGATTAACCGAAAGCAGTAACATGCTACACTACTCTAATTCAAGCAGTAGAGAGGAGGAATAGGTGATATCTGCTGATCAAGGGGGGGGCTTGCCTGATTGCTCTGGCAAGAAGGAGGGGTCGTCAACACCGTAGTCGTACTGGGTAGCAGCGGCGTCGGTCTCGGTGTCTAGCGAGAGAAGAGGGGGAAGAAACAATAAATACAATGCAAACAATTGCATGACGATGCATGACATGGCAAAGCATGATGTTAGGCGTGCCCAATTGCGGTAGTAGGTGATACCGGCGTAGGGGGGGACATCCGGGAAAGTATTCCCGGTGTTCTGCATTTTCGGACAAAGGGACCGGAGGGGGAAAGTTGTGAGTTCGATATGTTAGGGGTGTGTGGTGGACGAACGGGCTGCGTGTCCTGTTTCATCTCGTTGTTCTGAGCAACTTTCATGTATAAAGTATTTTCATCCAAGTTACGGATTATTTTATATTAATTTTTAAAAGATTTAAAACATTTATAAAGTTGCGAGCTACGGTCATGCGTGGGGCGCGGACGTGCGGGGTCAGGGCGGGGGAGGACGGACGAGGTTCCTCACTGAGGGGCCGTAGGGACTAGGGCAGCGGGGCTCGGGGTGGAAGACAAGGACGACCTGCGTTGATGGAGACGACGGCGGGGCAGCTCCGGCGAGGTGGCGATCCAGCGAGCGGCGGGGGTGATGGGCGGCGTGGTCGATCCTGCAAGGGAGAGGCACGGGAGGTCCGGCGAAGGCAGCGGGCACCGGGGTGCCGGCGAGGTCCGACGAGGGGGCACGGCATCGGCGTCGGCGGGGTTCGAGGGCGCGATTGCCTCGGGCGAGGGTCGATGGGGATCGTTCCTGATCCAGAACTAGATCGGGGGAACGGGGGTAGTGGGAGCAAGTGGGGAGGAGGTTAGGATTTCAGAGGAGTTAGTAGGAGGGGGAGGTGGGTCGGCCTAGCGGGCCGCCGGTTGGGCCGTGGCCCGGTTGGGCCGGGGGGATTTGCTTTTTGGTTTCTTTTCTCTTTTATTTATTTTATCTTTTCTGTTTTATTTTAGTTTTCAATTTATTTTATTTTTTTAAAACATATCATTAGTATCTAAATTAGTTTTACTAATTACACCACTGACACAAAATTTTAATCCCAAATAAAATAATTTTATATTTTATATTTACTAAAAGGCATTTATTTAATTGTTTAAGCTGTTGTTTTATTTATTTTTGTTCATTTAAATAATTTATAAAAATGTGGTTCCACCACCACAATCATCTATGATTTATTTGCTATATTTCGAACACTTTAGTTTTAATACTTGAATACTTCCATTGTTTGACTTTATTTTGAATTTGAATTCGAACCGGTTTCGAACTAACGCGAGATTAGTAACAGTAATCGAGGTGACATGGCATCATTAGCAGAGGGTTGATGTAGCTTAATTATCTGGGCGTCACATCAAGTTGAAGCATGTCTTCTTCTTCTGCTGCTGAGGCTTGATCCTCCGTGGCCTTCCTAATCCCATCATCCTTGTTGATCTCCATGGGTACTTTCCTCTTCAGCTATATCTTCATTAGCCAAACATCGTTGTCACCATTGTTGGAGGAGGGGGACGAAATGATGCCTGGCCTTGACAACTCTGGCAGAAAACAGCATGAAACAAAAACAGAGGATATTTGCTTGGTACTGTGGTCAAAACCTTCGGGAGATTATATAATGAATTTTCACCGACCAAAAGAAGTATCGTGCAAGAAAACGGAATACGGAGAGCACACGAGGTGCCCACGAGGCAGGGGGTGCGCCCAGGGGGTAGGGCACGCCCTGCACCCTCGTGGACGCCTCGTGTCCTTCCCGGACTACTTATTTTCCTATTTTCTTAAATATTCCAAAACGGAGAAAATTTACCATTATAACTGTTTTGGAGTCGGTTTACTTACCGTACCACATACCTATTCCTTTTTGGAGTCTAAAACGTTCTGGAAAGTGTCTCTTATGTATTCCTCCGGGGTTACGGTTTCAATAACATTGGTTTCAACATTTATAGGATTACCTGAGATATAATGTTTGATTCTTTGACCGTTCACCACCTTTGGATTTGTGCCTTCAAAGTTGTTGATTTTTATGGCACCGGAACGATAGACCTCCTCGATGACGTAAGGACCTTCCCATTTGGAGAGAAGTTTTCCTGCAAAAAAATCTTAAACGAGATTTGAATAGCAACACATAATCACCTAAATTAAACTCACGCTTTTGCATCCTTTTGTCATGCCATCTTTTAATTTTTTTCTTTAAACAGTTTGGCATTCTCATAGGCTTGGGTTCTCCATTCATCAAGTGAGCTAATGTCAAATAACCTCTTCTCATCGGCAAGCTAGAAATCATAACTGAGCTCTTTAATGGACCAATATGCCTTCTGTTCTAGTTAGAGAGGTAAGTGACATGCTTTTCCATAAAGCATTTTATACGGAGACATACCCATATGATTTTTATATGCAGTTCTATAGGCCCATAATGCATCATGAAGTTTCCTGGACCAATTCTTTCTAGATCTATTAGCAGTCTTTTGCAAAATTAATTTGAGCTCTCTGTTACTCAATTTTACTTGACCACTAGACTGCGGGTGATACGAAGATGCAATTCTATGATTAACATCATACTTAGCAAGCATTTTACAAAAAGCACCATGAATAAAATGTGAATCACCATCCCTCATTAAATATCTAGGGACTCCAAACCTCGGAAAAATAACTTCTTTAAGCATCTTAATAGAGGTGTTATGATCAACACTACTAGTTGGAATAGCTTCTACCCACTTAGTAACATAATCAACAGCAACTAAAATGTGTGTATAACCATTAGAGGAAGGAAACAGTCCCATGTAATCAAAACCCCAAACATCAAATGGTTCAATAACAACTAAATAATTCATAGGCATTTCTTGACGTCTACTAATATTACCAATTCTTTGACATTCATCACAAGATAAGACAAACTTACGGGCATCTTTGAAGAGAGTAGGCCAATAAAAACCGGATTGCAATACTTATGCGCAGTTCTATCTCCAGCGTGGTGTCCTCCATAAGCTTCGGAGTGACACTTGCGTAGGATCTATTCCTGTTCATGCTCAGATATACAACGTCTAATAACACCATCTACTCCGTATTTATAAAGTTGTGGGTCATTCCAGAAGTAATGTCTTAAATCATAGAAAACATTTTTCTTTTGCTGGTATGTGAAACTAGGTGGTATAAATTTAGCAACAATGTAATTAGCATAATCAGCATACCATGGAGCAGTACGAGAAGCATTTATGACAGCTAATTGTTCATCAGGAAAGCTATCATCAATAGGTAGTGGGTCATCAAGAACATTCTCTAACCTAGACAGGTTGTCTGCAACGGGGTTCTCAGCTCCCTTTCTATCAATAATATGCAAATCGAATTCTTGTAGCAAGAGAACCCATCTAATAAGTCTAGGTTTAGCATCTTTCTTTTCCATAAGATATTTAATAGAAGAATGATTAGTGTGAACAGTTACTTTAGAATCAACAATATAAGGTCTGAACTTATCACAAGCAAATACAACTACTAAAAATTCTTTTTCAGTAGTAGCATAATTTCTCTGGGCACTGTCTAGAGTTTTACTAGCATATTGGATAACATTTAATTTCTCATCAACTCTTTGTCCTAGAACAACACCTACATCATAATCACTAGCATCACACATAATTTGAAAGGTTAAATTCCAATCAGGTGGTTAAACAATAGGTGCAGAAATCAATGCTTTCTTAAGTATTTCAAATGCTTCTACACAATCATCATCAAAGACAAAAGGAATATCTTTTTGTAAGATATTAGTTAGAGGCCTAGAAATTTTTGAGAAGTCCTTAATGAACCTCCTATAAAAACCGGCATGACCAACAAAACTTCTTATACCTTTAATGTCCTTGGGACATGACATCTTTTCAATAGCATCAACTTTAGCTTTATCAACTTCAATACCTCTTTCAGAAATTTTATGCCCTAAGGCAATACCTTCATTAACCATAAAGTGGCACTTCTCCCAAATCAAGACAAGGTTAGTTTCTTCACATCTCTGCAAAACTCGATCAAGATTGCTCAAGCAATCATCAAAAGAAGTTCCATATACGGAGAAATCATCCATGAAAACATCAACAATCTTTTCACAAAAATCAGAGAATATAGCCATCATGTATCTTTGAAAGGTAGCAGGTGCATTGCATAAACCAAAAGGCATACATCTGTGAGCAAAGGTACCGAAAGGGAAAGTAAAAGTGGTCTTTTCTTGATCCTCTTTTGACACAGGTATTTGAGAGAAACCAGAATAACCGTGTAGAAAGCAAAAATGTGTATGTTTGGATAATCTTTCTAGCATTTGATCAATAAAAGGTAAAGGGTAATGATCCTTTTAGTAGCTTCATTTAATTTGCGAAAATCAATTACCATTCTATAACCTCTAACAATTCTTTGTGGGATCAATTCATCTTTATCATTAGGAACAACAGTAATACCTCCCTTCTTAGGGACACAATGGATAGGACTTACCCACTGACTATCAGCAACGGGATAAATTATACCTGCCTCCAGAAGTTTTAGTATTTCTTCCCTTACCACTTCTTTCATCTTAGGATTTAACCGTCGTTGGTGATCAATAACTGGTTTAGCGTCTTTCTCCAATTTCATTTTGTGCTGGCATAGAGTGGGACTAATACCCTTAAGATCATCAAGAGTATATCCAATAGTAGCACGGTGCTTCTTCAGAATTTTCAATAATCTCTTTTCTTCATGCTCTGAAAGGTTAGCACTAATAATAACATGATATATCTTCTTTTCATCAAGATAAGCATATTTAAGAGTATCAGGTAAAGGTTTAAGCTCGAACACGGGATCACCCTTGGGTGGAGGGGATCCCCTAGTATTTCAACAGGCAAGTTGTGTTTCAAAATAGGTCCCTGTTTAAAGAATACTTCATCTATTTCCCTTCTTTCATTCATAAACATATCATTTTCATGGTCTAGCAAATATTGTTCTAAAGGGTGATTAGGAGGCACGACAATAGAAGCAAGACCAATAATTTCATATTTACTAGGAAATTCCTCGTCACGGGGTTGTTTATAATTTAGCAAAGTTAAACTCATGAGACATATCACCCAAACTAATAGTAACAACATCCTTTTCGCAGTCTATCCTAGCATTGACAGTATTCAAGAAGGGTCTACCAAATATAATGGGGCAAAAGTTATCTTGTGGGGAACCAAGAACAAGAAAATCAACAGGATATTTAACTGTCCTACACAAGACTTCAACATCTCTAACGATCCCAACTGGTGAAATAGTATCTCTATTGGCAAGCTTAATTGTAACATCAATTTTCTCTATCTCAGCAGGTGCAATATCATGCATAATTTCTTTGTATAAGAAATGAGGTATTGCACTTGCACTAGCACCCATATCACATAAACCATGATAACAATGATATCCTATCTTAACAGAAATAACAGGCATGCCTGCAACAGGTCTATGTTTATTTTTAGTATCAGGTCTAGAAATTCTAGCAGTTTCCTCACAGAAGTAAATAACATGCCCATCAATATCATCAGCCAAGAGATCTTTAACCATAGCAATACTAGGTTCAACTTTTAATTTGCTCAGGAGGTCTGGGTGTCTCAATGTTACTTTTATTGACCACAGTTGAAGCTTTAGCATGATCCTTTATTCTGACAGGGAAAGGTAGTTTCTCAATATAAGTAGTAGGAACAATAGGGTCATTATAAGTGATAGTCTTTTCTTCAACTTTAATAGGTGCAACTACTTTTACTTCAATGGGAGGATTATATTTAAAGCACTTCTCCTTAGGGAGATCAACATGAGTAGCAAATGATTCACAGAAAGAAGCTACTATCTTAGAGTCAAGTCCATATTTAGTGCTAAATTCACAGAAAATATAGGTATCCATAAAAGATTTAACACAATCAAACTTAGGTGTTATACCTGACTCCTTACCTTCGTCGAGATCCCAATCTTCAGAATTGCATTTAATTCTTTCCAATAAATCCCATTTGTTCAATAGTCTTCATCATAAAAGAACCAGTACAAGAGGTATCGAGCATGGAGCGATTATTGAGAGAAATCCGAGCATAAATTTTTTGAATAATCATTTCTCTTGAGAGTTCATGATTGGGGCATGAATATAGCATTGACTTAAGCCTCCCCCAAGCTTGAGCGATGCTTTCTCCTTCGCGAGGCCAAAAATTATATATATAATTACGTTCACGATGAACAAGATGCATATGATAAAACTTCTGATGAAATTCCAATTTCAATCGGTTGTAGTTCCAGGATCCCATATCATCACATAGCCTAAATCATGTAAATGTCTCTCCCTTCGAAGATAAAGAGAAGACCTTCTTCTTGATAACATCCTCGGGCATACCTGCAAGATTAAATAATCCACAAACTTCATCCACATAGATTAGGTGCAAATCGGGATGTAATGTTCCATCTCCTGTAAAAGGATTAGCTAGCAGTTTCTCTATCATACCTGAAGGAATTTCAAAGTAAACATTTTCAGTAGGTTCAGTAGGTTGAGGAGCAACTCTTTGCTCTACTGGTCGGGGTGAAGATACCCCGAACAAACCCCTCAGAAGATTATTTTCCATAGTAACAAGTGACAGTAAATTTCAGCACACTATATAAATTTTTCCTTACCAAATTCCACCTACCAAAGGCGCTTCACTCCCCGGCAACGGCGCCAGAAAAGACTCTTGACGACCCACAAGTATAGGGGATCTATCGTAGTCCTTTCGGTAAGTAAGAGTGTCGAACCCAACGAGGAGCAGAAGGAAATGACAAGCGGTTTTCAGTAAGGTATTCTCTGCAAGCGCTGAAATTATCGGTAACAGATAGTTTTGTGATAAGGTAATTTGTAACGGCTAACAAACTCTTATATAGAGAAAAGCGCTCCCGAGGACACATGAGAATTATCGTCAAGCTAGTTTTCATCACGCTCATATGATTCACGTTTGTTACTTTGATAATTTGGTATGCGGGTGGACCAGTGCTTGGGTGCTATCCTTTCTTGGACAAGCATCCCACTTATGATTAACCCCTATTGCAAGCATCCGCAACTACAAAAGAAGTATTAAGGTAAACCTAACTATAGCATGAAACATATGGATCCAAAGCAGCCCCTTACAAAGCAACTCATAAACTAGGGTTTAATCTTCTGTCACTCTAACAACCCATCATCTACTTATTACTTCCCAATGCCTTCCTCTAGGCCCAAACAATGGTGAAGTGTCATGTAGTCGACGTTCACATAACACCACTAGAGGAAAGACAACATACATCTCATCAAAATATCGAATGAATACCAAATTCACATGACTACTTATAGCAAGACTTCTCCCATGTCCTCAGGAACAAACGTAACTACTCACAAATCATATTCATGTTCATAATCAGAGGGGTATTAATATGCATAAAGAATCTGAACATATGATCTTCCACCAAATAAACCAACTAGCATCAACTACAAGGAGTAGTCAACACTACTAGCAACCCACAGGTACCAATCTGAGGCTTTGGGACAAAGATTGGATACAAGAGATGAACTAGGGTTTGAGAGGAGATGGTGTTGGTGAAGATGTTGATGGAGATTGACCCCCTCCCGATGAGAGGATCGTTGGTGATGACAATGGCGATGATTTCCCCCTCCCGGAGGGAAGTTTCCCCGGCAGAACAGCTCTACCGGAGCCCTAGATTGGTTTCACCAAGGTTCTGCCTCGTGACGACGGAGTTTCTTCTCGAAAGCTTGCTTATGATTTTTTTTCTCGGACAAAAGACTTCATATAGCAGAAGATGGGCACCGGAGGCCTGCCAGGGGGGCCACAAGGTAGGGGGCGCGCCCAGGGGGGTAGGGCGCACCCCCACCCTCGTGGCCAGGGTGTGGGCCCCTTCCGGTGGATTCTTTCGCCAGTATTTTTTATTAATTCCAAAAATAACTTCCATGAAGTTTCAGGACTTTTGGAGCTGTGCAGAATAGGTCTCTAATATTTGCTCCTTTTCTAGCCCAGAATTCCAGCTGACTCATTCTCCCTCTTCATGTGAACCTTGTAAAATAAGAGGGAATAGGCATAAGTATTGTGACATAACGTGTAATAACAGCCCATAATGCAATAAATATCGATATAAAAGCATGATGCAAAATGGACGTATCAGTAATAAATCATTATTTTGTATCCATGTTTTCATTAGGTGAACTATTCTGCACACGAATGGACAGCTAACTAATAATGTAGTGGTATTGTTCTGATTCTTTTCCAAGTATTTTCATCCATGAAACACACCGTGATCCACCACTACACAGGTGCGCACTGCAAAATTCGACTATATGTTTGATGACCATAGAAAAACCTGGCGATGCGGAACCTGCCCAGAGCCCGGGGACATGAGACGGGTGACTGTCTAGACCGAACCTCCGCCGGGCCAGATCGTTCCATGACATTTGTGGCACGGTGTCGATGTATAAAAAACATGGGTGCTTTATACCCCTGACTTATGCACAGTAGCAGCCTTCCCGACATTGACGGCTTGCCGGAGGATAACACCTATGAGGATTCAAGACTTGGTCAACAAGACCGTGAAAAATACCTCGAGGCAAATCATTGAGAAGCACTAAGGAAGTACTGAAGATTAAGATCACAGCTGCCGACAAGCTACGACCCCGCAAGCTCCCTTTGCCTTTCCACCACTCCACCTTAGCGACTAGCTAGTCGCTTGTCAATAGGTGTCAAGCAGGCAGGCTGTTAGGTGAGACTTGTCGGGGCACGTGTTAGCACACCGCCTGAAGATCAAATTTATTGCCACCCATCCAAGAGCGTAGCGAAGGAATAGGAGGTAGCTGGGCTGACGACATAGAAGGATAGGCACTTTCTTGCCAGACTTCATCCCCAACATGACACCTTACGATGCAATAAATGTTTTTGTCTTAATCTGACAGGGTTAGGTATGATAGCATTGTAGCAACTATTCATCATATGTAATTACTGTTTTGTCGGTGTGATGACCCCTTCAACTATAAAAGCAGGCGTGGTCAATTACACAACATAGCCGCACCTTGGCTGTAAGCTGCGGTCTCTTGTAACTCGAGCTCATACACATCAATCCACCAAAATAGGAGAATAATTTTACGCCTCATGATGGCATGAACCTACGTAAACTCTGCGTGTTACTTGCTGGATCTGCTTTTTGTGCTCCTTGATCCCCACAGCCGAACTGTAGAGGAGCCTTTGCCGGTCCCATAGATTGTCGTACCTCGATACATAGGCGACGCTATTCCGCAGGCAAGGTAGTCAGGTCAAACAAGCAGAGTTATTTGTACTCGGGCAAAAAGCCAAACCAGGTGTGGTGCTTGAGGATGTACGTACTTCGCGCCGCCTCTGAAGTGAAGCGCCCAGTCGCAGAGCTTGCTCCACCTGCCACTCACCATGTCAAAGGACTACGTGCCTGGGGACCTGACCACTTCCGACGGAATAAGTTATCTTGGCTTCATTTCCGTTCCGAAGGGTGGTCACAACCTAATCGATGGAGCCATTGGTTCTAAACTTGACTTTTTGTGCTTTTAATTTTCTTCCCATTGATGCAAGGACAGAGAAATGTATAGATATAATAATTTCAGCATCAATTAATTCCGAACGGAGGTAGTAATTCATATACTGGGCGGCTCATGTGGCTCTAGAGATAGTATGAGGTTAGTTTGACATGATTAAGTTTGATATTTTGTAGTTTCATCAACTCAATGGATACAACAAGGAATTTCAATATGTCGTGAGTGGATTAATAGATGATAACAAGGGATTTTATGAAGCAATTGACCATTATAGGAGATCGTTGTGGAACATATTTCTATGATTGTTTGGACCTATTGTACTTTCATTAATGGAAAAAGTCATATCACTATTCTAAACATAATAATTAAAATAAATAAGTGGTTAATGTTAACTATTTGAGGACAAGTCCCTCAAATTTATTTTGTGTACTTTTTAGACTTTCCCTTCAATACATAGTTTGGTAACTATCTGTTCTATTTACCTACACCTAAAATGGACAAGCATGCACTCTAGAAAACTCTCTCACCTTTAGAGCTCGCTGCCATGATATTTAATGAAACTAAAATAGACATACACACATACATATACTAGCATAGTCAAGATATTCTAATATGTTAATTTTTTATATTTGTCGCATCCATAAGAATTCGTGTTAACACGAAGATTTGTAAGAGGAAGTGTCTCAAAAAAGGGAACAAGTAACATAATTTTTTTCTTACAGTGTAAGTTTTATGTTTAGTGCAAGTGTATTTTCTGCGGATGAACTTAAATCATACAGTTAAATTTGTACATATTAATATTTACTAAAAGTAAATAGTAAACTTATCAGATAATTAAGATTGAATGCCAAGAGAATGAGTTATAAACAAGTAAAAAATATTCAGTATAAATAAATGAGAAAAGTGCATTTTTTATCTCTTAACTTTTCGACAAATACGGATTCGCCTCTCAACTATTTTTTGTTAGAATCGCCGTCTCACAACTCTCAATACCATGTTTAGTTAGTCATAATTAAGCAAGATAAAATATGTTTGCCGTAAAAATAACCCGACGGGCTTGCATGTTATTAGTAAGAGGGCAATCTTCGTTGCCAAGTATACAATAATTACATAAGATCCTAAAGATCAATCTAACTAGGAATCTATCCTAACTAATCTGTTAATTGAAATTACAAGATTACGTGCTGATGTATATACATTAACATTCCCCCTCAATCTCAACCGTTCACAAGGTTAAGATTGCGTCCTAATTTCTCCAACATGATCTTTTTAGCAGGTTGAAAGCATCTGCTAATTGATCACCGGAGGACACAAAACGGACATCCAATGCTCCTTGCGCCACCATTTCTCTCACAGAGTGAAAATCCACCTCAATATGCGTTGTCCTCGCATGAAATATTGTATTTGTACTCAGATAGGTGGCACCCAAATTATGACAACATGAAACCGGTGGTTGTATGGTAGAAACACTCCCAGTTCCCTAAGAACAACCTGTAACCAAGTAACTTCAGTTGTGCCATTTGCAAGCGCCTTGTACTCTACCTCAATACTGGATCATGAAACTATGGGTTGCTTTCGAGCACTCCATTAAATCAAGTTAGGGCAAGGAAAACCACAAAACCACTTGTAGAGCGTCTGTCATCAACACACCCTGCCCAGTCAGCATCAGTAAATACTCTAAGAAGTGTGGAGCTCGACCGGTTAATGGAGATTCCAGTGGCCAGAGTACCCTTCATATACCTCAGTATACGCTTGACCGCCTCCTAGTGCACATTAGTTGGTTCGGCCAAATATTGGCACACCTTGTTAACATCAAATGAAATATCAGAACGAGTAAGAGTAAGATATTGCAATCCTCCAATGATACTGCTATAGTGGAAGGCATCATCATCAATGAGGAGAGTACCAAGATCTGTTGCCAACTTATCGGTGACTGACATGGGAGTAGAGACCTCCTTGCAATTCTCCACATGAGCACGATGAAGAAGATCATCAGCGTACGCGTACTTCCACTCAGACAACACCATCCCCTCTGAATTGTAGGTGGCCTTCCTCAATCCCAAGGAAGTAAGAAAGACAACCAAGGTCTTTGATAGGAAAGGACCCAGCCAAAGTCCGAAGCAAACGATCCACCGCACGAGAGCAGGATCCAGCAATGACAATATCATCAACATAGACCAACATGTAAATGGCCATGGCTCCTTGCCAAAAAATGAAGAGGAAGGTGTCAGCCTTGGAAGAATGAAATCCAAGTTGTTGTAGCCGAGCACTGAGACGGGAGTACCAAGCCCGGAGGGACTGGTTGAGTCCATAAATAGACTTTCAAAGCTTGCAAACATGATGGGGATATCGAGAATCCTCAAAATCTGGGGGTGACTGCATGTACACATCCTCGTCAAGTAGACCACGAAGGAATGCATTGCTGACACCAATCTGACGCAAACACTCACCCTGTAAAACAGCAAGTGATATCACAAGACAAACAGTGGTTGGTTTAACAATCGGACAAAATGTGGCAACATAATCAACACAATATTGCTGAGTAAATCCATGAGCAACCAAACGAGCTTTGCTGAGCGAGCTACAGCTGCATGGCTCGGTAGAGGACCCTCATGTATTGAGGAACTCTTGTCCTTGGATTGTAGCTCTATCTTATTGCAATAAACTACTATTGATCTCGCCAAAAAAAACGAGCTTTGTACTCCCTCCGCCCGAAAAAGCTTGTCCCTCAAATGGATGTATCTAGCATCAAGTTAGTGCTAGGTGGTGCTAGATACATCCATTTGAGGGATAAGCTTGGGACAAGTTTTTTCGGACTAAGGGAGTACTTATCAAGAGAGCCATCAGACATACATTAACAGTCCTATTCAGGCTTTGTGTCGGTCAAACCCGGTTTCAATCCGACGTGGCATGGCCAAAGCAAGTTCATGATGTTATATGTGTCCAAAATTTGACAACATGATGGAAGACTGAAGACTGAAAAATGTCAAAAATTTGACAGCATGATGGAAGACTGAAAAATGTCCAAATTTTTTTTTTAGAAAAGGAGGATGACCCCCGGCCTCTGCATCTGGGCGATGCATACGGGCACTTTATTAATTATAATCACAAAACCTTACAAAGCCATACAACAGCAAGACTAAAGCCACCGTCCAAGCGACAACTGTCGCTACACCTATCCAATTGATGAAGGGGCGCAGATAGTCTGGGCCTAATACCAAACAGACATCGCAGCCAAACCTAAACATCTAAGACCTGAGGTCCCAACCAGGACGCCTGCCGGGTATGGGGCAACTACCAGTCCGGCGCACTCCTCAACCAGGACGCCTGCCGGGTATGAGGCCGCCACAGCCACCTACCACAAATCCATCTTCAAAGTTGTACTGTTGCATGTACCGTGCCAGGTCTCTCTGCCATCGACGCCACCATGATGCCCGACAGCGTCGTCCTCCTGCGCGAGTCCATCCTCCCACAGCGAACTCCGAATCTGCACTGCGCCACGCCGTCAAGATCCGTCGTCATCAGTGTGTAGGATGAGGCACTGCTCCACCAAAGAATCCGTCCTCTGGTCCCTCGATCACGTGTGTACCTCCAAAAATGACGCCCCCAAGGGAGGAACGACAGCAGAGCGCCGCCGTCATCCGATCATCCGATCTAGGGTTTCCCCCGGAGGTAGCAGAGAGTGGCCTTGAACTTCTCCACGGCGATGCCTTCAAGAAGGGAACGACACAGATAGCGCCGCCACCGCCGGCCTTAGCAGAAGCCGAAGGCAAGTTTTCACCCAGATCAGTTCGAAGGAATCCAACTCTCGTTCACGGGCCGCCGTCACCACCAGGTAGACCCTGGAGTACCGGCAGATCAGCGAGCCACCGGCACCACCGCACCCAGATCGCCGGCCACACCGGGCCGCCTGTTGGAAATATGCCCTAGAGGCAATAATAAATAGGTTATTATTATATTTCCTTGTTCATGATAAATCGTTTATTATCCATGCTAGAATTGTATTGATAGGAAACTCAGATACATGTGTGGATACATAGACATCACCATGTCCCTAGTAAGCCTCTAGTTAACTAGCTCGTTGATCAATAGATGGTTACGGTTTCCTGACCATGGACATTGGATGTCGTTGATAACGGGATCACGTCATTAGGAGAATGATGTGATGGACAAGACCCAATCCTAAGCCTAGCACAAGATCATGTAGTTCGTATGCTAAAGCTTTTCTAATGTCAAGTATCGTTTCCTTAGACCATGAGATTGTGCAACTCCCGGATACCGTAGGAGTGCTTTAGGTGTGCCAAACGTCACAACATAACTGGTGAAGGAAATATGCCCTAGAGGCAATAATAAAGTTATTATTTATTTCCTTACATATCATGATAAATGTTTATTATTCATGCTAGAATTGTATTAACTGGAAACATAATACATGTGTGAATACATAGACAAACAGAGTGTCACTAGTATGCCTCTACTTGACTAGCTCATTAATCAAAGATGGTTATGTTTCCTAACCATGAACAAAGAGTTGTTATTTGATTAATGAGATCACATCATTAGTTGAATGATCTGATTGACATGACCCATTCCATTAGCATAGCACCCGATCGTTTAGTATGTTGTTATTGCTTTTATCCATGACTTATACATGTTCCTTTAACTATGAGATTATGCAACTCCCGTTTACCGTAGGAACACTTTGTGTGCTACCAAACGTCACAACGTAACTGAGTGATTATAAAGGTGCTCTACAGGTGTCTCCGAAAGTATTTGTTGGGTTGGCGTATTTTGAGATTAGGATTTGTCACTCCGAATGTCGGAGAGGTATCTCAGGGCCTTCTCGGTAATGCACATCACATAAGCCTTGCAAGCATTGCAACCAATGAGTTAGTTGCGAGATGATGTATTACGGAACGAGTAAAGAGACTTGCCGGTAACGAGATTGAACTAGGTATTGGATACCGACGATCGAATCTCGGGCAAGTAACATACCGATGACAAAGGGAACAACGTATGTTGTTATGCGGTCTGACCGATAAAGATCTTCGTAGAATATGTAGGAGCCAATATGGGCATCCAGGTCCCGCTATTGGTTATTGACCAGAGACGTGTCTCGGTCATGTCTACATTGTTCTTGAACCGTAGGGTCCGCACGCTTAACGTTACGATGACAGTTATTATGAGTTTATGCATTTTGATGTACCGAAGGTTGTTCGGAGTCCCGGATGTGATCACAGACATGACGAGGAGTCTCGAAATGGTCGAGACGTAAAGATTGATATATTGGAAGCCTACATTTGGATATCGGAAGTGTTCCGGGTGAAATCGGGATTTCACCGAAGTACTAGGAGGTTACCGGAACCCCCCGGGAAACATATGGGCCATATTGGGCCTTAGTGGAAAGGAGAAAGGGGCTGCCCTAGGGCTGGCCGCGCGCCTCCCCCCTTCCCTAGTCCTATTAGGACTAGGAGAAGGTGGCCGGCCCCCTCTCTCTCTTTCCCCCCCTTGAGGAATCCTATTCCAACTAGGATTGGGGGGGGGAATCCTACTCCCGGAGGGAGTAGGACTCTCCTGGCGCGCCAGGCTTGGCCGGCCAGCCCCTCCCCCTTGGCTCCTTTATATACGGGGGCAGGGGAGCACCCTTGGACACACAAGTTGATCTACGGATCGTTCCTTAGCCGTGTGCGGTGCCCCCTTCCACCAAATTCCACCTCGGTCATATCATTGCAGTGCTTAGGCAAAGCCCTGCGCCGGTAACACATCAAGATTGTCACCACGCCGTCGTGCTGACGGAACTCTTCCCCGACGCTTTGCTGGATCGGAGCCCGGGGATCGTCATCGAGCTGAACGTGTGCCAAGAACTCGGAGGTGCCGGAGTAACGGTGCTTGGATCGGTCGGATCATGAAGACGTACGACTACATCAACCGCGTTGATATAACGCTTCCGCTTTCGGTCTACGAGGGTACGTAGACAACACTCTCCCCTCTCGTTGCTATGCATCACCATGATCTTGCGTGTGCGTAGGAAATTTTTTGAAATTACTACGTTCCCCAACAGTGGCATCCGAGCCTAGGTTTTTATGGTTTGATGTTATTTGCACGAGTAGAACACAAGTGAGTTGTGGACAATACAAGTCATACTGCCTACCAGCATGTCATACTTTGGTTCAGCGGTATTGTTGGACGAGACGATCCGGACCAACCTTACGCGTACTCTTACGCGAGACCGGTTCCCTCGACGTGCTTTGCACATAGATGGCTTGCGGAAGACTGTCTCTCCAACTTTAGTTGAACCGAGTGTGGCTACGCCCGGTCCTTGAGAAGGTTAAAACGGAGTCTATTTGACAAACTATCGTTGTGGTTTTGATGCGTAGGTAAGATGAGTTCTTGCTTAAGCCCGTAGCAGCCACGTAAAACTTGCAACAACAAAGTAGAGGACGTCTAACTTGTTTTTGCAGGGCATGTTGTGATGTGATATGGTCAAGACATGATGCTAAATTTTATTGTATGAGATGATCATGTTTTGTAACCGAATTATCGGCAACTGGTAGGAGCCATATAGTTGTCGCTTTATTGTATGCAATGCAATCGCGATGTAATGCTTTACTTTATTACTAAGTGGTAGTGATAGTCGTGGAAGCATAAGATTGGCGAGACGACAACGATGCTACGATGGAGATCAAGGTGTCGCGCCGGTGACGATGGTGATCATGACGGTGCTTCGAAGATGGAGATCACAAGCACGAGATGATGATGGCCATATCATATCACTTATATTGATTGCATGTGATGTTTATCTTTTATGCATCTTATGTTGCTTTGATTGACGGTAGCATTATAAGATGATCTCTCACTAATTATCAAGAAGTGTTCTCCCTGAGTATGCACCGTTGCGAAAGTTCTTCGTGCTGAGACACCACGTGATGATCGGGTGTGATAGGCTCTACGTTCAAATACAACGGGTGCAAAACAGTTGCACACGCGGAATACTCAGGTTTAACTTGACGAGCCTAGCATATAACAGATATGGCCTCGGAACACGGAGACCGAAAGGTCGAGCGTGAATCATATAGTAGATATGATCAACATAGTGATGTTCACCATTGAAACTACTCCATCTCACGTGATGATCGGACATGGTTTAGTTGATTTGGATCACGTGATCACTTAGAGGATTAGAGGGATGTCTATCTAAGTGGGAGTTCTTAAGTAATATGATTAATTGAACTTAAATTTATCATGGACTTAGTACCTGATAGTATCTTGCTTGTCTATGTTGTGTAGATAGATGGCTCGTGCTGTTGTTCCGTTGAATTTTAATGCGTTCCTTGAGAAAGCAAAGTTGAAAGATGATGGTAGCAATTACACGGACTGGGTCCGTAACTTGAGGATTATCCTCATTGCTGCACAGAAGAATTACGTCCTGGAAGCACCGCTAGGTGCCAGGCCTGGTGCAAGAGCTACGCCAGATGTTGTGAACGTCTGGCAAAGCAAAGCTGATGACTACTCTATAGTTCAGTGTGCCATGCTTTACGGCTTAGAACCGGGACTTCAACGACGTTTTGAACACCATGGAGCATATGAGATGTTCCAGGAGTTGAAGTTAATATTTCAAGCAAATGCCCGGACTGAGAGATATGAAGTCTCCAATAAGTTCTATAGCTGTAAGATGGAGGAGAACGGTTCTGTCAGTGAGCATATACTCAGAATGTCTGGGTATAACAATCACTTGATTCAACTGGGAGTTAATCTTCCGGATGATTGCGTCATTGACAGAATTCTCCAATCACTGCCACCAAGCTACAAGAGCTTCGTGATGAACTATAATATGAAAGGGATGACCAAAACTATGCCCGAGCTCTTCGCGATGCTGAAAGCCGCGGAGGTAGAAATCAAAAAGGAGCATGAAGTGTTGATGGTTAACAAAACCACTAGTTTCAAGAAAAAGGGCAAAGGGAAGAAAAAGGGGAACTTCAAAAAGAACAGCAAGCAAGTTGCTAATCAAGAGAAGAAACCCAAGTCTGGACCTAAGCCTGAAACTGAGTGCTTCTATTGCAAGCAGACTGGTCACTGGAAGCGGAACTGCCCCAAGTATTTGGTGGATAAGAAGGATGGCAAGGTTAACAAAGGTATATATGATATACATGTTATTGATGTATACCTTACTAATTCTCGCAGTAGCACCTGGGTATTTGATACTGGTTCTGTTGCTAATATTTGCAACTCAAAATAGGGGCTAGGGATTAAGCGAAGATTGGCTAAGGACGAGGTGACGATGCGCGTGGGAAATGGTTCCAAAGTCGATGTGATCGCGGTCGGCACGCTACCTCTACATCTACCTTCGGGATTAATATTAGATCTAAATAATTGTTATTTAGTACCAGCGTTGAGCATGAACATTATATCTGGATCTTGTTTGATGCGAGACGGTTATTCATTTAAATCAGAGAATAATGGTTGTTCTATTTATATGAGTAATATCTTTTATGGTCATGCACCATTAAAGAATGGTTTGTTCTTACTTAATCTCGATAGTAGTGATACACATATTCATAATGTTGAAGCCAAAAGATGCAGAGTTGATAATGATAGTGCAACTTATTTATGGCACTGCCGTTTAGGTCATATCGGTGTAAAACGCATGAAGAAACTCCATACTGATGGACTTTTGGAGTCACTTGATTATGAATCACTTGGCACTTGCGAACCGTGCCTTATGGGCAAGATGACTAAAACACCGTTCTCCGGTACTATGGAGAGAGCAACAGATTTATTGGAAATCATACATACTGATGTATGTGGTCCAATGAATGTTGAGGCTCGTGGCGGATATCGTTATTTTCTCACCTTCACTGATGATTTAAGCAGATATGGGTATATCTACTTAATGAAACACAAGTCTGAAACATTTGAAAAGTTCAAAGAATTTCAGAGTGAAGTGGAAAATCATCGTAACAAGAAAATAAAGTTTCTACGATCTGATCGTGGAGGAGAATATTTGAGTTACGAGTTTGGTCTACATTTGAAACAATGCGGAATAGTTTCGCAACTCACGCCACCCGGAACACCACAACGTAATGGTGTGTCCGAACGTCGTAATCGTACTTTACTGGATATGGTGCGATCTATGATGTCTCTTACCGATTTACCGCTATTGTTTTGGGGTTATGCTTTAGAGACGGCCGCATTCACGTTAAATAGGGCACCATCGAAATCCGTTGAGACGACGCCTTATGAACTGTGGTTTGGCAAGAAACCAAAGTTGTCGTTTCTTAAAGTTTGGGGCTGCGATGCTTATGTGAAAAAGCTTCAACCTGATAAGCTCGAACCCAAATCGGAAAAATGTGTCTTCATAGGATACCCAAAGGAGACTGTTGGGTACACCTTCTATCACAGATCCGAAGGCAAGATTTTTGTTGCTAAATTCGGAAACTTTCTAGAGAAGGAGTTTCTCTCGAAAGAAGTGAGTGGGAGGAAAGTAGAACTTGATGAGATAACTGTATCTACTCCCTTATTGAGAAGTAGTACATCACAGAAATCAGTTTCTGTGACACCTACACCAAATAGGGAGGAAGCTAATGATAATGATCTTGAAACTTCAGATCAAGTTTCTACTGAACCTCATAGATCAACCAGAGTAAGATCCGCACCAGAGTGGTACGGTAATCCTATTTTGGAAGTCATGTTACTAGACCATGATGAACCTACGAACTATGAAGAAGCGATGGTGAGCCCAGATTCCGCAAAATGGCTTGAGGCCATGAAATCTGAGATGGGATCCATGTATGAGAACAAAGTGTGGACTTTGGTTGACTTGCCCGATGATCAGCAAGCAATTGAGAATAAATGGATTTTTAAGAAGAAGACTGACGCTGATGGTAATGTTACTGTCTATAAAGCTCGACTTGTTGCAAAAGGTTTTCGACAAGTTCAAGGGATTGACTACGATGAGACTTTCTCACCCGTAGCGATGCTTAAGTCTGTCCGAATCATGTTAGCAGTTGCCGCATTTTATGATTATGAAATTTGGCAAATGGATGTCAAAACTGCATTCCTGAATGGATTTCTGGAAGAAGAGTTGTATATGATGCAACCAGAAGGTTTTGTCGATCCAAAGGGAGCTAACAAAGTGTGCAAGCTCCAGCGATCCATTTATGGACTGGTGCAAGCCTCTCGGAGTTGGAATAAACGCTTTGATAGTGTGATCAAAGCATTTGGTTTTATACAGACTTTTGGAGAAGCCTGTATTTACAAGAAAGTGAGTGGGAGCTCTGTAGCATTTCTGATATTATATGTGGATGACATATTACTGATCGGAAATAATATAGAATTTCTGGATAGCATAAAGGGATACTTGAATAAGAGTTTTTCGATGAAAGACCTCGGTGAAGCTGCTTACATATTGGGCATTAAGATCTATAGAGATAGATCAAGACGCTTAATAGGACTTTCACAAAGCACATACCTTGACAAAGTTTTGAAGAAGTTCAAAATGGATCAGGCAAAGAAAGGGTTCTTGCCTGTGTTACAAGGTGTGAAGTTGAGTAAGACTCAATGCCCGACCACCGCAGAAGATAGAGAGAAAATGAAAAATGTTCCCTATGCTTCAGCCATAGGCTCTATCATGTATGCAATGCTGTGTACCAGACCTGATGTGTGCCTTGCTGTAAGCTTAGCAGGCAGGTACCAAAGTAATCCAGGAGTGGATCACTGGACAGCGGTCAAGAACATCCTTAAGTACTTGAGAAGGACTAAGGATATGTTTCTCATTTATGGAGGTGACAAAGAGCTCGTCGTAAACGGTTACGTCGATGCAAGCTTTGACACTGATCCGGATGATTCTAAATCGCAAACCGGATACGTATTTACATTAAACGGTGGAGCTGTCAGTTGGTGCAGTTCTAAACAAAGCGTCGTGGCGGGATCTACATGTGAAGCTGAGTACATAGCTACTTCGGAAGCAGCTAATGAAGGAGTCTGGATGAAGGAGTTCATATCCGATCTAGGTGTTGTACCTAGCGTATCGGGTCCAATGAAAATCTTTTGTGACAATACTGGTGCAATTGCCTTGGCAAAGGAATCCAGATTTCACAAAAGAACCAAACACATCAAAAGACGCTTCAACTTCATCCGGGATTTAGTCCAGGTGGGAGACATAGAGATATGCAAGATACATACGGATCTGAATGTTGCAGACCCGTTGACTAAGCCTCTTCCACGAGCAAAACATGATCAGCACCAAGACTCCATGGGTGTTAGAATCATTACTTTGTAATCTAGATTATTGACTCTAGTGCAAGTGGGAGACTGAAGGAAATATGCCCTAGAGGCAATAATAAAGTTATTATTTATTTCCTTACATATCATGATAAATGTTTATTATTCATGCTAGAATTGTATTAACTGGAAACATAATACATGTGTGAATACATAGACAAACAGAGTGTCACTAGTATGCCTCTACTTGACTAGCTCATTAATCAAAGATGGTTATGTTTCCTAACCATGAACAAAGAGTTGTTATTTGATTAATGAGATCACATCATTAGTTGAATGATCTGATTGACATGACCCATTCCATTAGCATAGCACCTGATCGTTTAGTATGTTGCTATTGCTTTTATCCATGACTTATACATGTTCCTTTAACTATGAGATTATGCAACTCCCGTTTACCGTAGGAACACTTTGTGTGCTACCAAACGTCACAACGTAACTGAGTGATTATAAAGGTGCTCTACAGGTGTCTCCGAAATATTTGTTGGGTTGGCGTATTTCGAGATTAGGATTTGTCACTCCGAATGTCGGAGAGGTATCTCAGGGCCTTCTCGGTAATGCACATCACATAAGCCTTGCAAGCATTGCAACCAATGAGTTAGTTGCAAGATGATGTATTACGGAACGAGTAAAGAGACTTGCCGGTAACGAGATTGAACTAGGTATTGGATACCGACGATCGAATCTCGGGCAAGTAACATACCGATGACAAAGGGAACAACGTATGTTGTTATGCGGTCTGACCGATAAAGATCTTCGTAGAATATGTAGGAGCCAATATGGGCATCCAGGTCCCGCTATTGGTTATTGACCGGAGACGTGTCTCGGTCATGTCTACATTGTTCTCGAACCGTAGGGTCCGCACGCTTAACGTTACGATGACAGTTATTATGAGTTTATGCATTTTGATGTACCGAAGGTTGTTCGGAGTCCCGGATGTGATCACGGACATGACGAGGAGTCTCGAAATGGTCGAGACGTAAAGATTGATATATTGGAAGCCTACATTTGGATATCGGAAGTGTTCCGGGTGAAATCGGGATTTCACCGGAGTACCAGGAGGTTACCGGAACCCCCCGGGAAACATATGGGCCATATTGGGCATTAGTGGAAAGGAGAAAGGGGCTTCCCTAGGGCTGGCCGCGCGCCTCCCCCCTTCCCTAGTCCTATTAGGACTAGGAGAAGGTGGCCGGCCCCCTCTCTCTCTTTCCCCCCCTTGAGGAATCCTATTCCAACTAGGATTGGGGGGGGGGAATCCTACTCCCGGAGGGAGTAGGACTCTCCTAGCGCGCCAGGCTTGGCCGGCCAGCCCCTCCCCCTTGGCTCCTTTATATACGGGGGCAGGGGAGCACCCTTGGACACACAAGTTGATCTACGGATCGTTCCTTAGCCGTGTGCGGTGCCCCCTTACACCAAATTCCACCTCGGTCATATCGTTGCAATGCTTAGGCGAAGCCCTGCGCCGGTAACACATCAAGATCGTCACCACGCCGTCGTGCTGACGGAACTCTTCCCCGACGCTTTGCTGGATCAGAGCCCGGGGATCGTCATCGAGCTGAACGTGTGCCAAGAACTCAGAGGTGCCGGAGTAACGGTGCTTGGATCGGTCGGATCGTAAAGACGTACGACTACATCAACCGCGTTGATATAACGCTTCCGCTTTCGGTCTACGAGGGTACGTAGACAACACTCTCCCCTCTCGTTGCTATGCATCACCATGATCTTGCGTGTGCGTAGGATTTTTTTTGAAATTACTACGTTCCCCAACAACTGGGTGACTATAAAGGTTCACTACAGGTATCTCCGAAAGTGTCTGTTGGGTTGGCACGAATCGAGACTAGGATTTGTCACTCCGTGTGACGGAGAGGTATCTCTGGGCCCACTCGGTAGTACATCATCATAATGTGCACAATGTGATCAAGGAGTTGATCACGGGATGATGTGTTGCGGAACGAGTAAAAGAGACTTGCCGGTAACGAGATTGAACAAGGTATCGGGATACCGACGATCGAATCTCGGGCAAGTATTGTACCGATAGACAAAGGGAATTGTATACGGGATTGATTAAGTCCTTGACATCGTGGTTCATCCGATGAGATCATCGTGGAACATGTGGGAGCCAACATGGGTATCCAGATCCCGCTGTTGGTTATTGACCGGAGAACGTCTCGGTCATGTCTGCATGTCTCCCGAACCCGTAGGGTCTACACACTTAAGGTTCGATGACGCTAGGGTTATTAAGGAAGTTCGTATGTGGTTACCGAATGTTGTTCGGAGTCCCAAATGAGATCCCGGACGTCACGAGGAGTTCCGGAATGGTCCGGAGGTAAAGATTTATATATGGGAAGTCCTGTTTTGGCCACCGGAAGAGTTCTGGGCGTCACCGGTAGTGTACCGGGACCACCGGAGGTGTCCGGGGGTCCACCAAATGGGGCCACCAGCCCCAGAAGGTTGCGTGGGCCAAGTGTGGGAGGGGACCAGCCCTAGGTGGGCTGGTGCGCCCCCCCCCCCCCCCACCAAGGCCCAAGGCGCCTCCTAGAGGGGAAGGGGGCAAACCCTAGGGCAGATGGGCCCTAAGGCCCACCCCTGGTGCGCCTCCCCCTCTCCCCCCTTTGGCCGCAACCCTAGATGGGTTTTGGGGCTGCCGCCACCCCTAGGGAGGGAACCCTAGATGGGGGCGCAGCCCCTTCCCTCCCCCTATATATACTTGAGGTTTTGGGGCTGCCCAACATACGATTCGATCTCCCTCTTGGCGCAGCCCTACTTCTCTCCCTCCTCCTCTCCCGCGGTGCTTGGCGAAGCCCTGCAGGATTGCCACGCTCCTCCACCACCACCACGCCGTTGTGCTGCTGCTGGATGGAGTCTTCCTCAACCTCTCCCTCTCTCCTTGCTGGATCAAGGCATGGGAGACGTCAGCGGGCTGTACGTGTGTTGAACGCGGAGGTGCCGTCCGTTCGGCACTTGGTCATCGGAGATTTGGATCACGACGAGTACGACTCCATCAACCCCGTTCACTTGAACGCTTCCGCTTAGCGATCTACAATGGTATGTAGATGCACTCTCTTTCCCCTCGTTGCTGGTTTCTCCATAGATAGATCTTGGTGACACGTAGGAAAATTTTAAATTTCTGCTACATTCCCCAACAATGGTATCAGAGCTAGGTCTATTGCGTAGATTCTTTGCACGAGTAGAACACAAAGTAGTTGTGGGCGTTGATTTTGTTCAATATGCTTACCGTTACTAGTCAATCTTGATTCGGCGGCATTGTGGGATGAAGCGGCCCGGACCGACCTTACACGTACACTTATGTGAGACAGGTTCCACCGACTGACATGCACTAGTTGCATAAGGTGGCTAGCTGGTGCCAGTCTCTCCCACTTTAGTCGGATTGGATTCGATGGAAAGGGTCCTTATGAAGGGTAAATAGCAATTGACATATCACGTTGTGGTTTTGCGTAGGTAAGAGACGTTCTTGCTAGAAACCCATAGCAGCCACGTAAAACATGCAAACAACAATTAGAGGACGTCTAACTTGTTTTTGCAGGGTATGCCATGTGATGTGATATGGCCAAAAGGATGTGATGAATGATATATGTGATGTATGAGATTGATCATGTTCTTGTAATAGGAATCACGACTTGCATGTCGATGAGTATGACAACCGGCAGGAGCCATAGGAGTTGTCTTTAATTTATTTATGACCTGCGTGTCAACATAAACGTCATGTAATTACTTTACTTTATTGCTAAAGCGTTAGCCATAGTAGTAGAAGTAATAGTTGACGTGACAACTTCATGAAGACACGATGATGGAGATCATGATGATGGAGATCATGATGATGGAGATCATGGTGTCATGCCGGTGACGACGATGATCATGGAGCCCCGAAGATGGAGATCAAAAGGAGCAAAGTGATGATGGCCATATCATGTCACTATTTGATTGCATGTGATGTTTATCATGTTTTTGCATCTTATTTGCTTAGAGCGACGGTAGTAAATAAGATGATCCCTCATTAAAATTTCAAGAAAATGTTCCCCCTAATTGTGCACCGTTGCGAAAGTTCGTTGTTTTGAAGCACCACGTGATGATCGGGTGTGATAGATTCTTACGTTCGAATACAACGGGTGTTGACGATCCTAGCATGTACAGACATGGCCTCGGAACACATGCAAACACTTAGGTTGACTTGACGAGCCTAGCATGTACAGACATGGCCTCGGAACACAGAAGACCGAAAGGTCGAGCATGAGTCGTATGGTAGATACGATCAACATGAAGATGTTCACCGACGTTGACTAGTCCGTCTCACGTGATGATCGGACACGGCCTAGTTGACTCGGATCATGTAATCACTTGGATGACTAGAGGGATGTCCATCTGAGTGGGAGTTCATAAGATGAACTTAATTATCCTGAACATAGTCGAAAAGGTCTTCGCAAATTATGTCGTAGCTCGCGCTTTAGTTCTACTGTTTTAAATATGTTCCTAGAGAAAATATAGTTGAAAGTTGATAGTAGCAATTATGCGGACAGTAGAAGGCTTATGTCCTTAATGCAACGCTGGTGTGCTGGACCTCGAACGTGGTCTGTGGATGTTGCGAACATCTGACATACACGATTTGATGACTACATGATAGTTCGGTCATGTTAAATGGTTTAGAATTGAGGCACCGAAGACATTTTTTGAAATGTCGCGGAACGTATGAGATGTTTCGAGGGCTGAAATTGGGATTTCAGGCTCAAGCCCACGCCAAGAGGTATAAGACCTCCGACGATTTTCTTAGCCTGCAAACTAAGGGAGAAAAGCTCAATCGTTGAGCTTGTGCTCAGAATGTCTGAGTACAACAATCACTTGAATCAGGTGGGAGTTAATCTTCTAGATAAGATAGTGATGTTTTTCCAAAGTTATTGCCACCAAGCTACTAGAGCTTCGTGATGAACTATAATATATCAGGGACAGATATGATGATCCTTGAAATATTCGCGATGTTTGACACCGCGAAAGTAGAAATCAAGAAGGAGCATCAATTGTTGATGGTTAGTGAAACCACTAGTTTCAAGAAGGGCAAGGGCGAGAAGGGATACTTCATGAAACGGCAAATCAGCTGCTGCTCTAGTGGAGAAACCCAAGGTTAAACCCAAACCCGAGACTGAGTGCTTCTGTAATAAGGGGAACAACCACTGGAGCAGAATTACCTTAGATACTTGGTAGATGAGAAGGCTGTCGATAGAAGTATATTGGATATACAATATGTGAATGTGTACTTTACTAGTACTCCTAGTAGCATCAGGGTATTAGATACCGGTTCGGTTGCTAAGTGTTAGTAACTCGAAATAAAAGCTACGGAATAAACGGAGACTAGCTAAAGGTGAGCTGACGAGATGTGTTGGAAGTGTTTCCAAGGTTGATGTGATCAAGCATCGCACGCTCCCTCTACCATCAAGATTGGTGTTAAACCTAAATAATTGGTATTTGGTGTTTGCGTTGAGCATAGACATGATTGGATTATGTCTATCGCAATACGGTTATTCATTTAAGGAGAATAATGGTTACTCTATTTATTTGAATAATACCTTCAATGGTCTTGCACCTAAAATGAATGATTTATTGAATCTCGGTCATAGTGATACACATGTTCATGCCAAAAGATATAAGATAGTAATGATAGTACCACCTACTTGTGGCACTGCCATGTAAGTCATATTGGTATAAAACGCATGAAGAAGCTCCATGTTGATGGATCTTTGGACTCACTCATTTTTGAAAAGGATTGAGACATGTTAACCATGTTTATTGGTATATACGCATGAAGAAACTCCATGTAGATGGACCATTTGGACTCACTTGATTTTGAATCGCTTGAGACATGCAAATCATACCACATGGGCAAGATGACTGAAAGCTTCGATTTCAGTAAAATGGAACAAGAAAGCAACTTGTTGGAAGTAACACATTTTGATGTGTGCAGTCCAATGAGTGCTGAGGCACGCAGTGGATATCGTTATGCTCTAACTTCACAGATGATTTGAGTAGATACTGAGCATATTTACTTGATGAAACACAAGTCTGAATTATTGAATGGTTCAAGTAATTTCAGAATGAAGTTGAATATTGTCGTGACAAAAGGATAAAATATCTATGATATGATCATAGAGATGAATATCTGAGTTGCGAGTTTGGTACACAATTGAGACATTGTGGAAATTCTTTCACGGATAGTACCGCCTGGAACACCATAGTGTGATGGTGTGTCCGAACATCATAACTGCATCCTATTGGATATGATGCATACCATGATGTCTCTTATCGAATTACCACTATCGTTCATGGGTTAGGCATTAGAGACAACCGCACTCACTTTAAATAGGGCACCACGTAATTCCGATAAGATGACACCGTATGAACTATGGTTTAGAGAAACCTAAGCCGTCATTTCTTATAAGTTTGGGGCTGCGACGCTTATGTGGAAAAAAAGTTTCAGGCTGATAAGCTAGAACCCAAAGCGGATAAATGCATCTTCATAGGACACCCAAAAACAGTTGGGTATACCTCCTGTCTCAGATCCGAAAGCAATAGGGATTGTTTCTCAAATCGGGTCCTTTCTTGAGGAAAAGTTTCTCTCGAAAGAATTGAGTGGGAGGATGGTGGAGACTTGATGAGGTTGTTGAACCGTCACTTCAACTAGTGTGTAGCAGGGCACAGGAAGTTGTTCCTGTGGCACCTACATCAATTGAAGTAGAAGCTTATGATAGTGATCATGAAACTTCGGATCAAGTCACTACCAAACCTCGTAGGACGACAAGGATGCCTGCTGTTTCAAAGTGGCACGTAATCCTGTCTTGGAAGTCATGTTGCTAGACAACAATGAACCTACGAGCTATGGAGAAGTGATGGTGGGCCCGGATTCCGATGAATGGCTCGAGGCCATAAAATCCGAGAGAGGATCCATGTAAGAAAACAAAGTGTAGACTTTGGCAGAATGGCTCGATGGTCGTGAGGCTGTTGAGTACAGATGGATTTTAAAAGGAAGACGGACAATGATGGTAAATGTCACCATTAAGAAAGCTCGACTTGTCATTAAGATGTTTTCCGACAAGTTCAAGGAGTTGAGTGCGATGAGACTTTCTCACTCGTAGCGATGCTAAGAGTCTGTTGGAAATTATGTTAGCGATTACTGCTTTATTTATGAAATTGTGCAGATAGGATGTCAAAACATTGTTTTCTCGACGATTTTCTTGAGGAAAGGTTGTATGTGATACAACCAGAAGATTTTTGTCAATCCTGAAAGATGCTAACAAGTATGCAAAGCTCCAGCAATCATTCTAAGGACTGGAGTAAGCATCTCGGAGTTGGAATGTACGCTTTGATGAGATGATCAAAGATTTGGGTTTATACAAAGTTTATGAGAAACTTGTATTTCCAAAGAAGTGAGTGAGAGCACTATAGAATTTCTGATGAGTATATGTTGTTGACATATTGTTGATCAGAAATGATGTAGAATTTCTGGAAAGCATATAGGGTTATTTGAAAAGTGTTTTCAATGGAAAACCTGGATTAAGCTACTTGAACATTGAGCATCAAGATCTATAAGGATAGATCAAAATCGCTTAATAGTACTTTCAAACGAATACATACCATGACAAGATTTTGAAGGAGTTCAAAATAGATCAGCAAAGAAGGAGTTCTCGGCTGTGTTACAAGGTGTGAGTATTGAGCAAGACTCATGACATGACCACGGCAGAATAGAGAGAAAGGACGAAGGTTGTCCCCTATGCTTAAGTCGTAGGCTCTAAAGTATACTATGTTGTGTACCGCACCTGAAGTGTGCCAAACCATGAGTCAGTCAAGGGGTACAAGTGTGATCAAGAAATGGATCATAGGACAACGGTCAAGGTTATCCTTAGTAACTAGTAGACTAAGGAATTTTCTCGATTATGGAGGTGGAAAAAGAGTTCGTCGTAAAGGGTTACGCCGATGCAAATTTTGACACCATAACAACACAGACAAAGGAAGGCGAAGGAAGGGAGTGGTGGCGGCGATCTAGGGTTTCGCCCGGGCCGCTCGCGGGAGCGGCACGGGGGCGATGCTCTCGTGGCAAGAGGATGCAGGGCAGCGAACGAAGAGCTTTGACAGCAATGTATTATTTCTACGGCATGATTTAGTCTTGCACAACAGTGTCATGAACAATGCAGTATAATCATGAAGTAAAACTGAACAACAATAAGTTTAAAGACTTGCGCAAATTAAGCAGCAAAGGTTGAGATAAGATGGAAATAGTCTTGTACAACAGTAACATCAACAAGTTTACATAGTCCTGCACAACAAGAACAAAAAAGATCTCAAATTTGAATAGTTGAGCACTTAACAACAAAATGAACTTAGTTTCTAGCACCATAGCAACACTGACAAAAGTAAGTTAGTCTTCCAAGCAGAGCCGTGTCATCTTCTTCGGTTTCTTTAACACTTTAGATGGTCATAAGACGCAAGCAGATGCACTAGCACTCCTCCTTTGGCAAATGATCTTCATGGTGGATGTGTCAGCTCCTTGGACTTTTCCTTTAGTACTGGACTTCAACATAGCATTTGATCTAGTAAAGGACTGCAAAGTTACAATTTAAAGTTAGCAATGATGACCTTAAAGAGGGACAATTTGACATTCATTTGGATATGAGGAGTGAGTTGCAGAAAATATCTACATTGAAGGCTAGGGTCGCAGATACCATACTTCTACAGTTTTATGCCAAAAACCACTAATTTCGAGTCTAAATTTTTGCAAATAACACTAGTTGGCCTTTTTGCTTGCTTTGATGGCAATTATGACAGGTGGGACCCATATTTTGCCGACATGGCGTACCGATTCGCTATAGATGACGTTAGACCGGTGTTTTCTTCTTCTAAAAAACTCCTCCCCACCAACAATATCTCCTTCCCCTACCTCGCCCTATCCCGATCTGGATCGCTCCCGCACACCACCGGCCTCTCCTCCTCTAAGAGCATCTCCAACGGCCGCACAAAAATTTTGCGCCCAATAAAAGTTTTAGCGCGCCACTGTAGCACTTTTACTGCGTCGGGACCAACATTGCTTTAGCAGACGCCCAAAAACGCGCGCCCAAAAAGCAGACGGTGCAAATTGTGAAGCACGCGCAATCCGGAGTCCAAAATATGCTGCGCGTGATAGCATTTTTCAGCGTCCGCCCTAAATCTTTTAGCACTACAGCATCTGCTGGAGTTGTTCGGCGCCCAAAAAACAAATATTTAGTGCGTAGAGCTTTTTTTGGACGCGTGTTGGAGATGCTCTAATGTCGTCGCCGTCGGTGTACCCGCACGTCCAACAGTACCGCCTCCGCAGCCTGGCCCAAGGTGCTTGCTGCCCCCTTCCTATTGGGCGCCTCGTGGCTATTTTCCCTGTTGCCGTCATGATGGACAGCCTCCCGTGGCTGCCGCGGGTCCCTTCCACGGCGGCCCGAGGTGCCGGTCAGCCGGTTCGTGCTCGGCTCCACCGGTGGCCGCATGCTGCCGGCGAGAGGGTGAGCTCCTCGCACTCTCGAGCGCGCCGGCATGCCCACCAATAGCAGCTCCGGCCGTGCCTCCCTGCGCCGGCCGGGGCACGAGCAGCAGCAGCTCCACACCTCCACCACGCCTCTCTGCATCGGTCGGAGCACGAGCAGCAACAGCTCACCGCGCTTCTCTGCATCGGCCGGGGCACGAGCAGCAGCTCACCGCGCTTCTCTGCATCGGCCTGGGCACGAGCAGCAGCAGCTCCACGCCTCCACCGCGCCTCCCTGCATCGGCCGGGGCACGAGAAGTAGTAGCTCACCACGCCTCCCTGCGCCGGCCGGGGCAGCAGCTCTGCAAATGGTGTTGTTTTGTAAATTTTGATTGAAGGGTCTCTATGCAAAAGTCAGGGGTTGTTTCGTAAATTTAAAACTAACACGGTTTTGTCATAATCGTGTCGCCAACTAGTGTTATTTGCAAAAAATTAGGCTCAGAATTAGTGATTTTTGGCACAAAACTGTAGAAGTGTGGTTTCTGCAACTCTAACCTTCAATGTCGATGTTTTCTGCAATTCACTCGGATATGAGGGATGCCGGTCAGCCCGAGCGTTTGAGACCCATTTAAGACGCCTGTTTGGGTTAGATTTTCGGACCACTGACCGGACGGGCCGCCCAGGCGTTTGAGGCGGTTTGGGTCGCCCGGCTGCAAATGCTCTAAGGGCATGTACAATGGTGCTATCTTAGAAGTGCCACGTAGGATAAATGATGAGGTGGAGGAGAGAGAACTCATAAGAAAAGACTTGTCTTCTCTTATTTAAGAGAAGGCAAGAGATGATATCTTAGCACAGTTTGTCTCACCATGTTTTAAGAAATAATAAGTTATTGAAGATAAGGCTAAGATATAACCCATTGTAGACATATTTTTTTGTTATCTTTAAATTACATGCAAGACTTAAGATAAAACTGTCTTATCAATCATTGTACATGCCCTAAGCATTTTCATTTTCACCCATAACAAAAACACAAGCACCATGCATATATAGCACGGCATCAGAAGCACGAGAGGGAGCTCCTCCGTACCATTCATTCACAGGGCTTTGGCGACGTTGCAGCCGAGGTCGTACCGCTTGGACTTGTGCCGGACCATCCTTCCCAGCCCGTGCGCACCACCGCGCTCCACCTCCACGCCGGTGAGCACCGCAAGATTCGTCGTGGTGTGGTTATCATAGGTGAGCCCGCTGGCGAACGTGGTCAATTGGTTCACCCAGGTATAGAAGAACCTGGCGACGCAGAACCTGCCAGAGCCCAGCGGCACGATACGTCCGGCCGTCGGGACCCAGCTCTCCGGCCAGGCCAGATCGTCCCACGCCATCAGCGGCACGGGCGGCGCCATCGCCGTCGACATGGCGCTCAGGTCAAACGCGCAGAGCTGCTCGTAGTCCGGCGAAAAGCCAAACCAGAGACCGTCCTCGGGGACGTACTCCGCGCGGCCTCTGAACGGCAGCGCCCAGTCGCCGGCCTTGCTCCACGCGCCGCTCCCCGTGTCCAAGGTATACGTGCCGGCGGCTGGCGTGGATATCCAGATCTGCGAGTCGCCGACCATCGTGTGGGCGCAGATTGCAAAGGCGTCTTGGATCTCGGTGCCCGGCAAGCCGTCGCTGTCGTGGTAGCGGCAGCAGCAGCAGATCGGATGATGGTCAAATTCGCAGCGCCAGGTGAAGGGCGGTGGCTGGAGGTAGATCCAACGCCATTTCTTCAAGGACGAGGAGGACTTGCTGTCCCGGAGGAGGGCCTGGAAGCATTCCATCTGGGGCCGCGGGCCGGGCCTGCTCGCCATGACGAACAGGTCGTCGTCGCCGACGGCAATGGCGATGGGGTCCCGCATGGGTTGGGACATCATGGGCAGGCTGGTGCGGACGGTGTGGAGGTATGCGTCATACAGGATCGTGCGGCCGACGTTGTCCACGGCGATGATGGCGTTCCCGCCGCGGCCGATGGACATGAAATCGATCTGCCCGGCCGCGGCCTGGTTCTTTTCGCAGGGCCAGTCGAAGGAGATGGCCGGCCTAGGTAACCGAGATCTCATCATTGTCGTTGGATCTGATGATCTTCCTTCGGACGACGTCGCCGTTGCTGATGCGCCGTCGGCCGGGTAGAACAACTTCGCTGGATCTATGCGGTATAGGTTGAAGGGGGCGGGACGGCCGTTCATGTTCCTCACCGCCAGATTCACAAACCGGCTGCTCATGCTCTCTCTTTCTCTCGATCGATCGAAATCCTGATTTATGTTCAATATATAATATCCTGATAATAAAAGGATATGGAACACAAGCTCATATTGTTGACATCAGCATCTTCTTCTCCAAGAAATGAAAGAAAACCAAGACAATAACAACCTTTGTCAAAAAAAAAAAAAACCGTCCATGTTGTGAAACCTTGCCCGTTATCGCCGATATGAATGCCCACCATCTCCATCCTGCCGGTTTTCAGACCATAGATCAACATCTGGTGAGTAGTTTGGCACCTAAAAGTTTATGGGCCATGGAGCGAGTGATTCACAAAACACCTTTTTTTCATGCCTTCGCTCTTCTTCTTTGTTGATTTGACAAGGGAGCTGTGGACTCATAGCTTGCCTGCCTTACCAAAGGTGTGTCACTTTGTAGTACATTAAACGATCTTAGATTTTCACTTGGGGCACATTTTCACTTTCGTAGTACCAAAGGTGTGTCACTTTTAAAAGAATAGCCTCTTATCTAAAAATCTTTAGAAAGTTTTTCTACCTTTTTGTAACACGTTACAGACGTAGAGCGTACCTAATAGTTTCTACTTTAGGGATATATTCTCTATTTGCTATCTTCTTCCGAGAACCACCTAAGATTCCAGCAACTCCAACTAAAACAATAAAAGACGCTGCTCGCCAGCACCCGTTGGCTCGTTTGTTGGACTGGGCGCACACCCAGAAAAAGGTAAGGGAGACTGCCCCCTGCCAGCTGTCGTACCAGAAAAGGCAAGCGGGAGTTCTCCTCTCCGCACATGCCCAGACATGAGGGATAAATCAGGAACTCCAACCCTTCCAACCAACCCTTCCACCCCTTCCAACCAACCACGTGGCGCGTCGGTCCTACACTAACCCTTGGGGGGCGCCTCCTTCATCCTCTTTTTTCTCTCCAACCTCACGCGGCGGCTCCCTTTGTTCCTCCTCCTCAGAGGGAAGCCATTCTTTACCCCTAGATCTGGAACTCCATGCTTCCAGCAGGGGATTGACCATAGCCCAGCAACTTCTGCAGATTGTCTCCTCCTCCTCCTCCCCTCCCCTCTGATTGAAGATCTGCAAGCCAACAAATCGTGCAGGGTAAGAGAAATCATTCTCCTCTCTTAGTGGAAAAACTGTAGGGTAAAAAAGCATCTGCACATTGGAAAACCAAATTTCCTGCAGATTGTATTTGAGGTTTGATTGGGGTCTAAAAAAAGTTGATTTTTGTTCTGTCAATTTTCTTGAAAAAGATGTAAGCAATTTCCTACAAGTCTATACCCCTGTACATGGGCAAGTTCCTATAAGTAGGTAGGCAAATCAAGTTTGTACCTTCTGTACATTGGCAAGTTCCTGCAAGTAGGCATGCAAATCAAGTTTGAACCCCTATACATGGGCAAGTTCCTACAAGTAGGCAGGCAAAAACAAGGTTGAACCCCTGTACATGGGCAAGTCCCTACAAGTAGGCAGGCAAAACTGGTTTCCCACTATGTTCATATAGATGAATTTTCCTAAATAAATTGAGTTATCAGGCATGCAGTTTTTCATATTTTTTAGTCTAAAAACACTTGATTATTTTTGTAGGCAAGTTCTATTAAAACATCAGGCAATTATTGTGTTGCATTGCAAAAAAACTGGGGACAAAAATTCACAAAAAAGGATATTGGAGGGGAAAAAAGGATATATAGATAGAAGAAGTACCTAATAAATTGCCTTCTTTTAGACTTGTTTTGACCTTCACATCCCTACAAATTCAAAAAAAAAGGTGCTTAGGCTCTGTAGAACTTGTATACAAAGCAAAAGTGGGTAGGTGGGGGAATGATGTAGTCACCTGATAAAATGAGATGTTTGCTTCTATATATTTACACACAAAAAATGCAAAAGAGAAAGTGGTAGTAATTTGCTGATCCTTTGCAAAGTTAGTAGACATTAGGCAAGTAAACAAGTATACACTGGTGGTAGTAGAGGTTTTTGCAAACTGGAACATGATGTGACAACACGAGATACGTCAAAACACATGAGTCTGAGTTGCGTATCACAGATGTAACGCGCTACACATTACTGTTTAGAGAAAAAATAGAAAAAATCCACAGTTCATCTACTCCTTGATAAAATCCACATTGGCCTGGAGATTCTTTTTTGCAGCTGTAGCTTGAGCACGAAGTGAAGAATTCAGAAAAACATGTCTTTACTTCTTCTCGATTCCTGTTAAAGAACAAGGATAAAAATAAAAAACTCATAGAACAGACACAAAAAATGAAGATAAAAATGAAATTCAAGGAAACTAAAGCAACCCCGAAAAAATGACCATTTCGAGTGTTTTCGTAGATTGGTGTCACACGTTTTTGCATCTAGAGTTGCCTTCCATTTTTTGTTCTTATTTTCCCTGGAAATCAGTGCCATTGCTGTTTCTTTTCTCCTCAGGTTTGAAAGATGATTGACTCAAACGAATTGCCTGATGACGCTAATTCTAAAATGCGTTTTACGGGTGGCATTGGAGTTGAAGACCCCGTGTACTGTACGCAGCCTGTTGCCCAGCCCCCTGGTGGAGAATACAATGAAGTTGTAGGAGAATCTCCTAATCCCATGAGCACTCAGCAAGCTCCTGCTGCACCTAAAGAAGCTATGCAGACAGAAGGTGATACTTTTGATGACACCACCACAATTGGAGAGACAGGTGGAACTATTGGACAGGGAGTTGTGGGAAATGACAATGATGATGAAGCTTCGTCACAACCAAAACAGCCTTTCATAGGAATGAGGTTTGATACTCTCGAGGGTGCAAAAGAACACTATAATGCCTATGCTCTCCGACTTGGGTTTTCAATCAAGATGAACACTTCTAGGAACTCAACGAAATCTGGTTAATTGGAAAAGCAACAATTTGTTTGCAACAAATTCTGAAAACCCAAAGTTGATGACGGAGGTGCAGAAACTGCCCCAGTCCTAGATGTGATTGAAGATTTTAATGGAGATGCCGATGAAGGTGAGGATGATGAGACTGTCTTCCTTGATGATGAGTGTAAGAAGAAGAAGAAATCTAAGAAAAGAAAGCGAGACACAATAGTCCAAACAGGGTGCAGAGCAAGAATGGTTGTGAAGCTAATGGACAGTCGATGGGAGGTGATTTTGTTTGTTCGTGAACACAATCATGCATTGGTTGACAAACCATCACTAACTAAGTACCTCCGATCACATCAAGGGATTCCTCCGGAAGAAAAACTATTCCTGAAGAATCTTCATAACTGTAATTTGACCACAGGTCAGTGTCCACATTCAACCCAAAAAAACTCTGTTTTCTTGTGGGAATTTTTTCATAAAGTTGCCTGTTATTATTTTGCAAGTTGCTTGTACTTAGTTCCTGTTTTTGCCAACTAATCTGGTATCACAGGGGAAACCTTTTGTGGTTTCTACAGAATTGCTTGCAATTAAGTAGGCAAGCTTTGTGGTCCTCTGAAAAAATTATTTGCACGGAGTTGCCTTTTGGCTCATGCAAGTTGCTTGTTCTGCTTAAGCAAGTTGCTTGTTCAGAAAAGGATGGCAACTTCTGCGTCCTTGATGCACATAAGTTGCCCCACCACGCAAAAAATAAGTTCAGCTTTCTCTGGGAAAACAAATCGATTCATTGTGTGCCAGGGGGGCATGACTTGCCTGTATCTATGGAAACTATACGAGTTAGAAAAGAAAAAGATGGGCAACTTCTGTGTCCTTGATGCACATAAGTTGCCCCACCATGCAAAATATAGTCGAGCTTCTGTGGAAAAAAGCAAATTGATTCGTTGGTTTGTGTTGGTTTGCTGTTGTTCTGTTTTCCAGTAACTGTGTTGCTTGTTTTCTTTCATATCCTAACTATGTTTCTGCATGCGATTTGTGCAGGTCGTATGATGCAAATTATGTCTGAATTTTATGGGACGAAACTAATTGTTCCTTATACAACTAAAGCAATATCAAATCTTAAATCGAGCTTGAACAAGACAGCTACTAGTGAAGGAGATATGATAGAGACAGTAGCCTACTTCAAGGAGCAAGAGAAAACAGATCCTGATTTTTCTACAAGGTCAAGTATGATGAGGAGGACAGGGTTATGAACATTTTCTGGGTTGATGGACCAGCACGCAAGGCATACGCTGAGGCTTATCATGATGGCATGTCCTTCGACACGACATACATGACAAACATGTACAACATGCCTTTTGCACCATTCATTGGTATTAACCGGCACGGGCAGTCATTCATGTTGGGGTGTGGATTTGTCAGGCAAGAATTGGAGACGAGCTTTGATTGGTTGTTTGGGAGTTTCCTTGAAGCAATGCATGGACTGGCCCCTAACAACATCATAACTGACCAAGACATTGCGATGGCTGAATCTATTAAGAACATTCTTCCTACAAGTGTGCATCGGCGTTGTCGTTGGCACATCATGAAGAAAGCTCAAGAGAAACTTGGGGCACTGTTGGGTAGGAACCCTGGTTTGTCAAAGGATTTCAACGAGTGTGTTGACTTCAGCTTCACACCCGAAGAATTTGAGGCAAAATGGGCTGCTCTAATGGCAAAATATCAGGCTGCTATTGGTACACAGTTTGACAAACTCTATGAGTACCGGACAACATGGGTGTCGTACTACTTTAAGCACAGATTCTTCCCTTTCCTGCAATCAACACAGCGAAGCGAGGGCTTCAATGTTGTCCTCAAGCGGTATGTGAACCCGCACGGCTCTATGCTAAACTTTGTGAAACAGTATCAGAAGATTCAAACTCATGTGCTTGCTAGGGAGGGTGCACAAGATTATAGGACGGGCCACTTAGAGACTGAAATGTGGTCACATTTCCCCATTGAAAAGCAAGCATATGAAGCCTACACTAGAGACTTGTACCGTAAGTTCCGTGAGGAGTTCAAGATTATTGGGAGGTACAATGTACGCCCTTGTGGTGCACATTTGTATGTGCTTGAACCTAACAGAGAATGGGTTGCTAAATATGGGTCCAGACACTATTATGTAACAGCAGAAGTTGATGCAGGAAATTACACATGTGAATGCTGCAAGATGGACAGAGATGGTATCCTTTGCTGCCATATCTTGAAGGTTTTCACCCACCTCGGAGTTGATGAGATACCGGCGCAATACATCATTTGCAGGTGGACTCCGCTAGCAGTGCCTAATGCACCCCCTGTTGTGGAAGCAGCAGAAGCAGAAATGCCGCCAGCATCAAAGAGGCAAGTTCGGCACACCAACTTGCAGATGGATTTTTCAAGCTTGGCCAAAGTTGCCTGTGCATCCGATGCTGCTGCGGAAATTCTGAAGAGGCATATGCGTGCAGCTCGGACGGAGATTGGACACCTAAATTTATCTAAGAAGAAAAAAGCAGCAGTCCCTACACATGCACATTGCAACAATTCTCGGCCATCTACTAGTGGTCCACCAACATTCGGGGGCCGTGCACAGCCTCCTGGTGGGCATCCAGAAGCAGTTGTGCCACCAGCAGGGGTTGCTGTGCCGCCAGCAGAGGGGACGGGTGTGCACTCAACTTCAACTGCTGCACCAAGTCCTGGATCTGCTCGTACTTCAACGCACTCAATTCATCAGCCCATGCACAAAACTCCTGAACATGCTCAACCCATCCCTAGAGACCCCCCCAAAATCTACGACGAAAGGAAGAGCAAAGTCTAAACGACTTCAATCAGCACTTGAGCTACACCCGAAGCGAAAAAACAAATGCAGCTTTTGTGGATCTGTTGAACACACTGCAGGACAATGTGAGGCAAGGTTGGTTTGATAGGCACAATGCAAGCAGGTTTTGGGAAAAAAGAAATGAAGTTGTTGAAAACAAGAATAAAAAGGGGGAGCTATGAGCAAAAATATGAGCTGTTTTTGTAATTCTGGTTCATGATATGAATATCATGAGTTGGCCTTGTATCGTAGTTTTTTTGCGCAACTCTATGTCATTTCTCCCTGAGCTTGAACCCTTTTTGAGTAATTCGTACGCATTGTTGTTTGCTTTCACATATGTTAATTGCCTGGTTCCCTAGGTCTTGGTTGCCTAGTTTTAAATCTTTTTTCCGTAGTTGCGTGCTACCAGAATTTGTTAGTTTGCTGGTTTGCAGGTGCTAGTCGCCTTATTGTTTCCTATTCAAAATGTTGTTTCGCAAAAAAAAAGAAAAAGGAAAAATTAATTACCAAACTTGTGAATAGAAAGAAAAACTTACCTATGGCAACTTCAGAATATCCTTCCACGGAGCTTTGTTGTGGACACTTGAAACCCATGTGTTGGTGAGTTGCTTCCGAATGTTCGGTATGTCATCTGGTTCATACTTGGGTACAACCCTTGCATCCCATTTGCTTGTATTGGTCAGCCCGTAGATCCCACAATCAACGCTTTTGTACCAACAAAGAAGAAGCAAAAACAACATGTGTGGGGGTTAGCATATCTTTGTGTATGAGACTGGATTTACAAAGTATGAAAACCAGAAAGGACTTTTAGGCAACTTGTGTGTGTTCTGGGCACACAAGTTGCCTCACACATAGGCAACTACGTGTGCGGTCTGGGCACAGAAATTGCCTCCCCCCACCCACCCATTTTCTGCTTTTGAGTTAGAGGGGGAGGGGGTACAAGAAGGAGAAGGGAGTTGGGGCACTTCATGTGTGCTCTGGGCACACAAGTTGCCTCCCACAAACCCGCCCAATCAGGTAAAGTTTTTGGGGTGTTAGGCAAATTGTGTGTGTTCTGGGCACACAAGTTGCCTAAACATATAGGCAACTTAAATGTGTTCTGGGCACACACACGTAGGCACCTATATGTGCGGTCTGGGCACAGAAGTTGCCTCCCCCCACCCACCCACCCCTTTCCTGATTTTGAGGGCAACATGTTAGAGGGGAGAGGGGGGGTACAAGAAGGAGAAGGGAGTTGGGGCAATTTATGTGTGCTCTGGGCACGCAAGTTGCCTCCCACCCCTCCCACCCACCCGCCCCAATCAGGTAGGTTTTTGGGGGGTGTTAAGGCAACTTGTGTGTGTTCTGGGCACACAAGTTGCCTAAATATATAGGCAACTTAAAATGTGATCTAGACACACAAGTTGCCTCCCCCACCCATCCTTTTTGCTTGCTTACTCGTCGGGAAACATTAAACAAAGGGGGAAAAAGCAACAAAAAAGTACACACAAAAATAGGACTTTGCTTACTCATTATTTTGCTTGGGAACGTCGATGTTTACAAGACTGAAGTCATCCAGCACAATGTGGGACTTGTGGTAGTGGTGGTCCCACATGCTACGGATAGTTGCTGCTATTCTCCTTGCATTAGTGTCCAAATCTACATCATCGAGCGTCCTCCAGGAGTCAAGCACCTCAATTCGGTCTCTTATATTCAGATTAAAGACCCAATAATGGTTCGATGTTTTCTTCTTTGCTGGATTAAGGTTCTCCAATATAGGAAACATAATCTGTTTTTGTTGCACAAAAAAAAGTTAACGAAAAAATCGAACGAATGCCTTATCAAAATGTACAAAAAAATGGACTCCCTTCATTTGCAGGCAACTTGTGTCTCCAAAAAGAAAGTGGACACATATATAACTTGGGATATATTTTGTGTAGACATCAAGAAAATGACTCACCATGTCTTTTCGGTCCAAATGGTTAGACTTGTTGAATCTGCCATTCATTTCTTGTGTGTTCCATTCCATCTGTTGTAGACTGATCTGAAAAAGAAAAAGGAAAACCATCAACACATGATGACCTATATTGCGCAGAAGAAAGAAGAAAAAATGCAAAAAAAATACATATAAATAGAAAAGCTTGAAGGCAAAACTTTTACCGAGAATCGAAGAGGCATGACGACCTTCTTTGAGTCCGCAGGCAAATTCAGCATTATAGACTCGATGCCAACTTCGAACACGTGCGAAAGAACGACACCCTCAACCTTCATTGAGTCTGCAAGTTCCCTCAGGGTGACATCATATCCATTGGAATCAATGATTTTTGGGCTGGAAAAAGTAAAAAAGCAAGGCGATTAAAAATGAACAAGAAAAAAAGTAACCCAAACGCATTAAGATCCCTGGAGCAAACATTGGCCATTGCTTAGAGTTTGGTACCTGATGTCTATATCTTTTGATTCATCTGCACTGATCCTTGCATGCAAAATCATTGAAGCATATAAACGGTTTGCTTCAGGTTTGCAATGGAACTCTTTCTTGTTCCCAGGAATCATGAATGGTGATCTCAGGCATGGAGGCAGCTGGATGAGCCTCCTCTCATGTTGAAATGTGACTGGCTCGCCTGAACTACTACTACTGTAATACTTGCTGCCCGAACATAAATCTGTTTCAGTCATACCTTGGGTGTCTTTAATAGGTGTGTGCAAGTTATTTGGTGACAAGCTACTGACGTCTTGCCCACCAATTGATTCTTTTTGCCTTCGCTCTGCTGCTGCACATGCTTCTTCTATAGCATCCCAATTATCATCTTCTATATTAATAACTTCATTCACATCATCTTCATCAAGAAATGGTTGTTTCAAACTTGTATTCACATCATCTTCATTGCGGATTCGTTGTTCCGAAGTCATTGTCCATGCAGATTGACTCCTGGTATTGGTTGCTTCTTTATGACTTGGAATAAAATCATCTAAGATAATCCCAAAGCTGGGTGCTGGATAGTATTCGTCCCATATCCCTTTCAACTTTTGATTGGGGGGGTCATCAACTGGCTCTTCACATGTGTTTGCTGCTGGAAGGTTGATTTCTTTATTGGTTGGAACAACACATCTTGCTAATATCTCATCTATGTTTAGTGTGTCATTGGAGTGCTCCTGGTGTGTCTCCGGTGGACAGTTCTCCTTGTTTGCATCCTTTGTAGTAGGTCTGCTGAATTTGGAGCTCATCGCAGGCACCTTGGTATCAACCTTGGGTGACTCTGGTATTGGAACTGGTTGTTTCATGTCGGTGTTTGGATTCCCAACAACTTGCTGGCTCCGTGTAGGCAGCATGAGATTAGTCTTGAGCAAATTTGCGACTGACTTGGATGGTTTGAGATGAGTTGTAGGCTGTATATCAAGTTGGGGGCTTGTTACATGTAACTTGGCATCCTTGGTGATCATCTTAGGGCAGCTCCCTTGACTAATTGTAGTGAATGGCTGTCTGAGAAAAGGTAGTACTGGTACAGGTAGCTTGGCATCAGTCTTTGGCAAGTTTTCAAGTGGAATTGCCTGCCTCACGGCATTATTTGCCTGACTCGTGAAATTTGGCAATGTTGCAGCTAGCTTGTTGTCATTGTGCCTCAGCTTGCCAGGGGGCTTGGGATCATTCTGTACAAAGGTTGCATGTGAGCTTGCTTCTCTGAAATCAGTAAATGGTGGGCATGTGTTTTTTGGACAGGCTGCAGGCAAATTGAGATCAACTTTGGGCAACTTTGCACAAAAACTTGCTTGCTTGTTAACTCCCATACAAGTTGCCCCAATTTTCAGCTCACTTGCTCCATCTTTCAGCTCACTTGCTCCCTTGGTTTTATCATTCAGTTCCTTCGTAAGCTTTTCATTTGCTCATCCTTGCTTACATGTGGTGCCTAAGGGCTCCATTGTTCCCTTTTCTCTAAAAATTGGAGCGTCAGCAATTGGTGCTTCAGTTGTTCTTCGTACTTCCTGAGCTCCCATACAAGTTGCCCCAACTTTCACCTCACTTGCTCCATCTTTTAGCTCGACTCGGTGGTGAACTTTTTCAGTTTGTTGTTTATGCTTGAGTGATGAAACAAGCTGCCTAGTTTCATGTCTTGGCTCGAATGCTCCAGCTTCAATTGGCGCCAAGTTGAATGATACCCTCTTTTGCTTCCTTGGTGGTAGTGGGGGCATATGCCTTTTTGGTTCTTCTTTTCTTTTTGCTATCGGGACATGGAATCCACAAATTTCTTGCATAAGCTCCTCCTGTGTCTGTAGTGGGCATAACTCTTCCATGTTGAAAGTGCATGCCATTTGCATGTTCTCGTCCTCCAGAATGCTTTGGAATATGATGTTGCTATATGAAGCAGGTGTTCGTCCATCATAAACTTTCGGCAGGTCAAGCTTCTAGCCTTCTAGCGGTTTCCATTGCTTGTTGAACTCCATCATAACAATGTCTATAAGAGATATACTTTTTGGGTCATCTTTCCCTTTTGCTTTGCTATCATGCTCTTGAATGAAGAAGTCTGTAGAGCAATCGCCTTCGTTGGTGCTACCTGAACTTGCTGCCGGCTCATCTTCTACAGAATTACCGCCCGGGGTACCTGCTCCGGTGTTGTGACCTCCACCCCGGTCATCATCGTCTTCGTCATTCCCTTTCCTATTACCCCCTCTCTTTTCACTTGTTTGGTCATCGTCCTCGTCCCGATCATCATCTTTGTTCAATTGTTCTTGATCATCCTTCTCCATTCCAGCCTTTTCAAATCCCTCCTCACTATGCACCTCTTCAGTGGGGTGGCTTCCATTACCTCCATCTGATCTGGTCTCACCGTCCCCCTTCCCCTGATCCTCATCAACATGTTTTTTATCACCCGCTCCCTGGTCCTCCTCCAGATCATCATCTTCTTCAGCTGTATTGGTGTTAGTATTGCCTGTTTGTGGGTCCTCATCATCATCGTCCAGATCATCATCTTCGCTGCCACCTGGGTCATCATTGTCCGATTCGGTTTCGCTGTCTTCAGCCGGTTCGTCCTCATCACTCTTGCTATCAGACTCGTATGACTCTTCATCCTCGGTAGAGCTGTGCTCAATCACTTTTGGGATGGATTTCCCCTTCTTACTGCCCCTTTGAGATGTTGCCCCCATTGTACAGTGTGCATCTGTGCTTGTCGTTGCTTCGCCGTCATCAAGCTTGCCTACTCCAACTACCAGGTTCCCAACAACATGTGACATTTCAGTGCACATCTCATGAACCATCTCTGTCAGCCTCTTTTGTTTCTACACAAGGCACGAAAACACAAGTAGGCCATTGAAAAAACAAAAGATGTCACAAAATTTGAAATGAAAAAAAGACTTTCTTGACAAGATATATAGTTTGCATACTTACAGTTTTGTTGTAGCTTTGTGGGAGCCTGGCTGCAACAAATTTTGTGATGTGATCCATGCTGCCAAACAAGCTGTCTTTTGCGCACCAGGAAAATTATGTCTTGAGCTGCAATAGAAGCATGTTTTGTAAAAAAACAGAAAAGTGTCCGCGACTATACGGGGGAGGGGTGTGAAAACAACACCTAAAAAGTTAATTCAGCTAGTTTTCGAATAAATGTAGTTGGCTTGATAGAAAACTAACAACACAGAGACAATTACTGATGATTCTAGCATCGTCTGGCTGATTTTTGAATCACAAAAACTAACTTCACACCCCATATCTCGATATGGCTAGGGAGAAGGATGAATAACAATAAGTTTCCCTTTGGTGCTATAAAAAATAGAAACATAAATTGGGGCAACTTATGTGTATGTGGGGCACATAACTTGCCTGCCTGGCTACCTCTTTTTGCCTGCTAGAAAAAACACTAAAACAAACAGAAACAAGTGGGAGTTGTTGGTGTTTGTACCATCAATTGCCAGAACTCAAGTTATGGGAGTTGTCATGAAAACATGGAAATTCTAGTGGTTTGTAGGTTGTGAGTACAAAATAAAACAGAAAGTGTCTGCGACTGTATGGGGGAAGGGGTAAAAACAACACCTAAAAAAGGGTTTGATTCAGCTAGTTTTCGAATAAATGTAGTTGGTTTGATAAAAAAACTAACAACACAGAGACAGTGGTCGGTGTTTCTAGCATCATTTTGCCTGATTTTTGAATCACAAGCTAACATCACACCCATGTGTGGATATGACTAGGAAGAGGGATGAAGAACAGTAAGTTTCCCTTGGTGCTATAAAAAAATAGAAACACAAATTGAGGCAACTTATGTGTATGTGGGGCACATAACTTGCCTGTCTGGCAACCTCTTTTTGCCTGCTGGAAAAACCCTAAACAACATAAAACAAGTGGGAGTCGCTGGTGTTCGTACCATAAATTGCCGGAACATAACGTAAATTTGCAAACACTCATAAAAAGGAGACCAAAAAATAGACACCCATCCTCTCCTTATCCAATTAACGGCAACTTCATTAGTGTCTATTTGAAAAAGGTTGTTTGTCATGCTATCATGCTACTTTATGCTTAGCAGATGGGAAAACTTACACGCAACTTTCCATACACGCCTGGCCCTTTCTTGTCTTTCTTCATGACTTTGGTTATGAGATCATCATTCCAAATGGCCGCCCTGGGCAGCGTGCTAGGAATTGGCTCATCTACCTCCAATGAATCAAGGTATAGTATCTGCATTGTTTTGGATTAAATAAGCATCAAATTTCATTCCCATGGTGTATTTGAATTAGGAAAAAAGAATGAACAAACAAAAAAATGTTAAATATTGTATTTGTACTTACTACTAGGTGGAAGACACAGCAGCAAACCCCTTTCTTCTTCTCCCCAAACCCCATGAATGCTAGCCTTAGTTGATCAACAACAAAGTCGCATATCTTCGAGTCTTTGATGACATTTGTGTTCAAGATAGCGGGGAAGCACCTTGGCGAAATGCTCAAGCTTGTAGTTGGAGCGAGGAAACAAGAAAAGGCAACTACCAGCCAAGCATGAAGAAAATCATCATCAGCAGCCCCGTTCATATTTTCAATCATTTTGCACCATGATGTCAGCGTAGGGGAGTTTTTGCCCTCAATTTTGTAGATGTTGTTGAATTCCCTTATGACATCAGGATTCATTTTGAAGCAGACTTTCCTCCCTTTGTTTGGCAAGCCCCATATCCTGTGAGCACTTTCTGCATCAGCCGGGATCTTGCCCCTGTCAGGTATAACTATTTGAGACATCTCTGGGTCCATAGTGTTTCATGATCCACTGACTGAGATCCCCTGGCATGCTAGTGGCTTTTATATCCAACAAGCCACCAAACTCTATGTCTTTGATAACGATCTTTTGGTCATCAACAAGGTCCTTGTTTAACTTGAAAAGCCTTGCAGGTGATGACCTGTTCCTAGGACCCTAAGAAAGGTTGTATATATATGAAATTACCTTGAATAGTTCAATATGAAAAACGGCATAAAAATGGAACAAGAAAATGACTTGTGCGTGGGTTCGGCACATGAGTTGCCCCCCCCCCCCTCACCTCTGGGTGTGTGCTATGCTAGCGGAAACATGATTCAGGGACAGGTGGGGGGGCAACTTATGTGTGGGTTGGGCACATGAGTTGCCTCACTCCCTCCTTTTTTTGCCTATTAAAACATGATTATAACCCATTTTTTGTGTGGGTTGGCACATAAGCAACCATTATATAGCAAACAGGAAAAGAACATCACATCTGCTTTTGGGACATAAAAAATTTCTGATTAAGGGATTTGAAGTGTAGTTTACAAGGATTCAATAATACCTCAGTGTCAGCAACTTTACGACGCTTCTTCTTTGGTTGTTGCTCTCGAGAAACATCTCCCTCATTCACACCTTCGACTGGAGCATCCTCATTACTGCTGGTGCTTTTGCCGCTTCCGCTCGTAAACAATTGTTTGGTTAATAGGTTGCTCTTCTGATACAGGTGCCTGCCAAAAAAGCAAGAAAGATAAACACTAAGATGCGCTTATGAAAAAAAGGGGTAGAGCGAGGTATGGGGGTGGGGTGGGGCCCGGTTAAACCTCCACTCGGACTTCAGATGCAGGAGATGGGACCCTATCGTGCTGCGACGATGTTGACTCCAGTTGATCACGCTTTTCGCTTGACGGACCGACCATGTTTGCCTGAAAAAAATAACAGAAAATTAGCAAAGGATTAAACTCTTCACATGTTGCAATGCTCATTTCAGCATCGTATTTGTTTTCTGTAAAAACATACATGAAAATTGAACGCCATTAAGGGACAAAAAAGACTACTAACAATTAGCATACGCACATCCCACAGCCTACCTGATAGCGAAAAAAATTTGGTAGCAGGCAAGTTTGGGTAGCAGGCAAGTTCCTGACACCAAAAACTTGCCCAACCCCAAACCTGCCCAAGACTTGCCTGCTACACAAAGGACTAGTGGATAATAAACTTGCCTGGCGTTTTTACCTAACTTTCCTGATAGTGAACATCAACTTGCGTGGTACCTAATAAAAACACGGACTCCTACCCCGAACCAACAAAACAGGGCCAAACTTGCCTGACGTTTGGCATAAACTTGCCTGCTGGAAAAAAAAGTCGAGGAAAATTCCTCAGCAATCTGCAGCGGGGGCACGCACACCTCCAAAACCTATTTTCGACCACGAAAATCACACTAACCAGCTGTGGGGGCGAACATACATCCATGGATATCTAGAACCCATTCATACCAAGTTCCTAACCCTACACCCCCGAGGCTACCCAAAACAGTAGCAGTGAACTAGCGCGAAGTGAAAAATGCTGGCCAGGTCGGACAAACAAGCATTGCTGCGAGCCCTAGCCAACGCATGACGAATCCCTTGTAAAACTCCACGCCACCAGCAATGGAGAGATCCAGAGCGGGATTTACCTTCACGTCGATGAACCGCCTCCTTCCTTAACCACCGCCCGCACAGAACGACTCCCGTCTCTCTTCGTCTCCTTCGCCGTAACTACCGCTCTATGCGGCCCGCCGATCTCGCTTGCGAGAGCAGCTCCCCCATGGCCGACGAGCCGAGCGAGACAGCAACTCGAAGCGCCGACAACCCCGCGACGCCGAACCACTCCCGATAGCACCGATTTGGACTGCGGCGAGGCGGATTTGGGCAGGCGCGTTGTCGATTTCGTCAATTTGGGCGAGGAGGAAGGAGGAAGGAGAAACCGCCCACACCACCAAATGGGGGGAGAGTGCCGTTACGAGAGGTGGAGAAGACACAGATAATGGCGGGCCCCACCACGTGCTAGACGTTTCTCCCGACCAGATATACGCGCGACGTTTCGTACCGACCAGGTTCCACCTGGTCACGATCGCATGCGATCGCGATGCATCCGACGGCTCTCACAGGGTGTGCTCTGAAATGTTAAAAAGTGCAGCTGCACTTATTAGAATTTGGTAACAATAAAATAATTTCATTTAAGTAAGAAGTCTCCAATATGGGGAAACTTCTTACTTAAATTAGTGTTTGTTTTCTTCGAATGGACCTCTTAATTGCTGAGAGGGTGGCCCAAACATGGTATTAGAGTTAGCCCTATGAACGCATGCACATCCTACGTATCCCTATAATCACCTCTGAGAGACTGGGATGATACATCATCTTAAGATTGACCAAATCACCACAGACGCCTCTGTAGTCGACCGGAACATCTCCTTCCACTGAAGGAGTGTTGGGGAACGTAGTAATTTCAAAAAAATTCCTACGCACACGCAAGATCATGGTGATGCATAGCAACGAGAGGGGAGAGTGTTGTCTACGTACCCTCGTAGACCGAAGCGGAAGCGTTGACACAACGTAGAGGAAGTAGTCGTACGTCTTCCCGGTCCAACCGATCCAAGCACCGTTACTCCGGCACCTCTGAGTTCTTGGCACACGTTCAGCTCGATGACACTCCCCGGGCTCGGATCCAGCAAAGCTTCGGGGAGGAGTTCCGTCAGCACGATGGCGTGGTGACGATCTTGATGTTCAACTGTCGTAGGGCTTCGCCTAAGCACCGCTACAATATGACCGAGGTGTAATATCGTGGAGGGGGGCACCGCACACGGCTAAGGAACGATCACGAAGATCAACTTGTGTGTCTATGGGGTGCCCCCTGCCCCCGTATATAAAGGAGTGGAGGAGGGGAGGGCCGGCCCTCTCTATGGCGCGCCCTAGGGAGTCCTACTCCCACCGGGAGTAGGATTCCCCCTTTCCTAGTCCAACTAGGAGTCCTTCCATGTAGTAGGAGTAGGAGACAAGGAAGGGGAAAGGAGAAGGGAAGGAAGGAGGGGGCGCAGCCCCTCCCCCTAGTCCAATTCGGACTAGGCCTTGGGGGGCGCGGCCTGCCCTTGGCAGCCCCTCTCTCTGTCCCGTATGGCCCAGTAAGGCCCAATACTTCTCCCCCGTATTCCCGTAACTCCCCGGTACTCCGAAAAATACCCGAACCACTCAGAACCTTTTCGATGTCCGAATATAGTCGTCCAATATATAGATCTTTATGTCTCGACCATTTCCAGACTCCTCGTCATGTCCCCAATCTCATCCGGGACTCCGAACTACTTCGATACATCAAAACTCATAAACTCATAATATAACTATCATCGAAACCTTAAGCGTGCGGACCCTACGGTTCGAGAACAATGTAGACAAGACCGAGACACATCTCCGGTCAATAACCAATAGCGGAACCTAGATGCTCATATTGGCTCCTACATATTCTACGAAGATCTTTATCGGTCAGACCGCATAACAACATACGTTTGTTCCCTTTGTCATCGGTATGTTACCTGCCTGAGATTCGATCGTCGGTATCATATACCTAGTTCAATCTCATTACCGGCAAGTCTCTTTACTCGTTCCGTAATACATCATCCAGCAACTAACTCATTAGTTGCAATGCTTGCAAGGCTTAAGTGATGTGCATTACCGAGAGGGCCTAGAGATACCTCTCCGATATTCGGAGTGACAAATCCTAATCTCGAAATACGCCAACCCAACATGAACCTTTGGAGACACCTGTAGAGCTCCTTTATAATCACCTAGTTACGTTGTGACGTTTGGTAGCACACAAAGTGTTCCTCCGGCAAACGGGAGTTGCATAATCTCATAGTCATAGGAACATGTATAAGTCATGAAGAAAGCAATAGCAACATACTAAACGATCGGGTGCTAAGCTAATGGAATGGGTCATGTCAATCAGATCATTCACCTGATGATGTGATCCCGTTAATCAAATAACAACTCTTTGTCCATGGTTAGGAAAGATAACCATCTCTGATTAATGAGCTAGTCAAGTAGAGGCATACTAGTGACACTCTGTTTGTCTATGTATTCACACATGTATTATGTTTCCGGTTAATACAATTCTAGCATGAATAATAAACATTTATCATGAAATAAGGAAATAAATAATAACTTTATTATTGCCGCTAGGGCATATTTCCTTCAGTCTCCCACTTGCACTAGAGTCAATAATCTAGTTCACATCGCCTTGTGATTTAACAGCAATAGTTCACATCACAATGTGATTAACACCCATAGTTCACATCGATATGTTACCAACAGCAAAAGGGTTTACTAGAGTCAGTAATCTAGTTCACATCGCTATGTGATTAACACCCAAAGAGTACTAAGGTGTGATCATGTTTTGCTTGTGAGATAATTTTAGTCAACTGGTCTGTCATATTCAGATCCATAAGTATTTTGCAAGTTTCTATGTCAACAATACTCTGCACGGAGCTACTCTAGCTAATCGCTCCCACTTTCAATATGTATCTAGACCGAGACTTAGAGTCATCTAGATTAGTGTCAAAACTTGCATTGACGTAACCCTTTACGACGAACCTTTTGTCTCCTCCATAATCGAGAAACATATCCTTATTCCACTAAGGATAATTTTGACCGTTGTCCAGTGATCTACTCCTAGATCACTATTGTACTCCCTCGCTAAACACTGTGTAGGGTATACAATAGATCTGGTACACAGCATGGCATACTTTATAGAACCTATGGCCAAGGCATAGGGAATGACTTTCATTCTCTTTCTATCTTCTGCCGTGGTCGGGTTTTGAGTCTTACTCAATTTCACACCTTGTAACACAGGCAAGAACTCTTTCTTTGACTGTTCCATTTTGAACTTCTTCAAAATCTTGTCAAGGTATGTACTCATTGAAAACCTATCAAGCGTCTTGATCTATCTCTATAGATCTTGATGCTTAATATGTAAGCAGCTTCACCGAGGTTCTTCTTCGAAAAAACTCCTTTCAAATACTCCTTTATGCTTGGCAGAATAATTCTACATTATTTCCGATCAACAATATGTCATTTACATATACTTATCAGAAATGATGTAGTGTTCCCACTCACTTTCTTGTAAATACAGGCTTCACCGCAAGTCTGTATAAAACTATATGCTTTGATCAACTTATCAAAGCGTATATTCCAACTCCGAGATGCTTGCACCAGTCCATAGATGGATCGCTGGAGCTTGCATATTTTGTTAACACCTTTAGGATCGACAAAACCTTCTAGTTGCATCGTATACAACTCTTCTTTAATAAATCCATTAAGGAATGCAGTTTTGTTTATCCATTTGCCGGATTTCATAAAATGCGGCAATTGCTAACATGATTCGGACAGACTTAAGCATAGATACGAGTGAGAAACTCTCATCGTAGTCAACACTTTGAGCTTGTCGAAAACCTTTTGCAACAATTCTAGCTTTGTAGATAGTAACACTACTATCAGTGTCTGTCTTCCTCTTGAAGATCCATTTATTTTCTATGGCTTGCCGATCATCGGGCAAATCCATCAAAGTCCATACTTTGTTGTCATACATGGATCATATCTCAGATTTCATGGCCTCAAACCATTTCTCGGAATCTGGGCTCATCATCGCTTCCTCATAGTTCGCAAGTTCGTCATGGTCTAGTAACATGACTTCCAGAACAGGATTACCGTATCATTCTGGTGCGGATCTCACTCTGGTTTACCTACGAGATTCGGTAGTAACTTGATCTGAAGTTACATGATCATCATCATTATCTTCCTCACTAATTGGTGTAGTAGTCACAGGAACAGATTTCTGTGATGAACTACTTTCCAATAAGGGAGCAGGTACAATTACCTTATCAAGTTCTACTTTCCTCCCACTCACTTCTTTCGAGAGAAACTCCTTCTCTAGAAAGGATCCATTCTTAGCAACGAATGTCTTGCCTTCGGATCTGTGATAGAAGGTGTACCCACCAATCTCCATTGGGTATCCTATGAAGACATATTTCTCCGATTTTGGTTTGAGCTTATCAGGATGAAACTTTTTCATATAAGCATCACAACCCCAAACTTTAAGAAACGACAACTTTGGTTTCTTGCTAAACCACAGTTCATATAGTGTCGTCTCAACGGATTTAGATGGTGCCCTATTTAACGTGAATGCAGCTGCCTCTAATGCATAACCCCAAAACGATAGTGGTAAATCGGTAAGAAACATCATAGATTGCACTATATCCAATAAAGTACGGTTATGACGTTCAAACACACCATTATGCTATGGTGTTCCAGGTGGCATGAATTTGTGAAACTATTCCACATTGTTTTAATTGAAGACCAAACTCATAACTCAAATATTCTACCTCTGCGATCATATCGTAGAAACTTTTATTTTTGTTATGATGATTCTCCACTTCACTCTGAAATTCTTTGAACTTTTCAAATGTTTCAGACTAGTGTTTCATCAAGTAGATATACCCATATCTGCTCAAATCATCTGTGAAGGTCAGAAAACAATGATACTTGCCGCGAGCCTCAACACTTATCGGATCGCATACATCAGTATGTATTATTTCCAATAAGTCAGTTGCTCGCTCTATTGTTCCGGAGAAGAGAGTCTTTAGTCATCTTGCCCATAAGGCATGGTTCGCAAGCATCAAGTGATTCATAATCAAGTGATTCCAAAATCCCATCAGCATGGAGTTTCTTCATGCGCTTTACACCAATATGACTTGAACGGCAGTGCCACAAATAAGTTGCACTATCATTATTAACTTTGCATCTTTTGGCTTCAATATTATGAATATGTGTATCACTACGATCGAGATCCAATGAACCATTTTCATTGGGTGTGTAACCATATAAGGTTTTATTCATGTAAATAGAACAACAATTTATGCTCTTACTTAAATGAATAACCGTATTGCAATAAACATGATCAAATCATATTCATGCTCAACACCAAATAACACTTATTTAGGTTCCACACTAATCCCGAAAGTATAGCGAGTGTGCGATGATGATCCTATCAATCTTGGAACTACTTCCAACACACATCATCACTTCACCCTTAACTAGTCTCTGTTTATTCTGCAACTCCCATTTCAAGTTACTAATCATAGCAACTGAACTAGTATCAAATACTTAGGGGTTGCTATAAACACTAGTAAAGTACACATCAATAACATGTATATCAAATATACCTTTGTTTACTTTGCCATCCTTTCTTATCCGCCAAATACTTGGGGTAGTTTTTCTTCCAGTGACCAGTCCCTTTGCAGTAGAAGCACTTAGTCTCAGGCTTAGGTCCAGACTTGGGCTTTTCACTTGAGCAGCAACTTGCTTGTCGTTCTTCTTGAAGTTCCCCTTCTTTCCCTTTGCCCTTTTCTTGAAACTAGTGATCTTGTTAACCATCAACACTTGATATTTTTCTTGATTTCTACCTTCGTCGATTTTAGCATCACGAAGAGCTTGGGAATCGTTTCCATTATCCCTTGCATATTATAGTTCATCACGAAATTCTACTAACTTGGTGATGGTGACTAGAGAATTCTGTCAATCACTATCTTATCTGGAAGATTAACTCCCACTTGATTCAAGCAATTGTAGTACCCAGACAATCTGAGCACATGCTCACTAGTTGAGCGATTCTCCTCCATCTTTTAGCTATAGAACTTGTTTGAGACTTCATATCTCTCAACTCGGGTATTTGCTTGAAATATTAACTTCAACTCCTGGAACATCTCATATAGTCCATGACGTTCAAAACGTCTTTGAAGTCCCGATTCTAAGCTGTTAAGCATGGTGCACTAAACTATCAAGTAGTCATCATATTGAGCTAGCTAAATGTTCATAACGTCTGCATCTGCTCCTGCAATAGGCCTGTCACCTAGCGGTGCATCAATGACATAATTCCTGTGTGCAGCAATGAGGATAAACCTCAGATCACGGATCCAATCTACATCATTGCTACTAACATCTTCGAACACAAGTTTCTCTAGGAACATATCAAAATAAACATATGAAAGCAACAACTCGAGCTATTGATCTACAACATAGATATGCTAATACTACCAGGACTAAGTTCATGATAAATTAAAGTTCAATTAATCATATTACTTAAGAACTCCCACTTAGAAAGACATCCCTCTAATCTTCTAAGTGATCACGTGATCCATATCAACTAAACCATGTCCGATCATCACGTGAGATGGAGTAGTTTCAATGGTGAACATCACTATGTTGATCATATCTACTATATGATTCACGCTCGACCTTTCGGTCTCCGTGTTCCGAGGCCATATCTGTATATGCTTGGCTCGTCAAGTATAACCTGAGTATTCCGCGTGTGCAACTGTTTTGCACCCGTTGTATTTGAACGTAGAGCCTATCACACCCGATCATCACGTGGTGTCTCAGCACGAAGAACTTTCGCAACGGTGCATACTCAGGGAGAACACTTCTTGATAATTAGTGAGAGATCATCTTAAAATGCTACCGTCAATCAAAGCAAGATAAGATGCATAAAAGATAAACACCACATGCAATCAATATAAGTGATATGATATGGCCATCATCACCTTGTGCTTGTGATCTCCATCTTCGAAGGACCGTCATGATCACTATCGTCACCGGCGCGACACCTTGATCTCCATCGTAGCATCATTGTCGTCTCGCCAATCTTATGCTTCTACGACTATCGCTACCGCTTAGTGATAAAGTAAAGCATTATAGGGCGATTGCATTGCATACAATAAAGCAACAACCATATGGCTCCTGCCAGTTGCCGATAACTCGGTTACAAAACATGATCATCTCATACAATAAAATTTAGCATCATGTCTTGACCATATCACATCACAACATGCCCTGCCAAAACAAGTTAGACGTCCTCTACTTTGTTGTTGCAAATTTTACGTGGCTGCTACGGGCTTAGCAAGAACCAATCTTACCTACGCATCAAAACCACAACGATAGTTTGTCAAGTTAGTGCTGTTTTAACCTTCGCAAGGACCGGGCGTAGCCACACTCGGTTCAGCTAAAGTTGGAGAAACTGACACCCGCCAGCCACCTGTGTGCAAAGCACGGCGGTAGAACCAGTCTCGCGTAAGCGTACGCGTAATGTCGGTTCGGGCCGCTTCATCCAACAATACCGCCGAACCAAAGTATGACATGCTGGTAAGCAGTATGACTTATATCGCCCACAACTCACTTGTGTTCTACTCGTGCATATAACATCAAACCATAAAACCTAGGCTCGGATGCCACTGTTGGGGAACGTAGCAATTTCAAAAAAATTCCTACGCACACGCAAGATCATGGTGATGCATAGCAACGAGAGGGGAGAGTGTTGTCTACGTACCCTCGTAGACCAAAGCGGAAGCGTTGACACAACGTAGAGGAAGTAGTCGTACGTCTTCCCGGTCCAACCGATCCAAGCACCGTTACTCCGGCACCTCAGAGTTCTTGGCACACGTTCAGCTCGATGACAGTCCCCGGGCTCCGTTCCAGCAAATCTTCGGGGAGGAGTTCCGTCAGCACGATGGCGTGGTGACGATCTTGATGTTCAACTGTCGCAGGGCTTCGCCTAAGCACCGCTACAATATGACCGAGGTGTAATATCGTGGAGGGAGGCACCGCACACGGCTAAGGAACGATCACGAAGATCAACTTGTGTGTCTATGGGGTGCCCCCTGCCCCCGTATATAAAGGAGTGGAGGAGGGGAGGGCCGGCCCTCTCTATGGCGCGCCCTAGGGAGTCCTACTCCCACCGGGAGTAGGATTCCCCCTTTCCTAGTCCAACTAGGAGTTCTTCCATGTAGTAGGAGTAGGAGACAAGGAAGGGGAAAGGAGAAGGGAAGGAAGGAGGGAGCGCAGCCCCTCCCCCTAGTCCAATTCGGACTAGGCCTTGGGGTGGGGGGGGCGCGGCCTTCCCTAGGAAGCCCCTCTCTCTTTCCCGTATGGCCCAATAAGGCCCAATACTTCTCCCCCGTATTCCCCTAACTCCCTGGTACTCCGAAAAATACCCGAACCACTCAGAACCTTTTCGATGTCCGAATATAGTCGTCCAATATATTGATTTGTACGTCTCGACCATTTTGAGACTCCTCGTCATGTCCCCGATCTCATCCGGGACTCTGAACTCCTTCGATACATCAAAACTCATAAACTCATAATATAACTGTCATCGAAACCTTAAGCGTGCGGACCCTACAGTTCGAGAACAATGTATACATGACCGAGACACGTCTCCGGTCAATAACCAATAGCGGAACCTGGATGCTCATATTGGATCCTACATATTCTACGAAGATCTTTATCGGTCAGACCGCATAACAACATACGTTTGTTCCCTTTGTCATCGGTATATTACCTGCCCGAGATTCGATCGTCGGTATCATATACCTAGTTCAATCTCGTTACCGGCAAGTCTCTTTACTCGTTCCGTAATACATCATCCCGCAACTAACTCATTAGTTGCAATGCTTGCAAGGCTTAAGTGATGTGCATTACCGAGAGGGCCCAGAGATACCTCTCCGATATTCGGAGTGACAAATCCTAATCTCGAAATACGCCAACCCAACATGAACCTTTGGAGACACCTGTAGAGCTCCTTTATAATCACCCAGTTACGTTGTGACGTTTGGTAGCACACAAAGTGTTCCTCCGGCAAACGGGAGTTGCATAATCTCATAGTCATAGGAACATGTATAAGTCATGAAGAAAGCAATAGCAACATACTAAACGATCGGGAGCTAAGCTAATGGAATGGGTCATATCAATCAGATCATTCACCTAATGATGTGATCCCGTTAATCAAATAACAACTCTTTGTCCATGGTTAGGAAACATAACCATCTTTGATTAACGAGCTAGTCAAGTAGAGGCATACTAGTGACACTCTGTTTGTCTATGTATTCACACATGTATTATGTTTCCGGTTAATACAATTCTAGCATGAATAATAAACATTTATCATTAAATAAGGAAATAAATAATAACTTTATTATTGCCTCTAGGGCATATTTCCTTCAAGGAGCATCGCCGGAAAGTCTGAAATAAATCCAGAAAAATGTGATCATCAATATCAAGTCCAGAACTTGAACCCTAGTAGGTTGGTTCCACCACAAAGAACTTAACCATCTGAGCTAGGCTCAGTTTGCTAAAAAAATCTTTTATGTTGGTTGTTTGATTCACATAATTGAAATATTTAGGATTTTTTCATGTGATTCATTCGCTCTTTAATTTGGAGGAAATTTTTCATCCACTCAAACCTCTTGATATAATTCCTTTGTTTTCATATGCTATCAAACATTCTTTCATCCATATCATATCCTATATACCTAAATAGTTTATCATCGCTAACTTATTTTTATCAACATAAAAGCATGCCACTTCATCATACAACTATGCATGAGAAAAGACCCACCTCAACATGCAACCATGTATGAAGAAAGGTCCACCACAATACGTAACCATGCATGAAAAAATATTTTCACTTTATTATACATATTCTATTCAATGAATAGTTTGCAACTATACAATAATCTAATGTGCTAAATCATATGTATTTTCAATTTTGATTCTCATGTTATTAACTCAAACAATCATGTTCCATACAACCAAATCTCACTAAAATATATTGCAATCAATTCTCGTCACAATGTGGGTATCGTCTAGAGTATAATCCCCACTATCTAAATTATCTCAACACACACACACACCACCTCACCACACATGTCACATCATAACTCCACTAATTATTTCTCTTAACATGCATGTGAATTGCTATTTATATTCTCTCTCAACATGCACACATCCCAACTTAAATCATTCAAACTATATATTACAACTATTTAATAATCAAATACAATATATTATATTCATTTTAAATTTCATCAAAAAGTATTGCAGCCAATCCTTGCAGCAACGCGTGGAGTATCATCTAGTTTTGTAGTTTTGCAATCATTTAGGATAGAACAGAACGTGACACTCTAATCTTGACAAACATTTCGACAATCTTTTGTGAATCAAAGAGGCCTTCAATATCGTTGGTGCAGGTGGCCAAGAAGTTTTTATCCAATATTTTGAGATAGTGCCGGTATTATATGACTTTACTATTTGCCGATATGTCGGCCTTTTCTCTTTCTTTTGTTAGAAGAATGTTGGTGTTGGATGGGTGCATCTTAGCTATGTAGTGACGGGGTGTTGCCCGTCATGTTTCCTAACCGGCTGATGCTACATTTTGAGTTAATAGAAGCGCCATTTGTGGCTTACTTCAAAGAGACTTGTTAGAACTATCGGTTTTATCGAGATCTATTTGTTTGTATTTGATTGAATTTTTTTATTCTATTGCACATTCATTGATTAATGAAAAAAGTAAAAACCCGATCATTGTACCAAAATAATGGAGTAAGCAAAAATAAGTGGGACTTGTGATTGATTCGACGACAAACCCCTCAAACATAATTGTGTACATTTTAGTTTATTTCGGTACATTGCTAACTATCCCTTCTACTTCCCTACTTACCTAAAATAGGTAATTGTGCACTCTAGAAACCTCTATCGGCTTTACAGCTAGCCATCATGATATATAACAAAGTTAAAATAGTTTTGTATACGTACAAATACAAATACTAGCAGTTCATGTGAGTGGCACAAGCTAATTAATCTATGAAGACACATAGTTTTTTATTAGTTTTCTCTAATCCAAAAAGTAGGTTAACCCAATAGTTTTAAAGGGGAAATTTTTCTTACAATATATGGCTTAAGTTTAGTGCAAGCTCAATTTCTAGGGACAATGTTCAATTATGCAATTAAATTTTAGTATTTAATTCCTTAGTTCTATTATTATGTTGTCAGATTTGTTATGCATGATAGAAAATTGTACTTATTAAGATTATAACCTAAGGGTGAGTTATAAAGAAGTAAAACAAACAACTATAAATAAATTAACTTTGAATTCATAAATGGAACAAACTCTCTCTGCACAGAGAGGACACAGAGTAGACACAGAAAATTTTAATGTTTTGATTCAGTCGAATTCGATGAAGCAGCTTGTTTGGTTTTATAACATTATTGTCTTCTTTTCGTAACACTTTTAAAAATAGTATTTTCTAATTTTATATACATACATACATATATATATATATATATATAGTAATTAATATTCTTTGGTGTTTTTAAAATCTTTTCACTTCTCTAGAATTTCGCTCTTACCTTGATATTGTTTAGATGGAAGGATAATTTTACTAACTTGCACCTATTCATATCTAACTTCCAATAATCCTTTGATAACTTGGGCACTATTGAAGATAGCCCTAAAGGCACTACTTATATTAAATGGATTGTGCCCTGATTCTCCTCATACAAGCCTCATAAAGAGGGTGGAGAATTATCTGGTCGTGACTCTTCTCAAGTGGTGGATCTGATTGTATCTTCTTGTTATGCAAGTGGTCTTCGAATGTGTCTTCTAGGAGAGTAGATGTCGCTACTTAGTGTCTTGTCCTCTAGCTCCTTATCTGCCAAGTGAAGTGTGGTAACCTTTGGCATCATCAAGGAAGCTATGAGATTATGTCTCCCCGCATATGCCTGGTCAGATCTAGGGTGGTCACCAACTTTCTTCAACGCCTTTTTTGCTGGGGCGGCAATCTGTTTATCGTATTGTTGTTGTCGGCATCTTCTGGCTTCGTGACTTGCCGACTGATGCATCAACAACATTTCACAGGCTCCGATAGTGTTCTGGAGGTCCAGACGTGGCATCGAGCTTCGCTCACACTAGTAGAAAACATGGCTTTGGTCCAGGCCAGATAAGAGCATTGATCCTGGTGAAGGAAATATGCCCTAGAGGCAATAATAAAGTTATTATTTATTTCCTTATTTCATGATAAATGTTTATTATTCATGCTAGAATTGTATTAACCGGAAACATAATACATGTGTGAATACATAGACAAACAGTGTCACTAGTATGCCTCTACTTGACTAGCTCGTTAATCAAAGATGGTTATGTTTCCTGAAAATGAACAAAGAGTTGTTATTTGATTAACGGGATCACATCATTAGGTGAATGATCTGATTGACTTGACCCATTCCGTTAGCTTAGCACTTGATCGTTTAGTATGTTGCTATTTGCTTTCTTCATGACTTATACATGTTCCTATGACTATGAGATTATGCAACTCCCGTTTGCCGGAGGAACACTTTGTGTGCTACCAAACGTCACAACGTAACTAAGTGATTATAAGGGACCTCTACAGGTGTCTCCAAATGTACATGTTGGGTTGGCGTATTTCGAGATTAGGATTTGTCACTCCGATTATCGGAGAGGTATCTCTGGGCCCTCTCGGTAATGCACATCACATAAGCCTTGCAAGGATTGCAACTAATGAGTTAGTTGCGAGATGATGTATTACGGAACGAGTAAAGAGACTTGCCGGTAACGAGATTGAACTAGGTATTGAGATACTGACGATCGAATCTCGGACAAGTAACATACCGATGACAAAGGGAACAACGTATGTTGTTATGCGGTCTGACCGATAAAGATCTTCGTAGAATATGTAGGAGCCAATATGAGCATCCAGGTTCCGCTATTGGTTATTGATTGGATACATGTCTCGGTCATGTCTACATTGTTCTCGAACTGTAGGGTCCGCACGCTTAAGGTTTCGATGACAGCTATATTATGAGTTTATGAGTTTTGATGTACCGAAGGAGTTCGGAGTCCCGGATGAGATCGGGGACATGACGAGGAGTCTCGGAATGGTCGATAAGTAAAAAACGATATATTGGACGACTATATTTGGACATCGGAAAGGTTCTGAGTGATTCGGGTATTTTCGGAGGTACCGGGGAGTTACGGGAATACGAGGAAGAAGCAATGGGCCTTAATGGGCCTTAGTGGGAAGTACCAGGAGGTGGCGCGCGCCCCTCCCAAGCCCAGTCCGAATTGGCAAGGGGTTTGGGGCGCGGCCCCTCTCTCCCTTCCTTCCCCTCTTCCCCCCTTTCCCCCCTTCTCCTAGTTGGACTAGGAAAGGAGGAAACCTACTCCAACTGGGAGTAGGAATCCTACTCCCTGGCGCGCCCCTCCTAGGGCCGGCCTCCTCCCCCTTGCTCCTTTATATACGGGGGCAGGGGGCACCTCTAGAGACACAAGTTGATATTCGTGATCTTTCTCTTAGCCGTGTGCGGTGCCCCCCTCCATCATAATCCTCGATAATATTGTAGCGGTGCTTAGGTGAAGCCCTGCGACGGTAGAACATCAAGATCGTCACCACGCCGTCGTGCTGACGGAACTCTTCCCCGACGCTTTGCTGGATCGGAGCCCGGGGATCGTCATCGAGCTGAACGTGTGCCAAGAACTCGGAGGTGCCGGAGTAACGGTGCTTGGATCGGTCGGATCGTGAAGACGTACGACTACATCAACCGCGTTGATATAACGCTTCCGCTTTCGGTCTACGAGGGTACGTGGACAACACTGTCCCCTCTCGTTGCTATGCATCACCATGATCTTGCGTGTGCGTAGGAATTTTTTTGAAATTACTACGTTCCCCAACAGTGGCATCCGAGCCTAGGTTTTATGTGTTGATGTTATATGCACGAGTAGAACACAAGTGAGTTGTGGGCGATATAAGTCATACTGCTTACCAGCATGTCATACTTTGGTTCGGCGGTATTGTTGGATGAAGCGGCCCGGACCGACATTACGCGTACGCTTACGCGAGACTGGTTCTACCGGCGTGCTTTGCACACAGGTGCCTGGCGGGTGTCAGTTTCTCCAACTTTAGTTGAACCGAGTGTGGCTACGCCCTGTCCTTGCGAAGGTTAAAACAGCACCAACTTGACAAACTATCGTTGTGGTTTTGATGCGTAGGTAAGATTGGTTCTTGCTTAAGCCCGTAGCAGCCACGTAAAACTTGCAACAAACAAAGTAGAGGATGTCTAACTTGTTTTTGCAGGGTATGTTGTGATGTGATATGGTCAAGACATGATGACAAATTTTATTGTATGAGATGATCATGTTTTGTAACCGAGTTATCGGCAACTGGCAGGAGCCATATGGTTGTTGCTTTATTGTATGCAATGCAATCGCCCTGTAATGATTTACTTTATCACTAAGCGGTAGTGATAGTCGTAGAAGCATAAGATTGGCGAGACGACAACGATGCTATGATGGAGATCAAGGTGTCGTGCCGGTGACGATGGTGATCATGACGATGCTTCGGAGATGGAGATCACAAGCACAAGATGATGATGGCCATATCATATCACTTATATTGATTGCATGTGATGTTTATCTTTTATGCATCTTATCTTGCTTTGATTGACGGTAGTATTATAAGATGATCTCTCACTAAATTTCAAGATAAAAGTGTTCTCCCTGAGTATGCACCGTTGCCAAAGTTCGTCGTGCCCAGACACCACGTGATGATCGGGTGTGATAAGCTCTACGTCCATCTACAACGGGTGCAAGCCAGTTTTGCACACGCAGAATACTCAGGTTAAACTTGACGAGCCTAGCGTATGCAGATATGGCCTCGGAACACTAAGACCGAAAGGTCGAGCGTGAATCATATAGTAGATATGATCAACATAAAGATGTTCACCATTGAAAGCTACTCCATTTCACGTGATGATCGGTTATGGTTTAGTTGATTTGGATCATGTGATCACTTAGAGGATTAGAGGGATGTATTTCTAAGTGGGAGTTCTTAAGTAATATGATTAAATTGAACTTAAATTTACCATGAACTTAGTCCTGGTAGTATTAGCATATCTATGTTGTAGATCAATAGCTCGCGTTGTCGCTTCCCTGTGTTTATTTTGATATGTTCCTAGAGAAACTTGTGTTGAAAGATGTTAGTAGCAATGATGCGGATTGGATCCGTGATCTGAGGTTTATCCTCATTGCTTCATAGAAGAATTATGTCCTTGAGGCACCGCTAGGTGACGGACCTATTGCAGGAGCAGATGCAGACGTTATAAACGTTTGGCTAGCTCAATATGATGACTACTTGATAGTTTAGTGCACCATGCTTAATGGCTTAGAATCGGGACTTCAAAGACGTTTTGAACGTCATGGACCATATGAGATGTTCCAGGAGTTGAAGTTAATATTTCAAGCAAATACCCAAGTTGGGAGATATGAAGTCTCCAACGAGTTCTATAGCTAAAAGATGGAGGAGAATCGCTCAACTAGTGAGCATGTGCTCAGATTGTCTGGGTACTACAATCACTTGAATCAAGTGGGAGTTAATCTTCCAGATAAGATAGTGATTGACAGAATTCTCTAGTCACCATCACCAAGTTAGTAGAACTTCGTGATGAACTATAGTATGCAAGGGATGATGAAAACGACTCCCGAGCTTTTCATGATGATGAAATCGATGAAGGTAGAAATCAAAAAGAGCATCAAGTGTTGATGGTTGACAAGATCACTAGTTTCAAGAAAAGGGCAAAGGGGAAAAGGGGAACTTCAAGAAGAACAGCAAGCAAGTTGTTGCTCAAGTGAAGAAGCCCAAGTCTGGTCCTAAGCCTGAGACTAAGGGCTTCTACTGCAAAGAGACTGGTCACTGGAAGCGGAACTACCCCAAGTGATTGGCGGATAAGAAGGATGGCAAAGTGAACATAAGTATATTTGATATACATGTTATTGATGTGTACTTTAGTAGTGTTTATAGCAACCCCTCAGTATTTGATACTAGGAGTAGTAACTCGAAACAGGAGTTGCAGAATAAACAGAGACTAGTTAAGGGTGAAGTGACGATGTGTGTTGGAAGTAGTTCCAAGATTGATATGATCATCATCATACACTCCCTATACTTTCGAGATTAGTGTTGAACCTAAATAAGTGTTATTTGGTGTTTGCGTTGAGCATGAATATGATTTGATCATGTTTATTGCAATACGATTATTCATTTAAGTAAGAGAATAAATTGTTGTTCTATTTACATGAAACCTTATATGGTTACACACCCAATGAAAATGGTTCATTGGATCTCGATCGTAGTGATACACATATTCATAATATTGAAACCAAAAGATGCAAAGTTAATAATGATAGTGCAACTTATTTGTGGCACTGCCGTTTAGGTCATATTGGTGTAAAGCGCATAAAGAAACTCCATGCTGATGGGCTTTCGAAATCACTTGATTATGAATCACTTGATGTCAGCGAACCATGCCTCATAGGCAAGATGACTAAAACTCCGTTCTCCGGAACAATGGAGCGAGCAACAGATTTGTTGGAAATCATACATACTGATGTATGTGGTCCGATGAATATTGAAGCTCGCGACAAGTATCATTATTTTCTAACCTTCACAGATGATTTAAGCGGATATGAGTATATCTACTTGATAAGTCTGAGACGTTTGAAAGGTTCAAAGAATTTCAGAGTGAAGTGAAAAATCATCGTGACAAGAAAATAAAGTTTCTACGATCTGATCACAGAGACGAATATTTGAGTTACGAGTTTGGCCTTCAATTAAAGCAATGTGGAATAGTTTCACAAATTCATGCCACTTGGAACACCACAACATAATGGTGTGTCTGAACGTCATAACAGTACTTTATTGGATATAGTGCAATCTATGATGTTTCTTACCGACTTACCACTATAGTTATGGGGTCATGCATTAGAGACAGCTGCATTCACGTTAAATAGGGCACCATCAAAATCCGTTGAGACGACGCCTTATGAACTGTGGTTTGGCAAGAAACCAAAGTTGTCGTTTCTTACAGTTTGGGGTCGCGATGCTTATGTGCAAAAGTTTCATCCTGATAAGCTCGAACCCAAATTGGAGAAATGTGTCTCCATAGGATACCCAAAGAAGACAGTTGGGTACACCTTCTATCACAGATCCGAAGGCAAGACATTCATTGCTAAGAATGGATCCTTTCTAGAGGAGTTTCTCTCGAAAGAAGTGAGTGGGAGGAAAGTAGAACTTGATGAGGTAACAGTACCCGCTCCCTTATTGGAAAGTAGTTCATCATAGAAATCTGTTCCTGTGACTACTAAACCAATTAGTGAGAAAGATAATGATGATGATCATGTAACTTCGGATCAAGTTACTACCGAACCTCGTAGGTCAACCAGAGTGAGATCCGCACCAGAGTGGTATGGTAATCATGTTCTGGAAGTCATGTTACTAGACCATGACAAACTTACGAACTATGAAGAAGCGATGGTGAGCCCAGATTCCACGAAATGGTTTGAGGCCATGAAATCTGAGATGGGATCCATATATGAGAACAAAGTATGGACTTTGATTGACTTGCCCAATGATCGGCGAGCCATTGAGATTAAATGGATCTTCAAGAGGAAGACAGACGCTGATAGTAGTGTTACTATCTACAAAGCTAGAATTGTCGCAAAAGGTTTTTCAACAAGTTCAAGGTGTTGACTACGATGAGTCTCCCACTCGTATCTATGCTTAAGTCTGTCCGAATCATGTTAGCAATTGTCGCATTTTATGAAATCTGGCAAATGGATAAACAAAACTGCATTCCTGAATGGATTTATTAAAGAAGAGTTGTATATGATGCAACCAAACAGTTTTGTCAATCCTAAAGGTGTTAACAAAATATGCAAGCTCCAGCGATCCATCTATGGACTGGTGCCAGCATCTCGGAGTTGGAATACACGCTTTGATAAGTTGATCAAAGCATATAGTTTTATACAGACTTGCGGTGAAGCCTGTATTTACAAGAAAGTGAGTGGGAGCACTACATCATTTCTGATAAGTATATGTGAATGACATATTGTTGATTGGAAATAATGTAGAATTATTCTGCAAAGCATAAAAGGAGTGTTTGAAAAAAGTTTTTCAAAGAAAGACCTCGGTGAAGCTGCTTACATATTGAGCATCAAGATCTATAGATATAGATCAAGACGCTTGATAAGTTTTTTCAATGAGTACATACCTTGACAAGATTTTGAAGTAGTTCAAAATGGAACAGTCAAAGAAAGAGTTATTGCCTGTGTTACAAGGTGTGAAATTGAGTAAGACTCAAATCCCGACCACGACAGAAGATAGAAAGAGAATGAAAGTCATTCCCTATGCCTCAGCCATAGATTCTATAAAGTATGCCATACTGTGTACCAGATCTATTGTATACCCTACACTGTGTTAAGCGAGGGAGTACAATAGTGATCTAGGAAGCAGATCACTGGACAGCGGTCAAAATTATCCTTAGTGAAATAAGGATATGTTTCTCGATCATGGACGTGACAAAAAGGTTCGTCGTAAAAGGTTACATCGATGCAAGTTCTGACACTAATCTAGATGACTCTAAGTCTCAATCTAGATACATATTACAAGTGGGAGCAATTAGCTAAAGTAGCTCCATGCAAAGCATTGTAGACATAGAAATTTGCAAAATACATACGGATCTGAATTTTGGCAGACCCGTTGACTAAACTTCTCTCACAAGCAAAACATGATCACACCTTAGTACTCTTTGGGTGTTAATCACATAGAGATGTGAACTAGATTACTGACTCTAGTAACCCTTTGAGTGTTGGTCACATGATGATGTGAACTATGGGTGTTAATCACATGATGATGTGAATTATTGATGTTAAATCACATGGCGATGTGATCTAGATTATTGACTCTAGTGCAAGTGGGAGACTGAAGGAAATATGCCCTAGAGGCAATAATAAAGTTATTATTTATTTCCTTATTTCATGATAAATGTTTATTATTCATGCTAGAATTGTATTAACCGGAAACATAATACATGTGTGAATACATAGACAAACAGAGTGTCACTAGTATGCCTCTACTTGACTAGCTCGTTAATCAAAGATGGTTATGTTTCCTGACCATGGACAAAGAGTTGTTAATTGATTAACGGGATCACATCATTAGGTGAATGATCCGATTGACTTGACCCATTCCGTTAGCTTAGCACTTGATCGTTTAGTATGTTGCTATTTGCTTTCTTCATGACTTATACATGTTCCTATGACTATGAGATTATGCAACTCCCGTTTGCCGGAGGAACACTTTGTGTGCTACCAAACGTCACAACGTAACTGGGTGATTATAAAGGAGCTCTACAGGTGTCTCCAAAGGTACATGTTGGGTTGGCGTATTTCGAGATTAGGATTTGTCACTCCGATTATCGGAGAGGTATCTCTGGGCCCTCTCGGTAATGCACATCACATAAGACTTGCAAGCATTGCAACTAATGAGTTAGTTGCGAGATGATGTATTACGGAACGAGTAAAGAGACTTGCCGGTAACGAGATTGAACTAGGTATTGAGATACCGACGATCGAATCTCGGACAAGTAACATACCGATGACAAAGGGAACAACGTATGTTGTTATGCGGTCTGACCGATAAAGATCTTCGTAGAATATGTAGGAGCCAATATGAGCATCCAGGTTCCGCTATTGGTTATTGGCCGGAGACATGTCTCGGTCATGTCTACATTGTTCTCGAACCGTAGGGTCCGCACGCTTAAGGTTTCGATGATAGTTATATTATGAGTTTATGAGTTTTGATGTACCGAAGGATTTCGGAGTCCCGGATGAGATCGGGGACATGACGAGGAGTCTCGAAATGGTCGAGACGTACAAATCGATATATTAGACGACTATATTCGAACATCGGAAAGGTTCCGAGTGATTCGGGTATTTTCGGAGGTACCAGGGAGTTACGGGAATACGAGGAAGAAGCAATGGGCCTTAATGGGCCTTAGTGGGAAGTCCCAGGAGGTGGCGCGCGCCCCTCCCAAGCCCAGTCCGAATTGGACAAGGGGTTTGGGGCGCGGCCCCTCTCTCCCTTCCTTACCCTCTTCCCCCCTTTCCCCCCTTCTCCTAGTTGGACTAGGAAAGGAGGAAACCTACTCCAACTGGGAGTAGGAATCCTACTCCCTGGCGCGCCCCTCCTAGGGCCGGCCTCCTCCCCCTTGCTCCCTTATATACGGGGGCAGGGGGCACCTCTAGAGACACAAGTTGATATTCGTGATCTTTCTCTTAGCCGTGTGCGGTGCCCCCCTCCGCCATAATCCTTGATAATATTGTAGCGGTGCTTAGGTGAAGCCCTGCGACGGTAGAACATCAAGATCGTCACCACGCCGTCGTGCTGACGGAACTCTTCCCCGACGCTTTGCTGGATCGGAGCCCGGGGATCGTCATCGAGCTGAACGTGTGCCAAGAACTCGGAGGTGCCGGAGTAACGGTGCTTGGATCGGTCGGATCGTGAAGACGTACGACTACATCAACCGCGTTGATATAACGCTTCCGCTTTCGGTCTACGAGGGTACGTGGACAACACTCTCCCCTCTCGTTGCTATGCATCACCATGATCTTGCGTGTGCGTAGGAATTTTTTTGAAATTACTACGTTCCCCAACACCTGGTTCTATTACGAACCGGGACCAATGGGTGCATTAGTCCCGGTTCGTGTGGCCAGGGCGTCGGCCGGGCCTCAGGGGCCATAGGTCCCGGTTCGTTTGACCCCTTTAGTCCCGGTTCTAGACATGAACCGGGACTAAAGGGCCTCGCTCCTGGCGCAGTCTCTTTAGTCCCGGTTGGTGCCTGGAACCAGGACTAAAGGTCAGTCTTCTGTCCTGTTTCGAAAGTTTAGTCTCACCTTGCTAGTTGAGAGGAGCTCGCGTCGGTTTATAAGCCCCGCCACGGCCTCCCTGTCGAGCTCCTCTCTAAGTAGGCATGTGTGGGCCTACCAAACCTATCCTGCCCTATGGGGCCTACTGGGCCGTGCGGGCCTGCATCCTAGCCCAACTAGTAGTTGGGTTTCCAGTCGTATGCAGGTCGTGGCGTCCCAGTAGGTGGGCATTTATTTATTTATTTATTTTCCAATTTTTTGTTTTATTTATTTTCATTTCTTTCTACTTACAGCCAAATATTTGGATTTTTTGAGTGAATCTTTCTGCTTTAGGTCAAAAAAAATTATAAACTTTCTGTTAGTGCCAGTAGTTTTCAAATTTGAATAGTTTAAATTTGAATTCTTAGAAATTTATGTGAAATCACTAGTTTGTGAATAACTTTGCTTTAAAAATAGACTTTTGAGTGATTCTTTTTTCTGTTGCTTAAAATTAGTGTGTTTTATCATTCTATTCCATTTGGTAATTTTTAGGTTATATTAAATGGGTGTTTTAATCAAAAACAGATTATATTTAGCTCTTTTAGTTTTATAGCTGAAAAAATTCAAGAAATGCATGAAAAATAGCAAATGAAGTCAGAAAGGGTTGAAAATTGATGATGTGGCTTTGAATGGTGCATGTTGAACGTGCAAAAAGTCTGGGGTTTGAAATAAGTAAAATAATGAAATGTCTTTGTAACAGATGAGTTTTTGTATGAAACTTTGTCCATTTTATACACGAAGTGCATCTAGTTTTTGCCGTAACTCTCTCAACTTTTTAGCACATGCTATGTGGGTAAATGATGATACTGTGCCAACTTTCAACCTTTTCAGAGTTCATTTGTAGTGCTTTTTCAATTTCAGGGTCATTTAGGTAAAAAAACAGTAAATGCAGGAAAAATAGCAAATGAAGTAAGAAAGGGTTGAAAATTTCAGGGTCCTCCTGCCTGGGTGCCCCAGAGCGGCCACGTGGAGCTCCTTTAGTCCCGGTTCGTAAGCCAACCGGGACTAAAAGTAATGGGCATTAGTCCCGATCGTTCTGTCTCGGTTGCAGAATCGAGACTAAAGGCCCAGTGAAACCGGAATTGATGCCCTGTGTTCTACTAGTGTCACAGTTTCTCGTCGACGAGTGCATAAGAAATACGGTCTTGGTTTCCCCAATTACCAGTGTGTCATTTTTAATTTCTATAAGGATAACCTTGTAAGGTTGGTCAACTTTAATATATGGCATTTGGTCTCTTTTGGAAAAAAAATCTTGGAAATATCCAAAATACGTGTGTTGTGATACTTGAGAAAGGCCAAAGGCATGCACATTGGGACCCCTGGAAAAATCCAAACACGTGTACATTGTGACCCCTCAATGCAAACGAGTGTTCGGTGGCTCTTTTGCGATGTGGGTGTTGCAGTGCAAATTATCAACCGTGCAATGCTTTTTACTCCCTCCGTTTCTAAATATTTGTCTTTCTAGAGATTTCAACAAGCGACTACATACGGAGCAAAATGAATGAATCTACACACTAAAATGTGTCTATATACATCCGTATGTGGTAACCATTTGAAACCTCTAGAAAGACAAATATTTAGGAACAAAGGGAGTACATGTTTGTGACCAACAGATCGGTGTAGTGCAGATGTATGTGCCGTCCCCTCCTCGTTGTGTGCGACCTCCTCTGCCTTTGACCGGAGGAAAAGGCTCCCCACATGAATGACATTTCAAAGCATTCGAGTGTTCGGATAAGGGATTACATCCAAGAACTTGGCGAGGGGAGCATGTATAATGGTGCTATTTTAGGAGAAAGCAGAACAAGCTGCTCAGGCACTCGTCAAACCCAAGACGGAGCCGGGGCTCGCAGCCGTGAAGACGTAACCGGAGCTCGACAACAAGGTGGCCATGAAGTGGGCACGGCTGGAGATGGAGTGTCAACGCCGCGCCCTCGCAGAGATCACCGCGCGCCGCCGTGGGCGCGACGAAGGGGGTTTCATCGTGCTTGAAGACAGCGACGACGACGACGCGCCGTCACCGGCCAAACCTGTCCGCCATGGCGACCCCCGGGCAGGGATCAGCAGCGGCGTGAAGAAGGCGACGACGACGACTATGCCGCAATCAGCGAGTTTGTTGTTTAGTAAATTTTTAGTTTTCTATTTAAAAAAGTAGAACGCCGGAATCTTTATAATGTTTGCCGAATCTATGCATTTTTTGCGAAATTTCAAGCGAATTTCTTTTCAAAACTATTTTAAAAAGGCAACTCTGGGGGTGGCGGCTGGGAACCAGATCGCCCTCAGGTCAATTTTTAGCGCCGGTTCGGCCCCAGGCGGTGATTTTTCGAGCCCCCTGAGGGACCAACGGCTGGAGATGCTCTTAGCACACAAAACACAATGGACGACGGCATCAGAGGGGCAGCAAAACAATAGCTACTCTTGCCAGCATTCTTGAATACGCACGAGTGTGGGACACTGCCTTACTCTTGCCAGCATTACCAAAAACGTTGACAAATGACAACCAAGTGTCAGAACCAAGCTCAGTAGTTGGCATCATCTTGTTCCCACTGTCTGCATGCTCTGAGACACGATCTAAACAGAACACTTTAACCACAGTCACGACTCACGACTCAGTTCACATACTAGATGTCGATGCGCACAACTAACAGAAGTTGACTGCAGTGCGGTCGGTACTCAAATCTTCCAGCAAAAGTTGAGAGGGGACCCCAACATTCAGTACCCCGAATCGAGCAGATCCACGAGAGTAACACGCCTGCCAATGTAGACGCCATCAAGGTAGCGCTCAGGATCGCAGTAATCGTCGTACTCATCTGAGTCCAGAATGTAGTCAGGCCCGCCATACCAGCTGTCATCATCACTGTCGGAGCCAACGCCGATACCAAGACGCCAGATAGGGCTCAAAGCCTCAATGTCGTAGTCATCTATCGAGTCGTGGGGAAGCCTCAACGTCTTGATCCTGGAGCACTTTGCCCGCAGGGCATCGTCAATGACGATGTTGAAGCAGTGGCGGATGTCAAGGGATTCGAGGTGCACGCAGTTGTCAAGGATCGCTGCCAGCCCTTCGTTGGTGAGGTTGTTGCCAAAGAGCTGTAGGGAGCGTAGCTGGAGCATGGTTGCAATTCCTTTGGCGTCATCGTTCTTGTTGTACCTGAACTCGCTGTCTGCGTCTTCGCCGTCACTGTCGTCTTGGAGATTGTAGAACCGAAGCTCACTCTTTCTGAAGTGCCTTAGCTGCGGGCATGCTTTGCTGACCTGAAACATATGCTTCCCACCTATATTTGAACACAGTGAGAGCTCGAGCTCCTCTAGTAGAGGGAACTTGTTCATTGCCTCCACCAATTCTTCAATCAAGACACGGTGGCAAGAGATGAGGCGAAGACTCTTCAGAGATGGTGCCCTGCAAACATAGTACTTGGATAATGGTTACCAGTATATATGGCCTTCAAAAGAAAAGGTAGAATCATGCTGTACAAAAAGTAAACACAGGCCCATAGAAGAGAATCTAGAGATGACAGCAAATAGGGGTGACTGATTGAGGCTCTTTGGTAGATAAATCAGACATAAGCACTGCTCCAACATCTACAAGGGCTCCATGACATCTAATTTGTGCAATAATTATTTTATTTGACATGAGAAAGAGGAGCAATCTGTCATCATGTTTGGCTGCAGAGTCCAAATATAGTTTAGCAGCATAAATATTAATTTAGAGTTTCTCCAATTTTATGACTATCTCACATGGTAATGCTTCTAACTGCTGAAAAAGTATCTCAGAATTACGCTCTATTTCAAACTAGCTCATCCGAAAAAGCATGTTGCTTGTCTTAAACAGTTACAGTTAATATGTCAGCTACCCTACTACCATTGCCACATCGAGTCATAAGCCCGTTACGCCGTAATTTTAGCGCACACGCTTTGCAAGGTGTGCCAAAGCGTGTGCCCTATCACTGTCTGAAGACAAGTAACCACCAAAAGGTTAGTAAACTAGTGTTAAACTAAAGTGGACTCACTTGATGAATTCTCAATTACCAACATGTTGCAGAGCATTTCTATATTCTAATGCTGGAACCACCAGCCTTAGATGAAGTTAATATACTACTTCAGAGTTACATTCAGCATTCACCCCACTGCGTGAAAGTATGAACAAAACATACTTAAAGGCTACAACAGTGAGCAGCAATTTTCCCACTTGTCCATTTAGTTTCCTACTGTCCCATGCTATGCTATATAGAAATAGTATGAAACATTCAGTGGCACAATACATAGAATCAGAATCACCATTCAAAAAAAAAAAACAATACATAGAATCAGGCATAGGAATATGTGACGATAGAATTATGAATGGGAAACTGCACAGGACATCATTTCTCAGCTTAGTGTGTATTCATCAATCTCCATCTGATCTCGGTATCTAACCCAATTGTATCCAATTCGGAAATAAATCCTTACATTTCGGAGCCCATAATTTCGGACGGAAGCAGGACACATATATGATACAGCATAACAAAACAGCTAAAGGAAATCATAATTCGAGGACAAAATGAAGCACAAGGTCATCACTCATCAGCCAAACGATCAATCAGAGCCGAGTAATTAAGAGCCCGAAAGTTAGGGGAAGAGAGTCTCACTGGTCGCCGAGGAAGAGGATCAGGCCTTCGTGCGCGGCGTACTCGCCCCAGAACGCCTCGCATTGCCCCGCGCTGCGGCGGACGGCGACCTGCGCCATCCCGCAGAGGTAGAGCTCGTGGATGTCCGCGTGGCCGCGCATGTCGATGCGGCGCCAGAGCGCCGGCACGTCGCGCGCGGCGCGGCACCAGGAGCGGCACACCTGCCCCGCGCCGGTCAGGATCTCGACGTGGTCGAGCTTGTGGAGGATGGCGCAGAGCGCGTCCAGCAGGAGCCCCGCCCAGTCCCTCGCCTCCTCCGCCGCAGGCGCTGGTGCCGGTGCTGGTGCTGGCCCCTTGCGGCCGCGTCGGCCGCGGCGGCGGCGAGAGGAGGAGGGGTGCGTCGCGCCATGGGGTTGAGGTTGAGGCTCTGGAGGGTTAGGTTTTGGTGGAGCCGGGCGTGAGAACGGGATGCATTCCAGCCTGTGAGCAACGGCCGACGGCGGAAGCTCCGCATCGTCACTCGTGACCTCCCCCGGCCCCGTTATCGGCGGAAGCCTGTTGCGGTTGCCGCGGCGGCGGCGACGGCGGCGGGAGGAGGAGGAGGAGGAAGGCATCATCGCCACGGGAGTCGAGAGCTGTACCAGACTGAGGAGATGGAAATGGACCACGGTTTTGCACTTGCTTCGTCTCTCCGATCGAAGGGCCGCTAACCGCGCATGTCGATCCAGGCCCAGGCCCACCCAGTATAGTACTCCTTCCTTCTTTTTTTAACACAGTACAAACACAGGCGCTCATACATACGTGCATACACTCACCTCTATGAATGCACATGCGCATATAAACACCTCCAAAAGATTGAGCCATCATATCATCTTGAAATTTACGAGGTCACCGTAGGCGCCTCGTTGTCGACGAGAACGACTCCTCCCACTGAAAGGTCATCGAACCCTGGTGGGCTGGGGATACCACTGTCCCTCTAACCATTCAACCACGTATTGGTTCGCATAATCCTTCCATTCTTCTATCTATTTTTCACGTCGTTCCAATAGTCGTGTCTCATATCTAAAAAAAATAGTTTTCCCTCAAAAAAATAGTTGTATCTCAAAATAAAAAATAAAAACTCCATTTTTTTAGGAAATAAAGCGCCATTCTTTTTTTTTGAATAAAAAGGTAGATCATTTTCTACCTTATGCATTCAAAACGGGTAGGGAACCCGAATGACCAGAGTCATTTACATGAAAATGATGTTAACGCCGCACGCATTGTGCAGCAGGCCATCACCAGACCTATAAAAAGATACAAAGCAGAAGGGTTGGGAGGGAGAGACGGCTAAGTTGGATCAAGTGCATTTGCCCACGGGGAAGAATTATATCCGTCCTGTGGTTTAGCGCGCAGGCTCCATAGCTTGAGTAACTCAGTAACCTTGTTGCATAGTTGTCTCTCATTCCAAAAGGATCCATGAAAGACATCATTCCGGGCGCTCCAAAGGGTGACTGCGCATGCTGTGAACAAAATGTGCCACTTATTGCCGTGTCGAGCCCATGACTGCTGCGAGCACAGGAGCTCGCTTGCTTCGATGGATGACGCGACAAGGTCTTGCATCCCTAGCTTGGACCAGAGGGACTGCGCCAGCTTGCAATGTAACAGGATGTGGTGCATTGTCTCTGCGGCCGGGCATAGATCGCACCCGTTGTGCGCAACGACTTGGTCCCAATGCTTCTTAAGCATGTTGTCGCGAGTGTTGTGTCTGTCTTGAAGGGCAATCCATAAGAAAACACGGTGTCTGTGTGGTATGATCCTGTCCCAAATATATTTGGCTGTCGGACAAGTCTTCCCTTTGAAGGTGAACAGCTGGTAGAAGTAAGATGTGGTGACAGACTTGTGCCTTAGAAGGGGCTCCCTCACATCTGGCATACCTGCATGTGGTTGGATATTATGCAGTAGCTCGAGCAGGTTGTGAAGCTCCTGAGTTGCTATGGAAGAGAGGTTTGGATGTAGCTGAATGTTCCATTGTCCATCTCTAAACTGGGAAGCCACTGTGCAAAACTTGGATGTGGAGAAGGAGAAAAGAGTCGGGAAACATGCCATGAGTCGACCACGTTCGAGCCAATGGTCATGCCAGAAAGCAGTGCCCTGTCCGTCCCCGACCTTGCATTTGGTAGCCTCGGAAACCGTACGCAAGGTGGACCTGAAGCCTCTCCATATGGCCGTGTCCCGGCTTTGTGGATACCAGGAGAGTTCCTTGTGACAATATGCGTGTGCAAACCAGCTGTAGCACGGCACGTCGCGCTGTTGTAATATCCTTGCCATGAACTTGCAAACGAGGGCCCTGTTGTGTGCTGCAATGTCTCTTACCCCCAGACCTCCATGTTCCTTTGGCAAAGTGATCACATCCCAGGCGACTAGGCAATGCCCTCCGCTGGCTTGGTTTTTCCCTTGCCATAAGAAGCCTCTTAGGATTTGCTCAACCTTATCTAGCGATTGCTGTGGCCATAGGAAACAGCTCATGAAGTAGTTGGGGATCGCTGCCAACACTGTGTTGATCAAGGTGAGGCGCCCCCCCCCCCCCAAGACAGAAAGGTTGCGAGCCATCCAGACAGACGCTTGTCTATTTTGTGAATTACTGGCAACAACAGTCCATGCGTGATCTTGTTAAGAGAGAGGGGTAATCCCAAGTACGTGCATGGGAAAGCCGAGACCTGACATTGTAGAATATGTGCTATACTCTGGCAAGTCAGATTGTCTAGGCAAACTGGCATGATAGTGCTTTTATGATAGTTGATCCTGAGTCCGGTGAAATCACTGAAAGCTTGTAGAATTCATTTGATAACCCGTGCCTGTTGGATATCTCCTTGCATTAGGATCATCGTGTCGTCAGCATACTGCAGGAGCGGGAAGGGGCCATCGCCCCCAAGAGGATGGTTGAGGTTTCCCGCTTGGTGTTCCTTTTGGCAGAGCTGTTGCAAAACGCCGGCTGCCAGGATGAAGAGGTAGGGAGAGAGGGCATCCCCTTGCCTTAGACCACTTTTTAACATGATCTTCTCTCCGGCAGATCCATTGATAACTATCCTGGATGAACTAGTTGATAGGATGTCATGTATCCATCTGACCCATCTGCTCCCAAAACCTCTGGTTGTGAGAATGAGCTTCAGAGCATCCCAGCTAACGCTGTCAAATGCTTTTTGAAAGTCTAACTTGAGCACTAGCATTGGCTTTTTCCTCTTTTTTGCCTGCTGAACCAGTTCTGCTGCCAAAGCGAAATTCTCAGCTATGCATCTTCCAGGCAGGAAACCAGATTGTAGAGGGTGTATGAGGCTTGGGATTATCCGTTGAAGCTGGACTGCTAAAACCTTCGTTGTAAGCTTAGGTATACTATGGACCAGAGCAATGGGCCTGAAATCCCAGATATCTGTTGGGTTGTCTTTCTTTGGAAGCAGCACAATGTTGGCAGTGTTGATGCCGCTCAGATCACTGCAATGGTCATAGAAAGCTTGGAAAAAAACACATTAAGTCCTCCTTTAGCAGCCCAGAAAAGCTCTTGTAGAACTCATTGGTGAAGCCGTCGGGCCCTGGGCTCTTATTATTCGGAGCTCTCTGTATCACTGTTGCTATTTCAGCCCAGGTGAACGGCACTTCCAAGGAGCTTAGATCAGCCTGGTCGTATAAGCTTCCGGGGTCCAGAGTGGGCAACGACTCAGAAGTTGTGCCGAATATGCCGGTGAAGAAAAGTGTAGCAATTTGAAGTTTGTCTTGATCACTGTAAAACTCTGTATCATCCTTAACTAGTAGCTTGATCTTGTTTTGGCGATGCTGGCAGTTGGCAGCAGCGTGGAAAAACTTGGTGTTCTCATCCCCCAAAGTGCAGCCTCTTATTTTAGCTCTTCTTCTCCAAAAGCTGGTTTGCCACAGAATAATTTGCTGGGCTTTTGAGTTGGCATGGTTTCTCAGAGAGGCCTCCAACATGGATAACTGCCTGCGTTCTTCCACGGAGTCAAGGTATTGAACCACATGGTTGCAGTTGGCTAGAGTCTCTCGCATGGGTGACTTCTTGCGTTCCCAGGCTCTGATCGCAGCTCTAGTCCTCCTCAACTTGCAGTTAAACAAAGTGGTGGCTGACGCGATCTGCCTGGTTCCTCTCTCCCAACTCTGTGATACCAGATTCCAGACCTCCGGAATGAGCAGCCAGTGGTTCTCGAAGCGGAAGAAAGAGCTCTTAAGTGCTGCCCTTGAGAAATCTACACCGATGAGCACATGGTCTGAAGTTGTGGCAGTAAGGGCAGCAGCGGAGGTGTTGAGGAACCCCAGATTCCAGTCGGCGTTGACAAGCACCCTATCCAACTTTACCAGAGTAGGCTCCGATCTCTTGTTGGACCAGGTAAATCTCCTGTTGGCAATATCAATGTCGTCGAGAGCGTGGTCTCTGATCCATGTGTTGAACCTGTCCATAAAGCCCAATTCTTCCTGCCTTGCGACTTCTCGTGCTCAAACCTATGCATGTTGAAATCTCCGATAATGATCCAGGGCCCCGTTACTTGGCCTGCTGCATGATTCATCACTGCAAAGAACTCATCTCGTTCGGCGTCGTCGCACGGGGCATACACCATGGACAGGACGAAGCTATCTTTGTTGCTCCGGGACTAGAAACTGACAGTTATAGTGAACCTGTGCTTGAAAATCTCCGAGCCTGAGACGACATTGTCATCCCAGGCCAAGAGCAATCCTCCAGCTGTACCGTTGGCCGGAATGTGTACAAAGGACCTTTGAGCTGCGGGGAGGAAGGAGGCTGCCTTGAACGAGTCCACAACCTGCAATTTAGCCTCCTGCAGGCAAACAACACTCGGGCGACAAGCAAACAGTGCATCTTTAACCAACGAGCATTTGTCAGAGTCTCCAAGCCCTCTAACATTCCAATTAGCAATCCGCATGAGAAAGAGGGGAACACTTAGATAAAGGAGGGGTAGTCATGGCAATGGGTGGAAGCAGATGAAATGCTAGATTAATAATCAAAAGTTGCTCAGATGAGCTTACAAAGCTTTGAAAGCAAAGGACAGTGGAAAGCAAACATGCAGCACAATGCAGATACATAGTCCAGCAGGACCAGACACTAGGTGGATGAACTACGATACAATGCACAAGCAGAAGAAGAAAGCCGTTAGGGGGGGCTCGAACTAGCATGCATTTTCCCGAAACATTGTTCCTTATCACCATGGTAAACCTATACATGCTCTGACCCGGTCGACTCTGAAGAATCAGGGGCAGCACCTGACGCATCGGAGGAGGATGAGCTTGCATCCGTGCAGACAGCCTCGAAGTTCAGGTCGCAACAGTGTGCGAGCAGCTTGGCCTTACCCCTGGTCAGGGGCCTTGGGGTGCCCTGGAGAGGTAGCTCGACGATGGAGGCCGCCTTGACGGCCTTGCACCTCTTCCGTCCCGAGGAACGGCGGCTGCTGCCCTCTCCGGCAGCCGGGTTGGCAGAGGCCTTGCGCTTGGAGGCGCGCTTAATGGGGTCGACGCGGACCCGTCATACAGCTGCCGAATGCGCGGGCTCCGGCGGGGGGAGGCAGTGTGGCCGCATGGGGCCGGATCTGTTGCCTCCACCGTGCCTCGCGCCGCTGCCGCCACAGCATGGCCGTGTGGCGCCGGCTCCGCATCCTCCTCCGCGCCCTGCGCCGCTGCCGCCGCGGGCGCGGCCGGCTGAGGTGGCACCTGAGGCCCATCCGGAGCTGGGAGGGCGATGGTATTGGTCGCAGCCGGGGGATCTAGGAGTTGCAGGGTGGGTGGGTGGCTCTGCTGGTCGGCGGCGGAGGGTTCTAATAGCCTCAGGACATCTATAAAAAAGAACATCTAAAAAAGGTACTGCTATAGTCTCAAGAACTTTCGCTTGTGGTGAGCTACTTGTTCCTGGCAATGTCGGTGCCAAGTACCTCGAGCCACTGTGTTTGTTCCCAACCATGCTCATCCCTCGGTAAGTTATGTATATCTCCTATCAGGCCAAAGAAGTTGCTAAATATTTTGAAGCGCAAATAAGTGATCCATGCAATTGTGCGATTAGAGTTCGAAACCATGGTGTCTCTTAATATGTTTAGGAATGAATTGCTTGTGGATCTGCAAAGTACCTCGTGAACTGCGGATTTAGCCTAAGTGAAATTACTAATTAAGCTCCATCCCCTCGGGTAGTTATCAGAATTTCTATTCAGTATTCAGATTGTTTTTTCAACTGTGAACTGTGTCGGATTTTTGTACTTGCATGATTTTGTGCAAGGAAAGTAGAGCAGCATGATCATGCATTTGTGCAAGGAAACTAGAGCAGCATGATAATGCATTGCTAAATGTCTTCTTAACCGGAGAAGTTCTAGCCCTACGCTCAAGGAAGAAAGATCAGCGTTTCCACCTTGTTGTATCAAGTAATTTAACTTCCCTGTTCAATGTATATTATTGTGTATCGAATGCAATCAGAATATTCCCTTTCAAAAAAGAAACATATATATTATGGAACAAGAAGGGATGCTATATATTTGTCTTCGTCGCATCAACTGGCAGAAGGTTTCTGTGACCAGGCAAATATTATGAACAGGTTATATCTTAAAGATGAATAGATCAAAAGTTTTCTCGCAAAAAAATTATATCTCATTTTATCTTAATTACTTTAGTTCTGTGGCGAGGCAAATCATGTATGATGCTCATAGTCGAGCAAACACATCATGTGGGCTAGCCCACCATGGTCAAAGAAGGGACCAAACGGTTGAAGTGGAGTCAGAGACGACTTGGCCAAATCAGTTTTTGGTGCATGGTCAGAGACGACACTGAGCACATTTGTCAAATTTTGCTAAGTTGTTCCCCTGTAGTTGTTTGATTCCTATTTCACCTGCATCTAAATATTTAGGGTTTTTATCAGTTATGCCACCAGTTGTGTCTCACTACTCAGTTTTGCCACTAGGAATTTCAACTACTCAAAAATGCCATCGCTTCGTTAGCCACATGCTAAAAAATGCAACTGGACACCATTATTGTGATCTAAAATCTCTTTTGCCATGTTATACTGACATAAATACCTATGAACCAACATGCCAGCTTCCCTCTATCTCACTACAATAAAGTGTGGAGCCCACTTGATCCCAACAACGTTCTTATTTTCCTCTAAAATTATTCTCTTGGTTACTCCTGACAAGTGGGGCCACACTTATCATCGTGAGATAGAGAGAACTGACATGTGGTTCTAGGCTTATTTTTGTCATATAACATGGTCAACGGGTTTGCCGTGAAAATAACAATGTCTAATGGCATTTTTGAGCAAACATCTAAAAGAATGATGGCATTTTTGAGATATCTAATGGCATTTTTGAGCAATCCTTTCACGGATCGATGGCATTTTTGAGCAGTTATAACTTCTAATGGCAAAACTGAGTAGTGGGACACAACCGGTGGCATAAATGATAAAAACCCAAATATTTATGCTTACCAATTTTCCTTTTTTTTTGGTTCGACCGGAAGCCGAGAGGTGGTCTAAATCCAAAGAAAAACAATTGGACAAGATAACTCCAGTAAGCATTTATCTACGTCAATTTTTGTGTGATGTTGTCTTACATCTTTTATACTTTTGGCGGTCAAAGGTTGGCCCTTTAGCAAGTTTTGAACAAATATTGTCAATTTTGTCATTAATTGGAGAACCTGCCCTTATATTGTATTGTCATCAAACATAGAAATCCCTTCCTAAACTCTATTGCCAATTTCTTTTGTATGCATTGCATGAAATAATTAAAAGGTTTACTTGTTTGCTGTTAAAAGCATTTGTTTTTCACTTTTTTGCACTATGCTCGAGTCTTTGGCGGGATCACATGAGAAGGAAAGAGGGAGAGTGATATTGCCATCTTGCAAAGTAGACAGCAGAGCTAGGTTGCACAACATCTCATCTTGCTCCACTCGCCTCCTCCACGTAGCATCAAGCCCATTCCAAAACCCCACCATCTCAGCAAAGAAAAGATCGGATCTCGCCGTCCTCTCCTTCATCATCTCGAGAAAATCCATCTCGCCTTCACCATTTATCCTCCTCTCGTCATCGGCGGCTTCAAGGCCCGTCTCACAACCCCAAGATTATCACAATGTTGTGGAGGCCCTCGCCCCGCTAAATCTTCGGCATGGCCCTCTGCGGTGCTCTGACCTGGAGTTCTCCGCTTGGTCGCGTACTAGGTACGCTGTCGTAGCACTCCCAACATCGAAGTCAGCCATCCACCCTCGGCCTCTCCTTCCTTGTTAGCACGACTTCAGTTCGAGAGAGACGAAGAAGACGGTGATGATCCGTTCAACAACGGAGCCAGGGGTGGGGGGGGGCATTCGTCCCCACCCCAAGAGACAGAACCAAGTACAGACGAATCGGCATGCAATGGTGGGGCCGGAGGAGGACGTCTACTACACCGCACCGGGTAGGTCTTTCAATAGTGAGGTGGATCATTTCAGTGCAGAAGACCCGTGAGTAAGTATCTTTGTGTGCGGTTGGGCCCAGAACGTTTGAAATTCAAAAAATTGGGTTTATTCTCCAGATTGGAAAAAAACTGGAATTTAGTATAGAAGAAAACCCTCAAATTCATAGTTTTGGTCCGCTTTGCGTGTTCTCAAATCTACGTGGGATATCTCATTTGTTTCGTTAAGATTTTAAATGGGTTTTAGGTTTTTTTTTTCACAATCCAACTTGAGAGCTTTACTCAACAAAAGTACTCCTGGGATCATCAGCCAGAAGGCTAGTGAGTAGGAAAGAGGGTCTAGAATCAGTCCAACTTTTGGTAACCAGCAGTGTGCATGCATGTTTAGCACAAAGATGGGCCGGTACATTGGCTGATATGAATACATGTTGAATATGAAAAGAAGCAAAAGATGACGCTAGCTCTCCAATTTCTAAAAGTAACGGTGCCACAATAGATAAACCATTGTGACGATGATTCCAGAGATTGACAATCTCCAGGCAGTCTGTTTCCAGAATCACATGAGAGAAACCACGAAGATTAGCAAAAATTACTCCATCGCGCAGCACCAAGGTTTCCCCAATGAACGGATCTGTAACCCGCACATGGGGTTGCTCCATGCACCCAACAAGGCCGTGGAAGATCGGGCAACACCACCTGCGCCCACCTTGTCGGAATCCATACTGACAGCCACATCAGTGTTAATTTTGACCACCCCTACCTCTGGAGGAGCCCATCCATAGCCCGGCAACACTGAGGCATGAGATTGTGGAATATCCAGCACCGCCAGGTCTTCTCTGATGCGCTGCACTGACACAAACGGATCCAACTGATCATCGTCATGGGTGACTCGATTTCTTGAATGCCATATAGCTCACATAACAAAGACCATTTGAGCCCTCTCATTTTCAGAGAACTGCTCATCACAAATGATATCCCGAGACCATGTATTTGGGTGAAGGCGCGGCCTTCGGATACCGAAGAGTGCAAACGCTTGTTCCCAGAACGATTTGGCATGAGAATAATGCACCAGGGCATGCATAAGATCCTCATCCATTGCAAGACATACATTGCATCTACTGATAGCTTTGATGTGTCGATGCCGCAGTGTACATTCGTCTGGTTATATTTTCCAAATAACTCGCCACCAGAGGACACGCACCTTTGGCAAAACTTTGAGTTTCCAGAGTCGCTTCCACATCTGTTCTTCAGTCTGTGAGGTGTTTGTAGTCGTCCCTTCCTCTTGAGCTAAACGCTCTTTGCGAGTTACTAGAGACCGATACGCAGATTTAACAAAATATATTCCACTCCGTTCATGAGCCCAAGCTAGAAAATCATCATCACCGCCCACACGCAATGGGATATTTAAAATGGCATCAGCATCAGGTGCAGCAAACACAGACCGGATCAAATGGGTTTTAGGTTTGATGAGTAAGAGCAATGAAATGGCGTGTTACAACCTAAGCTAGAGTCCTAGTCGTTATGTACTACTCCATCAGATGCAATGCATGCACACGTCCCCTCTTCTCTTGACTAGATTGTTGGAAATATGCCCTAGAGGCAATAATAAATTGATTATTATTATATTTCCTTGTTCATGATAATCGTTTATTATCCATGCTAGAATTGTATTGATAGGAAACTCAGATACATGTGTGGATACATAGACAACACCATGTCCCTAGTAAGCCTCTAGTTGACTAGCTCGTTGATCAATAGATGGTTACAGTTTCCTGACCATGGACATTAGATGCCATTGATAACGGGATCACATCATTAGAAGAATGATGTGATGGACAAGACCCAATCCTAAGCCTAGCACAAGATCATGTAGTTCGTATGCTAAAGCTTTTCTAATGTCAAGTATCATTTCCTTAGACCATGAGATTGTGCAACTCCCGGATACCGTAGGAATACTTTGGGTGTGCCAAACGTCACAACGTAACTGGGTGGCTATAAAGGTGCACTACGGGTATCTCCGAAAGTGTCTGTTGGGTTGGCACGAATCGAGACTGGGATTTGTCACTCCGTGTGACGGAGAGGTATCTCTGGGCCCACTCGGTAGGACATCATCATAATATGCACAATGTGATCAAGGAGTTGATCACGGGATGATGTGTTGCGGAACGAGTAAAAGAGACTTGCCGGTAATGAGATTGAACAAGGTATCGGGATACCGACGATCGAATCTCGGGCAAGTATCGTACCGATAGACAAAGGGAATTGTATACGGGATTGATTAAGTCCTTGACATCGTGGTTCATCCGATGAGATCATCGTGGAACATGTGGGAGCCAACATGGGTATCCAGATCCCGCTGTTGGTTATTGACCGGAGTACATCTCGGTCATGTCTGCATGTCTCCCGAACCCGTAGGGTCTACACACTTAAGGTTCGATGACGCTAGGGTTATAAAGGAAGCTTGTATGTGGTTACCGAATGTTGTTCGGAGTCCCGGATGAGATCCCGGACGTCACGAGGAGTTCCGGAATGGTCCGAAGGTAAAGATTTATATATAGGAAGTCCTATTTCGGCCATCGGGACAAGTTTCGGGGTCATCGGTATTGTACCGGGACCACCGGAGGGGTCCTGGGGGCCCACCGGGTGGGGTCACCCATCCCGGAGGGTCCCATGGGCTGAAGTGGGAAGGGATCCAGCCCAAAGTGGGCTGGGGCGCCACTTCCCTTATGGCCCATGCGCCTAGGGTGAAGGGGAAACCCTAAGGAAGAGTCCCAAGGAGGGAAGGCACCTCCTAGGTGCCTTGGGGGGAGGGAAACCTCCCCTGGCCGCCGCCCCCTAGGAGATTGGATCTCCTAGGGCTGGCGCACCCCCCCCCTTGGGATCCCTATATATAGTGGGGGTAGAGGGCCTCTTGAGACACACCTTTTGCCTTTGGTGCAGCCCCTCCCTCTCTCCCAAGTTCTTCTCCTCTCCCGCAGGTGCTTGGCGAAGCCCTGCAGGATTGCCACGCTCCTCCATCATCACCACGCCGTTGGGCTGCTGCTGGATGGAGTCTTCCTCAACCTCTTCCTCTCCCCTTGCTGGATCAAGGCATGGGAGACGTCACCGGGCTGTACATGTGTTGAACGCGGAGGTGCTGTCCGTTCGGCACTAGGATCATCGGTGATTTGGATCACGACGAGTACGACTCCATCAACCCCGTTCACTTGAACGCTTCCGCTTATCGATCTACAAGGATATGTAGATGCACTCTTCTTCCCCTCATTGCTGGTTTCTCCATAGATAGATCTTGGTGACACGTAGGAAAATTTTGAATTTCTGCTACGTTCCCCAACATAGATAGGCAGTGCGGCTTGCCGCACCCTGCACCCCTGCCGGGTGCGGTCACATACAACCTGGCGCAGTAGGTCACGCTTCAAATTCAATAGGTTGACATGATGAAAGGGAAAATTGCGCACGTTTAAAACTTCATACCAAAAGCAAAGAAGAATAGCAGCACACAGTAACTTGTTTACAATGTATTGAGAGTTATATCCAACTTGGTAAAACACGATTCATATTGGATTCAGGCTGTTACATAAATAGCAAAGCACGATAGCAGCACCCACCTAGTCCACTACTCGTTATACAATATATATTCTTAGATTGAAGGAAATATAGACCACCGATTCCATCGTTTGAATTTCTCAAAAAAAAGATAGGAGGAACTAAGCACTAATAACAATAATGGTTTGGTTAATTACATCACTTTGATGATGCCATAGAAAATGTCACATGATATACCAAAAGCAAGTCCTAACAGTAGCCTAAGAGAATGGATATATATAGTTCTTCTATGTCATATGGTGATAGTAGTGTATTGGATAGCTCCGTCAGAAGATCTTGCTCGTCGAGGTGTTGTCTGAATGATCTGTTGATAGAAAGAGATGAGTGAACCTAGAATGGAAACACATAAAATTTTGCAACCCAAAAAAGTATATCCACAAGCATGGCACAAGAAGCACAACATTACTAAAAAATGTCTTCGTAGTTTTGATGGAGGTACTGCCAAAAGTAGGGCAGGAAATCTCAAATTAGAACACCAGGAAGAAAACGATAAAAATAAATATGTGCAGCAGACACGAGATTAGCCATGGTAGCTAGCTACACAAATCCATGACCCCCTAATCATCTACACAAAGTCCTTCCCACCTCCTTCCTCATGTTGGCTCTGACCGGGACAGCACACCAGTCAGCACCACGAAGGGGTCAAACACAACCAGGCTCTAACTGGGACGTCACACCAGTCAGCACCACGAAGGGGTCAAACATAACCAGGCCATGAAGTACTCAGCAAGAAGAAGGGGTCAAACACAACCAGGCCATGAAGTACTGGTGGATTTTAAATGGGCAAAGGCTAATTAAACATGAGAAGATTGTTACCGACCATACGTACACTACATTAAGGTGAATGCCTGCTCCAGAAGTCGATGTGGTGTGAATCTTTAGAAAAGCCCATAGTACTCCGAACTCCTACAAAATCATTCACATTTTTTTATTCTTCAGCATAAGAATGGGGGTGCATGTACAATAACTCGCGGGATAGATGAGCACAAAGGAAAATACAAGGAAATTCAAGACATAAATCAATCGGCCAGAACCTTGACTTCCAGTCAACCAGTGCACATTGTTATGCTTGCGAAGGGAGACATCGACGTTAGAATCACATAAGTATCTCACATCAGAGATCATTAGTACCTTACACAGCGTCGTGCCGACTCCTACACCTTCTTGTCCTGGAAGGAAAAACCAAAGAGTAAGGCCCATTTCGAAAGCTACCAAATTCACCACCTAGAGTCCATTATATTTATCCAGTGAGTTGCCTCCCATAATGCCCACAATTATGGTCACAATCTATATATGCTCATGAGTAAAAAGTAGTTGACAGTAAACTATAAGCATTACTCATAAACTATTAATGCTGACTCCCACGTCTAAATATTGGCTCAACTTGTTCTAGTTAATCAGTAGGCACAACAATAAAATATAATTCTTCTTATTGACACACATGAAAATAATGGAAGAAAGGGAAGAGAAAAAATAACTTCAGCATAGGAACAACTGCCATTCGAAATACACAAGCCTTCAGGTTATCTACATAAACAAAAAATGATAAGGCTTTTAAAGGCTTCATTGAGCAGGTGCACATGTGACTCGTATGTCCATATTAGCATAGGCATATTTTAAGTGCACTGTCATTTTCCCTTTTCAACATACGATGCCCTAATGTTAAGAAGTACATTAACAGGTAAGTAGTGCAGCTTGCCGCACACTGCCAAAGTCCACTCCACATAACAGGTCGCATCATCAAAAAAGCATGTGGGCACATCAAATAAGAGAGTGGCCATTGAGATAAGAGATAACACATCCCATAATAATACAAAGCAAATGTTCCTATGATCAGGATACAAAAATCTACATAGGTGCCCATTAGAATTACACAACAAACTGCGTAAAGATCAAAAACATGGGCATGGAAGGTACATAATTCAAGGTGCATCCTTATTCTGATAAAAATATAACGTAACAACAAAAATCTATATATTTGAACCCTCGTATGATGTATGGTCGAATAATATAGATTGACCATTACTAGAATAGATTTGACAAGAAAAAAAGACTACAATCTTGTACAGTTCAAACTATAGGCTGGCCCTCAGAATGCTGGTGTGGTCACAAAATCATAGATAATCCAGAGAAGCATAACAGTGCCATGCAAGAAAAATAAACAAAGACATAGGAGCATCGACGTAAAATGTGAAAGAAAAGAACCGGTGCATCCAAGATAGTGAATCTTGTATTTTCAGTCGCAAAGTGGGCTCTACCAACTTCTACAGTCTTCCCCTGAGCACATGCAAGAAAAAGCATAAGAAACCGTAGAGCATTAACACTGATCATTAAGCAGGCACAATAGTGTATCTGGAACATAATAAAAGCTGATGTAACATTAGGCACTCTCAAGATTCTATACTTGTGGGTTGTGGCCTAGAGGCAAGTAATAATGTTTCAAATAGAGAGTTCAAAGTTTAGGTCATCAATGGATTGCACCTCCTCAAACTCGGATTGTTCATTAAATAGATCTGAGGAGCACTTGGTATGAGTGGCCTCTATTCATGTTGCCAAGCACACAAATATTATCATTTAATTTCGGGGAAAAGATTAAATGCTGGATAGAAAATGCCATGCTCTCCATTTAACATACACTGGAAATTTCATTTCAGTTCAGCACAGCTTGAACTCCTGATAGGCAATTCGTGAGTTAACATTTGGACTAAGATGGCCCTCATCAAACATATATGATCCAGTTTGAGAACATTTGTAGCATTTAAAATGAATGCATACTGCATCATCGATTATCCAAAAAGGCGCATATGTCGTGCTTTCTTTATCGACACAAAAAAACCAGGAGCACTCTTGCAAATAAATGTGAGAAGCATGGGCATTATTGCAGACTATTAATCCAACGTCCTATGAAAAATCTCAAGAACTAATATAAGTTGGTGTCTCTTTACTTCAGCAAAAGAAGCATAGGACCCTCAAAAAAAGTGTTAAAATTTACAAAAATCTATTCAGCAGCAGCCAAGACGACCAAGCAAGCATGGACCAATATATAGATCAACTTTATGGTAAATAGCGGCCTACCTCTTTCTCGACAATGGCCATAATGAGAAGATCACTAATTGTTCTTCATTTGCGGCAGACACGCGCGTGCCTACAGCCTTCCCTTGGTACAATGAAGTGCTCGACCGGGGACTGAATCGGCCTTGCATGAACGATGAATATTAGATGACATGATTGTTTGTAACTGAATAAAATCTCCAAATTCTGAAAATGATCATAAGGAGCATCATATGAACTTTCTCACGGGTATCATTACAGTACTACAAAAACAATCATATGCAATGCAACAATCATAATCAGGGCAAGCAGTAAAATTAAACAACTATCATCATTGTCCATTGGAGATCTTTATAAGCCAAATTAAATATCTGGTGCATTATCAGTGAGATCCTAATCCAATATAATGCTTCCAAGCTCCATATCTCTACTTTGCAGAGATCAAGTGGGGGAATAAATCAGAAATGACACAATTTTCTCCCTATCAGCATGTCCCAAGGAATTTATGTTATATAGTAGGCAACAAAATGACTTGCCACCTCATACAAACAGGAAGAGGTAATCATTTCATTCATAAATTTTTAGGCACAATAGTAAAAAAAAACATGGCAAGGCAAGTATTGCATAGCAAATATTGGAGCAGAAAGTTCCTACTTGAGCTATATGATATCAGATATAACCTTTCATCTCAATGTGAATACTGATCGAAGATCTATTATTTAGTTATGTCACATGCAGAATGAGATACAAAAAGATCATGTAGTATGCAAAAAATGGAGTGCAGCAACAACGGAAAGAAACGCTAAAAGGGAACATAGAGCAGAAAACCAACCCAAAATGCAAGCAAGAATTTTAAAAAGGGTACATAGAGCAGCATGAGCATGAGGCATAGAAAAATGGGGTCACCTTAAGATCAAGAATCAATGACCCTCTCTCAGTTCAAATCAGATATATTACTACAGAGTGGCAAAGGATAACCATGTCCAACTAAGCGTTGCTTTTAAATTAGGCAATTTAAGAATCAACATCCTGCAAGGTTATAAGCACCACTGAGCTACAAAAGAACAATATTTTCCTTTTTATAAAACCGGAGAAACAGTGGACAACTGGAGATGAAAAGGAGCAGGGCAAACTTCTATGTTACAGAACTGATGCCACCAACATACTATTCCTTCTTGAGCCGCCACATAACTATTTCTCAAATCAAGGGAAGTAAGAACTATTTCTCCAAGCAATAGATAAACTACTTCGGACACCTCTTTATTTAGGCAATGAGCTGGAAATTTAAAACTACACGACCCCAGACAATATTCCAGCTTCCACTTTCTCAGACTTTTGTCCCCTTAGCCCTACCAAAATTCAGGCCATGTAGGTTGTTGTAACTCATAATGCTAATACCTAGGCGAGTGACATATATAGATGAAAGAAATCGACATCGAATGTAAACAGAGCAAACAACTGTTAATTCTGTTGTTGTACAAAAACTTAAGAAAGTATTTCCTCTGTTCTTAAATGCAAGTTCTTTTAGAGATTCCAATATAGACTACATACAGAGTAAAATGAGTGGATCTACACTCTAAAATATGTTTATATACATCCGTATGTAGTCCTCATTGAAATTTATAAGAGACTTATATTTAAGAACGGAGGGAGTAGTATCTACACAGATTGATTAGAAGCAAAGAGAAGAACTTTAAATGGCAGGTGTTAGAGAATTAAGCAAATGCCATACTTGAAGATCTTCGCGAAAATATATGGTCCAATTCGGGAACCACACATGTAGCGTTCACAAGGCATCCATTACTACATCATCATTTATCTGAAATAAGATGACATGCTTTGTTCAACACACATAGTTTAGTAGAAAGTTACAACAAATAGAAAAGAGCGTGTGTATTTTACGGCCAAAAGGAATGTAAGAAGCATAAGTTTGTTTGCAAATTTTTAATCCAAAGCTAGAAAATAATCTCAAGAACTAAACAGAGTTGGTCTAACTTAGTATCTGGCCGAACGGCCATGTCTAAGATCAAAACCTCGGGCTTATGACAACGGCGGAATCTAAGTCATTCTGATTGCACAGTTGGGCTGAATCTAAGTTATTCCCTGCTAGCTATACATGCTCATTTTAGAGCTTTTAGATATATCATATGTCAGCTGAAAGTGGAAGGATAATGTAAAAGGATGGGACTGAATAAATGTGCGACAGCATGTAAAAAGTCCAGTGCTGGTAAATCAAATCACATAGTAAAAGGACATCGTATTTTTCTTACCAATAAAAGAAGTTCCTCCAAATGAATAAATCATACAGCAGTGCCAAATAATGTAGTAATAGTTTAGTGGCCTTTCAAGACCAATTGCAATAATAGTAGTTTGATAGATTAAATTGAGGGCCGTAATAAAATAAGCTGATTTTTATGATCAAGTATATGATGAGAGGAATACGGAATGGCATGGGTGGCTTTGGATCCCTTTTGTTGCAGACAGTCAAGAAGTAAACTATCCGCAGGAGAACAAATGAGCAACGAAAATAATTAGAGTGCAATACCAAAGGGCATGTGCACTGTTGCAGATTGTTAATCAAAATCTCAAGCACTAAAACAACTTGGTTTCTCTTTGCTTTAGTTGTACTTGAAGGAAACAGACCTCCCAAGGAGCAAATTATCAACAAGCTGCAGGTCCATACTATATCTATCAGTGACAAAAATTCATATATTCAGACCTCCTAAAGACGTCAAAACAATGTTTACTGACAAAGAAAACTCTATGATGCATTATTTACCACTAACACATTAACTCTAACTACATGCTTGGAAAATAAATTGCAGTAGTTGATTAATGATTATCTATATCTAAATCTTATTTTAAATATAACCCAGATGACAAAAATATCTCACCTCACCTTTGGTGAAACACTCTTCTCTAATTGCTCATTGCGTGACATGGTGATTCGCTTAACATATCGCAAGTCGATCTGCAACCACATAAGCAAGCATCTGCATTAGAACAAAAGGAGGAACGAAATGTTTGATCTTTCATATGGTACTACCGACCCTAGAGCAAGAATAAATAAGAGATTAGTAACACACACATAACTCTCCCAGCAGAAAGCAATTCTTCTTCAGATTGTTGAGCCCGCTCTGCATCCCCTTCCCAGCTGCCACTCTCTTCCTCCCCTTCCCTCGCATCGCTGCTTTCTCGTTCCCCTCTCCTCTGCACGGTGCTCAGCAGAGGCAGCACGGTGTCCCGAGCCAGTCCAAGGCTTGCCGCCGCCGCTGCTGCAGAAGCAGCCATCGGGCGCACTGCAGAATGGGAGGCGGCACACCTAGACTCATGCTCCGCCTGCAAATCGCCGGCAGTTAATGAAGAAGAGGAGAGGGGTTAGGGTTAGGGTTTGGAAAGGGGACTGAGAGAGCAAGAGAGAACTGAGACGGGCTAAGAGGAGAGCCGCACTTCTCCTGCTGAGTGCACGTGAGGACGACGGCGAAGGCGACGACGCCGGGGATGCGGACGACGGGATCCGGCAGGCCGGGAGAAGGAGCCGGCGGCGGCGTGGGGGCAGCTAGGGTTGGCGGGTTGAGGCTGAGCCCCTTGCCGCCCCGCAACGCCCTTGGGCTTCTGGGCAAAGAAGGAGCACCTGGAGCTCAAGCTCGTCCATGGCGATGGGGAGGAGCGCCGTGGTTGGTGGGAAGAAGAACGCGGGCGCGGGAGCCGCCGCCGCCGTCGCCAGATGAGGAGCGAGCGAGGGAGAGAGGCGGCTACGTGGGAGGGAGGGAGATGCGGGGGGAGGAGGAGTGAGTGCGGGGAGCGGCGACGGCGGCGGCGGCCGGAGGCGGCGGGGCAAGGAGGGGCACGGGAGGGAGAGAGAGAGGCGGGCACGGGAGGGGGAGAAGGAGGCGAGCGGGCTGGAAGGTGAGGGGAACGACGGTCTCTACGGTCTCTCCCCTGTCTGCGCTATAGGATCTTTTCCCAGCCGAGTGAAATGACAAGAATGCCCTCGGCGGGGCAGCGCAATTACGCGCGGTGGCACGGCCGGGCGGGACCCGGCTATAGGGAAAATATCCGACGGCTAGAGACGTCCGGGTAAACATCCGACGGCTGGAGACGTCCGAGCCCGAGATCCAACGGTCAGAACGCAATCGGGAAATCGATCCGACGGCTGAAAATCCAAAGCGCTGAGGAGGCTCCATTTTGTCTCAGACTCTAATAAGGGGATGCCCATCATGCATGCATGGACTATATTCTCTTCCTAAATACTTGTCTTTTTAAAGATTTCAACAAGTGACTACATACGAAACAAAATAAATAAATCTACACTTTAAATTATGTCTGCATATATTCGTATGTTGTAGTCTATTTATGCATGCATGGACTATACTCCCTTCCTAAATACTCGTCTTTTTAAAAATTCCAACAAATGACTACATACGAAGCAAAATAAATGAATCTACACTCTAAATTATGTCTACATACATCCGTGTGCTGTAATATTTAAAATGTCTAAAAGACTTATATTTAGGACCGTGCTAATACGTAATTAGTTAAGGCGACTGCTGGGCGCCGACAAGCTGGCCGGAAGTTTCGGCCGGTCGAGCCCCAGCCATTGGAACGCCCAGTAGCTTCTTCCTCGTGTGGTCGGGCTGGATCCGCATCTCTCGCTCGGGGAGCGTGGCGCCGCGCCTCCTGCCCCCTTCAGTGTCCATCCTCGTCGCCGGGCCCCACCCCTCGCCGGCCTTCCTCGTGGCCGGTCACCACTCTCGCCGGTCGTCCTCGTTGCCGGTCCCCATCATCCCGGCCGTCCTCGTCGTCGCCTCGACCCATGCAACAGCTCTACCTGCGGTTGCAGCTCTCGACGACGACGGTTTTAGCTCCGCCGCTGCCCTCGCCGTTGATGCTGGCTGCAGGGGATTCCATTGACGACGACCGCCAGTTAATCAACGTCGTTTGAATGGATGTAGCAAAAAACTTCAACGATAGCGGTTGCAGGAAAAAACATCGCCACCATCGTCGCAAGGTCGCAGCGGTAGTAGCAAAAACCTTCGGCGGTAGTAGCAAAAACCTATTATGGTTGCAGCAAATCGCCATTGCCGCCGTCGCGAGGTCGCAGCTCCGCCTTGATCGATGTAGAAAAAACTTCGCCGGTCGTAGCAAAATCTAACTACGGTTGCAACTTTTGTGCAGTGTCATTGAAGCTTTTCTGTATCTATGGTTGAAGCTTTTTTCAACTGTTGTTGAAGCTGTTTTAGGTGACAGTTGCAACATTTATTAGATCATGATTGGCGCGCGTTGCTGCGCCCGTCTATTTTGGCAATAAAATGATTGAAATTTCTATAAATGCAAGGACAAAAGGTAACCATAATTGAATCACAAAATATTGAAAAGGATACACATAGTCTGACAAAAGTTGTTTCGTAGAAGTTGTGTATACAATCTACATATCCATTTATACCTTTGGCTACTTTCAAATGAAAAGGTCAAAAAACAAATTGATCGTAATAGCTCTCACTTTAACCTAAACAACAACACCGGACTACTATGAACATACTTGAAAGCACATCTAAAAGCTAATAGGGTTGATCAAGAAGCAACAGCTAGCCTTCAATCAGTGGACTAATTGCAGTAACCTGAACAATAATATGCAGGAAACCGTAAGAGTTATAGTTCAGGATTCACCTAAACATCCACGTACGGATAAACTGCGCCAAAGCCGCTCGATGGATGCTACACACTACATGCCATGTCAAATAATTGCCGAATCTAAGTTCCAAATGTGAATTTCTTTATAAGAAGAAAATCATTCATGTGTGCGCCTCTAATAAATGATATCATCATAATTTCCACATGGAAAGAAAACCATACATGGATATACTTATGTTTCAGGAAATCAAATGTATATATAAATGATTCATCTTTGGTTTCTGATGTCTAGATTGATTTATATTTTTCAGATGTGTTTTGAAACAGTCTATGGTGAAGATGTGTGTAGCATATTAGCGAAAATTATTAGTGCAATCCAGAATACAAATAACTCACTTAATAGAGAATAAAACTTGAAAGTAATTAAACTGCAAGAAGTTACAGAAATAAAGTAGACAATATGTGCAAGAATACATGCAGCATTTTGGAGGTAAATCTGACCTGAAATGGGAATAGAGAACCATTGCATGACCTCTCGGCAGATCAAAACCTCTATTATCTTCCTTGCACTTCGAAGTGGTTGTGTGGCTGCTCACATAAGTTGCTTCCACGGCTGGGCTTTGTACATAGAACAGCCCATGTAGGCCAACTAATCAAAACCCTCAAAAAATGCTACTGGAATAGCCGCCCGTAGGATGTTAATCCCAGGTAGCAGAGACAGTTTTGCTTGGATATATGCATCCAACGACCAGCAACAACCAAAACGTTAAATCGGTCGGCTCACGCAATGTCGCGCCTGTCCATTTTTCCCATATAATAGTAGGAAATTATATAGCAATATGAAGGAATGAAACATGGAGTTTTCTGATCTATATTAGATAGTGAAAGTGAAAACGCCTCAACTACAATTAAATTTCATGAGACTTGGGCATGTCATATCGATCCATGGTATGGAAAATTATAGTTATAGGATAAAATAGGTGGAAAACAAGTTAAACTGCCTAAAATTTTAAAATATCTTCAGAGTGGTGAGTAGGACGTGCTTTTTGGAAATTCAGCAGGCCACCAAGTCAATCTCTACTGATCGTATATGAAAAACAATTGTTAGCCAACAATATACACCATACTTACATGATAAATAGCAATGTTGGAACCATGTACACAGCCACGCACGGGGTAGCCATGGACAAATGATAAGTCATAGGTAATACAATATTCGTGCATGTCTATTTGAATTTTGGTGTTTTATATAAGTAAATATGGGTAGAAGGAGAAGTCATAAGTACTAATCATGTATGTGTATTTATTTATATAGTACTTCATTCCACTAAATGTTAAACTTGCACAACATGGTATAATTTCAGAGCATTACATTAGGACGACAGATTAAACACCAATGATAAAAGAGAGGATGTAGGGTTCACCTACATGCAGGTAGGTCGCCATGAAGGTGTGAGCCCTTGACCCTGTGCACCTGCATGAACCCCTTATTGCCACATGTTATATAAGAAAGAAAAGGCAGTGCATAACTGTCAACCGTGGCTGATATCCCCAGAACGAAGAAAAATGGTAAAAAGGCAATCTAAGCCTCAACCAAGCAAGTTGGTTTAAACTTTAAACTCGAATACAATAAAGCCAGAGCAAGAAATATTGCCACCATTAAGATATCTACTATTTCTCATAACACCAAATGTGGAGCTATCTGTTCATTGGAATTGGAACCGTCAATTCTCAGAGGAAAGAACGCAACCGAGAGATGTAAGCAATTATTGCTTCTGCTACTTGCTCTGTAAGGTGACCCTTACAATTCAAATTCTGAAAGCTGTCTAGTCAGCAATAACCAGTACTAATGATAATGATTTGCTGGATACCTGGGTAGGCAGGGTGGGGCAACGGTAAAACAAACACCAGCCGAAAGAGGTGAGGCTGGAAGCAGCACTGTCTTCCACTCCTGAAGCTCCAGCCGATAGAATGGAAGGTCTACAGTCCGCTAGCTGTCTCCCCGCGTATGCATAGTCAATCTGCTATGGCATTGAGAGCAAGACTGCACGAAAATAGGCATATTAGTCTATGGGGATAATTGTGGACGGGAAGCAGTGGAAGTATAAGCATACAACGATAGCTTTATATGCCAAATAAACAAATTATCAAACACCTGACCTACAATAGCCATCAGAGATTTGTCTCCCTTTATTTCACGCTTAAGGTCTAGCAATACCAAAATTGCAATAACCTGACAAGAATACAAACAAAGAATAAGATTGTGGTGCTATGCTATTTCCCTTTTTTTACTCTTCTTTATGTCAAATATGACATCGAGTCAATGTAGCCTGTGTTTGTGGATCGGGGATTGCTGGCCATGATGCCGGTGGTAACAAACAAGGGGAGGAGGAGGGAGAAGGGGGGGGGGGGGGGGTTGACCTTCGTGAGTAGGAGGGCACCCCGTCGGCGCCTAGGGTTCGCCGCGTCGCACCCTTGCGCGCGTCGCGTCGAGTCGATCCGGGCTAGACGCCTTGCCTCGAGTCGATTCCCACCTCGCCGGAATCCCTTGTGAACCTGGCTATTCTTCACCCGCGCCGGAAAATCGCCCACGTCTCCTCTGTCCGCCTGCAGCGGTACTCGGCGGCTCCTCTGTGCGGCTCGCATCGGCAGCTTTTTGCTCCGATCCCTCGAAACCCAGCCGGTAGAATGGGCTGGCCGACGGCCCAGTGTGCCAGAGGCCTTCGTTTCAGCCTCTGGAGCAGCAGCCCACAGGACAGCTGGGCCAAATTACCCAGATTACGGGACAGATTGCGAAATCTGACGGCCAGGAAAGGTTAGATCGTGAAATGGACGGCCAAAAATGCTAATTCGCTGAGAGAGCTCGGTTTAGGCTCAGTTTTACTGTCCTTAATATACGTGTGTCGATCCGGCCATGGTGGCATTGCAGCCATGGCATCTCCTTGCTGGTTCCAGCATTCTCTCAGTACGTTTTCAGACCCCGTGGCCACCTGTGGTCACCGTCGTCAGGCCCAGTCGCCATGGTGCAGCATGTGGCCACCGCCATGGGAGTCTTTGGCCGCCCGCGAGGGAGCGCCTGGCCGCCGGCGATGGAGCTCGTAGTGGCCTAGTCACAGCACGTCCAAGGAGGGGGAGAAGGAGATGCACGCGCATGAAGAAAATACTGCTGGAGGTAGGGGACAGAGCCGCGTCGGAAACAAGGCAGTCGCGCGGGGCCACTGCGTACGCTCGTTGGGCCAGCGTGCGTACGAGCCGGCTGAAAGTTCGACCGGCGCGCCGTTCAGAAATGTTTTCCATTAGTTAAAGAGAGCGACCAAAAACGCAAGGGGCATTCCGTCGAACGCTCTGGGTGCGCGTAGGTGCAGCAGAGAGCACATGCCCTGCCCTGTCGGTGGCGTCCCAACTACTGATGCGTGACTCCGGCGACGAGGCCGGCACCCTACGCGAGCATGGGGGCCGGGTCCGCGACCCCGGCGAAGCCCGCCCGCAGCAGAGGGCGGGTGAGGTGCCGCCGGCGACGAGAGGCAGAGCCGGAGGAGCCTCGGACGCTCCGGCCGTCGCAGGCCTACGGCGGTTGAGTTATCCCCTCGCCGGCGTGGGGTGGCAAGGAACGAACGAGGGGAGGAGAGAAACGAAAAAAGACTGAGGCCTCTGAGCGCAGTTGTTGACGAAGGAAGGAAAAAGAAAGACGCGCACAACTGTGGCCTCTGGCTTTGTTGCTTTGTGCTCCACTCACTCGTATTCATGATCATGAGGAGAGGTGATTAATGCCGCGCGGGCACTTTACGGCCGTTTTATGGGCCTAGGCTGACGTGGGTTTCGTTAATTGGACATTAGAGGACGCGGGCCCCTCTGAAAATCAGGGGAGGCGAGATTAGTGAGAGAGGAGAAGGAAAGTCCATTGATTAAGTAAAACGAGCCCGTGAGTCTAGCATTTTTGAGAATCGACCATCCCGTCGCCGCTGATCGGACCGGAGAGCAAAGGAGATGAGCTCGATCGGCTCGACTGAGGAGGCTCCGACGAGACGCAGGCAGGCATGCAAGCTGGGAATTTCGTTTTAGTAAGCTAGGCCTGGTCTGCAGGTCCCCCGCGTTTTCGTGAGCTAGCCATGGAATGGATGGATGGAATCGCTGCTCCGGTCCGATCTAGCCGGAGCGTAAAGCAACCTGCCATCTACGTTGTCTGTCACCCCGACGTGGCCCAAGCTGTTGGCCGTAGTAAGCCGCGGCGACGATCGGGCGCAGCGAGCGCGTGTGCGGGCGCGCGCTGGGCGCGTCGGGTGCGTCGGGTCCGTAGCGAGTGCGTGTGTGTGTGCATGGGTGCGCGTATGTGTGCGCGGTAGCCATGCCGTAGACGTAGGTGGCCGTTGGCGAGTAGGGCGGTGTGATCGGGTCAGACCAGTGCGGGCTCGGGGCGACCCAGGCGCGTTTCTACGCGGAGTGGGCGTGGCCGGAGCGGGCCAGGTCGTGGCCAGGTTGGGCAGGGGACGTGCGGGTCGTGCCCGGCGTGTGCCCATGGTATAAGAGCACCTGCGGGGCTTGTTGTAACGGCGGTGGTTGTTGAGTTCGAGCTCAAGGAAAAGGCGTTCGTGCGCTGGAAACCTCCCTGTGTCCTTCTTCTTCCTTCTGTCTTCGTCCTCCTCGTGTCGTTTGAGCGCAGCAGGGAGGGAGAGCGAGTTAGAGGGGAGCTAGGGTTAGCTAGGGCGAGGCCACGGTTCTAACATTTGGTATCAGAGCTACTGTTAGAGCTCGCCGGCGGGAATGGCGCTTGTGCCGCACGGCGGAGCCGGCGCGGGCTGATCGGTGTCCATGAACATGCCGATGCTCTCGCCGGAGAACTACACCGTGTAGGCGATCAAGACGCATGCGATCCTTGATGCCCACACGCTGTGGGAGGCGGTGGCGCCGGCGAACGACGCGGCGGTCAACGGCAAGAAGTGCAAGACGGCGAGGGCGCTGATCTTGGCGGGGCTGCCGGAAGATGTCCTGCTGCAGGTGGCGGCGAAACTCACTGCAAAGGAGGTATGAGACTCCCTCAAAGTGTGTTTCGTCGGCGCCGAACGGGTGCGGGCGGCGAGGAGGGCGACGATGCGCGGCGAGCTGGATCGGCTGAAGATGGAGGACGGCGAGTCCTTGGAAGTCTACGCCGGGAGGCTGGCGGGGATGACGGCGAGGTTCGCGAGCTTGGGCGAGACGCTGAGCGACACCGAGCTGGTGAAGAAGCTCATGGACACGGTGCCGGACCGTCTCTTCCCTGTCGTCGCCGGGATTGAGCAGTTCTGCGTGCTGGAGGAGCTGACATACGACAAGGTGCTCAGGCGGCTGCGCGCGTTTGACTTGCGTGTGCCGTGCCGTGGGCAGAGCATCGGCGAGCGGGCAGATGGCCAACTTCTGTACACGGCGGCGCAGTGGCGAGCACGGGAGCGGCGTCAAGGGGGAGCACGGGACGACGACGACGACGCACGCAGCGTGGCGACGCGGGATGGCGGCAACAGGCGTGGCCGCTGCTACAAGTGTGGCGAGCGCGGCCACTTCAAGCGCGATTGTCTGGAGCTACGGAAGGCGCCGGCGGCGGAGCGGGCGCTGCTGGCGGACGCCGACGTCGAGGACAACGGCCTCCTCTAGGCCACGGCTTAGGGGGAGAGTGTTGGCCGTCATAAGCCGCGGCGACGATCGTGCGCAGCGAGCGCATGTGCGGGCGCGCCCTGGGCGCGTCGGGTGCGTCGGGTCCGTAGCAAGTGCGTGTGTGTGTGTGCATGGATGCGCGTATGTGCGCGTGGTAGCCATGCCGTAGACGTAGGTGGCCGTTGGCGAGTAGGGCGGTGTGATCGGGTCAGACCAGTGGTGGCTCGGGGCGACCCAGCCACGTGTGTGCGTGGAGTGGGCATGGCCGGAGCGGGCCAGGTTGTGGCCAGGTTGGGCGGGGGACGTGCGGGTCGTGCCCGGTGTGTGCCCAGGGTATAAGAGCACCTACAGGGCTCGTTGTAACGGCAGTGGTTGTTGAGTTCGAGCTCAAGGAAAAGGCGTTCGTGCGCCGGAAAACCTCCCCGTGTCCTTCTTCTTCCTTTTGTCTTCGTCCTTCTCGTGTCGTTTTAGCGCAGCAGGGAGGGAGAGCGAGTTAGAGGGGAGCTAGGGTTAGCTAGGGCGAGGCCACGGTTCCAACACAAGCAACCGGAGAACCGCCGAGATGATGCACGACGTCGTATGGAGTCCAAGTCCATCGACGCCGCCGGGTTACGCGGCCACCGCAACTTCTTTATTATGCCTCAATGCCTGGGAGGCGCCGGGACACATGGAGTACCTACGCGCCCCCGTTGAGGCCAAAGGAGGACACAGGCCCTGTTTGGTTCGGATGTGGATTTCTAAAAGCAGCTGTGAAAAATCTGCTGTGGAAAAACAGCTGTCGAAAATCTGATGTGAAAAAGATGTAGGTCATTTGACAAACCAGCTGATTCAGCTTTTTCAAATTTTGGCCCGCGGCGGAATCAGAATTTGGAAAGCACGTCCTAGGCTGCTTCCGCTTTTGGTTCAGATTTTAGCAGCGGATTCCTGGAATCGGATTCCGCTGGGTTTGCCCTTTGGTTCAGATTCTGCTGCGCGGCAGCAGAATCCGTCGATAAAAGCTGAACCAAACAGGACCACAGTCACACAGGCTACTGGTTCCCTAGCAAGACGTCCTCCATCTACGTCCACGCCATTCTTCGGGGCTTCAAACAGTTTGGATGCTGCTGCTCCTTCCATTGGCTGCTGTTATTGCAAGGATTTTTTCTTTTCTTATCATAGTATGGTGATTTTGTCATATTAGTACATTATTGAACCTTTTATTGTTGTTTAAATATTTTTCTGCTAAATAAAATGAACCAGAAATTATTCCCAAGGTTATATGCACATGCATGCATGTTTACTTGATTTGCTTTGTTATATTGTATGGGGTTGCTCTAGATTACCTCCGGCAATATCGAGTTGATCTTCGCGTTAACCTCAAGCCTCAACAACTGTTTAATACGAAGACGTTCAGTCTATGCTCTTTTGACTTATGTAGCATGCAGAATCAAACAATCCCAGACATAACAATCTATAGTTTTCACCACGCAAAAAAAAAAAAACAATCTATAGTTTTCTTCTCTCATTTTTTTTGCGGAGTAATCCTACAGTTTCCTTCTCTCTTTTTTTGACGGATAATCCTGTAGTTTCCTTCCCTCCTTTTTTGCGGGATAACTCTATAGTTTCCTTCTCTCCTTTTTTGCGGGATAATCCTATAGTTTCCTTTTCTCCTTTTTGCGGGATAATCCTATTCCTTCTCTTTCTTTTTTGCGGGGTAATCCTATAGTTTCCTATAATTGATGCTTAACACAGTATGCTTGTGTTCCTTCGATTTCAGGTTTGATTAACTAAGGAAACTATCTGTATTTGGGGCAAAATGTTTTGACATAAACCAGCTCCATCAACGCTCCGTTTAATACCCTGGTACATTAATCTCTCTTGCTTGGGAGGGGCGTTTTGCCTCCCGGGAGCATTTGCTTCCAGATGAACGATACCGCAAAAAAGTGATAATATGTTTTTAAAATAATTCTAATTTTTTGTTGATGTTCGTGTTAGTGTCGCAAACATGCTTGACAATTTTCATGCGAAAGGAGCAGTAGTGTTTCTTCGGTGAAAAAAAAACAAATTTGAGATGACAATGTTGGGGTAACATTTGGTGTTCAAAAATATTTTTTTTTGCACAGGCCAAAATGTTTAACCTTTTGCCTAAAAATTTGCATGTAGCATTTGGATGTGACTATAAATACATAAAATATTTGTTGTGATTTTTTTGGCATTCGAAAAATTGTTTTTCGTGCAGCCAAATTGGATTTCCACTCTTGCTCTTATTTTCATGATATATATGGAACTAACTAAAAATGGCCTAAAACTAATATTTTTCATTCTACCGCGACAACCCGTTTTTGCTGCCATGACATCTTCTTCCACAGGAATCGAGTTCCGTTGTCATGGTAGCATTTTTCTGTCGCGGCACCCTATTTTCTCTCTATTGCAAAGCACAAGAAATCTCCTTGTTATTTCAAAATTAACTTTGATCATTGGTTTCACCACAAAACGTAGGTTACATGTCATAAAAGTTATACCATTGAATTAGTGTTGAAATGTTTGGTACATTTTTGTGACAAAAAGTTTGCATATTGTTGTGATTAAATTTATGATCAAAGTTTAAACATGGAAAACGAGAGCATTAGAGCAACCCTAGCAGAGTTGTCATATCGGACGATCGGCATAATAATCATTGTTATGGCGATTTTGGGCCAAAATAACACTCTAGCAAAGTTGCCATATGCCTCCCGATCGGCATAATTTATAGAGAATGCGTCGTATCCTGATTGCGAGCCTCCATATTTGGAGATTGTGAGCGTTGGTTTGGAGCACTCGGCATCCGTCAACCGCTCGCGTGGGAAGGAAGTTTCAGCTTAGAATGTTCCTCCCGTGCGCAACCCGATGTATGGCTGCTCCTTCTGCCCTGCCAATGCCGCAACTTCTTATCCACCGAGAATAGCGCCAATTAATGGCCATGTCATGTTTTGCACCCATATCCCACCAGAGTGTGCCCATTTGTGGGTACATAAACCCCTATCCACCCCCTTCGCTGGCGCCACCACATTCACCGTCTACCCCCATCCCCGTCATCGGCACACTAACCCCATCGATCCGCTTTGTCGTCTTCCACCCCACGCCCTCTCTTCCCCCATTACCATGTCGATTCTGTTGCGCCCTCCGTGCAGACCTTTCCCCAGCGAGATCGAAGGGGGCCGCGCTGAGAGATAGTTCTGGGAGAGGGTGTGGGACCTCTTCGAGTGGGTCGAGGATGACACACATTCTAAGGCTGAATCAGCTGTCGGTCGCGCCCGCCTCTCCTCCTCCCTTGAGTACTTCGACCATATATCAATGGCCGTCTGCCCATAAATGGAGGAGGCCACACTCACATTGGCCTTCAAAAATGATGTTGTATCCCGCATCCAGGACGCACGGGCATTCGTCGATCGACGGAAGTCGTGGCATCCAAAATATTAATTGCATAATTAACATATGAGCATCACGTCCGTAAATCCATAGACTGTTATCCAACTGCATCTATAGCTAATACTCCATCCAAGACAAAGCACATTTGGCTCTCGGGTGTAGGTGCACCCTATATGGGAAAAATAAAAAAAGTCAAAAAGTTACTCCCTCCATTTTTATTTACTCTGCATATTGGATTTGCCCTAAGTCAAACTTTATAAAGTTTAATCAAGTTTATCCAAAACAATCTAAACTTCCACAATAACAAATATATATGGTGTTGGGGATATAACTATTTGTATAAGCCGTCGAGGAGGGGCCGGGTTACGCAAAGAAGATTCATCAGAAAGAAGCCCAAGACCAGGCATGAAGATGGCGGTTCAATATAGGGTCTAAGGCCCACAGGCGGCTTAAGGCCCATAGTGGTAAACCGCCATGATGGCATGACTTGTAACATAAGGTAGAATTAACTAGTCACCGAGCCGGACACTGTCTATGAGCCGGCCGGGACTCTGTAGGCCGCAGGGCGTCAACCCGCATATATAAGGGGACGACCCGCCGGCGGCTTAGGGCAAGAAACAACCAATCGAGAGCAGGGCATAGCGTACCTCGCTCCCTGGTCATCGAAACCTCAAGCAATACCAACCCAACTAGACGTAGGCCTTCCTTCACCGCAAGGGGCTGAACTAGTATAAACCTCGTGTGTCTTTTGTTCCGATTAACCCCTTTAAGCTTCCTAGTTGCGATGGCTCCACGATTAAGTCCTTGCAAGAGGACATCTGCCGTGACAATTTCACGACAGTTGGCGCCCACCGTGGGCCAGCGCACGGTGGATTTGAGTTCTTGAAGGGCAGCTTCGAAGGGCTCAAAGGATACGCAGTCGGCCGGATGACCAAGAGTCGTCGCGGCAAGATCTACATCGACGACGAAGGCTGGGGCCCCGACGCCGGCTCAATTGAGTACGGGTACCGGGTCCCCTTTGGCGGAATCCACGTCTTCACGGATTGGTGAGCCGGGCCCTGGGCCGAACAGCTGCACCGACCTCGTCAAGACGGCTCAGCGTGCGAAACCCGCCGGAGCTCAACCCGTCGTGAAGCATGCCTTCGTGGGTCGCATCCACGGAGGTGAACTCTCTGAAGGATCTAAAGATGATGGTGAGATGGCCGTCCTCTCTGACGGTGATTCATCCGCCGGCTCAACAAATTCGCTGTATCAAGTTCAAGACGGTGTGCTTGGGGGCTGTTCCGATGGCAGCACTATTCCGGACCCCTCTGAGTCGCCAAACTGGGTAAGAGTCTTCATGGCTGGTACTCAACCCGGCCAAAACTCTACGGCCTCGGCAGTGATAACGTCCGGGCTAGGAGCAGCCGGGACAGGTGGTCCTGTGCGCCCACCGGCTCAGGTACTGATGGATCTCATGGATAAGCTTACGGCCCTGTTGACCGCTACAGTCATCCCTGCAAATCAAGATGAGCATGAGGCAGAGGTGGCACGTGTTCGTGAAGAGATCGCTCGGGCCAAGGAGGCCTTAGCAGCTGAGGATATTAGATTGGCCACGGAGCGGGCGGCTTTGGATGCACGGGCATAGCAACTTCAGGCAGAGGCTTTTCAACTCACAATGAGTTTAAACGCATCTAACGAGGTAATGAGGAGGAGACATCAGAAAACTCAGTCCCGTTTGCCTCCGAGTTATGATCCTTGGAATCTTTTTGCTACACCCGGGGCCGGCCCAAGTAATCCGCTAGGCGCAAATCAGTTTATGACGTCCAGAGCGGGGGGCCCGGTTCAACCTCAGGTGACGGCGCCGCTTCATGGGAATATGCCACCGCCCCGTTATGTGCCAATACCGCCGGGTCACTTCTCCAACCCTATGGAGAACTTAATCGCAGCATCAGCACGATTGGCGGCTCTCCCAATGGACGGTGATGATCCAACAACGGTGGAGACCCGGAGGATCAGAGAACTCGTCCAGACGGCTTTGGCTCAGCAAGAGACTTATTTTTACAGCCGGGACATGATCCATTCAACTCCTCCGCCCTGGTTAGCTCCACCTCGTCCAAACCGGAGCCCGAGTTACAGCAGACACATGGAGTCAGAGGCCTTGTCAAGCAATGCCCAGCGCCGAAACCAGCCTGGTGGGTATAACCCAGTGCAAGATCGGATACATCAAGAGGATGAACGGGCAGCTCAGCTAGAGGCTCAGTTGGCCGCCCAACAGGACTTGCCAGCTTACCCGACGGCTTCCGTTGAGGCGGGAGTAGCCACTAGAACCGGCGGTGTTCCTTGTCTAGTACCGGCTCTGCGTAATGTACGTCTGCCCAAGGACTTCAAGGGACCTCGAAAGGTGCTGAATTACACGGCCGACTTACAGCCCGGGGCATGGATTGAAAGTTACGAGATGGCCATGGAACTGTTAGAAGTCAGTGACGCAGCAATGGCTAAGTATTTCACCATGATGTTGGATGAAACAGCCCGGTCTTGGTTAAAGGGCTTACCTCCCAATTCCATTAGTTCATGGGCAGAGCTAAAGGCCTGGTTCATCCAGAATTTCAAGGACACTTGCAAGCAATCTATGTTGATTGTGGACTTGACGAATTGTAAGCAAGAGGAGGGTGAATCCACAACACATTGGGTGCGCCGGGTCAAGGAGATTATACATTGATCTGACAAGATGGATGCCGGCTCTGCGGTTCTCATGTTGAAGAAGAATTGCCGTTTTGATCCGCTGAGACAGAAGCTGGGGCGCCTCAAGCGTGATTGCAATGATATGGGCACACTGATGGCGGCTTTGGTTAAGTATGCCGATTCTGATAGTACCAAGGACCCCGCGTCTTATGAGGAAAAGACAGGGAAGGGAAAGAAGAACAACAATGGAAAGGGTCAGCAGCATAACCCGATGAATCAAGGAGGCAATAAGCATAAGGCGGAGGGTAACCCAGAGTTCGTAGCCAACGCCAACGTGCAGGGTAACAACCAGAGACGTAAGGGAAAACCGCCCCCTCGATCTGGCGGGTCAGGTCCATCCCTTGAGCAGCTACTCAATGAGCCCTGCCCGAGACATGGCACCCGGGAACGACCTGCCACTCACTTGTGGAAGGATTGTGCGATTATGAAGGCTTTCAAGAGCTCCAATATGTTTGACGGCAATCATGGTCCGGGCGGCGGCTCAGGAGCCGGTGGTTTTCATGGCCCGGGTGGCGGCTCAAATTCCGGCTTTCAGGGGAATCAAGGCGGCTATAGTCAATAGTAGTCTGGTCAAGGACAGCAGCCGCAGCAGCAATCGGGTTATCAGAGCCATCCGAAGCAGTTGAATAGTGGGCAGTATCACGTGTTCACCACTAGCTTGTGCAAACGTGATCAGAAAATCCATAAGAGGGCTGTGAATTCTGTTGAGCCGGCAGTCCCTCGTTACTTGAGGTGGTCAGAACAGCCCATTGTCTGGAGCAGGGTGGATCACCCTCCCCGGGTTGATAATACGGGTCAACTAGCCTTGGTGGTGGCGCCACAAGTCGGTGGATATAAATTTACTAAGGTGCTCATGGATGGAGGCAGCAACATCAACATCCTCTATTATGAGACCTTTCGGCGCATGGGTTTAACTGACTAAAACTTAAGGACATCCAACACCATTTTCCACAGAGTGGTGCCTGGTAAATCGGCGTATCCTGTCGGTAAGATTGAGCTGGAGGTGGCCTTTGGAGACGAGCATGATTCTAGGGCTGAGAAGTTGACCTTTGAGGTGGTCAAAATTAAGAGTCCATATCACGCTTTGTTCGGGCGGCCGGCTTATGCCAAGTTCATGGCGCGGCCGTGTTATGTTTATTTACAGCTCAAAATGCCGGGTTACAAGGGCACCATCACTGTGCATGGAAGTCGAAAGGTGGCCCTGGAGTGCGAGGAAGGCGACGCGACTTATGCCGAATCTGTCTGCATAGCGGAGGAACTCAAATTTTATCAGGATAACGTTGACCCGGCGGATATGACTTCCCTCAAGAAGCCGATCACAGAGCATGACCCGGCGACGAAGTTTAAATCGGCTGTTGAGACCAAGCTTGTTGATTTTACTCCAGGCGATTCATCTAAGCAGTTTAGCATCAGTGCCAATTTGGATCCTAAATAGGAAAGCGCGCTCATCGAGTTCATCCATGAGAACCGGGACATCTTTGCATGGAAACCTTCTGACATGCCGGGTGTACCGAGAGGACTCGCTGAGCACACTCTTAACATTAATCCAAAGTATAAGCCGGTCAGACAGTTTCTTCGACGATTCAACGAAGAAAGACGAAAAGCTATTGGAGAGGAGGTCGCACGGCTCTTAGCGGCCGGATTCATCGTTGAAGTTTTTCACCCAGAGTGGTTGGCTAACCCGGTGCTCGTACTCAAGAAGAACGGCACCTGGCGGATGTGTGTGGATTACACGGACTTGAATAAGGCTTGTCCGGCTGATCCTTTCGCTCTCCCCCGTATTGATCAAATCATTGATGCTACGGCGGATTGTGCGCATTTGAGTTTTTTGGATGCTTACTCTGGTTATCATCAGATCAAGATGACAGTTAAGGACAAGGAGAAGACCGCCTTCATCACTCTGTTTGGAGCCTTCTGCTATGTGTCTATGCCTTTTGGGCTCAAGAGTGCCCAGGCGACTTATCAGCGGTGTGTACAGAACTGTCTCCACAATCAGATTGGGCGCAATGTTCATGCTTATGTGGATGACATAGTGGTGAAGTCCAGAGAGAAGGAAACCTTGATATCCGACTTAAAGGAAACCTTTGATAACCTTTGGGTTTATAAAATTATGCTCAACCCGGAGAAGTGTGTATTTGGTGTACCTGCAGGTAAGCTTTTGGGAATCCTGGTCTCGAGCAGGGGCATTGAAGCTAATCCAGAGAAGATCAAGGCAATTACCTCTTTGGCTAAGCCGGCGTGCATCAATGATATTCAGCGACTGGCGGGTCGTGTTGCTGCTTTAAGCCGGTTAGGTGAGAAGGCCCTACCGCTGTATCAGATGATGAAGAAGGCAGGCACCTTTATCTGGAGTGATGCTGCTAATGCTGCTTTTGAGGATTTGAAGAGATAGTTGTCTGAGCCGTCGGTCCTTGCAGCTCCCATTGACAAAGAGCCTTTACTGTTATATGTGGCTACTAATTCACGAGCCGTCAGTGTTGCCATAGTGGTGGAGCGCAAGGAGGCTGGTAAGGAGCATCCGGTTCAACGGCCGGTTTATTACGTCAGTGAGGTGCTCATCGAGTCGAAGCAAAGGTACCATCATTGGCAGAAGCTTGTTTACGGGGTGTTCATGGCAAGCCGGAAGCTGAAGCAATACTTCCAAGGTCACCCTATCACTATGGTAAGTTTTGCCCCCTTGGGAGACATCATCCAGAACAGAGAGGCCACAGGACGAGTCGCCAAGTGGGCCATTGAGCTCGGCCCTCATGGTCTGAAGTACGTGCCACGTACGGCCATTAAATCTCAAGCCTTGGTGGATTTTATCAATGACTGGACAGAGCTACAGGCACCTGAGAAGAAGCCTGATAACACATATTGGACTATTCATTTTGATGGGTCCAGGCAGTTGGAAGGCTCGTGGGCTGGAGTCGTGTTAACTTCCCCTTGAGGTGACAAATTCTGTTATGTGCTCCGGCTTATGTTTCCTTGTACTAACAATGCAGCTGAGTACGAGGCCTTACTTCATGGTCTCCGGATGGCCAAGGAGATGAACTTAAGCCGGGTAAGGTGCTTAGGAGACTCAGATCTTGTGGCTCAACACGTGTCAGGCAAGTGGGACTCCAAAGATCCCCTTATGGTGGCTTACCGCCGTGAGGTTGATGCTGTGGCTAGGTACTTCAAGGGTTATGTGGTGGAACACATTGATCGAAGAAAGAATGAGGCTGCTGATGCCTTGAGCCGGCTGGGATCTCAGCGTAAGCCGGTACCGCCTAACACCTTTCTTGACGTTGTGCATAATCCTTCTGTTAAGTTACCTACAGAAGAAGATATAGCAGTGCCAGACCCGGAGGCGCAGCTAGTAGTGTCTCTTCACGTTATCCCGGATTGGACAGTGCCTTATTTGGCTTATTTGACCCGAGGAGAGTTACCTGAAGATGAGACCTTGGCCAGGCAAATCGTCCGGCGATCCAAATCCATGACAATCGTTAATGGCGAGTTACATCACTGCAGCGTCACTGGAGCGTTTCAGCGTTGCGTGTCACCTGCGGAGGGTCAGGAGATACTCCGTGAGATTCACGAAGGCGATTGTGGTCATCACGCCGGCTCAAAATCTCTTGTGGCCAAGGCTTTCCGTCATGGATTTATTGGTTGACGGCTCATGCTGACGCGGAAGAAATGGTCAGTAAATGTGACGGATGTCAGAATTTCTGACGACGAGCCCATGAAAGTGCAACTATCCCTAGGTGCTTTTGGTAATTCATAACAACATATAGCTCATTGAGCTAATGCTATTTCAAGACAATTATTTCAGGAAAGCTCAATGATTGGCATGGCATGGATGGTGAAAGTGGAACCCTCAAAATGCTAAGGACAAAGGATTGGCTCAAGCTCAAAAGCTCAAGAATCTTCAATTTTACATTTTAGTGATCCAAGATCACATTGAGTCTATAGGAAAAGCCAATACTATCAAGGAGGGATGAGGTGTTGCTTAATGAGCCTTTTGCTTCATGCGCTTAATGATATGCTCCAAAATCCTCAGCTACTTTCCCATATCCACAAATGACCTAAACTCCAAGCCAAACTCGGTCCTACCGATTCTTTCCATCCGGCGCCACCGAGTTTCACATGTCATAAGCCACTGCCAAACCCTAGCAAATCGGTTCTACCGATAGGGATCTCGGTCTCACCGAGATGGGATTGCAATCTCTTTGTTTCCTTTTCGTAACTTTTCGGTCTCACCGAAAGAGCAGATCGGTCCCACCGAGATTGCAATGTAAACTCTCTGTTTCCCTTTTGTAACTTTTCGGTCTCACCGAAAGAGCAAATCGGTCCCATCGAGTTTACCTGACCAACTCTCTGGTAGCTAATTACCAAATCGGTCTCACTGAGTTTGTGTAATCGGTCTCACCGAGATTAGTTATGCCCTAACCCTAACCATATCGGTCCTACCGAGTTGCATGTCACTCCCACCGAAAATCTCTAACAGTCACTAGGTTTACTATTTCGGTTCGACCGAGTTTGTTGATTCGGTCCCACCGAGATTGGTAAATTGTGTGTAATGGTTGGATTTTGTGTGGAGGCTATATATACCCCTCCACCTCCTCTTCATTCGTGGAGAGAGCCATCAGAACACATCTACACTTCCAACTCATATGTTCTGAGAGAGAACCACCTACCCTTGTGTTGAGGCCAAGATATTCCATTCCTACCATATGAATCTTGATCTCTAGCCTTCCCCAAGTTGCTTTGCACTCAAATCTTCTTTCCACCAAATCCAAATCCTGTGAGAGAGAGTTGAGTGTTGGGGAGACTATGATTTGAAGCACAAGAGCAAGGAGTTCATCATCAACACACCATTTGTTACTTATTGGAGAGTGGTGTCTCCTAGATTGGCTAGGTGTCACTTGGGAGCTTCCGACAAGATTGTGGAGTTGAACCAAGGAGTTTGTAAGGGCAAGGAGATCGCCTACTTCGTGAAGATCTACCGCTAGTGAGGCAAGTCCTTCGTGGGCGATGGCCATGGTGGGATAGACAAGGTTGCTTCTTCGTGGACCCTTCGTGGGTGGAGCCCTCCGTGGACTCGCGCAACCGTTACCCTTCGTGGGTTGAAGTCTCCATCAACGTGGATGTAGGATAGCACCACCTATCCGAACCACAGGAAAAACATCCGTGTCTCCAATTGCGTTTGAATTCTCCAAACCCTTCCCTTTACATTCTTGCAAGTTGCATGCTTTACTTTCCGCTGCTTATATACTCTTTGCATGCTTGCTTGAATTGTGTGATGATTGCTTGACTTGTCCTAAAGTTGCTAAAATCTGCCAAGAACTAAAATTGGGAAAAGGTTAAGTTTTTGTTTGGTTAAGTAGTCTAATCACCCCCCCTCTAGACATACTTCCGATACTACAAGTGGTATCAGAGCTTTGGTCTCCATTTGCTTTGATTTCCATAGCTTTTGGTGATCATAGCCTTGGTTTCACAACCTACGAGAGTATGGCGTCTAGCGAGGGAAATTATCACCGTAGAGGTCCTTACTTTGATGGTACAAATTTTGCTAGTTGGAAGCATAAAATGAAAATGCATATTCTTGGACATAACCCCGCCATTTGGGCTATTGGGTGTGTTGGTTTGCAAGGTGACTTCTTCGATGGGAAAGAACCAAACCGTGAAGCTACCGCGGATGAGTTGAAGATGCTACAATACAATGCTCAAGCTTGTGATATTCTCTTCAACGGATTGTGCCCCGAAGAATTCAACAAAATCAACCGTCTTGAGAATGCAAAGGAAATTTGGGACACTTTGATTGATATGCACGAAGGTACCGACTCCGTCAAGGAATCCAAATTGGATGTGCTTCAAAGTCAACTTGACAAGTTCAAAATGAAGGATGGTGAAGGTGTCGCTGAAATGTACTCTAGGCTTGCTCTCATCACAAATGAGATTGCCGGCTTAGGGAGTGAAGAGATGACCGACAGATTCATCATCAAGAAGATCCTAAGAGCCTTGGATGGAAAATATGATACCATGTGCACATTGATCCAAATGATTCCCAATTACAAAGATCTCAAGCCAACGGAGGTCATTGGAAGAATTGTTGCTCATGAGATGTCGCTCAATGATAAAGAGGAACTTCATAACAAATCAAGTGGTGCCTACAAAGCCTCATGTGAAGTCCCCACATCATCAAGTGAGAAACAAAACTTCAACGAAGAATTGAGCCTAATGGTGAAGAACTTCAACAAGTTCTACAAGAGTAGAAGCAAAGATAGAAGCTCCAAGTCAAGGTCCTACAATGACAAAAGATCTTCTAGTCGAGAGCGAAACTGCTACAATTGTGGAAGACCCAGACACTATTCCAATGAGTGTACAACTCACTACAAAAGAAGAGAAGATTCTTCAAAAAGAAGAGGCAAAAGAGAAGAATCACCATCAAGAGAGAGAAGGAGCAGAGATGATCGTTATGAACGAAGATACTCACGGAGGAGCAAGGATTCGGAAAGAAAGGAAAAATCATCAAGGAGCTACACAAAACGAAGACATCAAGCTCATGTTGGTGAATGGGTATCCGGCTCCGACTCCGACAACCACTCCGAGAGAAGTTATCACTCCGATTCCGAATATACTCAAGATGAAGGTGTTGCCGCTCTAGCACTTGTGTCAACCAACTCCTACGACATACTTGACTCACCAAATGAAGGAATTGGAAGATGCTTCATGGCCAAAGGTCCTAAGGTAACTCATCCTGAGTATGTTGATTTCAATAGTGATGAAGATGACTTGTTAGGTGATGATGATTTACTTGTTGACAACTCTAGTGATGAATACTATGATGAAACGTCAATTAATCATGCTAATCAAGATAAAACGAATGACAATGATAAGGAGAAAATTGAAGCTCTAACTAAAGAACTAAACACTCTTAAGTTAGCTCATGAAACTATCTTCGAAGATCATTGAGAACTTTTAAGAGCTCATGAGAAGTTACGCTTTGAAAAGCTCAATCTTGAGCAAGAGCATGAGTTTTTAAAGGCAATCAACGATGATCTCCGCAAGAAAAGTTCTTTTTACATTGCCAAGCGTTTACTCTTATCCACTTACATGCCTCAAGTCAAGTCTAATAACAAGAACAAGAAAGATTCTTCCTCTAGTAGTAACAATGATCATGTTAAATCCAATATTGTTGCTTCTAGTATTCTCTTGATTCCACTAACGATTCTCTTAGCCAAGTTACACTTGAGAAAGAAAATAGCTTATTGAAGGGAATCATAGAGAAAGGAGTGTACAAAAGCCTTGACGGAAGTAAGCAATTCGAGGAGATTGTACGCAAGCAAGGAAGGCACCGGAAGAATCAAGGTGTTGGTTTTGAACGAAAGTTCAATGCCAATGGAGTTGAGTGGGAAGAAGATCAATACCCGAAGACAAAGTTTGTTCCTCAAAAAGAGAAGTACGATCCTACTTCTTTCAAGGGGACACAAACTCAAGATGATCTTCCACCACAAGACTACAAGCAAAAAGGCAAGGACAAGCTTCAAGAGGAAATTGATGCATTTGAAGAAGCTCCTAAGACCTTAGTCAAGTGGATTCCCAAGACTACTTCAAGTTCCACTTCATCAAGTACGACTACAACTCCAAGGATTCCCGTCAAGATGGTGTGGATCCAAAAGAAGAAGAACTAGAGAGTTCTTGAGGGTGACTCCGCCAACATACTTCACTCTTATCATTTTGGCAAGAACAAGTGCAATCAACTTCCACATCTTGCACTAATTCAAGGAGTCACAAACCCTCTTGTTGGTAAGACAAGGAACAAGGTAACCTAAAAGCTTTCATAGACATCATCTTGTGTGTGCATCACTCTATGTCTATGGATATCCTTGTTTGTTCCTTGTGGGACTAACCCATGTAGGTATTGAAAGTGCAATTCACTCAAAAGGATCGCTCCAAGTGATCTACATTGAGCATCCACATCTTCAACATCTACATGAAGTCATCATCGACAAAACCCAAGGTTAGTTCATCCCTCTTAGGGGGGATATCACATCTAGGGGGAGCTTTACTCTAAGACTTGAGTTAAAGCAACTCTAATGATGTGAACACAACAATGCTTTATGTAAAAGTGGTAACCCCACTTGAGCTTAAACGATGAGTATGACCTATGATCAAATGCTTTCTTTTGACTCCTATGTCAATATACTCATATATAGATGACCTAGTCATCGCCAATTGCTTGATAGATGCTAGAATTGGTTGTGCATCCTTTGTCACGTATTTCAATTGCCATTTTATTGTGTGAGCATGTTGGTTGCATATTTTACTCATTCGAGGACACCCACTTGTTGTTTTGATTGTTTGGCTTTATTTTTCTTTTGCCAAGTGGATGGACAAGAATGCCTAAGAACCTTCTCTAGCTATCTATGCTTTTCTCGTCTCAAACTCTATTCATGCTACATCACAAAATTAATCAAGTCAGATTCGAACCACTCTGTGTGAGGAGCACTCGGAGTCCCCGATTCGTCATAGACTTAAACTTCCAAAACCTCTTTGTGATTCTCGGTCTGACCGATACCCCACTTTCGGTCTTACCAAGATCATTAAGTTGATCTATGTTTTCGATCTCGGTGCAACCGATTTGAACCATTCGGTCACACCGAGTTGCAATAACTGTACACAGTTTTGCATCTTGGTGCCACCGAGTTGTTCCACTCGGTCACACCGACAGGGTCAGGCTATATATAGACACGGGCAAAAATTTGGAAATTTCTCCGAACCCCTTCGCCCGCGCGATAGCTCGCTCTGCCAACGTGGTCTCCGGATCGTCTCCTCGCTGCCAGCTGCCTCCAGTCGCTGGTCTCCGTCGCCATCAACGGGAATCAACCCCGCCGTTGCCGCCGTAGCAAGTCTCCGCTGAACTAGGGTATGGACTCGATCTTTGTGCTATTCCCCAATCCGATTCCTAGCACATTGTGATCATATTGATTCTAGCCACGTTTGATAAACTCCTATCCAGTCAATGAACTCGTAGAATAGGTTTGATTCGAAAACTTTAGGGTTAGGTTTCCGCCGAAACCATCTCGAACCCACCGAGTTGAAAAACTCGGTCCCACCGATTTGGTTTATGCCATTGCACAAGTAAGACTCGGTCTGACCGAGTATTGCTAATCGGTGTGACCGATTTTGGAACTTTGTGAAACCCTAGCAGTCTCGGTGCCACCGAACTGTGACTCGGTCTGACCGAGTTCACTAGTTTAGGTTCCAAAAACTGCTTCGGTATCACCGAGTTTAAAAACGGTAGATCCGAAATGCTTTCTGTGGGAAACTAAAACTAAGTTTTTGAATCATTGTTTTGCAAAAATCTCTACATTTTGTGATGCTCATCCACTCTACCTCATCTATAAACTATTCACAGGGTCAGCAGTCAGCTTCTTCATCATGTCAGACCAGAGTGATAGCCAGAACATATCAGAACAGCCAGTGCAGATGAGTGAGGGCACTAGTCCCTCCAGCTCTTCAGATGAAGGCAGCAGGAGCACCCCCAGCAACCTGCCAAAAGCTGCCACAAGACAAAGGAAAAAGGCCTCAGAATCAAAGGATGAGGACTATGTGGCAGAGGAGGAAACAACTTCCAAGAGAGTTGAACTCAAGAAAGAGCATGGCTCAAGACAGAGCACCAAGCCAGGCTTAAAGGTCAAAAGGCCAGCAGGCAGGCAGCCCATGCCAAAGGCCAAAGCCTCAACAAAGATTCCTGAGAAGCCTGCACCCAAAGAGCCAGTTGCTGCTGAAGGGAAGAAGGAAAGGAAGAGAGGCAGATGGTGCAAGAAAGTTGATCCCATGGCTGAATTTGAACAACATTCTTCTGATGAGGATGAGGAAGAAGAAGAGGTTGCTGCACCAGCACCTAAGGCACCCAAGCTGATGGGTGATGCTATAAGATCAGGGGCTACTGCATCTAAGCCCAAGGAAGCCCCCAAGGATGCATCCAAGGCCAAGCCAGCTCCAAAGCCAAAACCAAAGAGAAATACAAGGAGCATTCCAGCTGCTGAGAAGAACAAGGCCCCAGTGCCTGACACTGCAGAAGAAGAGGAAGGACAAGTGCTGAGAAAGTTGAAGCCCAAGATCCCAGACCACAATGATGCTCATCCTTTGGCTGAGGATATGAAGATCAGAAGAGACTCTGGGCTGAGAAAGTGGAGAGCAGAGGATCCATATGCTACCAGGAGGAGGACTGCTGTTGACTACAGGTTCCACACTAAGGAACATCAGGACTTCTATGAGACAGTCTTGTTAGACAAGAAGCCCATTGTATGTGATATGAGATGGGTCGACTGGGAATACATCAAGGACAATGAAGAGCACTACCCTGGAGTGCAAGACATCTTCAAGGCATGTGGAGTAGCTGACTTTGTTGGGCAGAAGCTCACAAAGTGGAGTGAGGAGCTGATCATGCAATTCTACTCCACAGCACACTTCTATCCAGATGGAAGGATCACATGGATGTCTGAAGGTACAAGGTACCACTCAACTGTTGAGGAATGGGCAAAGTTGATCAATGCCCTAGAGGAAAATGAAGATGACTTGGATGTCTATGCCAAGAAAAAGATGGATCATAACACTATGGCAAATATGTACAAGGAGATTCCAGCAGATGATCTTGACACTCACCAGTTTGGGTCTGTAAAACACTTGTTGTTAGGACTGCCTACGATCAACTGGATCCTTATGCACACACTTTTTCCCAAGTCTGGAGATCACAGGATGATCAGAGGTCATGCCATTAACCTGCTACATATATTTGATGTGCCTCAAAAATTCAAGGTCATGAGCCTCATAGTAGAGACTATCAAGAGGACTGCAGCAAATCAGAAGAAGAGTTGTGGTTATGCCCCTCAGATCCAGATGTTGATTAACTCAAGAATGGGCACAGACACATACTTGTTGGACAAGGAACATTTGCCTATTCATCCAGATTTCGAGGACAACCAAGTTGTGATGAATGAAAATGAACCATCATCAGCCCAAGCACAGGCTAAGAAAGAGAAGGCAAGGAAGGAGAAAGCTGCCAAGATGCCAACTCAAGAGGAGGCATCTGAGTATTTCTTGAAATACAAGCAAGAGCAGCTCAGTTACCTGATTGCATCCACCCTGAGAATTGAGAAAGGTCTGGCCACCCTCACTCAGAACCAGGAGAGCTTAGAGAGAATCGTAGAACAAAAGTTCTATGACTTGGATGTCAAGGTGACAGAGATTCAAACAACAGTGGAGCAACTTCAAGATGACATGCAGGAGAGGAAAGGAAAAACTACCACTGATGCATTTGCCAGAGTGCCACGAGGTCCGAGGTCGTCTGCAGTGCCAGTTCCTAACACAAGAGCCACCGCCTCAGCTCCAGCCACAGCACCAGTCCAACTAGCTCTAGCATCTACTGCAGCTCCAACTCCAACCACGTCTACGAAAGCCTTCGTCCTTGGAGTGATCCAGACTCCATCACCACCAGAAGATCAAGCCTGAGTGTCGATCTAGCACTATGCATTTTCTAGGAACCTTTTGGTAACTTGTTGCCAAAGGGGGAGGAAAATGTATAGATCATAGGCTTCGAGAGAGAGAGAGTGTTGTTTTTTCTCTCTTGCTTTATTTGGTGGTTTTTCAAACATTGTTTGCTTTTGGTCGAGATACTTTGATATGCTTGTGAGACATTGAGGATCATGTGTTTGATCATAAGCTACACTTATGCATGCTTGATATATTTTATCTATCTTATGTGGTCATTCACTTTTCCTTGGTGATGAGTGCATGTATTTCATTATTATCATTTTGAGCGCTCCACCAAGATGTATGTGACATGAAAGAGTAACCCATAATTCAAACTCTTTGTGCATTTGTAGTCCAAAGCAAATTTTAAATATGCACAAATTTAGCGGGAGCTCTTACTTATCACATACTTCTCAAAGCGACGATATAATTCATTCTTATTATCATTTGTCGAAGCTTTGATCTATATGTTGTCATCAATTACCAAAAATGGGGAGATTGAAAGTGCAACTATCCCTAGGTGGTTTTGGTAATTCATAACAACATATAGCTCATTGAGCTAATGCTATTTCAAGACAATTATTTCAGGAAAGCTCAATGATTGGCATGGCATGGATGGTGAAAGTGGAACCCTCAAAATGCTAAGGACAAAGGATTGGCTCAAGCTCAAAAGCTCAAGACTCTTCAATTTTACATTTTAGTGATCCAAGATCACATTGAGTCCATAGGAAAAGCCAATACTATCAAGGAGGGATGAGGTGTTGCTTAATGAGCCTTTTGCTTCATGTGCTTAATGATATGCTCCAAAATCCTCAGCTACTTTCCCATATCCACAAATGACCTAAACTCCAAGCCAAACTCGGTCCTACCGATTCTTTCCATCCGGCACCACCGAGTTTCACATGTCATAAGCCACTGCCAAACCCTAGCAAATCGGTTCTATCGATAGGGATCTCGGTCTCACCGAGATGGGATTGCAATCTCTCTGTTTCCTTTTCGTAAATTTTCAGTCTCACCGAAAGAGCGGATCGGTCCTACCGAGATTGCAATGTAAACTCTCTGTTTCCCTTTTGTAACTTTTCTATCTCACCGAAAGAGCAAATCGGTCCCAGCGAGTTTACCTGACCCACTCTCTGGTTAGCTAATTACCAAATTGGTCTCACCGAGTTTGTGTAATCGGTCTCACCGAGATTACGTTATGCCCTAACCCTAACCATATCGGTCCTACTGAGTTGCATGCCAGTCCCACCGAAAATCTCTAACGGTCACTAGGTTTACTATTTCGGTCCGACCGAGTTTGTTGATTCGGTCCCACCGAGATTGGTAAATTGTGTGTAACGGTTGGATTTTGTGTGGAGGCTATATATACCCCTCCACCTCCTCTTCATTCATGGAGAGAGCCATCAGAACACATCTACGCTTCCAACTCATATGTTCTGAGAGAGAACCACCTACCCTTGTGTTGAGGCCAAGATATTCCATTCCTACCATATGAATCTTGATCTCTAGCCTTCCCCAAGTTGCTTTCCACTCAAATCTTCTTTCCACCAAATCCAAATCCTGTGAGAGAGAGTTGAGTGTTGGGGAGACTATCATTTGAAACACAAGAGCAAGGAGTTCATCATCAACACACCATTTGTTACTTATTGGAGAGTGGTGTCTCCTAGATTGGCTAGGTGTCACTTGGGAGCCTCCGACAAGATTGTGGAGTTGAACCAAGGAGTTTGTAAGGGCAAGGAGATCGCCTACTTCGTGAAGATCTACCGCTAGTGAGGCAAGTCCTTCGTGGGCGATGGCCATGGTGGGATAGACAAGGTTGCTTCTTCGTGGACCCTTCGTGGGTGGAGCCCTCCGTGGACTCGCGCAACCGTTACCCTTCGTGGGTTGAAGTCTCCATCAACGTGGATGTAGGATAGCACCACCTATCCGAACCACGGGAAAAATATCCGTGTCTCCAATTGTGTTTGAATTCTCCAAACCCTCCCCTTTACATTCTTGCAAGTTGCATGCTTTACTTTCCGCTGCTTATATACTCTTTGCATGCTTGCTTGAATTGTGTGATGATTGCTTGACTTGTCCTAAAGTTGCTAAAATCTGCCAAGAACTAAAATTGGGAAAAGGTTAAGTTTTTGTTTGGTCAAGTAGTATAATCACCCCCCCTCTAAACATACTTCCGATCCTACAGCCCATGTGCCGGCTCAAGAATTAAGGATGATTCCAATTACTTGGCCGTTCGCAGTCTGGGGGCTTGATATGGTCGGGCCTTTCAAAAAGTCTAAGGATAAAAAGGCGCACCTCTTGGTGGCGGTTGACAAGTTTACAAAGTGGGTTGAGGCGAAGCCAGTCAGTAAGTGTGATGCAGCCACGACGGTCCAGTTTATGAAAAAGTGATTTTTTTGTTTTGGCTTTCCACACAGCATCATAACTGATAATGGCACTAACCTCTCCAAAGGAGCTATGGAAGAGTTCTGTCAACGAGAGCGTATTCGGCTTGATGTTTCGGCTGTGGCTCATCCTCAATCTAATGGACAAGCAGAAAGAGCTAATCAAGAAATCTTGAAGGGTATCAAGCCCCGGCTCTTGGTCGCCTTGCAGCGGACACCGGGTTGTTGGGTGGAGGAGTTACCTTCTGTACTTTGGAGCATCAATACTACACCTAACAGATCTACGGGTTACACACCTTTCTTTATGGTATATGGAGCAGAGGCGGACAACGAAAAAGCTCGTCAAGATGCACTTGACCTGTTGGACGAAGAGCGAGACTTGGCAATAGCCCGCTCGGCGATTTATCAGCAAGACCTGCGCCGCTACCACAGCCGCCGGGTTAGGTCCAGAACCTTTCAAGAAGGCCTTAGTGCTCCGGCTCATCCAGGATCAATCTGACATGCACAAGTTATCCCCTCCTTGGGAAGGACCCTTCATGGTCAGTAAGAATCTGAACAACGGGTCATATTACCTTATCGATGTTCGAGAGCACATAGACTCACGTAAGTCGGAGGAGGAGACCCGCCGGCCGTGGAATATCGCTCATCTTCGGCCTTACTATACTTGAGTCACCGGCTCTAATATGTATATATTTATACTATGTATATATTACATAAAGCAATAAAGCAGGACCTCTGTCCTTTTTTCCACCCCAAAAAGGTTTTAGGTGTCTTCTTTGTTATGTGGTGGAGATAACCAAGAGGGAGCGGGTCACATCTGAATCCGGCTTTTCCTTTGGTCCGGTTTATGATCATATCGGAATCTAGCTGTGATCACTTGGGGGCTTCCTGTTCAAACATAGGTCGTATTCGAACCAAAGAGAACATAGCTGTCGATACCCACTTGATCGACATACTGCCAAACCCACTTGGGGGCTTCTTGATCATATTTGAATCATAGATTAACCCCTTTGGGTCTGACGTGGATCGTATTTGAATCAGCGTCATTAAACAACTCTTATGGTCACTTGGGGGCTTCCTATTCAAACATAGGTCGTATTCGAACCAAAGAGAACATAGCTGTCGATACCCACTTGATCGGCATCGCCACAGCCACTGGGGGCTATATGATCGTATCTGAATCTTAGCTTAACCCCTTTGGAACGGTTCACTGATCGTATTCGAATCAGCGGCCTTTAAATTTTGTTTATTATTCATCATATTTTACGGGTGTCAATATTTGGTTATATTGAGATCCTCTTCAAAGTACAATAGAGTGGATCACAATCCTCCGGGTTAATATTGGTTGCCTCGGGTTACTAAGTACCAGGTGAATTTTTATATATCAATTTTCAGGAGTCAAATTTACCCTCAGGGTTGGGTTATATAAGCCGGAGAGATAACCGCAGGCATCATAGGTATGTCATTATGGTTACGTCTACTAAGTCTAATCGTACGTTGTTTTTATTAAGGTTGTTTGGTGTACACTCGGGGTTATCCAAACGTTATATGACCCCCAATGCGGTAAGTCGCCAAGGGATTTCTGTTTTGTCTTATGCGCAGGGCGATACAGGTAAGTTTCTATAAAGGCATAACAGATTAATATAAAACTGCGAGTGCATGGTGATGACGGCTTATACAAGCAACAAGCGCCATCAGTATGCGTGAAGGTATAACAAAAATTGAGTTTTTTCTACTCTATTACAAGACTCCCCGAGTCTGAATAGTGAGGCATTGTCTTGGCAAGAACATAAACATATGACACCTGACGTCTTCACTCTTCGGGTTGGCTTGATGCTTCCGGGTTATCCTTCTCCGCCTCTCCGTTGGTTACCCTGTCCTGGAAGGTTGATGAGGCCCAGTCAATGCCACTCAAGGCTTCAAACTCAACTTCATCATCGATTAAACCATTTGGGTTGACGTCAGGGGCGAAAGTGTGCTTACGAGTTGGAGGAATCAGGCTGACTTCATAGTAATGAGGAGTTGGAATCCTCTGGTTCTCACTATCGTAACCCGGTTGATACTTGGTCAGATCAGTGTCATTCCCAATAAGAGTAGCCACAGGGCGTATGTCTTTCACACAGGCAGTGAAGTCTGCCTCATTAAATAAGGTGCCATTTTCCTTCAGACTCGGGTATCCAAGAGCAATGTCGACCGACTCTAGTTCTGGAATCCATGCTTTAGCCCGGCTCAATGCGGCTATGGCCCCGGCTCTTGCGGATGCCCACCTTAGCTCTTGAACCCGCTGAGGGAGCACACCAAGACGTTTTAGCACATCTTGAAGGAGATAAGGAACGTCATTAGATAAAGCCACAACGGCCAGAGCACGTTTTAACCCGGCGTAAAGTTGTTCCACCAGAGTATACACTGCCTTCAACTTGATCAACATATTTTGCTTGAGGTTGGTGCTCCTGGGGCCTATATTGTTACAAACATAAGGTGAGCCGGAGGTAAAAATTAAGATATTCATCAACGAAAGGTTTGCAGTATTTAAGTTTTTATATGTATCGTCACTTACCAAAGATGGCCGAGACCATTTGAGATATCTGGCGCTTTAAGCCGGACAGCTCGGTGTTTACTTCTGCAAGTGAGGCTTCTGCTGTCTCGTCTCGGGTCACCAGTAACACCTTTTCATCTGCCCAGATTTTCTTCTCCACCTCAAAATTCTTCTTCAACTTCTCTTGTTCAGAGACGCTGAATTCAAACTTGGAGTTGGTTTTTTGAATTTCAAGCTACGGGGCTGACAGGCGGCTCTTCAGGTCAGCAATCTCCGACTCAAATTGACTTATGGTGACCTGCGTTGGTACCGAATAACAGTCAAGATCATGATAAATAATATTAAGTCCCAAGCACTTTGCAAGCAAGGATACTTGGCACTTGGGGGCTAATGTATACCGAAGCTTTCTAAAGCATAAGCCGGGCCTGGATATTAAGTCCCAAGCACTTTGCATGCAAAGATACTTGGCACTTGGGGGCTAATGTGTATCGCAAGTTAAAGGTATTGTGTTACAGCCGGTTTAAATATTTTCTCTTTCATCCGGGCAAGCAGCTCTAACAATTTTTCTAAGTCTACATCATATTTACTCATAAGCAATAGACTTGGGGGCTGCTATAGTGAGTATGCTTGAAAGTAAGGAAGCATAAGTCATACCTCGGACTTTTGCTGTATTTGCTTCACCATGTCAATTTCCAGGTCACGACTGTTCTGCACCTGGTTGATATAGCCCGAGATGATCTCTCCAATACTCAAATGAGTATAGTTGGTGATATCCATCTTGGCCTTACGGCGTTCTAGCAACTCCTCTTTAGCAGAACATTTGGCGAGGACTGTGGGCCGGGCCGGTTCAACGAACTGGGTCTTGAGTATTTCCACTTCTGAGGTAGTCGTCTTGGCCGGGCTAGGCGCTTCCGGGTTAATGGAACCATCAAGCACATCTTCAGCAGGCAGATCAGAAGTTGGTGCTGGAATATCTTGAGCCGGTTCAGGCGGCGGCTGATGTGTGGAAGAGCCGGGGACAGCTGCATCTATCTGCTCTGGCTCAGTCATAATAGGGTCTTGGGCCGGTGTGTCTTTCTTTGTTTTCTTCCTGGGTTTAACTTGCACGCTATGGACAAAACAGTAGAATGAGTACAGAAACATGAAGAAGGGAAACATAAGGAAAATAAATTGATATTACCCAGGGGCAGTTTTAAAAGCCAGCATGTTTGACTGCATGGACTCGCCGGATGAAGGAGAAGTATCCTAGTAACTGGAATCAGATAAGTTGAGAGGTTGACGGATTAGACCCGCCAAAGGTGAAAAAGGGGATAAGTCAGATATAACCTCACACCAACGTTTCCGGGATATGTCAGGCAAGCCGGAGGAAAGTTCAGCATCCTTGCTAGTCTGGGTCTGCCTCCGGTTTTCAAATTGCTGTTGCTTCAAAAGAAAGTCAGGATCTTGGTAAGCCAAAGGGTGTGAAAATCTTACTTTCCGGGTTACTCTTCAAATTTTCTGACGCGGCTGAAGCTCGGAGTCGGAGGAGATTATAGTTACCTCTTCCTCGACGGGTTGGTTGTTGCTCGTGTCTTCCTGAAAGGGGGGGTAATGTTAGTAAGATAATGATAAAGGAGTAAGGGAAGTTGAAAATTTACCTCTTCCTCATTGTCATCAGAGTCATCAAGTTGGAACATCTCAGAAGCGCTTGGCTTCCTTTTCTTTGAAGTGGTGGGCTTGGTGGTTTTTCTTTCGGCTCTCTTGGCCACCCTGGCTTGCTTGGCCGCCTCATGATCATACTGGACTTTCCATAAGTTGTCACTGGCCTGTGAAGGATTATAGAGGGTTATGAGTAAGAATAAAGTATAACATAGTAAGAAGTAATCACTGAGACTTACTGCAGGGGCCGGGTTCTTCTTGCAGAAGGGCAGTAAGTCGAAGGCGTTACTGGTTACTGTACCCTCCTTCAACAAAGACTGAGTGGTAGCCTCCACTACGTCGTCGGGTAAGTCGTCAGGACTATGACGTTGAGGATCATCTTTCTCGCCTGAGTAGTCACACATTAAGCCGGGGCGGCGGCTTAACGGAATCATTCTCCAAGCAACCCAGACTCGGACCAGGTCGATGCCATCTAAGCCGTTCCCCAAAAGGTCTTTGATTTTCTTGATAGTGGGGGTGAGTGGCAGGCGTTCAATAACAGTCAACTTGTCCGGCAGCGGGTGAGTAGATTCAAGGCGCAATGCACGAAAGCCGGGCAGTGGATTTTCGCCAGCTGGAGAAGTATCTTGGCAGTAGAACCATGTCCGGTTCCAATCTTTGGGGTGACTCGGCAGCTCAGCGTAAGGGAACAGGCAGTCTCTCCGCCTCTGAATTGATATGCCACCAAGTTCCAGACTGGGCCCGTTGGCACGTTCATTCTGCCGGTTCAAATAGAAAAGTTCCCTGAACAAAGGCAGGCTAGGCTCTTCTCCAAGGTAAACTTCACAGAAGACTTGGAAGTTGCATATGTTTGACACGGAATTGGGTCCGATATCTTGAGGCCTTAGATCAAAGAAATTCAGAACATCCCTAAATAATTTTGAACCGGGAGGAGCGAATCCCCGGCTCATAGGATCAGTAAAAATGATCACCTCCCCTTCCTTGGGTTGAGGTTTCTTCTCAGACGGGTTAGGGGCACGATAAGACATAACATCCTTCTTAGGCAGATGGCCAGACTTCACAAAATCGGACAGTTTGCTCTCTGTGACAATGGACGGGACCCAATTGCAGGTCACTGGAGGTTTGGGAGCTTTGGGTGCCATTGCGTAAATCGAAGCCTACAACAAGATAAAAGAATTTTTCCGGTTCAGTTATAGCCCGGAGGAGAGCACTGTTGATTTATTCCAGGTGGCGACTTAAGAAGGGGCCTAATGACGTATAGGTGACTATGCGATGATGTTTAAAACGATGCAGGTATCAAAGGCAATTAAGATTTTCTTAAGTCGCCAGAAGCAAGCGGTGCTGACAGCCGGTGTTATTTTAAACCGGTCACATGAATTATTATGGCCGAAACAGAGTCAACAGATGCAGTCTTTTGGCTAAGTGTGGAACAAACAGGTTTCACAAGTTGCAATCATTATTTTGGATCAAACGATGCTCCGGAAAGGAAAATATTCCTAGACCTAAAACAACACAGAGAAGTTCATATACTCGCGGAGGGCTTCTGAAACAAGGGAAATGAGATCTGTTCTCATACAGGATAAGCACAAACATTTTCCGCAGCAGTTCTACGTCGTTTTTATAATCTAAGCCAGGCATTGGAGGTGGGATTAATGGAGGTTTGCGTCGGGCGGCGATGAACGCCGACGAACTCAAAACGGTTTCAATGCAGATCTGAGAAAGGGGAAAAGAGGAACTCACAAATGCGGAAGAGCTGCGGAGGGTCGCCGTTGTTTTCTGGTCAGAGTCAGGGTGATGCAGCGGCCTGAGTCGGTGAAGACGAGGGGTTCGACGGCGGCGGCGGCGGAGCTTGAGCAGCAAAGAAGAAGGTGCGAGGGGGAAGACGACTGAAGGAAATGAAAAAGACCTAGGTCGCATCTATTTATAAGGAGGGGCCGACTGAGACGGCGCGAGAAACGAGGAGACCAAGACATCATTATCCAGCGGCCCCGACGCCTCGGTTTTCGGGATGGTCAGTAAAGGCAAAGATCCGTTGAGGATATGGCGGAATAAAAAATGAAGTCAGTGGAAGATGATGTCACGGCGGGTTATCATGAATCCAGAAGATGACGTCACGGCGGGTTACGACCTTTGCACTGACAGAAGACAAGAAGACGTATTTTAAGGTATTTTAAGATTGACATGAACCGGTTCAAATCAATCTGGGGCCTAATGTTGGGGATATAACTATTTGTGTAAGCCGCCCAGGAGGGGCCGGGTTACGCAAAGAAGATTCATCAGAAAGAAGCCCAAGACCAGACATGAAGATGGCGGTTCAATAAAGGGTCTAAGGCCCACAGGCGGCTTAAGGCCCATAGTGGTAAACCGCCATGATGGCATGACTTGTAACATAAGGTAGAATTAACTAGTCACCGAGCCGGGCACTGTCTATGAGCCGGCCAGGACTCTGTAGGCCGCAGGGCGTCAACCCGCATATATAAGGGGACGACCCGCCGGCGGCTTAGGGCAAGAAACAACCAATCGAGAGCCGGGCATAGCGTATCTCGCTCCCTGGTCATCGAAACCTCAAGCAATACCAACCCAACTAGACGTAGGCCTTCCTTCACCGCAAGGGGCTGAACTAGTATAAACCGCGCGTGTCTTTTGTCCCGATTAACCCCTTTAAGCTTCCTAGTTGCGATGGCTCCACGATTAAGTCCTTGCAAGAGGACATCTGCCGTGACAATTCCACGACATATGGTATAAAAATATATTGAATGGTGATTCTAATGGTAATGATTTGGTATTGTGGATGTTAATAATTTTTTGTATAAACTTGATCAAAGTTTAGAAAGTTTGATTTGAGACAAAGATAATATGCGAAGTAAATAAAAACGAAGGGAATATGAAACTTTGGGGAACAAACTTGACCTTCTGTTGTGTTCATATGAAAAGTTTCACCAATGAATGACTTCCATTGTATTTTGGGTGGGAAGAAACAAAATCAACACTGCATAAGTTAGTAGTCACGCTTTTTTGCCGTCCTTGAAATTTTAATTTTCCCCTGAAGTTGATTGGATTGTTTTTCTTAGCGGAACTTTTTATATGAGAGGTCAAGTTTCTTTCCCAAAAAGTTGCGAATTTTTTGACTTTCCCGAATTAATATTTTTTGACTTTTCTGAATTGGTTGCACGTCTCTCTCTTCCCTCAGGCCCTGTGTCTGGTAAAAAGTTTTGTCACATGCATGCTCAGTCTGTCTTACCGTCTCACGCGCCCAGTGTCCCTAAAAAGTTTTGTCACATGCATGCTCAGTCTCTCTTGAAAGCTCTCTCACATGTTGCACATGCTCGCATGATGTTTCCTTGCTTACATCAGCCACCAAGATGTCATATATCTATCAACCCACATATTTTTTAGATATCTTCACTGGTTTGCTGGGTGTTCATATGGGATGCAAATCCAAGCGCTGTATTTTGAAGGACTTGTATCAACCCACATATTCGTTTTCACTTGTTAACTTTTAGTTTAAATCTCAATCATTATACTTAATCAAGGGATTAGATAATTTTACCTATGTCTATCAGGGTGGTGGCTTGTTTTCTCTTACTTCATATTCTGGGACGGATGGAGTAGACAGATCCGTTCCATGATGTAGTGTGTATAAAGTTTTTGAAAAGCCATACTTTATAAACTTTGACCAAGTTTATAGAGAAAAACCCTTAGCGCAGTATTTCTGTCCACCACAGCATGGATACACGTTGTAAGCCGTGTATTGCATGGCCGCCGCTACCAGATGTACGCGTTGCCGCTGCCTCAACGTTGTAGCGGCATGAGGGTCCGCTCGAGCCTAGGCATCCGCGTGGCCGCCGCTACCAAAGGAGGCACTGCCGGGCCTCGCGCCGCCAGCCCTTAAGACAAATGGAAGACAAATGGAGTACTATATTTGAATATCAGGTAATTTACACTCGGCATTAGGCTATATAATGAATTTTCCTGTAGTGTACCACTCCCTTATAACGACCCATGCGGTGGAGTGTAGTACTTCTACATATATATAATTGCACTTAAGTTGTTAGGGTGTCTCCAACGTCGACCCTCAAACCACTCTATCTTTTTGGATGCAGTTGTTTCAACCCGGCAAGCCATCCAACACCGACATTCATCAGTACACGATCGCAGTTCGGACCCTAAGGGCTTTGCGGAAGTTCGGACATGAGTCACATAGGACTTCGACACCCCGGCCCATTCAAAACTGAGGCGAATCTCGCGCCTTTGTACTTGGTTGCACTGTTTTCGCGGCAAAATCCCCCGATCTTTTTTTCCATCCAACCACTCTTCACCTAATTCACCGTTCTTTTGTGCCCACTCTCTTCTTCCCTCCCGCCGCCGACGCATGGACCCGGAGGAGAACCTGTGTAAAAGATGTTGGTGGTGGAGGATCCTAGAATCACGCTTGTCCGGAGATGAGAAATCCGGCGGCCGAGAAGAAGCTCATGCTCAAAGAGAAGAAGGTCATGCTCAAAGAGAAGAAGCCATGCTCGACGAGAAGAAGGTGGAGATCGCAGCCGCTTCGGAGGACGCGAAGATGCTACCTTGAAGATGGGGATTTAGATAAGGACCAAAGGATGATCGTGTAAGCCATCCGTTTCAAGATGCTGCAGCGGCAGAAGGATGAGTTGGAGAGGGCGGATGCGGCGGAGAAAGACGCGACGTCGGCCGAGACGGCGGCGGCGACATATTGAGCATGGAGGCTCGAATTGCCAGTACAGCATGGCAGAAAATTTAATTTTTGTTGCATGAACTACCGGACTAGTATTTTTTTTATGATCGGGCATGTAAAAAACTAAACATATTTGCCTCTTTTCATTGTGATCGGGCGACGATGTGATCTTTTCGAGCGGATTTGAGTTTCAAATTTATTTTGCTAGCGGGCAGTATGCAGATAGCTTTAAATGACTGGCTCCCGCATCCGGGTCGACGGCTGATCCCCCGATCCACAGCATGCTCGGTTTGTGGGCAGCGTTGGAGATACACTGCAACATACAGACCACACCAGAGCCCAGTGTCAGATCCAGAGCTTCTACAATGGAGCTCACGAGCTGGCCATGGCAATTCCTGCTCCTGTTCAGCACCCTCTCTCTCGTCTTCATGCTCCATACCCTTCGCAAAGGCAAGGAGCTCCCTCCAGGCCCGCCGGCCCTGCTGTTCCTGGCCAAGTTCTTGGCGCTCCGGCGGCCCATCTTTGACCTTCCTCAGCTTCTACGCGAGCTGCACGCTCGCCATGGCCCAGTCATCTCCGTGCGCCTATTCCGCCCGCTCGTCTTCATCTCCGACCGCCACCTCGCTCACCGTGTCCTCGTCCAGAGCGGCGCGACCTTCGCCCACCGCCCGGACATCTTCGAGCTGGGGCTTCTGTTCACCTCCGGCGCCCGCAACATCAATGCAGCGCCCTACGGTCCCTACTGGCGCCTCGTCCGCCGCAACCTCGCCACCGTGATGTTGCACCCGGCCCGTGTCAGCCTCTTCGCGCCGGCGAGGCGGCGGACGCGCGACGGGCTCGTCGGCGACCTCCTCGCAGTAGCAGGCTCGCGGCCCGTCACGGTGAGGCCATTGCTCCGTCGCGCCATGTTCGAGCTTATCGTGTACATGAGCTTCGGCGCCAGTCTTGGCCCGGAGGCGCTGGACGAGATACAGGAGCTGCAGCTGTGGATTGTGCGGAGCATTCTCAGCTACCCCATCTTCTATCTCTGCCCGTCCCTCACCAAGAGGCTCTTCCGCAAGCGGTGGGCTGCGCACATGGCCGTGCGCCGGAGGCTGTGCGAGATCTTCGTCCCGCTGATCCACGCCAGGCGGGCGCGGGACGACGACACGCCGGCGCCTTGCTATGCCGACTCCCTCCTCGCGCTGCGAGTGGCCGAGGAGGGCGACCGCCCGCTGACGGACGACGAGGTGGTCAGCCTGTGCTCCGAGTTCTTGAGCGTCGGGAATGACGGCACCGCGACCGTACTGGAGTGGATCATGGCGGAGCTGGTAAACCACCCCGAAATGCAGGCTAGGGTCTACGAGGAGGTCAGGAGCAAGCCGGAGCTAGGCGACGGCGGCCTGCAGGCGCTGCCGTATCTGAACGCCGTGGTGCTGGAGGCGCTGCGGCTGCATCCGCCGGTCCACTTCCTCATCCCGCACGGCGTGCAGGGCGACGGCGCAGAGATCGGCGGCTACAAGGTGCCCAGGGGCGCGGAGGTGAACGTCCTGACCGCGGAGGTGGGGCGCGACGAGACGGTGTGGACGGCTGCGCGGGAGTTCCGGCCCGAGCGGTTCTTGGAGGGCGGTGAGGGGTGCGACGTGGACATCACCGGGAGGAAGGAGATCAAGATGATGCCGTTCGGCAGAATTTGCCCCGGGTACGCGCTCGGCATGCATCACGTGGCCTACTTGGTGGCGGGCCTCGTGAGGGAGATGGAGTGGCTGCCGCCGGCGTACGGCGAGCAGGTGGACATGACCGAGGTACTAGAGTTCACCACGGTCATGAAGCAGCCCCTCCGAGCCCGCACCATACCAAGGAGTTAAAGATTAGCCGGCTGCCCTATCTGCTGTACTACATTTACATTTACAATCAGCAGCATCACTTGACGAGCTTAATAATGGAGAAAATAGAATTGATTTTCCATGGACCTCAATGTAATTTTTATTATGTTTAAGATGTTTTATATTTTTCATGAATCTTTATAATAAAGAGAGTGATTTTTCAGCTCCCGGGTGCCTAGACATCCTCTATGAACAGTAAAATCAAAACAAATAGAAAAGAAATAAAAAAAACTGAAACTTTGCAACATCAAAGATGATCAAACTTTGTAGGCGCTTGCAAGTTTTCATGCCAAAAAACCATTCGAGAAGCTCTACACGCGAAAAAGATTTCAGTGCTTGAAGTTTTGAGCATTTTTAGCACTGAAATTTGAAACTCGTTAATACATCTTTCTCTACATGATATTTTAACATGAAAACTTCCAAGAACCTACAAAGGTTTATCATCTTTGATGTTGCAAAGTTTCATAATTTTTAGAATTTCTTTTCTATTTTTTATTTTACTGTTCATGGGAGCTGTCATTTATCTTATAATAAATCTAATTATTTTCGCAAAAAAATAAAAAAGTACATGTTTTGTATGTACAATCAGCAGTAGCTTGAAATCTTTGCAGAGCATGTAGGCTGGTTGACGAGGTTTCTCAGAAATGGATTCTACATGATGTTTGCTGTTACAAAAGCAAGCTGGAGCTTCACACACGCGCCATGACTACGTACCCCACTACCCCAGACCATCTGCATGACCGCGGGATATTTCTTCTTAGAAAGACACGCAAGTCTTTTCGTGGTGAGACATATTGAAGTAGAATTAAAAGAAGCACAACCATTGTTAAATCAACATGTCACAAATATAGTTTGTAACTTTTTTGGAAAACTTCTTGTCGGCTCAGACACAAAATTTTCTTCTGGCTCCTACTCCATGACAGAGTTAGCACAAGGAATCTGCTTAAGCGCAGGAATATGTTTCTTCCAAATTATACTTGTGCTATGTGTGCTGATGGTACCGAGGAAACTCTCATTCACCTCTTTTGGAACTGTCCTTTCTCCCTGAGCTGTTGGCACAACTTACTGCCAACCACGAATAAAGGGATTTCAACTTATGATGAAGTTCAGTTTACCATGCTAAGACTACCCAAAGATTTTGCACTGGATATTGTTATCTTGGGATGCTGGAGTACCTGGATGGTGAGGAATGATAAGGTTTTTAGGCATGCTCCTCCACACATCAACACATGAAAATTCTACCTCAAAGACAGTATACAGATGGTTTGCCTACGCGCTAAGGCTATACAAGCAGAACGAATCAGCAGCTGGATTGATCAGTTCTTATAGATTTCAATAATGTTTCCGAGAGAGGGCATTGGATGATATACTTTTTGTAACTTTTTGCTGTATATATTTATTATTAATGAAAATACTGTAGAACGATTGTTCTACGGTCCAGGTTTAAAAAAAAATAGTTTGTAACTTTTTAAAAATGCGAACATTGAAATTGCCTGAGCTGCAGTACAAATCTAATACACTAAAATTTAACATTTCAATTTTTATGCACTTCAACAACAATTAAACTTTGCAACTGTATGAATTTTAAGATCTTCCCTTGTGAGTGTTTATTGGAGCTCTCCTAATAAATTTATTGGGTTTCATAGATGTGTTGGCGTAACAGATCCCAATATAACTTCTCCCATACTTAGCCTATATATGCCCCCACTTGTTAGTCTCTAATCTCTCTCGCTTTCTCTCTTACATGAATAGAAGACACTGATGGTGGTGGCGAGGCAGGCTGGCAGTGTTAAGGTGGTGACAGGGACGGCGAGTTGTCGGTCCGCGATGTGGTGAGGTGAGGAAGGCGGGGGTGGCGGACGACGATGATGCAATCGCCGACACGACGGGCACGCCAAGGCTGCCTGTGACGAGGCGTGGACGGCGGCGATGCCGATGCGCGTCGTCGTTTAGGCGGTTGTCGCCCGTCATCAATTGAATTATAGCAGAAGATGGGTATTTTTGTGATCATCAATTTTTGGGGGTAATAGAAACTAATACAGGAACCCCTTATAGGATTTCTATATGGGAAAAATTCATTGTAGGTCACAAAACTTGAGCCGGATGACACTTTAGTACGACTACTTCAAAATAACCGAACTACGGTCCATGTACTTGCGCACAGGGTTCACTTTGGTCCGTATGTACGATTTTGTCTATGTATTCGCTGACTTGGCCGAGTCAGCGGTCGCCAGCTAGGCTTTGACTGCCACCTGGTCGTGCCTGGGTTAATACTACTACATCCGGTGGGGGGGGGGGTGCAAAATCGCCAAGACCATTAAACGAGCCCACTTGGTCGGACCGCACCCGCTCGCACCTGTCTCCTCCCACACCCTCTCTACTCGTCGTCGCTGCCGAGGTAGTCTCTGAGCTCGTCGGCGTCGACGACGACTCCATGATCACGTCGTCGGACACTGAGCCGCCGTCGTCCGCACCGTTCGGGAGGGGCCTGCGCGACCTCCCTCTTGCTCCTTCGCGTCGCCATGATGATGCCTCGCCGCCCCTGTACGGTACGTCGCCGTCGCCAGCAGCTCCGTTGCTCGATCTGTCCAATTTAGCTCCCGTAAAGAGTTCTTGGTCGCATCAATTGCGCGTACGAGCTAGGGTTTGGGCGTTCGTTCAACTTTCTGGCGGATTGGGTGTGGGTGGTAGGGTTTTAGAAGTTTTTTGATGAACTTAGTGGCAGGCCAAAAATAGGTTGCGTCCTGTGTTAGGATGGGGGGTTTGCAGTTGATGGCCATGTTTGCAGAGATCTGGAGTGGTTAGGGTTCTTTCTCCCCCAATTTGTCATGGGTCCAGGGGTCTAGGGTTTAAGCAGTAAAGGTTTATTTTAGTGTCAGAGTGTTAATTGGACCAAAAATGGTTTAATTTGCAATTACATTAGGTCAGATTTACTAAAAATGGTTGCTTTATGACATGTAAGATCATACATTAATTAATTGGAGGCCAGGAATCTGTGCTTTTCTCTTCTGAAAAAGTTTGAATTTTGTACTGTCTGAACTTCTCTGTAGTCTGAACTGTCTAAACTTTTTCAACTTGATTGTTTTGCAGGACCCTTAAGCAACCACTTTTCTGTTGAGGTCATACATGGTTCTTTGTGCTGGCAAGCATGGGGATTATCACAAAGGTCACTCCATTTGGTATGATTACTGTGACATAGATAATTGTACACCTAATATTGTTGCCAGTCTAGTGGAGGAAATTGGATATGAGTTTGAGGGCAGGATCAGGGCTTATTGGTGTGTTCCTGGATTGACAGTGTATAAGAATGGATTAAGAGAGATAAGATAGGGGACAACACTATGACAGAAAACATGAAGGATTGTGTTATGAATGGAAACCACTTCCAACAGATTTTTCTTGATCATGATGAGAGCATGAGATCATTTATATCTCCTGTTCCTGTTCACTTTGATGATGAGGATCCTCCAATTGTCAGGTTCAGTGGCATTAGGCCAAAGAAGTTGAAGGCACACCGGCAACAAGTGGAGTAGGCAGAAAAGCAGCAAGAGGAGCAGGCTGAGCTCACTCTAGCAGAACAGGAGCAGGCTGAGATCCCTCAAGTGGAACAAGAGCTACCTCAGCATGATCAAGAGCATGAGCAAGATGAAGCAGAGTCAGAAAGTGGAGTAGAGTTAGAAGAAGATGATTTCATACCAAGTCCACCCTAGCCAGGAACTACTTACCTTTCATCTCAGTTTGGGTTTAGGGCGAGGAAATCCTGTAGGTTTTTGAACATGGATGCAGCAGACACAGTTGGTTGTTCAGTGATGCATGATTCAGATGAAGATTACATTCCTCAAATTGTTGATTCAGACATTGATCTGCAAGATGATGATGACTTGTCTGACAAAAATGTTGATTGTGAGAAAGGCAAAGGTAAAGCAGTCCAAGAAGAAGCTGATGATCCTACTGAAGATGTGGATATGTGCCTGGCATTTTCTGATGAAGATAAGGTGAAGCTGAATTTCAAAAGTTTTAGAGAGGAAGACCTGACTAAACCACAGTTTCAAGTTGGCCATACCTTTGGATCTGTTGAGTTCCTGAGGAAATCTATCAAAGAGTATAGCTGTCAGGAGAGAGTTGACATTAAATGCCCCATAAATGATAGGAAAAGACTGAATGTCATTTGTGAAGATGGGTGCCCTTGGATCTTGTCTACATCATTTGATGGGAGAATCAACTGCTTCATGATCAAGAAATACAACCCAAAGCATACATGCATAAAGAAATGGTGTGTTAAGTCATTCATTGCTCCTTTTATGGCTGGAAAATATGTTGATTCTTTCAGAGTAGATGAAAACATGAATATGATTTTTTTTGCAAGGGTGGTTCAGAAAGATTGGAACATGGCAGCAACAAGGAGCAAGCTCAGAAGGGCTAAGAGGCTAGTGAAGAAAGTGATTGAAGGAGATGAGTTGGAGCAGTACAACAACATGTGGGATTATGCACAAGAATTCAGAAGATCAAACCCAGGGAGTTCTTTCTATGTGGGTGTCAGTGATGGCATATTTGCAAGTTGTTATTTCTCTCTGGATGCCTGCAAAAGGGGTTTCATGCAAGCCTGTAGGCCTGTCATTTGTTTGGATGGATGCCACCTGAAGACAAAGTATGGAGGTGTTATGTTGTGTGCTGTTGGCATGGATCCTAATGACTGCATTTACCCTATAGATTTTGCAGTTGTTGAGGTAGAGAACACTGACACATGGAAATGGTTTCTGTCAAATCTAAAGAGTGACTTGGGAATTGTAAACACAGAGCCATGGACTATAATGTCAGAGAAGAAAAAGGGCCTGATCAAGGGAGTGAGGCAGCACTTTCCTGATGCAGAGCATAGGCACTATGTTAGGCATATATGGCAGAATTTTCAGCAAACACAAAAAGGACATGTTCTTAAAAACCAGTTATGAAAGTGTGCAAGGAGCACAACACCAAAACTGTGGGCTAAAAGCATGGAGTAAATGAAGGTCATCAGCCTAGAAGCATACAAGTGGCTTGAGCAGCTACCACCCAGCACTTGGGTCAGGGGCTTCCAAAGAGAATTGGTCAAGTGTGATATCCTTCTAAACAACAACTGTGAGGTTTTCAACAAATATATTCTTGAGGCTAGGGAGATGAATCTCAGATCAATGATAGACAAGATCAAAACACAGCTCATGGTCAGGTTCTACAACAAAAGAAAGGAGGCAGAGACCTGGCCTGGCTCAATATGCCCAAAAATTAGGAAAAGAATTGAGAAGATATAGAGCTGTCAGCAACATGCATGGTTTCAGGGGCTGGTGATGGCATCTTTCAGGTTGACAACAGGAACAGGACATACATTGTTGACATGAAGGAAGAAAGCTGTACATGCAAAAGGTGGGATCTTAGTGGAGTTCCATGTCACCATGCAATTGCATGCTGCAGACATGAGAGGACTGATCCTGAGAGTTTGGTGCACTCCTGTTACAGTATAGAAGCATTCAAGCTAGCATACAAACCCATTATCAAGCCTTGCAGAGATAGGAGTGAGTGGCAGAAGATGAATGGTTCTGAAATCAAGCCACCTATCTATGAAAAAAAAGTAGGGAGGCCTTAAAACAAGACTAGGAGAAAGCAGCCTTATGAGATTGAAAAGAAAGATGGAACCAAGGTGATGAGCAGACATGGAATCACAATAACATGTTCATACTGCCATGAAACAGGCCACAACATCAAAGGATGTAATCAAAGAAAGGCTGGCATTTTGTCAAATCTAGCAGAGAGAACAACAAGAAGGGGTCCAAGAGCCATTCCTGATGGTGTGTCAGATGATGAAATTGTTTTGGCACAACAAGATGATGGCCAAGGTGCACAGGAGGAGGTTCATGTCACACAAGATGATGGTCAACTTACACAGAAGGAGGTCCATGTTGATGGCCAAGTTACACATGAGGAGACCCATGTTGATGGCCATGGTACACATGAGGAGGCCATTGTCACACAAGATGATGGTCAACTTACACAGGAGGAGGTCCATGTTGATGGCCAAGTTACACATGAGGAGGCCCATGTTGAGGGCCATGATACACATGAGGAGGTCATTGTCACACAAGATGATGATGCCATTGTCACTCAAGATGATGGAGCAGATACACCAGTTGTTTTTTAGGCAAATCTCCACTTTGTCCCTTCATTTTGACCACTTTTGTCCAATCCTTTTTGTTGTACTGATGTTAGCATGTGATGATTCTTTTGTACAGGTGCAGGACTTTGGATTTACAATGCTTCATAGGATGCAACAATCTCGGCCTGTTCCTAGAGAAGATACTGAAAGCATTTTGCCATATTCTTCATTCATCTCACTGGCAGCCAGTTCTCACACTTCAGCACAGACAACAACAAGTACAAATGAAGGCAACCAGACCATGAAGTTGCTGAAGATGAAGAGAGAGAGAGAAAGACAGATGGCAACCAGGAGAGATGCATCACTTGAGGCCATGAATGAGATGGAAGAGAAGAAAGCAGAGGAGGTAGAAGCAAAAAGGCAAGAAATTGAAAGGAGGAAAGCAGAGTCTTCAGAAAGAATAAGAAGAGCAGCACAAGAGAAGAAAGCTCTGGAAGCTGCGGTAGCAAGAAAAGCTGCATTGCAAGAAGAGAAGGAGGCCAGAGCCCTTGAAGCAATTGCAGCTAAAGCAGAGGCATCACTAAAGAGAAAAGAAGATCAAGAAGCAAAGAAAGCTATGGCAGCACTGAGGAGAAAAGAAGATCAAGAAGCAAGGAAGAAACAGCAAGAAGAGGCCAAGAGATTAAGAGCTGAGCAGAGGAAGCAGGCGGGGCCAAGTGGACATGTGCCCAAGAAGCTGAAGAGAGTGAACATGTTTGATGAGTTTAGATGATTCAGTGTTGTTGCACTTGTAATTTTTTTGGCAAAAACTACAATGAAACTCTTTGAAACTGTTCGAGTTGAGATGATTCAGGGCTTTTGCAATTGTAATTTTTTGGCAAAAACTACAATGAGACTCTTTGAAACTGTTGGAGTTTAGATGATTCAGTGCAGTTGCACTTGTACTCATTCAATGGCTTCATTCAGTGAATTCAAAATGAAAATTGTTAGAGTTTAGTGCAGAATTAGTGGCTTTACTGAATTCAATTTGAAAACTGCAATGAATCAGTGGCTTTATTCACTGCTGGAGTTTACATACTTAACTGCATAAAATAAAAAAAATTAAAACAAAAAAGGGTGGCCTGGGTGTCGAACCCAGGACCTGTGGTGTGAGAAACTGCGTGCAATGCCAGTGTGATAGGAACGGTGCTTTGCTTAAGTGTTACTTGAAAACCTACTTATTATGCTTCCACTCCCCTCCCTGTTAACTGAATTTTAATAGTTGTCTGAATTTAGTTTGAAAAGAGAACTGAATTATTACTATTAACTGAATTTAGTTCGCAAAGATAACTGAATTTTTACAGTTGTCTGAATTTGCTTTGAAAAGTTAACTGATTTTTTACAATTAACTAAATTTTAACAGATGTCTGAATTTAGTTTGAAAAGTTAACTGATTTTTTACAGTTACCTGAATTTTAACAGTTGTTTGAATTTAGTTATCTAAGAAAGATTGAGACAAAAATCCAGTTAAGAAAAAGTTCAGTTAAGGCAAAATTCAGTTAAGACAAAGATTCAGACAAAAAGTTAGTTAAGATTTAAAACCTTAGCAGCTACTTCTTTTGGAATTATTGACTTATATAGCAACAAGACACTTTTGGATTGTTGCCTTATATAGAAACAAGGCACTTTTGGATTATAGCATCAACAAGCCACTTATATAGCATCAACACAGTTAAACACTTATATAGCATCACAGCCAGTTCAACACTTATAAAGCATCAACAGCCAGTTCAACAGCCAAAAATTACAAATAACTTATGTGCTTAATATACAAGCACACCTAACAAACTACTATTTTATATCTTATATGCTGAAAATCTGTATATTTCAGCATACCTAACTACTACAACTGCATCTTCTTCATGCCTGCTACTGCATCTTCTTCATCTACAGTTCTTCATCTTTTGGAGGCGCTCCGAGCGGTGAACCTCCATGTCAGCTGCCACCTTCCTCTTCTTCTTCCTCTCTGGCTGCGATGCGATGTCCACCTGTGCTTGCAGGGCCAAGACCACCTCCACCTCCTACTTCACGATCTCAGGAACATCTAGAAGCAGCTCAACGTCAATGGGGCGGTGCTTGCCACCCTCCCTCGCAATAGGCGCCACCATCTGGACCTCCGGCTCCGGGACGACGGGCACCGCCACCTTGACCTCCAGCTCGTCGTCAGAGAGGACAATCAGCTCGGGCTCCTCCCAGCTAGTCGACCAGCACGAGTCAGCAGCATAGCTAGAGTCATACTCCGAGTCAGACAAGATGTACTCGGAGACGTCGTCGCGCCGAGGAGATCGGGCTGGTAGTGGTCCCAATAAGCCGTGTTGACAAGCGCTGGGACGGCCAGGTCGACGTTGTGGACGTGCTCCGTTCGCGAGCCAACGCGCGACGGATCCGGCTGCCGCGGTGTGGTGGCGGACCGGTACATCCACCACCGGGCTCACTGCCCCGGGTCGTCGGAGCGTGTCTCCTGCATCGCAAAGCGGAGGACGAGCATAGAAGGGATACCGGCGGGGTCGGTGCAGGTGCGGTCCAGCTCGTCGTCATTCATGACCTTGAGGAGGCCACGCGCGTGGTGACGCATCATCCCAATGCTAGGGAACCACTTCCCGATCTCCGTCAGGTCCACGTGCATCGCCTTGTTGTCACCTGCGAGGTCATCGATGACCCTCTGCCAGGCAGGGCTGTTCTCCATGTCGTCATCTACGAGGGTTTCCTTGACGGCGGAGTGGGGGTTTGCTAGCGGGGTAACTGAGGGTACGTGGGTGGACGGTGGACTGGAGGTGAGTGGAGAGTGGAGCGGTGGGTGGGTGGTCTTAAAGAGCAGAGAAGGAAACTGAAGAGGTGTGGGCCATTGGGCCGCTAGCAACTACTAAATAGTTAGTTCAGTACCTTCCCTTGATCAAAGCACTACTACTTACTATTGGGGAACGTAGTAATTTCAAAAATTCCTACGCACACGCGGGATCATGGTGATGCATAGCAATGAAATGGGAGAGTATTGTCCATGTACCCTCGTAGACCGTAAGTGGAAGCGTTATGACAACGCGGTTGATGTAGTCGTACGTCTTCACGATCGACCGATCCTAGTACAGAACGTATAACACCTCCGCGATCAGCACACTTTCAGCTCAGTGACGTCACACGAACTCACGATCCAGCAAAGTGTCGAGGGAGAGCTTCGTCAGCACGATGGTGTGATGACGGTGATGATGAAGCTACCGGCGCAGGGATTCGCCTAAGCACTGCAACGATATGACCGAGGTGGAATATGGTGGAGGGGGGCACCACACACGGCTTGGAACAATCAACTTGTGTGTTCTAGGGTGCCCCCTACCCCCGTATATAAAGGAGCAAGAGGGGAGGCCGGACGGCCATGGGGCGCGCCGAGGAGAGGGGGGAGTCCTCCTCCTAGTGGGAGTAGGACTCCCCTTTCCTAGTCCAACTAGGAAGGAGGAAGGGGGAAGGAAGGAGAGGGAGAGAGGGAGGAAAGAGGGGGCGCCGCCCCCTCCTTATCCAATTCAGACTCCCAAGGGAGGGGGGCGTGGCCAGCCCTAGGCCCTCTCTTCTCTCTTGCACAAGGCCCATGTTGGCCCATTAGTTCCCCCGAGATTTCTGATAACCCCCCGGCACACCAATAAATATCCAGTGACCCCCGGAACTCATCCGGTGTCCGAATATAGTCATCCAATATATCAATCTTTATGTCTCGACCATTTCGAGACTCCTCGTCATGTACGTGATCACATCCGGGACTCCAAACTATATTCGGTACATCAAAACACATAAACTCATAATATCGATCGTCACCGAACGTTAAGCGTGCGGACCCTACGGGTTCAAGAACTATGTAGACATGACCGAGACATGCCTCTGGTCAATAACCAATAGCAGAACCTAGATGATCATATTGGCTCCTACATATTCTACGAAGATCTTTATCGGTCAAACCGCATAACAACATACATTGTTCCCTTTGTCATCGGTATGTTACTTGCCCGAGATTCGATCGTCGGTATCTCAATACCTAGTTCAATCTCGTTACCGGCAAGTCTCTTTACTCGTTTCTTAATGCATCATCCCGCAGCTAACTCATTAGTCACATTGCTTGCAAGGCTTATAGTGATGTGCATTACCGAGAGGGCCCAGAGATACCTCTCCAACAATCGGAGTGACAAATCCGGATCTCGATCTATGCCAACTCAACAAGTACCATCGGAGACTCCTGAGCACCTTTATAATCTCCCAGTTACGTTGTGACGTTTGGTAGAACCCAAAGTGTTCCTCCGGTATTCAGGAGTTGCATAATCTCATAGTCATAGGGACATGTATAAGTCATGAAGAAAGCAATAGCAATATACTAAGTGATCAAATGCTAAGCTAACGAAATGGGTCAAGTCAATCACATCATTCTCTAATGATGTGATCCCGTTAATCAAATGATAACTCATGTCTATGTCTAGGAAACTTAACCATCTTTGATTCAACGAGCTAGTCAAGTAGAGGCATACTAGTGACACTCTGTTTGTCTATGTATTATTCACACATGTACTAAGTTTCTGGTTAATACAATTCTAGCATGAATAATAAAAATTTATGATGATATAAGGAAATATAAATAACAAATTTATTATTGCCTCTAGGGCATATTTCCTTCAGTCTCCCACTTGCACTAGAGTCAATAATCTAGATTACACAGTAATGTTTCTAACACCCATGGAGTCTTGGTGATGATCATGTTTTGCTCGTGAGAGAGGCTTAGTCAACGGGTCTGCAATATTCAGAACCATATGTATCTTGAAAACCTCTATCTCTCCCTCCTTGACTTGATCGTGGATGGAATTGAAGTGTCTCTTGATGTGCTTGGTTCTCTTGTGAAATCTGGATTCCTTTGCCAAGGCAATTGCACCAGTATTGTCACAAAATATTTTCATTGGACCCGATGCACTAGGTATGACACCTAGATCGGATATGAACTCCTTCATCCAGACTCCTTCATTTGCTGCTTCCGAAGCAGCTATGTACTCCGCTTCACACGTAGATCCCGCCACGACGCTTTGCTTAGAACTTCACCAACTGACAGCTCCACCGTTCAATATAAATACGTATCCGGTTTGTGACCTAGAGTCATCCGAATCAGTGTCAAAGCTTGCATCAACGTAACCATTTACGACGAGATCTTTGTCACCTCCATAAACGAGAAACATATCCTTAGTCCTTTTCAGGTATTTCAGGATGTTCTTGACCGCTGTCCAGTGATCCACTCTTGGATTACTTTGGTACCTCCTTGCTAAACTAATAGCAAGGCCCACATCAGGTCTGGTACACACCTTTGCATACATGATAGAGCCTATGGCTGAAGCATAGGGAACACCTTTCATTTTCTCTCTATCTTCTGTAGTGGTCGGGCATTGAGTCTGACTCAACTTCACACCTTGTAACACATGAAAGAACCCTTTCTTTGCTTGATCCATTTTGAACTTCTTCAAAAATTTATCAAGGTATGTGCTTTGTGAAAGTCCAATTAAGTGTCTTGATCTATCTCTATAGATCTTGATGCCAATATATAAGCAGCTTCGCCGAGGTCTTTCATTGAAAAAATCTTATTCAAGTATCCTTTTATGCTATCCAGAAATTATATATCATTTCCAATCAACAATATGTCATCCACATATAATATTAGAAATGCTACAGAGCTCCCACTCACTTTCTTGTAAATACAGGCTTCTCCAAAAGTCTGTATGAAACCATATGCTTTGATCACACTATCAAAACGTTTATTCCAACTCCGAGATGCTTGCACCAGTCCATAAATGGATCACTGGAGCTTGCACACTTTGTTAGAATCCTTTGGATCGATAAAACCTTCAGGTTGCATCATATACAATTCCTCTTCCAGAAATCCATTCAGGAATGCAGTCTTTACATCCATTTGCCAAATTTCATAATCATAAAATGCGGCAATTGCTAACATGATACGGACGGACTTAAGCATCGCTACGGGTGAGAAGGTCTCATCATAGTCAACTCCTTGAACTTGTAGAAAACCTTTCGTAACAAGTCGAGCTTTGTAGACAGTAACATTACCGTCAGCGTCAGTCTTCTTCTTCTTGAAGATCCATTTATTCTCGATGGCTTGCCGATCATTGGGCAAGTCAACCAAAGTCCACACTTTGTTCTCATGCATGGATCCCATCTCAGATTTCATGGCATCAAGCCAATTTGTGGAATCTGGGCTCATCATCGCTTCCTCATAGTTCGTAGGTTCGTCATGGTCAAGTAACATGACCTCCAGAACAGGATTACCATACCACTCTGGTGCGGATCTTACTCTGGTTGACCTACAAGGTTTGGTAGTAATTTGATCTGAAGTTACATGATCATCATCATTAGCTTCCTCACTAATTGGTGTAGGAGTCACATGAACAGATTTCACTGATGAACTACTTTCCAATAAGGGAGCAGGTATAGTTACCTCATGAAGTTCTACATTCCTCCCACTCATTTCTTTTGAGAGAAACTCTTTCTCTAGAAAGTATCCATTTTTAGCAACGAATGTCTTGCCTTCGGATTTGTGATAGAAGGTGTACCCGACAGTTTCATTTGGGTATCCTTTGAAGGCACATATTTCTCCGATTTGGGTTCGAGCTTATCAGGTTGAAGCTTTTTCACATAAGCATCACAGCCCCAAACTTTAAGAAACGACAACTTTGGTTTCTTGCCAAACCATAGTTCATAAGGTGTCTTCTCAACGGATTTAGATGGTACCCTATTTAACGTGAAAGCAGCCGTCTCTAAAGCATAACCCCCAAAAAATAGCGGTAAATCAGTAAGAGACATCATAGATCGCACCATATCTAGTAAAGTACGATTACGACGTTCGGACACACCATTACGCTGTGGTGTTCCGGGTGGCGTGAGTTGTGAAACTATTCTGCATTGTTTCAAAAGAAGACCAAACTCGTAACTCAAATATTCTCCTCCACGATCAGATCGTAGAAACTTTATTTTCTTGTTACGATGATTTTCCACTTCACTCTGAAATTCTTTGAACTTTTCAAATGTTTCAGACTTATGTTTCATCAAGCAGATATACCCATATCTGCTCAAATCATCTGTGAAGGTGAGAAAATAACGATACCCACCGCGAGCCTCAACATTCATCGAACCACATACATCAGTATGTATGATTTCCAATAAATCTGTTGCTCACTCCATTGTTCCGGAGAACAACGTTTTAGTCATCTTGCCCATGAGGCATTGTTCGCAAGTACCAAGTGATTCATAATCAAGTGATTCCAAAAGTCTGTCGAAATGGAGTTTCTTCATGCGCTTTACACCAATATGACCTAAACGGCAGTGCCACAAATAAGTTGCACTATCATTATCAACTCTGCATCTTTTGGCTTCAATATTATGAATATGTGTATCACTACTATCGAGATTCAACATAAATAGACCACTCTTCAAGGGTGCATGACCATAAAAGATATTACTCATATAAATAGAACAACCATTATTCTGTGATTTAAATGAATAACTGTCTCGCATCAAACAAGATCCAGATATAATGTTCATGCTCAACGCTGGCACCAAATAACAATTATTCAGGTCTCAAACTAATCCCGAAGGTAGATGTAGAGGTAGCATGCCGACCGCGATCACATCGACTTTGGAACCATTTCTCACGCGCATCTTCACCTAGTCCTTAGCCAATCTTCGCTTAATCCATTGTCCCTGTTTCGAGTTGCAAATATTAACAACAGAACCATTATCAAATACCAAGGTGCTACTGCGAGCATTATTAAGGTACACATCAATAACATGTATATCACATATACCTTTGTTCACCTTGCCATCCTTCTTATCCGCCAAATACTTGGGGCAGCTCCACTTCCAGTGACCAGTCCCTTTGAAGTAGAAGCGCTCAGTCTCAGGCTTAGGTCCAGACTTGGGCTTCTTCACTTGAGCAGCAACTTGCTTGCCCTTCGTCTTGAAGTTCCCCTTCTTTCTTTTACCCTTTTCCTTGAAACTGGTGGTCTTGTTTACCATCAACACTTGATGCTCCTTCTTGATTTCTACCTCCGTAGCCTTTAGCATTGCGAAGAGATCGGGAATTGTCTTATCCATCCCTTGCATATTATAGTTCATCACGAAACTCTTGTAGCTTGGTGGCAGTGATTGAACAATTCTGTCAATGACACTATCATTAGGAAGATTAACTCCCAGTTGAATCAAGTGATTGTTATACCCCAGACATTTTGAGTATATGCTCACTGATAGAACTATTCTCCTCCATCTTGCAGTTGTAGAACTTATTGGAGACTTCATATATCTCAATCCGGGCATTTGCTTGAAATATTAACTTCAACTCTTGGAACATCTCATATGCTCCATGACGTTCAAAACGTCGTTGAAGTCCCGGTTCTAAGCCGTAAAGCATGGCACGCTGAACTATCGTGTAGCCATCAGCTTTGCTCTGCCAGACATTCATAACATCTGGCGTTGCTCCTGCAGCGGGTTTGGCTCCTAGCGGTGCTTCCAGGACGTAATTCTTCTGTGCAGCAATGAGGATAATCCTCAAGTTACGGACCCAGTCCGTGTAGTTTCTACCATCATCTTTCAACTTAGCTTTCTCTAGGAATGCATTAAAATTCAACGGAACAACAGCACATGCCATCTATCTACAACAACATAGACATGCAAAATACTATCGGGTACTAAGTTCATGATAAATTAAAGTTCAATTAATAAAATTACTTATGAACTCCCACTTAGATAGACATCCCTCAAATCATCTAAGTGATCACGTGATCCAAATCAACTAAACCATGTCCGATCATCACGTGAGATGGAGTAGTTTTCAATGGTGAACATCACTATGTTGATCATATCTACTATATGATTCACGCTCGACCTTTCGGTCTCAGTGTTCCGAGGCCATATCTGCATATGCTAGGCTCATCAAGTTTAACCCGAGTATTCTGCGTGTCCAAAACTGGCTTGCACCCGTTGTATGTGAACGTAGAGCTTATCACACCCGATCATCACGTGGTGTCTCGGCATGACGAACTTTCGCAATAGTGCATACTCAGGGAGAACACTTATACCTTGAAATTTAGTGAGAGATCATCTTATAATGCTATGGTCGAACTAAGCAAAATAAGATGCATAAAGGATAAACATCACATGCAATCAATATAAGTGATATGATATGGCCATCGTCATCTTGTGCATTTGATCTCCATCTCCAAACCATCATCATGATCAACATCGTTACCGGCGCGACACCTTGATCTCCATCGTAGCATCGTCGTCGTCTAGCCAACCATTGCTTCTACGACTATCGCTACCGCTTAGTGATAAAGTAAAGCAATTACATGGCGATTGCATTTCATACAATAAAGCGACAACCATATGGCTCCTACCAGTTACCAACAACTTTGTTACAATACATGATCATCTCATACAATAAAATTTAGCATCATGTCTTGACCATATCATATCACAACATGCCCTTCAAAAACAAGTTAGACATCCTCTACTTTGTTGTAGCAAGTTTTACGTGGCTGCTACGGGCTGAGCAAGAATCGTTCTTACTTACGCATCAAAACCACAACGATATTTCATCAAGTATGTGTTGTTTTAACCTTCAACAAGTACCGAGCGTAGCCACACTCGATTCAACTAAAGTTGGAGAAACTGACACACGCCAGCCACCTCTGTGCAAAGCACGTCGGTAGAACCAGTCTCGCGCAAGCGTACGTGTAATGTCGGTCCGGGCCGCTTCATCCAACAATACCGCTGAATCAAGTATGACATGCTGGTAAGCAGTATGACTTGTATCGCCCACAACTCACTTGTTTTCCACTCGTGCATATAACATCTACGCATAAACCTGGCTCGGATGCCACTATTGGGGAACGTAGTAATTTCAAAAATTCCTCCGCACACGCAGGATCATGGTGATGCATAGCAACGAAAGAGGAGAGTATTGTCCACATACCCTCGTAGACCGTAAGCGGAAGCGTTATGACAACGCGGTTGATGTAGTCGTACGTCTTCACGATTGACCGATCCTAGTAGCGAACGTACAACACCTCCACGATGAGCACACGTTCAGCTCGGTGATGTCCCACGAACTGACGATCCGGCAAAGTGTCGAAGGAGAGCTTCGTCAGCACAACAGCGTGATGACGGTGATGATGAAGCTACCGGCGTAGGGCTTCTCCTAAGCACTGCAACGATATGACCCAGGTGGAATATGGTGGAGGGGGGCACCGCACACGTCTTGGAACAATCAACTTTTGTGTTCTAGGGTTCCCCCTGCCCCCGTATATAAAGGAGCAAGAGGGGAGGCCTGCCGGCCCTGGGGTGCGCCAAGGAGAGGGGGAGTCCTCCTCCTAGTGGGAGTAGGACTCCCCTTTCCTAGTCCAACTAGGAAGGAGGAAGGGGGAAGGAAGGAAAGGGAGAGAGGGAGGAAAGAGGGGGTGCCCCCTCCTTGTCCAATTCGGACCCCCAAGGGGGGCGCGACCAGCCCTAGGCCCTCTCCTCTCTTTCCCACAAGGCCCATGTTGGCCCATTAGTTCCCCCGGTGTCGTGGAATTAACACGTCAGATGTCCTCTTAAAAGGACGTAGTCATGGAGCCATCACTACGGGTTAGCTTGAAGGGGTTAAATCGGACAAGGGACACGGGAGTTTATACTAGTTCGGCCCCTTCGATAAAGGTAAAAGCCTATGAGGGAGTCCTAGATTAGGGGGTGTCCGGATAGCCGGACTATAGCTTCAGCCGGACTCCTGGACTATGAAGATACAAGATTGAAGACTTCGTCCCGTGTCTGGAAGGGACTTTCCTTGGCGTGGAAGGCAAGCTTGGCGATACGGATATGTAGATTTCCTACCATTGTAACCGACTCTGTGTAACCCTAACCCTCTCCGGTGTCTATAAAAACCGGTGGGTTTTAGTCCGTAGGACAACATACAACAATCATACCATAGGCTAGCTTCTAGGGTTTAGCCTTCTCGATCTCGTGGTAGATCTACTCTTGTACTACCCATATCATCAATATTAATCAAGCAGGACGTAGGGTTTTACCTCCATCATCAGGGCCCGAACCTGGGTAAAACATCGTGTCCCTTGTCTCCTGTTACCATCTGCCTAGACGCACAGTTCGGGACCCCCTACCCGAGATCCGCCGGTTTTGACACCGACATTGGTGCTTTCATTGAGAGTTCCTCTGTGTCGTCGCTTTTAGGCCCGATGGCTCCTCCAATCATCAATAGCGATGCAGTCCAGGGTGAGATTTTTCTCCCCAGATAGATCTTCGTCTTCGGCGGCTTCGCACTGCGAGCCAATTCGCTTGGCCATCTAGAGCAGATCGAAAGCTACGCCCCTGGCCATCACGTCAGATTTGGAAGTTTAAACTACACGTTGACGTCCGCGGGGACTTGATCTTCGATGGATTCGAGCCACGGCCGAGCGCGCCGCACTGTCACGATGGGCATGATCTAGTTCTGCCACCGAACAGTGCCCTGGAGGCCGCACACGCATCGGTTCCGACCCTCGATTCGGAACCAACTGCGCCGATCGAGGATGAGTGGTTGGACGCCGCCTCGGGGGCTGCGATCCCAACGGCGATCGAGCCGAACACCAGCCCCGCACTCCGCAAGGCCCGTGACTCCGAGGGGCCGGACTCCTCTCCGGACTCTGAGCCCTCCGCGCCCCTGCCGATCGAATCCGATTGGGCGCCGATCATGGAGTTCACTGCCGCGGACATCTTTCAGTACTCGCCCTTTGGCGATATCCTGAAGTCACTAAAATCTCTCTCTTTATCAGGAGAGCCCTGGCCGGATTACGGTCAGCAAGGTTGGGATACGGATAATGAAGAAATTCAAAGCCCACCCACCACCCACTTTGTAGCCACTGTCGATGATTTGACCGACATGCTCGACTTCAACTCTGAAGACATCGACGGTATGGACGCCGATGCAGGAGACGATCAAGAACCAGCACCTATAGGGCACTGGAAAGCCACCTCGTCGTATGACATATACGTGGTGGATACCCCAAAAGAAGGAGATGGCGATGGAACAGCGGGGGATGAGCCCTCCAAGAAACAGCCTAAGTGTCGGCGTCAGTGGCGCCGCTCTAAATCCTGCCAAAGCAAAAATGGTGATTCCGGCACAGGAGATAATAATACTCTGGATAGCGCCGAAGAACACCCCCTCCAGCAAGATTCAGCACAGGAGGATGGAGAAGCCAGCCCTCACGAGAGAGCGGCAGACAGAGAGGTCAAGGATGATAATTCTATGCCTCCCTCCGAAGACGAGGCAAGCCTCGACGACGACGAATTCGTCGTGCCAGAGGATCCCGTCGAACAAGAGCGTTTCAAACGCAGGCTTATGGCCACGACAAGCAGCCTCAAGAAAAAAACAGCAACAACTTATAGCTGATCAAGATTTGCTAGCCGACAAATGGACTGAAGTCCTTGCGGCCGAAGAGTATGAACTCGACCGCCCCTCTAAGAGCTACCCAAAGCGCAGGATGCTACCCCGATTAGAGGAGGAAGCAATTAAACCTACATCACCAGCGCATGATACGGCCAATCGGCCACCTCGCGGCCGCGATAGAGAGGCCTCTCGGCCCTCCACTCAAACCGTACCCCGGCGCCTCTCAAAACATTCTAAGCCACGGAAAATGCGCCAGACCCGCGAGACATATTGGAGGACAAGGGAAAGCAAACAAGATCGATCTACATATCATGCAGGCGCCCCACGGCACGTGACGGTGATCGTCACTCTGGATATAATAAATCCGGCCGGGCCGAGCACAATAGACAAAGCTCGTTTGAGCTGCGTTGTGATATAGCCCAATACAGAGGCGCCGCACACCCCTATGCTTCACAGATGAAGTAATGGATCATCAAATCCCTGAGGGTTTCAAACCCGTGAACATCGAATCATACGATGGCACAACAGATCCCGCGGTAGGGATTGAGGATTATCTCCTTCATATCCACATGGCCCGCGGCGACGATCTACACGCCATCAAATACCTCCCACTCAAACTCAAGGGACCAGCTCAGCATTGGCTTAACAGCTTGCGAGCAGAATCAATCGGTTGTTGGGAGGACCTGGAAGCCGCATTCCTCGACAATTTCTAGGGCACCTATGTGCGACCACCAGACGCCGATGACCTAAGCCACATAATTCAGCAGCCAGATGAATCGACCAGGCAATTCTGGACACGGTTCCTAACAAAGAAAAACCAAATAGTCGACTGTCCGGACGCTGAGGCCCTAGCAGCCTTCAAGCATAATATCCGCGACGAGTGGCTTGCCCGGCACCTTGGACAGGAAAAGCCGAAATCCATGGCAGCACTCACGACGCTCATGACCCGCTTTTGCGCGGTAGAAGACAACTGGCTAGCTCGTAGCAATAACTTGACCAAGAACCTTGGTAATTCGGACACCAAGGACAATAGTGGCAGGTCGCGTCGGAACAAGCAAAAGCGCTGCGTTAACAGCGACAGCAACGAGGATACGTCAGTCAATGCCGGATTCAGAGGCTATAAATCCAGTCAGCAGAAAAAGCCATTCAAAAGAAATACTCAGGGCCCGTCCAGTTTGGACCGAATACTCGACCGCTTGTTCCAGATACATGGCACCCCCGAAAAGCCAGCTAATCACACCAACAGGGATTGTTGGGTGTTCAAGCAGGCAGGCAAGTTAAATGTCGAAAATAGAGACAAGGGGATGCGTAGCGATGACGAGGAGGAGCCCCGGCCGCCGAACAACAGTGGACAGAAGGGTTTTCCCTCACAAGTGCGGACGGTGAACATGATATACACAACCCACATCCCCAAGAGGGAGCGGAAGCGTGCGTTAAGGGACGTATATGCGATGGAGCCAGTCGCCCCAAAGTTCAACCAATGGTCCTCCTACCTGATCACCTTCGATCGAAGGGAGAACCCCAGTAGTATCCATCATGGCGGATTCGCCGCATTGGTTCTAGACCCAATTATTGACGGATTTCATCTCACAAGAGTCCTTATGGACGGCGGCAGCAGCCTGAACCTGCTTTACCAGGATACAGTGCAGAAAATGGGCATAGATCCCTCGAGGATTAAGCCCACCAAAATGACCTTTAAAGGCGTCATACCAGGTGTATAGGCCAACTGTACAGGCTCAGTCACACTTGAAGTGGTCTTCGGATCTCCGGATAATTTCCGAAGCGAGGAGTTAATCTTCGACATAGTCCCGTTCCGCAGTGGCTATCACGCACTGCTCGGGCGAACCGCATTTGCAAAGTTCAATCGGTGCTGCACTACGCATACCTTAAGCTCAAGATGCCAGGCCCTCGAGGAGTAATCACGGTCAATGGAAACACCGAACGCTCCCTCCGAATGGAGGAGCACACGGCGGCCCTCGCAGCGGAAGTACAAAGCGGCCTTTCAAGGCAGCTCTCCAGTCCGGCCGTTAAACATCCGGACACTGTCAAGCGTGCCCGGAGTAACACACAACAAGACCGCCTGGCATGTTCCGAGCAGGCGTAGCAACGCGGCCCCAACCCCAGCCCTCGCGAAATAGCAAAACCAGTGATTCACGTACATAACTACGCTCTCGAAATACCATGGGCACAGGGAGAGGGGCACCATCACGGCACGCCCAAAACACGGCTTAAACCACACTAGGGGCTGCCAATTTCTTTATTTTCTCTTACTTTCAGGACTACATACTTTGGAAGACCTGTTCGGCAATCCAACTGCCGCACAAACGATGCAAGAAGCAGGGAAGCAGAAAAGCTACGCCGCATTATAAAAATCCCAGGTGGTCTCTATCACAAGCAGTACACCTGTTTTGCATACTATTCCGCAGCCTGCCCCTGGACAGGACATGTTAAATAGTCCCGCTTTTGCTTATCACGCTATTTGTATCGTTCTGCTTTGATCGCAGCCTTTCTATAAACAATGAATAGCTTTTGTCTATTTTTGCATTACTCTTTTTTTTACAAATATATGTTCATTAACGACATGCTGCACCCGTACACTTTGGTACGGTCAATACGTCAGGGGCTTCAGTACCCCCCAATATGGTGTGAGAAGTCCGAACACTTTAACAAGTACGGCACCCCGAACTTATAGCATTATATGCATCGGCTCCGAATCATGTCTTGGGTCAATAGTTGGGTTTGCCCGGCTCCTATGTTTTGTTGCCTTACGTTCCGTTGTATCAGCTAAGGTAGCACTAGGAGAACTACTGCGATTGTGCCCCAGTTGAGCTGTGCGGAGCACCTCAGTAGAGAAAGCTAAAACTGACTGTCATGATGAAGCGAGAGACTGGTCGCTGTTCGAGAGGTTTTTCGAGTCCCTAGAGACTCATGCCACTTAGAGCGAGGAGTCGGCTTTGTCCAGCCAAAGGCATGGATAGCGCCCCGAACTTGGTCTTCCGAATACTAGGGGCTTCGCCGAAATTTAAAATTATAGAATTGTATGGCTAAGTGAGAGTGTTCAAGCATTATAGTCTGATTGCCTTGGTCGTTGTGCTGAGCGCCTCCCTCGAAGGACCCAAACATGGGAAAAAGAGCGCTCAGGTTTATCCCAAACACCCCAGCACTAGTGGCACGGGGGCAGAAACCGACGACTGGCCATCTCTCAATTTTGATAAACAGCCGCACAGAAAGTAATATTTTAAATTCACAAAGCATTGCTTAGCGCATATGAACAAGTTTTCAGCGCACAAGACAATACGAGCGAGTTTACTAAAAAATTACATCCCTGGAACATTCATCCGCCATAAGGCGGGCACCCTTCAGAATGTCCTTATAATAGTTTTCAGGCTGACGATGCTCTTTCCCCGGCGGAGGCCCGTACTTCACAAGCTTCTCACCATCCAGCTTGCCCCAGTGCACCTTAGCGCGGGCAAGGGCCCTACGGGCACCTTCGATGCAGATGGAGCGCTTGATGACTTCGAGCCTTGGGTAGGCCTCCACCAGCCGCCGCACCAGCCCGAAGTAGCTCCCAGGCAGAGCCTCTCCGGGCCACAGCCAAACTATAAGGCCCTTCATGGCCTGTTCGGCCACCTTGTGGAGCTCGACTAGCTGCTTCAGCTGGTCGCTCAGGGGCACTGGGTGTCCGGCCTCAGCATACTGAGACCAGAACACCCTCTCCGTCGAGCTGCCCTCCTCGGCTCGATAGAATGCGGCGGCATCGGACACGCTACGGGGAAGATCTGGGAATGCTGCTGGAGAGCTCCGGATTCGGGTAAGTAACAAGAAGCTCACTTTTACGCCTTTGCTTTGCATAAAGAATGCCTTACCCGCCGCTATCATTTTCACCGCATCCAACTCCTGGAGGGCCTTCTGGGATTCAGCCTTGGCAGACTTGGCACTTTCAATAGCCGCCGCGAGCTCAGACGCTCGCGTCTTTGATTCAAGCTCCAAACTCTCATGTTTTTCCATGAGAACCTGGAGCTCTTGCCGTACCTCGCCAACTTGCGCCTCATATTTCTCCCGCTCGGTGCGCTCCGCGGCCGCTCTCTTCTCGGCCTCGGCCAGCGCTTGCTTAAGGGTCGCCACCTCAGTTGTGGCCCCTACAATAGCCATGTTAATCCTGTCATATTTTTGCAATTGCGCTTTTATATTTTTGTTTTTTATGTAAGGTATCTCTTACCTTCTTTCTCGTCGAGCTGCCGCTTGGCAAGGCTGAGCTCTTTCTCGGACCGCTCGAGGCCCTGCTTCAGTGTACCCACCTCCGCAGTCAGTGCGGCGGTCGCCAGCAGCGAAGCCTGCATACGCATATTGACTCTTTTTCTGTTAGACTCCTGCGAATTTTATTAGATCCTCTATTTGGTTTTTCTTTCCGAACGCCAAATAGAGCATCAGGGGCTACTCTCTATGCGGTAATATTTTTACATATTCTGTCCTTACCTCGAAGCCTGTTAGAAGACTGGCACAAGCTTCAGTCAGTCCGCTCCTGGCGGACTGAACCTTCTAGATCACCGTACTCATAATAGTGCAGTGCTCCTCGTCGATGGAGGCGCCGTTAAGCACCTCCAGCAGATTGTCCGGCGCCTCCGATTGGACGGGGGCTGTCGGCTCAGTAGGCTTGCTCCTCTTGGAAGAAGTTCGCCTACCGCGGTCCGGAACCGTTGACGATTCCGGCGCGGTGTCCAGCTCAAAGCCGGACTTGGAGCCCTGGGGGGTTTTATCCCCTTCATTCCTGGATTCCGGGAGGTCGCCTTGTGGCGCCTCTAGGACCACCTCCTCCTGGCTTGGAACCTGTTGGGACAACACTTCGGCGTCGTCCGTAGGGCGGGGGGAGGTAGCCGTCAGAAGTGAATTCACATCCGACGAATACAGGGAGCCGCTCGACGACTCATCGATCCCGGCCTTGGGCGGGCTGCATGATCATATTCGACATAAGGAAAGGTTGTGCCATAACATAGTACTATAAGTTACTCCGGCATCCGAATAACTTACGATCTTGCCGGGCGCTTGGCCCTGTGCAGCCACTCCTCTTCGGCGTCGTCGGCGTCGGTGGAGTAGTCCGGAGGAGGGGTCCTTCCCTCCCTGGACCCCTCGGCCTCCCCTGTTGGGGCGGCCTTTCTCTTCTTTCCTCCCCCCCACTGGAGGGGGGAGAGGGTTCTTCTTCCTCCTCCTCGTTTTCACGGGAGGAGTGCGTCTCGGAGTCGTCGGATGATGAATCCGACACCTCCAGGCGCCGGGTACTCTTTCGAGTCCCTGTGGCCTTCTTCTCCGGAACCACATAGGGTGCCGGAGCCAGCAGCTTCGCCAAGCGAGCGTTGGCTGGGTCTTCGGGCAAAGGAGCCGGACATTCGATCTATCCGGACTTCGCCTGCCAATCTGTCAAAGGTAAGGGAGCTTATATCCCGCATAGAGTCAAACTATCAAAAACTAATACCCTGTAAAGGGTACAAATGGCTTACCGCACCAGCATGACGCTGCGTGCTGAATCCGCGATCCTCGGAAGCGGATGCGGGAGCCTCGGCGCCCTTGAAAAGCACCTTCCAGGCATCTTCGTACGTCGTGTCGAAGAGCCTGTTTAGAGTTCGGTGTTGCGCCGAGTCGAACTCCCACAGATTGAAGGCCTGTCATTGACACGGGAGGATCCGGCGGATGAGCATAACCTGGACTACGTTGACAAGCTTGAGCTGATTGTTCACCAGGGTCTGGATGCATTTTTGCAGCCCAGTCACCTCTTCTTTGCTGCCCCACGACAAGCCCGTCTCTTTCCAGGACGTGAGCCGTGTAGGGGGTCCGGACCGGAACTCGGGGGCCGCGACCCACTCAGGGTCGCGTGGCTCGGTGATGTAAAACCACCCTGATTGCCACCCCTTCAGGGTCTCCACAAAGGAGCCCTCGAGCCATAGAACATTGGGCATCTTGCCCGCCATGGCGTCTCCACACTCAGCTTGGTTGCCGCGCACCACCTTCGGCTTGACATTGAAAGTCTTGAGCCATAGGCCGAAATGGGGGTGGATGCAGAGGAAAGCCTCGCACACGACGATAAATGCCGAGATGTTGAGGATGAAGTTTGGGGCCAGATCGTGGAAATCCAGGCCGTAGTAGAACATGAGTCCCCAGACGAACGGGTGGAGAGGAAAGCCCAGTCCATGGAGGAAATGGGGAAGGAATACTACCCTCTCATGGGGCCTTGGGGCGGGGAGGAGCTGCCCCTTTTCGGGAAGCCGGTGCGCGATGTCGTCATACAAGTATCCGGCTTTCCTCAGTTTATTGATGTGCCCCTCCGTGACGGAGGAGGCCATCCACTTGCCTCCCGCTCCGGACATGACTGGAGAAGGTCAAGGTGGGGAATGCGGGCTTGGGCGCTAGAGCTTGAGTGCGCAGAAGATGGATAGGCAAAGGAGGAATAAGGCATAGGTGAAAAGGTGGATCCTTATCCCCTTATATGGGCGGATGCGGCCAAGCGTCCCCACCAGCCTGATAAAACTCGCTTATCTCCCAAGCGTCGTGATAAATGGTGCGGTCGGGTTACCCACGTCCGTATTGATGAGAATCCTGTAAATAAGGGGACACGATCTCTGCTTTGACAAGACGTGCCAAGGAAACCGCCTCGCAAAATGCGCTGAGGTGGGGGAGTAAAAAAGATTCGAATAAAGACTTGTCCGTGGTGTGGTGTCACGCTACGGAATACGTCAGCAGATTAGATTTGTGTAAATATTATTCTCTCTATGGCAATATGTGGAAACTTATTTTGCAGAGCCAGACACTATCCTTAGTGTTCAAAATCTTCTATGAAGTATTTGGAGGAGGAACCCGCCTTGCAATGCCGAAGACAATCTGCACGCCGGACTCGTCGTCATTGAAGCCTGGTTCAGGGGCTACTGAGGGAGTCCTGGATTAGGGGGTGTCCGGATAGCCGGAGTATACCTTCAGCCGGACTCCTGGACTCTGAAGATCCAAGATTGAAGACTTCATCCCGTGTCCGGAAGGGACTTTTCTTGGCGTGGAAGGCAAGCTTGGTGATACGGATATGTAGATCTCCTACCATTGTAACCGACTCTGTGTAACCCTAACCCTCTCTGGTGTCTATATAAATCGGAGGGTTTTAGTCCGTAGGACAACATACAACAATCATACCATAGGCTAGCTTCTAGGGTTTAGCCTCCTCGATCTCGTGGTAGATCTACTCTTGTACTACCCATATCATCAATATTAATCAAGCAGGACATAGGGTTTTACCTCCATCAAGAGGGCCCGAACCTGGGTAAAACATAGTGTCCCTTGTCTCTTGTTACCATCCGCCTAGACGCACAGTTCGGGACCCCCTACCCGAGATCCGCCGGTTTTGACACCGACAACCTACGTCTAGTTGTGATGGGATTGATTGGGTTTCGATGACCAGGGAGCGAATACGCTTTGCCTGAATCTCGAGTTGTTGTCTCTCTACCCTGAACCGCCGCCGGGTCACCCCTTTATATACTCAGGAGGACCCCGACTGGTCTACAGAGTCCCGAGGCTGGCTCATACAAGTGTCCGCCTCGGTCTCCTCTTTCCTATCTTACAATGCAAGTTTATACAATCATGGCAGTTTACTATCATGGGCCCTAAATCGCTTGCGTGCTCTGGGCCTCTAAGCCTCATCCGTAAAGCACCATCTTCTATGTCTTCTTGGGCTTCAATATAGGTAAAGGTGAACCGACCCCTCTTGGGTGGTTTACCCTTAGTGGTTATATCCTCAACATTAGGCCCCAGATTGATTTGAACCTGTTCATGTCAATCTTCAATCCTTAGAAAAACTACCTGAATTTCTAACAATTCTCGTAAACCGCCATATTGTCTTCTCCCTGTGAATTTTGGTGAACCGCCATGACGTCATCTTCTGTCACTGTAGTAAATCATTGTGATGTCATCCTTGTATAAAAAGATTTATGAAGATTCCCTTCTCTTTAATTAATTCCCGAAGATCGAGGCGACAGCTGCATCCTCTTTTGCCGCTTCAGACTCCTTGATTTTCGCGCCTGCCATTTTTAGCCCTCTTCCCTTATAAATAAGATCGGGGCTCCTTCCATTTCCCCCCTTTCCTATTCGCATCGTCTTCCTCCTCGCGACCCGAAGACCTCAAGCATCGCCGCCGCCGCCGTCGTCGATCTTCAAGTCTGCACCAACCAGGACGATGCATCACCCTGTTCGTACCAGATCTCTTGAGATACTCCGCCGCTGCGTGGCCCTGGTAAATACTCCTTTCCTTTACTTGTTAGATGTACATTAGGGTTTCGAAATTTCTTCGGTGTTCGTCAGTGTTCATTAGTACTTTTCTGTCTTTCCTTTAGCATCTTACTGAATCTAGCTAGGCCTGATAGTTTCCCCTTGCGGCTGGATCTGTAGCTTTACTCTACCGCACTACAACATCCTACTGTTCCTGTATAGATCCTTATCTGAACCTTCTCTGTTCTGTTCAACACCATTGTAGGGCTCAGAAAAATTTGTTTTTTGAACAACGGTAGATCCAAAATTATATCACCATCTTGTGAAACTTGTTTCTGCAACACTTAGCAGATTTTCAGATTGGGTTCTACCTCCCAAGGGCGGTTTAACCTTTAGTAATTGATAATCCGTCATATACCATTAGCCCTCTTTTAAACCGCCATCTAGACTTGAATAGCAATGCCTGGTTCACTTCGTATGTACACCTTGATTAAATTGCTGGTTTAACATTGATAAACACACATGAACCGTCAATTGTAAACCGTCCATTTTCCTTTTACAGACTTTGTAAGATGACGAAGCAATTTTCTGCTTGCAACTGGGTTCCATCTCGGATCACAGAAACGCAAATCAATGGATATGTCACCACGGGCGCTTTAGCTTCAAAAAATGTCCTTCATTGGCGAGTTCCTGGCCCTGAGTGCCCTCCTGAACCTCAAGATGGAGAAGTGATTGTGTTCATGCAACATTTATCTCGAGGTTTCAGTCCCCCCGGATTGAAATTTTTCCGGGATGTACTTTTCAGCTTCCAACTCCATGCTCAATACATTGGACCAAATTATGTGTCCAACATATGCGATTTTCAAGTATTCTGCGAGGTTTACCTGCAAGAAGAAAAAACTGTTGATCTCTTTCGAGATCTCTTCCACTTAAACCGCCAGACCGAATTTTCTGACGGCCCCAATACTGAACTTGGTGGTGTGTCGATTCAGAAGAGGAAAGAGGTTGAATTTCCTCACGCCAAACTTCACAGCCATCCAAAAGACTAGAACCAAACTTGGTTCTACTGTCAGAATACTGCCCCTGCTGAAGAGAATCCTTTGCCGGGCTACCGTCCGCACCGGCTTAGCAACAGCCACCCTTTACCTCCAAGATTGTCTGCCAAAGAACGACAAGCCTATGCACCTCAACTCGCCAAACTCCGGGCTTTCCTTGCCAACGGTTTAACTGGTGTTGATCTCGTCCGCTGTTGGGTTTCATGGTGCATTCTACCTTTAAGCCGCCGCCCCGGATTGATGTTTCAAAATACCGACAAAAATAATGATCCACAATGGTTTAATGAAATAGAACTGACTGATGATGAAGTCACTGAAAGTGTAAAGAAAATACTCGACGAACCGCTCGCTGTATGCACTCAAACTGGTGTGCGCCCTTTTTATGCCTCCAACAAACCGCCAGTGGTAAAGACTTTACCCTTGTACTTTACTGATCCTTCTCCGCTTTAACACTGCTATAATAACCCTTTGTGCAATCTCGCAGGCCAGTAGCTCCTTCTGGAAAAGGAAATCTCAAGACAAAGCGGCCAAGGCTCCTCGTGTCAAGAGCAAGGTCATCAAGAGAGCTGCCAAGAAGAAAACTGCTGAGTCTTCGGAACCGCTAGAGGATGTCAGTGACTTGGCTGAAGAGGTAAAATTTGACTCCCTTGGCTTCTATTTCATACATTTTCCTGATAATGATTACTCCCAGGATGATGCTGAGGCCAGCCGTGCAGATCATGTTGAGGTAATTTGTCTTTCTGACTCAGAACTTGTGCCGGTTCAACGATTTCGCCGTGCAGCTCAAAAAGTGAAATGCTGTCACCCTCTTTCTTATTTGGATCAAAAACTTTCTTTGAAGACACAGCAAACCGAAGGGCATCGCACAACTCGGCACAGCGGTCAACAGATCACTTCTTCCGGTTTACCTCATACACCAAACCGGAAACGTCGTCCAGAGGTTGCTTGTTCTCCTGAAAAACTTTATCCTTTGAAGGGTTTATTCCGATGCCCTCTCAATCCATCTGATTCAAATTACCAGGTGTCTTCTAATTCGTCTGGCGATTCATCAACCACTCAGCTGCCTCCTCTGAAAACCGTCCCTGGGTAAGTATGCAGTCGTCCATTTTTCCTTCATAATTCGGTTAATCATGCCAATCCTTGTTTTAATATTAGTGCCAAAGCTCGTCTGAGAAAGAAGGCTAAGGCCAGTGCCCCTACTGGCGAAGTTGAACCGGAGGAAACTCCTGAAAATCCTGATGAAAATCTTGATAATATCATGGCTGATTCTGTCCCGCCGGAGCCAGCTACCAACGCTGATCCGCCGGAAGCTGATCCGGCCACACATGAGGGCACATCAAGTCCACATGCTACACCTGCAAGTCCGGTTGTTGATCCACTGAGCTCAACTGCTAATCCGCCAAGCCCTGCTACCACTCCCAACCCAGCCAAAGACGATGACGTTATTGTTACTGGCACTGCTTATACCGCTCCGGGCAATCCAGTTATCTTGGCAAAACATACCGCCAAGGATGAGTTTGCTTCTATGGGCAAGGGGAAGATGGAAGCTGACTTGTCAAAATATGCTAATCTTTCTGCCCAGGATCTTCATTCTGGATTCTTGAACCGGCTTTATACAAGCCGAGATAATGAAGCTGATTTGGTAAATCTAATGAAGGAACGCTATGAGGTGAACATTTTCATCCTTACCTTTGTATTTTCACTGCCTTGTATCATGTAGCCCCCAAGGGCCGGTTTAGCTTGCAAAGACAAACCGGGACTTTTGACCTTCCCTACTACACATTGTTGACTTTTAAATTCTTGAGCAAATATACATTAGCCCCCAAGTGCCAGGATTGAAACTTGTATTAATCCTCGGGACTTTGAACAAGCAGTAGTAAAGAAGCAATCCCCATTAGCCCCCAAGTGCTAAGTGTAGAACTAGTTGTATACTTGAGACTTTGCTAAAATATTGATATGCTCCTCTGATTGTGGCAGGCTGATATAAACCATCAACGTACTCAAATTGCTGATCTTCAAGAGAGTATCAAATCCTATCAAGAAGAATCTTCCAAGGCCAAAGATGAGCTTCGAGCCGCTTTAACTTCCATGGAACAACTTAAGGAAGGATTCAAGACTGAACATGCCAATTGGGACACTGAAAAGGATACATTGCTGAAACGGGCTGAAGACGCCGAGTCAGCTCTTAAACCGGTGGAAGAAGAGCTTTCTGGGTTGAAGCGTCAAGTGAATTCCATGACCTCTGCAGTATTTGGTAAGTACTCCTACCAAGGCATCTGAAATATCCATTGTGTAGGGTGCCGGTTTAAATATGAAATTCTTAAACCGTTGTAGGTAGCCGCATTGCTCATCTGGGCTCGGATGTATGGATGAAGCTGAAAGCAGCATATACTCTGATGGAACAACTGTACGCCGGTGCCCAACGGGTTATCTGCGCAGCATCCTATGACAATCCAGCCCCAACACTGATCAAGGACACTCTGGCAAGGCTATCCATGGCACCAGCACAGATAGAAGAGGTGAAGCAATCTGCTGCCAGGGCTGGCGCTTTGTTGGCACTCACCCGAGCCAAAGCGTGGATAGCCGACTTGGATCCGGTTGACCTCGCCAAAGGCTTTCCAAGCACACAAGAAAACGGGGCAGATTTTGATGATGAAGCCCTTAAAAAAGTGACAAGGGAAATGCGTCCTCTGGAGAGTCAGCCGGCAGAAGATGATAACTTGACTGTTCACCGGTCTTATTATGATGCCAACAACAAATGGGTTAATGCTGTCATACCGGAAGCGCAAACTCTTATTCCGCCAGTCCGTAAGCACACTTATGCCCCTGACATTGATCCGTCAGAACTTATCAGTGAAGAAGCTATCTTTCAGGCCTTAACCCAGATTGACTGGACCACCACAAACTTCCAGCTGCTAGGTGGGGAGGAGGAGGCTGATCCGACGCCAAATGACCCATCAACTTCACATCAACATGGTAATGAGGCTTGATCCGGCAATCAGAGTGATGCTCCATAAACTTTGTTCTGTTGGGAACACCACACTTTGGGCCTTAAAGCGCCTTGTAATAGGCTAGTGAAAATACTTTGATCCGTTGCCATCGTGCACTGGGATATACTTTGCCTTGATCCGTCATGATAATTTCAGTACTGGCTTATGTATTTTCACAATATTATGCAATCCATGTGTCTGCATAAGAAAAATCTGTCCGGGCGGTTTACCACCGGACGGGTCAAAATACCCAACACAACTTGGTAAGCAACCATGGTTGCTATAACGTAGCAATAATAAATCATACCTGTGATACGAAACATTGCTGTTGGTTTACCAATTGTGATTTTAGGAAGGGTAAAAACCCAACTTCCACCATGCCATGCTGGTATATATGATATAGAACCGGGTTGTGATGATCACCGGACGATGCTGGAGACAAGGTGTCAAAGCCAGACCGGTTTGAAGGATGTCGGGTTACCTTTAATTGTATGCTTTAACAGAAGATCCGTAAGCCGCACCGGGTTAAGAAACACCGGGTTAACATAAATATTATGAAAGAACAAAAACTTGGCAAGAAGGAAAAAAACCATGGTCAAGGCTTTTCAAGGGCTGCCAGGCCCAAATCAAGGCTTTTCATGGGCTGCCAGGCCACTGAGTTAAACCATTTTGACAAAGCCTTTTAAGATGGGCCTCCAACTAACCAATCATCATTTTAACTTTGACAAGTTCAGGGTCTCAATGAGAGTAACTGTCAAACATTCGACGGGTCGTGCCAGGATTACCTGGATAGGAGTGGCTTACTTGATGAAGGAAGGTTAACCCGGGGTTTTAGGTGAATACACCAGGCTTCTAAGCCGTGGGTCGATACCCGGCTACAAGGGTCCTTTCAAACTCTTTGGTATTTCACACAAAGAGGCCCCAAGTAACTTTGTGAGCTGTGCTCAATGGGTGCCTATGTTTGAGTCGTGCTTTGAGCAATCAAACTCCCTTTGGCCCCTTGGGTGTGAAGCTCCCAAGCTAGGTGGTGGCATGATAGCCGGTTTAACAGGTAGTACTTCGCTTTATTAGCTGAAGCCCCCAAGTTAACTGATATTTCAAGAGAACGGCGGAGACCCTGCTTAATAGCAAGGATGTCGGTTTATTATATTGATCATAATATATACATTGTTGAAATATGTACATAAGAAAAGCATGTGGCTTCAAGTGTAATAAGGCCGTAGGAAAGCTATGTTCCATGGCCGCCGGGTCTCCTCCTCAGAGCTACGCGAGTCTTCTCGAACGTCAATGAGGTAGTATGATCCGTTGTGCAGATCCTTGCTGACCACAAAGGGCCCTTCCCAAGGTGGGGATAACTTGTGCATATCGGTCTGGTCTTGAATGAGCCGGAGCACCAAATCGCCTTCTTGAAAGGTTCTTGTCTTAACCCGGCGGATGTGATAACGCCGCAGGTCTTGTTGATAAACCGCCGACCGAGCCAAAGCAATGTCCCGTTTCTCATCTAACAGGTCCAGCGCCTCTTGGCGTGCTTGCTCGTTGTCCGCTTCAACATAATTCGCAACCCGGGGCGAATCATGACGAATATCACTTGGGAGGACAGCCTCAGCCCCGTAAACCATGAAAAAAGGTGTATAACCTGTAGATCGGTTTGGGGTGGTATTTATACTCCATAACACAGATGGTAATTCTTCCACCCAACAACCCGGCGTCCGCTTCAAAGGGACCATAAGCCGAGGCTTGATACCCTTCAGGATCTGTTGATTCACCCTCTCAGCTTGACCATTAGACTGGGGGTGAGCCACGGACGCTACATCAAGCCGGATGTGCTCTCATTGGCAAAACTCCTCCATCTCACCTTTAGAAAGGTTCGTACCATTATCTATGATGATGCTGTGTGGAAAGCCAAAACGGAAAATAATCTTTTTGAGAAATTGAACCGCCGTGGCTGCATCACATTTACTGATGGGCTCCACTTCAACCCATTTAGTGAACTTGTCAACCGCCACCAACAGGTGGGTCTTCTTGTCCTTGGAGCGCTTAATGGGTCCAACCATATCAAGCCCCCAAGTAGCAAACGACCAAGTGATGGGAATCATGCGTAACTCTTGAGCCGGAACATGAGCTCGACGTGAAAATTTCTGACAAGCGTCACACCGCTTTACCAGATCCTCCGCATCAGAATGAGCTGTCAACCAATAGAACCCATGTCGGAATGCTTTAGCCACCAAGGATTTTGAACCGGCATGGTGACCGCAATCCCCTTCATGGATTTCACGTAGAATCTCTTGTCCTTCTTCAGGAGAAACACAACGTTGGAATACGCCTGAAACGCTAGAACGGTGTAACTCGCCATTGTGAACAACCATAGACTTGGACCGCCGGATTATCTGTCTGGCGAAAAGCTCGTCATCTGGTAACTCGCCCCGGTTCAGATACGCCAAATATGGAACCGTCCAATCCGGAGTGGCATGTAAAGCGGCTACCAACTGGGCCTCCGGACCAGGAATAGCTAAATCCTCCTCTGTAGGCAACTTTTCAAACTGGTTATGCAAGATATCTAGAAAGGTATTGGGTGGTACCGGTTTACGCTGAGATCCCAGCCGGCTTAGAGCATCTGTTGCTTCATTCTTGCGCCGGTCAATGTGCTCCACCTGATAACCCTTAAAGTGACCTGCTACAATATCCACCTCGCGCCTATAAGCCGCCATGAGTGTGTCCTTAGAATCCCAAGTACCAGAAACTTGCTGAGCCACCAGATCGGAATCTCCAAAGCATCGAACCCGGCTTAAGTTCATTTCCTTAGCCACATGGAGGCCGTGGAGTAAGGCATCGTACTCTGCTGCATTGTTAGTACAAGGAAACATTAAGCGGAGAACATAACAAATTTTATCACCTCGAGGGGAAGTAAGGACAACCCCAGCCCCCAAGCCTTCCAACTGCGTGGGTATGTATTATCCGGTTTGTCCTCTGGTGCCTGTAACTCGGTCCAATCATTGATGAAGTCAACAAGCGCCTGAGATTTGATGGCTGTTCGGGCGTATACTTCAACCCATGGGGACCAAGCTCAATTGCCCACTTCGCAACCCGGCCAGTTGCTTCTCTATTCTGGATTATATCGCCCAAAGGAGCAGAACTAACCACTGTGATAGGATGGCCTCGAATGTATTGCTTGAGCTTCCTACTTGCCATAAAAACTCCATACACTAGCTTCTGCCAATGCGGATATCTTTGCTTTGATTCGATCAGTACCTCACTGATATAATAAACTGGTCGTTGAACCGGGTATTCTTTTCCAGCCTCCTTACACTCAACCACAATCGCCACACTGACCGCACGGGCATTGGCAACCACGTACAATAATAGAGGCTCATTATCAACCAGAGCAGCAAGGACGGGCGGTTCAGCCAGCTGCCGCTTCAAATCCTCAAATGCCGCATTGGCGGCGTTACTCCAGACGAATTTATCTGTCTTCTTCAACATCTGATACAGGGGAATCGCCTTCTCTCCCAGACGGCTGATAAACCGGCTGAGGACTGCAATCCGGCCTACCAGACACTGAACATCATTGATACACGCCGGTTTAGCCAAGGATGTGATCGCTTTGATTTTTTCCGGATTGGCCTCAATGCCTCTATTGGACACAAGAAAGCCCAAGAGCTTGCCTGCCGGAACACCAAAAACGCACTTGTCTGGGTTGAGCATCATTTTGTAAACCTGAAGATTGTCAAACGTCTCCTTGAGATCATCTATCAAGGTTTCCTGCTTCCTGGACTTCACCACAATATCATCCACATAGGCATGAACATTACGCCTGATCTGCTTGTGAAGACAATCTTGCACACAACGTTGGTAGGTTGCTTGGGCACTGTTGAGCCCAAAGGGCATAGAAACATAACAGAAGGCTCCAAAGGGAGTGATGAAGGTTGTCTTCTCCTGGTCCTTAACTGCCATTTTAATCTGATGATAACCTGAATAAGCATCCAGGAAACTCAGGCGCTCACAACCCGTCGTCGCATCAATGATTTGATCAATACGTGGGAGAGCAAAAGGATCTGCCGGGCAAGCCTTGTTCAAATCAGTGTAGTCCACACACATACGCCAAGTGCCGTTTTTCTTAAGAACGAGCACCGGATTAGCCAACCACTCGGGATGAAACACTTCGATGATAAACCCAGCCGCTAGTAGCCGGGCTACCTCTTCACCAATGGCCTTGCGTCTTTCTTCGTTAAAACGGTGAAGGAACTGCTTGACCAGTTTAAACTTGGGATCAATATTGAGAGTGTGCTCAGCGAGTTCCCTCGGTACACCTGGCATGTCAGAAGGCTTCCATGCAAAGATGTCCCGGTTCTCACGGATGAACTCGATGAGCGTGCTTTCCTATTTCAGATCCAGATTGGCACTGATACTAAACTGTTTGGATGAATCACTAGGGACAAAGTCAACGAGTTTAGTCTCATTAGCCGGTTTGAACGCCAGGGCCGGGTCATGCTCAGTTGTGGGCTTCTTTAGAGGGGTCATGTCTGCCGGATCAACATTGTCCTTATAAAACTTCAGCTCCTCTGTAGCACAAACCGATTCAGCATAGGCCGCTTCACGTTCCTAGCGATCCAAAGCAATCTTTCGACTTCCATGTACTGTGATCGTACCCTTATAACCCGGCATTTTGAGTTGTAAATAGACATAACAGGGTCTCGCCATGAATTTTGCGTAAGCCGGCCGTCCAAATAGCGCGTGATATGGACTCTGGATTTTCACCACCTCAAAGGTCAATGTTTCAGACCTGGAATCATGCTCATCTCCAAACACAACTTCCAAAGCAATCTTTCCAACAGGGTATGCCGATTTACCTGGTACTTGTAAAACATAGAGTTTGGGAAACTGCTCGACACCCTAAATGGGGTGTGGCTATCTCATTATATAGAGTACCAAAGGGTACAATACAATTACAGATGTGTACAAGGGGTCCACATATAGATATACAGTCTAACACCCTCCCTCAATCTTAAATATGGCCTGAAGTACAAAGTAAGTTAAGATTGCGCCTACAGCCTACAAACTGTGGTTGTGGAAGAGGCTTCGTGAAGATGTCAGCAAGTTGATCTTTTGATGAGATGAACTTGATACTGAGGAGCTTCTGTGCAACACGTTCTCGAACAAAGTGATAGTCTACCTCAATGTGTTTTGTCCGAGCATGAAACACCGGATTAGATGAGAGATAGGTAGCACCAATGCTGTCACACCAAAGCATTGGAGAACGAGTAGGAGGGACTCTTAATTCTCTCAACAAAGACTGAACCCATATGATCTCAGCAGCCGCATCAGCAACTGCTTTGTACTCAGCTTCAGTACTGCTGCGAGAAACCGTAGCCTGCTTACGAGCATTCCAGGTGATCAAGTTAGAACCAAGAAACACTGCCTATCCCCCCGTGGATCGCCTGTCATCAGGACACTCGGCCCAATCTGCATACGAAAAGGCTGAGATCTCATAAGATGGTGCATGCTGGAGAAGTAAACCATAAGAGGCAGTGGAACATATATAACGCAGAATGCGTTTCATAGCTGACCAATGAGACGTCCTGGGCGCATGAAGATACTGACAGACACGGTTGACTGCATAAGATACATCTGGTCTGGTGATAGTTAGATACTGCAGACCACCAACAAGACTACGATACTCAGGAGCATCATCAGATGAAAGAAGATCTCCATCCAGGGCAGACAACCGATCAGTAGCAGACATCGGAGTGATCGCATGTTTACACTTCAGCATGCCAGCATGATGCAATAGATCCAGAGAATACTTCTTCTGAGTAAGAGTCAACCCAGCAGAAGATCGCGAGACCTCCAGACCAAGGAAAAAATGCAGAGCACCTAAGTCCTTGACAGCAAAATCCCCACTCAAAGCAGCCACAAGACGATCCGCAGCAGCAGCAGAGGAACTGATGAGGATGATATCATCAACATAGACCAGGAGATACATCGTAACCTTAGGACACTAAAGAAGGAACAAGGACGTGTCAGCAGTGGAGGGAAGAAAACCAAGAGCCCGAAGAACAGAGCCGAGGCGTGCATGCCACGCATGGGGAGCCTGTTTAAGTCCATATAGCGCCTTAACAAGACGACAAAGATGATGAGGACGTGCAGGATCCACAAACCCCGGTGGCTGAAGCATATAAACTTCTTCCTCTAGAACGTCGTGTAGAAAAGCATTCTGCACATCAAGCTGACGAAGAAACCATCCTCGGGTAACAACCAGAGACAGCAGCAAACGAATGGTAGTAGGCTTGAAAACTGGACTGAATGTGTCTTCATAGTCAAGCCCATACCTCTGTTTGAAACCCTTAGCAACAAGCCGTGCTTTGTAGCGCTCAGTAGAACCATCAGCATGTCTCTTGACTTTAAAAACCCACTTGGAATCAATGATATTACCACCAGACGCCGGGGGAACAAGATGCCAAGTGTCATTCTGAAGCAAAGCCTGAAACTCCTGTTCCATCGCAGCATGCCAATGAGGTATGCCCAGTGCAGCTTGAAAATGGCGAGGCTCAGCAGTGGGATCTGCAGCATTATGAGCCATGCAAGCGGCAAGCCACGCGACATTCCCGTCAGTCCGTTTCTTAGGCTGAAAAACTCATGTCTGACTGCGCGTGCAAGGACGAAGAGCAGCGGCAGCCGGCTGTGGCAACGTGGCCGGACTCGGCACAGGCGACTGCAGAGGCGAGGCCTCAGCCGACGAGCCAGCGCCCGAGCCAGCATCAGGGTCGCCTGGCTCCAGAGAGAGCAGCGGCGTCGGGCCAGGCATGGTCGGCTGAGCCAGATCCGGCATTGGGTCAGGTGAGGCCAGCCCAGCCGGCGCAGTAGGCCCAGTAGCTGGGCCAGGTGTCGCAGCAGATGGCCCAACCAGGCCAGGCGCAAGCAACGCCCGTGAGGCGGGCGAGGGCGGCACCCGCGAGGCGGGTGAGGGCGACGGCCGCGGTTCGGGTGAGGGCGAGGGCGGCACCCGCGGGGCGGCTGCACCCGACATGCATGTCCCATGCAGATCCACGTCCCGCTCCTTTTCATCAAGTGGCTCAAGACGAGCACCACGTCCAATACCTGCAGCATGATTAGGAAGCAACACAGGAGCATTTGCAACATCCACAAATTGATCAGGCACAGGTACAGAAGAGTCGACAGGTGGCATAGGAGTTTCAGAGTTATTCGAAAGTGCATGAAAAGGGAAAACATTCTCATCAAAGACGACATCACGAGAAATGTAGACGCGATTGGTGGGAACGTGTAGGCATTTGTACCCTTTGTGAAGGGAACTATACCCAAGAAAAACACACTTTTTAGACCGAAACTCTAACTTACATTTGTTGTAGGGACGCAAATGGGGCCAACATGCACACCCAAACACTTTGAGGAAAGTGTAATTGGGGATTTCATTGAGGAAGAGTTCAAGAGGAGTTTTCATATTCAGAAGTCGTGAGGGTAGCCTGTTTATCAAGAAACAAGCTGTGGAGAAGGCATCACTCCAAAACCGAAATGGAACGGAGGCATGAGCTAGCAAAGTAAGACCAGTTTCTACAAGATGACGATGCTTACGTTCGACGGTGCCGTTCTGCTGATGTGTATGAGGACAAGACACACGGTGCGAGATCCCAAGATTGTTGAAAAAAGTGTTGAGGCTGTGATATTCACCCCCCCCCCCAGTCAGATTGGACATGAATAATTTTCTGCTTAAGGAGACGCTCAACAAATCAGATTTTCTCTTAATAAGATAAAGCCAAGTAAACCGGCTATAAGCATCAATGAAGCTGACATAATAATTATGGCCACTAACGGATGTTTGGGCATGAACCCATACATCAGAAAACACAAGCTCAAGAGGATGGTTCACAACACGACTAGACTCTGAAAACGGAAGTTGGTGACTCTTGCCCTGCTGACAGGCATCACAAATTGTTTCAGCAGTTTTATTGCACACAACTGGTAGTTCATGACGATGTAGCACATGATGAACTATATGAGTAGCAGGGTGACCCAGGCGTGCATGCCAATGTGTAGACGACACACGAACACCGCTGAACGCCTGAGGAGAAGACTGCATGGGAGATGTGGGCGGCGCGTCAAGTGCATATAATCCATGGCAAAGACGACCACTAAGCAGAACGACCCTCGTGTCCCGATCCTTGATAAAGAAACAAAATGGGTGAAACTCAGCAAGGACATTATTATCACGAGTAAGTTGAGGAATAGACAACAAACTACGTGTAGAAGTGGGAACACGAAGAACATTAGAGAGATGCACTTTGCGAAAGTTATGTGTGAGGAGTGAGGCCTGACCAACATGGGAGATGTGCATACCTGCTCCATTGGCTGTGTGCACCTGATCATGACCGTGATATGGTTCCTTGGTGGAAAGCTTGGCCATCTCGTTGGTGAGGTGGTTCATGGCTCCCGTGTCCATATACCACGTAGGATCGATGGAGTAGGACGGGGTGCGCCCATGATCATGACTCGTCACCGCAGCAGCTTGTTTTTCATTCCCCTTGCCATTATTACCCAGGCTGAGGAAATCTTGCTTGTAGCATCGATGGCACCTAGAGGCGATGTGACGCTCAAGGCCACACAGCTGGCAGGCCTGCTGAGCACCGCAGCAAGGGCAGCAAGCCACCGGACGGGTGCTGCCAGTGATGGAGGGCCGGGCAGCACGGGCCTGCAAGGATGAGCCCGCCGGTTTCCCGCCAGGCGATGGTAACGGCTTCTGCGGCTTACCGTGGGTCGCGGCGTTGGCAGAGATGAAGCTCGGGAGGCACGACGTGCTTTGATGCGCTGCTCACGACCAAGAAGACGTGCATATAGCTATCGTGGCGGAAGTGGCGCCTCGCGACCATGAATATTCTCGACGAGATTGCCATAATCATCATCAAGACCATTGAGCATGTGGGTGCTGAATTCCTCATCTCCAAGAGGCTGGCCAATCGAGGCCAATGTATCTGCAAGACCCGACATCTTGTTAAAGTACTCGGTGATAGAGAGACCATCAAGTTTAGTCTCCCCCAACTCGGTGCGTATGGCATGAGCACGCGCCGTGGACTGCGAGGCGAAACTGCTGTGAAGTGCCGACCAAGCATCTCAGGACGTCGCGGCGAAGATGACCAGCGATGACATGCTCGGAGTGAGCGATGACTGGATAGCGGAGAGAATCGTCTGATCCCGAGCCACCCACACATGGTACGCCGGATGATACGGCGGCGGGCACGGGATGGAGCCATCGACGTACCCCTCCAGGTAGCGGCTTCGAAGAAGAGGTAGCACCTGAGCCCGCCAAGACAAATAATTATCCGGCATAAGCTTCACCGGAAGGAGGTGTGAGAAGTAAAACGGCGACGGTGCGGTCATGTGATCCGCATGAGCTTGTGCCGGTGATCAGGTGCACACCGCCAATGGAGCAGGTATGCACATCTTCCATGTTGGTCAGGCATCCCTTCTTGCACACAATTCGCGAAAACTGCATCTTTCTAATATTCTTCGTATTCCCACCGCTTCGCGTAGTTTGTTGTCTGTTCCACAACTTACTCATGATAATAATGTCCTTGCTGAGTTTCACCCTTTTGATTTCTTTATCAAGGACCGGGACACGAGGGCCGTTCTGCTTAGCGGTCGTCTTCGCCGTGGCTTGTATGCACTTGACGCGCCAACCGCACCTCCTATGCAGTTTTCTCCTCAAGCGTTCAGTGGCGTTCGTGTCTCACCTACACATTGGCACGCGCGACTTGGTCATCCTGCTGCTCCCATAGTCCGTCATGTGTTGCATCGTCATGAACTACCAGTTGCGTCAAATAAAACTGCTGAAACTATTTGTGATGCCTGTTAGCAGGGCAGGAGTCATCAACTCCCGTTTTCAGAGTCTAGTCGTGTTGTGAAACATCCTCTTGAACTTGTGTTTTCCGATGTATGGGGTCATGCCCAAACGTCTGTCAGTGGCCACAATTATTATGTCAGTTTCATTGATGCTTATAGTTGGTTTACTTGGCTTTATCATATTAAGAAAAAATCTGATGTGTTTGATGTATTTATACAGTTTCAAGCACATGTTGAGCATCTCCTTAGCTAGAAAATTATTCATGTTCAAACCGACTGGGGGGTGAATATCACAACCTCAACTCGTTCTTTAACAAGCTTGGGATTGCACATCGTGTGTCTTGTCCTCATACACATCAGCAGAATGGGACTCCTGAACGTAAGCATCGTCATCTTGTAGAAACTGGCATTACTTTATAGGCTCATGCCTCCGTACCTTTTGGGTTCTGGAGTGATGCTTTCTCCACTGCCTGTTTTTTGATCAATAGGCTGCCCTCATGACTACTGAATATGAAAACTCCGCTTGAACTCTTGCTCAATGAAATCCCAGACTACACTTTTCTCAAAGTCTTCGGGTGTGCATGTTGGCCTCACTTGCGTCCATATAACAAACATAAGCTAGAGTTTCGGTCGAAAAAGTGCGTTTTTCTTGGTTATAGTTCCCTTCACAAAGGGTACAAATGCCTCCATGTTCCCACCAATCGCGTCTACATTTCTCGTGACGTTGTATTTGATGAGAATGTGTTTCCCTTTCATGCAGTTCTGAACACCTCTATCACTTCCATGCCAGACGTTTCTTCTACCACACCTACGCCTGATCAATTTGTGGATGTTGCAAATGCTCCTGTGTTGCTTCCTAACCATGCTGCAGGTGTTGGATGTGGTGCTCGTCTTGAGCTCCTTGAGGAACAGGCACCGATGCATGCTCCACACCCGGAGGATGATCGCGTGCATGGGGCATGCATATCGGGCAGGACCCAGCAACCCGCGGAAGCTGCACGCGCGGCCGCCTCGCGGGCCTGCTTCGCGGGTGACCTCTCCTGAGCCGGCCGGTTCCTCCCCTGGCCCAGGGGCTGTCTCACGCGCGCCGGCTTCAGATCCTGATGGGCCGGCCTCGCCGGGCCCAACACCGCCCGCCTTTCCAGCGCCAGACGGCTCTAGCGTGAGCCCAACACCGCCCGCCTCTCCAGCGCAAGACGGCTCTGGCGTGAGCCTGGGAGGCTCGGCCTCACCTCTGTCGTCGCATGCATCAAGCCCGACGCTGCAACCGCAGCCTGCTGCTCTTCGACCTCGCACACGCAACCAGGCAGGTGTCTTTCAGCCAAAAATCCGAACCGATGGGACTGTAGCGTGGCTCGCCGCGTGCATGGCTCATGCTGCTCAGGATCCTACTGTTGAGCCTCGCCATTTTCAGGCTGCACTAGGCATTCCTCACTGGCGTGCCGCAATGGAACAGGAGTTTCAGGCGTTGCTGAAGAACGACACCTGGCAGCTTGTCCCCCCAGTATCTGGGGTCAATGTCATTGATTCTAAATGGGTGTTTAAAGTTAAGAGACATGCTGATGGCTCCATCGAGCGTTACAAAGCCAGGCTAGTGGCTAAGGGCTTCAAACAGAGGTATGGTCTTGATTATGAAGACACATTCAGTCCAGTTATCAAGCCCACTACCATTCGCTTGCTGCTGTCACTTGCTGTTACTCGAGGATGGTTTCTCCGTCAACTTGATGTGCAGAATGCTTTCTTGCATGGAGTTCTGGAGGAGGAGGAGGTTTATATGCGTCAGCCGCTAGGGTTTGTGGACCCTGCACATCCTCATCATCTTTGTCGCCTTTTTAAGGCACTCTATGGGCTTAAGCAGGCTCCCCGTGCCTGGCACGCATGTCTTGGCTCTGTCCTGAGGGCGCTTGGGTTTATTCCCTCCACAGCTGACACATCGTTGTTTCTTCTTCAGCGTCCTGAGGTTACGATGTATCTACTGGTCTATGTTGATGATATCATCCTCATCAGTTCCTCAGATGTTGCGGCAGATCGTCTTGTGGCTGCGTTGAGTGGTGATTTTGCTATCAAGGATCTAGGTGCTCTGCACTTCTTCCTTGGTCTGGAGGTTTCACGGTCTTCTACTGGAGTAACTCTTACTCAGAAGAAGTATTCTCTGGATTTGTTGCGTCGTGCTGGTATGCTGAAGTGTAAAACTGCCAGTACTCCGATGTCTGCCACTGATCGGTTGTCTGCTTTTGATGGAGACCCTCTCTCCCCTGATGATGCCACTGAGTACCGCAGTCTTGTTGGAGGCCTGCAGTATCTTACTATCACCAGACCAGATGTCTCTTATGCAGTCAATCGTGTCTGTCAGTTTCTCCATGCACCCAGGACATCTCATTGGTCAGCTGTGAAGCATATCCTGCGTTATATCTGTCTCACTGCGTCTTATGGTTTGCTCCTCCAACCTGCGCCGTCTTATGAGATCTCAGCCTTTTCATATGCAGACTGGGCTGGTAGTCCTGATGACCGGCGATCCACGGGGGGGTATGCAGTGTTTCTTGGTTCTAACTTGATTGCTTGGAATGCTCGCAAGCAGGCTACAGTGTCTCGCAGCAGTACGAAAGCCGAGTACAAAGCAGTTGCTGGTGCGACGACTGAGATCATTTGGGTTCAGTTTTTATTGAGAGAGTTGAGAGTCCCTTCGACTCATTCTCCAGTACTTTGGTGTGATAACATTAGTGCTACATACTTGTCATCTAATCCAGTGTTTCATGCTTGGACGAAACACATCGAGGTTGATTATCACTTCGTTCGAGAGCGTGTTGCACAGAAGCTACTTAGCATCAAGTTCATCTCATCAAAGGATCAACTTGCTGACATCTTCACGAAGCCTCTTCCACAACCACAGTTTGTAGGCTGCAGGCGCAATCTTAACTTAGTTTGTACTTCAGGCCACAGTTAAGATTGAGGGAGTGTGTTAGACTGTATATGTATACGTAGGCTTGTTCATATGTAGACTTGTGTATACACCTTGTACTTGTACCCTTTGGTACTTATATATAATGAGATAACCGCCCCCCTTGGGGTGTCGAGCAGTTGCCCAATATCTTTGTTTAACACAGCGCCGAGGGTTGAGGCAGGGGCACCGAACCAAGGGGCTCCATAGTGCGACGACAGAGGCGCGACGCCGAGGGGTGAGGCAGGGGCGCCATACGCGGGGGCAGGGCCGCGGAACCCCAGCGGCCCAGCGGCAACGGCCGAGGAGGACCCGCCAGATGGGATCGGCGGGGGCAGGTCGCCCGTCCCGCACGACCCGATCGGGAAGGCAGCGGGCGGCTGCCGCCAGGCCGTAGCCAGCGGGCGAGAGGCCATGAAGGGTGACGAGGGAGCGAGCGCGTGGGCCGACGCGGCGTCAGCGATGGCAGCGGCCGAGGAGTCGGCGATGGCAGGGGCCGAGGCGGCGGCGGCATGAGGGGCAGTGGAAGACATCGAAACCCTAATCTGATACATGTAAAACATAGAGTTTGGGAAACTGCTCGACACCCTAAACGGGGTGTGGCTATCTCATTATATAGAGTACCAAAAGGTACAATACAATTACAGATGTGTACAAGGGGTCCACATATAGATATACAGTCTAACAGTACTACACCATGAAAAACAGTGTTTGACGGTTTAAGATTCTTATCTGTCAACCCCATGCGACAGAAAGTCTCATAGTACAGGATGTTGATACTGCTCCCTCCATCCATCAGAACTTTGGTAAACTTATAACCCCCCACGGTTTAAGATTCTTATCTGTCAACCCCATGCGACGGAAAGTCTCATAGTACAGGATGTTGATACTGCTCCCTCCATCCATCAGAACTTTGGTAAACTTATAACCCCCCACCTGAGGTGCCACCACCAAGGCTAGCTGACCCGGATTGTCAACCCAGGGCGGGTGATCCTCTCTGCTCCACACAATGGGTTGCTCCGACCATCGTAGATAACGTGGCACGGCCGGTTCAACAGTATTAAATGCCCTCTTGTGAAGCTTCTGATCCCGCTTGCACATGCTAGTAGTGAACACATGATATTGTCCGTTGTTCAACCGCTTGGGGTGACTTTGGTAACCTGAATGTTGCTGATTCCCTTGGTTATTCTGTTGGCTATTACCATGGTTGTGGCAGGGCTGGTTTAACAAACGCTCCAGATTCATCCCTCCACCGCACTGGGGTAGTTTACCTTTACGACGCTGCATATTTGTGTTAGCCACAAAGTCTGAACTATCCGCTTTACGCTTACCATTATTCCCACGGCCTCCTTGGTTGTGGTGCTGTCCTTTTGCACCGTCGTTATTCTTTCCCTTCTCCGGTTTCTCCCCATCAGACTCGGGATCCTTGGTATTATCTGAATCGGCATATTTTACCAAGGCTGTCATAAGTGTTCCTATGTCATTGCAATGGCGCTTGAGCCGTCCCAACTTCATCTTGAGTGACTTAAACCAGCAATTACGCTCCAACGTTAAGACCGCTTGGCCAGCATTAATCCGGTCTGACGAATGCAAAATCTCTGAAACCTGGCGCACCCAATGAGTTGTTGACTCATTCTCCCCTTGAACACAGGCAACCAGATCCACAATGGACAGAGGATGTTTGCAGGTGTCTTTGAAATTGGCTATAAATTGGGCCTTCAACTGACCCCATGACTCGATGGAGTTGGCTGGTAGGTTTTTCAACCAAGTACGGGCTGTCCCCTCCAACATCATTGTGAAATATTTTGCACAGGCCGCTTCATCCACCTCCAGCATCTCCATCGCCATCTCATAACTCTCGACCCACGCCTCAGGTGGCTGATCAGCAGTGTAATTTGGTACCTTCCGCGGACCTTTGAAATCCTTAGGCAGTCGTACGTTACGGAGAGCCGAAATAAGACACGGCATCCCCCAGGAACTGAAAGCAACCCCAGTGCCCCGGTCTACCGATGCCGTTGGCTGGATTGGGGCGGTTTGATAGCGACCCGCATGCGGTGCTGCCCAAGCGGCCTCCCTACACGCTCTGCCATTATCTACCACATCCTGAGCATTTATCTCACTGTGTGCCGCATTATGGCGTCGGGCGCTGCTAGACACTTCCGGTTCATCCATGTGCCAGCTGTAGCTTTTGCTTGGACGGGGGTCGAATGAATTCTATCCCGGCTATAGGAATAAGCCTGCTGCTGCACCATGGCGGTTTGAAGAAGATCCCTGGCCTGTCGCGTCTCAATCGCCGCCAGTGAATCGCCCTCCATCGAATAGCTGCCAGGCGAGACGCTGCAGCAATCATATTATCCAAAGGGCTCGAAAAGTGACCTGGCGGTGTTGTCACATATGGCGGCGGGTTGTCCGTCCGTCGAGGTGGTTCCGTCATGCGTGGCTGATCCGGCGCCGCTCTAGGTGCATCGATCCGGTTTACTGCTGCCGGATTACTTGTCCCAGCCCCTGGCATATTAAAGAGGTTCAAACCTTCAAAGACCGGTGGCATACGCGATAGGTATTTCCGCCGCATTACCTCATTTGATGCATTCTGATCCAACACGAGCAGGTAATTTTGTGCATGTATCAGCTGTGACTGGGCATCCAAAGCGGCCTGTTCTTCAGCCATCCTAGCATCCTCAGCTGCCAGGTCCTCCTTAGCTTGTGTTATCTGGTCTTTCAGCTTCGCAACGTCCGCATTATGCTGGTCCTGCGTCTCTGGGGTAACTACCGCGGTTAATTAGGTCGCCCAGGCATCCAGTAGATCAGAGAGAACTTGAGCCTCCCGACGCACCGGGCCTCCTGCCGCAGACGCTTTCGAAGACTGCAAAGTGGGCTGTGTTCCGGCCATGTAAACGGCAACCCGACTTGGCGGTTCAAGGAGATCCGGAATGTTGTTGCCGTCGGAATATCCTTTGAAACCATCGTCATGAATTTGGTATAGGGACTCGGTTTCACCGGTGGATGATTCACTGTCGGAGTAAACAGCAGTCTCGCCTTCAGACACTGATTCAGATCCGGTCCCATGGATACATCCTACGAACGCCCGCTTCATGACAGGCTTAACCCGGGAAGGGCTCGCGCGCTGAGCTGTTTCGACGAGGTCGGCGCAGATGTCCAGCTCAGAGCCCGGTTCCCCGATTTTGCCGATGAAGACATGGATTCCTCCAAAGGGGACCCGGTATCCGTACTCAATTGAGCCTGTCTCGGGGCCCCATCCTTCGTCGTCGATGTAGAGCTTGCTGCGACGACTCTTGGTCATCCGGCCAACCGCGTACCCTTTGAGTCCTTCAAAGCTGCCCTTCAGGAACTCAAAACCATCGTGCGATAGCCCCACGATGGGCGCCAACTGTCGTGGAATTAACACGTCAGATGTCCTCTTGAAAGGACTTAGTCGTGCAGCCATCACTACGGGTTAGCTTGAAGGGGTTAAATCGGACAAGGGGCACGGGAGTTTATACTAGTTCGGCCCCTTCGATGAAGGTAAAAGCATACGTCTAGTTGTGATGGGATTGATTGGGTTTCGATGACCAGGGAGCGAATACGCTTTGCCTGAATCTCGAGTTGTTGTGTCTCTGCCCTGAACCGCCGCCGGGTCACCCCTTTATATACTCAGGAGGACCCCGGCCGGTCTACAGAGTCCCGAGGCTGGCTCATACAAGTGTCCGCCTCGGTCTCCTCTTTCCTATCTTATAATGCAAGTTTATACAATCATGGCAGATTACTATCATGGGCCCTAAATCGCATGCGGGCTCTGGGCCTCTAAGCCTCATCCGTAAAGCGCCATCTTCTGGGTATTCTTGGGCTTCAGTATAGGTAAAGGTGAACCGGCCCCTCCTGGGCGGTTTACCCTTAGTGGTTATATCCTCAACACCCGGGGTTTTCGATAACCCCCCGGCACTCCGATAAATATCCGGTGACCCCCAGAACTCATCCGGTGTCCGAATATAGTCGTCCAATATATCAATATTTATGTCTCGACCATTTCGAGACTCCTCGTCATATCCGTGATCACATCCAAGACTCCGAACTATCTTCAGTACATCAAAACATATAAACTCATAATACCGATCGTCACCGGACGTTAAGCGTGCGGACCCTACGGGTTCGCGAACTATGTAGACATGACCGAGATATGTCTCCGGTCAATAACCAATAGCGGAATCTAGATGCTCATATTGGCTCCTACATATTCTACGAAGATCTTTATCGGTCAAACCACATAACAACATACGTTGTTCCCTTTGTCATCGGTATGTTACTTGCCCGAGATTCGATCGTCAGTATCTCAATACCTAGTTCAATCTCGTTACTGGCAAGTCTCTTTACTCGTTCCGTAATGCATCATCCCGCTACTAACTCATTAATCACATTGCTTGCAAGGCTTAGAATGATGTGCATTGCCGAGAGGGCCTAGAGATACCTCTCCGACAATCGGAGTGACAAATCCTAATCTCGATCTATGCCAACTCAACAAGTACCATCAGGGACACCTATAGAGCACCTTTATAATCACCCAGTTACGTTGTGACGTTTGGTTGCACACAAAGTGTTCCTCCGGTATTCGTGAGTTGCATAATCTCATAGTCATAGGAATATGTATAAGTCATGAAGAAAGCAATAGTGATAACCCACAAGTATAGGGGATTAATTGTAGCCTCTTTGGATAAGTAAGAGTGTCAAACCCAACGAGGAGCTAAAGGTAGAACAAATATTCCCTCAAGTTGTATCGACCACCGATACAACTCTACGCACGCTTAACGTTCGCTTTACCTAGAACAAGTATGAAACTAGAAGTACTTTGTAGGTGTTATTGGATAAGTTTGCAAGATAATAAAAAGAGCGTAAACAAAAACTAGGGGCTGTTTAGATAAAGAAATAACTAAGTTAGTTTTAGTAGAGAGCTTTTTGTCACGAGAAAGTTATTTGTCCCTAGGCAATCGATAACTAGACCGGTAATCATTATTGCAATTTCATATGAGGGAGAGGCATAAGCTAACATACTTTCTCTTCTTGGATCATATGCACTTATGATTGGAACTCTAGCAAGCATCCGCAACTACTAAAGGTCATTAAGGTAAAACCCAACCATAGCACTAAAGCATCAAGTCCTGTTTATTCCCATACACCATGACCCACTTATCCATGTTTGTGTTCCAGTCACTCGCGCAACGCAGACAATAAGCAAGCCATGAACATATTGCGAACCCTCCATCGGGGATTGCTACCTCTTGAGCACTGCGTTGGATTTCCCCGAAGAGGAAAGGATGATGTAGCGAAGTAGCGTAAGTATTTCCCTCAGTTTTTGAGAACCAAGCTATCAATCCAGTAGGAGGCTACGCGCGGGTCCCTCGTACCTGCACAAAGCAAATAACTCCTCGCAACCAATGCAATAAGGGGTTGTCAATCCCTTCACGGTCACTTACGAGAGTGAGATCTGATAGAGATGATAGATAATATTTTTGGTATTTTTGTGATAAAGATGCAAAGTAAAAATAAAAGCAAAGTAAAGAGCAAAGGCAATAATAAAGTGATGGAAGATTAATATGGTAAAGATAGACCCGGGGGCCATAGATTTCACTAGTGGCTTCTCTTAAGAGGATAAGTATTTTACGATGGGTGAACGAATTACTGTTGACAGAATTGAGTATAGTTATGAGAATATCTAGGTATGATCATGTATATAGGCATCACGTCCGAGACAAGTAGACCGACTCCTGCCTGCATCTACTAATACTACTCCACTCATCGACCGCTATCCATCATGCATCTAGAGTATTAAGTTAAAAACAAAGTAACGCCTTAAGCAAGATGGCATGATGTAGAGGGATAAATTCATGCAATATGATAAAAACCCCATCTTGGTATCCTCGATGGCAACAATACAATACGTGCCTTGCTGCCCCTACTGTCACTGGGAAAGGACACCGCAAGATTGGACCCAAAGCTAAGCACTTCTCCCATTGCAAGAAAAACCAATCTAGTAGGCCAAACCAAACTGATAATTCGAAGAGACTTGGAAAGATAACCAACCATACATAAAAGAATTCAGAGAAGATTCAAATATTGTTCATAAATAATCTTGATCATAAACCCACAATTCATCGGTCTCAACAAACACACCGCAAAAAGAAGATTACATCGAATAGATCTCCACGAGAGATGGGGAGAACATTGTATTGAGATCCAAAAAGAGAGAAGAAGCCATCTAGCTACTAACTATGGACCCGAAGGTTTGAGGTAAACTACTCACACTTCATCGGAGGGGCTATGATGATGTAGAAGCCCTCCGTGGTGGATGCCCTCTCCGGCGGAGCTCCGGAACAGGCCCCAAGATGGGATAGATCTCGTGGGTACAGAACATTGCGGCAGTGGAATTAGGTTTTTGGCTCTGTATCTGATCGTTTGGGGGTACGTAGGTATATATAGGAGGAAGAAGTTCGTCGATGGAGCTTCATGGGCCCCACGAGGGTGGGGCGCACCTGGGGGGGGGGGGGTAGGGCGCGCGCCCCTACCTCGTGCCCACCTCGGAGCTTCCTTGGCATAGGGTCCAAGTCTCATGGGTCATATTCGGTGAGAAAATCACGTTCCCGAAGGTTCCATTCCATTTGGACTCCGTTTGATATTCCGTTTCTTCGAAACTCTGAAATAAGCAAAAAGAAGCAATTCTGGGCTGGGCCTCCGGTTATAGGTTAGTCCCAAAAATAATATAAAAGTGGAAAATAAAGCCCAATATGGTCCAAAACAGTAGATAATATATGATGGAGCAATCAAAAATTATAGATACGTGGGAGACGCATCAGGCATCCCCAAGCTTAATTCCTGCTCGTCCTCGAGTAGGTAAATGATAAAAAAGAATTTTGATGCGAGTGCTACTTAGCATAATTTCAATGTAATTCTTCTTAATTGTGGTATGAATATTCAGATCCGAAAGATTCAAGGCAAAAGTTTATATTGACATAAAAATAATAATACTTCAAGCATACTAACAAAGCAATCATGTCTTCTCAAAATAACATGTCCAAAGAAAGTTATCCCTACAAAATCATATAGTTTAGTCATGCTCCATTTTCGTCACACAAGAATGCTCTCATCATGCACAACCCCGATGACAAGCCAAGCAATTGTTTCATACTTTAATAATCTCAAACTTATAAACCTTCACGCAATACATGGGCGTGAGCCAAGGATATAGCGCTATGGGTGGAATAGAATATGATGATAGGGGTTATGTGGAGAAGGCAAAAAAGGAGAAGATCTCACATCAACGATGCTAATCAATGGGCTATGGAGATGCCCATCGATTGATTTTAATGCAAGGAGTAGGGATTGCCATGCAACGGATGCACTAGAGCTATAAATGTATGAAAGCTCAACAAAAGAAACTAAGTGGGTGTGCATCCAACTTGCTTGCTCACAAAGACCTAGGGAACTTGAGGAGGCCCATTGTTGGAATATACAAGCCAAGTTCTATAATGAAAGATTCCCACTAGTATATGAAAGTGACAAAAGAGATTCTCTATCATGATGATTATGGTGCTACTTTGAAGCACAAGTGTGGCAAAGGATAGTAGCATTGTCCCTTCTCTATTTTTCTATCATTTTTTGGGCCTTCTCTTTTTTTATGGCCTTTCTCTCTTTTTTTTATATATTCCTCACTTGGGACAATGCTCTAGAAAATGATGATCATCACACTTCTATTTATTTACAACTCAATGATTACAACTCGATACTAGAACAAAGTATGACTCTATATGAATGCAACCGGCGGTGTACCGGGATATGCAGTGAATCAAGAGTGACATGTATGCAAGAATTATGAATGGTGGCTTTGCCACAAATACTATGTCAACTACATGATCATGCTAAGCAATATGACAATGATGAATGTGCCATGTGAACGGTATGGTGGAAAGTTGCATGGCAATATATCTCGGAATGACTATGGAAATGCCATAATAGGTAGGTATGGTGGCTGTTTTGAGGAATATATAAGGAGGTTTATGTGTGAAAGAGCGTATCATATCACGGGGTTTGGATGCACCGGTGAAGTTTGCACCAACTCTCAATGTGAGAAAGGGCAATGCACGGTACCGAAGAGGCTAGCAATGATGGAAGGGTGAGAGTGCATATAATCCATGGACTCAACATTAGTCATAAAGAACTCATATACTTTTTGCAAAAATCTACAAGCCATCAAAAACCAAAGCACTACGCGCATGCTCCTAGGGGGATAGATTGGTAGGAAAAGACCATCGCTCGTCCCCGACCGCCACTCATAAGGAGGACAATCAAAGAACACCTCATGTTTCAAATTTGTCACATAACGTTTACCATACGTGCATGTTACGGGACTTGCAAACTTCAACACAAGCATTTCTCAAATTCACAACTACTAAACTAGCACGACTTTGATATTATCACCTCCATATCTCAAAACAATTATCAAGTATCAAACTTTTAGTATTCAATGCACTCAAATGAAAGTTTTACAAATCTTGAATACCAAGCATATTAAGATTTTAAGAAAAAATACCATGCTACTTAAGACTCTCAAAATAATCTAAGTGAAGCATGAGATATCAATAGTTTCTATAAAACAAATCCACCACCGTGCTCTAAAATATATAAGTGAAGTACTAGAGCAAAACTATATAGCTCAAAAGATATAAGTGAAGAACATAGAGTATTCTATCAAATTCCAAATCATGTATGGCTCTCTCAAAAGGTGTGTATAGCAAGGATGATCGTGGTAAACTAACTAACAAAGACTCAAATCATACAAGACGCTCCAAGCAAAACACATATCATGTGGTGAATAAAAATATAGCTCCAAGTAAAGTTACCGATGGAAGTAGACGAAAGAGGGGATGCCTTCCGGGGCATCCCCAAGCTTTGACTTTTTGGTGTCCTTAGATTATCTTGGGGGTGCCATGGGCATACCCAAGATTAGGCTCTTGCCACTCCTTCCATAATCCATCAAAAGATTTCACCCAAAACTTGAAAACTTCACAACACAAAACTCAACAGAAATCTCGTGAGCTCCGTTAGCGAAAGAAAACAAAAGACCACTTCAAGTAATGTAATGAACTCATTCTTTATTTATATTGGTGTTAAACCTACTGTATTACAACTTATCTATGGTTTATAAACTATTTACTAGCCATAGATTCATCAAAATAAGCAAACAACACACGAAAAACAGAATCTGTCAAAAACAGAACAGTCTGTAGTAATCTGTAACTAACGCAAACTTCTAGAACTCCAAAAAATATACCAAAATAGTAAGACCTATAAAATTTGTTTATTGATCAGCATAAATTGGAATCAGTATTTTATCACGTTCTGGTGATTTTTAACAATTCTTTTCGTGAACAGAAAGATTCTGGAAATTACAGCAAGATTAAATAACTATCATCCAAGAAGATCCTATAGGTCTAACTTGGCACAAACACTAATTAAAACATAAAAACACATCTAACCAGAGGGTAGATCAAATATTTATTCCTAAACATAAGAAAAAAGCAAAAAAACTAAAAATAAAATTGGGTTGCCTCCCAACAAGCGCTATCGTTTAACGCGCCTAGCTAGGCATAAAAGCAATTATAGATCTAGGTATTGCCATCTTTGGTAGGCAATCCATAAGTGGCTCTCATGATAGATTCATATGGTAATTTTATTTTCTTCCTAGGGAAGTGTTACATGCCTTTCTTTAATGAAAATTGGAATCTAATGTTCCCTTCCTTCATATCAATAATTGCACCAACCGTTCTAAGGAAAGGTCTACCAAGAATAATAGGGCATGAAGGATTGCAATCTATATCAAGCACGAGAAAATCTACGGGCACATATTCCTATTTGCAACAATAATAACATCATTAATTCTTCCCATAGGTTTCTTAATAGTGGAGTCCGCAAGGTGCAAATTTAGAGAGCAATCATCGAAATCACGGAAATCTAGCAAATCGCACAAAGTTTTGGGAATAGTGGAAACACTAGCACCCAAATCACACAAAGCATAAAACTCATGATCTTTAATTTTAATTTTAATAGTAGGTTCCCACTCATCATAAATTTTTCTAGGGATAGAAACTTTCAACTCAAGTTTTTCTTCAAAAGATTGCATCAAAGCATCAACGACATGTTCGGTAAAGGCTTTATTTTGACTATAAGCATGAGGAGAATTTAGCACGGATTGAAAAAAGGAAATACAATCAATTAAAGAGCAAATTTCATAATTAAATTCGTTGAAATCCAATATAGTGGGTTTAGCAACTTCTAGGGTTTTCCCACTTTTATCACTTTTAGCATCAAAATCTAAAAACTCCGGATTTTTGGAACGCCTTCTAGGTAAGGGTGGATCATAATCAATCCCATCATTATCAAGATTCATATTGCAAAACAAAGATTTAATATGGGACGCATAAATAACTTTTAGATCTTCATCTTTATTTTCATAGAGATTGAAAGAACACACTTTAATAAAGGTATCTTTCGTAGCACGCATCCTAGCGGTTCTTTCCTTGCACTCATCAATGGGAATTCTCATGGCTTTGAGAGACTCATTGATATCATGCTTAGGAGGAATAGATCTAAGATTTAAAGAATCAAAATCAAGAGAAATTCTATCAATGTTCCTAGCCAAATCATCAACTTTAAGCAATTTCTCTTCAAGCAAAGCATTAAAATTCTTTTGCGAATTCATAAACTATTTAACACTAGTCTCAAATTAAGAAGGTATATTATTAGAATTTCCATAAGAGTTGTTGTAGGAATTTCCATAATTATTAGAAGGATTACTAGGATAAGGCCTAGGATTAAAGTTCCCTCTATACGCGTTGTTACCAAAATTATTCCTACGAAAAAAATTCACATCCATAGATTCATTACTATTCTCAATCAAAGTAGACAAAGGCATATCATTAGGATCAGAAGAAACACTCTTAGTAGCAAATAATTTTATAAGTTCATCCATCTTTCCACTCAAAACATTAATTTCTTCTATCTCATGCACTTTTTTATTAGTAGATCTTTCAGTGTGCCATTGAGAATAATTAACCATAATATTATCTAGGAGTTTAGTAGCATCTCCTAAAGTGATTTCCATAAAAGTGCCTCACGCGGCCGAATACAAAAGATTTCTAGAAGCAAAATTCAATCTGGCATAAAAGTTTTGTATAATCATCCACAAATTTAAACCATGAGTAGGGCAATTACGTATCATTAATTTCATCCTCTCCCAAGCTTGTGCAACATGTTCATGATCAAGTTGCTTAAAATTCATAATATCGTTTCTAAGAGAGATGATCTTAGCGGGAGGAAAATACTTAGAGATAAAAGCATCTTTGCACTTGTTCCAAGAATCAATACTATTTTAGGCAAAGATGAAAACCAAGCTTTAGCACGATCTCTAAGCGAAAAGGGAATAGCTTCAATTTAACAATATCATTATCAACATCTTTCTTCTTTTGCATATCACACAAATCAACGAAGCTATTTAGATGAGTAGTGGCATCTTCACTAGGAAGGTCGGCGAATTGATCTTTCTTAAAAAGATTCAACAAAGCAGTATTGATTTCACAAGATTCAGTATTGGTAACAGGAGCAATCGGAGTGCTAAGGAAATCATTATTGTTGGTATTGGTAAAGTCACATAACTTGATATTATCTTGAGCCATCGCGACAAACAAGCAATCCAACACACGAGCAAATAGAAAGGCAAGCGAGGAAAAAGGCAAATGGAAAAGAGAGGGCGAATAAAACGGCAAGGGTGAAGTGGGTGAGAGGAAAACGAGCGGCAAATGGCAACTAATGTAATGCGGGAGATAGGGATCGTGATGGGTACTTGGTGTGTTGACTTTTTGTGTAGACTCCCCGGCAACGGCGCCAGAAATTCTTCTTGCTACCTATTGAGCACTGCGTTGGATTTCCCCAAAGAGGAGAGGATGATGCAGCAAAGTAGCATAAGTATTTCCCTCGGTTTTTGAGAACCAAGGTATCAATCCAGTAGGAGGATACACGCAAGTCCCTCGTACCTACACAAAAACAATAGCTCCTCGCAACCAAGGCGATTAGGGGTTGTCAATCCCTTCATGGTCACTTACGAGAGTGAGATCTGATAGAGATGATAGATAATATTTTTGGTATTTTTTATATAGAGATGCAAAGTGAAAAGTAAAAGGCAAAGTAAAAAAGCAAAGCAAGATTAAAGTGATGGAGATTGATATGATGAGAATAGACCCAGGGGCCATAGGTTTCATTAGTGGCTTCTCTCAAGAGCATAAGTATTCTACGGTGGGTGAACAAATTACTGTTGAGCAATTGACAGAATTGAGCATAGTTATGAGAATATCTAGGTATGATCATGTATATAGGCATCACGTCTGAGACAAGTAGACCGACTCCTGCCTGCATCTACTACTATTACTCCACTCATCGACCGCTATCCAGCATGCATCTAGAGTATTAAGTTAAAAACAGAGTAACGCCTTAAGCAAGATGACATGATGTAGAGGGATAGTTTCATGCAATATGATAAAAACCCAAACTTGTTATCCTCGATGGCAACAATACAATACGTGCCTTGCTGCCCCTTTTGTCACTATGAAAGGACACCGCAAGATTGAACCCAAAGCTAAGCACTTCTCCCATGGGAAGGAAAACCAATCTAGTAGGCCAAACCAAACTGATAGTTCAAAGGGACTTGCAAAGATAATCAATCATACATAAAATAATTCAGAGAAGATTCAAATATTATTCATAGATAGACTTGATCATAAACCCACAATTCATCGGTCTCAACAAACACACCGCAAAAAGAAGATTACATCAAATAGATCTCCACGAGAGAGGGGGAGAACATTGTATTGAGATCCAAAAAGAGAGAAGAAGCCATCTAGCTAATAACTATGGACCCGTAGGTCTGAGGTGAACTACTCACACTTCATCGGAGGGGCTAGGATGATGTAGAAGCCCTCCATGATGATGGCCCTCTCCTGCGGAGCTCCGGAACAGGCCCCAAGTTGGGATCTCGTGGGTATAGAAGGTTGCGACGGTGGAATTAGGTTTTTGGCTCCGTATCTGATGTTTGGGGGTACGTAGGTATATATAGGAGGAAGGAGTACGTCGGTGGAGTACCGAGGGGCCCACGAGGCAGGGGGCGCGCCCTAGGGAGGGCGCCCCCACCCTCGTGACCGCCTCTTTGACTCCTTGGAGTAGGGTCCAAGTCTACTGGACCACGTTCGGTGAGAAAATAACGTTCCCGAAGGTTTTATTCCGTTTGGACTCTGTTTGATATTTTGTTTCTCCGAAACTCTGAAATAGGCAAAAAAACAGCATTTCTGGGCTGGGCCTCCGGTTAATAGGTTAGTCCCAAAAATAATATAAAAGTGGAAAATAAAGCCCAATATAGTCCAAAACAGTAGATAATATAGCATGGAGCAATCAAAAATTATAGATACGTTGGAGACGTATGAAACATTCCATATGCTCCGTGGCGTTTCAAAAACGTCTTTGAAGCCCTGATTCTAAGCCGTAAAGCATGGTGCACTAAACTATCAAGTAGTCATCATATCGAGCTTGCCAAACGTTCATAACGTTTGCATTTGCTCCTGCAATCAGTCTGTCACCTAGCGATGCATCAAGGACATAATTCTTCTGTGCGGCAATTAGGATAATCCTTAGATCACGGATCCAATCCGCATCATTGCTACTAACATCTTTCAACTTAGTTTTCTCTAGGAACATATCAAAAATAAAATAGGGGAGCTAAACGCGAGCTATTGATCTACAACAAAGATATGCTAATACTACCAGGACTAAGTTCATGATAAATTAAAGTTCAATTAATCATATTACTTAAGAACTCCCACTTAAACAAACATCCCTCTAATCATCTAAGTGATCACGTGATCCATATCAACTAAACCATGTCCGATCATCACGTGAGCCTTTGATCATATCTACTATATGATTCATGCTCGACCTTTCGGTCTCAGTGTTCCGAGGCCATATCTGCATATGCTAGGCTCGTCAAGTTTAACCCGAGTATTCTGCGTGTGCAAAACTGGCGTGCACCCGTTGTATGTGAACGTAGGGCTTATCACACCCGATCATCACGTGGTGTCTCGGCACGATGAACTTTCGCAACGGGGCATAGTCAGGGAGAACACTTATACCTTGAAATTTAGTGAGAGATCATCTTATAATGCTACCGTCGATCTAAGCAAAATAAGATCCATAAAAGATAAACATCACATGCAATCAATATAAGTGATATGATATGGCCATCATCATCGTGTGCCTTTAATCTCCATCTCCAAAGCACCGTCATGATCACCATCGTCACCGGCGCGACACCTTGATCTCCATCGTAGCATCGTTGTCGTCTCGCCAACTTTTGCTTCTACGACTATCGCTACCGCTTAGTGATAATGATAGAGGCAAAGGTGTCCCGATGTTTCGATGAGATAGCAATCGTTTTCTGTGGGAGTCGACTTTGACGATCCGACTACGAACGTGCGCAGACGTCGCACCTTAGTGTCGGAGTAATGGGCCATGGGTAGGCTAACCCGAGTCCATGAACCTTTCAAGACATCGGGGCTGGCAGCGCCCCTCAAGGCATCAAGGCAAAGTGTCGTCTTCTGGTGGCCGGCTGGAGGGATAGCCGGCTGCCCATAGACGGCTGAGTTCCAGAGGCCGGCATCAAGACCATATGACTCCTAGTGGGCGGCTTCCAGAGAAGCCGACCCCTAGCAGTCGGCCCGTGGTGCCCTCAAAGTCTGCACCCTCATCAAGAAAGACAAGATAGGCAATGTCTACAGTGTAGCACATCACCCCCGAATCCAGGGCCGGGCAAGGCTACAGTGTTCCGTACCGGCGGAGGACCCCTCCCGGCGCGGCACTATTGCCACTCTGCCCCTGACATCACCCTTGTCAGGCCAAGCCCTGCTCCCATGACCGTCTGTCGGTACGGCCCAAGGACGACGAGCCCCACCGATCAGCGAGAGCCCGGAACACGGCTAGAGCCCCACCAGTCGGACCCGAGGGAGGTCGGCCCCCAGCAGTCGGCCCGCCCCTTCCCCGGGGCCCACGCGCCATTAACCAGACAAGACACAGAGTGGCTACAGTGATCGCCCACCAGGCGGCGGGGCTATAGCCACGCTCCCCTGACCGAGCATGTGTCATCAACATCACGGCTACAGTGATCAGCAGCCGACAAGACCCGCGAGCAGCGGGGGCGGCCTGTTGGCTCCGTACCAGACCAGTCGGCGGGGCCCACCAGGTGGCGGGCCCCAGCAGCCGGTGGAGAAGCCGGCGACCAGAGAGACTTACAGCCGGGTCCTACACCCGGCCGGATTACCATTGTACCTCGGGGGATAGGCCTATATAAACCCCCCAGGGCACCCATGCAAAGGGTTGGAACCTGTCAGGACTAGATTCACACCTAGAGGAGGAGAGAGAAAGCCTGTCTTCCTCCACCTCTAGCAAACAGCTCAAGGAGCACCATTGTACCACTAGTGCCTTAGTGATCATGCGGGGACCCCACAGAGCAGGACTAGGGATGTTATCTCCATGGAGAGCCCCGAACCTGGGTAAAGTGTTCCGGTGTACGTGTCTACGCCTCATCCCGCTTCCAGGCACCGGCAACGTTCTACTCGCTCCCACCATGATAATCCATCCTTTGGCATATGTCGCACCCAACCCCCGACACTTAGCAATCGCTAAACCAACTTCCGAGGGGTTACTGACCATGCCGGAGCACGATCAACCTGACCACGAGGGTCTATTTCCTACGAGCAAACGAAGAACAAGAAAGAAACTAAGATTGCAATCTGGATATTGCGAATAAAAGAGGAAAGCTTTATTAATGAAGGTGGGGTTCTGTGACACCTTTGTCTGGTCGTTGAACACAATCGAAGTACGCGAAGTTGCAGCTATGGCAAACTTTTAATCTAAAAAAACCCAAAGTCTAAACGATACCCTAAGGGTTGTATATATGGAGGAGAGAGGGGGAATTTCGTGGCCCTTAGAGGAGGGGTCTGAAACCAACCCTAACTCTTGTTTCCCCACACATACGGACTTTAAAAACTGCCTATAATCAAGTATTTCGAAATTACATGGGCCTGGCCCAAAAATAAGGTGATGCAGCACCTAGAATAGCCTTTGGACGAAATTTATGATGTGGCATCTTGTATATTTCGTCCAATGCTTCATGCACTCCTTATGGCGGCTTCAAAGTCCTGAAATCATCACTTGTAACTCCGTTCTTGGTCCCCTTGTGCATGCCATCATCTCCATGCTTGAACTTGCTCCAAGGTTCATCTTTCTTGTCCAAGCTAGGCCCTTCATTTGTAAGCAAAACAAATGTATCCAATTTAGGCAGCATCATATTCTCATGAACATTAGAATCGTTACCAAGAAACGAAAGTACCTGATAATTCAATTGGCGTGCGCGAGCTCTAGTAATTTGTCCAGTATGTATAGTAACAGGGGCTGTGGGTGTAACAATGGTATTGATGTCCTCATCATCCTCCCCTTCTTGAAATGACTGGTGGCGTCCGCGACAGAAGAGACAAGGAGCCGGCTGCCAGCCGCAGCCGGACTCGCATCACCATCGAGCGCCGGGATGACTGTCCGCCTCCTCCTCCCCCCCCCCCGCCAGGAGAGACGCGTCTCCCCGCCGCCTGTTGAGCACCCGACACTCGGTGACTGCCTTGGAAGCCGAGAAGGAGTCGGAGAGAATGTTGCCCGCCACCGGATCGACCGTCTCAACCGATCCCTAGCGCTAGAAGAAGAAGATGAGCTAGGTCCGCCTTGCTTTGGCCCCCGCATCCGAGACGAGCCCTTCCCCAAAGGGTTCATGCTCCCGAGAGATACGCCCAAATACACCGGCTCCGTGAAGCTGGAGGACTGGCTGGTCGACTACTCCACAGCCGTCAGCATCGCGAACGGCAACAAGCGTGTTGCCGTAAAGTACGTTCCGCTCATGCTCCAGGACACGACCCGGACATGGCTAAACAACCTGAAGCCCCGCAGCATCAATAGTTGGGTTGATTTCACCGAAGACTTCATCCGCAACTTCACTAGCATGTACAAACAGCCGCCCAAGCCTCGCCAACTCTCCTTGTACGTTCAGGGCCCCGACGAGTCGACTGGCGACTACCTCACGCGCTGGGCCGAGCTCCGCAACTCTTGCGAAGGCGTGCACGAGGTGCAGGCCATCAAGTACTTCACCGCCGGGTGCCGGGAGGGCACCCTCCTCAAGCACAAGCTTCTCTATGACGAGCCGGCGACCCTCGATGAACTGCTGGTCATAGCAGACAAATACGCCACGGCCGACTCCTCTACGAAGACGGAGATTCAAGCAATGTGTCGGGCAAGGTGGCCCCTCAAGCTCCACGCACCCCGGCTGGTGACACCAGTCGGTGACAGCAACCAAACGACAACAAGCCCAAGGCCATGCAGCCGGCATCTACAAGCCGGCAGGTAGCAACAGTTGAAGATCAGCAGCCAGAAGGACCGCCTCCTCCCAAGTGCCAGAAGGGCGGCAAACCCAACTGGCTGCCTGCTTTCTCGTACGAGCAGACTCTCGATGCTCCTTGCAAGTTCCATAGCGGCGCGAAGCCGTCCAATCACACTACTCGGAAGTGTCACTGGCTTACCAGAATCGCCAAGGGCAACGGACTCCAGCCTCACCCGCTAGCCGGCCCGCCGCCTCCTCCTCCCCAGCAGCCGGCGGCCCGGCCAGTCGGTGCCATACAAGATGAATACCCTAAGGAGCACAGAGCCTACGTCGTGTTCACCAGCGTGGCCGACGACAGATGCAGCAGACGGCAGCAGCAACAAGAAGTGAATGCGGTAGCATCGAAAACCCCCGAGTTCATGCACTGGTCGGAGAAGCCCATCAGCTGGAGCAGAGCGGACCACCCGTAGGTCATGCCAAGTCCTGGCTCTTATGCCTTGGTGCTGGATGCCACATTTGCCACAGAGAGGCGAGCTGCTCGCTTCTCCCGAGTCCTGATAGATGGCGGTAGCAGCATCAACATCCTGTACAAAGATACTATGGAGAAGTTGGGAATCAAGCAGAGAAATCGTCAGCCCAGCCAGACTGTTTTTCATGGCATAGTTCCTGGCCTTTCCTGCTCACCAATCAGCAAGTGTCGGCGTCAAAACCGGCGGATCTCGGGTAGGGGGTCCCCAACTGTGCGTCAAGGCCGGATGGTAACAGGAGACAAGGGACACGATGTTTTTACCCAGGTTCGGGCCCTCTCGATGGAGGTAATACCCTACTCCTGCTTGATTAATATTGATGATATGGGTAGTACAAGAGTAGATCTACCACGAGATCAAGGAGGCTAAACCCTAGAAGCTAGCCTATGGTACGATTGTGTATGAAGATGATTGTCCTACGGACTACAACCCTCCGGTTTATATAGACAGCGGATAGGGTTAGGGTTACATAGAGTCGGTTACAATGGTAGGAGATCTTGAATATCCGCATTGCCAAGCTTGCCTTCCACGCCAAGAAAAGTCCCATCCGGACACGGGACGAAGTCTTCAATCTTGTATCTTCATTGTCCAGGAGTCCGGGGAAGGTATAGTCCGGCTACCCGAACACCCCCTAATCCAGGACTCCCACAGTAGCCCCTGAACCAGGCTTCAATGATGACGAGTCCGGCGTGCAGATTGTCTTCGGCATTGCAAGGCGGGTTCCTCCTCCAATTCCTTCATAGAAGATTGTAAACACCAAGAATAGTGTCCGGCTCTGCAAAACAAGTTTCCACATATCGCCATAGAGAGAATAACATTAACACAAATCAAATCTGCTGACGTATTCCGCAGTGCATCATCACACTACGGCCAAGTTCTTTACGAATCGTTTTTACTTTTCCACCTTAGCACGTTTTGCGAGGCGGTTTCCTTGGCACGTCCTGTCGAAGCAGAGATCGTGTACCCTTTTTACGGGATTCTCATCAATACGGACGTGGGTAACCCAATCGTGCCCGTTAGCACGTTTCCTTGATTTAAGGCGAGTCCCAAACGGTTACGGGGAGGGCTCTTGATATTCAATCTCCTATAAAGAGACCAAGGCCTTACTCCTTTTTTCCAATCCTCAAAATGAGTTCGCCCATCGCCTCGAGTTCCAACACCCTAGGCCCCAAATTTCAGGTGCTTTGGACCATCGACAATGTCCGGTTCCGACCTTCAAGGCCGGTGGATGCACGGAGGAGGACGTGCTAAAGTTGAGGGAGGCTAAGTTCCTGACCGGCGAAATTTCACACAGGCTGCCTGCTCAAGGGCAGGTTATTCCCAGTCCCCAGCCTGGTGAGAGCGTGTTGTTCATATCTCACTTTCTTCAGGGGTTAGGCTTCCCAATGGATCCCTTTGTGAGGGGACTGCTGTTTTATTACGGGCTGGAATTCCATGATTTAGCCCCGGAGTCCATCCTCCATATCTCCCCGTTTATCATCCTGTGTGAAGCGTTCCTCCGTGTTACCCCTCACTTCGGATTATGGCTCAAGACCTTCAAGGTGGAACCGAAGATGATCGAGGGACGGCACGCAGAGTGCGGAGGCGCTGTTAAAAAATGTCGATGCTCCATGGCCCGAGGGCTCTTTTCAAGAGGAGCTTGGCTTGTGGCAACGAGAGTGGTTTTATATCACCGCTCCTCGGGGCACCACGTGGGTGGCCCCTCCTGCCTTTCGCTCGCGTCCCCCACTACGGCTAGCGTCATGGGTCAACAGAGGGTTAGATTGGGGTTTTCCCAAAGACGTGCCCTTATTGCAGGGCCGCATTAAGGATCTCTTGGAAGGAGACCTCAACCTGGTCAAGGTGACGCGGGTCATGCTGATTCGCCGAATATTGCCCGGCAAACGTCGTTCCCTTCGCCTGTGGGAGTTCACTCCAGAGGGACCACGAGCTCTCCGAGATTTTATGAGCGCAACGCCCGCGGAGATGTATAAACTGTTCTTTGGATCACAAGAAGTGTGTCCGGATTTAACCGAGGACGCAGGACTAAGCTGCAATCGCCCGGATACTCAAGTAAGTGACCTTGTGCCCGGACCTTCTATCCGTATAATTGTCATAAACTTGCCCTTAAGAGAGTTGTCCTTTTAAACAGGAGTGGATAGCGAAGGCAAAGCTGATAAGGTGTCCGGCTCCCCTTCCCGAAACCAGGCCGGATCCCGTGCTAGTCAGGATGCTGGAGATAATGCCTTTGGAGGGAAACGAGGGGGAGGACAAGGAAGTTATGGCCTCCTCGAAGGAGGCCGCTCCGAAGGGAGGAACCGACAATTCCTCTCCTAAAGGGAAAAAGAGAGCTGCCTCTGACGACTCGGAGGCCATGGCCTCGAAGCAGGGGAAAAAGTCTTCGTCAGAGGGTCCTACACCGGGGAGTTCCTCGGCCGGACTACGTGCGCAAGGAGATCAGCCCTCCAACGAGCCGCGAGTAGAGAAAGATTTTCCTTTCGAGGGATGAGAGAAATCCGTGATTTATATCTGAGAAGTTTAACCGAATTTTTACCTTGTAGTTCGGACCTCAGCCCTTCTCAGCAGAGCTCGTCCTCGGGGGATCTTCTTCCGGAGATGATGGAGAGCGGGACGCCTCCTTCTGCTGTGCCGCCTAACGAGGAGGGCGATCCTGAGGTGTCGTCACGGAGGGTTTCTCCGAGTCCGGCAGGGGCGGAAGATCGCTATGGGGCCCCCCGAGGTTCTCCGGGTCCAGCCTTCGAAAGAGGTCATGGGACAAGTCCGGCACCGCCTAGTGCTCGGCCGGAGGAGCTAAAGGTTCTGCTGGGACGAGCTTCTATTTCGGAGGAGCACCATGCATTGATGGGAACGGTGATTGAAAGGATTTCATCCGCAGAGAGCCTATTGCGTGAGGCCATCGAAAGTTTATTGACGGGTTTTGAGGTACATTAGATAATGTACATTTTTGTCAGTGGCACCTAAATAAGATGCGCCCTATGTAGATAGTAGCCCCTGAGACTCTGCGCGTTGTCAAGAAATGATGGCACGCGGAGGATCATAATCCCAGGTCTAAAATGTCGCCTTTTAATGTAGGCTGCAAGGTGTCCGGAATCAACCCGAACTGCTGGTTTTGCCGAACTAAAGTGGCAACTGGACGTGGCAGATGCCGACATCACGCTTGTCAACAAGCGGTTGGATTAGGCTCAAGGTATGTGATTCCTCAGGCAGCATTAGGTAAGAAGAGCTTTATGCCAGTGTCTTACGGTGTGTGTGCTTGACGCAGATGGTGCGGCCGCCGTGGAGAGTCTTAGGGCAGAACTTGCCCGAGCTAAAGATCAAGCCAGGAAAAGTGATGCGGCTGCCAAGAAAGCCCTTGAAGAGCTGAGAGCCGAACAGGCTGCTCATTGCCGAAGCAAGGAAGAGGTGGCCGTTGTAGAGTTCTTGAAAAAGAAGACCAGGCGAGGCAGACAGTCCTGGAGAAGGCCGTTGCTGATGCCAAGGATGCACGCACTGCGATGAGAGCTGCAAAGGAGGAGCTGCGTCAGGCCGAACAGATTGCGGCTGGAAAGCCCTTCATGCTGCGAAGAAAATTTTGCGATCCGAAGTTTGCTCTGTTGGACCAGATGTGGAGTGTGGAGGACACCTATCTGGATTTGGCAGCGAGTGCTGCTAATGCGACCGAACACTTTCGAGATCTGAAAGATCGCGAAGTGGAAAAGTTGTTCTGGTCGCAATTTCACAATCCAGAGCGTCCACTGGCCATGGACGATCGTTTGGCTCAATGGGCCGAACTTAATAGGTTGTCCGGACTCGCCATGAAGTACGTCATGGGTCATCTGTGGCCGGGGAGGTCGGAGCCAAAGAGTTATTTCAGCTTGTTGCAGCAATTCCTTGACGCGGTGTCGCGGATTAATGCAATGAAGAGGCTGGCGTGTATAGAGGGTGCAAGGATGGCTCTTGCCCGTGTCAAGACATATTGGGCAGAGATGGAGACCACCGTTATTGCGTCCCGAGATTCGGATAAAAGCCGAGTGTCCTCCGAGCACTATTTTCAGGAAGTCCTTGAAGGCGCTCGTGTAATAGAGACGAAGTGCTCGAAGGATGCTGTGTTATTATAGCATGTGTAATGATGAAGTGATATTTTGATAAACTGTAGTGGCATGTTTATACTTTTGCCTTCAAGTATTGTGAACACCTCCTGTGCGGCCGTTTAAATTATATATATATATATATATATATATATATATATATATATATATATATATATATATAATCTGAAAGATTACAGTCGTTGGCTTCAACCCCCATGCACATAGTGCAGGGGTGCTCGCAGAAGATGCATTTTCACACTTAACCCAACGTCTTGGTCCTACAAAGGAGGTAATAGCGCAGCGGGCTAGGCAACCGGACTATAATGCTTTAACACTTTCACTTAGTCATAGGAGCTTGACACTGGGACTATTTAGGTAGCCCATTAGTGGCGACTGCGCTCGCCCGAGTTCGGGGCGCGTGTGTGCCTGACCGGGAAGCGGCCCTTCATTAAAGCGGAGGAATCTGATAGATTCTGATAGGTCATCGAGTGGCTGACCAGTCTCACGCTACATCATGACAGTTAGTTTTCGGCTTTCTCTACTGAGGTGCTCGCCCCGCCGAACCGGGGCACAATGGCAGTAGTTCTCCTGGTGCTACCTTAGCCGACAGAGCGGAACATAAGGTAACCGAACTCAGGAGCCAGGCAACCCAACATTTGACCAAAGACATGATTCGGAGCTGATGCATATAATGCCAAAACTCGCGACGCCGAACACTCCCTAAGGTGTTTGGTCTTTATGAGTGTGGGCAAAACAACACTCTTTGCTAAAAAAGCCCCTAGTGTCCAGGTACGTGCAAAAATTCTGACATGGCCACATGCCAAGACGCCAGCCTCCTCCTTGGTTATATCGGAAAAAACAAGGGGATGTTTAGCAACAAGAGACAGTAAAAAAGGTTTACGCAGGGTCTTAATCTAAAGAGAATCCTTTAGGACGGGTCCCTACTGCATGTCTGCGCCTGTATCTCCGTTCTGCCGTATCCTGGACGGGTGCCGCACGACGTTCATCTGTAAAAAAGAGGAACTTAGTTGAAAACGGGTCGTGCCGAACATGAGTTTAAAATAAACAAGATGTAAAATAAGTTTATATAAAATTGAGCTTTATTGTCTCTGCATGTAGCCCCTCGTGCGGGGGTATATGGCCACTGAGCCTACATCGATGATGATTTTTTACCGAACTCGTCTATCCGCGTCCGTGGTCTTTAATGACCTATTTCGCAGTTTTTTTTTGGCTGGTGAGGCCATTTTGCTGTGTGGCTGTCAAAGCGGCCGCATAGTTCTCCGCTTGTGGGAGGCGTGCTTTAGTGCGTCCCCTTTAAAGAGATGATGCCTCGTGGACCGGGCATCTTAAGCGTGAGGGATGCGTAATGCGGTATTGCGTTAAAGCGAGCGAAAGCTTCGCGTCCCAGTAGTGCTTGATAGCGACTGGAGAACGGGACGATACGGAAGGTCATCTTTTCGCAGCGGAAGTTATCGGCAGAGCCGAATATAACTTCGAGCCGAAGACAACCCGTACAATGGGTGTCCGGACCAGGTGTTACCCCCTGAAAGGAGGTTTTGCTGTGGCGGATTCTTGCTGGGTTTATCCCCATGTGATGGAGTGTATCCTGATATATCAGGTTTGGTCCACTGCCGCCGTCCATAAGGACATTTGAAAACTAGAGTCCACCAATTATTGGATCGAGTATCAGGGCAGTCCAGCCCGCATTCTTGATATTTCTAGAATAGTCTAGCTGATCGAAGGTGATTGGTTTTAATAACCAGTGGTCGGACCCCTCGGGGATAGATCGTGTGGTGCGTACCTTTATGGGTGCCACACGTTTTGTTACGTGAAGTAAGTTCACTATTTTTACTTCTTGTGGGAAGTTCTTCTGTTTCCTGGTGCTCTGCTTCTGGGGTTCGTCCTCGTCTTCGCTTGGTGTGTCGAGCCCCTTGTGTTCGGCATTGAGTCTGCCGGATTGTTTGAAAACCCAACAGTCTCTGTGGGTATGGTTAGCAGGCTTCCCAGGAGTACTGTGTATCTGACATATCCTGTCCAGGATTCTATTTAAGTTGGACGGATCATCCCTGTTATCCTGGAGGGGTGATTTTGTGTGATTTTGTCGTGATACTTTGAATCCGGCATTAACTGTCGTGCTCTTCGGACTTTTTTCTTTAGTCCAGCGACGATCCTTGTTGCGTCGTGGTTTTCCGTTTCCATCCCTAGTTTCAGATGTACTTGGGTCGCTGGGGGTGCGCCTTGCCAACCAGTTGTCCTCTCCTGCGCAAAAGCGGGTCATGAGGCTTGTGAGTGCGGCCATTGTTCTTGGCTTTTCCTGACCGAGGTGTCTGGCGAGCCATTCGTCTCAGACACTGTGCCTGAAAGCTGCTAAGGCTTCGGCGTCCGGACAGTCGACTATCTGATTCTTTTTAGTGAGGAATCTATTCCAGAACTGCCGAGCTGATTCTCCGGGCTGTTGAGTTATGTGACTAAGATCGTCTGCATCCGGAGGGCGGACATAGGTCCCTTGAAATTTTGCTCGGAAAGCATCCTCGAGCTCTTCCCAACTTCCAATTGTGTTTTCGGGTAGGCTCTTAAGCCAATGCCGGGCTGGCCCTTTAAGCTTGAGGGGTAAATATTTGATGGCGTGGAGATCATCTCCTCTGGCCATATGTATGTGGAGGATGCATTCCTCGATCCAGACTCCAGGGTCTGTTGTTCCATCACATGCCTCTATGTTTACGGGTTTGAATCCCACTGGAAATTCATAGTCCAGAACCTCATCGGTGAAACATAGGGGGTGTGTTGCGCCCCTGTATTTGGGTGTGCCGGATTCTGACGATGGCTTTATTGCATTGCTTGCGAGAGCTTGCTTTCTTGGCCCATAAATGGACCGAACTGGGGCATGATGCGAATCCTTGAGTGGGTCGCATGCCGATTTAAGTGCGGCGCTGCTTGCCGCTTTATGGGGTCGTCTATCCGACCGTGCGGCTTTCTCATTTTTTGAATGCGAGGGCTCTATGGCCTCTTCGTCAAATTCAGGCAGTAGCTTTCTCTTTGGATAGCTTTTAGTACGACGACCGTCGCCATATTTATCTACGGTGTTGATTACTTTACTCCATCTAATCTGGAGTGCATCCTCCACTGTCTTTAGCTTCCACTTCTGCTTTTTCAGGCTACGTGCAGTTGCCACGAGCCTCTTGTGGAGACTCTTCTGCTCCATAGATTTATCTGGCGTAAGGTCGTCCGGAATGCCGTTTTCACCGGGGGAGGGAGTTTCGGTTTCTCTATCCGTGTTGCCCTGTTCGGACGGCTGCTCTAAGGCCTGCTCGTCGTCTACCGGCTTGTCCCGCTCTATGGCTGGGTTTTTATTGAGGCGGGGCTTGGGTCGGCGTTTATGCCGACGCTTTGATTGCTTTCCGGGGGGTCTATCTCCCGTTCCATCCCCTTTTTCCTCGTTGTCACTTCCTTTAGGGGTATCCACCATGTACACATCGTGAGATGAGGTGGCTGTCCAATGCCCTATAGGCGTTGGTTCGTCGGTATCTCCTGCATCGTCATCCATGCTGTCGATCTCTGCGGAGTTGAAGTTGAGCACGTCGTATAGGTTGTCGACGGTGGCTACAAAGTGGGTGGTGGGTGGGCTTTGAATTTCTTCATCGTCCGTATCCCATCCTTGCTGACCATAATCCGGCCAGGGCTCTCCCGATAAAGAGAGAGACTTGAGAGAATTCAGGATGTCGTCGAAAGGCGAGTGCTGAAAGATGTCCGCGGCGGTGAACTCCATTGTAGGTGCCCGATCGGATTCGATTGGTAGGGGCATGGGGGGTTCGGAGTCCAGATGATAGTCTGGACCCTCGGAGTCACGGGTCACGCGGAGTGCGGGGCTGGCGTTCGGCTCGGTTGCCTTTGAGATCACAGCCCCCGAGGTGACGTCCAGCCGCTCATCCTCGATTGGCGTAATAGGCTCCGAGTCTAGGGTCGGAACCTATGCGTGTGCGGCCTCCAGGACACTGTTCGGAGGCAGAGCTAGATCATGCCCCTCGAGGTAGTGCGGCGCGCTTGGTTGTGGCTCGAACCCGTTGAAGATCAAGTCCCCGCGGATGTCAGCCGTGTAGTTTAAGCTTCCAAACCTGACTTGATGGCCAGGCGTGTAGCTTTCGATCTGCTCTAAGTGACCAAGCGAATTGGCCCGCAGAGCGAAGCCGCTGAAGACGAAGATCTGTCCGGGGAGAAAAGTCTCACCCTGGACCTCATCGTTGTTGACTATCGAAGGAGCCATCGGGCCTAAAGGCGACGACAAGAGGAACTCTCAATGAAAGCACCAATGTCGGTGTCAAAACCGGCGGATCTCGGGTAGGGGGTCCTGAACTGTGCATCAAGGCCGGATGGTAACAGGAGACAAGGGACATGATGTTTTTACCCAGGTTCGGGCCCTCTCGATGGAGGTAATACCCTACTCATGCTTGATTAATATTGATGATATGGGTAGTACAAGAGTAGATCTACCACGAGATCAAGGAGGCTAAACCCTAGAAGCTAGCCTATGGTATGATTGTGTATGAAGATGATTGTCCTACGGACTACAACCCTCCGGTTTACATAGACACCGGATAGGGTTAGGGTTACATAGAGTCGGTTACAATGGTAGGAGATCTTGAATATCCGCATCGCCAAGCTTGCCTTCCATGCCAAGGGAAGTCCCATCCGGACACGGGACGAAGTCTTCAATCTTGTATCTTCATAGTCCAGGAGTCCGGCAAAGGTATAGTCCGGCTACCCGAACACCCCCTAATCCAAGACTCCCTCAGCAAGACTCAGATAGATGTCCTCTTCGGGGACAAAAATCATTTCCGCCGAGAGCCAGTCTGGTTTGAGGTGGTGGACCTCGAGAGCCCCTATCATGCACTGCTTGGTCGGCCTGCTCTAGCCAAGTTCATGGCGGTCCCCCACTATGCCTACCTCAAGATGAAGATGCCGAGCTCCAAGGGAATCCTGACCATAGCAGGAGACCACAAGAAGTCGTCCGCCTGCACAGCGAAGAGCAGCCGGTTAGCCGAGTCCCTCGTGATCACGGCTGAGAAGCGGCTCCTTGACCGGGTTGTGGCGATGGCAGGCAAGCACCAGAAATATCACCCGGCCCCAAGGAGTTGGAAGCCGAGGGATCGTTCATGCCGGTCAAGGAGATAAAGAAGATACCCTTGGAATCGGTGCACCCGGAGAGGTACACTATCATAGGTGCAAACCTTTACAGCAAATAGGAAGGCGAGCTCGTTGATTTCCTCCGTGAGAATCGGGACATCTTTGCATGGTCCCCAAAAGACATGCCGGGTGTTCCGATGGATTTCGCCAAGAACAAGTTACATGTCCGGTATGATGCCAAGACAGTCAGGCAGCCCTTATGCCGTCTGTCAGAAAGAAAAGAGAAGAGTTGTTGGAGAAGACATAGCCCGGCTTCTAGCTGTCGACTTCATCATGGAAGTGTTCTTCCCAGAGTGGCTAGCCAACCCAGTCCTAGTGCTGAAGAAGAACAAATAGTGGCACATGTGTATTGATTATACCATCCTCAACAAAGCATGCCCCAAAGACCCATTCGCTTTGCCAAGAATTGACCAAGTGATTGACTCCACAGCCGGATGCGAGCTGTTGAGTTTTTTGGATGCGTACTCAGGGTACCACCAGATCAAACTCAACCCGGCTGACAGGCTGAAGACCGCCTTCATTATGCTGTTTGGAGCCTTCTGTTACCTGACCATGACGTTCGGCCTGAGGAATGCCGGCGCCACGTTTCAGCGCTGCATGCAGAAGTGTCTCCTCAAGCAACTCGGCAGAAACGCCCATGTCTACGTGGATGACGTGGTGGTGAAGACGGAGAAGCGTGGAACGCTGCTAGAAGACCTCAAGGAGACCTTTGAGAACTTGCGCCGATTTCGAATCAAGGTCAACCCGGAGAAATGCGTCTTTGGAGTACCAGCCGGCCAACTTCTTGGCTTTCTGGTCTCAGAGCGCGGCATAGAGTGAAACCCTGTGAAGATCAAAGCCATCGAGAGGATGGAAGTGCCCACCCGACTGCTGGACGTGCAAAAATTCACCGTCTGTTTGGCATCCATCAGCCGTTTCATCTGTCGGCTGGGCGAGAAGGCTCTTCCCTGTACCAGCTCATGAAGAAGACCACTTTTTTCGAGTGGAACAACAAGGCAGACGAAGCTTTTCTCCAGCTCAAGAAGATGTTGACCACTTCGCCTATCCTGGCGGCTCCGACTGCTAAGGATCCCATGCTCCTCTACATCGCCGTCCCCAGCCGGGTGGTCAGCACTGTCATAGTGGTAGAACGCAAGGAAGAAGGCAGGGCACTACCAGTCCAGAGACCGGTGTATTACCTTAGTGAAGTGTTGTCCGCCTCCAAGCAAAACTAAACCCACTATCAGAAGATGTGCTACGGCGTACACTTTGCCGCCAAGAAGCTGAAGCCATACTTCCAAGAGCACCCAATCACTGTGGTCTGCACAGCTCCGCTTGCCGAGATCATTGGATGCCAAGACGCATCAGGCCAAGTGGCCAAATGGGCCATAGATTTGGCCCCCTACACCATCTACTACCAGCCTCGCACCTCCATCAAGTCACAAGCAGTGGCCGACTTCCTCGTCAATTGGGCCGAGACCCTGTACCTGCTGCCAACGCCAGACTCCACCCATTGGCGAATGCACTTTGATGGTTCCAAGATGCGCACCGGTCTGGGAGTCGGCATCGTCCTCACCTCTCCCAAGGGCGACAAGCTCAGATATGCGTTGCAAATTCACTTTGCCACCTCCAACAACGTCGCTGAATACGAAGCACTCATTCACAGGCTCCGGCTTGCCAAGGAACTCGGCATCCGCCGGATCCTGTGCTATGGTGATTCTGACTTGGTGGCCCAGCAGTCGTCAGGCGACTGGGACGCCAAGGATGCGAATATGGCGAGTTACCGTTTCCTCGTGCAGCAACTCAGTGGATACTTTGAAGGGTGCGAGTTTCTCCACGTGCCAAGGAATGACATTGAGCAAGCAGATGCATTGGCACGGATCGGCTACACCCGGCAAGCAATACCAACCGACGTTGCCCTACAACACCTCCTCAAGCCGTCTGTCAAGCCATCACTAGAGTCGGATCCCATCTTTGTGTCGGCTCCTCCTGAAGCAGTCGGATCCGACTTAAGGACCCCAGCAGCCGGCACGAGGAATTCGGCAGGCGACCCGGGGACTCCAGCAGCCGCACCCGGCTCGGGGACTGCAGCAGTCGGCCCGGGGACTTCATCGACTCAGCAAGCGGCAGCTGACTCCAACCCGCCGCCTCCCGGCCAAACCGCCCTTGCGCAAGTAGCAGTCCTAGCAATCGAAGAAATTGCGGCGCCTTCATGGGCCAAGCTCATCCTCAACTTCCTGGTGAACAAAGAGGTGCCGACTGATGAGATCTCGGCCTGGCAAGTGCAACGCCGGGCAGCAGCATACACCATAGTCAACAGGGAGCTTGTGAGGCATAGTGTCACTGGTGTCTACCAGCGCTGCGTAGAACTGGAGCAAGGCCAAGAAATCCTCAAAGATATCCATCAAGGCGAGTGTGGTCACCACGCGGCTTCAAGAGCACTTGTTGCCAAATCTTTCCGCCATGGTTTTTTCTGGTCGACTGCCTTAGAAGATGCCAAAGACTTGGTCCAGAAATGCAAAGGGTGCCAGAAGTTCCACTCACAGCCACATCAGCCGGCTTCTGCACTCAAGACTATCCCCATTGCATGGCCCTTTGCCGTCTAGGGCCTGGACATGGTGGGACCATTCAAGACGGCGCGTGGCGGCATGACTCAGCTGCTTGTCGCGGTGGACAAGTTCACCAAGTGGATAGAAACAAAGCCAATTAAGAAATTGAATGGTCCGATTGCTGTGACTTTCATCTCCGACATTACCATCCGGTACGGCATACCACACAGCATCATCACCGACAATGGCACAAACATTGCCAAGGGTGCCTTGGCACGTTTCTGCGCGACACAGGGCATCTGACTGGACTTAGCGTTAGTTGCCCATCCGCAGTCAAACGGTCAAGTGGAGCGAGAAAACAGCCTCATTTTGTCTGGTATCAAGCCCCGATTGGTCGAGCCATTGGAGCGTTCGGCCGGCTGTTGGCTCGACGAGCTGCCGGTCATCCTCTGGAGCCTGCGCACAACTCCAAACAAGTCAACCGGATTCACTCCTTTCCTCCTCGTCTACGGTGCCGAAGCCGTCATCCCGACAGACATAGAATTCGACTCCCCTCGAGTCATCAGGTACACCGAAGAGGAGGCAGAAGAAGCGCGACAAGACGGCATCGATCTGCTGGAAGAGGGCCGGCTGTTGGCGATCAGCCGGTCCACCATCTACCAGCAGAGTCTGCACCGATACTACAACCGAAAGGTCAAGCCAAGATCCTTCCAAGAGGGAGACCTTGTGCTCCGGCGGATCTAGCGAACAGCCGGCCAGCACAAGCTCTCGGCACCTTGGGAAGGCTCCTTCATCATCAGCAACGTGTTGGACAACGACTCCTACTACCTCATCGATGCTCAGAAACCTCGAGCATGCAAAAGAGATGACTCGGGCAAGGAGACGGAACGACCACGGAATGCAAACCTCCTTCGAAGGTTTTTCAGTTAAAAGCAGTATGTACGACGCCAACTTTTGTATTAATTAGGAAGAATCCGAGTCCCCCGAGAAGAGCTCGGGGACTGCCCTCTTTTACCTATATAATGAGTATTACGCCTGTCATTTGAGTTATTTCGTTTATCCGTCTACCACTAGGTTCGACCAGTCGACCCGGGGACTTGCCGCGTTGTACTATGAAATGCTTCCTGCAGCCGGACAAGTAATGTGTTGGCACCTTAGCTTTCTCCTACCAGAGGCCGCTGTTCGCAGAACGACTGTTCGGTCGGCAGGAGCTAAGGCGAAAAGGTTGTCTGCATGAAAAATGGCTAAGGACCTAAAGCATACACATATTCCAAGCCGGCTTCTCGCCTCGCCGACCAGCTGCCGAGCAGCCACCTGGCCGGTTTATACTTAACTCGCCAGAAAGCACTAGCCGGCTAAGTACTTGCCTTCCCGAAAGTGGCTAAGTACTTGAACCAACCACAGTCCACAGAGCGGCTGTTCGGCTAGCAAGACGGCAACCAAGGGAAGGCGGCAAAGGAAAAAAGCCTAAAGAGCATAAGGCAAGGAAAGATAGATCTCGGCTAAGATATTTACACATCAAAAGGCGCTTGGCCGACATTCAACATAAATCTGAAATACACCCCGCGGGTGGAATTGTGCAAAGTTAACAAGTTCGTCGAGACTGATAAGCAGGTAAAACAAAAGATAAAGTAGCAGCCTAGCAGGCAGCTGCCGGGTTCGGTGGAACAGAGGAGTCAGTGGTGCCGGTTGGTGGGGCAGCCGGCTGGTCAGTCGCCGCTTGGTCGCCTTCACTAGCAGCCGGCTCGCTCGGGCGTGGCTCATTGCTGGAGGCGCGGTCAAGCTGGGGCTGGTCGTCCGCTCCGACTTCTGGCGCCTCCTCTTCACCTTCCTCCCCCTCCTCGCCTTCTTCCGCGCCGCTGGAGTCGATCACCTCGGCCAAGTCCTCGTCGTCCTCTGGGTTCAGCCCGAACCATTCTGGTGGCGCCTCGGCGCCATTCTCGGCCCACTCCGGGACGAAGACGCTAGTGTTGGTATACTTGGCGATTGCCGCCGCACGCTTGACAAGGTTGTCCTCTACTTCCACCAGCTCCTCCTGGGCCTCCAGCCGAAACGTGGTCAGCTGGGCTAGACTTAGCCCAGGGTACCACGCCTTGACAAACTCCAAGGCTCGGCGCACTCCAGCTCAGGCCGAGGAGCCCTTCCAGGCCTCAAGACGGTCGGCCGCCACCTCCAGCCAGTCGGCAGTCCGACTAGGAGTGCGCGGTGCCGGCATGTCCAGCCATAGGGTGGCGATTGCCTAGGCACCGATACACTAAAGACGGCGCAGCATCCGGTGAGCCGGCCGAAGACAGGCCTCGATGCTCAGGAGCTGCTCGCTAAGGGTCCGGGGGCGTCAGCAGCAATCTGCGCACCTTCCGCCCTCCATCCTTCGCGATCAGCTTCAATAGCCTGATTGGCGGTGTTAGAATGACCAGGGAAGAAATCTGCCAAAATAGAAAGCAAAGAGCCAAAGTTAGAGACGAGAGGCCGGCTCGACCAGCAGCCGACAGCTCAAAGAAGCAAAAAGAGGGAAGCTCACCATCAACTATGTCTTCAATCTCATGAAAGCCGGAAGTCAGCATCGCCTCCTTGTTGGTCCAGGCGGAGTGTTCGGTCGCAAACTCGGTAAGGAGGTTGGCCTCCTTGTCCTCCGCCACTTTCTGGACCTTCTTGAGAAGCTCTGCCTGCTCCGCCAGTTGCGTGACCAGCCGATCACGCTCCTCGGCTAGCTTGCTGCACTCCGTCTCTTTGGCACGAAGCGCAGTGTTGGCCTCGCTCAGCTGCTGCTGCAGGGTGGCATTGGCCTCTGCAAAAATGGAAAAAGAAAGAACATCAACAATCAGTGAAAAAAGACGAAGTTGCCGGGAAGATCCAGCCCGACTGCTCAGCAGTCGGCCCGAATCTAGGGGACTACAGCCCACGGGTGCGAATATTCAAAAAAAAACAGCCCACGGGTGCGCCAGCGCGCCCCCGCGGAGAAAGAAGCTATCAAATGTCAACAAAGAAGAACAGTTGCCGGGAAGATTCGGCCCGACTACTTAGCAGTCGGCCCGAATCTCGAGGACTACAGCCCGCGGGTGCGCCAGCGCGCCCCCGCGAGGAAGGAAAAGGACTTACTCCGGCTCTTCGACAAGTCAACGACACGTTGATCCAACTCCTGGACTTTGGAATTGAAGGTGGCCGCATGGAGGTTATGATAGTCATGTAGCAAAGACATTAGTACTTGGAGCTTGCCAATTAAAGTTCCGTGCCGCTTGCTTAACAGCCGGCCCGAAACTCAGGGACTACACCCAGTGGGTGCGCTGGCGCGCCCCCACGAAGCAATGCAAGAATTAAAAACGAAGAAGCAAGAAGCGTACCCAGATGGCTTCCCGCGACTTCAGGAACGCCTTGTTGCAGTGCTTAATAGCGTCGGCCTCGGTGCGGAGTTTGGCTTGAACGTTCAGGATCGCCTCGTTTAGAGGGCCCGTCTCGCCTCCTCGCACCCATCCAGTGGGCACAGCGCTAGTCGCCTCGGTGTCCGAGATCGAGGAGCTTGCGGCGCCGGTCTCCTGCGGGCGGGGCGCTGAGGCCGCCTTCACGAGCCGGCGGCGTAAGGTTGTGCGAACCCCGGGAGTCGGGCCCATCACCATCTCGTTCCTGGCTGGTGGCACCGGCGGGTCGGCTGGTTGCTTGTCTCGCGCCTCCTCAGAAGGTGGTGGCGGGGGCACGATCATGTCCGGCATCGCGACGTCGCCGCTGTCCCTCTCCATGATAGGGTGCTTGCCGCCGGCTTCCCCAGTCTGCGCCAAGAACTCCGGTGGTGGCGGCGTAGAGTTCAGAGGGGTGACAAACATCGCCGACTGGCGGCGCGCGGCCTCCTCGGCCTGCTTCTTCGCCGCGTCGGCCGCCTCGGCCTCCACCAGTTTCTTCAGGGCGGCAGCCTCCGCCTTCTCTGCTTCCGCCTTCTCCAGGCAGGCGGCTTCCTGCTCCTCGCGCGCCTCCCGCGCGTTCCGCTCCATTGCCTCCCGGAGGTCGGCGGCCGGATCAATCCGTCAGGTGGTGGTGGAAGTCTCCGCCGACCCCACAATGGAGGCGGCGGCCGACTTCTCAAGAGAGAGCGGGGCTCTGAGTCAGGAAAGTAAAGTAAGGGAAACTCACACAAGATCAGCGAGGAAGGGAGAAAGTACGAGATGAAGGCAGTAATTACGCGGAAACCAGCGGCGGCTCCTTCACCACCTTGCGGAAGCGGATGGCCTTTGCGGCCGCTTCATCTCGCTTAGTCACCGCGGCCGAGCCCCTGGGCTTCTTCGGCCGGCTGCCGAACAGGCTTGGCGCGGCCCTGCGCTTGTGCGCGCCATCTCGGGCTGCCGGCACGGCAGATGAGCTCGTGCCCGGCTGGTCGGACCCTGGCTGGTGGCGCGGGGCGACTTCCCCCGCATCGTCGTCGGGCTAGTCCTCGAGGCCGGATCCGAGCCCTGAGCCGCCTGCGTCGCCGCCTCCTCCCTTGGTGTCGTCCTCCAAGGCTGCCGTCCCCAAGTCGGGGTCATCCACGTCACTCTCTGCTTGGTCGGGGAGGAATTGACGCTCCGGCCCCGCGGCGCCGGCGGCTGGCTGGAGGAGGGGGCTCTATTCAGAGGTCGATTGGTCAGGTTGGACAGGCAGAACTCAACAACAAAAAGATAGTGAGAAAGAAAGATAACTTACCATAGGCGGGGGGGTCGGCGCGTGAATACGGCTCCTTGCCGAACCGCCACTCTTCCGTGAGCTTGCAGTTCGCAAGGTAGTTCACCATATGGGCTACCTCTGCGTGAGGCATCTCCTTGGTGCACAGCCGGCTTGGGTCCCGATGTCCGCTCATCTAACAGATCATGTGAGGGCGGCCCTGGAGCGGGAGCACCCGGCGCACCACAAAGCCGGACAGCAAGTCGGGCCCGGTCAGGCCCTCCGACTGTATCAACACTCGGAGCCGTGCGATTGCGGCGGCCTCGGAAGGCGACATCGTCCTGGCCCGGTACGACCAGTTTGGCCGCCTCCCAGCCGGCGGACCGGCTACATAAGCCGGCAAGTTGACCCAGTCGCCATCTGGGAAGACGCTCTTCACGTAGAAGTACGACCGCTGCCACATCTTCACCGACTTGATTGGAGGAAACGGATTCTCGGCTGCCGGCCTCCGCACCGCGATGAAAGCATTGCATTGAGCCGGCACGCGCGCGACGAGGGTGCCGATCTTGGAGTAGAAGAACTCCCCCCAAAGCTCGATGGCGGGGAGGACGCCGAGGAAGCCTTCGCACAGAGTGGCGAAGACGGACAGCAGCATCACCGTGTTTGGGGTGAGGTGGTGCGGCTGAAGATTATAGAACTCGAGGAAGGACCGGAAGAAGCCGCTCGCCTGCAGGCCAAGGCCACGCAGGCAGTGCAAGCGGAAGATGACCCGCTCGCCCTCCTCCTGTGCCGGCAAGATCTCACTCTCCGGCGCAAGGCGAACCTTCACGTAGTCTTCGTCGGGCAGCCGCCGCGTCTTGCGGAGGAAGTCGATGTGGTCTTCATGGATTTCGGAGTCGTCCCATGCTCCGGAGCGCGCCATGGGGGGTGTGGGGTTGATAGACGAGCTCATCGGAGACGGGCAGCAGTAGCGCCCCGGCGTGGCTTGGAGGTGCTGCGGCGAAAGGAAGAAGAAGGAGGCAAGAATGGGGTGGAGGGGCGCGCATGCTCCGTCGCTCCCTCTCCACCCCCTACTTATAGCCTACGGGCTACGAAGCCGAGGGGGTGGGCGTGGTATTAACTGTACCCATGACCCCACACTCCTGCCTTTACCGCGTGGGTTACTGCGCGCAGTAACTCCACGGGGAAACCCAACCGCCCTCCTCAGCCGCAACGGATCCGCTCGTAGGCCGAGGCCCGGTGGTGACGGGCCCGGCCTGCGGTCGCGTCCCATCACGCGCGTGGGCTGGCAGGCTGACCCGGCTGGCTGGCGCCACGTGGCACGCCCATGACCGACGGCAGGCCGAGAAGCTTAGCAAGCACGCCATCTGGTTCCCGCCGAGGCGTTCGAAATTCCCGAAGGTTCCGACTGGACGTACCCGACTCCTGCCAACCGGCTTCCCAAGAGACGCATGAAGCTTCCTTCAGAGCTCCCGGAGGAAGAAACTGTTGAGGCTCCTCGGCTCCTCAGCCGCGCACCTCACCAGCTTCGGGACTACTATCGGAGTAATAGGCCACGGGTAGGCTAACCCGAGTCCCTGAACCTTTCAAGACATCGGGGCTGGCAGCCCCTAGCAGTCGGCCCATGGTGCCCTCAAAGTCTGCACCCTCATCAAGAAAGACAAGACAGGGAATGGCTACAATGTAGCCCATCACCCCCGAATCCAGGGCCGGGCGAGGCTACAGTGTTCCGTACCGGCAGAGGACCCCACCCGGCGCGGCACTGTTGCCACTCCGCCCCTGACATCACCCTTGTCAAGCGAAGCCCTGCTCCCACGACCGTCTGTCGGTACGGCCCAAGGACGACGAGCCCCACCGATCAGCGAGAGCCCGGATGTAGGATCTAGAAGTAGGTGTGTCTAGAGGGGGGTGATTAGACACTTAGTAATAAAGTTGCAGTTTTTTAAGCCTTTTTGGTTTGAGTGAAGTTTTAGGCACAATTTCAGCACATACAATACATATCAAGCAAGCATGCAAAGAGTGTATAGGCAGCGGAAAGTAAAGCATGCAACTTGCGAGAATGTAAAGAGAAGGGTTTGGAGAATTCAAACGCAATTGGAGACACGGATGTTTTTCCCGCGGTTCGGATAGGTGGTGCTATCCTACATCCACCTTAGTGGAGACTTCAACCCATGAAGGGTAACGGTTGCGCGAGTCCACGAAGGGCTCCACCCACGAAGGGTCCACGAAGAAGCAACCTTGTCTATCCCACCATGGTCATCGCCCACGAAGGACTTGCCTCACTAGTGGTAGATCTTCACGAAGTAGGCGATCTCCTTGCCCTTACAAACTCCTTGGTTCAACTCCACAATCTTGTCGGAGGCTCCCAAGTGACACCTAGCCAATCTAGGAGACACCACTCTCCAAGAAGTAACAAATGGTGTGTTGATGATGAACTCCTTGCTCTTGTGCTTCAAATGATAGTCTCCCCAACACTCAACTCTCTCTCATAGGATTTGGATTTGGTAGAAAGAAGATTTGAGTGGAAAGCAACTTGGGGAAGGCTAGAGATCAAGATTCATATGGTAGGAATGGAATATCTTGGTCTCAACACATGAGTAGGTGGTTCTCTCTCAGAACATATGAGTTGGAAGTGTAGATGTGTTCTGATGGCTCTCTCCACGAATGAAGAGGAGGTGGAGGGGTATATATAGCCTCCACTTAAAATCCAACCGTTACACACAATTTACCAATCTCGGTGGGACCGAATCAACAAACTCGGTCGGACCGAAAAGGTAAACCTAGTGACCGTTAGAGTTTTTCGGTGGGACTGACATGCATCTCGGTAGGACCAACATGGTTAGGGTTTGGGCATAACGTAATCTCGGTGAGACCGATTACACAAACTCGGTGAGACCGATTTGGTAATTAGCTAACCAGAGAGTTGGTCAGGCAAACTCGGTGGGACCGATTACTAAACTCGGTGAGACCGATTTTGGTAATGAGTTAACCAGAGAGTTTGCATTGTAATCTCGGTAGTACCGATTGCCTAAACTCGGTGAGACCGATTTTGACAATGGACACACACAGTGAGATTGCAATCCCATCTCGGTAAGACCGAGATCCCTATCGGTAGGACCGATTTGCTAGGGTTTTGGCAGTGGCTTATGACAAGTGAAAACTCGGTGGCGCCGGATAGAAAGAATCGGTAGGACCGAGTTTGGCTTAGGGTTTAGGTCATATGTGGAAGTGGGAAAGTAGCTGAGGGTTTTTGGAGCATATCATTAAGCACATGGAGCAAAAAGCTCATTAAACAACACCTCATCCCTCCTTGATTGTATTGGCTTTTCCTATGGACTCAATGTGATCTTGGATCACTAAAAGTGTAAAATGAAGAGTCTTGAGCTTGAAGCTTTAGCCAATCCTTTGTCCTTAGCATCTTGAAGGAGTTCCCACAACCTTTAGTCCATGCCACTCCATTGTTGAACTTATCTGAAACATACTAGATAAAAGTGTTAGTCCAACAAAAGATATGTTGACATTAATTACCAAAACCACCTGAGGAGCACTTGTGCTTTCAATCTCCCCCTTTTGGTAATTAATGGCAACATACATCAAAGCTTTAGATAAAGATACAAAGAATAGCAAGTAAAGCTTTGGAAGAACATGTAACAAGCATAGGCTCCCCCTACATGTATGCAATCATGTGAATATAGAATATAGAAGCATGTGAGAGCATAATCATGACAGAGTAGGCAATGTGTTACATGTATCTTGGCCATATGCATCAGAGCAAAAGATTATTAAGAGAAATACCTTCATGCTTATGAGTCCTTCTTGCAAACAATATGTTCAAAAGCAAGAATTCCTCATACTCATGATTCTGATGCATATACTTACCTTGTAGTCTTGAGTTGGCTTAGGATGGAATGATCCTGCATAAACAAGGTTAGATAACACAAGTGCATCCAATAGCCAGAGCAAACCAAAAGAAACCACAAGAATACCAAGACTGGGATGACATGTAAAGAGTGAGTACAAGGTACCACATTGAATTAGACATGTCCCCAAGAGTAAAGATATGCAATGAATTTGAATGATTTATTTCCCTTAGATGTCTTGCTCCCCCTGAATCTGACATGGGATATTTGGAGAAGATAGGGAACAGAAAATCAGAGCTGAAAGCTGAAAGATGTGAATAGAACTTAATTCAAATGAGTACATATGAACATGTCTTTCCCCCAAAAAGACATGTGGCATCTCTCCTCTTGAACATCAAGCATCTGGGATCCTTGAGTATTCTCTCCCCCTGGAGATTTCTTTCTCCCTTGTAGGTGATAAGTTTAATGTGATCTCTTTCTCCCCGATGATAAGCTTTGATGTGATCTCTCTCTCCCCCTTTGACATCAATTTCCAAGAAGGTTTTTCCTAGAATCCATCGAATAGGTTTGGTCCTTGAGATCCAGCACAAAGCAATGGATAAAACTGTGATGCTTGTAGAGGACAAGATTCATTGAGTGGAGATGGATCAGAAGAAATATAAAATAAGTGGCAAACTGTTTTTCCTGTTATGAAATCGGTGACACCGAGTGGAATGTTTCGGTGGTACCGAAGGGATTCGGTTGGACCGAAAGTTACAATTCGGTGAAACCAAGTTCAACTCAAAGAAAACACTTGTCACCTCAGCTCACTAGTCAAGTAAAATCTCTCAAAGATTTGCAATGAATTAACTGAAGGATTTGCAAGGAATTTGATGCAGAAATATGCAGAACTAGAAGCAAAAAGAAAAGAATGAAAGTTCTAGATGAAGTTGTTTTTTTTGTGTGTGCAAAAGAGGGAAACAAATATGCAAGGGACAAATGCAATAACACAGAAAAGAACACAAGAGAACTTCATCTAGAATTGGGCGGTGACATAGTCACCTATGTTAGAGTATATTGACTTAGGAGTCAAGTGAGAACACTTGATCATGGGTCATACTCATCGTTTAAGCTCAAAATGGGGTTTCCATTTTTCGTTTAAGCATCTTGATGTATTCACATCTTGTCGAGTTGCTTTGACTCATGACTTTGAGTAAAGCTTCTCTAAGATGGAATATCATACCTTGGGTGGTGGAGTGGATCTTGCTCATGTAGTTGAACTTGTGTGGGTGCTCGAAGTTGATGTAGATCATCAAGAGTTGGGAGCACCACTTGGAGTTTGAGTTCATCTACCTACATGGGTTAGTTCTTGCAAGGAAAAACACTTGTATATACAAAAATGACAATCATGAAGCTCAACATAGAATTTGTCAAAGGATATGTTCGAATGGTTTCGTGCTTCCTTGTCGTCAACCACCGTTGTGTAGAGACTTGGTGATGTAGAGATTGCTCAAGATGTGAGAGAGTTGCAATCTCATAGAAATAGATTCATCCAAGTACCTACATGGATTAGATAACATGCAAGATGCAAATATATCCAAGACATTAGATAGTTATCATAAGAGATATATCAAGGATTAGTCATAAGCTCATGTCTTGCATGTATCCAATGGAGTTTCTACTCCAAGTTTGAAGCATCAATGATGTTCAATTCTCCTCTCAACCTGCCAAACACTTTCTCATCAAGCGGTTTAGTGAATATATCCGCTAATTGCTTATCGGTGCGAACATGTTTAAGATCAATGTCACCCTTTGCAACATGGTCTCGAATGAAATGATGACGAACTTCAATATGCTTAGTTCGAGAATGTTGCACAGGATTATGACCAATTTTGATAGAACTTTCATTGTCACAAAGCAATGGAACATGTTTCACATAGACCCCATAATCTTTAAGAGTTTGGGTCATCCAAAGTAATTGAGCACAACATGAACCAGCGGCAATGTATTCCGCTTCGGCGGTGGATAAGGATACTGAGTTTTGTTTCTTAGAGGACCAAGACACAAGAGATCTACCAATAAATTGACATGTACCCAAAGTGGACTTTCTATCAACCTTGTCTCCGGCATAATCTGAGTCGGAATAGCCAACAAGATCGAAAGAGGACCTCTTAGGATACCAAATGCCAAAATTTGGTGTATGGATTAAGTATTTCACTATCCTTGTCACGGCCTTAAGATGACATTCTTTAGGAGCATCTTGATATCGTGCACACATGCACACACTTAGCATAATGTCGGGACGAGAGGCACAAAGGTATAACAATGAACCAATCATAGAGCGATAAACCTTTTGATCAACCGGTTCACCATCTTTGGTCAAATCATTATGTCCATTAGTAGGCATGGGTGTAGACATACCTTTGCATTCTTGCATATTGAACTTCTTGAATAGGTCTTTGGTGTACTTCGTTTGAGAGATAAATGTCCCTTCCTTAGTTTGCTTGATTTGCAAACCGAGAAAGAATTTGAGTTCACTCATCATTGACATCTCAAACTTCTTTGACATAAGCTTTCCAAACTTTTCACTAAAAAGAGGGTTAGTAGAACCAAATATGATATCATCAACATAAATTTGGCATACAAATAGTTCTCCATTAACTCTTTTAGTAAAAAGTGTAGAATCAATTTTTCCAATTTCAAAACCACTTCCAATAAGGAACTTAGTCAAGCATTTATACCATGCTCTAGGAGCTTGATTAAGACCATAAAGTGCTTTGTGAAGTTTGTAAACATGATTAGGTTTCTTAGGATTGACAAAGACGGGAGGTTGTTTGACATAAAATTCCTCCTCTATTACACCATTTAGAAAAGCACTTTTAATGTCCATTTGGTACAAGGTGATATTATGATGATTAAAAAAGGCAAGTAAGATGCGAATGGACTCAAGTCTAGCAACGGGAGCATATGTCTCACCATAGTCCATACCTTCGACTTGTGTGTACCCTTGGGCGACGAGACGTGCTTTGTTGCGAACCACTTGTCCATCTTCATCTTGCTTGTTGCGAAACACCCATTTGGTACCAATGATGTTGTGGTTGTTGTCGGGCTTCTCAACTAATGTCCAGACTTGGTTTCTCTCAAAGTTGTGTAGCTCTTCATGCATAGCATTTATCCAATCCGGATCTTCCAATGCTTCTTCAACCTTCATAGGTTCAATGCTAGAAATGAATGAATAGTTTTCACAAAAGTTAGCTAAACGAGTTTTAGAGCGAGTGATTCTCCCGGTTTGGATATCATTGTAGATTTGTTCGACGGGATGATCTTTGGCAATTCTTGCTCGAACTCGTGAAAGCTTTTGCTTGGGTCTTTATTGAACTTCTTCTTCATCTTGTTCTTCTTCATGATCTTCTTCATTGTTGACGTTGTTGTTCTCTTGTCGTGGTGGAGAAGGAGGTTGTTGATGTTCGTCTTGATGCGTTTCCTCGTTTTCTTCATCTTGGTGTGTCCCACTTGTGGATGCTTCTGTGTCAACTCTTGGTTCACCTTGTCGTGAAGTAGAAGCTTCCACTTGGACGGACGAGGTATTCTCCTTCACCTCTGTTGGACGAATTTTGCCAATAGACAAGTCTTGAGTTGCTTCCGAAGGGTCTTTGTCTCCTACATCAATTGGCAATTGCTCTACTTGCGAGCCATTAGATTCATCAAACTTCACATCTACCGTTTCTTCAACCTTTCGGGTGAAATTGTTGTAGACACGATAAGTGTGAGAGTTTGAGCCATAACCAAGTAGGAAACCTTCATGAGATTTAGGAGCAAACTTTGAATGACGATGCTTATCTAGAATGTAGCACTTTGAGCCAAATACTCGAAAGTATCCAACTTGGGGTTTGTTACCGGTGAGGAGCTCGTATGCCGTCTTGCCGAGTAGCTTGTGAAGATACAAGCGATTTGTTGCATGACAAGCCGTCTCAACCGCTTCTGCCCAGAAGTGCTTCGGTGTCTTGTACTCATCAAGCATCGTTCTCGCCATTTCGCTGAACGTCCGGTTCTTCCTCTCAACAACTCCATTTTGTTGAGGTGTGTACGTAGCCGAGAACTCATGTGAAATCCCTTCTTCGTCAAGAAAGGTGTCCACATTTGCATTCTTGAACTCCGTTCCGTTATCGCTCCGAACCTTCTTGATCTTCACGTCAAACTGATTTTGGGCCTTCCTAGCGAAGTTTTTGAAGATCTTTTGGACCTGCGATTTATCATCAATAAAGAACACCCACGTAAATCTTGAAAAATCATCAACTATGACTAGACCAAAAGAATTTCCACCGAGACTCTTGTAGGCATTGGGACCAAAAAGATCCATATGAAGTAGCTCGAGTGGCCTCCTTGTGGTCATGATGTTCTTCACGGGATGCCTTCCTCCAACCTGTTTACCTGCTTGACAAGCACTACAAAGTCTATCCTTATCAAATATGACATCGTTAACTCCAAGGATATGATTTCCTTTAATAAGCTTGTCAAGGTTTCTCATGCCAACATGACCTAGTCGTCTATGACACAACCAACCTTTTGAGGATTTAGCAATAAAGCAAGTTTTAGGTTGTGCCTTTTTAGAGAAATCGACAATATAAAGGTCACCTCTACGTATACCGGTAAAGACCATTTTATGATTGTCTCGACGAAACACTTGGCAATCTACCTCAGTAAATAGGACATTCAAACCAAAATCAGCAAGTCTAGATACTGAAAGTAAGTTGTACCCAAGAGATTCAACGAGCATGACATTTTGAATGGAGCTATCGTGTGAGATGGCCACCTTACCAAGGCCAACCACCTTACCCTTTGAATTATCACCAAAGGTGACATATTTTTGAGGGCCGTCATTTTCAGCAAGCTCACGGAACATCTCTTCATCCCCGGTCATATGATCATTACATCCACTGTCGAGAACCCATTCCTTTCCTCCTGACACATATCCTCGAAGATTAGCCATAAGACCAAAGTGTCTCATTGCATCATCAAGATCGAAGTCACTATCATCATCTTCATCATAGTATCCATGTTCAACATCATCTTGTGATTGATCATATCCTAGAGAGGGTAATTCATTAGATAAATGATCATCAAAGTGGTCACTTTTATGAATTCTTATGGATTCGGTTATGATATCACCAATGATTCCAACATTTCCTTTAGCACGCATGAGATTAGTAAGCTCAAATAGACAATTACCAAAACTAGGATCACTAGAGTTCATCTTACTCAAGGCAATAGATTTATGGAGAATTTCATCCAAATTTTTCAAGGAATAATTGGGGAATCGTTCCTTAAGAAATTTCCATATGGTATAGGCACAATTAAGAGTAGGTAAACTAGCAATCAAGTTTTTGGGCAATCCTCTAATGATGAGCTCAACGGTTCTAAGATTGTGAATCATGTCAATATCTTCATCTAGAGTGGGATGCATAGGATCAACATGAGGAGCACAAGGACTAGCAATATACTTGTTCAAATGATATTGAGTGAAAATCACAACCATCTCATTTTTCCACTCATGAAAATACTCTCCATCAAGAATAGGCACTCTATGTCTAAGACTCCCTAAAGTAGACACATCCATCTTCCTCCAATGGTGATTAAACCAAGGCAATGGAGACCAAAGCTCTAATACCACTTGTAGGATCTGGAAGTAGGTGTGTCTAGAGGGGGGTGATTAGACACTTAGTAATAAAGTTGTAGTTTTTTAAGCCTTTTTGGTTTGAGTGAAGTTTTAGGCACAATTTCAGCACATACAATACATATCAAGCAAGCATGCAAAGAGTGTATAGGCAGCGGAAAGTAAAGCATGCAACTTGCGAGAATGTAAAGAGAAGGGTTTGGAGAATTCAAACGCAATTGGAGACACGGATGTTTTTCCCGCGGTTCGGATAGGTGGTGCTATCCTACATCCACGTTAGTGGAGACTTCAACCCACGAAGGGTAACGGTTGCGCGAGTCCACGGAGGGCTCCACCCACGAAGGGTCCACGAAGAAGCAACCTTGTCTATCCCACCATGGCCATCGCCCACGAAGGACTTGCCTCACTAGTGGTAGATCTTCACGAAGTAGGCGATCTCCTTGCCCTTACAAACTCCTTGGTTCAACTCCACAATCTTGTCGGAGGCTCCCAAGTGACACCTAGCCAATCTAGGAGACACCACTCTCCAAGAAGTAACAAATGGTGTGTTGATGATGAACTCCTTGCTCTTGTGCTTCAAATGATAGTCTCCCCAACACTCAACTCTCTCTCATAGGATTTGGATTTGGTAGAAAGAAGATTTGAGTGGAAAGCAACTTGGGGAAGGCTAGAGATCAAGATTCATATGGTAGGAATGGAATATCTTGGTCTCAACACATGAGTAGGTGGTTCTCTCTCAGAACATATGAGTTGGAAGTGTAGATGTGTTCTGATGGCTCTCTCCATGAATGAAGAGGAGGTGGAGGGGTATATATAGCCTCCACTTAAAATCCAACCGTTACACACAATTTACCAATCTCGGTGGGACCGAATCAACAAACTCGGTCGGACCGAAAAGGTAAACCTAGTGACCGTTAGAGTTTTTCGGTGGGACTGACATGCATCTCGGTAGGACCAACATGATTAGGGTTTGGGCATAACGTAATCTCGGTGAGACCGATTACGCAAACTCGGTGAGACCGATTTGGTAATTAGCTAACCAGAGAGTTGGTCAGGCAAACTCGGTGGGACCGATTACTAAACTCGGTGAGACCGATTTTGGTAATGAGTTAACCAGAGAGTTTGCATTGTAATCTCGGTAGTACCGATTGCCTAAACTCGGTGAGACTGATCTTGACAACGGACACACACAGTGAGATTGCAATCCCATCTCGGTAAGACCGAGATCCCTATCGGTAGGACCGATTTGCTAGGGTTTTCGCAGTGGCTTATGACAAGTGAAAACTCGGTGGCGCCGGATAGAAAGAATCGGTAGGACCGAGTTTGGCTTAGGGTTTAGGTCATATGTGGAAGTGGGAAAGTAGCTGAGGGTTTTTGGAGCATATCATTAAGCACATGGAGCAAAAAGCTCATTAAACAACACCTCATCCCTCCTTGATAGTATTGGCTTTTCCTATGGACTCAATGTGATCTTGGATCACTAAAAGTGTAAAATGAAGAGTCTTGAGCTTGAAGCTTTAGCCAATCCTTTGTCCTTAGCATCTTGAAGGAGTTCCCACAACCTTTAGTCCATGCCACTCCATTGTTGAACTTATCTGAAACATACTAGATAAAAGTGTTAGTCCAACAAAAGATATGTTGACATTAATTACCAAAACCACCTGAGGATCACTTGTGCTTTCACTGGAAGACGCCTAGAGCCCCACCAGTCGGACCCGAGGGAGGTCGGCCCCCAGCAGTCGGCCCGCCCCTTCCCCGGGGCCCACGCACCATTAACCAGACGAGACACAGAGTGGCTATAGTGATCGCCCACCAGGCGGCGGGGCTGTAGCCACGCACCCCTGACCGAGCCTGCGTCATCAACATCACGGCTACAGTGATCAGCAGCCGACAAGACCCGCGTGCAGCGGGGGCGGCCTGTTGGCTCCGTACCAGACCAGTCAGCGGGGCCCACCATGCGGCGGGCCCCAGCAGCCGGTGGAGAAGCCGGCGACCAGAGAGACTTACAGCCGGGTCCTACACCCGACCGGATTACCATTGTACCCTTGGGGGTAGGCCTATATAAACCCCCCAGGGCACCCATGCAAAGTGTTGGAACCTGTCAGGACTAGATTCACACCTAGAGGAGGAGAGAGAAAGCATGTCTTCCTCCACCTCTAGCAAACAGCTCAAGGAGCACCATTGTACCACTAGTGCATTAGTGATCATGCGGGGACCCCGCAGAGCAGGACTAGGGGTGTTATATCCATGGAGAGCCCCGAACCTGGGTAAAGTGTTCCGGCTTACGTGTCTACGCCTCATCCCGCTTCCAGGCACCAGCAACATTCTACTCGCTCCCACCATGATAAGCCATCCTTTGGCATATGTCGCACCCAACCCCCGACACTTAGCAATCGCTAAACCAACTTCCGAGGGGTTATTGACCATGCCGGAGCACGATCAACCTGACCATGAGGGTCTATTTCCTACGAGCAAACGAAGAACAAGCAAGAAACTGAGATTGGAATATGGATATTGCGAATAAAAGAGGAAAGCTTTATTAATGAAGGTGGGGTTCTGTGACGCCTTTGTTTGGTCGTTGAACACAAAACGAAGTACGTGAAGTTGCAGCTATGGCAAACTTTTAATCTAAAAAAACCCAAAGTCTAAACGATGCCCTAAGGGTTGTATATATGGAGGAGAGAGGGGGAATTTCGTGGCCCTTGGAGGAGGGGTCTGAAACCAACCCTAACTCTTGTTTCCCCACACATACGGACTCTAAAAACTGCCTATAATCAAGTATTTCAAAATTACATGGGCCTGGCCCAAAAATAAGGTGACGCGGCACCTAGAATAGCCTTTGGACGAAACTTATGATGTGGCATCTTGTATATTTCGTCCAAGGTTTCATGCAGTCCTTATGGTGGCTTCAAAGTCCTGAAATCATCACTTGTAACTCCGTTCTTGGTCCCCTTGCGCATGCCATCATCTCCATGTTTGAACTTGCTCCAAGGTTCATCTTTCTTGTCCAAGCTAGGCCCTTCATTTGTAAGCAAAACAAATGTATCCAATTTAGGCAGCATCATATTCTCATGAACATTAGAATCGTTACCAAGAAACGGAAGTACCTGATAATTCAATTGGCGTGCGCGGGCTCTGGTAACAGGGGATGTGGGTGTAACAATGGTATTGATGTCCTCATCATCCTCCCCTTCTTGAAGTGAAGTCGTCCTCGACGAAAGCTCATCTTCCTCTCCCAGATAAGGCTTCAAATCTGCAATGTTAAAAGTGGGACTAACCCCAAAGTCTGCAGGCAGCTCAAGTTTATATGCATTATCATTTATTTTCTCTAACACCGTAAAAGGACCATCAGCACGTGGAATTAGCTTTGATTTGCGCAAATCAGGAAATCTATCCTTACGCAAATGTAAGCAAACAAGATCTCCAGGTGCAAACACAACATGTTTTCTACCCTTATCTCCAGCAAGTTTATATTTAGCATTCATACTCTCAATGTTTTCCTTAGTTAACTCATGCATTTTTAAAATCAATTCAGCATGTTCTTTAGCATCAAAATTAACCTTCTCCGAAGATGGAAGAGGCAACAAATCAATAGGTGCACGAGGTAGGAAACCATACACAAATTCAAAAATGCACATCTTAGTAGTAGAATGCAATGAACGATTATAAGAAAATTCAATATGAGGCAAGCATTCTTCCCTCATTTTCTTATTATTCTTCAAAACAACCCTAAGCATAGTAGACAATGTTCTATTGACTATTAAGTTTGTCCATCAGTTTAGGGGTGACAAGTAGTACTAAAAAGCAGTTTAGTCCCCAGTTTAGCCCATAAACATCTCCAAAAGTGGCTAAGAAATTTAGTATCATGATCTAAAACAATAGTATTTGGCACACCATGCAAGCGGATAGTTTCACGAAAGAACAAATCAGCAACATTAACAGCATCATCGCTTTTATAACATGGTATAATGTGTGCCATTTACGAGAATCTATCCACGACAACAAATATGCTATCCCTCCCCTTCTTTGTTTGAGGTAAACCTAAAACAAAGTCCATAGATGTGTCCTCCCAAGGAACACTAGGTACAGGCAAAGGCATATATAAACCATAAGGATTGAGTCGTGACTTAGCTTTTTGACATGTAGTCCAGCGAGCAACAAAATGCTCAACATCCTGTCTCATCTTTGGCCAAAAGAAATGTGTAGCAAGTATGTCTTCCGTCTTCTTCACGCCAAAGTGTCCCATTAATCCTCCTCCATGCGCCTCCTGCAACAAGAAAAGATGAACGGAGCTAGCTGGAAGGCATAGCTTGTTAGCACGGAACACAAATCCATCATTAACGACAAACTTGTTCCACGTTCTTCCTTCTTTACAATTTTGCATTACATCTTTAAAATTAGCATCATGCACATATTGATCTTTGATGGTGTCCAAACCAAATATTTTGAAGTCAACTTGTGAAAGCATAGTATAGCGACGAGACAATGCATCAGGAATAACATTTTCTTTACCCTTCTTGTGTTTAATGACATAAGGGAAAGTCTCAATGAATTCAACCCATTTAGCATGTCAACGGTTCAGTTTAGCTTGACTTTTAATATGTTTCAAAGATTCATGATCAGAATGTATAACAAATTCTTTCGGCCATAAATAATGTTGCCATGTTTCTAAAGTCCGAACAAGAGCATATAATTCTTTATCATAAGTAGAATAATTCAGACTAGGCCCACTCAATTTTTCAGAAAAGTATGCAACAGGTTTGCCATCTTGTAATAACACACCTCCTAATCCAATTCCACTAGCATCACATTCAAGCTCAAAAGTCTTATTAAAATCAGGAATTTGGAGTAAAGGAGCATGTGTCAACTTATCTTTCAATACCATGAAGGCTTCTTCCTATGCGGTACCACAAACAAAAGGCACATCCTTCTTTGTAAGCTCATTGAGAGATTGAGAGGTGCAGCAATGGTGCTGAAATCTCTCACAAAACGCCTATAGAATCCAGCGAGGCCAAGAAAACTCCTCACTTGTGTGACCGTTTTGGGTTGTGGCCAACTCTCAATAGCTTCAATCTTGGCTTTATCAACTTCAATTCCCTGTGGAGTAACAACATAGCCAAGAAAAGATACTCGGTCGGTGCAGAAGGTGGACTTCCCAAGGTTACCAAACAAAGGTGCATAGCAATAAAAACAGCACATAAATGTTCCAAATGTTCCTCCAAAGATCTGCTATAAATCAGTATATCATCAAAATAGACTACCACAAATCGTCCAATGAAAGCACGTAAAACTTCGTTCATTACTCTCATGAAAGTACTAGGTGCATTAGTTAACCCAAAAGCCATGACTAACCACCCATATAAACAAAACTTAGTTTTAAATGCTGTTTTCCATTCATCTCCCAATTTCATACGAATTTGATGGTATCCACTATGCAAATCAACTTTGGAGAAAATTGTAGAGACAATCAATTCATCAAGCATATCATCTAGCCTAGGAATAGGATGACGATAACGAATAGTAATATTATTAATGCCTCTACAATCAACACACATACGCGACGTACCATCCTTTTTAGGCACTAGTATAATAGGAACAGCACAAGGAGTAAGAGATTCGCGTATGTAACCTTTGTCGAGCAGCTCCTGTACTTGACGCATAATCTCTTTTGTCTCCTTTGGATTGGCACGGTATGGTGCACGGTTGGGTAGCGATGCACCGGGAATTAAGTCAATTTGATGCTCAATCCCTCGAATAGGTGGTAATCCCGGTGGCATGCCTTGTGGGAAGACATCAGCGAACTCCTGCAAAATGTTAGTGGCAGCAAGGGGCAAAGAGGAAGGCATGTCCTCGAATGAAAATAATGCCTCTTTGCACACAAAAGCATAGCAAACAGATTTGCTAAAATCTAGCTCATCAATATCAGATTTTGTGGCAAGCAAACATGCACTTTTCAATTTAATTTTAGAAGCAACACTAGATGGTTTATTATTAGTTTTCATTTGTTGCTCAAATTCTTTTGCCACAATCCAATTTTCACTCTTATTTTTCTCCTATTTTGCTTTATTAGCTCTATTAATATCATCTTTCAAAGGAGTCATAGGAAGCAAAGTAATATGACTATCCTTATGAACAAGAGTATATTGATTATTTCTACCATGGTGTACAGAATTTTTATCAAATTGCCATGGTCTACCAAGTAATAAGGAACATGATTGCATAGGTACCACATCACAATCAACATAATCAGCATATGTAGAGATACTAAAATGCACACGAACAGTACGTGTTACCTTAACCTTGCCGCTGCTGCTGAACCATTGGATGTAGTAAGGATGTGGATGTGGTCTTGTGGTGAGAGATAGCTTCTCCACCATCTCCATGCTAGCAAAGTTGTTGCAACTCCCCTCATCTATGATGACGCGAATAGAACATTCCTTCACAACTCCCTTTGTATGGAACTAATTATGCCTCTGATTTTGCTCAGCTTGTGTAACTTGCACACTCAAAACACGTTGAGCAACTAAACATTCATACCTGTCAGCATCTTCAGGAGCCATGCATGTATTGCGTCTCATGATCAGAATCATCTCCATCGTGTTCTTCACATGTAATAAGAGCCAAAGTCTCCTCATCATAGTCACTAGCGGACTCATACCCACCATCCTCAGTAGCAATCATCACACGCTGAGATTTGCATTCTCTCGCATAATGACCTCTTCCCTTACAACGACGACAAATAATATCACTTGTGTGCCCTGTTGATGCCATGGAAGAAGAAGAGCTCTGTGTAGGCCCGGCAGGTGTGCTCTTGGCAGATAGTGGTGGTTGTGCCTGCTTTCTCGTATCACGGTTGGAGGTGGCACCTAATGGAAGTGATGGTGCAGTGGAAGTAGAGGATGCACGTGGTGTCCATGATGAAGGTCGACCTGCAGAAAAGTTAGTTCGCGCCAATGCATGTCGATCATGCACTTCACGTTCAGCTTTACAAGCAAGATGGAATAAACGAGTGATATTATTATACTCCTTATACTCTAGGATGGTCTGAATCTCTCTATTTAATCCACCCATAAAATGTGCAAGCATAGCTTCATTCTCCTCAACAATACCACATCGAATCATGCCAGTTTGTAATTCCTGATAATATTCTTCTACAGAATTTTTTCCTTGTCTTAAGCGCTGCCATTTTTGAAGTAATTCACGTTGATACTATGGTGGAACCCAGCGAGTACGCATAGCAGTTTCCAAAGCAGCCCAAGTAGCTGGAATAGGATATAATCTACAATGTTCAAACCACCAAACACATGCAAAGCTAGTGAAAGCACAAACATCAGCAGGAAGACGTCTTTCCTCAGGATATTGTAAACATGTAAATCATTGTTCAGTTTCTAACTCCCAAGTAAGATATATATATCAGGAACATATCTACCCTCAAATGGTGGAATATTCAATTTCAGTTTAGGGAGATGGTCATGATCTCGTACCTGAGGGGGAGCCCTACCATTGCCATTATTTGCATGTGGACGACCTGGTGGTTGTCATGCTCGTGGTTGCACGTAGTTCTGATTTTGATCAACCTCATCCTCGTAATCTCCCACATAATCATCCTCCTCCACATCAGCAGCAGGAGGCACAGAAGTATCAACAGCAGCACCAACAGTTTGGCCAGGCTGAAGAAGGATACGGCTCGCTCCGCGGAGGGCTGTTTCGCGACGTGGAGGTAGTCGTCGTCGTCGTTGTTGTTGTTGTTGTTGTTGTTGTTGTTGTTGCAGAGGTGCGGCAGGTGCAGCCGGTAGTGGAAGACGTGCAAGCAGTTCATTAAATCTGTTGTCGAGCTTTGTTTCGAACGTCTTCTCAAGGCCAGTGATCTTCTCCATGGCCTCTTAAAAATTGTTCAGCACATCTTGCACCTGTTCAGTCATCATTCGTTGAAACTTATCATGAAGCTCCTTGTTCATTAAGTTCTCCCAATCAATCTCGTCGGCTTGTGATCATGGCATAGTTAGCAGCAATAGAAACACACAAGAATATGATCCTACAGACTACTAACAAGTGGTGGTGGTGGTGGGTGTCATAAATCCGTCAAGCAAATCTCAAATTCTTACCAGTTCTTACCCAGCAGCAGGCAGTGATCGGCAACCGTTGTAGTCAAAACTCTCAAAGCTTGGATAGAGCGATTACCAGGGAGAGTCAAACGCACGACGTAGATGTATGTGGAGCTGGGAAGGCTATTAATATGGTAGCAAAAAGGGTTAGGAATAATCAATTCAGATATGCAAAGTTGAATAAACGCTCAATGACGGTACTGTGATGGTCCTAGGCTAGACCGTGCTAGAGACGCAAGCCTAGAACACTAACAAAATCACGGTGCTGCACGTAAACAAGGGAAAAGCACACTCCGGAAAAAAAATTCCGCTCTGTTATTTTTTTTGCGCTCCTTTTTTTTGCGCTCATCTTTTTTTTGCGAAAAATCACTATAATGGCGAGTGTCTCAAAACTCTTCCCAAGTCAAAATGACAGGATGGGCACGAATTTTTTTTACTTTTTTGTGGAAATCAGGGCAGCGGCGATGAAAAAGTGCGACAAAAGATCACTGATGGCACGTGGCTCAAAAGACTCAGAAAAGCCTAAAAGTAGGATAGGAAAAAATATTTTGCCTCGGAAAATTTTGGCCTAAAAACTGCCCGGGGGTCTCTAGACTCGCTTTTTTTAAACCTACTCAAGCAAGGAAACACGAATCGGAAATTAGACGGATCTCGAAAACAATCCTAATATGAAAGTAACTCGGATTGGTGGTGGATATATGGTGGTAGGATATGGCAGCGGTGGTGGTATATGGATACGGATTGGTGGTGGTATATGGATACGGATTGGTGATGGTATATGGAGATGGATCGACGGCGGATAAGCGGTGGTGGTACATGGCAGGGCCGATGATGATGGTGCAGCGGCAGCGTGAAAACTTATGACCAGAACTCGAAACTCTAAAAGATTAGACTCTAAGACCAGCAACTAGACACGATGATGCAACCGCAAATTCAAAAAAGCAAAATACTGAAAAGACTATGCAAAGGCTCAGATTGGTTCGGATAGGATGAACTAACCCTAATTTTTATTTTGGCTTTTTCGTGGACTATAGGTATGAAGAACAGACTTGATCTAAACTACGAAAAGATGTAAAATCTCACCAAGCAACCTAGAAATCTGATACCACTTGATAGAGGCAAAGGTGTCCCGATGTTTCGATGATATAGCAATTGTTTTCTGTGGGAGTCGACTTTGACGGTCCGACTACGAACGTGTGAAGACGTCGCACCTTAGCAATCGCTAAACCAACTTCCGAGGGGTTATTGACCACGCCAAAGCACGATCAACCTGACCACGAGGGTCTATTTCCTGCGAGCAAACGAAGAACAAGCAAGAATCTGAGATTGCAATCTGGATATTGCGAATAAACAGGAAAGATTTATTAATGAAGGTGGGGTTCTATGACGCCTTTGTCTGGTCGTTGAACACAAACGAAGTACGCGAAGTTGCAGCTATGGCGAACTTTTAATCTAAACAAAAACCAAAGTCTAAACGATGCCCTAAGGGCTGTATATGGAGGAGAGAGGGGGAATTTCGTGGCCCTTGGAGGAGGGGTCCAAAACCAAACCTAACTCTTGTTTCCCCACACATACGGACTCTAAAAACTGCCTATAATCAAGTATTTCGAAATTACATGGGCCTGGCCCAAAAATAAGGTGACGCAACACCTAGAATAGCCTTTGGACGAAATTTATGATGTGGCATCTTGTATATTTCGTCCAAGGCTTCATGCACTCCTTATGGTGGCTTCAAAGTACTGAAATCATCACTTGTAACTCCGTTCTTGGTCCCCTTGCGCATGCCATCATCTCCATGCTTGAACTTGATCCAAGGTTCATCTTTGTTGTCCAAGCTGGGCCCTTCATTTGTAAGCAAAACAAATGTATCCAATTTAGGCAGCATCATATTCTCATGAACATTAGAATTGTTACCAAGAAATGAAAGTACCTGATAATTCAATTGGCGTGCGCGAGCTCTAGTAATTTGTCCAGTATGTATATATAGCAACAGGGGCTGGGGGTGTAACAATGGTATTGATGTCCTCATCATCCTCCCCTTCTTGAAATGAAGTCGTCCTCAACAAAAGCTCATCTTCCTCTCCCAAATAAGGCTTCAAATCTGCAATGTTAAAAGTGGGACTAACCCCAAAGTCTGCAGGCAGCTCAAGTTTATATGCAATATCATTTATTTTCTCTAACACCTTAAAAGGACCATCAGCTTTGATTTGTGCAAATTAGGAAATCTAACCTTACGCAAATGTAACCAAACAAGATCTCCAGGTGCAAACACAACATGTTTTCTACCCTTATCTCTAGCAAGTTTATATTTAGCATTCATACTCTCAATGTTTTCCTTAGTTAACTCATGCATTTTTAAAATCAATTCAACACGTTCTTTAGCATCAAAATTAACCTTCTCCGAAGATGGAAGAGGCAACAAATCAATAGGTGCACGAGGTAGGAAACCATACACAATTTCAAAAGGGCACATCTTAGTAGTAGAATGCAATGAATGATTATAAGCAAATTCAATATGAGGCAAGCATTCTTCCCACATTTTCTTATTATTCTTCAAAACTGCCCTAAGCATAGTGGACAATGTTCAATTGACTACTTCAGTTTGTCCATCAGTTTGGGGGTGACAAGTAGTACTAAAAAGCAGTTTAGTCCCCAATTTAGCCCATAAACATCTCCAAAAGTGGCAAAGAAATTTAGCATCACGATCTGAAACAATAGTATTTAGCACACCATGCAAGCGAATAATTTCACGAAAGAATAAATCAGCAACATTAACAGCATCATCGCTTTTATGACATGGTATAAACTGCCTATAATCAAGTATTTCGAAATTACATGGGCCTGGCCCAAAAATAAGGTGACGCAGCACCTAGAATAGCCTCTGGACAAAATTTATGATGTGGCATCTTGTATATTTCATCCAAGGCTTCATGCACTCCTTATGGTGGCTTCAAAGTCCTAAAATCATCACTTGTAACTCCGTTCTTGGTCCCCTTGTGCATGCCATCATCTCCATGCTTGAACTTTCTCCAAGGTTCATCTTTATTGTCCAAGCTAGGCCCTTCATTTGTAAGCAAAACAAACGTATCCAATTTAGGCAGCATCATATTCTCATGAACATTAGAATCGTTACCAAGAAACGAAACTACCTGATAATTCAATTGGCGTGCGCGAGCTCTAGTAATTGGTCCATTATGTATAGCAGCAGGGGTTGTGGGTGTAACAATGGTATTGATGTCCTCAACAGATAAAGTAAAGCAATTACATGGCGATTGCATTTCATACAATAAAGCGACAACCATATGGCTCCTGGCAGTTGCCGATAACTTCGTTACAAAACATGATCATCTCATACAATAAAATTTAGCATCATGTCTTGACCATATCACATCACAGCATGCCCTGCAAAAACAAGTTAGACGTCCTCTACTTTGTTGTTGCATGTTTTACGTGGCTGCTACGGGCTGAGCAAGAACCGTTCTTACCTACGCATCAAAACCACAATGATATTTCGTCAAGTATGTGATGTTTTAACCTTCTCAAGGACCGGGCATAGCCACACTCGATTCAACTAAAGTTGGAGAAACTGACACCCGCCAGCCACCTGTGTGCGAAGCACGTCGGTAGAACCAGTCTCGTGTAAGCGTACGCGTAATGTCGGTCCGGGCCACTTCATCCAACAATACCGCCGAATCAAAGTATGACATGTTGGTAAGCAGTATGACTTGTATCACCCACAACTCACTTGTGTTCTTCTCATGCATATAACATCTACGCATAAACCTGACTCGGATGCCACTGTTGGGGAACGTAGTAATTTCAAAATTTTCCTACGCACACGCAAGATCATGGTGATGCATAGCAACGAGAGGGGAGAGTGTCGTCCACGTACCCTCGTAGACTGTAAGCGGAAGCGTTATGACAACGCGGTTGATGTAGTCATACGTCTTCACGAGGACCGATCCTAGTACCGAACGTACGACACCTCCGCGATCTGCACAGGTTCAGCTCGGTGACGTCGCATGAACTCACGATCCAGTAGAGCTTCGAGGGAGAGTTCCGTCAGCACGACGGCATGATGACGGTGTTGATGAAGCTACCGACGTAGGGCTTCGCCTAAGCACCGCTACAATATGACCGAGGTGGATTATGGTGGAGGGGGGCACCGCACACTGCTAAAAGATAAAATGATCAACTTGGGTGTCTATGGGGTGCCCCCTCCTCCGTATGTAAAGGAGTGGAGGAGGGGGAGGGCCGGTGTCGGTGTCAAAACCGGCGGATCTCGGGTAGGGGGTCCCAAACTGTGCGTCTAAGGTGGATGGTAACAGGAGGCAAGATGTAACACCCCGGATGTAACTTGCCATATTTGTAACTCCAACTCTTATCATTTTCGGCAATGTGATATGATATTCCCTCCGTGGTTGGGTTTCCCGTCTTTTTGCATTTTGTCCTTGTCATGCATTTCATATCATGTCATCATGTGCATCGCATTCGCATACGTGTTCGTTTCATGAATCCGAGCATTTTCCCCGTTGTCCGTTTTGCAATCCGGCGCTCCTATGTTTCCCGGCGTCCCCTTTTACCTTTTTCCGTGAGCGGGTATTAAACTTTCTCGGAATGGACCGAGGTTTGTCAAGCGGCCTTGGTATAGCACCGGTAGACCGCCTGTCAAGTTTCGGGTCATTCGGAGGTCGTTTGATACTCCAACGGTTAACCGGGTAACCGTGAAGGCCTCGTGTGTGTTGCAGCCCAAAACCCCTCCAAATCAGCCCAATAACCCATCTAAGTCACTCCCATGTCCATCGCCGTTCGATCACGATCGTGTGGCCGCAAACCGCTCTCCATTTGGAGCTTCCTAGCTCCTTCTACCTATAAATATGCATCTTCCCCTCCAATTTCGGATCACTCCTACCCTAACCCTAGCCCCGCTCCCCTCCGCGCCGCCGGACACGTCCGGGCGGAGCCGGACGCGTCCGCCCGCCACGCCGGACCAACCGCGAGCTGCCACGTGGGCGAGCCCGCGCCCACATCGCCGCCGACCGCGCCGGCCCGCCAGGCCCAGGGCGGGCCCCCCCGAGCCCGCGGCTCCCCGCCGCCTGCGCCCGCGGCCGCGCCTCCCCGCGCCCCCTGCCGCGCCTCTCCGCTCCCGCCGGCCGCTGCCGCCTCCCGGCCACGCACCCCGCCGCGGCTCCGCCGCCCCCGCCGGCCTCCGCCGCCGCGCGCCCCCGCCGTCCTTCGCCGCCTCCTCGCCGCGCTCGCCGCCGCCTCGCGCGGATCCGGTCCAGCCCGACCGGATCCGGCCTCCCTTCGACTCCGGCCGCCATCCACGTCCATATCCGGCGAAACGCCGGCCAGATCCGGCGAACTACCCTAGATCTGAGAATTTTCGGAGGTTGATTTTCGTCTAAGTCCCGTAATTTGTTGCATAATCATGCCATGTTCATCGCATCATAACTTGTTGCATACTGCTCTGTTTCGTGCGTATAATATGTCAAATTGTTCGCCTCGATGAGTACATGATTTCATCTCATTGCGCCATTTTCATTTGTGTTATCTTGATGCCCGAAATGCTGTTGGAAGAGGGCTATGTGATGTTAGTTTCAGATCTGTTTCAGTAGATGCACTTTTGTCATTTTTGCCATGATTGATGTGTGCATCCTATGAACTGGAGTCCTACATGTGTTTTGTAATATGCCATGCCATATTTACAGGGGTGTATGTCATGTATTTTTGTGATCTTTGTGGTGACTAGCACAAGCATGCAAACTAGGGATCATAATGTTGCTGATTTCAGAGGCTTAGTAATTTCACTAAGTTATTCCCTGCTGTTATTTTTATGCCATGTGTTCATGTTGTTTCAGAGAGATCTATGCCTCTTTTGAGCATTATCAGTAAGGGTGTTTTGAACATATGGATTTGCTCTATCCATCCATGCCTTTGTTTGTAATTATGGAGTGCCATATCTTGAGTCAATCGAGCTCTACTTTTGCTATAAAATGTTACTGGCAGATTGTTTACATGTTATTCGATTTTGCCAAGCTTGTTGTAGTTGATCCTTGCATGCTATGATTTTGTTCTTGCCGTGACTAGATTCTATGCCATGTCTTCTTGGTGTGTGTATGCTTAGTTTATCATTCAATGCTCTATAGTGAGTGCATCGAGCTCGTAAACATGCCTACTTGTTATCTGTTTTTGACATGTCCAGTTTTCTGCTAAGTCTGAAAACTGTAACGAAACTTGCTTAATTGACATGGGTTCTATTATATTTTCTGGTCCTTTTGGCTCATGGTCAGTAAGGGACTTTTGTTCTATGCTTTGACTAGATTCATGTCATGCCTTGTTTTGCTATATTGTGTTCCTGTAGCAGGTTGTTTCCTTGCTCTAAACATGTCTTCCAGATGTTAATTTCTGGCATGATAGTATTTTCACTAAGTCTGTGAACCTGTTATATTTTGCACTTTTGCCATGCTTGTTTGAACCTGTTGTGTTGTGATTTAGCCGTAGCTCACTGTTCATCTTTTGTCAAGCATCTTGAGTATATCACTGCCATATGCTTTGCTGATATGTTTGGGTGCAGTAGCTTAATTTCTTGTTGCATGCTAAGTGGCATCATGCTGTTAAACGCAGAAATATGTCATTCTTGTTTTGCTTGTCATTTGCAAACCGTGCATCCGATTCCGGTGATCTTTATATCGATTTCAACCGAAATCACCTCACCTTTCCAGTGGCATACTTGGTTTGCCAAGATTATTCCTTGTTCATCTTTTCCTTCCGGAGCACGCATATGCATTGCATACCACATCTCGCATATCATGCCATGTTTTGCATCATGTTGCTTGTGCATTGCATCATGGTTGATAGTTGTTCCTTTGCTTGTGTTCTTGTTTTTGGGTAGAGCCGGGAGACGAGTACGTGAACGAGGAACCTGTTGAGAACGCTTACGAGGATCAAGCTTTCGACAACTCTGAGAACTTTGCAGGCAAGATGACCATACCCTCGTAATCACTTCTATCTTTGCTTGCTAGATGCTCGCTCTTTTGCTATGCCTATGCTGCGATACCTACCACTTGCTATATGATGCCACCCATATTGCCATGTCAAACCTCTAACCATCCTTTCCTAGCAAACCGTTGATTGGCTATGTTACCGCTTTGCTCAGCCCCTCTTATAGCGTTGCTAGTTGCAGGTGAAGATGAAGTTGGTTCCATGTTGGAACATGATTATGTTGGGATATCACAATATCTCTTATTTAATTAATGCATCTATATACTTGGTAAAGGGTGGAAGGCTCGGCCTTATGCCTGGTGTTTTGTTCCACTCTTGCCACCCTAGTTTCCGTCATACCGGTGTTATGTTCCTTGATTTTGCGTTCCTTACACGGTTGGGTGATTTATGGGACCCCCTTGACAGTTCGCTTTGAATAAGACTCCTCCAGCAAGGCCCAAACTTGGTTTTACCATTTGCGACCTAAGCCTTTTTCCCCCGGGTTTTCGCGAGCCCGAGGGTCATCTTTATTTTTAACCCCCGGGCCAGTTCTCCTTCGATTGCTGGTCCAAACCGAGCGATGTCCGGCGCCCCTTGGGCAACCAGGGTCTATGCCAACCCGACGTCTGGCTCATCCGGTGTGCCCTGAGAACGAGATATGTGCAGCTCCTATCGGGATTTGTCGGCACATCCGGGCGGCTTTGCTGGTCTTGTTTTATTACTGTCGAAATGTCTTGTAGTCCGGGATTCCGAGACTGATCGGGTCTTCCCGGTAGAAGGAATATCCTTCGTTGACCGTGAGAGCTTATAATGGGCTAAGTTGGGACACCCCTGCAGGGTATTATCTTTCGAAAGCCGTGCCCGCGGTTATGAGGCAGATGGGAATTTGTTGATGTCCGGTAGTAGAAAACCCGAAGTTGACCTTAATTAAAACACATCAACCGCGTGTGTAACCGTGATGGTCTCTTCTCGGCGGAGTCCGGGAAGTGAACATGGTGTTGGAGTTATGCCTGACGTAGGTTGTTCTAGGATCACTTCTTGATCACTTCTAGCTTCACGACCGTGCTTTGCTTCTCTTCTCGCTCTCTTTTGCGTTGTTAGCCACCATATATGCTAGTCGCTTGCTGCAGCTCCACCTCACAACCCTATCCTACCTTTAAGCTTAAATAGTCTTGATCTCGCGGGTGTGAGATTGCTGAGTCCCCGTGACTCACAGATTCTACCAAAACAGTTGCAGGTGCCAACGATGCCAGTGCAGATGACGCTTCCGAGCTCAAGTGGGAGTTCGACGAGGAACGTGGTCGCTACTATGTGTCTTTTCCTGATGATCAGTAGTGGAGCCCAGTTGGGACGATCGGGGATCTGTGTAGCATTTGGGGTAGTCTTCTTTCATTTTGGTTCTGTAGTCGGACCTTGAGTGTAGTCTGAATGATGAATGTTTATTTATGTATTGTGTGAAGTGGCGACTGTAAGCCAACTATGTATCTCTTTCCCTTATGTATTACATGGGTTGTGTGAAGATTACCTCACTTGCGACATTGCTTTCAATGCGGTTATGCCTCTAAGTCGTGCCTCGACACGTGGGAGATATAGCCGCATCGAGGGCGTTACACAAGGGACACAATGTTTACCCAGGTTCGGGCCCTCACGATGGAGGTAATGCCCTACTTCCTGCTTGATTGATCCTGATGATATGAGTAGTACAAGAGTTGATCTACCACAAGATCGTAGAGGCTAAACCCTAGAAGCTAGCCTATGGTACGATTCTTGTTGTCCTACGGACTAAACCCTCCGATTTATATAGACACCGGAGGGGGCTAGGGTTACACAGAGTCGGTTACAATGGGAGGAGATCTACATATTCGTATCGCCAAGCTTGCCTTCCACACCAAGAGAGTCCCATCCGGACACGAGACAAAGTCTTCAATCTTGTATCTTCATAGTCCAACAGTCCGGCCAAAGGATATAGTCCGGCTGTCCGGATACCCCCTAATCCAGGACTCCCTCAGTAGCCCCTGAACCAGGCTTCAATGACGATGAGTCCAGCGCGCAGATTGTCTTCGGCATTGCAAGGCGGGTTCCTCCTCCGAATACTCCATAGAAGATCTTGAACACAAGAGTAGTGTCCGGTTCTGCAAAACAAGTTCCACATACCACCGTAGAGAGAATAATATTTCCACAAATCCGACCTACTGACGTATTTGATATCATGACATCATGCCATGGCCCGGTTATTATCAAACCATGTTTTTCAACCAGCCTTGGAGCATATCGCGAGGCGGTTTCTTTGGCATGTCTTGACGAAGCAGAGATCGTGTCCCTTTTATCACGGGATTGTCATCAATACGGACGTGGGTAACCCAATCGTGCCCGCTGGTATGACTCCTCAATTGTAGGCAAGTCCCAAACGGTCTCGAGGACGACGCTTGGTATTCACCCTCTTCATAAAGAGGCCAAGGCCTGTCCCTTTTTTATTCCTCGAACTCAATCGAATCCCTCCCCCACCTCGAGTTCCAACACCCAAAGCTCAGGTCAGGCGCTTCGGACCTTCAGCCATGTCCGGATCCAACTCTCAAGGTTAGTGGATGCCCTCCTCCGTCACGGAGGAAGACGTCAAAAAGTTAAGTGAGGCCAGGTTTTTGACCAGCGAGATCGCGCACCGGCTGCCTGCTCAAAGGCAGGTCATACCTACTCCCAAATCCGGTGAGAGCGTCGTGTTCATATCTCACTTCCTTCGAGGGCTAAGCCTTGCTCTGGATCCCTTCGTGAGGGGTCTCATGTTCTATTACGGGCTGGATTTCCATGATTTAGCTCCGGATTCTATTCTCCACATCTCGTCTTTTATCATCGTGTGGGAAGCTTTCCTCCGCATCACCCCTCACTTCGGCCTGTGGCTCAAGACCTTCCAAGTGGAGCGGAAGATGATCGAGGGGAGGAACGTGGAGTGCGGAGGTGCCGTAATAAGCAAAAGCGCCGATGCCCCATGGCCCGAGGGTTCCTTCCAGGAGGTGTCCAGCTTGTGGCAACAAGAATGGTTTTATGTCACAGCTCCCAGGGGTACCAAATGGGTGGCTCCCCCTGCCTTTCTCTCGGGTCACCCTCCATGACTAACGTCATGGATCAACAAGGGGTTGGACTGGGGGCCAGTAAAGGATGTGCCCATACTGCAGAGCCGCATCCGAGATCTCCTCGAAAGAGATATTGGTCTGGTCACAGTAACGCAAGTAATGTTACTTCGTCGAACCTTGCCCTACAAACATCGTCCCCTCCGTCTATGGGAATTCAATCCAGAGGGACCGCGAGCTATTCAGCACTTCCTCGGCATGATGCTCGAGGAGCTGTACAAATTGTACTTCGGACCACAAGCAATGTGTCCGGATTCTACCGAGGACGCGGGTCTGAGCTGCAATTGTCCAGATACCCAAGTAAGTCGCCCTGTGGCCGAACACGTTGTATTTTTATTCATCACACCATCATTCTGAAAAGTCGCTCTTTGACCAGGACTGGATAGCAAAGGTGAAGATGATCAGGTGTCCGGCCCCCCTCCCCGAGGTATCACCGGATCTGGTACTAGCACGGATGTTGGAGCTTGCGCCTTACCAAGCGCCCTCAGGGGAAGATAAAGGTGGGAATAAAGAGGCTAAGCCTCCGCGAAGGCGGACAACCGGGGAGAAGAAGCCAAAGTTCTCTCTCCCCAAGGAAGGAAAAGGACCGCCTCTGAAGGCCCGGAGACAATAGTCTCTAAACGGGGGAAGAAATCTTCACCAGAGGGTCCTGGCCCAGGGGATACCCCGGCCGTACAGTGTCCGCAAGGGGATCAGCCCTCCATCAAGTTGTAAGTAAAAAAGGGTTTAATAGTAAAAAAACATCCTACTTTACCTTTGAGGAAAATAACCGAAACATTTGTCTTGTCGTCCGGATCGTAGCCCTTCTCGGCAGAGTTCGTCTTCGGGGGATCTTCTTCCGGAGATGATGGAGAGCGAAACGCCTCCCCACGCCATCCCACCTTACGAGGCGGGTGACCCCGAGGTGTCGTCTCGGAGGGCTTCTCCCGATCCGGCAAGGCTAGAGGGTGATTCTTTGGCCACCCGAAGTCCTCCGTATCCGGCTCTTGAAGAGAGCAACCAGAAGAGTCCGGCTCCGCCTGTCATGCAGTCGGACGCACTGAATGATCTGCTAGAGCAGGCGGCTATCTCAGAAGAGCACCATGCGCTAATGGGCGCGGTGTATGAGAGGATTTCATCCGCCGAAAGCGGGTTGCATGAAGCCTTTATGAGTCTGCTGAAAGGTTTTGAGGTACGTGAAATAGTGTGTATTTTTTACAGTACCACACATGTTTTAGATGTGCCCTGTGCAGATAGTAGCCCCTGAGACTCTGGTTGCCGTCGGAAATGGCGGCAAATAGAGCATCATAGTCCCTGGTAACAATCCAGCCGTCTTCATATGCAGGTGGCGGGAGGTCCGGTGGCTAGCCGGACTGGTGAGGTTGCCGAGCTAACGCGGCGACTTGATGCGGCAGATGCCGATATCGTGCTTGTCAACAAGCGGCTTGACGAGGCGCAGGGTATGTAATTTCTCCGGTGATCAACATATGGTAAGAGGAGCGCAATGCCAGTATCTTAAACATGTTGTGAACTGCAGATGGAGCTGCGGCAGTGGAGACCCTTCGGGCGGAACTTGCCCGAGCCAAAAAGCAAGCCAGGAATAGTGATGCGGCCGCTCTGAAGGCGGCCGAAGAGCTGAGGGCCGAACAGGCTGTCCATTGCCAAAGTAAGGAGAAGAAGGCCAAGATGGCCGTTGAGTTAAGTGATGTCGCCGACCGATACCAGCTTCTTGATAAGGAAAGCCAAGCGAAGGCTACGGAGCTGGAGAAAGCCATGGTAGCAGCCAAGGAAGCCCGCTCGAAGATCAGAGCGTCGAAGGAAGAGCTGCATCAAGCTGGAGATATCGCGGCTAGGAAACCCTTCTTGTTGCGGATGAAGTACGGAGATCCAAAGTATGCCCCTCTTGACCAGTTATGGACTTCTGCGGATGCGTATGTGGATCTGTCAGCCAGTGCGGCTGATGCAGCCGAGTACTTCAAGGATCAAAAAGATTGTGAAGTGGAAAAGCTGTTCTGGTCGTAGTTCAATGGTCCAACGCGTCCGCTGCTGTTAAATGAGAGCATGACCGAATGGGCCGAGCTCCATAGGTTGTCTCGGCTTGCCATGGGGTCTGTTGTGGATCATTTGTGGAGGGAGCCATGGCCGAACAGCTATTTTGGTTTGGTGCAGCAGTTCCTTGGTGTCGTGCCGCACATCGACGCTATGAAGAGGTCGGTGTCGGTGTCAAAGCCGGCGGATCTAGGGTAGGGGGGCCCCAACTATTCGTCTAGGCGGATGGTAACAGGAGACAAGGGACACGATGTTTTTACCCAGGTTTGGGCCCTCTCGATGGAGGTAAAACCCTACTCCTGCTTGATTAATATTGATGATATGGGTAGTACAAGAGTAGATCTACCACGAGATCAGAGAGGCTAAACCCTAGAAGCTAGCCTATGGTATGATTGTTGTTCGTCCTATGGACTAAAACCCTCCGGTTTATATAGACACCGGAGAGGGCTAGGGTTACACAGAGTCTGTTACAATGGAAGGAGATCTACATATCCGTATTGCCAAGCTTGCCTTCCACGCCAAGGAAAGTCCCATCCGTACACGGGACAAAGTATTCAATCTTGTATCTTCATAGTCCAAGAGTCCGGCCAAAGGTTATAGTCCGGCTATCCGGACACCCCCTAATCCGGGACTCCCTCAGTAGCCCCTGAACCAGGCTTCAATGACGACGAGTCCGGCGCACAGATTGTCTTCGGCATTGCAAGGCGGGTTCCTCCTCCGAATACTTCATAGAAGATCTTGAACACAAGGATAGTGTCCGACTCTGCAAAATAAGTTCCACATACCATCGTAGAGAGAATAATATTTACACAAATCTAATCTACTGACATATTCCGTAGCGTGACATCACACCACAGCCAAGCCTTTATTCGAATCGTTTTTACTGTCCCACCTCAGCGCATTTAGCGAGGCGGTTTCCTTGGCACGTCTTGTCGAAGCAGAGATCATGTCCCCCTTATCCCGGGATTCTCATCAATACGGGCGTGGGTAACCCAACCGCGCCATTGACTACGGCGCTTGGGAGATAAGCAAGTTTTACTAAGCTGATGGGGACGCATAGTTTCGTCCGCCCATATACGGGGATAAGGATCCACCTTTTCATCCATGCCTTCTTCCTCCTTTGCTCATCCATTTTCGCACACTCGAGCTCCAGCGCCCAAGTCCGCATTGCCCACGTCAACCTTCTCCAACCATGTCTGGAGCGGGAGGCAAGTGGATGGTCTCCTCCGTCACGGAGGGAGACATCAAAAAGCTGAGGAGAGTCGGATACCTGCCCGACGACATCGCGCACCGGCTCCCAGATGAGGGGCAGCTCATCCCCACCCCTAGGCCCCATGGGAGGGTCATGTTCCTTACCCATTTCCTCCGTGTACTGGGATTCCCTCTCCATTCATTCGTTCGGGGGATCATGTTCTACTACGGCCTGGACTTCCACGATCTGGCCTCGAACTTCATCCTCAACATCTCGGCGTTTATCATCATGTGCGAGGGCTTCCTCTGCATCCGGCCCCACTTCGGCTTATGGCTGAAGACCTTCAATGTCAAGCCGAAGGTAGTGGGCAGCCGACAGGCGGAGTGCGGAGGCGCCATGGTGGGCAAGATGCCCAACGTCCTATGGCTCGAGGGCTCCTTCATGGAGACCATAACGGGGTGGCAATCGGGGTGGTTCTACATCACCGAGCCACGTGACCCCAAATGGGTCGCGGCCCCCGAGTTCCGATCCAGAGCCCCTACGCGGCTCACCTCCTGGCAAGAGAAGGGCATGTCTTGGGGTAGTTCGGGAGAGGTGACCGGACTCCAAACATGTGTCCAAAATCTGGTGAGCAAGAAGCTCAAACTCGTCAACGTAGTCCAGGTTATGCTCATCCGCCGGATCCTCCCGTGACAACAACGGGCTTTCATTTTGTGGGAGTTCGATCCGGCCCAGCACCGAACTCTGAACAGGCTCTTCGACACAGTGTATGAAGATGCCTGGAAGGTGCTATTCAAGGGCGCCGAGGCTCCCACTTCCGCCACCGAGGATCGCGGATTCAGTGTGCAGCGTCAAGCCAACGCGGTAAGCTGTTTTTACCTTTTACAGGATACTTGTTTTCCATAGTTTGACTCCATGCGGGATCTAAGCTCCCGTACCTTTGACAAGATTGGCAGGAGATGTCCTGACAGATCAACTGTCCGGCTCCTTTGCCCGAAGGCTCGGCAGACGCCCGCTTGGCAAAGCTGCTGGTTCCGGCACCTTACGTGGTGCCGGAGAAGAAGGCCAAGAAGAAGGCCACGGGAACCCGGAAGAGTTCCGGGCGCCCAGTGGAGTCGGACTCACCGTCCGATGACTCCAAGACGCACTCCTCCCATGAAGACGAGGAGGAGGAAAGAGAGGTTCCTTCCCCAGCAGGGGGAGAAAAGAAAAGGAAGGCCGCCCCAACTGGGGAGGCCGGAGGGTCCAAGAAGGGAAGGACCCTCCCTCCGGACTACTCCACCAACGCCGCCGACAGCGACGAGGAGTGGCTGCCCAGGGGCAAGCCCCTGGCGAAGTCGTAAGTATTCGGACACCAGAGTGACTCATGGCGTTCCATTATTGCACAGCTTCTCCTAACGCTGAATATAATTATGCAGTCCGCCCAAAGCCGGCTCGACGTGTCGTCGAGCGGTTCCCTAGATTCGTCGGATGTGAATAGTTTTTCACTTCCGACCGCTACCTCCCCTCGCCCTACGGACGACGCCGAGGTGTTGTCCCAAAAGGTTCCAAGCCAGGGGGAGGTAGCCCTGGAGGCGCCGCAAGGTGACCTCCCGGACTCCAGGCGCAAAGGGGATAAGACCCCCAAGGGCTCCAAGTCCGGCCCTGGGCCGGACACCGCATCGGAACCTTCAATGGTTCCGGAGTCCGGCAGGCGTCCCCCTAATAAGAAGGGCAAGCCTGCGACGCTGGTGACCTCCGTCCAACCGGAGGCGCCGGATAACTTGCTGGAGGTTCTTAACGGCGCCTACATCCATGAGGAGCACCGCACTATTATGAGTGCGGTGATCCAGAAGGTTCAGTCCGTCAAGAGCGGGCTGACTGAAGCTTGTGCCAGCCTGCTAACAGGCTTTGAGGTATGTAAAAAATATGTGAGAATATTACCGCATAGACAGTAGCCCCTGATGCTCTGTTTGGTGTTCACAAAGAAAAGCCGAATAGAGGATCTAATAACATTCGCAGGAGTCTAACACAATTATGTCGATATGCGTATGCAGGCTTCGCTGCTGGCCTCTGCCACACTGACTGCGAAGGTGGACACGCTGAAGCAGAACCTCGAGTGGTCCGAGCAAGAGCTTGGCCTTGCCAAGAAGCAGCTCGAGGAGAACCAAGGTACGCAATGCCTTGTGTAAGAATATATAAAAGAAAGAAAATGTAGCTGCAAAAAATGACAGGATCGTTATTGATGTGCTAGGGGCCACGACAGAGGTGGCGACCCTTAAGCAAGCGCTTTCCGAGGCCGAAAAGAAGGCGGCCATGGAGCGCACCGAGCAGGAGAAACATGAGGCGCGAGTTGGCGGGGTATAGCAAGAGCTCCAGGCTCTCGTGAAAAAACACAAGAGTTGGAGCTTGACTCAAAGACGCGAGAGTCCGAGCTCGCGGCGGCCCTTGAAAGCGCCAAGTCTGCCAAGGCCGAAGCCCAAAAAGCCCTCCAGGAAATTGAGGCGATGAAGAAGATAGCGGCGGGTAAGGCATTCTTTATGCAAAGCAAGCACGTGAAAGTGAAATACTTGTTACTTACCCGAGTGCGGAGCTCTCCAGGAGCATTCGCAGATTTGCCCTGTAGTGTGTCAGATGCTGCCACCTTCTACCGGGCCGAGGAGGGGAGCTCGACGGAGAAGGTGTTATGGTCTCAGTATGCTGAGGCCGGACACCCGGTGCCCTTGAGCGACCAGCTGAAGCAACTGGTCGAGCTCCATAAGGTGGCCGAATAGGCCATGAAGGGCCTCATAGTTCGGCTGTGTCCTGGAGAGGCCATGCCTGGGAGCTACTTTGGGCTGGTGAGGCGGCTGGTGGATGCTTGTCTGTGGCTTGAAGTTATCAAGCGCTCCGCCTGCATCGAGGGTGCTCGGAGGGCGCTTGCCCGTGCTAAAGTGCACTGGGGCAAGATGGATGCGGAGAAGCTGGTGAAGGACGGGCCACCACAGGGCAACGAGCATCGCCACCCCGAGATGTACTATGAGGGCGTCCTGAAGGGTGCTCGCCTTGTGGCGGATGAATGTTCCAGGGATGTAATATTTGAGTAAACTCGCTCGTGTTATCCTGGGCGCTGAAAACTTGTTCATATGTGCTATGCAACGCCTGTTTTAATTTAAAATATTACCTTCTATGCGGCCGTTTACAAAATCTAAGAGATGGCAAGTCGTCGGCTTCTGCCCCATGCCACGAGTGCTGGGGTGTTGGGGATAAACCTGAGCACTCTTTTTCCCATTCTTGGGTCCTTCGAGGGAGGTGCTCAATCACAACGAACAAGGCAACCGGACTATAATGTGTTATCACTCTCACTTAGCCAGAGAATTCTATAATTTTAAATTTCGGCGGAGCCCATAGTGCTCGGAAGACCGAGTTCGGGGCGCTATACACGCCTAGGCCGGACAAAGCCGACTCCTCGCTCTAAGCGGCATAAGTCTTTAGGGACTCGAAACCTCTTGAACAGCGACCAGCTCTCGCCCTATCATGACAGTCAGTTTTAGCTTTCTCTACTGAGGTGCTTAGCCCAGCTCAACCGGGGCACAATCGCAGTAGTTCTCCCAGCGCTACCTTAGCCGATATAGCGGAACGTAAGGTACCAAAACATGGGAGCCGGGCAAACCCAACTATTGACCAAAGACATGATTCAGAGCTGATGCATATAATGCTATAAGTTCGGAGTGTCGCACTTATGAAAGTGTTCGGACTTCTCACGCCGTATTATGGGGTGCTTGAGCCCCTGACATATTGGCCGTACCAAAGTGTACGGGTGCTAAATTTCATAACTGAACATGTATATGAAAAAAATAATGAATAGAGAATGCAATAATAAGCTGAAGCTAAGCATTGTTTATTCAAAAGGCTGCGGTAAAAGCAGAACGATACAAATAGTGCGGTAAGCAAGAGATGGGACTATTTGACATGTCCCCCTCCAGGGGCGAGCTACGGGACGGTATGTAAGACAGGTATTTTGCTCGTTATAGAGACCACCTAGGAATTTGATGTAGCTTTCTGCCTCCTTGGTTGTTGCATCGTGTGTTCGGCGATTGTACTGTCGGACGGGCCTTCCGGAGATTTGAGTCCTGAAAGTAAGAAAAAATGACAAAATCGGGAGCCCCTAGTGAGGTTGAGCCACATTTTGGGCATGTCGTGGTCGTGCCCCTCCCCCTGTGCCCATGGTATTTTCAGAGCGTAATTATGTACGCGTAGTACTGATTTCGCAGTTTCGCGAGGGCTGGGGTTGGGGCCGCATTGCTACGCTTGCTCGGAACATGCCAGGCAGTCTTGTTGTAGGTTACTCCGGGCGCGCTTGACGGTGTCCGAACGTTTAAAAGTCGGACTAGAGAATTGCCTTGAGAGGCTGCTTTGTACTTCCGCTGCGAGGGTGGCCGTATGCTCCTCCGTTCAGAGAGAGCGTTCGGTGTTTCCATTGACTGTGATGACTCCTCGAGGTCCTGGCATCTTGAGCTTGAGGTATGCATAGTGCGGCATGGCATTGAACTTTGCAAATGCGGTTCATCCGAGCAGTGCGTGATAGCCACTGTGGAACGGGACTATGTCGAAGATTAACTCCTCGCTTCGGAAATTATCCGGGGATCCGAATACCACTTCGAGTGTAACTGAGCCTGTACAGTTGGCCTCTACACCTGGTATGACGCCTTTAAAGGTCATTTTTATGGGTTTAATCCTTGAGGGATCTATGCCCATTTTCCGTACTGTATCCTGATAAAGCAGGTTCAGGCTGCTGCCGCCATCCAGAAGGACTCGAGTGAGGTGAAATCCCTCAATGATTGGGTCTAGAACCAATGCGGCGAATCCGCCATGGCGGATGCTAGTGGGGTGGTCCCTTCGATCGAAAGTGATCGGGCAAGAGGACCATGGGTTGAACTTTGGGGTGACTGGCTCCAACGCGTATACGTCCCTTAACGCACGCTTCCGCTCCCTCTTGGGGATGTGGGTTGCGTATATCATATTCACCGTCCGCACTTGTGGGGGGAGGCCCTTTTGTCCATTATTGTTCGACGGCCTGGGCTCATCATCGTCGTCGCTGTGTAGCCCCTTGTCTCTCTTTTCGGCATTTAACTTGCCGGCCTGCTTGAACACCCAACAATCCATGTTGGTGTGATTGGCTGGTTTTTCGGGGGTGCCATGTATCTGGCATGAGCGATCGAGTATACGGTCCAAACTAGGCGGGCCCGGAGTATTTCTTTTGAATGGCTTTTTCCGCTGACCGGGTTTGGAGCCTCTGAATCCGGCATTAACTGTCGTATCCTCAGCACTTTCGTTGTTAATGCAGCGCTTGTGCTTGTTGCGACGCGACCTGCCATTGCTGTCCTTGGTATCCGAATTACCAGGGCTCTTGGTCATGTTATTGCTACGAGCCAGCCAGCTGTCTTCTCCCACGCAAAAGCGGGTCATGAGTGTCGTAAGGGCTGCCATAGATTTTGGCCTTTCCTGTCCAAGGTGACGGGCCAGCCACTCGTCACGGATGTTATGCTTGAAGGCTGCTAGGGCCTCTGCGTCCGAACAGTCGACGATTTGATTTTTCTTGGTTAGGAACCGTGTCCAGAATTGTCTGGCAGATTCTTCTGGCTGCTGAATTATGTGGCTCAGGTCATCGGCGTCTGGTGGTCGCACATAGGTGCCCTGGAAATTGTCGAGGAATGCGGCTTCCAGGTCCTCCCAACAACCAATTGATTTTGCTGGCAAGCTGTTAAGCCAATGCCGAGCTGGTCCTTTAAGCTTGAGTGGGAGGTATTTGATGGCATGTAGACCATCGCCGCGGGCCATGTGGATATGAAGGAGATAGTCCTCGATCCATACCGCAGGATCTGTTGTGCCATCGTATGATTCAATGTTTACAGGTTTGAAACCCTCTGGGATTTGATGATCCATTACTTCATCTGTGAAGCATAGTGGGTGTGCGGCACCTCAGTACTGGGCTATATCACGACGTAGCTCAAATGAGCTTTGTCTGCTGTGTTCAGCCCGGCCGGATTCACTGTATCCGGTGTGACGGTTATCGTCTCGTGTCGTGGGGTGCCCACGCGATCCGTAGATCGATCTTGTTTGCCTTGCCTTGTCCTCCAACATATCCCGCAGGTCTAGCGCGTTTCCCCATGCCTTGGTATTTTTTGAGCGATGCTGGGGTGCGGCTTGGGTGGAGGGTCTGGAAGCCTCTCTGTCACGGCCGTGAGGTGGCCGGTCAGCTGCATCATGCACTGGTGATGTAGGTTTAAATGCTTCCTCCTCTAATCGGGGTAGCAACCTGCGCTTTGGGTAGCTCTTGAGGGGCGTTCGAGTTCGTACTCCTCGGCCGCAAGGACATCAGTCCATCTGTCGGCTAGCAAGTCTTGATCAGCTCTAAGTTGTTGCTGTTTTTTCTTAAGGCTACTCGCCGTGGCCATAAGCCTGCGCTTAAAGTGCTCTTGTTTGACGGGATCCTCAAGCACGAAAAATTCGTTGTCGTCGAGGCTTGCCTCGTCTTCGGAGGGAGGCATGTAATTATCATCCTCTTCCTCTCTGTCTGCCGCCCTCTCAAGGGGGCTGGCTTCTCCGTCATCCTGCGCTGAATCTTGCTGGAGGGAGTTGTCTTCGGCATTGTCCGGGGTGTTATTATCTCCCGTGCCGGTATCACCGTTTTTGCTTTGGCGGGACTTAGAGCGGCGCCGCTGACACTGGTGCTTAGGTTGCTTCTTGGAGGGGTCATCCCCCGCTGTTCCGTCGCCATTGCCTTCTTTTGGTGTATCCACCATATATATGTCGTATGACGAGGTGGCTTTCCAGTGCCCTATAGGCGCTGGTTCCTATTCGTCTCCTACATCGTCGTCCATACCGTCGATGTCTTTGGAGTCGAAGTCTAGCATGTCGGTTAAATCATCGACAGTGGCTACGAAGTGGGTGGTGGGTGGGTGTCGAATTTCTTCGTCGTTCGCATCCCAATCCTGCCGGTCATAATCCGGCCAGGACTCTCCTGACAAAGAGAGAGACCTTAGTGAATTCAGAGTGTCGCCAAAGGGCGAGTGCTGAAAGATATCTGCAGTGGTGAATTCCATGATCGGCGCCCAATCGGATTTGATTGGCAGGGGCGCGGAGGGTTCGGAGTCCGGAGACGAGTCCGGCACCTTGGAGTCACGGGCTTCGCAGAGGATAAGGCTGGTGTTCGGCTCGATCGCCATTGAGACTGCAGCCCCCACGGCGGGGTCTAGCCACCCGTCTGCGATCGGCGCAGTTGGCTCCGAGCTAAGGGTTGGAGCTGATGCGGGTGCGGCCTCCAGGGCACTGTTCGGCAGCAGAGCTAAATCATGCCCATCGTGACAGTGCGGCGCGCCCAGCTGTGGCCCGAATCCGTCGAAGATCAAGTCCCCGCGGATATTGGTCGTGTAGTTCAAACTTCCAAATCTGACCTGATGGCCAGGGGCATAGCTTTCAATCTGCTCCAGATGGCCAAGCGAATTAGCCCGCAGTGCAAAGCCGCCAAATACGAAGATCTGTCCGGGGAGAAAAGTCTCACCCTGGACCACATCGTTGTTGATGATCGGAGGAGCCATCGGGCCCAAAGGTGACGACACAGAGGAACTCTCAATGAAAGCACCAATGTCGGTGTCAAAACCGGCGGATCTCGGGTAGGGGGTCCCGAACTGTGCGTCTAGGCGGATGGTAACAGGAGACAAGGGACATGATGTTTTTACCAAGGTTCGGGCCCTCTCGATGGAGGTAAAACCCTACTCCTGCTTGATTAATATTGATGATATGGGTAGTACAAGAGTAGATCTACCACGAGATCAGAGAGGCTAAACCCTAGAAGCTAGCCTATGGTATGATTGTTGTTCATCCTATGGACTAAAACCCTCCGGTTTATATAGACACCAGAGAGGGCTAGGGTTACACAGAGTTGGTTACAATGGAAGGAGATCTACATATCCGTATTGCCAAGCTTGCCTTCAACGCCAAGGAAGGTCCCATCCGGACACGGGACGAAGTCTTCAATCTTGTATCTTCATAGTCCAAGAGTCCGGCCAAAGGTTATAGTCCGGCTATCCGGACACCCCCTAATCCGGGACTCCCTCAGTCGGCGTGCATCAAGGGTGCGCGGATGGCACTTGCCCGTGTCAAAACATACTGGGCGGAGATGGAGGCCACCGCAATTGCAACCCCGAGTTCGGCAGTAAGCCGAGTAGCTGTCGAGCACTACTTTGACGAGGTCCTTGAAGGCGCCCGTTCAATAGAAGTGCGGTGCTCGAAGAATATTATGTTCTAATGACATGTATTCCCATTGAAAAACAATGTTTTACTGAATTATATAAAGGCTATTTTTATACTTTTGCCTGAAAGTGTTGTGATGCCTCCTGTGCGGCCGTTTATGCATATATGTATATAACCTGAAAGTTTGCAGTCGTCGGCTTCAGCCCCCACACATATAATGCGGGGGTGTTCGCAGAAGACGTGTGTTCACACTTGATCCAACGTCTTGGTCCATGAAGGAGGTGATAGCGCAGCGAACTAGGCAATCGGACTATATTGCTTTAACACTTTCACTTCGCCATAGGAGTTTGACAGTGGGGCTACTATATAGCCCCTGGTGGCTCCGCGCTCATCCGAATACGGGGCGCGGTCATGACTGGCCAGGAAACGGCCCTTCGTTATAGCCCCTGGTGGCTCCGCGCTCACCCCCTGGCCTTGACCACGGCATCTCGAGGGCCGGGACCTGAGGACGTAGAGCACTAAGGACAGCACGAGAAGAGAAAGACTCGTACGGGCCAAACCTAGCCACGCTACGGGTGTTTGCGCACAGGCATGGTGCACCGCGAAGAATCGACCCTGAACTACTGAGATAAGTCTTGCGCTCAGATCAGCTAATTGTTGGAACCTAAGGGTCATGACCATCGCAGCCCTGTTGTGGCCACATCGCCTCCCTTTCTTATCTTGCCATGGCCGCTTGGGCGCTAAAGGGGACCTCCTAAGCACCGCGTCTCAGGGGCTCTTACTGGACCTCGGGCCGATCACCTCCTCGCCTTGACCACGGCACGCGACCTGGCATACCAGCGACGGTTGCAGCCTGCCTGGGGACCGGGACCTGTCAGCGTAGAGCACCAAGCTATCGCGAGGTTGGAAAGGGGAGACAGAGCCTTAACAGGACATGCACGTCACGGATTTTCATAATAAGGAAGATATACACAAAAGGCATTACAGATCCTTACACGCCCCACGGGGTACTTCATAATCTTCGCAGGGAACAAAAGACGAAAACTAAGAGGAACCCTATCTACACCCTCCCGCGGCTGACGCCATCATCAATAGTGGGCCATGGGAGGCCGACGCCAACCTCATCCAGATCGGCGGCGGCGGCGGCTGGACGCCGCAGCCCTGCTCCGAGCACGGCGGGAGCTCGGAGGCACGTAGTTGTCGTCACTCGTCTCCGGAGTCTCGTAAAGCTCAGGAGAGTAGCTAGACTCCCAAGGGCCGCTGCTGCTGGAGTAGCCACGAGCGGGGCGTGTGTCAGCTTGGCGCTCCCCTCCAGGACAATACTCCAGGCGGCGCCCCTCCGCGTCGAAGACCTTGAAGAGTAGAGTGGAGGCGCCGTCGTACTCGAAGTGGATCGCGAGGGCGCCCTCCGCGCGGCAGTCCCACGCAACCTCGCCCCAGCCGCGGGTCATGAAGATCTTGCCGGTGGGGACCGCCTCGATCTCTGCTCCGGTCACTGGGGCGTCACAGTCGGCATGCTGCAGCTAGAGCTCGAGAGGCCCCCTCGGCGGCACCGCGTCGGAGAAGAACCGCGTGAAGCGGATCCAATAGCTTGGGGGCATCGGCGCCCATAGCACAAGCTCGCACGAGGAATCCGCGGCGTGGATTCCAGGAGCAACGCCACGCATCGCCGCCACGCGGCGACCACGGGCGCGGCGCGGGCGGCGCCGCTCATCGCTCCGCCCTCCTGAGCCCTCGGCTTGGGCGTACAAGGGAAGCGGGTACCCTGGAGGAGTCCGCTCGCACCAGGGCCTCGTCACTACCTACAACGTCGCGGCATCACGGCGGTGAACTGACCTCTTCTTCGGCGGGAGCAACCCCGGATCGTCACGGAGGGCCTTTCCTTTCTCGTCCACGAAAAACCTTCGGATGGGTGCCATTGTTGCGAGCAGAGGAGCAAGGAGGAAAGAAGCAGGCGAGCAAGGAAGAGATGGGCGACGGGGGCTCCGCCCCCCTACCATTTATATCAAGGGAAGGCCAACCAGCGCCCCCCACGATCACAGGTAATGATGGTTTTCCTTGCATGTTGCAGGGACTTGTCAAGTCGAGCAGTTACCGAGGCAGCGTGGGGAAGCGGAGACACCCACGTCCAATCAACCGCCACGCGTCAACCGAGGCCGCAGGCTTTTGGGGCATTCGGCGCTCCGCACTTGACCCTTGGCTTCGCCGCGAAGCCAAGCCCGAGCGCGCCTTGGGCCCGGTGGCTACCGTCAGCGTTCTGGGAACGGGGGTCCCCAGATGTCGGGGGGAATCGGCTTCCTCGAACACCTATGGGGACTGATCCCCTTACTGGTTCGGCGGGGGCGGAGGTTGCACAAAGAGCAGATCGAGGCGGTGCACACAGGGGGATTTTACCCAGCTTCGGGCCGCAAAGATGTGTAAAACCCTACTGCTGCTTGGTGGATTGTATTGTGTTCTTCCTTGGGAGCGCGCAGTGCTACAGTACACGCGGGCCGCCGGCGAGGTCGAGCGTAAATATTGGTCTCCCCCCCCCCCCTACGTGCGCATGGGGCCTCCTTTTATGTGCTCAAGGGGTTACCCACAGGTGGTAGCGTAGGTGAGGGCAAAAATGGTAAAATGATGTAGTGGGTACAGCTGCCTGCACAGTGGCTGTACAGTGCTATCATACCTAACTCTGACGGCGGGGGACAAGGGCATTAAATGCCCGTCCGCGTCGCCCAGACGGAGCAGGGGAGTGGACCGTCAGGAGCGCCACCGTTTGCCACGATGGCTACTCTGTCAGCTTCGCTTCGCCACCGCATGTCCCTCGCTGCTCAGCCTCCCGCCGCGTGCGCCTGGGATGCCCCCCAGAGCGACATGTTGGTGGGTGAGCTGGAGCGCAGGCACGAGGTGGTAACTTGCCGCGGCAACCGCCTTGCCGCGGTGGATGTCTTGTCGCGCCCGGGAGCTTGTTGCTCACTGGGCCTTGCCGGGGCGCGGGGCGCGCCGTGGCAGGGTCCTTGTCGTGCCGTGGATGGCCTTCCCGGCAAGCTCCTCTTGCCGGGGTCTTGTGCTTCGAGCGGCAATCCCGGCAAACTCCTCTTGCCAGGGCCTTGCTCTCTTCGGGTGGCCTTCCCGGCAAGCTCCTCTTGCCGGGGCCTTGGCTCAAATACTTTGTTCTTGAATGGCCCAAGAGGGGACCATTGAGGGTCTTGGCGATCGCCTGGCAGGCCTTGCCGCGGGGTGCTACGACTGCCCGTGCACAAGTTCGGGGTACTAAGGTACCCCTACTTTAGTACACCGACAGGAGCCCCCGGGCCTGGGCCATACACGGTGCCGAGCGCTGTTGGGCCAGGCCCAAAACAGTGCACGGGCACGCGCGGCCTGGGTCACGATACATCTTTTTCTGCGCCCACCACGTCCTCCCCGAACGGCACGCGTCGAATGCGGCATCGTGGGGGAGAGGCGTGCGTGACGTGGGTGGCGTGCGCAGGGCCGAGCCCTGCAGGCATGCGTCACGTCGCAATAAATGGGGACGGTTCGTGCCATCTTCATAAGTAGAGGGAGGTGTGGAGGCGTGGCTCCTTCGCTGGATGGGGCCGAGGCACGGTTTCCGAGGCGCCCGTTCCCCACGATCACGGGGTGGGGGAGAGGCCGCCTCACCCGTCGCCTCGGCCCTGCACGTCAGCCACGTGGCCTCCATGCACCTGGAGTTGCGGACGGTGGAGGCGGGAAACCGGGCCATCGCGGGTCGAGGCAGCAGGCCGGTCCTGGTCGCCTGGCCTCCCTGCGCCCTGATTGGTCGAGCGGGGCAGTCGAGTCCCCACCCTACTCCTTTATAAGGAGCAAGAGGGGGGGCGACGGGAACCCACACTCCTCCATCTCTTCCTCCTCTGACCCCCTCTCTCCATTAGCCATGGAGAAAGGGAATCCGGGTCCTTCATCGGTGGCGGCGAGGGTTGCCGCCAGGCAGCACGCCCCTCCTCCCCTTGCACCCGCGGTGGCGGAGCCAGCTGCAAGGGGAAGGGGGAGGGGGCGAGGTCGTGGACGAGGGCGTGGACGAGGCCGCGGTGCTCAGGGAAGAGGCGGGCGGGGCGACGCGCCGGCCTCGCCTCCGCCAGCGGCCCTTCTTCCCACGGCGGTCCATCTCGGGGACGATCCTTGCGAGTTCTTCGTCAGGCTGCGCCGGGCGCCTCGTTGCCGCCTCCGCCTTCCGGCTCCTTTCGCGAGCGTGATGGAGATGGAGCAACCCGAAACGCTAAGGTTGCGCATGAAGGGCTGCGGGATCAGCGGCACGCGGGTCCACGTCAAGTTCCCAGCCCCCGGCGTGGTGTATCTTGGCCGAGGGTGGAAGACATTCGCCCGTATCCACACCTTGACAGAGGGGTTCACCCTCCATTTCAAGTTGATGGAGGGCGATCTCCTCTCCGTCAAGGCCTTCGGGGACTTCGGGACCCGGGCCAGGTGCTGCGTGGATAGCTCCTCCGACAGCGAAAGCTCCTCCTCGAGCGAGAGCGATGAGGAGGGGAGCGACAGCGACGACGAGGGCAGCGGTCGTCGGGATGACAGGTCCGACTAGGCGCCGATCGCAGCTCCGTGTGGCACCGGCGACCCCATCATCCGGTTCGCCGGCTCCCTGAGCTTCTCGGGGTCGTCTTTCCGGGCGGCTGGAGTGGCGAGGCTGCGGAAGAGGAGGAGGACTGGCGGCAAGGCCGTCAACTCGGCGTACGAGGGCTAGGTGCCCCCGACAGCGTGTTGACGTCCCGCTGCCTCATCTTCGAGCTCCATCTCCGGCGCCACTGCCACCATCCAGCCTCCGGAGCCCCCGGGGCGTTCTCTTGGTGTCTTCTGCCACCCGTAGCTTGCCTAGGCACCCCTTTTGCCCTTTTCGCCTCCTTGTCCTACCTCCTGAGGAGAGAAACAAGAAAGGGATTACGGGCACCTCATCTTTTTTCAATCTGTAAGCCTTCGGGCCTTAGTTGAATTTAAAGCTTGTAATCCCATCTTTTCATGTTTTTCATTCTCTCTGAACTGTACCTGAGCGGAATGTTTTTGATGAAAAGGGGGAGTTTGCCGGGCCATTTGTCCCGTGGGTGGAACCCATGCCAAGGAGCGAACCCTTTGTATCGTTAGGATAGACATTTCTTCGCCCGGCAACAGGCCCTGCCGTCTTCCCGCGCCGCTCGGCCCTCCTCACGCCTTTGGCGGAGGCGGGGAGAAGGCGGGATCCGGCCCCCCGCTTCGCCCCTTTGCCGCCGCGACTACTACCAAGACGGGCCCCAGGAACGCGCTCTGGGGCCTATCGTCGAGGGAGCACGGCAGCTTTTAGGGGGGAAAAGGGTTTTCGTATTCCACAGTTCATGAGAGAATGCATGACAAGGGATGCGAAAACTTATCTGGGATTGCAGCCCCCGGCAGCTTTGGCTTGCCGCGGACGAATCTTCGTACTTGCAGCCCCCGGTAATACTGGCTTGCCGGGGACCAGATGCTGGCCCGCCCTTCTTCTTTTCTTCGCCTTTAAGTGGTCTGGCCAGGATGTACAAACCCCTGCGAACCAAAGGGATCGAAAGAACAGGAAAAAGGACGCAGACTCGACCTCTAAGCTAGGGGTTAGCAGCTGTTAGGCACTATCAACCCTAACCAAGGACGAGACTCGACTCAGCATGCATGCTAAAACTTAGGGCGCCAGCGCTTCATTTCTGCTGCTCAAGGTCTGTGCCTGGCTTTGTACAAAGGATTACATGCAACTGCGGCAAGACTTGTACAAAAGGTTGGTTGCCGGGCGGGCCCCGACAACCGCGCCTTACGGGTAAAACTTACGAAGATGCTCAATATTCCAGGAGTTGCTCACCGGAGTGCCATCTTCGGTCTCGAGGCGGACAGCGCCAGGCCTCGTGACTCGTCTCACCCGGTAAGGGCCTTCCCACTTCGGCGTCAACTTGTTATGATTCTTGGCGGACGTGGCGCGCCGAAGAACAAGGTCGCCTTCCTCGAAGCTTCTGGCTTTAACTTTGCGGCTATGATAGCGGCGCAAAGCTTGCTGGTAGCGAGAGGCTCGCACAGCAGCCTGAAGACGATCTTCCTCAAGGAGCAGCGCGTCATCTTCACGCAGCCGCTCTTGCTCAAGCTCATCATAAGCGAGCACTCGAGGTGACCCGTATACGAGTTCCGTGGGGGTAACTGCTTCTGCTCCATAGACTAGAGCGAATGGTGTCTGGCCAGTGGCTCGATTTGGCGTCGTTCTGATCGACCAAAGAGCCACCGGCAGCTCCTCGATCCAGTTTCTTCCGCACTTGTGCAGCCTGTCGAAAGTTCTGGTCTTAAATGTTGCGCACTTTGACAGGCCGTCAGCGATGTCATTCTCAGCTCTAGGAACATGTTCCATCTGCAGGCCGTCAAAGTGCTCTTCCAGCTTCCTCACTTCATCAACATACGCTTCCATCAACGGACCCTGGTAATCCTTGTTCACTTGGCGGACGACGAGCTGTGAGTCACCCCTGACAATGAGCTTCTTGATCCCAAGTTCTGCCGCGATCCTGAGACCGGAAAGCAAACCTTCATACTCTGCAGTATTGTTGGTTGCTTGTTCCTTGGGGAAGTGCATCTGGACTACGTACTTGAGGTGCTCTCCGGTGGGCGCAACAAATAACGCGCCGGCGCCGGCGCCTTGAAGTGAGAAGGCACCATCAAAGTACATCAGCCACTCTTTGCCTGCTTCTTTGGCGGGGATGCTCTTCTCTGGGATATCTTCGTCCGGTGTTGGTGTCCACTCCGCTATGAACTCCGCCAAAGCTCTGCTTTGGATAGTCGAGGTGCTCTCGAACTGGAGACCGAAGCTCGACAGTTCTAGTGCCCACTCGACAATCCTGCCCGTTGCTTCTGGATTTTGCAGTATCCTCTTCAGCGGAAAGCGGGTGACAACTGTAATCTCGTGTGCTTGGAAGTAATGGCGCAGCTTTCTCGAGGCCATGAGGAGGCCGAAAAGCAATTTCTGCACACCGGAGTACCTTGACCTGGCCCCCTGCAAGAGGGAGCTGACAAAGTACACTGGGCGCTGCACCATTTACTTCTTCCGCACCTCCACTTGCTCCTACGCAGATTCATCCTCGTCGGGGCCAGAGCTTGTCGGGGAAGCCCCCTGCTTGTCGCTGGACGTGCTTGCCGCGATCGCTGGCTCATCATCGGCCTCCCTCTTCGCTACTAACGCAGCACTAACCACTTGATTAGTTGCCGCTAGGTACAGCAGCAGCTTCTCTTGTGGTTTAGGCGCGACAAGTATCGGAGCGGAGGACAGGTATTTCTTCAGGTCCTGCAGCGCAGCCTCCGCTTCCGGAGTCCATTCTACTGGACCCGCATTTTTCAAAATTTTGAAAAATGGCAGGGCGCGCTCTGCATACCTAGAGATAAACCTGCTGAGAGCCGCGGTGCAGCCGGCAAGCCTTCGCACGTCCTTGACACGGGTTGGTGCCTCAATCTGCTCGATGGCCTTGATCTTGTCTGGGTTGGCTTCTATCCCTCGCTGAGACACGAAGAACCCGAGAAGCTTGCCGGAAGGAACTCCGAACACGCACTTCTCGGGGTTGAGCTTGAGGCTGATCCTGCGCAGATTCGCAAAGGTCTCTTCTAAGTCTTGAATCCGGGTTGCCCTGTCTCTGCTCTTGACCACAATATCATCCATGTAGGCCTCCACATTCCTGTGGATTTGTGGCTCAAAAGCGGTGTGGACAACCCTTGCAAATGTCGAACCGGCGTTCTTCAGTCGGAAAGGCATCCGTACGAAACAGTACGTGCCACATGGAGTGATGAACGCGGTCTTCTCTTCATCTTCTTCAGCCATGAAGATCTGATGATATCCAGAGTAGGCGTCAAGAAATGAAAGCAGGTCACATCCAGCCGTGGAGTCAACAATCTGGTCAATGCGCCGCAAGGGAAAGGGATCTTTGGGACAAGCTTGTTAACATCAGTGAAGTCGATGCAAAGCCTCCATTTCCCATTTGCTTTGCGCACGACAACAGGATTGGCCAACCACGTCGGATGGAGCACACCTCTGACGAGGCCTGCCGCCTCCAACTTCTTGATCTCTTCTGCAATGAACTCTTGGCGCTCCACTGCTTGCTTCCTGACTCTCTGCTTGACGGGCCGTGCGTGAGGACAGACGGCGAGGTGGTGCTCAATCACTTTCCTGGGAACGCCGGGGATGTCAGATGGCTGCCAGGCAAACACATCGACATTCGCCTGCAGGAAAGTAACGAGCGCGCTTTCCTATTTGGGGTCGAGCGTGGCACTGATGGTGAAGGTACCACCAGTGCCGTCCTCCTTGGCGGGCACCTTCTTGGTCGTTGGCGGAGCTGCCATCGTCTTCTTACTCTTGCCAGTGGAGCTCGATGGCGCGTCCTCGACGGTAGCGCAGCACTCCGGAGAAGTGCGCTTGCCGGAGTGGGCGCCAGAGCACTTGCCGGGCTTGGTCCTCTTATTTCCTCCGGGAGCTTCAGCGGCAAGCGGCTTGTGACCCGCTGCGGCTGCTGCTTCCCAGTAGATCTTGTCGGCACAGATAAGGGCATCCTTCTTGTCGCCGGGGACAGAGATGGCGCTTATCGGGCCTGGCATCTTGAGCATGTTGTAGGCGTAGTGAGAGGCCGCCATGAACTTGGCGAGCGCTGGATGGCCGAGAATTCCATTGTATGGCAATGGAAAATCGGTGACGTCAAAGGTGATCCTCTCTGTCCTGAAGTTCAGCTCGCTGCCAAATGTTACTGGCAGCGTTATTTTCCCCTTGGGTTTGCTCCTTCCCGGGTTGATTCCTTGGAACGTGCCGGTTTCTTCGAGCTCGCTGTCGGGGACTTGGAGTTTTCGGAGCACAGCGGAGGAGATCAGGTTCAAGCCGGCCCCGCCGTCAACCAGCATCTTGGTGACCTTGAGGTTGCGGATTGTTGGCGAAACCAACATCGGCAAGCACCCGATCGCAGTAGTGCGATCAGGGTGGTCCTCAATATCAAAGATGATAGGCGTGCTGGACCATTTCAGAGGCTTGCGCGACTCGACGGGTGGATCCGCTGCATTGACTTCCCGCGCCCACTGCTTGAGCTGGCGGTGAGAAGTATGCAGGGTGGCGCCGCCGTCTATGCACAAGACCTCTGTGGCTTTCTGAAACTCCTGCTCACTGGTCTCGACGTCATCCATGTCTTCGTATTCGTCGTCGTCTTCGTTCTTGTCGCGGCCGCGGGGAGGTCGCTCCGCTTGCCACTGCTTGTCCTTGTCGCGGCGTCCTCCTTGGTCGGGGCGCTTCGTGCCCGATCCTCCGCCACCTCCTCGGGCTCTCTCCTTGTCGCGCCGCTCGTACTCGGCCTTTTTCAGCTCGACGAGCCGCTCGACCTGCTTGCAGCTCTGGAGGTCATGGCCCTTGGTGCGGTGGATCTTGCAGTATTGTTTGCTGGTGCCGTCCCGTTTGTCGGCGGCCGCCACGGCCTGGCAGTGGACGCATCCGGCAATCTCCTTGCCAGAGCTGCCAGCCTGGGCCTTCTTGGCGGCGCCTTCATCGCCGGACTGCTCAACAACCAGCACCTCTTGGCTCTTCTTCTTCCTTTTGCTCCGCCGCCGGCCCTTCTTCGCCGGTGCGGTATCCTCACTGTCAGATCCTCCCGCTCCAGCGCTCTCTCCGGGGAGTTTCCTTCCTTCCTCAGCACGGGCACACTTGTCGGCCAGGGCGTATAGCTCGCTGACGTCCTTGATCTTGCACATCGCCATCTCCTCCCGCATCCTGCGGTTACGCACGTTCTGATGGAACGCGTTGATGACCGCGGCGGGGTGGATGTCTGGGATGTTGTAGTGTACACGGTTGAATCTCTGGATGAACTTGCGCAGAGGTTCTCCCTCCTTCTGGACGAGCAGGTGAAGGTCGCTCGCTTGGCCATGGGGTTTGTGGCCGCCCGTGAAGGCGCCAACAAACTGATGGCACAAGTCTGTCCAGGAGGTTATGGAGTTGTCCGGCAAGTGCATGAGCCAGGATCTGACGTTGGACTTGAGCACCAGCGGGAAGTAGTTGGCAAGGATCTTGTCGTCTCGCCCCCCGGCAGCCTGCACCGCAATGGTGTAGATGCTGAGGAACTCCAACGGATGCGACTTGCCGTCGTACTTCTCTGGCACGTCTGGCTTGAAATTCTTTGTGCTGGGCCACTGGACTTGCCGCAGCTCACGGGTGAAAGCGGGGCAGCCCACCGCGTACGGCAGGTCGCCTGGTTCCCCTGGTGCATGCATGTCGACAGAGGGCCCAGCGCGGTGGTCTGCTTGACGCCGCGCTTCTCTCCGACGCTCGATGCGAGTACGAGCGTCCTCTTGCTCTCGCTCGTGAAGAACTTGGCGTTGATCGCGACGAGTTCGCGGATTTGACGACGCGGTGGAGTCGTTGTCGTGGTGATTCCGGCGAGTCGGCGATCTTGGCCTCCGGGGCGGGGAGTGGACGGTGGTCGCACCCCCGCCGGTCCTGGCGCCATCGGTCCTCGTCTGGCCGTCCCGCCGCGGCTGCGACGCGCTGTGCTGCCGCGGGGTGTCGCCGTTAGCGAAACCGATGAGGCTCTGTATCGTGGCCCTCCAGTCATCGAGCTTGTCCGCCGTTGGAGGGTAGTCTAGGAGCAATTGGGCTCGCGCCAGAGCTTCTGCTGGAGTGGCGGGCAGCGGCGGCGAATGGCGCGTGGAGCGGGATGTGCTCGAACTTCTAACTACGTTAGAAGGAGCAACACCCGGGCAAGGCAGTCGCGCCACGCTCGCGCCAGCGCATTGGTGCGAGTGCTGGCCTTGAGCGCCCTGGGATCCGCCAGCTCGATTTGGGTCCAGCGAGCGTATGGTACCATGGGCGCCAAGATGCTGCTGGTCCCGTGCTTCCTGAGAGGGGCGCGGTGCATGTTCGGACGCCGTGGCGCTGTGAGCTGGCTCGACGACGCCCGTTCCGCCGTCGGTGCCGTCCCCGCCACCCGTTTGCTCCAAGGGCGGCAGGTTCGACGCGGACGGACCGGCCACCTCCGGAGCCTTCTTCTTTGGTGGCATGTCGCTGAGGATGAAGGACATCTAGCTGGTGCAGACGCCGGATCAGGTTCGCACAACTTCGACTCCCCCTACCTGGCGCGCCAAAGATGTCGGGGGGAATCGGCTTCCTCGAACACCTATGGGGACCGAGACCCTTACTGGTTCGGCGGGGGGCGGAGGTTGCACAAAGAGCAGATCGAGGCGGTGCACACAGGGGGATTTTACCCAGCTTCGGGCCGCAAAGATGCGTAAAACCCTACTGCTGCTTGGTGGATTGTATTGTGTTCTTCCTTGGGAGCGCGCGGTGCTACAGTACACGCGGGCCGCCGGCGAGGTCGAGCGTAAAGATTGGTCTCCCCCCCTACGTGCGCATGGGGCCTCCTTTTATATGCTCAAGGGGTTACCCACAGGTGGTAGCGTAGGTGAGGGCAAAAGCGGTAGAATGCTGTAGTGGGTACAGCTGCCTGCACAGTGGCTGTACAGTGCTATCATACCTAACTCTGACGGCAGGGGACAAGGGCATTAAATGCCCGTCCGCGTCGCCCAGACGGAGCAGGGGAGTGGACCGTCAGGAGCGCCACTGTTTGCCACGATGGCTACTCTGTCAGCTTCGCTTCGCCACCGCATGCCCCTCGCTGCTCAGCCTCCCGCCGCGTGCGCCTGGGATGCCCCCCAGAGCGACACGTTGGTGGGTGAGCTGGAGCGCAGGCACGAGGTGGTAACTTGCCGCGGCAACCGCCTTGCCGCGGTGGATGTCTTGTCGCGCCCGGGAGCTTGTTGCTCACCGGGCCTTGCCAGGGCGCGGGGCGCGCCGTGGCAGGGTCCTTGTCGTGCCGTGGATGGCCTTCCCGGCAAGCTCCTCTTGCCGGGGTCTTGTGCTTCGAGCGGCAGTCCCGGCAAACTCCTCTTGCCAGGGCCTTGCTCTCTTCGGGTGGCCTTCCCGGCAAGCTCCTCTTGCCGGGGCCTTGGCTCAAATACTTTGTTCTAGAATGGCCCAAGAGGGGACCATTGAGGGTCTTGGCGATCGCCTGGCAGGCCTTGCCGCGGGGTGCTACGACTGCCCGTGCACAAGTTCGGGGTACTAAGGTACCCCTACTTTATTACACCGACACCAGACTTGCTTGCCTGCGGCCCACAGCGTGGCTATGCTAGCAGGCCCGTACGGCCCATCTTCATCGACAAGGCATTCAAGACCCTCGCAAGGGGCCAAGCCTTGCGGGGCGGACGACGCAAGACTTCCTCCGGAGCGGCCTAGCCAGATAGGCTCACGAGGAGCGGAAATGTCAAGGCGCGGCAAACCTCGCGAGGCTCGCGTGACGTGAGCCATGACGATCGACACCAGGCGGGTGCCAGCGCGCGCAGCGTCCTTTTTTCCTCTTTGGCGCTAAGGAAGCAAGCGCAGGCGCGGAGTACCGAGGCATCAGGCAAAGGTTTCCATATCAGTGCGACGAGACCGAAGACCAGCAGGACGGCAAGATGGGGGTCACCATGGAGCCCAAGACGGCGTCACCACCAGAGCCTTTTGCAGGCGAAAACCACTTTTGTCAGGATCTTGTACTAGTTGTCCCCTTTCAAAATAGCCCGCCATTGTTGGCTCCCTTCCCGCTCAATATTTGGGGAGAGGACTAGGGCCTATATAAGTAGAGCTAGTCACCACAGTAGAGGCATCGGATTCGGAGGCATCTCACCCACACAAGTTAGCCGAGCACAAGAACACCTCAACCTCAGGAGGCTGTTCTTCCCCCTGTACTGTTCATCATCAGCCCAAGAGGCAATCCACCACCACACACTGGAGTTGGGTATTACACCACAACGGTGGCCCGAACTAGTATAAATCTCGTGTCTTTCTGTGTTGCTAGTTCATCGAGTTCATCTGCAAGATCTTAGCAAGCTAGGGCATAGATCGGTAGGAGGGAAAGAACTTCGCGCACAACCTAGAGTTCGAACCTTAAGGGTTTTGCCGGAACCCCACATCCGACAGTGCGACCTGCAACGAATGCCACTAATCAATGCCGCTCAAAAACTTGCCAACCAAGGATTACTAGTGACACACGGGGAGGTTGCATGCCACTGGTTCTTTCTCTGTGTATCTGGAGCCGCACGCCATTGATAAACATTTTAGATTCAAGAAAAATGTATGAACTATTGCATGTCCGCCCCAGCGAGCCAAAGCGGTTCATTCGACGACCTCCTAGTGTGATGCTAGTGTCGGGGATTAATGTAACCCGCGAACACTCCAATGACCACTTTGACCTGGAGAATTTTTTTGTCAAAACCTATCACGGTAATTTCTACGTAAATAACATGGTAACTTATGCACCGCAGGCATGATAATTTATTTACAAACACCATGATAATTTTTTACCTAGGGATTTTCTTTTATAAAAAACATTCTGGTAATTTCTGTGTAAATACTCCACGAACCTGATAATTTATGTACAAACATTGTAACATTCCAAAATTCTAAATTTTGGAATGTTATAATAAATAGATAGTTATGTTTGATTGTTTGATTGATTGTGTGAAATTGACTGAAATTCGAAACTTCTGAAAGCTAAATGAGAGGGAATAAAAGGACTTTCCCAAACTTTCATTTTTGCATTTGTATCTCATCACTCTATAATTAATTTTTTGGGTTGTTAATGATTACTTTTAATTGGGATTGAGAGGGGGGTTTACCTTCTCAATGTTTTCAACAAACTTTGTAGTTAAATAAATCATATTCTTTTGCAGTAGGGAAAAATTGGCTTTTTGCAAAAATATTATAACCATAGAGCTTTTCCACCAGCCAAATGAGCATGAAGTGATAGCTATTATTCATCATTTTCCTATGGTGTGAATTTGCGAGTACATTCAATTTACTGACCCTTTGTGGTTGCAACGTCTCATGTTGCAGGATTATTACGACGAGTAAGGGATACGTTAGGGTTACGATTTCTACACTCAACTTTGCCATTGGTGTTGATGGGAATCCACAACCTTATTGTTACTTCCGCTAATTGGATTGAGGTAATAGTATTTACGTAACTTTATACATGTGATTTACCTCTGTTATAAATCCTCGAGTACTGTGTGTGTCAGCATACCGATCCAGGGATGACACTTAAGCATAGATACTTGACCATCTGAGGTCGGGTCGCTACAAGATGGTATCAGAGCACATGTTGACTGTAGGACGTGACCCCTAGAAACTGGCAAGCCCATAGAAAATATTTTTCTCTACAACTTTCTTTTCAAGAGGATCTTTTACCTCTCTTCTCTTCTGAGCTATTCAAAAATTCTCTTTTAGTTAGACTATACCCCTTTCCCCATTTGACCACGAAGATTCGACTGATGAGACCACTCCAAGAAGGGCAAGATACCGGACAACCACGGCCAGTTCGGAATGAAGATGATTTTACCGTGCATTATAATAATGAAAACTACAACGGTTGAAGACTCCGAAGACTAGGAGAATTTGAAGGCTCTGGAGAATTCCTAGATTTGTATGACCTAGGAAGGCTACCCTTATGGAACTTGGCAGACTATGGAAACTGTCAATACCTGAGATCAAGGTGTATCAGAGAAAGACCGGAACATGGAGATTTAAAAACTCAAAGTTTTTGTCAAGCAAACCCGAAGGCAGGAGATATCAACTATGGAATAATAGCTCATGGCGGAGATATGGACATAAACACCGCTATCCGTGATGTCATCGCCCGCTGATGCTATTGTCACCGTGCCGAGTTAAGCATGCATTTCTTTGGAAGGATTGGATGACAAAAGGGTTAATGGAGCACCTATCAGCAAAAGACGAAGTTTTAACCTTAGCTGGTGTATCACCAGGACCTAGAGCAGAAGTTAAGATGGACCTGCAGGAAGCCGTATTTGACAAGGAAGTATTTCGTGAAGAACTCAGGACGCAGAAACTGAAAGTAGCCAAGCTGGAAGAGCAAAACCTCGAGATGCCGGAGATTCGTCAGGAACTGAAGGACAGTAGGACCATGGCTCATGCCAAGGATGCTGAAAACTAGAAAGTTTGGAAGTCAACTCCAGAAATATTGAAGGACGCCACAGGAGACTTCGCGTCAATAGAGATGATCTGGCAAAAGAACTTGAGAAGGACAAAACACGATTAGAAGAAGCCATCAGAGACATGATCCAGACCTGAAGAGTTTGGCGACGTTGACCTTTAGAAGACCAAACCCCTGTTATATACCTACGTTAGATGCGACGATTGTGAGCTGTCATTTGTTTGATGTTTTTCCGACAACCACAAATAAAATCTGTCTTTTCAAAACTTTTGTTTGCATTGTGTGCATCCCTCTCTACCTCTCTCATCTCACCCCAAAACCCATGGACCAATAGATGGTGAATGGAGATGAACCCATATTTCCTAGACCGATAAGTCAATTGGAGACGGACCGATGGATTCAGAACATGGAGGGTCACATGAAGAATAACACTATAGCTGGAAAGGGATATGCCCCAGCATGCTCTTCAGTGCTTTGAAAGAGGTGCTGCTACTTGGTGGAGGATGTACCAAACCATCAATGGATGGCAAGGAGTAACCACTTGGGAAGAATTTAAGTTGACTCTGCCAAAGTCTCGGCTTGGGTCCCAGAAATTGAAGCCTTATGGAAATGGTATGAAGAAGCCTTGTGCATGTAAGATTTATGGAGAAATGGGACACACCCATAAAGAACACAAGGATGAATGCCCTAATTGTGAAGGAAGTCACCCAACTGAAGAATGCCCAACTAGGCAGATCACTTGTTTCTTGTGTGAAGGGACTACCCACTACCCTGCTCAGTGTCACATTTACCCCATGGTACAACGAACCATCCAGCAGAAGGAAGAATCGATGAAAGGAGCCCTCATGGAAATTTTAGAAGAACCTGTGATGAAGGAAGAGGTGGAGGACACACCCGAAGAAGACCCAGTTAAACCCTGCACCAAGTCTTGCTATTCGTGTGGAGAAGAAGGACACTTTTCCTAGAACTGTTTGAAGGGAGATCTAGTATCATTCCAGACAGTGGAAGTAGAATATGACCCACAGGAAATAGAAGCCCTGATTGGAACGGAAAAGTCCAGTAAAAGAAGTAGATTTGATTCCAGGAAGGACCTGAGTCATATCACCTGTTTCAGGTGCAAGGAGTCAGGGCACTACTTCAGTAGTTGCCCCAAAAGGAAGTCGAGGACCCAAGGAGGCTATGTAGTCATAAGGAAACCATGAGAATTGTTGGAAGTAATATGTTTCAGTTGTAATGAAGCAGGGCACTTTGCTAGAGATTGTCCCAAGGAGAAGGAGACTTGTGATAATTAGTTGTGTCTGTGAGAAGTATAGTAGTAGTAGCGGGAACAATTCTTTTATATTGAGGTGTTAAGTTGAGGCATATGATGGAAATGCAAGAGGTGGTAATAATTGGAGAATCAATAAAGTTAGCATCGTTGGTAAAGATTTGGATTTTATGAGTTGTTACCCTATGAAGAAGGATTTTGACCATTTTTTAGGATATGAGAAATATGGTCTATGGATGAATTTGTGCATTTCAAGGATGGTAGTACCCTATGAGGACCCTTGACCCCTGGAAAGGATAATGATGTTCCACGAAGTGGATTTCATAAGTACGTGTTTTGTCTCGATATTAGGGGTATCCCAAGAGGATGAAGAGATGAAGTATTATTGGATATAAAGGAGATATGATGTTGGAAAATATGGAGCAATTGCGACTCCATGATGAGTCTGAGTAATCACACCTTAGTTTGGTGCAAATAGAAGGAAAAGAGACAGTACAATTGGATGGATTTTAAGTATGCCAGGAAGTTGGATGTTGGGATAATGATCAGTTGCCCAGATGATGAGTTCAAGTTTACAAGGGATGAGATGGGCCATAACCCACAGGCCCCAGGACCTGCCAAGAAGCAAGCACACTCTTGCTGAAGGAAAAAGCCTGGAAGAGATTACGACCTTACCCACCGATGATTTTATAGGAGTAAACGCAAAACCTGAGAGTTGTGAAGAAACGATAGATGTTTGTTTGGCTTGCAGAATCCATGGTTTTATCCGAACTTGGTTCGTCGACAAGAGAAATTCTGCAATGCTTGTGAGGAAGAGCGAGTGTTAGACTGCGAGATTCACTAAACCATATACAAGGTAATGATTTGGGTGCGGGATGGATTGATCACCATACCGACTTACTCTTATTATTCGCCTTGCTATATGGGATGGTAAATCTGAGTGACTTACCCATAGTAGAGCGACGACGACCAAAACCTTGTTTAAACCTTAGAATGGTATGACAATTTTTTCCCTTGTACACAACAACTGTTGCCAATCGTAGGTCATACGGTGAGAATGAAGCCCATACCCATTTCCTGCAGGAGAAACCATAAATTGTTGACCACCATGAGATATCGAGAGTTGTTTAGTTGGCGCCAGACCCGTCAGCTATGAATACCCAGTCACAGAAGAACCTTACCAAGAAGAAAGGACAGAAGAATTGAGGAAAAGGTTATGCCACTACCGGAAGAGACCAGAGAAGAAACTTTCCCGAGAATCTGAGAAGACCGGCCCAGTCAAGAATAAGGATGGAGTATATGAGTATTGATGGGACCGTAACCATGTTTCTAAGGGTGCTAGCACCCCAGACCCCCTGTGACGATCGATGGATTTTGAGAAGACCCCCAAACCTAACCTATTTCTTGCTAGCCTCTTCGAATCTCGAGGACAAGATTCATTTTAAGGGTGGTAGGTTTGTAACATCCCAAAATTCTAAATTTTGGAATGTTATAATAAATAGATAGTTATGTTTGATTGTTTGATTGATTGTGTGAAATTGAGTGAAATTTGAAACTTTTGAAAGTTAAATGAGAGGGAATAAAAGGACTTTCCCAAACTTTCATTTTTTGCATTTTGATCTACGTGAATTCAAATTCTTTTCAAATACACAACCCTAGAGAGAAGATGACATGACTTCCTCCATTTAATCAAATGAAAAGGGTATTTGCAAATATTTGAATTTCATTCGAAAATATTTCCAATTCATAAACTTCAAGCAACTCAATGATTTTCATGAGAGAAGATAAAATGACTTCTTCAAAACATATGAAATATGAGTTGGGAGTTTAAAAGAATCAAATTGTAAAGTCCCTTTGAAATTATTTTCAATTTGGAGTTATTTGGGTTTTATTCAAATTATTTTTCTCCAAAAAATAAAATATATGGAAAATAGGGTAACATGATTCCCTACATCAGAAAATTGGAGAGAAATAAATGAGTTAATTTTGGTATTTTTAAAATGATTTTTATTGGATTTTTATTAGAGCAGTAGCACCGTTTGATTTATTTGAATTTTTGTGTATTTTATTTGACGTTAGAAAAATGTTCACGCAGTAGAAAATCTTTTTCTGAAAATTTTGTTATATTATATGCCCATAGTATTTATTTATTTATTTTATTTGGTTTGATTTTATTTTCTATAAAATTGTTAAAAAACACTCCGCGCTCCTCCTGGGCCAGCCTAGCCGAGCCAGGCCAGGCCCATGTTGCGCCGCCGCCGTCTTCGAGCTCGGGACAAAGTCCCGAGCAATCCCGTCGTCGTGTTGCGGACGGACTCCGCCACTGCCTCCACCTCTGCCCCTTCCCCAAGCCACCGAGGCCGCCCCCCTCCTTTATAAGGCCGGACCCCGACCCCGTTCCTCTCCTAGCTTCGCCGCACTTCACCGCCCCGCGCCGCTGGATCTTGCCAACGCCGCCGCAGCTCCGCCCGACTGCCCCGCACTCCACCGCCACCTTAGTTCGCCGCGCGCCGCCGCTGCCGCACACCGTCACGCCGTCGGAGCCGCCTTGCCTCGCCCTGTAGTCGTCGGAGCTCTCCTCCGACGCCGTAACCGCCGCCGCCGACGACCTGCCGGTCGATCCGCCCGAACCGGCCGAACCGGTATAAACCGCCGATCCCGATCCGATTTTTTTAGGGTTTTCGATTTTTGTTTTAAAACCGGTTTATTTCTTTTGGTTAACTTAATTAGCGGATGTTTATCCGTTAGTATACGTAGCGAATGGTTTTCGTTCGTTAGCGTTCTGTAGCGAGCGTTCGCTCGATAGATTTTTCCTCTTTTTTTTTAATTTCGGCCAGGGTCCCATTAGTGAATACTTTATTTACAGATTAATCCCTGTTTTTCAATCCATCACAACTTTTTGCTCGTTTGTCCAAATCCAACAAAACCAACGCCCACTTCTTCGTCTTGATCCCCTCTATCCAGTCAATCAACTTGAACATGGTTTTGAAAGTTTTAAATTTTGAGTTCAACCAGTTTTGTACTTGAACTTCGTTTGATCGTAACTTGAGTTTTATAACTCCGATTTAGTTGATTATTTTTGCAAATTAAAGCTCTTGACCTAAACTTTCTGATAAGGGAAAATTCACATAATTTTGGTACTCTTAGAAATTGTTTTATGTTGCAAGAGTTATTTGCTTGGTTTTGATGCTTTCCGAATTGTCTTCTTCGTTCTTTCCAATCTTTTGAGTAATTGCTTATGTGTGGTTACTATTGCTTGCTTACGATAGATTGACCGGAGTGTGACGAGTAGAACTATCAAGAGTTCTGAGTGCGAATCATCTTCATCAACAGTACAGGCAAGTTCACACTTTGATCATATCCCTTTCATACCCAGTTTTTATGCATTAGTTTCACCCTCAAACATTGCATGAGTAGGATTGATAACATGTGGGTATTGGGAAGTAGTTGATGAGGTAGGAACCTATTGCCCTGCATTCAAACCTTGGGAGTTACTATTACGTTATGCTTATATTGCCATGCTATGCTCGTAGACGTGGATTGGGTTTGAGTGTATTCCATGACAGATGTGAGATTGTTTACTTAATGGTTCAACTTAAGGTGGCTACTTTAATACACATCTGGATGTATTGGTTGCGGGCACCTGGGGATAGACCAGTGTTGTCCATTTGGTTCGCCACCCAGGCTCAAAGGGATCATAAGATTCTTCATGCTAGAAACTTCCGTGTGCAGCCACAAGCTATTATGGGCTCTAGCATAGTTGAGTATGTTGCATGACCTCTTCCAGTGGTAGGCTAGCAGATGTAGGGGATGTAGGTTGGTACTGTCTACCCGGGGTTAGAGTTAATGCTTCTGAAAGACTGTGTCTCGGTCATCCGTTTCTCAAACACCATGTAGTGCGAGAAATCCAACGGAGGAGATCGAGTCTTGTGGGGAAAAGTGAGCAAACCTCTGCAGAGTGTACAAACTAATCATGATTAGTCGTGTCCCCGGTTATGGACATCTTTAGTATCTGGTTCTTGGATTATCATATGGATCTCATCACTCTATAATTAATTTGTTGGGTTGTTAATGATTACTTTTAATTGGGATTGAGAGGGGGATTTACCTTCTCAATGTTTTTAACAAACTTTGTAGTTAAATAAATCATATTCTTTTGCAGTAGGGAAAAATTGGCTTTTCGCAAAACATTATAACCATAGAGCTTTTCCACCAGCCAAATGTGCATGTAGTGATAGCTATTATTCATCATTTTCCTATGGTGTGAATTTGCCAGTACATTCAATGTATTGACCGTTTGTGGCTGCAACGTCTCATGTTGCAGGATTGTTACGACGAGTAAGGGATACGTTAGGGTTACGATTTCTACACTCAACTTTGCCGTTGGTGTTGATGGGAATCCACAACCTTATTGTTACTTCCGCTATTTAGATTGAGGAAATAGTATTTGCGTTACTTTATACATGTGATTTACCTCTGTTATAAATCCTCGAGTACTGTGTGTGTCAGTATACTGATCCAGGGATGACACTTAAGCACAGAGACTTGACCGTATGAGGTCGGGACGCTACAAACATCATGTCAACTTTAACCCGGAGGGAAATTTGTTGAAAACATATCGATAACTTCTTCGTAAATAGTATGACAGCTTACACACTGCAGACCTAATAACTTGCGTAAATAGCATATTAATTTACATGGCACAAACAAGATAACTTACGTACAAACACCGTGTTAACTTAACCGATGAAAAAAAAATTGTCTCAACATACCTTCAGTAACTTCTGCATAAAAAGTGTGCTAATTTACGTATCACGGGTCTGATAACTTAGGTACCCTCGGGCTTGATAACTTTTAAGCAAAAACGTTATCAGAACATACCAACATGAGATATAATTTTAAAGATCTCATCATGACGGATTTGACGGTGGAAATGGATTTTGAATCGAACCGACGGTTTGAGCCACAAAACATATTTTTAATTTTCAAAATGAGGATAATAGATAATATAGGATGCCATTGGTTTTTTTCTCTAGTGCATGCATGCATGTGCACGTGGGAGATGGTTAGGAAACCTTTTTTGGTTGTCTGGTAAATTCTGTTTAAATAACATGATAACTTACGTAGCCCAGACATGATAACTCTAGACTGGAAAAAAGAATTGTCAAAAGTATCAACAAGGATTTAATTTCAAAGATCTCGTCGCAGCAGATTTAATTATGAAAGCAAAGTTTTAATCGAATTTCTGTTTGAGAGATAAAAAATTTTGAATATTTAGACTAGAAAGAAATTTCTTGCTTCTCTTAACACAGTCCAGACTCTACACTCACCACTATGAACACACACATGCTACCTGAAAGTGCAACTATCCCTGGGTGGTTTTGGTAATTCCTAACAACATATAGCTCATTGAGATAACATTATTCCAAGTTGAATATTTCAGAAAAGCTCAATGATGGCATGGCATGGATGAGGAAAGTGGATCCCTCAAAATCATAAGGACAAAGGATTGGCTCAAGCTTCAAGAACAAGACTCTACATTTCATATTTTAGTGATCCAAGATCACATTGAGTCCATAGGAAAAGCCAATACTATTAAGGAGGGATGAGGTGTTGCTTAATGAGCCTCTTGCTTCATGTGCTTAGTGATATGCTCCAAAATCCTCAACTACCTTTCCATATCCACATATGACCCAAACCTAAAGTCAAACTCGGCCCCACCGATTCTTTCTATCCGGAGCCACCGAGTTTCACATGTCATAGCCACTGCCACAAACCCTAGCAAATCGGTCTCATCGATAGGGATCTCGGTCATACCGAGATGGGATTGCAATTTCTCTGTTTCCCTTCGTAACGTTTCGGTCCAACCGAAGTGAGTGATCGGTCCCACCGAGATTGCAATGTAAACTCTCTATTTCCCTTTCGTAATGTTTCGGTCTCACCGAAAAGAGCGAATCAGTCCCACCGAGTTTACCTGACCAACTCTCTGGTTAGCTTATTACCAAAATCGGTCTCACCGAGTTTGTGTAATCGGTCACACCGAGATTACGTTATGCCCGAACCCTAACCATATCGGTCCTACCGAGTTGCATCTCAGTCCCACTGAAAATCCTAACGGTCACTAGGTTTGCTGATTCGGCCCGACCGAGTTTAATGATTCGGTCCCACCGAGTTCAGCAGATTGTGTGTAACGGTTAGATTTTGTGTGAAGGCTATATATACCCCTCCACCCACTCTTCATTCATGGAGAAAGCCATCAGAATAGATCTTCATTTCCAATACATATTTTCTGAGAGAGAACCACCTACACTTGTGTTGAGCTCAAGATATTCCATTCCTACCATATGAATCTTGATCTCTAGCCTTACCCAAGTTGCTTTCCACTCAAATCTTCTTTCCACCAGATCCAAATCCTATGAGAGAGAGTTGAGTGTTGGGGAGACTATCATTTGAAGCACAAGAGCAAGGAGTTCATCATCAACACACCATTTGTTACTTCTTGGAGAGTGGTGTCTCCTAGATTGGCTAGGTGTCACTTGGGAGCCTCCGACAAGATTGTGGAGTTGAACCAAGGAGTTTGTAAGGGCAAGGAGATCGCCTACTTCGTGAAGATCTACCGCTAGTGAGGCAAGTCCTTCGTGGGCGACGGCCATGATGGAATAGACAAGGTTGCTTCTTCGTGGACCCTTCGTGGATGGAGCCCTCCGTGGACTCGCGCAACCGTTACCCTCCGTGGTTGAAGTCTCCATCAACGTGGATGTACGATAGCACCACCTATCGGAACCACGCCAAAAACATCCATGTCTCCAATTGCGTTTGAATCCTCCAAACCCTTCCCTTTACATTCTTGCAAGTTGCATGCTTTACTTTCCGATGCTCATAAACTCTTTTGCATGCTTGCTTGAATCGTGTGAGATTGCTTGACTTATGATGAAATTGCTAAAATCTTCCAAGAACTAAAATTGGGAAAAGGATAGATTTTTATTTGGTCAAGTAGTCTAATCACCCCCCCCCCTCTAGACATACTTCCGATCCTACAAGTGGTATCAGAGCTTTGGTCTCCATTTGCTTTGATTTCCATAGCTTTTGGTGGTCATAGCCTTGGTTTCCCAACCTAGGAGAGTATGGCGTCTAGCGAGGGAAATTATCACCGTAGAGGTCCTTACTTTTATGGTACTAATTTTGCTAGTTGGAAGCATAAAATGAAAATGCATATTCTTGGACATAACCCCGCCGTTTGGGCTATTGTGTGTGTTGGTTTGCAAGGTGACTTCTTCGATGGGAAAGAACCAAACCGTGAAGCTACCGCAGAAGAGTTGAAGATGCTACAATACAACGCTCAAGCTTGTGATATTCTCTTCAACGGATTGTGCCCCGAAGAATTAAACAAAATCAGCCGTCTTGAGAATGCAAAGAAAATTTGGGATACTTTGATTGATATGCATGAAGGTACCGACTCCGTCAAGGAATCCAAATTGGATGTGCTTCAAAGTCAACTTGACAAGTTCAAAATGAAGGATGGTGAAGGTGTCGCTGAAATGTACTCTAGGCTTGCTCTTATCACAAATGAGATTGTCGGCTTAGGGAGTGAAGAGATGACCGACAGATTCATCATCAAGAAGATCCTAAGAGCCTTGGATGGAAAATATGATACCATGTGCACATTGATCCAAATTATGCCCAATTACAAAGATCTCAAGCCAACAGAAGTCATTGGAAGAATTGTTGCTCATGATATGTCACTCAAGGATAAAGAGGAACTTCACAACAAATCAAGTGGTGCTTACAAAGCCTCATGTGAAGCCCCCACCTCATCAAGTGAGAAACAAATCTTCATTGAAGAATTGTTTCTCACTTGATGAGGTGGGGGCTTCACATGAGGCTGGTGCTTACAAAGCCTCATGTGAAGCCCCCACCTCATCAAGTGAGAAACAAATCTTCATTGAAGAATTGAGCTTAATGGTGAAGAACTTCAACAAGTTCTACAAGAGTAGAAGCAAAGATAGAAGCTCCAAGTCAAGGTCCTACAATGACAAAAGATCTTCTAGTCGAGAGTGAATCTGCTACAATTGTGGAAGACCTGGACACTATTCCAATGAGTGTACGGCTCCCTACAAGAAAAGAGAAGACTCTCCCAAAAGAAGAAGCCGAAGAGAGGAATCACCATCTAGAGAAAGAAGGAGTAGAGATGATCGTTATGAACGAAGATACTCACGGAGAAGCAAGGATTCGGAAAGAAAGGAAAAGTCATCAAGGAGCTACACAAAACAAAGACATCAAGCTCATGTTGGTGAATGGGTATCCGGCTTCGACTCCGACAACCACTTCGAAAGAAGTTATCACTCCGATTCCGAATATACTCAAGATGAAGGTGTTGCCGGTCTAGCACTTGTGTCAACCGACTCCTACGACATATTTGACTCACCAAATGAAGGATTTGGAACATGCTTCATGGCTAAAGGCCCAAAGGTATTACACCCCAAGTATGTTGATTTCAATAGTGATGAAGATGACTTGTTAGGTGATGATGATTTACTTGTTGACAACTCTAGTGGTGAATACTATGATGAAACATCAATTAATCTTGCTAATCAAGATAAAACGAATGACAATGATAAGGAGAAGATTGAGGCTCTAACTAAAGAACTAAACACTCTTAAGTTAGCTCATGAAACTATCTTAGGAGATCATCGAGAACTTTTAAGAAAACATGAGAAATTACGCTTTGAAAAGCTCAACCTTGAGCAAGAGCATGAGTTCTTAAAAGCTATCAATGATGATCTTCATAAGAAAAGTTCTTATTACATTGCCAAGCGTTTACTCTTATCCACGTACATGCCTCAAGTCAAGTCTAGTAACAAGAACAAAAAGGATTCTTCCTCTAGTAGTAACAATGATCATGTTAAATCCAATATTGTTGCTTCTAGTAGTTCTCTTGATTCCACTAATGATTCTCTTAGCCAAGTTAACACTTGAGCAAGAAAATAGCCTATTGAAGGGAATTATAGAGAAAGGAGTGTACAAGAGCCTTGCCGGGAGTAAGCAATTCGAGGAAATTGTACGCAAGCAAGGAAGGCACCGGAAGAATCAAGGTGTTGGCTTTGAACGAAAGTTCAATGCCAATGGAGTTGAGTGGGAAGAAGATCAATACCCCAAGACAAAGTTTGTTCCTCAACAAGAGAAGTATGATCCTACTTATTTCAAAGGGACACAAGCTCAAGATGATCTTCCACCACAAGACTACAAGCAAAAAGGCAAGGACAAGCTTCAAGAGGAAATTGATGCATTTGAAGAAGCTCCTAAGACCTTAGTCAAGTGGATTCCCAAGACTACTTCAAGTTCCACTTCATCAAGTACGACTACAACTCCAAGGATTCCCATCAAGATGGTGTGGATACAAAAGAAGAAGAACTAGAGAGTTCTTGAGGGTGACTCCGCCAACATACTTCACTTTTATCATTTTGGCAAGGACAAGTGCAATCAACTTCCACATCTTGCACTAGTTCAAGGAGTCACAAACCCTCTTGTTGGTAAGTCAAGGGACAAGTTAACCTAAAAGCTTTCATAGACATCATCTTGTGTGTGCATCACTCTATGTCTATGGATATCCTTGTTTGTTCCTTGTGGGACTAACCCATGTAGGTATTGAAAGTGCAATTCACTCCAATGGATAGCTCCAATTGATCTACATCAACATTAAGCATCCACATCTTCAACATCTACATGAAGTCATCATCGACAAAACCCAAGGTTAGTTCATCCCTCTTAGGGGGGATATCACATCTAGGGGGAGCTTTACTCTAAAAATTGAGCTAAAGCAACTCTAATGATGTGAACACAACAATGCTTTATGTAAAAGTGGTAACCCCACTTGTGCTTAAACGATGAGTATGACCTATGATCAAATGTTCTCATTTGACTTCTAAGTCAGTATACTCATATATAGATGACCTAGTCATCGCAAATTGCTTGATAGATGCTAGATTGGTTGTGCATGCTTTGCCACATATTTCAATTGCCATTTTATTGTGTGAGCATGTTGATTGCATATTTTACTCATTCGAGGACATCCACTTGTTGTTTTGATTGATTGGTTTTCTTTTCTTTTGCCAAGTGGATGGATAAGAATGCCTAAGAACCCTCTTTAGCTATCTATGCTTTTCTCGTCTCAAACTCTATTCATGCTACATCACAAAATTTGATCAAGTCAGATTCAAACCACTCTGTGTGAGGAGCACTCGGAGTCCCCGATTTGTCATAGACTTAAACTTCTAAAACTTCGTTGTGTTTTCGGTCTGACCGATTCCTCAATTTCGGTCATACCGAGATCACTAAGTCGATCTAGGTTTTCACCTCGGTGCAACCGGTTTGAACTTTTCGGTCACACCGAGTTGCTATAACTGTCAACAGTTATGCATCTCGGTGCCACCGAGTTGTTCCACTCGGTCACACCGACAGGGTCGGGCTATATATTCTCACGGGCAAAATTTTGGAAATTTCTCCGAAACCTCTTCGCCCGCGCATAGCTCGCTCTGCCTCCTGGGTCTCCGGATCGTCCTCCTCGTCGCCAGCCGCCTCCAGTCGCTGGTCTCCGCCGCCGTCAACGAAATTTCGTCTTCGCCGTTGCCGCCGTAGCGAGTCCGCCGCCGAACTAGGGTATGGACTCGATCACAGTGCTATTCCCCGTCCAATTCCTAGCACATTGTGTTCTTTATGAATCTTGCTACGATTGAAACACTCCTATCCAGTCAAAACAATCCTTAGAATATTGAGATTCGAAAATTTAGGTTTAGGTTTCCGCCGAAACCATCTCGGACCCACTAGGTTGCGGAACTCGGTTCCACCGATTCGGCCACGGCCATTGCACATGTGGTTCTCGGTCTGACCGAGAATTACAAATCGGTGAGACCAAGTTCAGGACTTTGTGAAACCCTAGCAGTCTCGGTGCCACCAAACTATGACTCGGTCTGACCGAGTTCACTAGTTTTGGTTCCAACAGCTGCTGCGGTATCACCGAGTTTTCAAATCGGTCGATCCGAAATGCTTTCTGTGAAAAACTAAAACTAACTTTTTGACTCATTCTTTTGCAAATCTCTGCATTTTGTGATGCTCATCCACTCTATCTCATCTATAAACTATTCAAAGGGTCAGCAGTCTGAACTTCAACATGTCTGATCAGAGTGATAGCCAGAACAGATCTGAGGAGCAGGCTCATTTGAGTGTGGGCACTAGTCCCTCTAGCAGTTCTGATGAGGGTAGCAGGAGCACCCCAAGCAATCTGACTAAAGCTACCACTAGAGCAAGCAAGAAGAGAACCTCTGAATCAGAGGATGAGGACTGTGTGGCAGAAGAGGAAGCCACATCCAAGAGAAAGGTGCTCAAGAAAGAGTGTGGCTCAACTGCAGCCATCAAACCTGGAATGCAGAAAAAGGCACCTGCAAGAAGAGTTCCTACCTCTAAACCTAGGAAGGCTGTACCTGAAGAAACCATGAAGCTCACCATGGAATCAGAAGAGGAAGCAATTGGCCAAGATAAGAAGAGGAAGAGAGTCAGGAGTACCACTGCCAGAGTTGTTGGTAAACCCTCTATGAGGAGAGACTCAGATGAGGAAGAGGAAGAAGAGGTTGCTGCACCAGCACCTAAGGCACAGAAACTCATGGGAGATGCCATAAGGTCAAGGGCTACTGCATCCAAGCCCAAGGAAGCACCCAAAGCTGCATCTAAGCCCAAGAATGCACCAAAGAGAAACACCAGAAACATATCTGCTGCTGAAAAGAATAAGGCCCCAGTGCCTGACATTGCTGAAGAAGAAGAAGGTCAAGTGCTCAGAAAGCTTAAGCCCAAGATCCCAGACCACAATGATGCTCATCCTGTGGCTGAGGACATGAAAATTAGAAAAGATTCAGGGCTGAGGAAGTGGAGAGAAGCAGATCCATATGCTTCAAGGAGAAGAACTGATGTGGATTACAGGTTTCACACCAAGGAACAGCAGGATTTCTATGAGACAGTGCTGCTAGATAAGAAGCCCATAGTATGTGACATGAGATGGGTAGATTGGGAATACATCAAGGAAAATGAAGAGCACTATCCTGGAGTGTATGACAGCTTCAAGGGTTGTGGAGTTGCAGACTTTGTTGGGCAGAAGCTCACAAAGTGGAATGAAGAGCTAATCATGCAATTCTACTCCACAGCACACTTCTATCCAGATGGCAGGATTGTGTGGATGTCAGAAGGAACCAGATATCAGTCAACAGTTGCTGAGTGGGCACAGCTCATTAATGCCCCAGAAGAGCAGGAAGATGACCTGGACATATATGCCAAGAAGAAGATGGATCACAATTCCATGTCCAACATGTACAAGGAGATCCCAAACAAGGCACTTGATACTTTCAAGTTTGGCTCAGTGCATTATCTTCTGTCAGGGCTACCCACTATTAATTGGATTCTGAGGCATACCCTATTGCCCAAGTCCGGTGATCACAAGATGATCCGAGGCCATGCAATAAATTTACTTCACATATTTGATGTGCCACAGAAGTTCAAGGTGATGAGCCTCATGGTAGAGACCATTAAGAGGACAGCAGCTGATCAGAAGAGGAGCTGTGGATATGCCCCACAAATTCAAGAGCTGATAAACTCAAAGATGGGCACAGGCACATATCTGCTGGACAAGGAACACCTGCCCATCCATCCAGACTTTGAAGACAATCAGGTTGTCACGAATGAGAATGAACCATCATCTGCACATGCTCAAGCTAAGAAGGAGAAGGCAAAGATGGAGAAAGCTGCCAGGATGACAACTCAAGAGGAGGCATCTGAGTATTTCTTGAAGAACAAGCAGGAGCAGCTCAGTTACCTGATAGCATCCACTCTGAGGATTGAGAAAGGTCTGGCCACCCTGACTCAAAACCAAGAGAGCTTGAAAAGAATCATGGAACAAAATTTCTATGACCTAGATGTGAAGGTGACAGAGGTTCAGTCTGCCGTGGAACAACTACAAGGAGATATGCGGGAGAGGAAGGGCAAGACCACAACTGATGCATTTGCCAGGGTGCCCAGATCTCAGAGATCATCTGCAGTGCCAGTTCCTGACACCAGAGCCACCACTTCTGCACCAGCTACAACTTTAGTTCCACCAGCTCCAGCTCCTACCCAAGCAGCTCCAACCACTTCTACCGAAGCCTTCGTCCTTGGCGTCATTCGGACTCCACCACCTGAAGACCAAGCCTGAGAGTCGTTTAGTACTATGCATTTTCTATGAACTTTTTGGTAACTTGTTGCCAAAGGGGGAGAAAAATGTATAGATCATAGGCTTCGAGAGAGAGAGAGTTTGCATTTTGTTCTCTCTTGTCTTTTGGTTGAACTTTATTTGCTTTTGAATGCTTGAGATACTATGTCATTTGTGAGACACTGATGATCATGTGTTTGATCTTAAAGCTACACTTAATGCTTGTTGGATATCAGTTTATCTTTATGTTGATCATTCACTTTGCTTGGTGATGAATGCATGCATTTAATTCTTATCATTTTGAGCGCTCCACCAAGATGTATGTGACATGGAAGAGTAACCCATGATCCTAACTCTTTGTGCATTTGCAGTCCAAAGCAAATCTTAAATATGCACAAATTTAGGGGGAGCTCTTACTTATCACATACTTCTCAAAGCGATGATATATTCCATTCTTATTATCATTTGTCGAAGCTTTGATCTATATATTGTCATCAATTACCAAAAAGGGGGTGATTGAAAGTGCAACTATCCCTGGGTGGTTTTGGTAATTCCTAACAACATATAGCTCATTGAGCTAACATTATTCCAAGTTGAATATTTCAGAAAAGCTCAATGGATGGCATGGCATGGATGAGGAAAGTGGATCCCTCAAAATCATAAGGACAAAGAATTGGCTCAAGCTTCAAGAACAAGACTCTACATTTTATATTTTAGTGATCCAAGATCACATTGAGTCCATAGGAAAAGCCAATATTATTAAGGAGGGATGAGGTGTTGCTTAATGAGCCTCTTGCTTCATGTGCTTAGTGATATGCTCCAAAATCCTCAACTACCTTTCCATATCCACATATGACCCAAACCTAAAGTCAAACTCGGCCCCACCGATTCTTTCTATCCGAAGCCACCGAGTTTCACATGTCATAGCCACTGCCACAAACCCTAGCAAATCGGTCTCACCGAGATGGGATTGCAATTTCTCTGTTTCCCTTCATAACGTTTCGGTCCAACCGAAGTGAGCGATCGGTCCCACCGAGATTGCAATGTAAACTCTCCGTTTCCCTTTCGTAACGTTTCGGTCTCACCGAAAAGAGCGAATCGGTCCCACCGAGTTTACCTGACCAACTCTCTGGTTAGCTTATTACCAAAATCGGTCTCATCAAGTTTGTGTAATCGGTCACACCGAGATTACGTTATGCCCGAACCCTAACCATATCGGTCCTACCGAGTTGCATCTCAGTCCCACCGAAAATCCTAACGGTCACTAGGTTTGCTGATTCGGCCCGACCGAGTTTAATGATTCGGTCCCACCGAGTTTAGCAAATTGTGTGTAACGGTTAGATTTTGTGTGAAGGCTATATATACCCCTCCACCCACTCTTCATTCGTGGAGAAAGCCATTAGAACAGATCTTCATTTCCAATACACATTTTCTAAGAGAGAACCACCTACACTTGTGTTGAGCTCAAGATATTCCATTTCTACCATATGAATCTTGATCTCTAGGCTTCCCCAAGTTGCTTTCCACTCAAATCTTCTTTCCACCAAATCCAAATCCTATGAGAGAGAGTTGAGTGTTGGGGAGACTATCATTTGAAGCACAAGAGCAAGGAGTTCATCATCAACACACCATTTGTTACTTCTTGGAGAGTGGTGTCTCCCAGATTGGCTAGGTGTCACTTGGGAGTCTCCGACAAGATTGTGGAGTTGAACCAAGGAGTTTGTAAGGGCAAGGAGATCGCCTACTTCGTGAAGATCTACCGCTAGTGAGGCAAGTTCTTCGTGGGCGATGGCCATGATGGAATAGACAAGGTTGCTTCTTCGTGGACCCTTCATGGGTGGAGCCCTTCGTGGACTCGCGCAACCGTTACCCTCCGTGGGTTGAAGTCTCCATCAATGTGGATGTATGATAGCACCACCTATCGAAACCACGCCAAAAACATCTGTGTCTCCAATTGCGTTTGAATCCTCCAAACCCTTCCCTTTACATTCTTGCAAGTTGCATGCTTTACTTTCCGCTGCTCATAAACTCTTTTGCATGCTTGCTTGAATCGTATGAGATTGCTTGACTTATGTTGAAATTGCTAAAATCTGCCAATAACTAAAATTGGGAGAAGGATAGATTTTTATTTGGTCAAGTAGTCTAATCACCCCCCCCCCCCTCCCCTCTAGACATACTTCCGATCCTACACTACCCCTATGAGCACCTCCGAGAGATTAAGGCGGCAATATCATCCTGCATTGACGAAGTCATCAAAGACGCCTCGTAGTCTCCTTCCATTAAAGACACATCACTCGAAATCGTGAAATAAATGCGAGCAACAAGACTGAAACTCTAGTAGTGGTCTAGAGATATCAGTGTCCACCTAACCATCCAAACACTGGTTGTTTCGCAGAAAGATTTTTTTTTAAACTATATAAAAGAATCTTTTTGGTGACATTGCATGCTCGCTCGACAGGAAGGGACGCGCGGGTCATGTGTGAAAATTCAAAGTCAAAAAGAAAAAGAAAAAGAATCGCTGGAACCGACTCGCCTTCCTGTCTTGGCGCGAACGAAACGATCGAGGACGCGGAACCGCCATCGGCCTGGGCATCTATAAATACGGCTCATTCGTTTCCCCCTCGCCTTCTTCTTCCCGCTCCGTTCCGATCCACCGCCCACTCTCATCTCCGGGGGGACTCGAGGGACCGCCGGCAGGAGACGGTCGAGCTCGAGGCCGCGGCCGCGGCAGCTCGTTCGTGCCTACGTACGTGCCGGATGCTGTAACTGGTTTCTGTTCCGTACTACGTTACTGCTCTGTTTCTTGCTTCCTTGCATGATCATGATGCAGAGGAGGAGCCATGAACCGCGAAACGCCGCCGTGCGTGCCGCGCGTTTTAGCCTTTTCTGAGCCCGCAAATCATGCCTGCTCGCCGCCGCCGCCGCCGACTGATCGGGCGGACAGAGAGAAGCACCGCCGTTGAAGAAGAAGGAGGCCGGACCTGGGAGAAGGGATAAGGGCACTGCAAAAGATCCGCAGATTTGCAATCGATCAAAACGAAACCTGACTACAAAGAATCTGTTGAACTTCCGGTGCATGATATATTGTTCAGGGTTTGCTTTGCTCCAGAAAGATTTACATCTTTCGGTGCATCAGTTCCTTCCCCTTTTGCAGGCATGCATCTGTGTCACTGATGATTCACAGCTTGGATGGAACGTGGTCATGATAATGACCAGGCTTCAAAACTTGCCTGCTTTGGTCTATGCAAATACAGCTCCGTTTAATTCACAACGCGTCTGCTTTGTTTGCATCAATCAAAACAATAATCTTCACCAACATTCGCAGTGCACATGCAGGCCTGAACATCGCACTCCAAAAATCAATCAATCAGAGTTCCATCCAATCCAAGCAATACGATTTCAAGATGAGGAGGAGCAGAGGACCTCTTCTTCTTCTTGCCGTGGCGCTGATGATCCTGTCGCCGTCGCTGTGTCCCGCAGCCAGCGCATGGGGCATCTTCTCCTCCTCCCCTAAACCCACGAGCCAGACCGTCGCCGCGCCGACGCTGCCGGACGACGGCGGCGGCAGGACGGTGGCCGACTTCTCGATGGAGGGCGGCGGCGGCGGGCCGAGGGGCGTGGAGCTGCTGGACGGCGCGCGGCGCAGGATCGCCGGCCCGGCCTCCTGCTGGGGCGAGGCGTACCGCGGCCTCTTCGCCAGCTGCGCCCACATCATGTCCGACAAGGAGCGCCAGTCCAGGCTCGCGTGGCGCCTCAGCGCCTGCTACCAGCAGGACTCCGGCCGCCCGCCGCTGCCGCCCTGCGACGAGCAGTCGCGCATGGTGCACTGCCGCAAGCGCCTCTCCGAGCACGAGGAGAAGGTCTTCCTCGAGTTCTTCCTCGAGACCAACACCCTCTGCCACCAGCTCCAGTACGCAATCAAATTCAATCCACCATGATCATCTTCTTCCTCCTCTTCTTCTTGATTGATTTCTGAATCGTGCGCAGGGCGGAGGCGTTCAAGCAGAGCACGGAGCGGCTGGTGAACGACCTGACCCGGGCGGCGGCGGCGGCGAGCGAGAAGCTGTCGACGATCGAGGAGAGGTCGGACCAGATCATGCAGGAATCGAGCAAGCTCCACGGCTCCATGTCGTCGATCCTGTTGCAGACGGAGCACCTGGCCGCCGCGTCCGACAGCCTCAAGTCCCGGATCGGCGACGTGCTGGCGCAGTCGACGGCCATCGCGGAGCAGTCGAGGGAGATCGCGGCGGCGCAGGCGGGGCTGAGGGAAGGGCAGGAGGAGATGCGTGCCCGGGTCGACGCCGGCATGGCGCGGGTGGAGGAGGAGTACGCGCGGCTGGGCGAGGAGATGGTGCGGCTGAAGGAGGAGGCGGCGGGGATCGAGAGGGAGGTCAGGGCCGTCGGCGACGCCATGGCGGCGCGGATGGAGGGCCTGCAGCGCACCGCGGAGGAGATCAGGACCGCCGCCGGGAAGTCGCTGGAGAACCTGCGGGAGCTGCTGGAAGGGCAGGCGAACGCCACGCGGGCGCTCGGGGAGCTCCACGGGTTCCTGAGCCGGGCGCTGGAGGAGAGCAGGGAGGCGATGCAGAGGCTGGCGCGGTTCGGGCGGCAGCAGCAGGAGGAGCTGCTGTCCCGGCAGGAGCAGCTCCGGCGCGCCCACGACCGCCTCATGCACAACTCGGAGTCCATCCTCCAGGCCCAGGTCCTCCTCTTCTCCCTCCTCTGGTCTGGTACTCTGGTTTGCAAGACGTGCTGAACCGCCATTGATCCGGAGCGAGCTCGGTCGATGCGCATGCATGCAGGAGGAGTTCAGCGCGAAGCAGGCCAACATCTTCGCGGCGCTGGACAAGCTCTACGTGCTGCACAACGCCATCCTCGTGGAGTCCCGGTTCATCAAGGCCTTCTTCTTCTACAGCTGCGTCGTCTTCCTCCTCTACCTCCTCACCAGCGCCAAGCAGACCTTCGCCATCAGAGGCCAGCTCTACTTCGGTAACATCAGATCTCCTCAGCCTGACATCGCATTTTCTTCACTCCATTGCTTCATTTCTTCATGTGTTAAACTACTTGGCTTTGATCAAAACCAGGTCTGTGCGTCACGCTCGTGGTGGAGGTCGCGCTCATCAGGCTGGGGGCCGCCGCCGACGACGATCTCACCAAGCCGTTCTGGATCGTGTCCAAGGTGCTGCTGCTCCGGTCGGCGTTCCTCGCCGTCGCCGCCGCCCAGATCCTGCACGCCATCTTCGCCTTCAAGTACGGGGATCGCACTCTTCAACGGAGACTCGAGACTCAAGACTGTCCAGACCACACATCACATTTGGTGCTGATCTCATGTGATTTTCCAATTTTATGCTCCAGGGATTACGACGTGCTGAACCACGAGCTGCTCCAGACGCTGGTGGAGAAAGTCCGGGCAATCGAAGACAACGCCGCCGGTGAGCTTTCCCCCGCCGTCCCTTGCCCGCCAACGGCTGTTTGAATTTTGAAACGTAATGCTGGCACCGAATCTGAACTACTAGTACTTATCATCCTCCTCTGGTCCAGGAGACAAGATGTGTCCATGGCGGACAGGCAGTGATGATGAAAGTAGCCTCAGCGACTACTCGTGGGTCTTCGACGAGCTGCAGGACGACGTCGACAGCGAAGTCGACCCGGACTTCGTGCTCCGGGAAGATGAGATCTGCAGGAAGGACCACGGTTTCCTGGAAGAAATCGGCGAAAACTCGCTCTCAGCGTCGGTCGCCGTGAGGAGATACAACCTTCGGGCGCGCGTTATGCCACGGTGACGGGCACGGAAGTGGAACATATATATGCAGAAGTATTGCCAGAAGTTGAAACTGTTAAAATGTCAGCATTTTGCTGCAGAACCGATGGACAATGCAACAATCTTTTTTATAAACTGATGTCCAAATTGTCCGAATCTACAACTTGAAGTCATAAAGGGAAAACATAAAGCTGAACCGAACATCAGATTTAAGAAATATTCAATCTAACATGAAACATAACTTAAGAAATACTCAACCTAAGATGAAACATAACTTGAGAAATATCCAATCTAACATGAAATATAACTGCAGTAAGAGTTAACGGTAAGTTGCAGTGGCATGCCAAGTAGACCTAAAAGTTCCATTACTCACTCAAACGAATCTAACATGACATATAGCTGCTTGTAAGAAATGAAAAGGACAACCTAATGTACAGAATTCGACTAACTGAGCTCCATCTCCCATCTATACACTGCGGTTTGAAAAGAATCCGTACATGGAATGAATTCATGGGTCTTGAAAAAATTCATCGCTGCTTGCCTTGGTCGTATAATCAGATCTCCCCAGCTTCCAGGAACTGTTGCCGAGTAATTTGTCCGTATTGAAGAATTTCTTATGCACCAAATATCACATAATGTATCACCGAGCACGGGCAGTTGATGGTTGTTTCGAAGAGCGTCCGGACTTGTGTTTCCGTTTCTGGTTGCCCCCAGGAGGGTCCACCAGCGGTCCAGACCAAGTAGGCACGGCAGTCTTGTCGTACGGAAATACGGTGCTGAACGAAGACGGGTCAGGGGGCTCAAATGTAGGTTCCATGTGATTCGAACAACCCAACGGATAGCCGAGTGCGCCATCTTGATGTGGTGGAGGGAACTTTTCGCTCTTGCTCTTCGCATTTGCATGCGTTATTAGCCTTCTTTTCTGTAAAGGGTAAAGTTGAGTCCAGATTAGCGTTTGCAACAGCGGACGTGGCAAGCGGAAAAAAGGGCTCATGCACAAATGAGAAACTGTAACTGGTAGGGAACCAAGATAACTTGACATACGTCGATATTTGCTTGAAGTTCGGCATTTGCCTCTGGTGCTGGAACAGCCCTTGGTCGATCCCGCGTCCTTGTCTTCCTAGCTCCATCACCATTAGGTCTATTACCAGCAGCTCTTAAACTGTTTTTCATCCAATGAATAAGCCAATTAGCAATTTATACGGTGCAAAAGCTCAGCTTATATCAGCCAATGAACAAGGTCAAGAGGTGGAGAAATATAAGATGTTTACAAATATTTCCAAAAAGAAGCATAAAGTATACATCAGAAAGGTGAGACAAATTGTTGCATGACAGCATGACTCATGATGATGTCTAAACAATTATTCCCAACAGGTTCCCAGGAATACAGGAATCTTGGCAGTTGGCACGATAGCCAAGGCTTACTTTTAATACTACAAATAAGCATACGCCTAGCACCCACTGAAGTTACCTTTTGAATAATGTTATTTTTCTTCCTTATATTCTGCTGTGCTATCAGTGTTGTCAAGTTATGCTTTCCTGTTATCAAGTTCACCGAAGCATTCTGCAGAAGTAGGCTCCTACAGCAAACTAGATTTTAGAATACTCCTGTAACTGTATTCCTAACTCTACTCTGTAACTTTCAGCACTTTTTTCTCTACTATCTTATATAAATTGGAGCTTTTCTACCATCTTATAGTTGGAGTTGGTGGTGGTGGCGAGGGGTTCAACTCCTAACTCCATCCCAATCCCCCTCATCCATCCAGGGCCTACCAGATCCCTTCTGGTCCAACAAGCCACCATGCCACTCATGTTTTGCATATGAAAGTATTTTATAAGTACATGACATTACATTAATTTTTTTCCGCGGCATGAACCAGCCAGTCAGTCCACCAGAGGATTTTCTTCCTGCAGTGGCTCCTCCCCAATCCCCATGCTTCGATTGCTACTCCTCCAAATCTCCATTGTCCTAACTTCCAAATTTCAAAATCCAACCATGGCTCTGCCGCTGTAAATATTGCAATGTTGCTCCCACGGCACTGCAGTTACGCAAGTGCAGTGTTGCCTGCTTGATTGAATTTTTTTCTCTCCACATTGTTGCAAGTGCAAGTGCAATTATTTTTTGTGGTTCCATAGCAACGCATGGGGGTTATGTTAGTTTCTTTTCAACGGCCCATCTATGCCGTATGACTTTGACTATGCATGCTTTCCACAAAGATAAGGCAAATGCAAATGCAGAAAGCCAACAAAGTTTCTAAGGGAAGGAGTGTTAGGATGACAAACCGTCTGGCTTCTTCATCTCTTCGTTTTGCATCCATCTCTTTGCTTGGTGGGTATTGGGGCAGACTTGATGGATCGCAAGCGAGAGGTTCCGTTTTGAAGAACTGTGTTGGTAGTGCAAAAAGATGTAAATTATCAAGTACAGTGTAACAACAAGGAGCAGCAATATAGATACTTCATAAAAAATAATTAAATAACTAGCCTCTACCAAAGTGTTTGCAAAAAACTTACTCCCTCCATCCGGAAATATGTACTTGTCAGAGAAATGGATGTATCTAGACGTATTTTAGTTCTAGATACATCTAGTTTTATCCATTTCTCCGACAAGTATTTCCGGACGGAGGGAGTACATTATATCAAAATTAGAATTCGGGTTCTGTCTTACAAACATCATAAACTCTAGACAAATTTCGAACATAATTTCATGGACCTATAAGAACCTTAAAGTTGAAACTCTGTACAGAGGAAGAACAAGATACCGTGCTCTCAATGTGATTCCAATGAATTGGATTTAACTCTAACATCAAGAGGGCATATAACTAATCAAATATCAATATTACAAGTTTAAACGAATACAGAAGACACAATAATCTAAGTTATTGACGCAACGCATATAAGTTCCATCTATTGCATAACTAATTTATTTGTCATCCTTGTGCCAATTTACGCAAAGAGTTGAGAATCTCATTCTTGTTACCAACTTACATCAAATAGGAAAAGAATGGTAAATATTCAGAAAACTTACATCACTATTTAATGCATCAGTTGCTGTTAAACGATCGGCAGGATCAATTGATAGGAGTGTTTCAATCAGCCGAAGTGCTGATTGCGGGAAATCTTTGAATGTCTCTGCTATTCGCCTTTTGTACGGCTGCTGGGGCTTAAATATGGTTGCATGAGGCAGCTTTGATTTTTTCCAATATTCTTCAGCGGGGGATCCGCATAGCTTAAATATTTTATGCAACTGTTCTACCTGAAAAGATGATTAAAAAACATTGTAAATATACAATTAAAATAATGTGGGAATAAAGTATCACTATATCACTTAAAAGTGTAACACAAATAGAATTGAAGTATTCATGACAGATATGAACTGCAAACATGCAACAAAGTATTAGGCACTGATTTGGTATGCTTCAGCATTTCCACTAAACTTTCTGAGACAAATTCACATGTATGATTTTCAAGTATCCAGTCTAAATATTTGCAAAGATACTGGTAGCCAAAACTCCATTCTTGTTCAAAATGACAGCTATTATAGGACCAAAGAGCATATATGATAAAAGAGTAAAGGTTATAACAAAATACTAAGAGCTAGAATAATCTTTTAACATCTACTTTGGTCATTTTTATAGCAGTGATAGCATAAAAAAATGTCCTTCCACCATGTTCTGTATTGCCACATTTCGAGGAAAACTGTTATGCTCGATGACCAATAAAAACAGGGCGTACCCAGGTTCAACTACCCGGGTGCACAGGACACCGGGTGCAAGATTGTTTTCTTGGTAATTTTTGTGTATAGAGTGTGTGACACCACATTTTTGGATGGGAAATATGTGTGGTTTTACACTGAGACACCGGGTCAATTTCTCTCTGGGTCCGCCCCTGATAAAGAACAACATAATATGTGTGGTTTTACACTGAGACACCGGGTCAATTTGTCTCTGGGGCGGCCCCTGATAAAGAACAACATTTGGAAGTAGTGCTTATTCTATCTGAGCATGCTCTAAATTGTATATCATTTTCATCAGCAAGGCCTTCTTGCACGAGACCTGCCTTAAAATGTTAACGTGGTTTGCATGGAATGGTTGACAAGCTATGAACAGTACACCAGCAAAATCACACTTGACAGAATCAACTTTAGTAACATTTGTGGGAAAAAAGCAAGTGTGCCATAGCTAACCTCGGTCCGTCCCGGCATAATAGGCTTCCCAGCCAGCAACTCAGCAAGGATGCATCCGGCACTCCACAAGTCGACACCTACTCCATAATCCGTAGCACCCAACAGCAACTCTGGTGGCCGGTACCACAGTGTCACCACGCGACTGGTCATCGGTTGCTTATGGTTGGGGTCGAAGAACGATGCCAGACCAAAGTCTCCAATCTTGAGCACACCGTCGTCGTCCAAGAGCAGATTCGACCCCTTGATGTCGCGGTGCAGCACTCCCTGGTTGTGGCAGTGCTCCAACCCTGACAGCAGCTGATGCACATAGCACTTGACCTGCATAGCATAAACACCTCGGTCAGACTCGACTAGCTACATCACAGCACACTCTAAGTAATATAATTTGTCACTATGTGGCTGTGGCAGCTAAATGGGATCTTGACCTGGGGCAGAGTGAACTTGATGTCGGGGCTGGCGGCGAGGCCGGCGAGGTCGTGGACCATGTAGTCGAAAACGAGGTAGAGGCTGCAGGACATGCGGGAGGTGACGAGGCCGTAGAGCTTCATGACGTTGGGGTGGTCCAGGCGGCGGAGGATGAGGATCTCCCGGGCCATGAACCGCACGCTCTCGGGCTCCAGGTTGTCGAAGCGCACCTTTTTGAGCGCCACGATCTTGCCGCTCAGCGAGTCCCGCGCCTTGTACACGTTGCTGTACGTGCCCTGCCCGATCTGAAACACCAAATAACTCGCTCGTCAGACCCAGAAAAAAAACACAAATTTCCTCCGGCGGGCGCTGCTGCCGCGGCACGGATCACGGGGCTGCGGGGGAGCGGGGGGGCGCACCTTGTCGATCTTCTCGAAGGTGTCGGCGCGGCGCGGGGTCCAGCCGTTGATGGCCTCGCCGGCGACGGCGGAGAGCCAGGCGGGCCAGCCGGCGGCGACCTGCTCCCCGCGCGCCTTGTTGGCGAAGCTGCCGCCGAGGCGCGCCTCCGGCCCGTGCCGCGACGACCGCGACCGCCGCTCCCGCTTCACCGGCGCCGCGACGGCGACGGCGGCCTTCTCGCCAGCCTGCCGCCCCTCCCCCGCCGCCTCCGCCGCGGAAGCAGCGGCGGCATCAGGGGCGGCCCCCTCCTGCTTCGGCGGGGGGTTCCGGCGGCGGGCGGCGTCGGGGCTGGGGGTGGAGGCGGCGGAGGGGCGGCCGTGCACGCAGCCCATGGGGGCGGACGGGCGGGCGGGCGGCGCCTCACCGGCGACGGCGCATGCGGGCGGGCGGGCGGTGTCGCCGGGAGGCCGCGCGCGATCCGGGGGGAGGGGGCGCCGGGGTCGAGGGGGGTGGGGGTGGGGGTGGGGGTGGGGGTGGGGGAGTAGTAAAGTCTGGGGCGCCTGGCTGCCTGCCTGCCTGCGAGTGAGGGGAACGGGAACGGAACGGAGCTGGTGGCGTGGCGGTGGGGATGGAGGAGTGGAACCCAACCGGTTTTGGGTCTGGTTTTGACTCGGACGGGTCTGCTCCTGCTCCTGCGCCTGTGTCTCTCTGGATGCTGCATGGATGTTCCCTTGCGCCCGTGTCACGTTCCCTGTCCTACAGAACTGCCACAGCGGAGTATGAGGAAGAGGAAAATGCATCATGATAAAAATAAGTTGATAAGCAAAATGTAGCGGTATTTGATTATTGGTTCGCGTTTTTTCTTCTCTTCTCGTGATTTTGTTTTTTACCGCCTTGGATCCACATGGCGTTTTCTTTTTTCTTTTTAATGTGCGGACGGTTATATTTGTTTACATAAGGGGTATATGTTATGAAAGTATGCTCATGATATGTCTTGTAGTTTATTTATTTTTATGGTTTGTCGAACTTAGAAACATTTGCCTAATGCGAATTTGAAAAGGGCTTGCATGATGGATCGGGTGCACTGATTTTTTTTTAAGGCGACGGTAAAATTGATATTCATAGTGTACGCGAGGTGTATGTACATCTGTGGTCGTAGACGTCAACGTACAAGATAAATGCACACGTCCCCTCTGACTGTGAGAGGGTTTCTCATCGAAAGCGATGGCAAGTTCGGACTTGGTCGTTATAGGGTTGTGTGCATGGAACCGCCATATTTTTTATGAATAAACTGTGTGACGGTGGTACGGTAGAGATGATGACACGTTGTAATTTTATGTTTTGGGAGAAGACATATTGTCGTCGAAAGGTCAGGAATTTTTTTCTCATGTAAAATTCCCTCCAGGCCCACTTAATGAAATCATAGCCATGTTACTAAATGTATTCATGGGATGATTACTTGCTCCTTTTTTGGATTTTTGCTTCTCCTTTAAGGTGCATGTGACAGCACAATTAGGGCGGTATAGCCGGAACAGAGGGGGGAGGGCGATTCCAAGGCGGGGGGGGGGGGGGGGGGGAGGGGAGGGGGATGTGATAGGGGTCGAAGTAGTAATGTTGTGCCTGGCAACCTACGAGTGAGGGGAAGGAGGGCGGAACAAATATGGTGGGGTGGAGGAGTAGAACCCAACTAGTTTTGACTTCGACGCGACGAGTCTGCTCCTGCATCGTGGATGTTATTTGTGCACGTGTCACGTTCCTGTCCTACAAAATAACAGAACCACCACAGCTCATGTAGGATAGTTAAGGAAGATGACAATTGTAATAAGAAGGAAATTAAATATAGCAATATTGATTATTATTTTGTGTTTTTTCATGTGCAGTTATTTCATATTGTACTACATCAGATCCAAAGTATAAGTTTTCGGTGACAGTGACATACTCTTCGGAAAGGTATGTTGGCGAGTAATTCGTTGAGTGAGCGTATTGTCTCACATGAATTTAATAGTTTGGATGCGATTAATTCGATTACGGATGGTCAAACTTGGGAACGTCTGCGTAATATATATAACTGCAAAGGACTTTTTTGAGCGAAAGCCGGTAAAGAAGGCTTTGACGGTGAGAAATTGCGAAGGTCTTAGTTTTTGGATCAGATGCAATACATAAGATAAAAAAAAATAAACAAAATGGTATTCGATGTGTATGTGCATGCTAGGCGTCAACATACACAATAAATGCACCCGTACTCTTGACCGTGAGAGGGTTCTCATCGAAAGTGATTGCACGTTGAGACTTGGTCGTTATAGGGCTGTGTGCATGGACCAGAGACGACGCCACAAATATTTTACGGATGACTCCGTGACCGGCAGAGAGAACGACACATTTGTAAATTTATGTTTGCGGTGGAGACAATTTTCCATCGAAAGGTCAAGGAATTTTCTCGTGTAAATTTTTCCTTCAAATCCGCTTAGTTAAATCAGATCCATGCGTGAATTCTTGAATGGAAACCAACCGTCCTTGTTAGACCATATACAGTTTTCTATTGTGCATGATTGCTTGCCCCTTTTTGGATTTTTGCTTCCCCTTTTGAGGATCTTGTGAAATTTATTTTCCTCTTTTCTAGGGAGACCTGTCCAGCCAATAATAAGCCAAAGACTGGATAATAATGAAATAAAAAGAGAGAGCATAAAGGCCTACTGCTTGCAATTTATATTAGGTTCCGGAGATCACGCTAGGGAGGGATGCAATAAGGCATTAGGATTAGGGTGATGCACTCGGGGCTTTTAGGTGTAGCCGAAAGCCAAAAATGCTTTAAGCCTTTAACAGCCTTATACATACAATAAACAAGTAAAAACATCCACTTCTGCTTAGCAGGAGCTTGACTGCACACGTCGTTCTCGCCCGGCATTTCATACGCTTTTCTGCACATTGTCAACATGAGCAACGGGAAATGGACAAGAACCACGTACTCCCTCCGTTCGGAAATATTTGTCATTAAAATGAATAAAAGGGGATGTATCTAGATGTATTTTAGTTCTAGATACATACTTTTTTGTTCATTTTGATGACAAGTATTTTCGGACGGAGGGAGTATGTACTATCCTAATCCAACTTGGCACGTAACGGAGTACTTGACAGATACATATACTGTTTTCTTTTCAATAGAAAATTAGAAAGTAGCAGTAGATGCCGAATTGACCTGACAGCAAAATCCTTGGCAGTGGCTTGGATTGTGCTCTCTCTATTTCTTTCACAATATAGTGTGCCCAGACTTTTCGAGATTCAACTTTGAAAAAAAATTAAACTAATAAAACATAAATCTTTTTACTGAAAAATTATACCTTTGAAACTCCTTTTGAATATGAATTCAAAGGTATTTGTCGTGCTCCCGCCGCAGTCGCCCATGTTGTTTAAATGTTTGGTCAAAACTAAATCTTAAAATGCGTGGACGCACTACATTATGGAATGAAGAGAATAGTACTAGTAGCCATTTGTAGGATGGGCTCGAGTGAACGGCACACGCAGCAAAATGCTCTCTCTCTCTCTCTCTCTCTCTCTCTCTCTCTCTCTCAAATTACACTACTAGTACCTCCGTCCTGGCTTATTGGTTTTCTTCGTATTTTGTGTCAAAATTTGACCATAGATTTAATCTTCTATATCTAAATAGCTAGCCCCCACTAACTATTTCTCTCAACATGCAAGCATGCCACATCATCACACAACATGCATGAAAAAAGGCCCACCCTCACTACCATATGTCTCTCAACATGCAAGCATGCCACTTCATCATGAAACATGCATGTAAAAATACACGAGAATTTTCATTCTATTATGCTACTTATATTTAATAAACATTTTACAACTATATAGTAATCAAACATAATAAATTATATGTATTTTTAGTTTTAGCTTTTCATAGTATTATTTTCATATTCATGTTTCATACAACGATTCAAATTAAAATATGTTGCAAAATATTCCCGCAACAACGTGCGGGTATCATCTAGTTGATAAAATGTTCATGCACGTCATAAAAAACTATATCCTTGCATTCCTATTTGAACATAGTTTACAATGATACTATTTATTTGTGACATGCATTGCAATTTTGTTAATTAAATCCATAGTCAAAATTTGACACAAAATACCAAGGAACCAAGTAGTGTTGTTCATCCATGAAACTGTCCGTGTGTGGATCCCGAAGAAGTGAAGTCTTCCAGAAATGAAGGAAGGAAGAGTTGCCTTGGAAAGGAGGAAGATGTATGCACTATACACTACTCGTAGTACTACTAGCTTCCTTGAGTTGAGTAGGGGCTTGGAGTTGGAATACAGAGCCAACTCTCATAGCATCTCTAGCAGACTCTTTAAAAAACGAAAACCGTAAAATCCCGGCAACTATACGGTTTTGGCCCCTTTTTGGGTTAAACCAGAGCCCATATAGTTGTTTGGCCCGTAAAAGATTTTACGGTAGCCCGCAAACCGCTCCCCCCCCCCCCCGCACACGGTATATCTACGAGTTCGCGGCGACTATACGGGGCAAAACCCTATTCCCCTGCTGCCGTGATTCCCTAATCTCCTTTCCCTTTTCTCGCCACAGGTGAGCTAAATCCGCCACCGCTCCCCACCATGTGGCGCAGGATGTGGAGCTCGGGCCGCCGCCCCGGCGGTAGCAACGATCCCGAGCGGCAGCAGTGTGTCAAAGCGAACGACGCGAGGAAGCGAGCCGCGAAGAAGTACACGAACCGCGACCTAGAGCCGCCGCCGTCGCTACTCCGCCGCGAGATGGAGGAGTACGACCGTAGGCAGGCGCATCTGTCCGCCGGCGCGGGCAACTCCTCCGCCATGGGCAGCTCCGCCGGGGGGGGGGGGGGTCGAGCTCCCGTACGCCGCTCCTCATGCCGATGAAAAGGGAGTCGGAGGAGCTCTCGCCGCTCTGCGCGATTAAGAGGGAGCCAGAGGAGCCGATTTGGCCGGGCAGTGGTGTCATTGGGCCGGAGGATTTCCTCCCCCCAGCCAAGGCGCAGGAATCTTCAAGCGGGCCATCATCGCGCACAGTGTGCAGGAGGAGGAGGAGATGGAGCGGCGCCGTCGAACTCTAGGCGAGCTCGACGACGTCCTCCTCGAGCAGGGGCTCGCCAAGGCGCAGGACTTCGACGCCAACCTCAAGGGATGGCGCCGTGAAGCCAAGGCGCAGGATGACATCTACGTCGATCTCGTCTCCTCCTCCGACGACGACTGAACTCCTCCGCCGCCGCAGCACCGCCGCCGCACCCAAATGGCTCCGGTCAGCCAAATTTTGGAAGTAGGGTCTACGGTGGCCGCCGCTCCTCCGATCTACTTTGTATAAAAATGCTATGTATGATATATGTATGATGATCAAGTACTATGAACGATGCTAGTTCTACTGAAGTAGTTCGATTTATCCTGTGAAGTTCAGATTTCAAAATTTACAGGTTCATTTGATGTTTTTATTCTGCCAATGTTGTTTTCAGCCCGTATCCGACGCATTCTGCAAACTGTAAACTCAATTACAAGTCCGCATTTTAAGGTGTCTATTAAAGATGCTCTTAAGGACGACAGCAACGCCCCTTTGGCCGAAAAACGGCTTGGATCATCAGACCTCTCCTCTACTGCTCAGCCGTACACTGTTGGTTTGTACTACCACTAGTAACTGGTACTACTGCCAGCAAGAATCAGCAATGCCTGAATCCAAGGAGAGTGTCTATTACTAGTAGTGTTCATTTTCAGAACAAAAGGAAAAAAAAATAGAAGCCTCCGTCTGAAAAGTGAAAAATACTTGCCCCTGAGCCGTGTCAAGAAAAGAAGCATGCTCCATAATCCATGGATTGCCATGCATTTTTTTTAATGGATGATGATTCAGTACTATCATGAGCCGTGTTGTTTTTTCTTTTCTTTTTTGGCTGACACATATGAATGAGTGAATGAATGAATGATGGTCCTCTCTCCCTCTCACTCTCTCGGTTTCCACGCGGGGTTAATGGAGGTGTATGAATACGGCGAGGAGGCGTGTTCAACCAGGCGTACAACGGATGGCGTCCTCAGTCGGCGCGCCGCTTCAATGGCGGAGGCAGTGAGAGCTTGCGTCCGCCCTGAGGCGTCTTCAATGCGGAGCGGCGCGCTCTACAGCGGTATGAATGCGGGCATCTGGCGCCGGGCAGGTGCGCGCAGGAGAGGGGGAGGTTTTTTTGGTGGGCTTGGGTGGTCAGAAACGGGCTTATGAGCGATCCGGACTTCCGCAAACCTCCTTACTTTTGTCTCCAGTTTACGGGAGAAATCGCGTTCAAACCGCTCCACGGACCGATACAGGTCGACATTGAATGGTTTCTGCAGTCCGGACAGCGCCATCCGAACCGTTGCGAGAGATTAATGGGTCCAGATGCCTAAAAAGTAGTAGTCTCTAGTAGTACTACACTAGTAGCAGCAGATGCCGAATTGACCTGACAGCAAAATTCTTGCCGGTGGCTTGGAATGTAGCACCCGTTTCCATTTGTAGGACGGGCTAGGGGTAAACGGCGACGGCGACAGGCAGCAGCATGCTCTCTCCCTCTCAAAATATTGTTCATCTCTTTCTCTGAAGCGATGTGTGCGTGTGGATCCCAAAGAAGCCCATCCAGAAATGAAGGAAGGAAGGAAGAGTTGCCTTGAAAGAGAGGAAGCTGTCTGCACTGGACACCACTGGTTGGAGCACGGAGCCAACCCTTGACGACGGGGGGGGACAGCGACGCCCCCTCCGCCGGAAATCGGCTTGGATCCTCTTCTCTTCTGCACACCCCTACACTGTTCGTTTGTACTACTAGTAATAGTAACCGGTACTGCCAGTTCAGCATGAAACAATTCCTGGATCCAAGGAGTAGGAGTACTTATTCTTCAGACGAAAAAGGAGAAAATAGAAGCCTCCGCCTGAAAACTACTTCCGGTTACACAATATAAGAGTGTTTTTGGCATTTTGTGAGTGTCAGGGAGTACTTGCCCTTGTGCCGAGTTAAGAAAAAAGTACTCCATCCGTTCCATGACACAGTGTGTATAGATTTTTTGAAAAGTCAAACTTTATATACTTTGACTAACTTTATAAAGAAAAAGCATGTACTCAGTGATCTAAAACGTCTTATATTAATTTATAAAAAATTATCTTATTATAAACTACTACTACTGCGTATTCCTTCCGTATATAGACATAGTTTAGACTAAATATAAGCAACGGCGGAGTTTAGTTGGGGCCAGCAGGTGCCATGGCCCCCCAACCTCACTTGTAAACCCGAAGGAAATTTTTGGGAGGCTGTTTAGATTAGATTTTCTTTAGCTTTTGGCCCTCCAAACAACCATATTTGCTACCATGTTCAGAGTGTAGATTCATTCATTTTGCTTCGTATGTAATCCATATTAAAATATCTAAAAAGACATATATTTAGGAGCGGAGGGAGTATAAGTCTTATTAGAGATTACAATATGGACTACATATTGAGTAAAATGAGCGATACACTATAAAAATATGTTTGTATGCATCCGTACATAGTCTATATTGAAATCTCTAAAAAAGACTTATATTTAGGAACCGAGGGAGTACATCACAAGATGTGTTTTCATATTATATATATTTCATTTCATAAATATAAATAGTTTTACCTATAAAATTACTCAAAATTTGTGAAGTTTGACTTTACAGATAATCTACATGCACTACATCATGTAACGGAGGGATTGTCATGCAAAAAGAAAATTGAAAAAAAATACTGACACGTATGAATGATGATTCAGTAGCACTATCATGAGCCGTGCTAGTTTTTTTTTTCTGACAAGTACCATGAATGAGTGAATGAATGAACGATGGTCCTCTCTCCCTCTCACTCTCTCCACTGGGGTATATCCTGTGGCACCTTGAATGATGATGGCCACCTCACACTGGCAAGTGGCGAGGAGGAGGTGAGGGGGATCCAAGGAGTGAGTGTGAGAGGAACCGCACAGTGACTGACGCAGTGGGCCCACACAGAATCATCACTCCCTCTCCCTCTCTTTAAGTTTGATTTGATCTTCTCTGCCTACAGTTGACTGACTGACCATTCATCAGGGGCGAAGAAAAGGATCCAGTCCCCGTCCCCAACTGCTGCAGCGCAGTGAGTGAACGATTCTCCGGGACACTCGTTCCTCTTGGCAGCTGGTGCGTCGACAGATTCAGTTTCAGTTTCAGTTACACGCTCCACTGACGCAGCAGTAGCATGTAGAACTAGGACTAGGTGCTAGCTATGGTTAGTTGTACGCTTGCATCATGGATTGGTTGATGCAGCTGGTTAGATTTGACAGGTTTGAGAGGGAGCTCAGCCTCAGGTAGATTATCTGCCTGAACTGAACCACGCAGTGATGCTGCTTTTGACTTTCTGAGATCTGGTGCTTTTTCTTATCACTGGTCTAGGTCAATCTCTGGCTGGCTGATTTGAGACGTTGATCTTAGAATATAGGGGCGGCAGGTTACAGATACATTTGACTGACTGTTAACAAGCCCCAAAAGTGTGTTTCTCATCACCGGTTCAGGTCAATCTCTGGCTGATTGGGAGTGTTGATCTTTTAAAACATATGGGCTGCAGGTTACTGTTACATCCGAGCGACTATTGATTAGCAAGCCCTGCAAGTATTTTAATCGCCTATGGTCTGCGAACCAAATAGTACGACATTAGAGGTGATGCATGCAACAACAAAGAATTATGCCCAGTTGAGTGTAGTTTTCATCCCTGCACAGCAAGTGCTGACTGAATCTGCTGATTGGATAATGAGTAAAAATGGCAAGGAGGAACAGATGGATATATTTAGGGCCCGTTTGGATTTATCACTGGTCTCTGGCTGATTGGAGATGTTGATCTTATCTTTAAAAATACAAGGGCAGCAGGTTAATTACACTTACATCTGACTTGGAAGCCATGAAGTATTATAATCACCTATGGCCTCTGAACCAAAGAATGCGACATTGGACGTGATGCATGCGACACAAAAAGAGAAATGTCAAGTTGGATGAACCTGCTGATTGGATAATGAACGGAAATGAGAATGAAGAAACAGGCGCATATACGTATTTTACTAGTCCACAGAATGAACATAGCACATGTCATGGATGAGAGCAACTTAAGACTCAGCGTAGCGGCTTTTACCGTGGCTGTTGAGCGCTGAGTACTTCAAGTTTGTTTGTTTTTTTACAAGAAAACTTTCATTATTCATCTTCAATCATGCCAGTACAACGAACATCAGAAATAATAAAAATTACATTCAGATCCGTATACAACCTACCGACGACTAAAAGCACTGACGCAAGCCGAAGACGCGTCACCGTCATCGCCCCTCCCTAGCTGGAGCCGGACAAAACTTGTTGTAGTATAAAGTCGGGAAGTCGTCGCGCTAAGGCCCCCGTAGGACGAGCACAGCAGAACAACATCAGCCACCGATGAAGAGTAGCGTAGATCGGAAGGATCCAACCTGAAGACACACGAACGTAGACAAACTACGGCCACATCCAAGCAAGTCCACCAAGGACAGATCCGCCGGAGACATACCTCCACACACCCACCGACAATGCTAGACACACCATCGAAACGGGGGCTTGGCGGGGAGAACCTTATTCCATATTGAGGGATCCGCCACCGTCCCGTCTTTCTGAACAGAACACAAACCCTAACAAAACTCGAAGGAACGTCTAAAAATAGAGACCTCCCGCCGACAAGGACCGAGATCCACTGTGCTGCCATGGCCCTAAGGCCACCGGAGACGAGGCGGTTGCCGCAACTGGTTAGATTTGAGAGATTTGAGAGGGACCTCAGGTAGATTATCTGCCTGAACCACGCAGTGATGCTGCTTTTGACTTTCCGGGATCCGGTGGTTTTTCTTAATTATCACTGGTCTAGGTCAATCTCTGGCTGGCTGATTACAGTCGTTGATCTTAAAATATAGTGGCGGTTACAGATACATTTGACTGACTGTTAGCAAGCCCCAAAAGTGTTTTTTCTTATCACCGGTTTAGGTCAATCTCACGCTGATCAGGAGTGTTGATCTCATCTTAAAATATGAAATTAGAGGTGATGCCTGCAACAAAAAAGAATTGGCTGGCGGCAGCAGGGCACCGTTACGTCTGACTGGCTATTAATTATCAAGCCCTGAGAGTATTTTAATCACCTGTGGTTTGTGATCCAAATAATGCGACATTAGAGGTGATGCGACGATGCGTGCATGCAACAACAAAGAATGTCCAGTTGAGTCTGGTCTCCAGCCCTGCACAGCAAGTGTTGATCGGATCTGCTGACTGGATAATAATGAACACCAGGTGATTAAAATACTTTTACTTTCTCTTTCTCCTGCTCGCCATCCTCTCGAGCTGCCCTCCTGGACTCCTGGTGGGTAGGTTCTTCCTCTTGGTGCTTCCTCTTCTTTGAAGCCACTTCTGACTTCTTTGGGTTTCTTCGGTGGATTGTCAAATTTGTTGAAAGCCTTCAGCGCAACCACCAGTTATACAATCAAGCAAGTTCTGGATCAATGATACAGTCCACAGATAGCGTCCTTAGTATGAACAAACAAAGAGAGCCCTACAGTCCTCGCAAAAAAAAAAAAAAAAAGAAGAAGAAGAAGAAGAAGAAGCAGAGAACCCTACAGCCAATGCGCAACATCTCAGCAAACAGCGAGCCACATGCCAGATTATGGAATAAGGACCTACAAACTAAGCCTCACAATAAGCTGCAAGTTAGTAATCATCCGATAGTAGATCCATCCAGCCAATCAAATTATAGTACAAAATTAAATTGAGAAAAGTATATTTTTCGTCCCTCAACTTTTGATGAAGTCTAAATTTAGTCCCTCAACTTCGAAACCGGACAACTAGCACCCCCAACTCCTGAAACCGGACAAGCTAAGTCCCTCTCCCGATTACAAGCGGTTTCACGATTACGTGGCATGGTTTTGACTGGGTCTGTGTCCAGTGGCAATACCTAGGCGGATCTTGTTCTTCCTTCCTGTTCGAACTCGGCTGGGCATTTTGTCGAGCAGTTGGCGTGCGTGTTGCAGCAGGAGGAGGACATGGGCGTGGAAGCCTCCGGCGAGGTGGCTCTGTTCCTTGGCGACCTCCGTAAGGCTGCTACGGCTTGCGTCCCCCAGCACACCGCCCACGCCGCCGAAGTTGACACCGAGATCGTGCTCTGGCGACACGAACATGTTTGTACCGTGCCGGGCACACCAGCACGAGGACGACGGCAGTAAAGTCTGCATGTCGCTGGCGCGGGAGCTCATGGTGGTGACCGGCGACGCGCTCAAGACCACGTGCGCATCCGACAGCATACACTCGCCTGCTCCAGGTGCTCTTTCCCTCAGCTCTCGCGCTCGCGCTCGCTCCACCCGACAGCCATGGCGAGTTGATTGCAGCGCCGAGCGTAGTGGCAGCGGCGGCAGAGCTCGAGCGGAGTGGCAGCCGTGGCGTCCTCCGGGTTGCTCAAGCAGCTCGGCCACTTGCCGGTCACATCGACGCTGCACTCATACTTGTAGTCTTGTACAGCAAGGACGAGAAGCTCAGACTACTCCGCGCGGTCTCTGCGTCAGGAACCCAGCCAGCAAGTCATGGCCCTGCTCGCTACTACGTCGCCGGACCCGACCGCGTCGGTGCGTCCTTGTCTACGAGCTCCTCGAACAAGGTAGCCTCAACGCCCGCCCGCTCCCATGGCCGCTGTCGGCCACCGCTCGAGCTGCCGCACCACTGTCGTCTGCCCTGCCCTGCTGCCAAGTTGCTCGTCAACACCCACCCGCGCCTTGGTCAGGCTCGCCGTGCCGAGAAATATTTGGCCCTGCTGACCGTCACCACCGCATCCGTGCGTTGCCCAAGCTTGCCGTGGTGAACAGTCCTCGGCACTATTTGCCGTGCCGATGCGTGTACAAGAAGCCGGAGGTGCCGGAGGAGATCCTGGACAGCAACATGGCCCATGCGAGCGGCACGCACAACACCATGAGCGCTGCAAGTGTTTTCTTCTCTTTAGCCACGTTTCACTTTGTACTGGTCAAAACCACGTTGATTCAGCGTGGATACCGCTCTAGGGACAAAACTTGTCCTGTTTAAGAAGTTGGGGATGCAAGTTGTCCGGTTTTATAGTTGAGGGACCAAATATAGACTTGGCTAAGAGTTGAGGGACAAAAAGTATACTTTTCCCAATTAAATTTGTGCAACAATCGATGTGGCAAAACGTGAACATTTGAAGGCAAGACCAAGACACACGGTAGTAATTAACTTGGCGTATGCAGTCCCTGATTTAATTATAAAAATCACAACTGTACAATAACTAATGGATCCACGAGAAAATCAAGATACAGGCTTGAATCACTCAACCTTTGCTTTGTCTGACGAGCAAAATTCCTTCCACAAATCCTACAAGTCAAACCACATGTAGATAGATAGACGTAGCAGAGCCACTCACCTTGACTTTGCTGAGCTTCCCCTCGTCCGGAACCTTGAAGAGGACGAACCTCGCGGGTGTCTCATGTGAGAAAGGCTGGGAACGTCGTGCCTTTGCCAGGGCCGACGGCTTTGTGTTTATATGCAGGGTCACGACCTTCCTGATAGCGTATAAGTAGTTGGGATTACAAACTTGAAGGACAAGAGATATATATCTAGTTTAACAAGAAAGTAAACCATAACAGATTCGTAGTCTATCCTACTCTAGAAGCTTCGGTTGTTAATCCCTTGGCGCATACGATGAGGGCTGTCACGTTGTTTAACACCCTCCCTTAATCACAACTTCGCAAGTTGAGATTACGCTTGAACTCTTCAAGATTTCTTGTGGGTAAAGCCTTGGTGAAGCCATCTGCAACCTGGTCCTTTGAATGCACAAAACGAATTTCCAATTGTTTGTTAGCAACACGTTCTCTTACAAAATGGAAATCTATCTCAATATGTTTTGTCCTTGCATGAAAGACCGGATTAGCAGACAAATAGGTGGCACCAAGATTGTCACACCATAAACAAGGAGCCTGAATGTGTTTTATACCAAGTTCTCTTAACATGGACTGAACCCAAATGATCTCTGCTGTGGCATTTGCCAGTGCCTTATATTCAGCCTCTGTACTTGACCTTGATACAGTTGCCTGTTTCCTTGCATACCATGATATAAGGTTGGGTCCAAAAAATACTGCAAACCCACCAGTAGAGCGTCTGTCATCTAGACAGCCTGCCCAGTCTGAGTCAAAAAAGCACTGACAAGAGTGGATGAGGACTTGCTGAATGTGAGACCAAGAATCATAGTATGCTTTACATATCTCACAATACGCTTTGCAGCAGTCCAATGAACTGTGGTAGGTGCATGAAGAAACTGGCATACTTTGTTAACAGCAAAGGAAATATCAGGTCTTATCAGAGTAAGATATTGATGTGCTCCTACTAAACTTCTATACCTGGTACTGTCCTCTTGATTCAAAGGATCTCCTTCTGTAAGAGACAATTTTTCTGTGCTAGACAGGGGAGTTGGAACAGGCTTACAACCTTGCAAACCAACCCTTCTTACCAAATCATTAGCATATTTTTCTTGTGAGAGATGAAGACCATCCTCAAGTTTTCTTACTTCAATTCCTAGGAAGAAGTGCAAGTCACCCAAATCCTTGAGAGCAAACTCAGCACTCAGATCCTTCAACAATCCTGCCACTGCCTCATCAGATGAACTAGTGACAATAATATCATCAACATAGATAAGCACAAATATAGATGTATTTGCCTTTCTATAAATAAATAGTGAGGTATCTGATTTTGATGGAACAAAGGCGAGTGCTTGTAACTTTTGACTGAGACGTGAGTACCATGCTCGGGGTGCCTGCTTCAGTCCATAAAGAGCTTTATCAAGCTTACAAACATGAAAGGGCGAGTTTTTATCGACGAACCCGGGAGGTTGTTTCATGTATACTTCATCTTCCAGAACACCATGAAGGAACACGTTCTACACATCTAGCTGTCTAAGACTCCAGCCCCTGGAAACAGCAATAGATAGCACAAGACGAATAGTAGCAGCCTTGACAACAGGGCTAAAGGTATCTTCATAGTCGATGCCATATCGTTGTTTGTAACCCTTAGCCACAAGTCTGGCCTTATACCGATCAATGGTTCCATCAGACTTCCTTTTAATTCTGTAGACCCACTTGCAGTCAATTAAATTTTTACCTCGTGGTGGGGGAACCAAATGCCACGTTTTGTTCTTCTGAAGTGCCACATGTTCTTCTTCCATAGCTTTCCTCCACCGTGCATCTCCTAGGGCCTCATCCAGGGTGCGTGGTTCAACTGTGTAGCATGCAAGACCAAACTTGGTTTTATAATTTATAGGTTGAAGCACTCCCTTTCGTAGACGCGTGCGTGGAAGGCGTGGAGAAGAAATGGGCACAGAAGATCCAGGCGAATCTGCATCAGCCGATCCCGAGGCGGATTCTTCTGGTGTTGCAGCCGCATCGGTTTCGGTGGGATTTTCTGCGGCTGCTGTAGACGACGGAGCGGGTGCTGGAGGCACAGAAGATCCCGCACCAGCTCCTGTGGCCGCGACAGAATCGGCCCTGGATCGCGCGCCTGGGCCCCTGGCCGAATCAGCACCGAGTCCCGTGCTGATTTGCTGGCGGCGAGCGTAGCAGCGAGGCCCACTCGCGGGCCAGCGGCCCCCGGCCTGCCGCGTGGGGAGCCAGGTTGGCGCAGGCCTGGTGGAGCGTCTGGGCCGGTCGGTGGCGACCACGTGGCGGCTGCGGAGTCGTCGCTGCGGCCCCTGGTAGGTGCGCGTGCGGGCGACGCGTTTTCTGGGTTGCCGCCGCCCTGCTGCCGCACGAATCCCAGGGCGGATCCGCTGCCAGACTGCTGTTGCGCCGATCCCGAGGAGGATATGTCCCCCAGGGTTTGACACATAAAATGTCGTCTGTTTGGATTGATTTCTGCATCATTTTTGACGATTTCTTCACTGTTTTCTTCGTCTGCTGCTGTATCTGCATCATCATAGGACTCATGCACAGAGTTATGAGGATTAGTCATCGTATGATCATCACAATTATTTCCCCCCCCCCCATGATCAATACCGGAGAGATGCGATGGAAGAAAGAGGAGTTCTTTCCTAAGGAGTGCACCGACATTGGGATGAAGATCAGCAAAAGGAAATTTGGTTTCATCAAACACGACATCACGTGAGATGTAGACACGGCCGGTGGAGACATCGAGTGAAGGAAATATGCCCTAGAGGCAATAATAAAGTTATTATTTATTTCCTTATTTCATGATAAATGTTTATTATTCATGCTAGAATTGTATTAACCGGAAACATAATACATGTGTGAATACATAGACAAACAGAGTGTCACTAGTATGCCTCTACTTGACTAGCTCGTTAATCAAAGATGGTTATGTTTCCTAACCATGGACAAAGAGTTGTTATTTGATTAACGGGATCACATCATTAGGTTAATGATCTGATTGACATGACCCATTCCATTAGCTTAGCACCCGATCGTTTAGTATGTTGCTATTGCTTTCTTCATGACTTATACATGTTCCTATGACTATGAGATTATGCAACTCCCGTTTGCCGGAGGAAGACTTTGTGTGCTACCAAACGTCACAACGTAACTGGGTGATTATAAAGGAGCTCTACAGGTGTCTCCAAAGGTAGATGTTGGGTTGGCGTATTTCGAGATTAGGATTTGTCACTCCGATTGTCGGAGAGGTATCTCTGGGCCCTCTCGGTAATACACATCACATAAGCCTTGCAAGCATTGCAACTAATGAGTTAGTTGTGAGATGATGTATTACGGAACGAGTAAAGAGACTTGCCGGTAATGAGATTGAACTAGGTATTGAGATACCGATGATCGAATCTCGGACAAGTAACATACCGATGACAAAAGGAACAACGTATGTTGTTATGCGGTCTGACCGATAAAGATCTTCGTAGAATATGTAGGAACCAATATGAGCATCCAGGTTCCGCTATTGGTTATTGACCGGAGACGTGTCTCGGCCATGTCTACATTGTTCTCGAACCGTAGGGTCCGCACGCTTAAGGTTTCGATGACAGTTATATTATGAGTTTATGAGTTTTGATGTACCGAAGGAGTTCGGAGTCCCGGATGAGATCGGGGACATGACGAGGAGTCTCGAAATGGTCGAGACGTAAAGATTGATATATTGGACGACTATATTCGGACATCGGAAAGGTTCTGAGTGGTTCGGGTATTTCTCGGAGTACCGGGGAGTTACGGGAATACGGGGGAAAAGTATTGGGCCGTATTGGGCCATACGGAAAAGAGAGAGGGGCTGCCTAGGTGTAGGATCTAGAAGTAGGTGTGTCTAGAGGGGGGGTGATTAGACACTTAGTGCTAAAGTTGCAGTTTTTAAGCTTTTTCGATTTGAGTGGAGTTTTAGGCACAATTTCAACATACACAATACATATCAAGCAAGCATGCAAAGAGTATATGAGCAGCAGAATATAAAGCATGCAACTTGCAAGAATGTAAAGGTAAGGGTTTGGAGAATTCAAACGCAATTGGAGACACGGATGTTTTTCCCGTGGTTCGGATAGGTGGTGCTATCCTACATCCACGTTGATGGAGACTTCAACCCACGAAGGGTAACGGTTGCGCGAGTCCACGGAGGGCTCCACCCACGAAGGGTCCACGAAGAAGCAACCTTGTCTATCCCACCATGGCCATCGCCCACGAAGGACTTGCCTCACTAGCGGTAGATCTTCACGAAGTAGGCGATCTCCTTGCCCTTACAAACTCCTTGGTTCAACTCCACAATCTTGTCGGAGGCTCCCAAGTGACACCTAGCCAATCTAGGAGACACCACTCTCCAAGAAGTAACAAATGGTGTGTTGATGATGAACTCCTTGCTCTTGTGCTTCAAATGATAGTCTCCCCAACACTCAACTCTCTCTCATAGGATTTGGATTTGGTAGAAAGAAGATTTGAGTGGAAAGCAACTTGGGGAAGGCTAGAGATCAAGATTCATATGGTAGGAATGGAATATCTTGGCCTCAACACAAGGGTAGGCGGTTCTCTCTCAGAACATATGAGTTGGAAGTGTAGATGTGTTCTGATGGCTCTCTCCACGAATGAAGAGGAGGTGGAGGGGTATATATAGCCTCCACACAAAATCCAACCGTTACACACAATTTACCAATCTCGGTGGGACCGAATCAACAAACTCGGTCGGACCGAAAAGGTAAACCTAGCGACCGTTAGAGATTTTCGGTCGGTAGGACCGATATGGTTAGGGTTTGGGCATAACGTAATCTCGGTGAGACCGATTACACAAACTCGGTGAGACCGATTTTGGTAATTAGCTAACTAGAGAGTAGGTCAGGCAAACTCGGTGGGATCGATTACTAAACTCGGTGAGACCGATTTTGGTAATGAGTTAACCAGAGAGTTTGCATTGTAATCTCGGTAGTACCGATTGCCTAAACTCGGTGAGACCGATTTTGACAATGGACATACACAGTGAGATTTCAATCCCATCTCGGTGAGACCGAGATCCCTATCGGTGAAACCGATTTGCTAGGGTTTGGCGGTGGCTAATGACAAGTGAAACTCGGTGGCGCCGGATGGAAAGAATCGGTAGGACCGAGTTTGGCTTTGGGTTTAGGTCATATGTGGATATGGGAAAGTAGCTGAGGATTTTGGAGCATATCATTAAGCACATAAAGCAAAAGGCTCATTAAGCAACACCTCATCCCTCCTTGATAGTATTGGCTTTTCCTATGGACTCAATGTGATCTTGGATCACTAAAAGTGTAAAATGAAGAGTCTTGAGCTTGAAGCTTTAGCCAATCCTTTGTCCTTAGCATCTTGAAGGAGTTCCCACAACCTTTAGTCCATGCCACTCCATTGTTGAACTTATCTGAAATATACTAGATAGAAACGTTAGTCCAACAAGAGATATGTTGACATTAATTACCAAAACCACCTGGAGAGCACTTGTGCTTTCAATCTCCCCCTTTTTGGTAATTGATGGCAACATACATCAAAGCTTTCGATAAAGATACAAAGAATAGCAAGTAAAGCTTTGGAAGAACATGTAACAAACATAGGCTCCCCCTTACATGTATGCAATCATGTGAATACAGAATATAGAAGCATGTGAGAGCATAATCATGACATAGCAGGCAATGTGTTACATGTATCTTGGCCATATGCATCAGAGCAAAAGATTATTAAGAGAAATACCTTCATGCTTATGAGTCCTTCTTGCAAACAGTATGTACAAAAAGCAAGAATTCCTCATACTCATGATTCTGATGCATATACTTACCTTGTAGTTTTGAGTTGGCTTAGGATGGAATGAACCTGTACAAACAAGGTTAGATAACACAGGTACATCCAATGGCCAGGGCAAACCAAAAGACACCACAAGAGTACCAAGACTGGGATGACATGTAAAGAGTGAGTACAAGGTACCGCATTGGATTAGACATGTCCCCGAGAGTAAAGATATGCAATGAATTTGAATGATTTCTTTCCCTTAGATGTCTTTCTCCCCCTGAATCTGACATGGGATATTGGGAGAAGATAGGGAACAGAAAATCAGAGCTGAAAGCTGAAAGATATGAATAGAACTTAATGCAAATGAGTACATATGAACATGTCTTTCCCCCAAAAAGACATGTGGCATCTCTCCTCTTGAACATCAAGCATCTGGGATCCTTGAGTATTCTCTCCCCCTGGAGATTTCTTTCTCCCCCTTAATATTTGGGATCCTTGAGTATTCTCTCCCCCTTAGTACTTTCTCTTTTGTAGGTGATAAGCTTTGATGTGATCTCTCTCTCCCCCTTTGACATCAATTTACAAGAAGGTTTTTCTGGAATCTGTCGAATGGGTTTGGTCCTTGAGACTTGTTGACACCAGGTTTTGGCATGGTCGAAAACATAATTAAGAAGGCCTCAAATGAACAAGTGCTCAAAGTGAGAAAGTTCCGTATCGTCAAAAGGAGAAACTTTCATATTTGGGCCATAGCCATCCGGTCCCATCTCTAAAGCCGAAGTTGTGTTTGAAGTACTCAAATTTTATATTCAGAACACTATTCAGCCTATTACGGCTGCAAGATGGCTTCATATGTAAAAAGTTTCTACACGGATTGTCTTCGTCTCGTCAAAACGATCGATTTTGATATAAAAATCGTTCAAATCCAAGTTCGTATGCAAAAGTTAGAGCAATCGGAGCGCAGCCCTGTTACGAGGCGAGATGTGGCGCGCCCCACCAGACACATGTCTGACGGGTAGCGCGAGGAGATAGCCTGTGTTGCGAGACATATTTGACCCTCAAGATGATCTCTGATCAAAAACCCTTCAACATGAAAGTTGTTCGTCTCATCGAAACAGTCAAGATTGCTTTTGGGCTTGTTTTCATCCGAGATTGTTTACCACCGCAAAAAGGACCCGCAAGGTGCAGGCAGTTTAAACTGAACAGTTTTGGGAAGTTCGGATAAAACCAGTCCGAATTTGACTAGGGTTTTGGACGTGAATTGATGTAATTTTCTTGTAAGGAAAGCCTAGATAAATCCTTTGCTTGTACGGGAAGTCCAGCCGCCTTTTATATATGTTGGGGGTGACGGCCGATTGAAACAACACACAATCGCAAAACACATCTACTTTTTACCCTAGTTTTACATCCCTTCCTTGTTCCTTCTCTCTCGTTCTTCGTTCGTTCTTCGTGTTGAAGGGCAGCGATCCTCGAGGCTCTAGGGGCGGGCGAACTGACCTAGGGCAGCCCATAGCCGCCGCACGTCCAGACGGGGTCCCTCCCGGGCGCGTGGGGTTTCGGGTCCTGAAAAGCACCCGCTGGATTGCTTGCGTACCGCGCTTCCGGACGGGTCTCCTTCGACGTGAGCTGCGGTGCATCACCCTCGGCGTTGGAGGTACACGGTGACGTGTTCGTGTGCGAACACACTTTTTGGCGACTCCGCCGGGGAAGAAAGATCAAGAATCATCATCAACCATGTCTAATCTCCCCAAGCCCTCAGAAGTTGACGCCGATAACATCATTAAGCCCAGTCTTGATGAACTATCGGATGAACATCGCCAAGCCTACGAAGCGCGCAAGAAGCAGCGTGAAGAGGCTTTTGAGGCGCTCAAGAAGAAGCGCGAGGAGGAGGATTTGGAAGCGTTTCTTTCAAGTTTCAAGAAGGACCGTCAAGGCAACATCACTCCGGTTGGAAACACCAATTTTCCTCCCCTCATCGATGAACAAGATTTAATCACTGTGAGTAAAGTTTTTTCTCCAGAGCAAGTGGTTGTGATTGAAAGTCTTGTTAGTAAGGGTAACGTGATGGCATACAATACTTTTGTGGCTAGTGCTAATGCTCAGAAAAATATGCCTCCATCATCTAGTGGTACTGTTGGTATATCTGAAAACCCTAGTCCAATTTTACCTATTTCATCGGCACCACCTATGCAACAACAATATAATATGTCGTTGAATTTTTACCCTACTCAAACCAACCAGCTTGTGGCTGCACCTACATACTCTAATCCTATTATGAGTGTGCCCAATTCGGCGTCAACGCCGAATCACTTTGTCACACCACCCATAGGCGCATGCATGTTTGGTCTTCCGCTGAATTATGGTTGGGCGCCCATCCCACAAGTTGCACCAATAGCTAGTACTCAGGTTGCTTCTATGTCATTGCCACAAACATCTTCATCTACCTCGGATCCAATTTTAGCTAAATTAAGGGAGGATTTGCATAAGATGTTTCTAGAAACTTTCGGAAACGAGCCGAAAGTAAAGAGTCGTGTGTACCAAAAGACTTATCCTGAACAATTCGATGCAATTTCTTACCCTCAAGGTTATAAGGTTCCTGATTTTGTTAAATTTAGTGGTGAGGGTACAAAAACAACTTGGGAGCATGTGAGTCAGTATCTAGCACAGTTGGGTGAAGCAGGTTCCATACAAGAATTGAAAGTGCGTTTATTTCCATTATCTTTAACTGGTACCGCATTTTCATGGTTTGCTGCTTTACCACATGGCTCAATTCTCTTATGGTCGCAATTAGAGCAAAAGTTTCATGATCACTTTTATAGCGGCGATAATGAGCTAAAGTTGTCACATCTTACATCGGTTAGGCAGAAACATGATGAATCGGTCACCGATTATGTCAAGAGGTTTAGAGATATAAAAAACCGATGTTATAGCTTAGTGATAACTGAGAGAGACTTGGCAGATCTTGTTCTTAATGGTTTGAAAACTCACATTAAAGAGAGGCTAGAAAGTTATGAGTTTTCAAGCATTAATCAAGTCTTACAAAAAGCCTTGGCCCAAGAGAGTCGAAGTAAAGAGGTCCATAGGTCTGCAACCGATCGTCCTAGAATGCATATGGTTGAACACAATGATGATAATTCGGACGATGAGGTTGATGTCTATACTACTGAATTTGTTTGGTCCTCAAAGGCCAAACCCTATATGTGCAATGCTCTTAAGCCGATTCGCAAGAATCGTGATGAGGAGATGAGGTTTACTTTTGATATATCAAAGTGTGATAAAATATTTGATGCTCTCTTGCAAGATAAGATGATTAGAATATCACACACCATACCGCCATTTGAGGAGCTGAAACGGCGTGCTTATTGCAAGTACCATAATTCATTTTCTCATGCTACTAACGATTGCAATGTTTTTCGACGACAGATACAATCGGCCATTAATGACGGACGATTGAATTTTGCTGAGATGCAGGTTGATAAGCAGCCCTTCCCCATAAACACCATAGACTTGGAAGGGAAGAAAATGTTAGTTCGGCCTAACATAGCCGAATCCGCTAATAAAGATAATGTTGTTATTGGTGAACCCAGGAATAGCAAGGAGGGCGACAAGGTCTTGGGAAGAAAGATTGTGCTTGAGAAGCAACCCGATGGCAAGGAAGTGTTGAAGATCACTATAAAAAATGCTACACTCGGGAGGCAACCACAAGTACAAGAGGATGCTCATGTTAAATTGTTTAAGCCCAAGAATTCAGAAGTTGGCAAGTGGAAAAAGAATGAAACTAAGAACAAGAGAATCAAGCCAACTTTTGATATGTTGCTATCCAAATATGCAAGTCAAGCGACCGGTTCTAGCTCTAATCGGCCATCACATTCAAAGCGTTCAAGATTGCCTCCGAAGCAAGAGTTTCGATGATATGCAAGGCCATATGGGTCATGGGAACCAACACCATGGATGTCACAACCCTTCTATGCGCCATATTACATGAGAGGCTTCAGTGGAGGATGGGGGCAGCCCCCAATGGCTCCTTATGCTTGTAGAGGACAAGATTCATTGAGTGGAGCTGGATCAGAAGAAATATAGAATATGTGGCAAACTGTTTTTCCTGTTACGAAATCGGTGAAACTGAGTTCATCACAGAGAAAACACTTGTCACCTCATCTCACTAGTCAAATAAGATCTCACAAAGATTTGCAATGAATTAACTGAAGGCTTTGCAAGGAATTTGATGCAGAAAATGCAGAACAATAACAAAAAGAAAAGAATGAAAGTTTCTAGATGAAGTTTTTTTTGAAAAAGGAAAGCACATATGCAAGGGACAAATGCAATAACAAAAGAACACAAGAGAACTTCATCTAGAATTGGGCGGTGACATAGTCACCTATGTTAGAGTATATTGACGTAGGAGTCAAGTGAGAACACTTGATCATAGGTCATACTCATCGTTTAAGCTCAAAATGGGGTTACCATTTTTCGTTTAAGCATCTTGATGTATTCACATCTTGTGGAGTTGCTTTAACTCATGACTTGGAGTAAAGCTTCTCTAAGATGGAACAACATACCTTGGGTGGTGGTATGGATCTTGCTCATGTAGTTGAACTTGTGTGGGTGCTCAAGGGTGATGTAGATCATCAAGAGTTGGGAGCACCACCTGGAGTTTGAGTTCATCTACCTACATGGGTTAGTTCTTGCAAGGAAAAGCACTTGTATATCCAAAAATGACAATCATGAAGCTCAACATAGAATTTGTCAAAGGATATGTTCGAATGGTTTCGTGCTTCCTTGTCGTCAACCACCGTTGTGTAGAGACTTGGTGATGTAGAGATTGCTCAAGATGTGAGTGAGTTGCAATATCATAGAATTAGATTCAACCAAGTACCTACATGGGTTAGATAACATGTAAGAACAGATATATCCAAGACATAAGATAGTCATCATAAGAGATATATCATGGATTGGCCATAAGCTCATGTCTCGCATGTATCCAATGGAGTTTCTACTCCAAGTTCGAAGCATCAATGATATTCAATTCTCCTCTCAACCTGCAAAACACTTTCCCATCAAGTGGTTTGGTGAATATATCCGCTAATTGCTTATCGGTGCGAACATGCTTAAGATCAATGTCACCCTTAGCAACATGATCTCGAACGAAATGATGACGAACTTCAATGTGCTTAGTTCGAGAATGTTGCACAGGATTATGACCAATTTTGTTAGCACTTTCATTGTCACAAAGCAATGGAACATGTTTCACATAGACCCCATAATCTTTAAGAGTTTGGGTCATCCAAAGTAACTGAGCACAACATGAACCAGCGGCAATGTATTCCGCTTCGGCGGTAGATAAGGATACCGAGTTTTGTTTCTTGGAGGACCAAGACACAAGAGATCTACCAAGAAATTGACAAGTACCCGAAGTGGACTTTCTATCAACCTTGTCTCCGGCATAATCCGAGTCGGAATATCCAACAAGATCAAAAGAGGACCTCTTAGGATACCAAATGCCAAAATTTGGTGTATGGATTAGGTATCTCACTATCCTTTTCACAGCCTTAAGATGACATTCTTTAGGAGCAGCTTGATATCGTGCACACATGCACACACTTAGCATAATGTCGGGACGTGAAGCACATAGGTATAACAATGAACCAATCATAGAGCGATAGACCTTTTGATCAACTGGTTCACCATCTTTGGTCAAGTCATTATGTCCACTAGTAGGCATGGGTGTAGGCATACCTTTGCATTCTTGCATATTGAACTTCTTGAATAAGTCTTTGGTTTACTTCGTTTGAGAGACAAATGTACCTTCCTTAGTTTGCTTGATTTGCAAACCGAGAAAGAATTTGAGTTCACTCATCATAGACATCTCAAACTTCTCTGACATAGGCTTTCCAAACTTTTCACTAAAGAGAGGGTTAGTTGAACCAAATATGATATCATCAACATAAATTTGGCATACAAATAGTTCTCAATTAACTCTTTTAGTAAAAAGTGTGGAATCAATTTTTCCAATTTCAAAACCACTTGCAATAAGGAACTTGGTCAAGCATTTATACCATGCTCTAGGAGCTTGTTTAAGACCATAAAGAGCTTTGTGAAGTTTGTAAACATGATTAGGTTTCTTAGGATTGACAAAGCCGGGAGGTTGCTTGACATAAACTTCCTCCTCTATTTCACCATTTAGAAAAGCACTTTTAATGTCCATTTGGTACAAGGTGATATTATGGTGATTAGCATAGGCAAGTAAGATGCGAATGGACTCGAGTCTAGCAACGGGAGCATATGTCTCACCATAGTCCATACCTTCGACTTGTGTGTACCCTTGGGCGACGAGACGTGCTTTGTTGCGAACCACTTGTCCATCTTCATCTTGCTTGTTGCGAAACACCCATTTGGTACCAATGATGTTGTGGTTGTTGTCGGGCTTCTCAACCAATGTCCAAACTTGGTTTCTCTCAAAGTTGTGTAGCTCTTCATGCATAGCGTTTATCCAATCCGGATCGTCCAATGCTTCTTCAACCTTCATAGGTTCAATGCTAGAGATGAATGAATAGTTTTCACAAAAGTTAGCTAAACGAGTTTTTGAGCGAGTAATTCTCCCGGTTTGGATATCATTGTAGATTTGCTCGACGGGATGATCTTTGGCAATTCTTGCTCGAACTCGTGAAAGCTTTTGCTTGGGTCTTCATTTAACATCTTCTTCATCTTGTTCATCTTCTTGATCTTCTTCATTGTTGACGTTGTTGTTCTCTTGTCGTGGTGGAGAAGGAGGTTGTTGATGTTCGTCTTGATGCGTTTCCTCGTTTTCTTCATCTTGGTGTGTCCCACTTGTGGATGCTTCCGTGTCAACTCTTGGTTCACCTTGTCATGAAGTAGAAGCTTCCACTTGGACGGATGAGGTATTCTCCTTCACCTCCATTGGACGAATTTTGCCAATAGACAAGTCTTGGATTGCTTTTGAAGGGTCTTTGTCTCCTACATCAATTGGCAATTGCTCTACTTGCGAGCCATTAGATTCATCAAACTTCACATCTACCGTTTCTTCAACCTTTCTGGTGAAGGAGTTGTAGACACGGTAAGTGTGAGAGTTTGAACCATAACCAAGTAGGAAACCTTCATGAGATTTAGGAGCAAACTTTGAATGACGATGCTTATCAAGAATGTAGCACTTTGAGCCGAATACTCGAAAGTATCCAACTTGGGGTTTGTTACCGGTGAGGAGCTCGTATGCCGTCTTGCCGAGTAGCTTGTGAAGATACAAGCGATTTGTTGCATGACAAGCCGTCTCAACCGCTTCTGCCCAAAAGTGCTTTGGCGTCTTGTACTCATCAAGCATCGTGCTCGCCATTTCGATGAGCGTCCGGTTCTTCCTCTCAACACAACTCCATTTTGTTGAGGTGTGTATGTAGCCGAGAACTCGTGTGAAATTCCTTCTTCGTCAAGAAAGGTGTCCACATTTGCGTTCTTGAACTCCGTTCCGTTGTCACTCCGAACCTTCTTGATCTTCACGTCAAACTGATTCTGGGCCTTCCTAGCGAAGTTTTTGAAGATCTTTTGGACCTGCGATTTGTCATCAAGAAAGAACACCGACGTAAATCTTGAAAAATCATCAACTATAACTAGACCAGAAGAATTTCCACCGAGACTCTTGTAGGCATTGGGACCAAAGAGATCCATATGAAGTAGCTCGAGTGGCCTCCTTGTGGTCATGATGTTCTTCACGGGATGCCTTCCTCCAACTTGTTTACCTGCTTGACAAGCACTACAAAGTCTATCCTTATCAAATATGACATCGTTAAATCCAAGGATATGATTTCCTTTAATAAGCTTGTCAAGGTTTCTCATGCCAACGTGACCTAGTCGTCTATGCCACAACCAAACTTTTGATGATTTAGCAATGAAGCAAGTTTTAGGTTGTTCCTTTTTAGAGAAATCGACAATGTAAAGGTCACCTCTACGTATACCGGTAAAGACCATTTTATGATTGTCTCGACGAAACACTTGGCAATCTACCTCAGTAAATAGGACATTCAAACCGAAATCAGCAAGTCTAGATACTGAGAGTAAGTTGTACCCAAGAGATTCAACAAGCATGACATTTTGAATGGAGCTATCGTGTGAGATGGCCACCTTACCAAGGCCAACCACTTTACCCTTTGAATTATCACCAAAGGTGACATATTTTCGAGGGCCGTCATTTTCAACAAGCTCACGGAACATCTCTTCATCTCCGATCATATGATCAGTACATCCACTGTCGAGAACCCATTCCTTTCCTCCTGACACATATCCTCGAAGATTAGCCATAAGACCAAAGTGTCTCATTGCATCATCAAGATCGAAGTCACTATCATCATCTTCATCATAGTATCCATGTTCAATATCATCTTGTGATTGATCATATCCTAGAGAGGGTAATTCATTAGATAAATGATCATCAAAGTGGTCACTTTTGTGAATTCTTATGGATTCGGTTATGATATCACCAATGATTCCAATATTTCCTTTAGCACGCATGAGATTGGTAAGCTCAAATAGACAATTACCAAAACTAGGATCCCTAGAGTTCATTTTACTCAAGACAATAGATTTATGGAGAATTTCATCCAAATTTTCCAAAGAATAATCGGGGAATCGTTCCTCCAGAAATTTCCATATAGTATATGCACAATTAAGAGTAGGTAAACTAGAAATCAAGTTTTGGGGCAATCCTCTAATGACGAGCTCAACGGTTCTAAGATTGCGAATCATGTCAATATCTTCATCTAGAGTGGGATGCATAGATCAACATGAGGTGCACAAGGACTAGCAATATACTTGTTTAAATGATATTGATTGAAAATCACAAGCATCTCATTTTTCCACTCATGAAAATACTCTCCATCAAGAATAGGCACTCTATGTCTAAGACTCCCTAAAGTAGACACATCCATCTTCCTCCAATGGTGATTAAACCAAGGCAATGGAGACCAAAGCTCTGATACCACTTGTAGGATCTAGAAGTAGGTGTGTCTATAGGGGGGTGATTAGACACTTAGTGCTAAAGTTGCAGTTTTTAAGCCTTTTCGATTTGAGTGGAGTTTTAGGCACAATTTCAACATACACAATACATATCAAGCAAGCATGCAAAGAGTATATGAGCAGCGGAATATAAAGCATGCAACTTGCAAGAATGTAAAGGGAAGGGTTTGGAGAATTCAAACGCAATTGGAGACACGGATGTTTTTCCCGTGGTTCGGATAGGTGGTGCTATCCTACATCCACGTTGATGGAGACTTCAACCCACGAAGGGTAACGGTTGCGCGAGTCCACGGAGGGCTCCACCCACGAAGGGTCCACGAAGAAGCAACCTTGTCTATCACACCATGGCCATCGCCCACGAAGGACTTGCCTCACTAGCGGTAGATCTTCACGAAGTAGGCGATCTCCTTGCCCTTACAAACTCCTTGGTTCAACTCCACAATCTTGTCGGAGGCTCCCAAGTGAAACCTAGCCAATCTAGGAGACACCACTCTCCAAGAAGTAACAAATGGTGTGTTGATGATGAACTCCTTGCTCTTGTGCTTCAAATGATAGTCTCCCCAACACTCAACTCTCTCTCATAGGATTTGGATTTGGTAGAAAGAAGATTTGAGTGGAAAGCAACTTGGGGAAGGCTAGAGATCAAGATTCATATGGTAGGAATGGAATAACTTGGCCTCAACACAAGGGTAGGTGGTTCTCTCTCAGAACATATGAGTTGGAAGTGTAGATGTGTTCTGATGGCTCTCTCCACGAATGAAGAGGAGGTGGAGGGGTATATATAGCCTCCACACAAAATCCAACCGTTACACACAATTTACCAATCTCGGTGGGACCGAATCAACAAACTCGGTCGGACCGAAAAGGTAAACCTAGTGACCGTTAGAGATTTCGGTGGGACTGACATGCATCTCGGTAGGACCGATATGGTTAGGGTTTGGGCATAACGTAATCTCGGTGACACCGATTACACAAACTCGGTGAGACCGATTTTGGTAATTAGCTAACCAGAGAGTTGGTCAGGCAAACTCGGTGGGACCGATTACTAAACTCGGTGAGACCGATTTTGGTAATGAGTTAACCAGAGAGTTTGCATTGTAATCTCGGTAGTACCGATTGCCTAAACTCGGTGAGACCGATTTTGACAATGGACATACACAGTGAGATTGCAATCCCATCTCGGTGAGACCGACATCCCTATCGGTGAAACCGATTTGCTAGGGTTTGGCCGTGGCTAATGACAAGTGAAACTCAGTGGCGTCGGATGGAAAGAATCGGTAGGACCGAGTTTGGCTTTGGGTTTAGGTCATATGTGGATATGGGAAAGTAGCTGAGGATTTTGGAGCATATCATTAAGCACATAAAGCAAAAGGCTCATTAAGCAACACCTCATCCCTCCTTGATAGTATTGGCTTTTCCTATGGACTCAATGTGATCTTGGATCACTAAAAGTGTAAAATGAAGAGTCTTGAGCTTGAAGCTTTAGCCAATCCTTTGTCCTTAGCATCTTGAAGGAGTTCCCACAACCTTTAGTCCATGCCACTCCATTGTTGAACTTATCTGAAATATACTAGATAGAAACGTTAGTCCAACAAGAGATATGTTGACATTAATTACCAAAACCACCTGGAGAGCACTTGTGCTTTCACTAGGGCAGGCCGCGCGCCCCCAAGGCCTAGTCCGAATTGGACTAGGGGGAGGGGTTGCGCCCCCTCCTTCCTTCCCTTCTCCTTTCCCCTTCCTTGTCTCCTACTCCTACTACATGGAAGGACTCCTAGTTGGACTAGGAAAGGGGGAATCCTACTCCCGGTGGGAGTAGGACTCCCTAGGGCGCGCCATAGAGAGGGCTGACCCTCCCCTCCTCCACTCCTTTATATACGGGGGCAGGGGGCACCCCATAGACACACAAGTTGATCTTCGTGATCGTTCCTTAGCCGTGTGCGGTGCCCCCCTCCACGATATTACACCTCGATCATATTGTAGCGGTGCTTAGGCGAAGCCCTGCGACAGTTGAACATCAAGATCGTCACCACGCCGTCGTGCTGACGGAACTCCTCCCCGAAGCTTTGCTGGATCGGAGCCCAGGGAGCGTCATCGAGCTGAACGTGTGCCAAGAACTCGGAGGTGCCGGAGTAACGGTGCTTGGATCGGTTGGACCGGGAAGACGTACGACTACTTCCTCTACGTTGTGTCAACGCTTCCGCTTCGGTCTACGAGGGTACATAGACAACACTCTCCCCTCTTGTTGCTATGCATCACCATGATCTTGCGTGTGCGTAGGAATTTTTTTGAAATTACTACGTTCCCCAACAGTGGCATCTGAGCCTAGGTTATTCTGGTTTGATGTTATATGCACGAGTAGAACACAAGTGAGTTGTGGGCGATATAAGTCATACTGCTTACCAGCATGTCATACTTTGGTTCGGCGGTATTGTTGGATGAAGCGGCCCGGACCGACATTACGCATACGCTTACGCGAGACTGGTTCTACCGTCGTGCTTTGCACACAGGTGGCTAGCGGGTGTCAGTTTCTCCAACTTTAGTTGAACCGAGTGTGGCTACGCCCGGTCCTTGTGAAGGTTAAAACAGCACCAACTTGACAAACTATCGTTGTGGTTTGATGCGTAGGTAAGATTGGTTCTTACTAAGCCCATAGCAGCCACGTAAAACTTGCAACAAACAAAGTAGAGGACGTCTAACTTGTTTATGCAGGGCATGTTGTGATGTGATATGGTCAAGACATGATGCTAAATTTTATTGTATGAGATGATCATGTTTTGTAACTGAGTTATCGGCAACTGGCAGGAGCCATATGGTTGTCGCTTTATTGTATGCAATGCAATCGCCCTGTAATGCTTTACTTTATCACTAAGCGGTAGCGATAGTCGTAGAAGCATAAGATTGACGAGACGACAACGATGCTACGATGGAGATCAAGGTGTCGCGCCGGTGAAGATGGTGATCATGACAGTGCTTCGGAGATGGAGATCACAAGCACAAGATGATGATGGCCATATCATATCACTTATATTGATTGCATGTGATGTTTATCTTTTATGCATCTTATCTTGCTTTGATTGACGGTAGCATTTTAAGATGATCTCTCACTAATTATCAAGAGGTGTTCTCCCTGAGTATGCACCGTTGCCAAAGTTCGTCGTGCCCAGACACCACGTGATGATCGGGTGTGATAAGCTCTACGTCCATCTACAACGGGTGTAAGCCAGTTTTGCACACGCAGAATACTCAGGTTAAACTTGACGAGCCTAGCATATGCAGATATGGCCTCGAAACACGGAGACCGAAAGGTCGAGCGTGAATCATATAGTAGATATGATCAACATAGTGATGTTCACCATTGAAACTACTCTATCTCACATGATGATCGGACATGGTTTAGTTGATTTGGATCACGTGATCACTTAGAGGATTAGAGGGATGTCTTTCTAAGTGGGAGTTCTTAAGTAATATGATTAATTGAACTATAATTTATCATGAACTTAGTCCTGGTAGTATTAGCATATCTATGTTGTAGATCAATATCTCGCGTTGTTGCTTTCATATGTTTATTTTGATATGTTCCTAGAGAAAATTGTGTTGAAAGATGTTAGTAGCAATGATGCGGATTGGATCCGTGATCTGAGGTTTATCCTCATTGCTGCACAGAAGAATTATGTCCTTGATGCACCGCTAGGTGACAGGCCTATTGCAGGAGCAGATGCAGACGTTATGAACGTTTGGCTAGCTCAATATGATGACTACTTGATAGTTTAGTGCACCATGCTTAACAACTTAGAATCGGGACTTCAAAGACGTTTTGAACGTCATGGACCATATGAGATGTTCCAGGAGTTGAAGTTAATATTTCAAGCAAATACCCGAGTTAAGAGATATGAAGTCTCAAACAAGTTCTATAGCTAAAAGATGGAGGAGAATCGCTCAACTAGTGAGCATGTGCTCAGATTGTCTGGGTACTACAATCGCTTGAATCAAGTGGGAGTTAATCTTCCAGATAAGATAGTGATTGACAGAATTCTCTAGTCACTATCACCAAGTTAGTAGAATTTCGTGATGAACTATAATATGCAAGGGATAACGGAAACGATTCCCAAGCTCTTCGTGATGCTAAAATCGACGAAGGTAGAAATAAACAAAAACATCAAGTGTTGATGGTTAACAAGATCACTAGTTTCAAGAAAAGGGCAAAGGGAAAGAAGGGGAACTTCAAGAAGAATGGCAAGCAAGTTGCTACTCAAGTGAAACGCCCAAGTCTGGACCTAAGCCTGAGACTAAGTGCTTCTACTGCAAAGGGACTTGTCACTGGAAGCAAAACTGCCCCAAGTATTTGGCGGATAAGAAAGGATGGCAAAGTAAACAAAGGTATATTTGATATACATGTTATTGATGTGTACTTTACTAGTGTTTATAGCAACCCCTAAGTATTTGATACTAGTTCAGTTTCTATGATTAGTAACTTGAAACGGCAGTTGCAGAATAAACAGAGACTAGTTAAGGGTGAAGTGGCGATATGTGTTGGAAGTAGTTCCAAGATTGATATGATCATCATCGCACACTCACTATACTTTCGGGATTAGTGTTGAACCTAAATAAGTGTTAGTTGGTGTTTGCGTTGAGCATAAATATGATTTGATCATGTTTATTGCAATACGGTTATTCATTTAAGTTAGAGAACAATTGTTGTTCTGCTTACATGAATAGAACCTTCGATGGTCATACACCCAATGAAAATAGTTCGTTGGATCTCGGTCGTAGTGATACACATATTCATAATATTGAAGCCAAAAGATGCAAAGTTAATAATGATAGTGCAACTTATTTGTGGCACTGCCGTTTAGGTCATATTGGTGTAAAGCGCATGAAGAAACTCCATGCTGATGGGATTTTGGAATCACTTGATTATGAATAACTTGATGCTTGCGTATCATGTCTTATGGGCAAGATGACTAAAACTCCGTTCTCCGAAACAATGGAGCGAGAAATTGACTTGTTGGAAATAATACATACTGATGTATGCAATCCGATGAGTGTTAAGGCTCGCGGCGGGTATCATTATTTTCTGAACTTCACAGATGATTTGAGCAGATATGGGTATATCTACTTGATGAAACACTAGTCTGAAACATTTAAAAAGTTCAAAGAATTTCAGAGTGAAGTGGAGAATCATCGTAACAAAAATAAAAGTTTATACGATATGATCGCAAAGGTAAAATATTTGAGTTGCGAGTTTGGCCTTCAATTAAAACAATGTGGAATAGTTTCACAAACTCATGCCACCTGGAACACCACAGCATAATGGTGTGTCCGAACGTCATAACCGTACTTTATTGGATATAGTGCAATATATGATGTTTCTTACCGATTTACCACTATCGTTTTGAGGTTATGCATTAGAGACAGCTGCATTCACGTTAAATAGGGCACCATCTAAATCCGTTGAGACGACACTATATGAACTGTGGTTTAGCAAAAAACCAAAGTTGTCGTTTCTTAAAGTTTGGGGTTGTGATGATATGTGAAAAAGTTTCATCCTGATAAGCTCAAACCCAAATCGGAGAAATGTGTCTTCATAGGATACCCAAAGGAGACAGTTGGGTACACCTTCTATCACAGATCCGAAGGCAAGACATTCGTTGCTGAGAATGGATACTTTCTAGAGAAGGAGTTTCTCTCGAAAGAAGTGAGTGGAAGGAAAGTAGAACTTGATAAGGTAATTGTGTTGGGGAACGTAGTAATTTCAAAAAAAATCCTACGCACACGCAAGATCATGGTGATGCATAGCAACGAGAGGGGAGAGTGTTGTCTACGTACTCTCGTAGACCGAAGCGGAAGCGTTGACGCAACATAGAGGAAGTAGTCGTACGTCTTCCTGGTCCAACCGATCCAAGCGCCGTTACTCGGGCACCTCCGAGTTCTTGGCACACGTTCAGCTCGATGGCGCTCCCTGGGCTCCGATCCAGCAAAGCTTCGGGGAGGAGTTCCGTCAGCACGACGGCGTGGTGACGATCTTGATGTTCAACTGTCGCAGGGCTTCGCCTAAGCACCGCTACAATATGACCGAGGTGTAATATCGTGGAGGGGGGCACCGCACACGGCTAAGGAACGATCACGAAGATCAACTTGTGTGTCTATGGGGTGCCCCCTGCCCCCGTATATAAAGGAGTGGAGGAGGGGAGGGCCGGCCCTCTCTATGGCGCGCCCTAGGGAGTCCTACTCCCACCGGGACTAGGATTCCCCTTTTCCTAGTCCAACTAGGAGTCCTTCCATGTAGTAGGAGTAGGAGACAAGGAAGGGGAAAGTAGAAGGGAAGGAAGGAGGGGGCGCAGCCCCTCCCCCTAGTCCAATTCGGACTAGGCCTTGGGGGGGGGCGCGGCCTGCCCTAGGCAGCCCCTCTCTCTTTCCCGTATGGCCCAATAAGGCCCAATACTTTTCCCCCGTATTCCCGTAACTCCCTGGTACCCCAAAAAATACCCGAACCACTCAGAACCTTTCCGATGTCCGAATATAGCCGTCCAATATATCGATCTTTACGTCTCGACCATTTCGAGACTCCTCGTCATGTCCCCAATCTCATTCGGGACTCCGAACTCCTTCGGTACATCAAAACTCATAAACTCATAATATAACTGTCATCGAAACCTTAAGCGTGCGGACCCTACGGTTCGAGAACAATGTAGACATGACCGAGACACGTCTCCGGTCAATAACCAATAGCGGAACTTGGATGCTCATATTGGCTCCTACATATTCTACGAAGATCTTTATCGGTGAGACCGCATAACAACATACGTTGTTCCCTTTGTCATCGGTATGTTACTTGCCCGAGATTCGATCGTCGGTATCTCAATACCTAGTTCAATCTCGTTACCGGCAAGTCGCTTTACTCGTTCCGTAATACATCATCTTGCAACTAACTCATTAGTTGCAATGCTTGCAAGGCTTATGTGATGTGCATTACCGAGAGGGCCCAGAGATACCTCTCCGACAATCGGAGTGACAAATCCTAATCTCGAAATACGCCAACCCAACATCTACCTTTGGAGACACCTGTAGAGCTCCTTTATAATCACCCAGTTACGTTGTGACGTTTGGTAGCACACAAAGTGTTCCTCCGGCAAATGGGAGTTGCATAATCTCATAGTCATAGGAACATGTATAAGTCATGAAGAAAGCAATAGCAACATACTAAACGATCGGGTGCTAAGCTAACAAATGGGTCATGTCAATCAGATCATTCACCTAATGATCTGATCTCGTTAATCAAATAACAACTCTTTGTCCATGGTTAGGAAACATAACCATCTTTGATTAACGAGCTAGTCAAGTAGAGGCATACTAGTGACACTCTGTTTGTTTATGTATTCACACATGTATTATGTTTTCGGTTAATACAATTCTAGCATGAATAATAAACATTTATCATGAAATAAGGAAATAAATAATAACTTTATTATTGCCTCTAGGGCATATTTCCTTCAGTCTCCCACTTGCACTAGAGTCAATAATCTAGTTCACATCGCCATGTGATTTAACTGCAATAGTTCACATCACCATGTGATTAACACCCATAGTTCACATCGATATGTGACCAACAGCAAAAGGGTTTACTAGAGTCAGTAATCTAGTTCACATCGCTATGTGATTAACACCCAAAGAGTACTAAGGTGTGATCATGTTTTGCTTGTGAGATAATTTTAGTCAACTGGTCTGTCATATTCAGATCCGTAAGTATTTTGCAAATTTCTATGTCAACAATACTCTGCACGGAGCTACTCTAGCTAATTGCTCCCACTTTCAATATGTATCTAGACCGAGACTTAGAGTCATCTAGATTAGTGTCAAAACTTGCATCGACGTAACCCTTTACGACGAACCTTTTGTCACCTCCATAATCGAGAAACATATCCTTGTTTCACTAAGGATAATTTTGACCGATGCCACTGATCTACTCCTAGATCACTATTGTACTCCCTTGCGAAACTCAGTGGTAGGGTATGCAATAGATCTGGTACACAGCATGGCATACTTTATAGAACCTATGGCTGAGGCATAGGGAATGACTTTCATTCTCTTTCTATCTTCTGCCATGGTCGGGCTTTGAGTCTTACTCAATTTCACACCTTGTAACACAGGCAAGAAACTCTTTCTTTGACTGTTCTATTTTTTAACTACTTCAAAATCTTGTCAAGGTATGTACTCATTGAAAAAACTTATCAAGCGTCTTGATCTATCTCTATAGATCTTGATGCTCAATATGTAAGTAGCTTCACCGAGGTCTTTCTTTGAAAAACTCCTTTCAAACACTCCTTTATGCTTTGCAGAATAATTCTACATTATTTTCGATCAACAATATGTCATTCACATATATTTATCAGAAATGTTGTAGTGCTCCCACTCACTTTCTTGTAAATACAGGCTTCACCGCAATTCTGTATAAAACTATATACTTTGATCAACTCATCAAAGCGTATATTCCAACTCCGAGATGCTTGCACCAGTCCATTGATGGATCGCTGGAGCTTGCATATTTTGTTAACACCTTTAGGATTGACAAAACCTTCTGGTTGCATCATATACAACTCTTCTTTAAGAAATCCATTAAGGATTGCAGTTTTGTTATCCATTTGCCAGATTTCATAAAATGCGGCAATTGCTAACATGATTCGGACAGACTTAAGCATAGATACGAGTGAGAAACTCTCATCGTAGTCGACACCTTGAACTTTGTCAAAAACCTTTTTCAACAATTCTAGCTTTGTAGATAGTAACACTACTATCAGCGTCCGTCTTCCTCTTGAAGATCCATTTATTTTCTATGCCTTGCCAATCATCGGGCAAATTCATCAAAGTCCATACTTTGTTCTCATACATGGATCATATCTCAGATTTCATGGCCTCAAACCATTTCGCGGAATCTGGGCTCATCGTCGCTTCCTCATAGTTCGCAAGTTCGTCATGGTCTAGTAACATGACTTCCAGAACAGGATTACCGTACCACTCTGGTGCGGATCTCACTCTGGTTTACCTACGAGATTCGGTAGTAACTTGATCTGAAGTTACATGATCATCATCATTAGCTTCCTCACTAATTGGTGTAGTAGTCATAAGAACAGATTTCTGTGATGAACTACTTTCCAATAAAGGAGAAGGTACAATTACCTTATCAAGTTTTCTACTTTCCTCCCACTCACTTCTTTCGAGAGAAACTCCTTCTCTAGAAAGGATCCATTCTTAGCAACGAATATCTTGCCTTCGGATCTGTGATAGAAGGGGTACCCAACATTTTCTTTTGGGTATCCTATGAAGACGCACTTCTCCGATTTGGGTTTGAGCTTATCAGGTTGAAACTTTTTCACATAAGCATCGCAGCCCCAAACTTAAAGAAACGACAACTTTGGTTTCTTGCCAAACCACAGTTCATAAGGTGTCATCTCAATGGATTTAGATGGTGCCCTTTTTAACGTGAATGCAGTTGTCTCTAATGCATAACCCCAAAACTATAGTGGTAAATCGGTAAGAAACATCATAGATTGTACTATATCCAATAAAGTACGGTTATGACGTTCGGACACACCATTATGTTGTGGTGTTCCAGGTGGCGTGAGTAGTGAAACTATTTCACATTGTTTTAACTGAAGACCAAACTCGTAACTCAAATACTCTTCTCCACGATCAGATCGTAGAAACTTTATTTTCTTGTTACGATGATTTTCCACTTCACTCTGAAATTATATGAACTTTTCAAATGTTTCAGACTTCTTATTTCATTAAGTAGATATACCCATATCTGCTCAAATCATCGGTGAAGGTCAGAAAATAATGATATCCGCTGCAAGCCTTAATATTCATCGGACCACATACATCAGTATGTATGATTTCCAACAAATCTGTTTCTTGCTCCATTGTTCCGGAGAACGGTGTTTTAGTCATCTTGCCCAAGAGACATGGTTCGCAAGCATCAAGTGATTCATAATCAAGTGATTCCAAAATCCCATCAGCATGGAGTTTCTTCATGTGCTTTACACCAATATGACTTAAACGGTAGTGCCACAAATAAGTTGCACTATCATTATTAACTTTGCATCTTTTGGCTTCAATATTATGAATATGTGTATCACTACGATTGAGATCCAATGAACCATTTTCATTGGGTGTGTAACCATATAAGGTTTTATTCATGTAAACAGAACAACAATTTATTCACTTACTTAAATGAATAACCGTATTGCAATAAACATGATCAAATCATATTCATGCTCAACGCAAACACCAAATAACACTTATTTAGGTTCAACACTAATCTCAAAAGCAAAGGGAGTGTGCGATGATGATCATATCAATCTTGAAACTACTTCCAACACACATCGTCACTTCACCCTTAACTAGTTTATGTTCATTCTGCAACTCCCGTTTCGAGTTACTGCTCTTAGCAACTGAACCAGTATCAAATGCCGAGGGGTTGCTATAAACACTAGTAAAGTACACATCAATAACATGTATATCCAATATACCTTTGTTCACTTTGCCATCCTTCTTATCCACCAATTACTTGGGGCAGTTCCGCTTCCAGTGACCAGTCTGCTTGCAGTAGAAGCACTCAGTTTCAGGCTTAGGTCCAGACTTGGGTTTCTTCTCTTGAGCAGCAACTTGCTTGCTGTTCTTCTTGAAGTTCCCCTTCTTCTTCCCTTTGCCCTTTTTCTTGAAACTAGTGGTCTTGTTGACCATCAACACTTGATGCTCCTTCTTGATTTCTACCTCCGCGGCCTTTAGCATTGCGAAAAGCTTGGAAATTGTCTTATTCATCCCTTGCATATTATAGTTCATCACGAAGCTCTTGTAGCTTGCTGGAAGTGATTGGAGAATTCTGTCAATGACGCTATCATCCGGAAGAGTAACTCCCAGTTGAATCAAGGGATTACAATACCCAGACATCTTGAGTATATGCTCACTGACAGAACTATTCTCCTCCATCTTGCAGCTATAGAACTTATTGGAGACTTCATATCTCTCAATCCGGGCATTCTTCTGGAATATCAACTTCAACTCCTGGAACATCTCATATGCTCCATGACGTTCAAAACGTCTTTGAAGTCCCGATTCTAAGCCGTTAAGCATGGTGCACTAAACTATCAAGTAGTCATTATATTTAGCTAGCCAAACGTTCATAACGTCTGCATCTGCTCCTGCAATAGGTCTGTCACCTAGCGGTGCATCAAGGACATAATTCTTCTATGCATCAATGAGGATAAACCTCAGATCACGGATCCAATCCGCATCATTGCTACTAACATCTTTTCAACACAATTTTCTCTAGGAACATATCAAAATAAAACAGGGGAGCTAAACGCGAGCTATTGATCTACAACATAGATATGCTAATACTACCAGGACTAAGTTCATGATAAATTTAATTTCAATTAATCATATTACTTAAGAACTCACACTTAGAGAGACATCCCTCTAATCCTCTAAGTGATCACGTGATCCAAATCAACTAAACCATAACCAATCATCACGTGAAATGCAGTAGCTTTCAATGGTGAACATCACTATGTTGATCATATCTACTATATGATTCACGCTCGACCTTTCGTTCTCCGTGTTCCGAGGCCATATCTGCATATGCTAGGCTCGTCAAGTTTAACTCGAGTATTCTGCGTGTGCAAAACTGGCTTGCACCCGTTGTAGATGGACGTAGAGCTTATCACACCCGATCATCACGTGGTGTCTGGGCACGACGAACTTTGGCAACGGTGCATACTCAGGGAGAACACTTCTTGATAATTAGTGAGAGATCATCTTAAAATGCTACCGTCAATCAAAGCAAGATAAGATGCATAAAAGATAAACATCACATGCAATCAATATAAGTGATATGATATGGCCATCATCATCTTGTGCTTGTGATCTCCATCTCCGAAGCACCGTCATGATCACCTTCGTCACCGGCGCGACACCTTGATCTCCATCGTAGCATCGTTGTTGTCTCGCCAATCTTATGCTTCTACGACTATCGCTACCGCTTAGTGATAAAGTAAAGCATTACAGGGCAATTGCATTGCATACAATAAAGCGACAACCATATGGCTCCTGCCAGTTGCCGATAACTCGGTTACAAAACATGATCATCTCATACAATAAAATTTAGCATCATGTCTTGACCATATCACATCACATCATGCCCTGCAAAAACAAGTTAGACGTCCTCTACTTTGTTGTTGCAAGTTTTACGTGGCTGCTACGGGCTTAAGCAAGAACCAATCTTACCTACGCATCAAAACCACAACGATAGTTTGTTAAGTTGGTGTTGTTTTAACCTTCGCAAGGACCGGTCGTAGCCACACTCGGTTCAACTAAAGTTGGAGAAACTGACACCCGCCAGCCACCTGTGTGCAAAGCACGTCGGTAGAACCAGTCTCGCGTAAGCGTACGCGTAATGTCGGTCCGGGCCGCTTCATCCAACAATACCGCCGAACCAAAGTATGACATGCTGGTAAGCAGTATGACTTATATCGTCCACAACTCACTTGTGTTCTACTCGTGCATATAACATCAAACCATAAAAAAACTTGGCTCGGATGCCACTGTTGGGGAACGTAGTAATTTCAAAAAAATTCCTACGCACACGCAAGATCATGGTGATGCATAGCAACGAGAGGGGAGAGTGTTGTCTACGTACCCTCGTAGACCGAAGCGGAAGCGTTGACGCAACGTAGAGAAAGTAGTCGTACGTCTTCCCGGTCCAACCGATCCAAGCGACGTTACTCCGGCACCTCCGAGTTCTTGGCACACGTTCAGCTCGATGACGCTCCCCGGGCTCCGATCCAGCAAAGCTTCGGGGAGGAGTTCCGTCAGCACGACGGTGTGGTGACGATCTTGATGTTTAATTGTCGCAGGGCTTCGCCTAAGCACCGCTACAATATGACCGAGGTGTAATATCATGGAGGGGGCACCGCACACGGCTAAGGAACGATCACGAAGATCAACTTGTGTGTCTATGGGGTGCCCCCTGCCCCCGTATATAAAGGAGTGGAGGAGGGGAGGGCCGGCCCTCTCTATGGCGCGCCCTAGGGAGTCCTACTCCCACCGGGAGTAGGATTCCCCTTTTCCTAGTCCAACTAGGAGTCCTTCCATGTAGTAGGAGTAGGAGACAAGGAAGGGGAAAGGAGAAGGGAAGGAAGGAGGGGGCGCAGCCCCTCCCCCTAGTCCAATTCCGACTAGGCCTTGGGGGGCGCGCGGCCTGCCCTAGGCAGCCCCTCTCTCTTTCCCGTATGGTCCAATAATGCCCAATACTTTTTCCCCGTATTCCCGTAACTCCCCGGTACCCCGAAAAATACCCGAACCACTCAGAACCTTTCCGATGTCCGAATATAGTCGTCCAATATATCGATCTTTACGTCTCGACCATTTCAAGACTTCTCGTCCTGTCCCCGATCTCATTCGGGACTCCGAACTCCTTCGGTACATCAAAACTCATAAACTCATAATATAACTGTCATCGAAACCTTAAGCGTGCGGACCCTACGGTTCGAGAACAATGTAGACATGACCGAGACACGTCTCCGCTCAATAACCAATAGCGGAAACTGGATGCTCATATTGTCTCCTACATATTCTACGAAGATCTTTATCGGTCAGATCGCATAACAACATACGTTGTTCCCTTTGTCATCGGTATGTTACTTGCCCGAGATTCGATCGTCGATATCTCAATACCTAGTTCAATCTCGTTACCGGCAAGTCTCTTTACTCGTTCCGTAATACATCATCTCGCAACTAACTCATTAGTTGCAATGCTTGCAAGGCTTACTGACTCTAGTTGCAACGAGATGGGAGATGATGTATTACGGAACAAGTAAAGAGACTTGCCGGTAACGAGATTGAACTAGGTATTGAGATACCGACGATCGAATCTCGGGCAAGTAACATACCGATGACAAAAGGAACAACGTATGTTGTTATGCGGTCTGACCGATAAAGATCTTCGTAGAATATGTAGGAACCAATATGAGCATCCAGGTTCCGCTATTGGTTATTGACCGGAGATGTGTCTCGGTCATGTCTACATTGTTCTCGAACCGTAGGGTCCGCACGCTTAAGGTTTCGATGACAGTTGTATTATGAGTTTATGAGTTTTGATGTACCGAAGGAGTTCGGAGTCCCGGATGAGATCGGGGACATGACGAGGAGTCTCGAAATGGTCGAGACGTAAAGATCGATATATTGGACGACTATATTCGGACATCGGAAAGGTTTTGAGTGGTTCTGGTATTTTTCGGAGTACCGGGGAGTTACGGGAATACGGGGGAAAAGTATTGGGCCTTATTGGGCCATACGGAAAATAGAGAGGGGCTGCCTAGGGCAGGCCGCGCGCCCCCCCAAGGCCTAGTCCGAATTGGACTAGGGGGAGGGGCTGCGCCCCCTCCTTCCTTCCCTTCTCCTTTCCCCTTCCTTGTCTCCTACTCCTACTACATGGAAGGACTCCTAGTTGGACTAGGAAAGGGGGAATCCTACTCCCGGTGGGAGTAGGACTCCCTAGGGCGCGCCATAGAGAGGGTCGGCCCTCCCCTCCTCCACTCCTTTATATACGGGGGCAGGGGCACCCCATAGACACACAAGTTGATCTTCGTGATCGTTCCTTAGCCGTGTGCGGTGCCCCCCTCCACGATATTACACCTCGATCATATTGTAGCGGTGCTTAGGCGAAGCCCTGCGACAGTTGAACATCAAGATCGTCACCACGCCGTCGTGCTGACGGAACTCCTCCCCCAAGCTTTGCTGGGTCGGAGCCCGGGGAGCGTCATCGAGCTGAACGTGTGCCAAGAACTCGGAGGTGCCGGAGTAACGGTGCTTGGATCGGTTGGACCGGGAAGACGTACGACTACTTCCTCTATGTTGTGTCAACGCTTCCGCTTCGGTCTACGAGGGTACGTAGACAACACTCTCCCCTCTCGTTGCTATGCATCACCATGATCTTGCGTGTGCGTAGGATTTTTTTTTTGAAATTACTACGTTCCCCAACATCGAGGCACTTGACTCCTTTGTGTTGTGCGTTGTATCCGATGAAAACACATTGTTTAGATCGATACATGAGCTTGCGGTTGTTGTATGGTCTAAGATTGGGCCAACAAACGCAGCCAAACACACGAAGAGAATTGTAGTCTGGCTTGACATGAAGGAGTCTTTCAGTGGGGGTGTCATTTTTAATGACACGACTAGGCAACACGTTTATAAGGTGAACTGCCGTAAGGAACGCTTCGTCCCAAAACTTAAGCGGCATGGATGCTCTTGCCAGAAGAGCGAGGCCAACTTCTACGATGTGCATGTGTTTGCGTTCGGCTGACCCATTCTGTTGATGGGCATGTGGACACGATACATGATGGGATATGCCAAGGTTTTGGGAAAATGAGTTTAGCTTCTCATATTCGCCTCCCCAATCAGATTGGAGGGCGATGATTTTGGTGTCAAATTTTCATTCAACGAGAGCTTGGAAGTTAAGAAAAACTTGAAACACGTCGGATCTTTTCTTGAGAAGATAGATCCAAGAGAATTTGCTAAAATCATCGATGAAACTCACGTAATATTTATGCCTACCAACAGAAGTAGGGGCAGGTCCCCAAACATCAGAGAAAATGAGTTGAAGTGGTTTGGTAGAAATACTAGTAGAAATTGGATACGGTAACTGATGACTTTTAGCTTTCTGACATGAATCACAAATTGTTTCGACATCACGCTCTCCAACATATGAGAGTTTATTCTTCCTAAGCAAACGTTCAACTAAAGGAAAAGCTGCATGCCCTAATCGATCGTGCCACCGTGTTGAAGATAGCTTGGTGGCACTAAAAACTTGTTTATTGAATCTTCTAATCTCCGGAATCAAAGGGTAGAGCCCACGAACGCATCTACCTCGATAGAGCACCTTCTTCGTTGCCTGATCCTTGATCAAAAAATAAAAGGGGTGAAACTCAAGGAAGACATGATTATCGATAGCAATACGATGAACGGAGAGAAGATTTTTGTTAGCACTAGGGACATGCAAAATTTTCCGAAGATGAATTTTCCTATGAGGGGTATTAATGATTGTGTGACCAACGTGACGAATCTTCATACCTTCTCCACTGGCAGTGTGGATGTGGTCCTTGCCGCGGTACTTCTCACGCATGGTCACCTTCTCGAGTTCACCGGTAATGTGGTTGGTTGCACCGCTGTCCACATACCTGTTTGTGTCCACTCCATATGAGCCATCAGCGGCCCCGGCCACCTTCTCATCTGAGGATGAGTCACCGTCATCATCATACCTGTACCAGTAGTCTTTCGCTGTGTGGCCAGGTTTACCACAGATCTGGCAACGTGTGGCATCGGGACGCTTGTTGGAGGAGTTACGGCGGCCGCCCCTGTTGTAGGTGTAGGAGGGCCGGCCACCATTGCCGCGAGAGTCGCCGCGGTCACCGCGGTCGCCGCGATCACCGCGGTCGCCACGAGTGTTGTTGTTGTTCCCCTTGCCGCGGGTTGGCCCGCGGTAGCGTGAGCCGCCACCTCGGCCGCGCATGGCGGCGTTGGCGGGGGACTTGAAGCCGCCACCACCTGAGTTTGTGCCCTGGAACAGCGCCACCCTTTGATCGAAGTTGCTCATCTGAGCATACAGTTCATCAAGGGTGACGGGCTGAGTGCGGGCGTCGAGGGCGGAGACGAGGGGTTGATACTCCATGTCGAGGCCGACAGTGATGTAGGAGATGAGCTCGTCGTCGTCGAGTGGCTTGCCTGCAACAGCAAGCTCGTCGGCGAGGGAGCGCATGTGCGCGAAGAAGGCCGCTACCGGCTGGTTTCCCTTCTGTGCGTCCGCAAGTGCGACGCGGATGTTGTTGATGCGGGACAGCGACTGAGACGAAAACATGTTCACCAGCACTGTCCAGAGCTCGTGTGCATGGCAGATCGAGGTCACCTGCACGAGTACCTCCTTGGAAAGATTGTTCAGAAGATAACCAAGTACCTGCTGATCTTCACGGAACCAGATAGAATGAAGGGGGTTTGGTGTGGTCGTCTCCTTCCCGTCCTTGTCCTTGGTGACGACGGTCTTGGCTGGTTCCGGCGTGGTGCCGTCAACATAGCCATAGACGCCCGCGTCTCTGAGCTGCGGAGTGATTTGTGTGCGCCAGAGGATGAAGTTTGTGCGGGTGAGCTTCTCGGTAATTTGGCCGGTGAGTGTGGAGTTGGATGAGCTGGAGGATGCCATGGCGGAGGGCTAGGGCTAGATGAATGGAAGAGTTAGGCTCTGATATCATGTGAGAAAGGCTGGGAACGTCGTGCCTTTGCCAGGGCCGACGGCTTCGTGTTTATATGCAGGGTCACGACCTCCCTAATAGCGTACAAGTAGTTGGGATTACAAACTTGAAGGATAAACTAGAGATAGATATCTAGTTTAACAAGAAAATAAACCATAACAGATTCGTAGTCTATCCTATTCTAGAAGCTTCGGTTGTTAATCCCTTGGCGCATACGATGAGGGCTGTCACGTTGTTTAACATCTCGAACAACACCAACATCAACCAGGCTGCCGAGACACCAAGACGATGGCTATACGCGGCAATCTATCGATTACAAGGAGTTGAGCTCAGTGGATAAAACCAACCATACTTTTTTTGTGGGGAAACAGCATGCCTGCTAACGTATACCATGTGCACAGTGGAGAATCTTTAGTTAGTTGCATTATATACTAACAATGTTTTCTTCTGAAAGGTCGTCAGGGGGCAAACTGCCCACTTGATTATACTAATAATGTCATCCCCGTATAGAAAGAAGTAGGCGTAATCGGCTAGGCGTTGACGGGAAAGAACCAAAGGAAGGAATGCCGCTAGCTCGCTGGTTGCCAGGCATTCCTCAGATCTCGATCGATCGATCGATTTCATCGTAACTTGCCCTGCGGAAGTATCAGTCATTCGTTTCTTCAGCCGATAGAGGTATATATGCCATGCATGCAATTGGTTTCTTAATTATCGATATTACTGTTTTCTTGCCGGGATAGCTTGCTACATACAGGATCTAGCATAGAAACACATTCAAAGCTAGATTAGCTACCAGGCTTGCAGTGAGATATACATATTTCAACTTGTGGTCGTCCCAGGAATATGTGCACCCCAGATGGCCAGATTCATGTCGATCTGCTGCTTGATTAGAAATAATCGCTGGGATCTCGAACATCACTGAAATCACGCAGCCACATCCTGCTCTCTTTTGTGCGTATTTTCCCCAAAAAAGAACTTTGCCTCTAGCATAATTTGTGACAATCTGACGGTTGTGTGCATTCTTGTGACCAGAAAAACGAAGAAAACTTCTTTTCCTAATAAATAGTTAAATACTCATCATCGTCGTTTTGTGCTTTCACAGTGATCAATTGCAAATGAACTTTCAAGCTAGTAGTAGACACAGCGCCCTGGAGCAAATGTTGCTTGACGAAAACGCAGGGCCGACGCCCCTGCCGTTATCTCTTCTAGAAGGCATCACAAATAATTTCTCCTCTGTCCACGAAATTGGCAGAGGCGGATTTGCAGTGGTTTACAAGGTGCTAGAACTCTCTCTCTCTCTCTCTCTCTCAGCTAATTCTATGGCATCATTGTAGATTGATCTATAAAAACTACCTGATGCTGATAATGTATGATTGGTCCACAGGGAATGGTTGGAAACGAGAAGGTTGTCGCTGTGAAAAAGTTGACCAGAACGCATGATCTGCCCGAGAGTAAATTCCACAAAGAGGTTGAGTGCCTGGTGAAGGCCAGGCACAAGAATATAGTACGTTTTCTAGGATATTGTGTTGAGACGCAAGGAGAAGTTGCTGATTGCGACGGAAAGTTTGTCATATCAGATATACGAAACTGGTTGCTCTGTTTTGAGTATCTACCCAATGGGAGCCTCGACAAGTATATCACTGGTAGGATCATGCCATCGTTGTTTCACCTATTAGAGATGATCTAAATACTTAGCATGTATAGAGTTACACCACACTATCTAAATACAATTGTTTAAGAAAATAAAAAAGATCTGACCCCTTCTTGCCCATGCACAGATGCATCTGGAGGACTTGAATGGACAGAGAGATTTCGAATAATCAAAGGAATCTGTGAGGGCCTACACTATCTTCACATGAACCGTATTCTTCATTTGGACCTCAAGCCCGCTAATATATTGCTAGATGATCATATGGTACCTAAAATTGCCGATTTTGGTCTCTCGAGGTGTCTTGATGAAAATTCGGCCCACGCTACTACTACCATACACATGTTTGGAACACCGTACGCTAATCTCTCAAAAGCTCTTATTTTTCGTTAGGTTTAACTTCATGTTTGATTTGAACATTCACTGACCAGGCCGATATAATCTTCTCGTAGGGGATATATGGCACCAGAAATATTATACGGAGGAAAAATCACGTTTGCATCAGATATATATAGTCTTGGCAGTATAATCATGGAGATATTAACAGGAGTGAAGGGATATCCCGAAGATGAAAATGTAAGGATGACTCCGAGTTGAAGTATATGTTTCGAAATATCTGTGTTACAGCCTAACTTAATGAACGGAATACCATCTCACATTATTTGCAAGTACTACTATTTAATGAAAACAACCTCTTTGTGAATTGGGCCAGATGTGTACATGTGGGGGGGGGGGGGGATGCGAAAACAAAAACTAATCTAAGCCCTCCTAAAAAAAATTCCTTCAGGATTGGCCTCAACATAGCTCTGCCGCTGTGTACAGTGCCAGAGCCAGGAACATTGATAGTGTGTTTCACCTAAAAAATCGACATCACAAGCGAGCGGGATTGACCAAAAGAGCAATTTAAATAGCTTTAACAAAAAAATCTGAAAGTTTTGGGTTGGTCATGGCCCGCCCCTGCATGTGGAAGCACAGCTCCACCAATTAGGATTCAAATCCTGGTGATACACACATGTGGGTATGCCCGCGGATCGGTCTATCCCTTGGTCCCCATCTGTTGTAGACGTGTGTTATAAGTGTTTAGGTGCGTGCATGTCATGTGCATTTTTAAATGGAAATTCTGTTTCTCTGTGATGTGTGTACATGTATACGTCTGTTATGCTATGTGATATACTCCCTCTGTTCATTAATATAAGACGTTTTTTAGACTAATGGTCAGTCTAAAAAACGTCTTATATTAATGGACAGAGGTAATATTAGATACACATATAATATATATACCTCCGGCGCATGTAGTTCAACCTGCTGATCTACCACTTAACAAAGCCATCATTATGAATTTATCTTCTTTGTATAAAACCTTTGGTTGTAGTTTTATAGATAACAGCAATGTATGCAGAGACTGGGAGATTCCCTCCTTTTTGAAAAGAAAAAGGATAGCAGTAATGTGGATGGATGAAAAACAAATCATCACAGCACCTGATCTTTGCTACGTACCTTCACTCGTCTGAGTAAGAACTGCTTTCACTTGGTTTCTAAAATCGTCGAAGGTCCATTTGCAACTGATCACTGCAAAATTGCAAAACGGAGGTAAGTTTCATCCACTGCCATTACCTGGTTTTGCAATGGATGAAAATCCAAGGCCCTCCTCTACTGCCAGGGGTTGCCACGGCCATTGGCCTCAGGGTGGATGGCGATGGCAGGGGATCTTGCCGTTCTCCTATCATCTAGCCGGGCTGTTCCACGGTGATAATGGCATGAAAGCCAGGGCACATGAAACTATGCTACTCCCTCCGTTCCACAATACATGCCTTCCATTTGTCAAAATCTTGATGTATCTAGACATGTTTTAGTATATAGGTACATCCATTTTTGGACAAATGGAAGTCAAGTATTTTGGAACGGAGGGAGTAGTAAAATATATGAACTGAAATTAAATTATGTGGCTCGTATAGGGAAAGTACCACTTCGGTTCCTATTTTTGTAGGATTTGGCATATAGTTTTCTTCTATATACTAGCACATGATCACTTGGATATCATCAAATCTTATTATATAACAGCTAACTCATTTTGTAGGTGAATGAGAGTTGGAAGAATCGATTAGAAGGGGGCAACCAGTTAGAACAAGTAAGTGTATGCACCAAGATAGGGATAGAGTGCATGGAATTTAACCCTGAGAAAAGACCAGATGCACAAGGTATAATTGACATGCTTGATAAAATGGCAAGTGCTGACAAAACTGCCACTGGTAGTTCATTAGTTGGGCTGCAGATAAGTTTATTTAACGAGCAGTCTCTTGCTGAGAGCCTGAAACTGCAGGACGATGTCAACGAGCACCCGGAAACTGATAATGTTGCAGAATGTCTTGGAAATGAAGGTGAAGAAAACGCAGATCATTGGTCATCGCGGGAAGAGCAAGTTGACCGCAAAGGAACAAGCATTTCCAGTTCTAACTCTAGTTTGTTTGACAAGTTGAACATTCTGAATGTCTTCCGAAGTGACGCACAAAGGAATTTCGTGATAAATGGAGGCCAGATACTAAAGAATGTAACGGGCCTGAAGATTTTCACAAAGAATGAAATAAAAAATATCACAAGAAATTATGCAGAGTTTCTTGGTAGAGGCGGTTACTCAAGAGTCTACAGAGGAACTCTTCCTGACAATACAGCAGTGGCAGTTAAGATATTGCTTATGGGTGTAGATGAAGATCAAATGAAGGAATTTGTTAAGGGAGTGGAGGTCCGGACACAATTGTTCCACAAGAACATTGTCAAGCTCATCGGTTACTGCCTGGAAGCTGATGTTCCGATATCGGTTAATGAGTATACTGCTAATGGGAGCCTCATGGGCATTCTCCATGGCAACAAAAATCGAATGCTCCCCTTAGACTTGCGTTTGGACATTGCGATTGGGTCTGCAGAAGGGTTAAGGCACATGCACTCTGTAGACATACGGCACGGCAATGTTAAACCATACAACATACTTCTCGATGAAAAGTTAACCCCAAAAGTCTCGTACTTTCAGCTATCGCAGTCGATGAATATTCCAAAAGTGGATGAATACTTCACCAAGGATCTCATTGGACGGGTGGTTTACATAGACCCCGTGTTCATGAAAACTGGCATGTTAACGCCAAAGAGTGATGTCTACAGCTTCGGGGTGGTTCTCCTGGAACTCATTACCAGGAAGACTGCCTATAAGTGTAGCCTCGTCGTTGAGTACCGCAAATGTTATGAGGTAGAAAAGAGTGGGAGAGCAATGTTCGACAAGAAGATTGCAGCAGAAGAAGACATGTACGTCCTTGAAGAGATAGGCAAGCTGGCAATTGAGTGCCTGAATGTAGATATAGGAGAACGACCTGATATGACTGAGGTGACGGAACGACTTGTGATGCTCAGGAGAGATAGAAGACTTGTGAAGGCACGCAAAAGCTAGCTAGTCCTTGTTATTTTGTACTCTCTCCGTCCGGAAATACTTGTCTTCAAATGGTTGTATCTCGACTTATTTTAGTTATAGATACATCCATTTTATCCAATTTCTAAGACAAGTATTTCCGGACGGAGGGAGTACTAGATATCAAAGTGATTTATATTTCTGTAATTTAGCCAGTGTGCTCTACTCTTGGCATGATACTGTACATGTGAGTAAAATGGGCTCTACTCTTGGCATGGTACTGTACATGTAGGACCATTTTTGACACAGTACATCAGTAACATATTTCAGATACATTTGTATTGGGCAAGCTCAGTCGATGAAGAATAATTAATAGGGATGGAATTTAGCAGCAGGGGTTATGTACCTGAGACTGAGAAGATAAGTTCGTTTTTGGACATCATCGTCGTGTATGGCATTTCATCGAACAGCTCAGGTGCAAAGGCCAGGACGGACGTGCGCGCTGCCTTCTCGACGGCAGGGCATAGAAGGAAGGTCATGGTCGAAGCTGTAGTAGGGCACCCGCCAGCTCGCAGGTGGTTGGTGGCCACCGTCGGGGACGGCTGCGACGGCGCCGGTGGAGGTTGCGGGCGGCGGTGCCGACTCCGGAGTGCAAATCTGTGAGGGCTATGGCCGGGTTGTGTGTACTGTAATCTGAAGAGCATGTGCTGTACTAAAGTGCTTCATAAAAGCCTAGGAGAATGACAGACAAGAACGCCGAGAGCTGTCAAATTGTGCAACGTAGTGAAATGATCGCCAGGGCGCTCGCTCTTCTTGGCAGCTGGTGCGTGGGCAGATTCAGTTTCAGTTACATGCACCCCACCGACGCAGCATTTGCTAGTAGTAGCAGGTTAGTTGCATGTTTGCATCATGGATTTGAGACAGAGAGGGAGGTTACCTACCTCAACCATGCACTGTTCTTTCCTTTTCAATGGTTTAGGTCAGCCTCTGGCTGATTGGTAATGTTGATGATCTTGAAATATACAGGGAAACAAAATATAGGGGCAGCAGGTTACAGCTAGAACTGACTGACTATAAAGAATTCCCTAGAAGTTTAGGCCAATCCTACTTCTTAAGCAAGGCCGGTGAAACAAAGAAACAAAACTAGAGCCGATGCATGCAACAACAACAATGTCCAGTTGAGGGTTGTGCAACAACAACAACAAATATCTAGTTGTGTTGTTCCCATCCCTGCACAGTAAGTGTAATGACTAGATAAGGGATAAAATTGGAAATTAACAACAGATAAATATATTACTACTCGACAGAATGAACATACTAGCAGATGTTATAGATGAGAGCACAGCATTGGGCCTCTTAAAGTGACTGCTCACCACTTGCAAGTTTCGAATTGTAGGGTTCGTCGCTGCTAATCCTAATGTGGCATTCCATTCTACATGAACGGCAAGTCCCAAAACTTTCAGACAACGATGATAGTACAGCATTACACCACAAATTTCCGCCGTATCTCCGTGCCGCTCACTCGTCAGCGTGCTTCTTCTTTTTCTTCTTCTCCTTCTTGGCAGACACGTCGATCTCCATGGCGGCGTCCTCAGCGTCTGCTTTCTTCTTCTTTTTCTTCTTCTCACCATCGGCATCGGCTGCAGGGGTCTTCTCCTCGGCCTCCTTGCTCTTCTTTTTCTTCTTCTTCTCGCTAGCGTCGGTGACGGCTGCTGGAGTCTCCTCGATGTCCTTGGATTTCTTCTTCTTCTTCTTGGACTTCTCTTTCTCCTGCTCGCCGTCCTCTTCAGCTGCCTCTGCAGTAGGTTCTTCCTCTTGGTGCTTCCTCTTCTTTGAGGCCACTTCTGACTTCTTTGGCGTTTCTTCAGTGGTTTGTCCAAGCACTAGATCTGCTGCTGAGTTGTAAGTCTGACAATGAAAAACAAAATAAGGTCAGGCAAATTTCAAACTCTAATTGGGAAATAGAAAAGCTGTTGGTTAAACACAAGCTCTGTGACAGAATATGCAGCATTCCTCTTTTATTATGTTAAGTAACAAAATATAAAGTGCTCACTTGGACACTCTTAATTAACAGCGAGTTTGGTTTTTTCTATTACAGAACATATGTAATAGTTAGATCTGCCAGGATCTTGATCAATAAGAACAAAGTCAGTGTAACACATCCTGATAATTATCTTTCAATTAAAAAATCATCTTCTAGTTAAATGAGAATTCTACTGTTTTTGACAAATGAGAACATTTAACAACTGGACTACACTTTGAAACATAGAGCAAGCCAAAAGCAACTTACTTTAGCGGGAGTGATCAGAGCACCACCACCCTTCCGGTCCTTTTCATATGCTTCAATCTTGGGCTTTCCTTTCGTGGAACCAGCAGACCTCCCTAGTTCTTTACCCTCAAGAACCCGAAGCCGTGTTTCAAGCTGTCAAAGATTCAAAGATGAGAACAATATCTTATCTATGGTGTCAAAAAATTGCCTCTACACCACGGTAACAAGTACCTTGATCCTGCTTTCAAGACCCATGGAGTTATCATCACCGTCAGCAAGGGCATCGTATCTTATGGCAAGTGCACTCTTAGCAGCAAGTGAACGGGAGATCTTTCCCTTGTGCTTCGGAGCCGCCTGTCCAATTAATGATGCATGATAGATGAGACCATACTTTGGTGTAGCATGCTTTGTCTTCAGAGCTCTGAATAAGGCCTGCAGAAAAAACAACCATTTTAAGTTAATGGGGCTAGAGCTCAAGTACAGTTGCAGCAAAAAAAGAATGATAACTGCAACTACAAAAGTGGGACAGTGGTCAACTACCAGAACATCAAGTTCAACTAGTGAGGAATTTAAAAATTCACAGAAATACACTGTATGTAATTCAACAAACCTTCTCTGCCCCCAGAATCTGAATCGTGCTGCCAGGCTGCTTCGCCAGATTCATCAAACTACCACCATGGGAAATAAGGCGAGCGCCAACAAGTTCACCAACAAGTGCAGTCAAGTTGGGAGCAATGGTATTCATCCTACTTTTTAGATAGTCATAGAGCTGGGCTCTGTATTCAGAAAGAGCCAGGACTTGATCACACAGTTCCCTGATGTTTGAGAGGTCAAGATCATTGACTTCTGTTCCCATGGAAATTACAGCTGCCTCCTTCAGCTCTGCTTCCACCTCTTCTGGCAGTATCTAAAAGAAGCAGAAGCAATCACTTAATGCCAGGTTTCAGGCACATGCACAACACAATTTTGGACATGTGGACACAGTTTACCTCAGAGAAGTCAAGGTTAACTGCATTAACACGATTGCCCATCATCTTCACAGCTTTCGCGTAATGGATATTATCTGCAACAATTTTCGTGAGCTCCGGAAAGTGCCAACCATACCATTCACGGACCCTCATAGCATAAGTGTTAAGCTCCTTGTCAAGATCATCCAACAAGCCAATGGCCTGAATGATCATAGTATCAACCTACATAAATGGGCACAATCATAAATTAGTGTAGCTCTACAAGAAGAACATGCAGCCAAAATAAGAGCGTAACCAGAAGGCATGCTAGAAAATATAAGAGCATAGTTTGTATCAGCGAGCACAAAGCATGAAAATAATTTCAGAGTAAGCATCACAATCCTGGGTGCTTTGCAGCAGTAGAAAGCTCACCTTTTCAGGGCTGAACTTGAGTTTATACCTAGACAAGCTGTGGGACAATCCTAGGCTCATTGGACCTAGATCATGCTCAGCTAGTCCAGACATTAGTTCAGTGAGCTGGTTCCTCAGCCCTCTCATCAGTTCCATAACAGCAGAGTTGTGAAGGCAATCAATTTGCTGCAAAATCACAATATTATACAATAATACTGATCAACGCATGTGAATGGAACAGCTGAATCTCCAAACCAACCAGCTTTTCTTTGATGGCATTCCCAAGTTTGGAATCAGCAACAGCCAATGTTTCACCATCACAGTGCTTCTGCAGGAACTTGCGCAGACCCTTGCTGGGCTTGCTATCAATAAGCAGAGTTGCGGCTGAGAGAGCATCAGAAGTGTTTTCAAACTTGTTGAAAGCCTTCAGCTCAACCACCTGATATAAAATCCATTACGGCAAGTCAGTAATTGATCACCAATCCAGGTAAGCACCCTTAATATGAACAAACAAAGAGAAGCCTATAAGACAATGCTGAAGAATCTTAACAAAACAACAAGCACCATTGGTCATTCAACAGGAAACATGCAAAAATACATCACAAAGGACCCACAGACTAAGCCTCTCACATTAAGCCTGCACTGACCATCTAGTATAACAGTATGGTAAATTAATTTTATGTAATAACTGGCTTGGAAAAACAGTAATTTTCACTGGTAATATTTGGGGATACAAGAAATCTCCGCGGGCTATGGACCAAGAAAAGATTGTAACTTTATCAAAGCAGCTACCACAATAATCCATACACATGTTTATGTATTAACAGATTCTACGACTGATTCCAAACCAACCACAGTACTATAACTAACAAGACAGCGGAACCGTGAGCAAACCACAACACCCATGAGTAACCCAAGACAGAGCCATGAATCATCCCACCTTTCTTGCTTTGTCCGACGAAGCAAAGTCCTTCCACAAATCCTGCGAACCAAAAGCACGGCAAGGATGAGTCGACTACAAACAAAACAAGCACCTTTGACCATGCGCGCGTACGGTCGTACTACACGGGTAGGGAGACGGAGGGAACGGAGCCAATACCTCGACGCTGCTGAGCTTCCCCTCGTCCAGCACCTTGAAGAGGGCGAACCCCGCGGGCGTCTCGAAGAGCACCAACATCTCCTCCTCCGCACCTGCCGGCAAAAAACCCAACCACGGCACGAACGCGTCAGCACACCAACCACGCCGCCGGGACACCGCGAGAGCGGGGAGAAGGGAGGACGCGGAGCCGCCGAGGCGGCGGCGCTAGGGATTCTTGTACCTTACCTGTGTATAGGAGGAGGACGAGCGGTGGCGGAGGAGGCGCTGGCGGCGGCGGCGAGGGGAGAGGGGAGGAGAGGAAAGGAGGCGCCGCGCGGGGTGGGGAGAAGAAGGAAGGCAGCCAGGGTTTTAGGGCTCGGCTTATATCGGCGGAGCGAGGGGTGGAGAGGTTTAGCAGGGCCCACCTCGCGCGTTCCGTGGGCCGTAGCGAGCTGCTCTGCTGTGGGCCGTCCTTGCTGGGCCTGGAATAAGAGTCTCACAATGGCGTGGCCCATCACCTCGAGACCTGGAATTGGTCAACCCTAAAAAAAATGTACAGTGTCGAGCTCGTGAACGAGCATAGCTGCAGTATAGGTTCCTAAAAAAAATTGCAGTAAAAGATCTTAGACCAATCAGCCTTTTTTTACGGGAATCAGTCTTTGTAATGCAGTGTGCAAGTTGGTTTCAAAGATACTTGCAATTCGCTTAGAACAAACTCTTCATAAATTATTCACCCAATCAAAGTACCTTTGTATCGGACCAGTTGATTATGGATTTTCTTTTAACCACATGCAGAAGAGCCGCATGTATTTCATTTGATGGAAAGAAGAGTGCAACGCCAACAAGGCATCGTACAACGCCAAAGATGACACGACCCAAACAACAAAAACCACAACCTAGACAACATTGAGAAACTAAGGATCGGGCACAAGCGTCGGCAACAAACAACCTAGACATAACACTAGAGGTCAAACAAGTACAAGTAAGGACCACAAAGAAGCATGAAAGCAATGACCAGACGCCGGAGGAGCTAGCATCATCGGAGTGTAACAACCATGACAATAAAAGCACACCTCCTTCGGAATGGCCATTACCACTAGCTCAAAAAGATCCAACTTGCACGAGCATATGAGTGCCGCCGCCAGGACGACCAAAGACAACTCCACTTCCACAATGAAGGACGCCATCACTGCGCGCAACGAGGCCAAAGCCCAACGAAACCAGAACGACCGTCACCCAGGCCATAGTTGGAATGCCAATGGGGCGCGAATGCGGATAGAAGGGAGTACGTAACGCGCATGAGCAACGAGAATGACTTCAGTCACAACCAACAGTTAAGCATGGCAAATGAGCGAGGAAGAGATGGGCAACGCTCTCTAAGACAACCCGACTAGAGAAGGCGAGGGCGAACCGCCATGAAAACAAAGTCACTCACACAAAATCCAGCCATCAAGGACCAACGACCATAAAGCGACCAACATTAAACCATATCTTGACCACAACTCAACGCCCATCACCCGACTCATAGGAATCGACGGGAAGTAGGAGGTCAGACGATGGGAGGGTTGCCCGAGTCAAGATTGACCGAGAGGAGAAGCAGTGCAGCAAAATCGGCAGTGAGTCGCCTGACTCTACATGGACATGGCTGAAGAAAGGTAGGAGCCCACCAATAAAAACTAGATCTAACTCGAGAACCATGGGAGGAATCATACGACAAGAGTTTATTTTAATTGAGTCTTTGTTCCTTCTTCCCTTGCCATTGTGAGTCAAGTAGTGTTTGAGTCCAAAGCCTCCATTTTATTCACATTACCATCTCCTTGCATTGTCTTGTTTCACACAAGAAGACGACAATGAGTATTCACCAAGCACACCAACTCTTGAACTGTCTGGGGTTGTCCAAGCCCCGGCGGTTCCAGTTTATACATATTAAATACATGACTATATACATTGATCCTCAGTTAATTCGGCTTAACTGGTACATATTAGAAATGTGTGGTCCCGTGTTAGGCAAATTGAATACATGCTAGAAATGTCAGACCAAGTGAATACATATCGGAATTAATATCTCATAAACATATATCATTGCTAGACTGTGTGAATGCAAGCGAGAACTAATACTACCAGCATGTGTACTAGGAAAAACTTGTTCTGACTGTAACGATTAAGTGCACCTTTTGTGACATTAGGCTCCTAGAATTAAATCATGAAAATCGTGGGTTTTCTTGGAAGGGTATGTTTCGTGAGGTTAGTATCATGAAATTCCAAGAGTAATTACCATGAACTTCTCTCTTTTTCACTTAAAATGATAAAGGCACAAAATATCTAGGGAATTTTGTCAAATCGTTTTTACATAATTTTCCAGGAATCAGTACCATTAATTTATAGTTTTGTATACAAGACACATAACTTGTTTGAATTAGTGTCGTAGGTTTATAACTATCTTTTCTCTTATGGAAAACCTATCTTGTAAACAAAACACGATAGCACCAAAATAAATATCCACTTTCGAGAGAAAGGGTAAAAGTATAAGGTCTTGTACAATGCAAGGTGCTTGGGGGCGGTGCTGAGAGAAATAAACCAGGCTTTCCTTAAGCACAGGTGCTTATTTGTATGGGGTAGACGCTTAATTAGGCGTCTCTGCTGTAGAAATAGGCACCGGTGCTTTAGAAAAACCGGTTTATTTTTCTAAGCACCTCCTAAGCATCTAGCATTGTACGGCCTAACTCTCAACCACGTTCAAACCACAAGGTATACTCCAAATGGTAATCAACATATATTGAAGATTAGACGAATGGGAGACACGATTCCTGAATCCATATCTAGGCTAATTTCATAGAAATCTCAGTGCATGGAATTTGGTCTATGGTCTACAAGGGGGTGTTCAATAGACATAATATAAAATTTGATGCAAGTTTTCGAATTGGGTAGTTTTAAGCACAAGAGGCTTTGAACAATCAAGTAATCACAGTGAGTAGAGAAGTGAAAATAGAGTAACTTGCATGGAAGTAAGGGAGTAGAGTAGAGAATGCAAACATTGGTTGACACAGGGATGTTTGTGGTTTAGATAGTTGGCACTATCTTACATCCACGTTGATGGAGGCTTCGAGCCAAACGATTCTAAGATTCAATAATTCCATTTGTGATGCCCATTGAGTATCCTACGGAGCACGACTGACCTATTCCATCATGCTTGCAGTTAGAAGCCCCGCTAGGATAAACTCTTTCACAAAATGAGTGACTAGGTGATCTCTTGGCCCGTACAAACTCTTGTGTCCTTCACACGTAGAACTTGATAGGATCACAAGAGACGCTTAACCATCTAGGATGCGCTCACCATCTGAGAGTAATAAGCAAAACAATGTTACTTGATATAAGAACTCCTTGAAAGATATGCAATCAAAGCTTCTCTTAAGAATCCATAGAAAAACTATCTCGCAAGGATAGGATTTGTGGTCAAAGAGATGAACTCGAGGTTTAGGGATTCAATAGAGGGGGGGGGGTGTTCTTGGCTATTAAAGAATCAATAAGTGAACATAGAGTCACCCAACATTTTTTCCCTTCTTTTCTTGCCATGGAGCTATCTATCTCTATGTGGTAGCTGGATTTAGGTGGGGTGGAATGTGATGTGGGTGGCTAGCAATGAAAGTGTGGTGGACTGGTTGTGAGGGAATGGATGATTGGAACCACAAAAAGGGCATGGTAGAGAATATATATAGAGGGATTTCAAAATCTAGCCATTACTAAAAAAATGTAACTAAGACTTAGAAGCACCGGTAGCTTGTAAAGTAGCAAAACTATGAAACTAGTTCAAATAAATTTGAATGGCCAAGGCAGTGTTCAGAAATAAGGAGAAATATAGTACTCAGAAGTACCGATGAAAGAATGAGTGGGGGTTTTAAGCACAAAAGGTGGCACCTTTTTGGCGAGGATAAAACGACTCAAAAGTACCCATAAAACTAATTTCTCTATAGCACCGTACAAATCAAAGCAGTTGCTAGATTGAGAATCTGTAGAGTAGAGGTAAGTCATAGACTGAAAGTTCTAAAAAAGAGGCGAAGCTTATACTGTAACCAGCAGGAAAGCAAACCGAGACGACTCAGAAGTGTCGATGAAATGTTATGCTTGAAAGTACTGATGCAAACAAAAAACATGTCAAAGTGGAAATATGTGGATCAACAGTTCCACAACAAAGGAATCCATGGGTTTGAACACTCGAGTTTTTAGAGAAAATACCTCAACTTTGTCGAGTTCCCCCCTCATCCAACAACTTGAAGGGGACGAGTCCCACGAGCGCCTCGAACAACAACAACATATATTCCTCACTTTGCGAGAAAAAATAGCACACACTGTCAGCCCAGCAACCACACCACTAAGACACCAAGAGAATCACGAGAAGGGAAGACGTGGAGTCGCCAAGGCGATGGCGTCAACAACTGCTCCTCACCTGCTAGAACCCGTAAAAAACCAACCCCATCACACACATGTCAGCCCACCTACCATGCCGCCGAGGCACAAAAGAGTCGCGAGAAGGGATGGCGCAAAGGGAGTCTTACCCGTTTCGGGGGGTAAGAGCATCTCCAATAAATGATGTAGATGCAAAATAACTAACTTTTGCATCTGTGAGGCCAAAAAACCCATCCCCAACAGATGATGTAGATACATTTTTTTACATTACCTCCTCCAAAAGATGTAACATACAACAACTCCACCTCCAGGTGATGTAAAACTGGCGGCCGCGTGCCAACCGCCAAACGCTCTTCTTTTCATCCCCCACCCACTTCTTCTTCTCCCACCTCCCGCCGCACTGTCGCCGCCCCCGCCCGCCCACCACACCACACCACCGTCACACCGTGCTAGATCCAGCCGCTGCACCACCCCCTTCGACTAGTTCCACCGCTCCTTCGTCGCCAACGGCCGCTGCACGCCGTGAACCGTGAGTTTTTCTGGAAGTGCGAGGCCGAGCAGAAGAAGAAGAAGAAGAAGAAGAAGAAGAAGAAGAAGAAGAAGAAGAAGAAGAAGAAGAAGAAGAAGAAGAAGAAGAAGAAGAAGAAGAAGAAGAAGAAGAAGAAGGAGAAGGAGAAGAAGGAGAAGAAGGAGAAGAAGAAGAAGAAGAAGAAGGAGGAGGAGGAGGAGGAGGAGGAGGAGGAGGAGGAGAAGCAGGATGAGCCCCCCCCCCCTCGATGGTGATCCCCGTCGAGTCCTCAGAGGATGACGACGAGGAGTCCTAGGGGACCTCAGATGAGGACGACGAGGGGCACTGGATGCCCTTGGAGGAGGACGACTAGTTTGATGGATGTAGTAGTTAGAATTAGTTATAGAGTCGTTTAATTTGTGTTTTTAAACTAGAACTATCTTTTAATTATGTTTCAAATGAAGTAGTAGTTGAACTTTCTAGTTTTTACATCTCTAATTTGCATCATCTATTGGAGTTGCACTTTTACATCACCAATATACATCATCTTTGGGAGTTGCCTCTTTTTTGAGATGTAAAATGTACTTTTTGGTGATGTAAATTATACAACACCTATTTTTACATCTCCAAATTTGCATCATCTATCGGAGATGCTCTAAACATCGATGGATGAGGTCAGGCTGCGGCGACCTGGAAGTGGAATATAGGAAAGGAGGTGTCGCGCAAGGCTGAGAGAAGAAGGAAGGCGAATAAGTAAATTGACCGGAACCGATACGTATCGGTGAATCATCCACCGTCCATGTTAACATCAAGATGCACACTGTCCTTTGACTAATAAACAAAGGAATTTTTTGTGGGCTGAAATATATCTCTATATTAGTCTGACACTACCTATCCACTAACCAATACGTGAACATGCCCCCACAACCTTTTCATTTAGTCATGCATGTGTACTCCCAGACAACTCGACCTATAGTACTAACATTTTACTTTCTTGTTATGTATTAAATGATTGATATTTTTTAAATAAATGTTTTATTTTAAATATTTTTTATATATTTGAATTCCTAAAGACAAGATCTTTAAAACAAGACCAATATTCAATATATTTTAGCCTTGTTTAAATAATACTGTTTCAGTCGCTTTGGCATTTAAAAAAAAGGGTTTAACTCATTTCAAAAACTCGTTTCACTTCATTTAAAAATCTGATTTTGAAGGAAATATGCCCTAGAGGCAATAATAAAGTTATTATTTATTTCCTTATGTCATGATAAATGTTTATTATTCATGCTAGAATTGTATTAACCGGAAACATAATACATGTGTGAATACATAAACCTACAGAGTGTCACTAGTATGCCTCTACTTGACTAGCTCGTTAATCAAAGATGGTCATGTTTCCTAACCATAAACAAAGAGTTGTTATTTGATTAACGAGGTCACATCATTAGTTGAATGATCTGATTGACATGACCCATTCCATTAGCATAGCACCTGATCGTATAGTTTGTTGCTAAGTGCTTTTCTTCATGACTTATACATGTTCCTATGACTATGAGATTATGCAACTCCCGTTTGCCTGAGGAACACTTTGGGTGCTACCAAACGTCACAACGTAACTGGGTGATTATAAAGGTACATTACAGGTGTCTCCGAAGGTACATGTTGGGTTGGCGTATTTCGAGATTAGGATTTGTCACTCCGATTGTCGGAGAGGTATCTCTGGGCCCTCTCGGTAATGCACATCACATAAGCCTTGCAAGCACTGCAACTAATGTGTTAGTTGTGAGATGATGTATTACGGAACGAGTAAAGAGACTTGCCGGTAACGAGATTGAACTAGGTATTGGATACCGACGATCGAATCTCGGGCAAGTAACATACCGATGACAAAGGGAACAACGTATGTTGTTATGCGGTCTGACCGATAAAGATCTTCGTAGAATATGTAGGAGCCAATATGGGCATCCAGGTCCCGCTATTGGTTATTGACCGGAGAGGTGTCTTGGTCATGTCTACATAGTTCTCGAACCCGTAGGGTCCGCACGCTTAACGTTTCGATGACAGTTACTATGAGTTTTATGATGTTGATGTACCGAAGGTTGTTCGGAGTCCCGGATGAGATCACGGACGTGACGAGGAGTCTCGAAATGGTCGAGACATAAAGATTGATATATTGGAAGCCTATGTTTGGACTCCGGAATCACTCCGGGTGAAATTGGGAATTTTACCGGAGTACCGGGGGGTTACCGGAACCCCCCGGGGGGTCAATGGGCCTTGATGGGCCTTAGTGGAAAGGAGAGAAAGGGGCCCAAGTGCTGGCCGCACCTTCCCCCCTTCCCTAGTCCTATTAGGATTAGGAGAAGGGGGCGCCCCCCTCTCTCTCCCTTCCCCCTTGGTCAAACCCTAGTTGGACTAGGATTGGGGGGAGGAATCCTACTCCTAGTAGGAGTAGGACCCCCTGGCGCACCCCTTGTTGGCCGGCCAGCCCCTCCCCTTCCCTCCTTTATATACAGGGGCAGGGGGCACCCCATGACACACAAGTTGATCCTTGAGATCTTTCCTTAGCCGTGTGCGGTGCCCCCTTCCACCAAATTACACCTCGATTATACCGTTGCGAAGCTTAGGCGAAGCCCTGCGTCGGTGGAACATCATCATCGTCACCACGCCGTCGTGCTGACGAAACTCTCCCTCAACACTCGGCTGGATCGGAGTTCGAGGGACGTCATCGAGCTGAACGTGTGCAGAACTCGGAGGTGCCGTACGTTCGGTACTTGGATCGGTTGGATCGTGAAGAAGTACGACTACTTCCTCTACATTGCGTCAACGCTTCCGCTCCTGGTCTACGAGGGTACGTAGACAATACTCTCATCTCGTTGCTATGCATCACCATGATCTTGCGTGTGCGTAGGAAATTTTTGAAATTACTACGTTCCCCAACAGTGGTATCAGAGCCTAGGTTTTTATGGTTTGATGTTATTTGCACGAGTAGAACACAAGTGAGTTGTGGACGATACAAGTCATACTGCCTACCAGCATGTCATACTTTGGTTCAGCGGTATTGTTGGACGAGACGATCCGGACCAACCTTACGCGTACGCTTACGCGAGACCGGTTCCCTCGACGTGCTTTGCACATAGATGGCTTGCGGAAGACTGTCTCTCCAACTTTAGTTGAACCGAGTGTGGCTACGCCCGGTCCTTGAGAAGGTTAAAACGGAGTCTATTTGACAAACTATCGTTGTGGTTTTGATGCGTAGGTAAGATGAGTTCTTGCTTAAGCCCGTAGCAGCCACGTAAAACTTGCAACAACAAAGTAGAGGACGTCTAACTTGTTTTTGCAGGGCATGTTGTGATGTGATATGGTCAAGACATGATGCTAAATTTTATTGTATGAGATGATCATGTTTTGTAACCGAGTTATCGGCAACTGGCAGGAGCCATATGGTTGTCGCTTTATTGTATGCAATGCAATCGCGATGTAATGCTTTACTTTATTACTAAGCGGTAGTGATAGTCGTAGAAGCATAAGATTGGCGAGACGACAACGATGCTACGATGGAGATCAAGGTGTCGCGCCGGTGACGATGGTGATCATGACGATGCTTCGAAGATGGAGATCACAAGCACAAGATGATGATGGCCATATCATATCACTTATATATTGATTGCATGTGATGTTTATCTTTTATGCATCTTATCTTGCTTTGATTGACGGTAGCATTATAAGATGATCTCTCACTAATTATCAAGAAGTGTTCTCCCTGAGTATGCACCGTTGCGAAAGTTCTTCGTGCTGAGACACCACGTGATGATCGGGTGTGATAGGCTCTACGTTCAAATACAACGGGTGCAAAACAGTTGCACACGCGGAATACTCAGGTTATACTTGACGAGCTATGCATATAAGATATGACCTCGGAACACGGAGACCGAAAGGTCGAGCGTGAATCATATAGTAGATATGATCAACATAGTGATGTTCACCATTGAAACTACTCCATCTCACGTGATGATCGGACATGGTTTAGTTGATTTGGATCACGTGATCACTTAGAAGATTAGAGGGATGTCTATCTAAGTGGGAGTTCTTAAGTAATATGATTAATTGAACTTAAATTTATCATGAACTTAGTACCTGATAGTATCTTGCTTGTCTATGTTGTGTAGATAGATGGCTCGTGCTGTTGTTCCGTTGAATTTTAATGCGTTCCTTGAGAAAGCAAAGTTGAAAGATGATGGCAGCAATTACACGGACTGGGTCCGTAACTTGAGGATTATCCTTATTGCTGCACAGAAGAATTACGTCCTGGAAGCACCGTTAGGTGCTAGGCCTGGTGCAAGGGCTACGCCAGAAGTTGTGAACGTTTGGCAAAGCAAAGCTGATGACTACTCTATAGTTCAGTGTGCCATGCTTTACGGCTTAGAACCGGGACTTCAACGTCGTTTTGAACACCATGGAGCATATGAGATGTTCCAGGAGTTGAAGTTAATATTCCAAGCGAATGCCCGGATTGAGAGATATGAAGTCTCCAATAAGTTCTATAGCTGTAAGATGGAGGAGAACGGTTCTGTCAGTGAGCATATACTCAGAATGTCTGGATATAACAATCACTTGATTCAACTGGGAGTTAATCTTCCGGATGATTGCGTCATCGACAGAATTCTCCAATCACTGCCACCAAGCTACAAGAGCTTCGTGATGAACTATAATATGCAAGGGATGACCAAAACAATGCCCGAGCTCTTCGCGATGCTGAAAGCCGCGGAGGTAGAAATCAAAAAGGAGCATCAAGTGTTGATGGTTAACAAAACCACCAGTTTCAAGAAAAAGGGCAAAGGAAAGAAAAAGGGAAACTTCAAAAAGAACGGCAAGCAAGTTGCTGATCAAGAGAAGAAACCCAAGTCTGGTCCTAAGCCTGAAACTGAGTGCTTCTATTGCAAGCAGGCTGGTCACTGGAAACGGAACTGCCCCAAGTATTTGGCGGATAAGAAGGACGGCAAGGTTAACAAAGGTATATATGATATACATGTTATTGATGTGTACCTTACTAATACTCGCAGTAGCACCTGGGTATTTGATACTGGTTCTGTTGCTAATATTTGCAACTCGAAACAGGGGCTACGGATTAAGCGAAGATTGGCCAAGGACGAGGTGACGATGCGCGTGGGAAATGGTTCCAAAGTCGATGTGATCGCGGTCGGCACGCTACCTCTACATCTACCTTCGGGATTAGTATTAGACCTAAATAATTGTTATTTAGTACCAGCGTTGAGCATGAACATTATATCTGGATCTTGTTTGATGCGAGACGGTTATTCATTTAAATCAGAGAATAATGGTTGTTCTATTTATATGAATAATATCTTTTATGGTCATGCACCATTGAAGAATGGTTTGTTTTTACTTAATCTCGATAGTAGTGATACACATATTCATAATGTTGAAGCCAAAAGATGCAGAGTTAATGATGATAGTGCAACTTATTTGTGGCACTGCCGTTTAGGTCATATCGGTGTAAAGCGCATGAAGAAACTCCATACTGATGGACTTTTGGAGTCACTTGATTATGAATCACTTGGCACTTGCGAACCGTGCCTTATGGGCAAGATGACTAAAACACCGTTCTCCGGAACTATGGAGAGAGCAACGGATTTATTGGAAATCATACATACTGATGTATGTGGTCCAATGAATGTTGAGGCTCGTGGCGGATATCGTTATTTTCTCACCTTCACAGATGATTTGAGCAGATATGGGTATATCTACTTAATGAAACACAAGTCTGAAACATTTGAAAAGTTCAAAGAATTTCAGAGTGAAGTGGAAAATCATCGTAACAAGAAAATAAAATTTCTACGATCTGATCGTGGAGGGGAATATTTGAGTTACGAGTTTGGTCTACATTTGAAACAATGCGGAATAGTTTCGCAACTCACGCCACCTGGAACACCACAACGTAATGGTGTGTCCGAACGTCGTAATCGTACTTTATTAGATATGGTGCGATCTATGATGTCTCTTACTGATTTACCGCTATCATTTTGGGGATATGCTTTAGAGACGGCTGCATTCACTTTAAATAGGGCACCATCTAAATCCGTTGAGACGACGCCTTATGAACTATGGTTTGGCAAGAAACCAAAGTTGTCGTTTCTGAAAGTTTGGGGCTGCGATGCTTATGTGAAAAACCTTCAACCTGATAAGCTCGAACCTAAATCGGAGAAATGTGTCTTCATAGGATACCCAAAGGAGACAGTTGGGTACACCTTCTATCACAAATCCGAAGGCAAGATATTTGTTGCTAAATTCGGAAACTTTCTAGAGAAGGAGTTTCTCTCGAAAGAAGTGAGTGGGAGGAAAGTAGAACTTGATGAGATAACTGTATCTACTCCCTTATTGAGAAGTAGTACATCACAGAAATCAGTTTCTATGACACCTACACCAAATAGGGAGGAAGCTAATGATCATGATCATGAAACTTCAGATCAAGTTTCTACAGAACTTCGTAGATCAACCAGAGCAAGATCCGCACCAGAGTGGTACGGTAATCCTATTCTGGAAGTCATGTTACTGGAACATGATGAACCTACGAACTATGAAGAAGCGATGGTGAGCCCAGATTCCACAAAATGGCTTGAGGCCATGAAATCTGAGATGGGATCCATGTATGAGAACAAAGTGTGGACTTTGGTTGACTTGCCCGATGATCGGCAAGCAATTGAGAATAAATGGATTTTCAAGAAGAAGACTGACGCTGATGGTAATGTTACTATCTATAAAGCTCGACTTGTTGCAAAAGGTTTTCGACAAGTTCAAGGAATTGACTACGATGAGACCTTCTCACCCGTAGCGATGCTTAAGTCTGTCCGAATCATGTTAGCAATTGCCGCATTTTATGATTATGAAATTTGGCAAATGGATGTCAAAACTGCATTCCTGAATGGATTTCTGGAAGAAGAGTTGTATATGATGCAACCAGAAGGTTTTGTCGATCCAAAGGGAGCTAACAAAGTGTGCAAGCTCCAGCGATCCATTTATGGACTGGTGCAAGCCTCTCGGAGTTGGAATAAACGTTTTGATAGTATGATCAAAGCATTTGGTTTTATACAGACTTTTGGAGAAGCCTGTATTTACAAGAAAGTGAGTGGGAGCTCTGTAGCATTTCTGATATTATATGTGGATGACATATTACTGATCGGAAATGATATAGAATTTCTGGATAGCATAAAAGGATACTTGAATAAGAGTTTTTCAATGAAAGACCTCGGTGAAGCTGCTTACATATTGGGCATTAAGATCTATAGAGATAGATCAAGACGCTTAATAGGACTTTCACAAAGCACATACCTTGATAAAGTTTTGAAGAAGTTCAAAATGGATCAGGCAAAGAAAGGGTTCTTGCCAGTGTTACAAGGTGTGAAGTTGAGTAAGACTCAATGCCCGACCACCGCAGAAGATAGAGAGAAAATGAAAGATGTTCCCTATGCTTCAGCCATAGGCTCTATCATGTATGCAATGCTGTGTACCAGACCTGATGTGTGCCTCGCTGTAAGTTTAGCAGGCAGGTACCAAAGTAATCCAGGAGTGGATCACTGGACAGCGGTCAAGAACATCCTTAAGTACTTGAGAAGGACTAAGGATATGTTTCTCATTTATGGCGGTGACAAAGAGCTCGTCGTAAACGGTTACGTCGATGCAAGCTTTGACACTGATCCGGACGATTCTAAATCGCAAACCGGATACGTATTTACATTAAACGGTGGAGCTGTCAGTTGGTGCAGTTCCAAACAAAGCGTCGTGGCGGGATCTACATGTGAAGCTGAGTACATAGCTGCTTCAGAAGCAGCTAATGAAGGAGTCTGGATGAAGGAGTTCATAACCGATCTAGGTGTTGTACCTAGTGTATCGGGTCCAATGAAAATCTTTTGTGACAATACTGGTGCAATTGCCTTGGCAAAGGAATCCAGGTTTCACAAGAGAACCAAGCACATCAAAAGACGCTTCAATTCCATCCGGGATTTGGTCCAGGTGGGAGACATAGAGATATGCAAGATACATACGGATCTGAATGTTGCAGACCCGTTGACTAAGCCTCTTCCACGAGCAAAACATGATCAGCACCAAGACTCCATGGGTGTTAGAATCATTACTGTGTAATCTAGATTATTGACTCTAGTGCAAGTGGGAGACTGAAGGAAATATGCCCTAGAGGCAATAATAAAGTTATTATTTATTTCCTTATGTCATGATAAATGTTTATTATTCATGCTAGAATTGTATTAACCGGAAACATAATACATGTGTGAATACATAAACCTACAGAGTGTCACTAGTATGCCTCTACTTGACTAGCTCGTTAATCAAAGATGGTCATGTTTCCTAACCATAAACAAAGAGTTGTTATTTGATTAACGAGGTCACATCATTAGTTGAATGATCTGATTGACATGACCCATTCCATTAGCATAGCACCTGATCGTATAGTTTGTTGCTAAGTGCTTTTCTTCATGACTTATACATGTTCCTATGACTATGAGATTATGCAACTCCCGTTTGCCTGAGGAACACTTTGGGTGCTACCAAACGTCACAACGTAACTGGGTGATTATAAAGGTACATTACAGGTGTCTCCGAAGGTACATGTTGGGTTGGCGTATTTCGAGATTAGGATTTGTCACTCCGATTGTCGGAGAGGTATCTCTGGGCCCTCTCGGTAATGCACATCACATAAGCCTTGCAAGCACTGCAACTAATGTGTTAGTTGTGAGATGATGTATTACGGAACGAGTAAAGAGACTTGCCGGTAACGAGATTGAACTAGGTATTGGATACCGACGATCGAATCTCGGGCAAGTAACATACCGATGACAAAGGGAACAACGTATGTTGTTATGCGGTCTGACCGATAAAGATCTTCGTAGAATATGTAGGAGCCAATATGGGCATCCAGGTCCCGCTATTGGTTATTGACCGGAGAGGTGTCTTGGTCATGTCTACATAGTTCTCGAACCCGTAGGGTCCGCACGCTTAACGTTTCGATGACTGTTACTATGAGTTTTATGATGTTGATGTACCGAAGGTTGTTCGGAGTCCCGGATGAGATCATGGACGTGACGAGGAGTCTCGAAATGGTCGAGACATAAAGATTGATATATTGGAAGCCTATGTTTGGACTCCGGAATCACTCCGGGTGAAATTGGGAATTTTACCGGAGTACCGGGGGGTTACCGGAACCCCCCGGGGGGTCAATGGGCCTTGATGGGCCTTAGTGGAAAGGAGAGAAAGGGGCCCAAGTGCTGGCCGCACCTTCCCCCCTTCCCTAGTCCTATTAGGATTAGGAGAAGGGGGCGCCCCCCTCTCTCTCCCTTCCCCCTTGGTCAAACCCTAGTTGGACTAGGATTGGGGGGAGGAATCCTACTCCTAGTAGGAGTAGGACCCCCTGGCGCGCCCCTTGTTGGCCGGCCAGCCCCTCCCCTTCCCTCCTTTATATACAGGGGCAGGGGGCACCCCATGACACACAAGTTGATCCTTGAGATCTTTCCTTAGCCGTGTGCGGTGCCCCCTTCCACCAAATTACACCTCGATTATACCGTTGCGAAGCTTAGGCGAAGCCCTGCGTCGGTGGAACATCATCATCGTCACCACGCCGTCGTGCTGACGAAACTCTCCCTCAACACTCGGCTGGATCGGAGTTCGAGGGACGTCATCGAGCTGAACGTGTGCAGAACTCGGAGGTGCCGTACGTTCGGTACTTGGATCGGTTGGATCGTGAAGAAGTACGACTACTTCCTCTACATTGCGTCAACGCTTCCGCTCCTGGTCTACGAGGGTACGTAGACAATACTCTCATCTCGTTGCTATGCATCACCATGATCTTGCGTGTGCGTAGGAAATTTTTGAAATTACTACGTTCCCCAACAGATTTCACAATTAAGAAAACAAATTTCAGCCATTCAAAAATACAGATTTAACGCATTCTAAAATAGATTTAACTCATTTTGGAAATCTGATTTTATTTATTTTAAAATACTGATTTCACTCGTATAAAAAACACATATTTAAGTCATTTCAAAAATTGGTTTCACTCATTTCAAAAAATTAAATTCACTCATTTCTGAAACACTGATCTCACTTATTCCGAAACACATATTTCACTCATTTCAAAAAACAGATTACGCTCGTGTCAAAAAACAAATTTAACTCGATTTAAACACCTATTTTACATATTTGAAAACACATATTTCATCCATTTCAAAGATGGTTACACTAATTTTGTAAAAACTGCTTTCACTCATTAAAAAAACTCATTTCACTAAGTTAAAAATTGATTTCACCTATATGAAAAAACTGACGCCACTCATTTCAGAAAAATAATTTCACTAAGTTGAGAAAACAGATTGCACCCATTTTCATGTTTTAGTTCGAAATGGATTTCAGTTAGTGCGAAAAACTGATTTCACTTAAAGCAAAAAACTGATTCCAAATATTTCAAAAAACTAATTTGACTCATTTAAAAAAACAATTTCACTGGTTTCGTAAAACATATTTCACTCATTTAAAAAAAGGTTTGAAATAAATAGTTTCACATGTTTTTACATGACTAGTTTCAAAATTCAGAAATAACAAGTTTCATGTATTTTACACCCCAAAATGTGTCGTGTGTATGAAAAACATATTTCACTCATTTGAAAAATTGGTTTCACCCAATACAAAGATCATATTTCACTATTTTCAGAAAGCTAATTTCACTCATTATAGATGTTGATTTTTTTTTGAGGAATCTATTTTTTTTAGGAATCATAAATGTTGAAATTTAAACTTGTTTGAATGTATTCAAGATTGATCTTGTTCGAAAGGTCTTGGCTCCAGGAGTTCAAATGTATGCAAAGTTTCGAAAACGAAATTTTTGTTTTGAAGATATGAACAATCTAAATAGTGAAAAAAGAATTAAAAGTGATGGATTTAGAGATGAAGAGAGGAGAGATAATGTCAGAGGCATGAATGTCATTATCTGTACCATGAGCAGTAAAAAGAGAGAAACAGGACCATGCATGTGTTCTTTGCATGTGCATGATGGGCCCGGTCTGATGAAATATGACGACTTAAATAAATAGAGAAAAGAGGGAAATACAAATATACATCTTTTGAGCTGGCAACATGCTATTGGTGAGAGAACCACCGGTACATACAGGAACCAGTAAAAAACACTTTTGAGAAGGAAGGCGGCGAGGGTTTTAGGACGAGCATGACAGATATTTTTTTAAAAAAATTGAGAATCAGCATGAAGAGGTTTAGCATGGCACATTTCCCGCGTTCGGCTCAGCGACGGGCCATGGGCCATCCTCATTGGGCTTGGTACGCGGCCCGTCGGGAGAGGAGATCGGAATTTTTCCACGTGCCCGTGTCCGGTAACATGTACACTGAGCAGTCCGTGTCGGTCTCGTGAACGATCATGGCAATATATATCTTCCTCCCAACCCTGATCGATTTGAGTAGTTTTCAATGGAAAAGCCGAAGAAGAAATGTGCCTGAGTACGTGCGTCGAGGTTCACCTCGACGAGGGTCTGGTCGCCGAGATCCTCCTCCGCCTGCCGGTCAAGTCCGTCCTCCGCTTCCGCGCCGTCTCCAAGGAGTGGCTCCGGATCATCGACGGACAGCAGTTCCTCGCCGCGCACGCGCGCCGTCGCCCGCACGAGGTCTTCCTCTACACCAGAACGAAGGTAGTCCGGCCCGACGGTCACCCCGCCTTCGGCCTTCGACGTGGAGCTGGACGCTGTGGCCGCCTCCGCCCGGCGGCCTGTCGCGCGCTTCCCGGCGAGCCTCGACGGTGGGTACAGCCAGTACTGCTCCCTGCTGGCCTCGTGCGACGGCCTCCTCCTGCTGCGGCAGAATAGACAGCAGTACCTCATCTGTAACCCTGCGACCCGTCAATGGAGCGACCTGCCGCGGCTCAGCCCGGACGCCGAGGCCAAGCAGCGAGTACAATCGGAGTCCGGCTTCTACTTCCACGTGCCCTCCGGCGAGTACCGACTCCTGTGCCACATCTCGTACGGGTTGACAGGCCGGGCGCCATACTACTGTGTCTTCACGGCCGGCGCCGACGAGCCGCGGCGGCTGAGCGTGAAGGCCACACACATAGAGCAGCAGACCATCATGGCCGCCGACCACGCAACCCTTGCAAGGATCCGAAGCTTCAAGAACCTTAGGCCGCCGGCGGTGCTTCACGGGCACCTGCACTGGCTGCAGCACATGGAGGCTGGGCTCACCGACCAGATGGTGGCGTTCGACACGGTGGCCGAGACGTTCCGCCGGATGCCGCCTCCGCCCGTGACCTGCAAGGAGCACTCGCAGCTGTTCGTCGCGGACGGGTCGCTCATGGCGTCCGAGCCGGGCGGCCTATTCGTGGACCTCTGGGTTCTTGAGGGCTACGGCGGCGGCGCGGCTACCGAGGGGACGTGGGAGCGCCGGCACCGCGTCGAGGTGCGCTAGCCCGTGGAAAGGCCGTTGCTCGTGGCGGGTGGCGACGGAGGGGACGTCGTCCTGGGGCATAACCCCGGCGTGCTGGCCTACAACCTGAGGAGCAGGACCGTCAGGCAGGTCGCCGGCGTCGACGCGTCGAGAGGCGGCACTCGTCTTCTCCCGTCACACCACGTGTTTCGGGAGAGCCTGGTTCGGCACGGCTTCTTCCAGGCGCGGCCGCATCCCGGCTTGCCATCCTTCTTTTTCAGCTGAGATCGTCAGAGCTAACCAGCATGCGCTTGCGGTTCAAGCCATTGGAGATTGCTTCGAGATAGAAGAAACAGAGGAGAAGAACACAGTTCTGTTTTTTTTTGTTTCAATGTTTTTGGATTTTTTAGGGACAATTTTTTGGATTTTTTTACTTTACCCACAGACAATATTATATTTTATATCTTGTGGTAAAATAAGGGACTGTTATGAACTGTTTGTCAGAGTTGCTGTGTCACTGAGAGTAATCTGCTTTGTAATTTTTCAAAATATGAACTTCTGGTAAGTGTCATTGTCACCGAGTGTACACGGAGTGTTATCTTGTATCCCTTTCATTTTTATTTGCTCTGCATTTTTTTTACGGGTGGATTAGGGTTTTCTTCGAAAGTTGATTGATTTACTCTCGCTACATGTCTTGATTTGCTTTTTTTCCCTAGTAGTATGTATAATCGAGCCAATAGGGCGTGGAATCCACATTCCGTCCTTGTCTCATAGGAAAACATACACCAGTTTTAGCACAAGATCCAATCAGGTAATGAACTGTACGGAAACCTACCTGTGAATCATGCAAAATAGAACTCTGAAGTGAAACTAAAACTGGATGATATCCATGGATACAGTTTGCCAAATAGGGATTGAGAATTTGGGGATTAATGGGATCTTAATGGTGCATGGCAAGGCAATAAGATAACTTGCACTATTCGCAAATCAGTAGAACTCTTAGAAAACTGTTGTAATTTTATAAATATATAGAAAGATGCCCATCTATATGTATTGCTAATGCACCTTGTGACATTTAGATTGATCACACGTAAGTGCATATTTTTCATATAAGAAGTCAAGGAAACACTTATGTGTGCAACTGAAATGCCTAATGATACGAAAAGCGTACGCGTGCATCTACATTATGATTCTCATATTGTGCAACTAGGTAACTGAGCCTTTTAATTCAGGCTCCATGCTACCAGAAAGAATCACAGCCATGGGGGACTCCCTCCCACTCTCCCAGTCGCAGCCATCAGATCCCTTCCATATGATCAATGCCAACGACCAACGTATCGATCATACCTGGCACAGCTCCAGCATAAGAGCACCATTGCAATCAATCAATCAATCAATCAATCAAAATATCCAGGTTTAGATTGGTGAATCACGTCCTATTGCTCATGATTGACACACGTATTCAGTTTTAGCTTGGTGCCAGCCTTTTTATTATTAGTAGTAATATTATTATTTAAACTTGATAGGTGGATTTGAATGCTCAAGTATTATTGCTAGCTAGCATGCATGTCTACGAGTGAAGTAGAGGTTATTGAAAATTGGTGTCATGATTTGGCCGGTGGTGCGATTGAGTGTCTCATGCGCTGCGGTAGTGACCGCAACAGGCAGCGGGCGAGGAGCTGCGACTCCCTGATGTTGCTCGTCGATCGCGGACCCTTGACCATCGCGTGCAGCAGGCGTGCTTTTCTAGGCCACTGCCGCCGCTGCCACTAGCCGGAGAAGACCACGCATACGCGAGCCACCATCGTGCTGCAAGCTGCAAGGTCAGCAACCACTGCTGCAGATGGCAAGCAGCAGCCGCCGATGCTGCAATGGGCAAGCTCGCACTGGCGGCGACATTGCGGGGGTGGTGGGAGGTGAGCGGCGACGCTACATTGGAGCATCGCCGGGGCACAAGAGCTTCCCCGAGGCTGTAATGGAGCATCGATGGCCACCGTGTGGTGCTATAGAAGCATCGACATTGCTGCATTGGAGTATCGTCAGGCCATCGAGAGAATCGTTTGTGCTACAGTGGAGGATCGTCGGACCGCCGGAGCATCGCCGATGCTGCAATGGAGTACGCCGGAGCTACGTGTTGCAATGGCGCGGGGAGAGGGGAAACGGGAGGCGGGAGGCGCCGTGCTGGAGACACGGGAGTTGCGGATGGAATCGGTGGCATGTTCCTAGTGTGCTCCTGTCATCAGGGATCAAGCGGTCTACATTAAATTATGTGTGGGCAAATCAACAGCAGGCCAGACGGCTGATCTTTTGCCCGCTGATTTGTAGTAGTCACCTATTGTCAATGACCTTTCTATTGTTTTTGAGAAATAAAGTTCTTTTCCTGTGAAAAAAAAGAAGGCGGGCCCCTCCCTCTCTAGACGGCGCGCAAGGTGAAATGACTGTATGCTGGCAATTCATCCAGCTATTTCCTATGCTATATGTGTGCAGCCAGCTACCCATGATCCGATCGATCCCCGGCTATGGCTGCTTGCTTAGCCAACCGTCATCGATGAAGCTCATGTCCACGAACTTCTTCACCTCTGCCTCGCTGAGATGCTTCTCCCATGGCACTCTCCCGGCCATGTCTGATCCGGGGCCGGTGCACCCAACCTCTGCGAACAGGACATTGTTAGTATCGTTGCCGGCGTACCACGGAGCCCACCCCTTCGGGACGACGACACTGGACATGTTCACGTGGTAGTAGACGACGGTGGCGTACTTGTTCCACGCGCGTCCGAGATACTGGCGCCCGGTGCCTCGGAGCTCCCCGCCCTTGAACACAAAACCGCCGGGGTCGCCGGCGTGGCGCCTAGCGTGCGCCGTCACCCACCCAGCACGACGGCGGCCGTACCGCGGGGGTATGTTGGACACGAGGGTGCAGCCGTCGTAGATGGACCGGGCGTAGCCGAAGATGAAGTCCACGCCGCCCTTGATGAAGCACTCACGGAAGTAGTGTCGGTCGGTGTTGTCGCAGAGCGTGTCCTCGAAGCCGCTGAAGGCACAGTGGTGGAAGGCGATCCGGTCACCGTCGACCAGCGCCGCGAGCGCTTGGGTGACGTGGCTCTTGTTGGCGCCATTGTGCGTGTTGGTGAAGGCGATGTCACGGGCAACAAAGTCGTTGGCGTGGACACTGAAGGTGGCGGTCTCATATGTCTGCATCGCGTCGGCGCCGCGGCGCATCAGGCCGTCGGTGCTGCCGTGGGCGTGGTCGTCGAAGTAGATCTCCGTGCTCGAGTGGCCCTCCCCTTCGAGCAAGATGTAGCCTTTCTCCTTTGGGATGGTCACCTTCTCCCTGCATGCACCACATGTACCATTATAACCATACTTGCTTACCACATGTTGAAGCAATGCCGAACTACCTAGTACTCCCTTCGTTCCTTTATATAATGTGGATTTGTTTTCTGATAAAATTCCACAATGCAATGTGCATTTCTTTTAATTCCTTGTAATTACGTCTTTAGCCCTCTAGAAAAAGGAAAAAATCTCTTCCCAATTGCATGTATCTCTCGTTACAGAGAAGAAAAGGAAAGTATCCCTTCCCTGACTACATGTGTCTCTCATTACAGAGAACAAAAGGAAAGTATTTCTCTCTTGATTGCATGCATCTCTTCCTTTCCAAGCCTAAATGATTTATTTATCACTAATCAATGATTTACTCAAGGTTAATTTCGTCCTAAATTGTGTAAAATTATGTACGTTGATCACCATGCCAAAAAAGTATGTAGAAGACGAACCTGTAGCCCCCTGCCCGGACGTGGATCCTGACCCACTCGCGGTTGCCGTCCGGGACGAGGTTCACCGCCGACTGAATGCTCCTGAAATCCCCTCGCCCTTCACTGTCCACGGTGATGGTCCTCGACACCGGCGCCCACGCAGAGCTCGACGCCGGCCACCGGAGCAGCACGAGCACGAGCACGAGCACGACCAAACTAACAGTACCGTGGCACTCCATTGTTCCTACTCAAGTATCTTGGTCGTTTTGCTATGTGGAGGACAGTAATCGATCCCACCAGGTGCATACGAGTCCCCGTACGTATTAATACAGTCCTTTCTTGACCATTTGGCTGGTGATTATATACGCCTTAATGTATTACCTCTAAATGAGTAGTATGAAAGGAAAACTCCATGCAAAAAAATATATGAAGGGAAACATTACTGTATAATTTTCTGCGCTGGCAGGTATTAATTTTTTTAGAACAAGGTATTAATTTATTTTTACCATGTGGGAATATATCTATTGATTTCTGTATAAAGTATAAACATGGCGATATTTTATTAAGAAAATGCATGGCAATATGGTGAGAAATGGGTGGTTTCGACTGATCTTGAAGAAAACAAGGTTTCGAAGAAAAATCAAGCTACCACTTGCTAGGTAGATTTTTTTTCTTTCATACGAACCTCCGAATGTAGATATAACCTAACTTGTCTTGGTAATGCCACATGATAGAGCATGACATCTCTATTTCTAATGGAGCAGTTGGTATTCTCCGTTTCGGGGTTATTTTCGTCCCACCTTCCACCTTCGCTGGGTTTTTTTGTAGGTTTTTTTCGTCCCCTCCCTCACTTCACCGGTTTATTTTTCCGTCAACCTCTCACACAACGAAAGAAGTCCGAACGGATCAGAACTTTCCATGTTGGCGCAAGTTATTTAATAATATAGAATCAATCACGATCAATCTCTAAAGATCAAATCTAAATTAATTGACTTTACCTTAAATCGCTTAATCACATTAATTAAAAAATAAATAACTTTTTAAGAAAAATAAATCAATCACATTAATTAGGAAACAAATAACCGATTTTACGAAAATCTCTACTCCCGACAGAGGAGTCGGTAGTCTCCGTTCCACGGTGTTTTTTCATCAAGATTTTTTTTCGTCTTACCTCCCACTACCTCCCCTGCACACCTCCCCACCACGTCCCCACACACATAACACATAAATCGGTGGAGAGAAAACCAAACAGACCCACGCTGAAACCTAAGAGCATCTCCAACAGCCGCGCTATGCGCCGCGCGCAAAAAACCTGTTTGCCGCGCGTGCTGCGGCTGGTTTTGCGCGCCCGCCTGCGCTGGCTCCAGCAGCCGCACTATAATGCAGCGCGCGCGCGCCGCTCCAGCAGAGCGCAAAAATACAGCGCGCGCGCCGCACAAACCACATATATGAGCAAAAATGATCAAACATATATAATATTTTGGAGGAAAATGAACATGTGAAATTTGACACAAACAAGTTGATGAATAATTAAAGTTCAAACGAGTGAGCTCGCCGGCGCTTCGGAAGCCGTCGCGGCCGTCGAACGCCCTGCAAGCTTTTTTCCCCTCGCCTTTGTGATGCCGGAGCCGTCCGCCGCCATGTTCTTCTTCGTGGATGTTTTGCCCTTCTTCGTCCGCGCCGCATTGGGTACCTTCTTCGACGGTGCGGCGGCGGCACGGGACGGCGCCGACGCGACGCCACCCGGCGCCGTGGTCATCCGCGGCGGCAAGAAGAGGCTGCGCGCGAGGCCGACGCTCGGCGGAGCTCCGGCGGTGGCGACGCCAGCGCTCGCCGCGCTAGGGTTTCCGGCGGCGGCGGCGGCTGCGGCGGCGGCGACGGCGGGGTCGCGGCTGTACAGCGGGGTGAGCGGGGCGCCGGTGTGCGCGTCCATGGGTGGGTGGCAGGGCGCCGACGCCGGCGCTTGCGGGGCGTAGGACGAGGAAAGGAGAGAGTGCGGCGCGAGCGCTCGAGTGTGCCGCGCGCTGTAGCTGGCGCCCCAAATACACCGCGCGGCTAAGTGTTTTTGTCCGCGCGCCCAACCCGTTATAGTGCGCGCGCCGTTTTTGCGCGCCCGCTGGAGCGACTCACCGCATTGCGCGCGCGCTAAAACGGCCTTTTTTGCTGCGCGGCGCTAGTTTAGCGCGGCTGTTGGAGATGCTCTAAGCACGTCCTCCCCCTCCGCACCCCTGTCATCGCCTCTTTCCTTCCCTGCCTGCTGCCCTCCCTACGGCAGCTCCTCTGCTTCGGCCCGTCCCTCCATGTGCCGCCGAGCCCCCACTCACCCCCGTCGCCGCGGCCACAGGACCCCGCCTCGCCCCGTCCCGCCCAATGCCGAAGCTGATTCCGGCACCACGCACGCACGGCACGACCCCACGCCTCGCTCCCCTTCGTCGAGGTCGTCCGATGCAGCCCAAGCACGGTGTGCCTCGGCCTTGACCAACACGCTCGGCCACGACTAGCAGCGACTCATGAAGCGCTTGGGCACATGGGCTGCGGCCAAGCGGCGGTAGCATCGCAGGTGCCATGTGGAAGCCGGGACGAGGACGGACACTTCCAGATCAGGTGCTCGCACCTGATCTTGATTTGTGTGGCCGTGGCGGTTGAAGATTGAGCATTGGACGGATGCATCTAGATCAGGTGCGAGCCGGCCATGGCCGCATGTTCTTCTCTTGATTTGTGTTGCCATTGTGACGTACATGTCTAATCTCTTGTCATTGCTCTGCTCAGACTTGTCCTATATGGCCGAGCAAGATCGAGGACGACTGCCGATAATGTTCTCCTCGTGTGCAAGCTCCGCACTGCACTGAAGCATCCAACACATGGTGAGATATCTTTTGAGCGTTTAAAAAAAGTGCATTATCCTTTCTCATCCAACAATTTTTTTCCCGCTGATTTGTGACCTCCTAATGAACATGAAGATTCATATGCTACCTAGAACACATTCTATATTTGGAAGCAATATTTTCTGATGTACTATCTGATGAAATTTTATTTTCGGAGACATTCATTCATAGTTTTGATGACCTTTTGATTCATGTCATTAGTAGTTATTTGGACAGAACAAAGATGGTTTTCGGCACTTTTTAGATAAGCAATAATCCTACCGGAAGATTCGGGGCAATATACAACATGTTCTCTGGGCTTGAAGAAAATATATAACATGATATGTCACATACTTTCTTGTTAAGTTACAAGAATAGTTGCGGACACCATCCAATGTGTTACATAGATTTCTATTTATTTATTTTGCACTGATAATTTTGTAGTATGATGATATAGAGAAGAAGGAATGTACATTTTAGGGGGTTTGCTACGTGTTACATATATCTTACTCACTAGCAGTTGGTCAGCATATATTCCAGTAACGAGAAATGGCACAATCATCTCGTGCCATTTCGTGGAAGCAGTAGAAGTAACATCTATACTATGAAGTAGTACACTAATCAGTTCAATAAATATGCAGTCATATACGAGTGAACAATAGCATGGTATAACTCAAGTTCATTCTAGGTAAACCTTCTGCCTTATGTACGTGCATATCCCTTTTAACATTGACATCGTATGTTGTATTCTACTAGCAAAAAGGCCCGTGCGTTGCAACGGGAGAAAAAAATACAACACACTCTTAATTTACAAAAAATGTTTTATAATCTGAGAATTTGTAGCTATTTCTTAAATACATGTAGAGTTAAAATGGTTTTTAAAAAGATACAGGATTTTTTAATCATAAAAAAGGATTTTTTTTTCGTCTGGAAAAGAACATTTTTTATGGCCTCATGTTGACGCAGGTACTTGCGCTCCTATTTCATCACCATTTCTTGTCATACATGTCATAGGTATTGGTCCCTGTTTCACCACTATTTATTTCTTATCAAACTTGTCTTTTTTTTGTCATGCGTGCCTCCTTTTTACTTTTTTCATGCATGTCCTCTCTTTTTTTCTTCTTATATATAGGAGAATAGCGCAACATCTCATCTTTATTGGATCTCCTCTGCATTTTCTCTTTTATTTATTTTATAGCAGACATCCCATCTTTATTTGGTCCTTTTATTTCTTGTCATGCATGTCCTTATTTATTGGTGTCTTTAAGAAATTTATCTTCAATTTGATGTCCAATCCTGATTTTGATGAGTTGTTCATCCCCAATCTGAATTAGTACCTGTATGAAAAAAAGACGGATAATGCATTGTTGATTAACATTGCAGCCTAGATATTATTATTTTTAATTTGTTAACAGATAAAATAACATCATATTTAGACTCTACATATTTTTCTAATCAAATTTCATATATAATATGTTAAATTTGGAGTTACGGTTTAAAAGATATGAGTATTTTAAAAAACATTTGATATGTACTGCGGGTTTAATGTCAGAAACATCAGGGGTTTTTCTACAAAATAGCATGACGAACTAAGAATACCTATTTCTTTTATTAGTAGGTATAGAGTATAGATGTCAATAATCCATGTTGATGTTAATAGTTTTGAGAGCCAGTTTGAGCCAATCAAGCATATTTTTAAATATTTCAAGCTCAGTTGGAGCCCAAAGTTATTTTTGGAGCACGAGGAAGTGGAGGTCGCGAATGGCCGCCCGATTTGGTGGGTGTGGGATGTGTGCCAAGCCTTGTATCGGGGCTGCCGCATAGTTTTTCGCGGGACAGGTGAGGGAGACGAGACAAGCGAAGACGAGAAGAGGTGGCAAGCCCCACGGTGGCAGAGACGAGTGTGACCCACTCGTGCTAGCTGTTGTCGCTGAGCTAACTTTGTTGTTAGTGTTACAGAGTGGCTACTGATTGCAGATGGTTCTGTTGTTGGTACAAATGAGAGAGGAGGGACATATGAGGGTTGCGGCTACTTAGCAGGCTGCTGATTCAGTAGGATTGAGAGTAATTTTGAGACTGAGAATGAAAAGAGAATGGGAGAGACAGGAATAGGGAGAGATTGAGAGAGTGAATTGTTCTGTTGCGCTTCCTACTTTTGAGAGAGCGAATTGAGAGGGGGGAGGGTACGAAGGAGATACAGCTAAAAAAACACCTCCATCATATCACTGTGTCATCCATCATATCCGTATTGGCCCTTACCGTTCAGATGATTGTTGATTATGATATATAATGATAAAAAGCAAACGCCTGTATACTCAATTTATCCATTCAAGGACAGGTTTAAGACGTAATTCTTCTATGCAGCAATGAGGATAATCCTCAAGTTACGGACCCAGTCCGTGTAGTTGCTACCATCATCTTTCAACTTAGCTTTCTTTAGGAACGCATTAAAATTCAATGGAACAGTAGCACGAGCCATTTATCTATAACAACATAGACATGCAAAATACTATCAGGTACTAAGTTCATGATAAATTAAAGTTCAACTAATCACATTACTTAAGAATTCCCACTTAGATAAACATCCCTCTAATCATCTAAGTGATCACGTGATCCATATCAACTAAACCATGTCCGATCATCACGTGAGATGGAGTAGCTTTCAATGGTGAACATCACTATGTTGACCATATCTACTATATGATTCACGCTCGACCTTTCGGTCTCAGTGTTTCGAGGCCATATCTCCATATGCTAGGCTCATCAAGTTTAACCCAAGTATTCTGCGTGTGCAAAACTGGCTTGCACCTGTTGTATGTGAACATAGAGCTTATCACACCCGATAATCACGTGGTGTCTCGGCACGACGAACTGTCGCAATGGTGCATACTCAGGGAGAACACTTGTACCTTGAAATTTAGTGAGAGATCATCTTATAATGCTACCGCCGTACTAAGAAAAATAAGATGCATAAAGGATAAACATCACATGCAATCAATATAAGTGATATGATATGGCCATCATCATTTTGTGCCTTTGATCACCATCTCCAAAGCACAGTCATGATCACCATCGTCACCGGCTTGACACCTTGATCTCCATCGAAGCATCGTTGTCGTCTCGCCAACTATTGCTACTACGACTATCGCTACCGCTTAGTGATAAAGTAAAACAATTACATGACAATTGCATTTCATACAATAAAGCGACAACCATATGGCTCCTACCAATTGCCGATAACTGTTACAAAACATGATCATCTCATACAAAAATTTATATATCATCACGTCTTGACCATATCACATCACAGCAAGCCCTGCAAAAACAAGTTAGACGTCCTCTACTTTGTTGTTGCAAGTTTTACATGGCTGCTACGGGCTTAGCAAGAACCGTTCTTACCTACGCATCAAAACCACAACGATTTTTCATCAAGTGTGTTGTTTTAACCTTCAACAAGGACCGAGCATAGTCACACTCGATTCAACTAAAGTTGAAGAAACAGACACCCACTAGCCACCTGTGTGCAAAGCACGTCGGTATAACCAGTCTCATGAACGCGGTCATGTAATGTCGGTACGGGCCGCTTCATCCAACAATACCGCCGAATCAAAGTATGACATGCTGGTAAACAGTATGACTATTATCGCCCACAACTCTTTGTATTCTACTCATGCATATAACATCCACACATAGACCTGGCTCGGATGCCACTGTTGGGGAACATAGTATTTCAAAAAATTTGCCTACGATCACGCAAGATCTATCTAGGAGAAGCATAGCAACGAGCGGGGAGAGTGTGTCCACGTACCCTCGTAGACCGAAAGCGGAAGCATTTAGTAACGCGGTTGATGTAGTCGAACGTCTTCGCGATCCAACCGATCCAAGTACCGAACACACGACACCTCGCGATCTGCACACGTTCAACTCAGTGATGTCCCTCGAACTCTTGATCCAGTTGAGGCCGAGGGAGAGTTTCGTCAGCACGACGGCGTGATGACGGTGATGATGAAGTTACCGACGCAGGCTTCGCCTAAGCACCACGACAATATGACCAAGGTGGAAAACTGTGGAGGAGGGCACCGCACACGGCTAAAGATCAACTTGTGTGTCTATGGGGTGCCCCCTCCCCCGTATATAAAGGAGGGGGAGGAGGAGGCCGACCAAGGGGGGAGGCGCGCCATAGGGGGTGAGTCCTACTTGGACTCCAAACCTAGTAGGATTCGCCCCCCCTTTCCTATTCCATGTGGGAGAAGGGGGGAAGGAGGAGGAGGAGAGAAGGAAGGGGGGGGGGGGCGCCCCCTCCCCTTGTCCAATTCGGATTGGGGCAAGGGGGGCACGCGCCACCTCCTGGTCGGCCCTCTCTATTCTCCACTAAGGCCCATGAGGCCCAATAGCTTCCCGGGGGGGGGGTCCGGTAACCCCCGGTACTCCGAAACTTATCCGAAACGACCCGAACAATTCCGGTGTCCGAATATAACCTTTCAATATATGAATATTTATGTCTCGACCATTTCGAGACTCCTCGTCATGTACGTGATCTCATCAAGGACTCCGAACAACCTTCGGTTCATCAGATCACATAACTCATAATACAAATCGTCATCGAACGTTAAGCGTGCGGACCCTACGGGTTCGAGAACTATGTAGACATGACCGAGACATATCTCCGGTCAATAAGCAATAGCGGAACCTAGATGCTCATATTGGCTCCTACATATTCTACGAAGTTCTTTATCGGTCAAACCGCATAACAACATACGTTGTTCCCTTAGTCATCGGTATGTTACTTGCCCGAGATTCGATCGTCGGTATCATCATACCTAGTTCAATCTCGTTACCGGCAAGTCTCTTTACTCATTCCGTAATGCATCATCCCGCAACTAACTCATTAGTCACATTGCTTGCAAGGTTTATAGTGATGTGCATTACCGAGAGGGCCCAGATATACCTCTCCGACAATCGGAGTGACAAATCCTAATTTCAATCTATGCCAACTCAACAAACACCATCGGATACACCTGTAGAGCATCTTTATAATCACCCAGTTACGTTGTGACGTTTTATAGCACACTAAGTGTTCCTCCGGTATTCAGGAGTTGCATAATCTCATAGTCATAGGAACATGTATAAGTCATGAAGAAAGCAATAGCAATAAACTAAACGATCATAGTGCTAAGCTAACGGATGGGTCTTGTCCATCACATCATTCTCTAATGATGTGATCTCGTTCATCAAATGACAACACACGTCTACGGCTAGGAAACTTAACCATCTTTGATTAACGAGCTAGTGTAGTAGAGGCATACTAGGGACACTCTGTTCGTCTATGCATTCACACATGTACTAAGTTTTCGGTTGATAAAATTCTAGCATGAATAATAAACATTTATCATGATATAAGGAAATATAAATAACAACTTTGTTATTGCCTCCAGGGCATATTTCCTTCATAAATGACATAGAAAAGATCCTCGTTGACGGGATGTGAATGTCCCACTTACTTAGCCTCCCTGGCAACTATTTGAGGACTCTATTTTATTTAAAAACTTTCAGATCTAAGCATTTTATTAAAACAACAAGCAAAACAAAATAAAATGACATTCCAAGGACGGCACACATCATGTGAAGAAGCAAAAACTTTGGCTCAACCGATACTAACCGATAATTGTTGAAGAAGAAAGGTGGGATGCCTACCGGGGCATCCCCAAGCTTAGTTGCTTGAGACCTCTTGAAATATTATCTTGGGATGCCTTGGGCATCCCCAAGCTTGAGCTTTTGTGTCTCCTTAATTCTTCTCATATCACGGTTTTTCTAAATCGCAAAAGCTTCATCCACATAAAACTCAACAAGAACTCGTGAGATAAGTTAGTATAAACCAATGCAAAAACCTTATCATTCTCTACTGTAGCAAATCACTAAAATTATTATTCAACATTGCATACTAAATGCCTCTGCATATTTAATATTCCTATCCTCAAATAGAATCATTAAACAAGCAAACATATGCAAACTATGCAAACATAACAGCAATCTGCCAAAACAGTACCGTTTGTAAAGAATGCAAGAGTATCAATACTTATTAAACTCCAAAAATTATGAAAATTTTACACACTGTATAAAATTTATCAGAGCTTATTTGCAAAAAGTTTCAACATTTTATCACATTCTGACTTTTCTAGTGAATTTTTGCAACAGCGGTATACTTTCTGTTTTTAGACAGCAACATGTAGGCTTGCAATATAAGCATAGTAAAGGCTATACATGCCACTTTTATTGAAATAAACGATGCAAAACATTATTCTAAATAACAGCAAGCGAATCCTAACAAAATAAATTGATGCTCCAAGCAAAACACATATCATGTGATGAATGAAAACATAGCTCCAAGTGAGGTTACCGATAATGTTGGAGACGAAAGAGGGGATGCCTTCCGGGGCATCCCCAAGCTTAGTTGCTTGGATCTTCCTTAGATATTAACTTGGGGTGCCTTGTGCATCCCCAAGCTTAGGGTCTTCTCACTCCTTATTATCCTCATATCGACATCTCACCCAAAACTTGAAAACTTCAATCACACAAAACTCAATGGAACTTCGTGAGATAGGTTAGTATGATAAAGAGCAAACCATTTCACTTTTGGTACTGTCAAAGACAAGATTCATGATTGTTCTCACACAATGCCTACTGTAACCTATCATTTCCACAATTTATATTGAGCAATATAAGCCATGGAAACTAGAAAACAAGCAAACTATGCATTGAAAACAGAATCTGTCAAAAACAGAACAGTCTGTAGTAATTTGTACTCCAACCATACTTCTGCTACTCCAAAAATTCTGAAAGATTAGGAAAACCCGGGAAATTTGTCTATTAATCTTTTGCAAAAAGAATCAGCATTTTATCACGCTTCTGTTAAGAATGAGAATTATTTTCCTGAGCGCAAAAGTTTCTATTTTTCGGCAAGATCAAATCAACTATCACCATAGACCATCCCAAAGGCTTTACTTGGCACTTTATAAAAGCAATAAAACATGATTAATACAGTAGCCTAATCATGTGAACACAGAAAAACAGTAGGTAAAAGTGTCCCCAACACACCCAATACAATGGCAAATTGTATAGGTGCACTAGTTCGGCGAAGAGATGGTGATAAAAGTGTAATACTGATAATAGAAATATATTTTTATAATCTGAATAAATAAAAATAGCAAGGTAGCAAATAGTAAACGGGCGCAAAAACGGTATTGCAATGCTTAAAAACAAGGCCCAGGGTCCGTACTTTCACTAGTGCAACCTCTCAACAGTGCTAACATAGTTGGATCATATGATTATCCCTCAAAGTGCAACAAAGAATCACTCCCGAGTTCCTATTAGCGGAGAACAAAATATAGGAATTGTTTGTAGGGTACGAAACCACCTCAAAGCTATTCTTTCCGCTCGATCTATTCAAGAGTTTGTACTAAAATAACGTAAAGCTATTTTTTCCGTTCGATCTATCCTAGAGTTCGTACTAGAATAACACCAAAGCATATTCATATTCATAATACTCAATCCACAGAAAGAACTACAAAGAGACCCCAAAGTTTTGATCGGAGAAAAGATAATAAAAACATGCATCAACCGCTATGCATAGATTACCCCAATGTCACCGCGGGAATCCGCAAGTTGAGTGCCATAACGTATATCAAATGAATAAATAAGATACCCCATTGTCACCTCAAGTATTCATACTGCAAGACATACATCATGTGTTCTCAAATCTGAACATTCAATCCGACATGACAAAACTTCAAAGGGTAAAGATTCAAATCATCACAACAAGAGTATAGAGGGAAGAAACATCATATGATCCATCTATATTAACAAAGCCCATGATATAGATCATGAGAGAGCGAGAGAGAGCGATTAATCACATAGCTACTGGTACAAACCCTCATCCCCGAGGGTGGACTACTCCCTCCTCATCGTGGTGGCCGCCGGGATGATGAAGATGGCCACCGGAGATGATTCCCCCTCCGGCAGGGTGTAGAACGGGTCTAGATTGGTTTTTGGTAGCTACGGAGCCTTGCGGCGGCAGAAATTCTGATCTAGATTAACCCCGAAGGGTTTAGGAATATTTGAGAATTTATAGTGCAAAGAAGGAGTACATGAGGCCATCGAGGTGGGCACAACCCACCTGGGCGCGCCAGGGGGCCCTGGCGCGCCCTGGTGGGTTGTGCCCCCCTCGAGGCACCCCCCAGGCGCAGCTCTGGCCCATTGGGTGTCTTCTGGTCCATAAAAATTCTCCAAAAAGTTTCGCGGTGTTTGGACTTCGTTTGATATTGATTTCCTGCGATGTAAAAAATAAGCAAAAAACAACAACTGACACTTGGCACTGGGTCAATAGGTTAGTCCTTAAAAATGATATAAAGTTGCTATAAAATGATTGTAAACATCTAAGAATGATAAAATAACAGCATGAATACTTCATAAATTATAGATACGTTGGAGACGTATTAGTACGCCGTCGCGCCCTCGACATATTCCCTACTCCCGTGCACGTATGGTCAAGCCTGTATGGCTTATCTTGCCCCATACGGCCTTGGCAGATCTCAGTGAGATGGACTTCACTAGAAATTCCTCTATGAATTTGGAATCTATAAAGGGGATTTAACTTTTAAGAAGCATAGAACGTTGTGCTATTATGCATTGCCGTGATTTGGTTTGGGTGAAGTAATGTATTGTGATCTTTGTGGAGGAGATTATATTGCTTCTTTTTATATTGGAACAATTGAGAGGAGCAAGGTTAGTAATATCAACACCTGATCACGCTCTAGGCTGTGGTGAGAGTTTGTGTATATCTCTTTAGTGTCAACCTCATGTGCGTGCTAGCCACGTTCTGCCGCTGCGGGCATCCTATTTGCCTTGGTATGATCCATGGAAGCACTTGGGTGATGTTCTGGTGATAAAAATGATGCTTAAAATGCTGAAGGTTCGTGATTTCTTACCAGGTTATATGCGGTTCTTACCCAGCTGGCATGGTTATGATTTCTTCTCTTTGCTTTTCAGTTATTATACCGTCCGATACATCTACGGATTTGCTATTTAACAGTCAAGTGTTTTTCAATTCATCATCATTCAAATTTGTACCCGTCCGTTCTCGCGCGGAGATTCGCATTGGTTTTCTTTTTTTCTTCGTGTTGGCGCCATGTTTACTCTGGTTGTTTTTTTGCCGGGTTTGGGTTTTCTTTGTCTCAACCCGTAACCGCCCCCGACCCGACAGTTTTTGTCCTGTTAGAATTTTTGAGTGGGTGTCGTTTCCCTTTTCATTTGGGTCATTCTGTTGGGATAAGGCCGGGAGAGAGCTCGAGCGGCGGCGGAGAGGCGATTCATGGTGATTTCGAGCTATTCCACCGTTCGATTTTGATTTCTCCTCCCTTTTCTCTTCGTCCGCCGGCTGCCGAGGTTGGTTCCCCTTGTCTCTCGCGTTCCCCCGTCTATTTTTGCTGGTGTTGTGGTCTTGTAGTTCCAGATATAGGTGAGTTTCGTCGTCGTGGATTCGTGGATCATCTGTTTGTTGTTGTTCATGGATCCGTGGTACGTGCTGCCGTGTTGTTCTAGTCCGCCCTTCGTAGTCTGCCCAATTCCCCCCTCCATTCTGCTCACCAGAGTTGTGTAGGAGCTTGTAGTTGCAAGTTCTAGGTCTGGTAGATGGTGGAGGTAGGCGTACTGGTAGTTGCAGCGGTTGACTTCCCTGTCAATTTTTCTGCTAGCCTGTGGTGTCTGTTCCCTTGCTGTTAGATGATAGTTGTAGGTGGCTGGTCTGTTCCCTTGTTGTCTGAATTTCATGCTTCTTTTACTGTGTGTTTTTACCCCCAGACTTGTAGTGTACCTCAGAATTTCAGTGTATGTTGCAGAACCGAACTGTACTTTCCCCTACATTTACAGTGTAATACTCACATATTTACAGTGTCATGCTTTTCTATCTGTACTGGCTGGAGGTATGCGTACTGGTTGTTGCAGCGGTTGATTTCCCTGTATTTTTCTGCCGGTTCCTTTTCCGTTAGATGATAGTTGGAGATGATCTGGCTGGTTTTTGCTTGATTATGCGATGTAGTTTTTGTAGTTGTAGGTGGCTGCTCATGATTTCCCCCTGGTAGCTCAGGTGTGCGTGGTTTTCATTGGAATTTCCAGTCGAATTTTAGTTTCCTTTCACTGTATTATAAGTGTATTTTATAGTCTAATATCAGTGTACTTACCTTGTAACTTGCACTGTTATATCAGTGTACTAACTTTTGTAACTACACTGTAATATCAGTGTATTTACAGTCTAATATCAGTGTACTTACTTTGTTACTTGCACTTTAATATCAGTGTACTAACTATTTAATTACACTGTAGTATCAGTGTACTTACACTGTAAATCACAGTGTAATTTCAGTGAATTTACTATTGCACCTAGTGATTTCAGCATGTGGTGCTTCCTGATTGACTGATTCCTATGATTTTTAGTTAGTTATGCAAGTGGATCTCTCTGTATTGGAGCTCAAACTTACAGTGGATCTTACCCCCCCCCCCCCCCCCCCCGAGAATTTCAGTGTAACTACTGTGTAATATGTTTGCAGAACCTCACTACCCCTGCTTTTACAGTGTAATACTCCCATTTTTCAGTGCAACTCTCCCATATTTTTGCAGTGTAATTATCTCATTTTACAGTGTAATTCTCTCATAGTACAGTGTAATTATCATGCTTTTGCAATCCTACTGATGTCAGTGTAATTCTCATGCTTTTTACAATTCTCCCATGTTTGTAATTACTGTGTAATTTGTCCTAGTAGTACAATGTAATTTACAGTGTAATACTTCCAAATACTCCCAGAATTACAATGTAACTTTCCTCCCAGAATTACTTTGTAATTTATCATTCAATTACAGTGTAAATTGTCCTAGCAGTACTGTGTAATTTCCCCCCTAATTCCAGTGTAAATCCTGATTACAGTGTATATCCTGAGTTATGCAAGATTTTTCAGTGTATATGCAGATTTTCAGTGTATTATGCCATGGAATCACTGTGTAATTTGTCCTAGCATTTACACAGTAATTTAGCCCAACTACTCATGTAATTTGCAGTGTATATGCCCAGATTTACAATGTATTATGCACTAGAATCACTGTCTATTATGCACTAGAATCACTGTAGTTTACTGAGTAATTTAGCCCAAATACTCTTGTAATTTACTATGTAATTTGTTATAGAATCATTGTAGTTTATCCTCCATTTATAGTGTAATACTTCCATATTTCAGTGTAATTTGTGCAAGAATTACTGTGTAATATGGCGCCGTGTTTCAGTGTAATTTACCACTTATTTTTAGTGTAGTTTTAATGTTTCAGTTACGTAATTCCTGATTTTTTTGCTTCTATTTCTCAACTGTGCCCTGTTTAGATTGTAATTTCCCCAAGAATTCCCCTGGTTTCCACACCCTCCCCCCATTTTTACAGTGTATTTTCTTTATTCAGTTATGTAATTCCTGAATTTATGCCTCTCAGTGTACCCCTAGTTTTATACTGTAATCGTCTTGCTTAGCTTATGTATTTATAATGTATTTTTTGCGCCTATTTTGTAGTGTAATGTTCATGCTTTTAGCTCTGTAATTTTCAGGTTTAGATTTATGGGAAAGCTTCGGAAAGTCTCTCACCAGGACGTTCCGTTAGTGTCATCTTTTGAGAGTGCAAATTCTATTCGTGAACCATTCGTGCCTAATGACTTTGCAGAAGATGGATCATATCCAATGTCTTCGGTAGTTATTTTTCTCTTATTTTCTTCTAGTTATATTTTATTTTTGAGTTTATGTAATCAGATTATTTATCTTGGCTTTGTTGTCCTTTTCTTTTTTTCAGGAACTTTTTGGCGATGAAGGAGCCTTTGACAAAGCTCTTTTCAAGTTCTATGTTAATCAAGTTGGTTATCTGCTTTCTTTTTCTTGTTCTTGCTGTTTTATGTTGTTGGTTATTTTCTCTTGTTGAGGTGACTTTCGTTTTTATGTTTTTTCAGAAAGTAAAATCATTGAAGAGGAAGTTGTCTTCTGCTGGTAGAAGAAATGTGGTTAGTCCTCCTTCTTTTGCCATGTTCTCATACGATTTTTAGTTTGTTAGTATTATTATTTTCTGTTAATATTTCTTGAGTGATGTAGTAGTGTTCTTTAGGATCTTATTTTTGGTTTTATTGCTTTTAGTATTTTGATATATGTTTCTTTTTGTTTGTTGTAGAGGCAGAAACGTCTACCGATTACCCTACTTGTTCTATCTTGACCAGATACTCTCGAAAAAAAATTCTCTGGAGTAGTAGATGGTGTGTGTCCTATAGGTATAAGAATGTCATCGAAACTTGTGGCATGGGGTGTCTTCTTAATTTTGTGAGGACTGAGGTTCCTCTCAGGCTAGTTAAGTGGCTTGCCAGTAGGTTCGATGTCCCTTCTTCTGAATTCCAGTTGAAAACGAAGTTCATTCCAATCACCAAAGATGGTGAGCCACTCCTTTGTGATCCTGAGTCAGGACGTGATTTTGTCCTCTCTCATTTAAATCTGTCAAGTATTCCTCCAGTCTCTTTCTACACCAAGAAGCTTAAATCTTCTGAAGGCGAGTTGCCTGACGATGACATTTTCATATGATTCATGATTGTTGCTTTCTCCTCCTTTCTATGTCCAAACTCTAGTCTCAGTCCTAGACCAAAGTACCTACACATCTTCAAAGATTGTTGATCTATTTGCAAGTTGGATCTGTCCCAGTTTGTTTATGAGTGGTTGCTGTGAAGTATTAAGAAATTCAAGGATTCTACTAAAGTTGCTTCAAAAAGATCTGTGACGTTTGGTGGCTGCCATTATGCCTTCGCTGTAAGTTTGATTACATTTAGCTCATTCTATTTTTCCGGTAATGTTGTAAGTAGTACTGAAGTTGTAAGTAGCTCTCTTATTTTTGTCAGATCATGATAGTGTATCCAAATTTTTGTCACTTACTATCGAATGGACTGATGTGTTGTTGCTGTTATGTGTTCTGTTTCTCGATTCACCTCCATTTGTTGAATGTACCTGTAAGAAACATGCTCATTACTGTATTATCACAACGAATGAAACCCATCTCTTTTCCAAGAAGCTGTAAAAGCAATACTGTTATTGTAAGAATATTTTTCTTACCTTGTATATAATGTCTGATTGTAGGAGCGCAATAAAAGAAAATGATTCCTGCAGTGTTTCTGCGTGTCAGAATTTGTTTTTGATGTACTCAGCATTCTTCTCTAAGTTTTCGACATTTATTGGTTCTTACATTTAGGATGAGATCTTCCTATGACATTGACAGTAGTTCGTCTTCTGTTATTGCCCTTGTCATGCTCCCCATCTGCATTGTTGGAAAAGAGTTTTTAGTATTAGTACAACAAACATATGTATAGTCCAAAGGCTTCTCTCTTTTCAATGTACATTGTAATTATTGATGTATTTATAGGGGATTTGCATTGTAATTACTGTAATCTCTAGGGGATTTCCCCATCTGCCAATGAGTTACAGTATAAGTCGAAAAGTTCTGCTAGTGTATAGAAATGTGTTACAATTTCTAGGACATTTTCCGTGTAATTCATTGGCTATTTACATTGTAATTCGTTTGTATTTTACCCTGTGCACTTAACAGTGTGAATTACTCCTAATTGCTACGGGATTTACAGTGTAATTATTGTTGTACTGCAGTTTATTTCATAGGTAGTGTCAGTGTAAGTTGACAAGTTCTCCCTAGTATAAATAAATGTGTTCAAAATTATAGGACAGTTTCCACTATAATTCATTGGCAGTTAGATTGTAGTTTGTTACCAATTTACTTGTGCATTTTAACAAGCAATGTGATTTTACATGTAATTGCTATGGGTTTTACACTGTAATTATTGTTCTGCTGCACTTCAATTCATAGGAAGTTTTTAGTGTAAAGAGTTGTGTGCTTGCAGTGTCATTCCTGTAACTATCCAAGCTTTTTGCCTGGTGCTTGGGTCGCAAGTTGATGGACGGCTCGTAGCTGTGGTCCAGGGATGTTTACAGTCCAGGTTTAGTTCCAACGGTTCCAAGCGGGTCAGAGTTTACGCGACCCATTTTCTCAGAAATAGGGAAAAAATACAGTAAATGGTGGAGGGTTTTGGGGAGATACAGGTGTCAACCTTTTATTTGTCTGTATTTTTGATTGTTGTCGAATTGAATAACAGTCGAATGTCAAATAGCTACATCTATGTATCGGGAGGTTGTTTTGCTATCAATTGCGATCCTCGGTTTAGGGTATTTTCATGCTTGGTAAAAATGTCTGAAATGTTTGAACCATTTAGTTTTCTACGCCAGGTAGAATCTTTCACGCAAAAAGGGAGTGTTAGAATTAAAGTGAATGACGGCATAGATCATTATTTTCAGACACACAAGGGCCTGAGGCAAGGTGATCCAATGCCTCCTATTCTGTTCAACATTGTGGTTGACATGTTGGCAATTCTGATAGGTAGGGAAAAGGAGACCGGTTAGGTGGGTGGCTTGGTGCCTCATCTAGTTGATGGTGGTGTGTCCATCCTGCAGTACGCTGATAATACAATCATCTTTATGGAGCACGACTTGGCAAAAGCGAGAAATATGAAGCTGGTGTTATGCTTATTTGAATAATTGATCGGACTGAAGATTAACTTTCATAAAAGCGAGTTGTTCTGTTTTGGTAGAGCCAATGAGGAACAAGAGGCTTATAGGCAATTGTTCGGATGCGAATTGGGGGCATTACCTTTCACGTACTTAGGTATACCCATTCACCATCGTAAGCTGACAAACAGAGAATGGAAGTGCATCAAGGATCGGTTTGAGAAGAAACTGAGTTGCTGGAATGGCAAACTCATGTCATATGGAGCCCGATTGATTCTTATTAATTCGGTGCTCATGAGTATGCCTATGTTTCTTTTATCATTCTTCGAAGTCCCAGTTGGTGTTAGGAAAAGGCTGGACTTCTATCGATCCTGATTCTTCTGGCAGAGTGATGAACTAAAGAGAAAATACCGACTTGCCAAATGGGATATCATCTGTCGACCAAAGGACCAGGGGGGCCTTGGTATTGAGAATCTTGAAGTCAAGAACAGATGTCTTCTTAGTAAGTGGCTGTATAAGTTATCAGTTGAGACTGAGGCCACGTGTGCGCAGATTCTCTATAGTAAGTATCTGCAGTCCAAGACTTTGTCCCAGGCGACAGTGAGACTGACTGACTCGCCTTTTTGGAAGGGGCTTATGAGAGTCAAAGCTGCCTTCTTTAATAGAACAAAGTTTATAGTTGGTAATGGCAACACCACTCGCTTCTGGGAGGATACTTGGCTTGGTGAAACGCCGTTGGCGCTTCAGTATCCGTCCCTGTATCGTATTGTTCAACGACATGATGCTCTTGTTGCAACGATTATGCAGTCCATTCCCCTTAATATTCCGTTTAGGAGGGCGCTTGTTGGCGACCGGTGGGAAGCATGGCTTCATTTGGTGAGTAGACTGATGGAGGTTCAGCTATCTCATCAGGCCGATCAGTTGTGTTGGATGCTTACTAGGTGTGGAGAGTTCATAGTTAAGTCGATGTATATCGATGTCATTAACTCTAGTGCTATTCCTAGTTCCAAAGATGTTTGGAAAGTCAAAGTTCCTTTGAAAATTAAAGTGTTTATGTGGTTTGTACATAAACAAGCCATTTTAACAAAGGACAATTTGGTTAAGCGCAATTGGACATGATCTACTAGGTGTAGTTTTTGTGATCGGGATGAAACTATCAAGCACCTCTTATTTGACTGCCCGTTGGCGAGAGTTTTGTGGCACATGGTGCATATTGCCTTTAACATTACTCCTCCAAATTCGGTCAGTACGTTATTTGGAACGTGGCTTGTTGGGATAGAGTCCGGAACAGCTAGACACATTCGCGTAGGAGTATGCGCTTTGTTGTGGGCAATTTGGAACTGCAGAAATGATTTGGCTTTTAACAGAACAACAAATATTCATTTTTTGCAGGTTTTATTCCGGGCTACTGCGCTGATCCATATGTGGTCGTTACTCACCCCGAAGGAGGCCAGGGAGCGTTTGGTTACTGGATCTGTTCGGTGGGAGATGGTAGCGCGGGATATCTTCAACCGATTTGGATGGCGGTCATGTAATAGGGTAGGCGATTAGTTTACCTATCTTTGTTATGCCAGCCGGTTGTGGCTTTTGGGCCTATTGTTTTTGGCGTTGTGCCTCTTTGTGAGCTTGCCGTTATTTTGTTTTCAGACTATAAGACCTTGTTGAACCTCTTTATTTATCTATAAATGTGGTCATATGCATTGTTCTGATGCAGAGGCCGGGGAGTCCCCCCTTTTCGAGAAAATATTTCTTCACGAATTCACTGTTTGTTAACAGTTCAGGAGAAAGCCGTAAACAAATTACTTAGTTTTTTTAACCCAGCTGACATGTTCCTACTTTATATAATGAAGTATACTTATAAAGAAGGAGATTTCACATACCATTTCAGTCGTAGATAGAACAACTATGTTGAATTGGTATTCCAGTGTTATATGTTAGAGAAAGTGGAAGAAAAGAAAGAACAACAAATACACTAACTTACAAATCGTGTCACCAAATCGAGTGCAAGATGTTAGCGTTGGTTACTATCTGTATCTTTATCTTTACCTACTAATAAACCAGCTATTGCTTCTGGTCGTCCGTTGTGGTTGTTTTGCAAAAAAGCCCCTCGGTTTACAGGAATTCAACCCGCAGTCCTATTTCAAGTGGCTAAAAACGTTTCATTCTTACAAATAAGACACTGCGTTTTCCGAGTGATCAACCCACGCTGGAGAAGAGCGGCAGGGCTGGACCTTGCAAGGCCCGATCCGTGCGTGGCAGGGGTTGGGGGGGCGGATCCAAACGCGAGCGGCGAGTCGGCGGTCGCCGGTGACGATGAGGAAGGCCGGAGCAAAAATTCCCAGGCGGATCCATGACTCTTGGGGAGAAAGGAGACAGGGGGTGAGGGAGAGAAGAAGGAAGAAAGGAGGGGCGTTGCAGTTCAGACGAGGCGGCGGCTTGCTACAGCAGACAACGCAAGCAGGAGGTGGGCGGTGGTGGCCACAGCGTCATGGGGATGGAGGCAGAGCGGCTCGGGCAGGGAGGCACGATGCAGCAGGAGATAAGGAGCACAACGGTGAGGCGAGGAAGAGCGAGGCCGACGACGATGCAGCCTCACCGGGGTCGGGCGGAGCCAGTCGGCCTCCCAGGCCGCGCGCGCAGAGGCGCGGCAGCGGGCATGGCAGGGCGCCGGCCAGGGGAGGCCCAGGTCGCAGCGGCCGGAGACGGCGCGCGGGCGGAGGGGGCGAGGGGCAGCCGCGGGCTCAGCTGGGCGAAGCGGCACGGGCGAGGCGCGGACGCGGCCGTGGCCTACAGCTGTAGCGGAGGCGGCGTGGCGCGCGGGAGGGCAGGCTGCGCCTCCCCTGGCGGCGCAACGGGGGTGAAGAGATCGGGAGATAGGAGTGAGGTTCGATCGGGCTAGGTTAGGTTTGTGTTTCAGTCACTCACCAACCCACTATAAGCGAATCATGAACGTATAGCCATTAGGACAAAACAGATCTACTCAAACATCATAGGATAGCCATACATCATTGGGAAATAATATATAGCGTTGAGCACCATGTTTAGGTAGAGATTACAACGGGTAAGAGAGAGGTTACACCGCTGCATAGAGGGGGGAAGAGTTGGTGATGATGGCGGTGAAGTTGTTGGTGAAGATGACGGTGATGATGATGGCCCCCGGTGGCACTCCGGCGCCACCGAAAGCAAGGGGGAGAGGGGCCCCCTTCTTCTTATTCTTCCTTGACCTTCTCCCTAGATGGGAGAAGGGTTTCCCCTCTGGTCCATGGCCTCCATGGCGTGGGAGGGGCGAGAGCCCCTCCGAGATTGGATGTATCTCTCTGTCTCTCTCTGTTTCTGCGTTCTGTTCTGACTCTGTTTCACCGTTTCGCGTATATTTGGAGATCCGTAACTCCGATTGGCCTGAAACCTTCGCCGTGATTTTTTTTCTGAATATTAGCTTTCTTGCGGCAAAAGAAGAGCGTCAACCGCCTTTCGGTGGGCTCACGAGGGTAGGGGGCGCGCCCTAAGGGGGGGCGCCCCCTGCCTCGTGACCACCTCGGGCACTGGTTCGCGTTGGTTTTCCTTCCAAATTTTCCAAATTTTCCAAAAATAAGCTCCGTCCGTTTTTATCCCGTTTGGACTCCGTTTGATATGGATATTCTGCGAAACCAAAAACATGCAACAGACAGGAACTGGCACTGGATCAATATGTTAGTCCCAAAAATAATATAAAAAGTTGCCAAAAAGTATATGAAAGTTGAATAATATTGGCATGGAACAATCAAAAGTTATAGATACGACGGAGACGTATCAGCATCCCCAAGCTTAATTCCTGCTCGTCCTCGAGTAGGTAAATGATATTTTTGATGTGGAATGCTACCTAGCATAATCTTGATCATATGTCTAATCATGGCATGAATATTAAGACACGAGTGATTCAAAGCAATAGTCTATCATTTGACATTAAGACAATAATACTTCAAGCATACTAATAAAGCAATCATGTCTTTTCAAAATAACATGGCCAAAGAAAGTTATCCCTCCAAAATCATAGTCTGGCTATGCTCCATCTTCACCACACAAAATATTCAAATCATGCACAACCCCGATGACAAGCCAAGCAATTGTTTCATACTTTTGATATTCTCAAACCTTTTCAACTTTCACGCAATACATGAGCGTGAGCCATGGACATAGCACTATAGGTGGAATAGAATATGATGGTGGAGGTTGTGTGGAGAAGACAAAAAAGGAGAAAGTCTCACATCAACTAGGCGTATCAATGGGCTATGGAGATGCCCATTAATAGATATCAATGTGAGTGAGTAGGGATTGCCATGCAACGGATGCATGAAGAGCTATAAGTATATGAAAGCTCAAACTGAAACTAAGTGGGTGTGCATCCAACTTGCTTGCTCATGAAGACCTAGGGCATTTGAGGACACCCATCGTTGGAATATACAAGCCAAGTTCTATAATGAAAATTCACACTAGTATATGAAAGTGATAACTCAAGAGACTCTCTATATGAAGAACATGGTGCTACTCTGAAGCACAAGTGTGGTAAAAGGATAGTAACATCGCCCCTTCTCTCTTTTTCTCTCATTTTTTTTATTTTTTTGGTGGGCTTCTTTGGCCTCTTTTTTTATTTGGGCTTCTTTGGCCTCTTTTATTTTTTGTAAAGTCCGGAGTCTCATCCCGACTTATGAGTGAATCATAGTCTCCATCATCTTTTCCTCACTGGGGCAATGCTCTAATAATGATGATCATCACACTTTTATTTACTTACAACTCAATATTACAACTCGATATCTAGAACAAAGATATGACTCTATATGAATGCCTCCGGTGGTGTACCGAGATGTGCAATGACCTAGCGTAGCAATGACATCAAAAAACGGACAAGCCATGAATACATCATGCTAGCTATCTTACGATCATGCAAAGCAATATGACAATAAATGCTCAAGTCATGTATATGATGATGATGGAAGTTGCATGGCAATATATCTCGGAGTGGCTATGGAAATGCCATGATAGGTAGGTATGGTGGATCTTTTGAGGAAGGTATATGGTGGGTTTATGGTACTGGCAAAAGTTGCGCGGTACTAGAGAGGCTAGCAATGATGGAAGGGTGAGAGTGCGTATAATCCATGGACTCAACATTAGTCATAAAGAACTCACATACTTATTGCAAAAATCTATTAGTCGTCGAAACAAAGTACTACGCGCATGCTCCTAGGGGGATATATTGGTAGGAAAATACCATCGTTCGTCCCCGACCGCCACTCAAAAGGAAGATAATCAATAAACACCTCATGCTCCGACTTTGTTACATAACGGTTCACCATACGTGCATGCTACGTGACTTACAAACCTTAACACAAGTATTTCTCAATTTCACGATTACTCAACTAGCACGACTTTAATATCACCATCTTTATATCGCAAAACTATTGCAAGGAATCAAACATATCATATTCAGCGATCTACAAGTTTATGTAGGATTTTATGACTAACCATGTGAATGACCAGTTCCTGTCATCTCTCTAAATAGATATAAGTGAAGTAAGAGAGTTTAATTATTTCTACAAAAGATATGCCCACGCTCTAACAAATATAAGTGAAGCAAAAGAGCATTCTACAAATGGCGGTTGTCTAAGTGGAGAGAAACAGGCAATCCAAACTTCAAATGATATAAGTGAAGCACATGAAGCATTCTATAAAGCCATACTCAAAAAATATAAGTGAAGTGCAAAGAGCATTCTATAAATCAACCAAGGACTATCTCATACCAGCATGGTGCATAAAAATAAAAATAAAAACCTAAATGCAAAAGACGCTCCAAGACTTGCACATATCGCATGAACAAAATGAATCCGAAAACATACCGATATTTGTTGAAGAAAGAGGGGATGCCTCCCCAGCATCCCCAAGCTTAGACGCTTGAGTCTCCTTAAATATTTACTTGGGGTGCCTTGGTCATCCCCAAGCTTGAGATCTTGCCTCTCTTCCTTCTTCTCACATCGAAACCTTCTTGATCATCGAACACTTCATCCACACAAAACTCCAACAGAAAACTCGGTAAGATCCGTTAGTATAATAAAGCAAATAATTACTCTAAGTACTGTTGAAAACCAATTCATATTTTGTTTTTGCATTGTGTCTACTATAATATAACTTTTCATGGCTTAATCCACTGATATAAATTTATAGTTTCATCAAAACAAGCAAACTATGCATCGAAAACAGAACCTGTCTAAAACAGAACAGTCTGTAGCAATCTGAACATTCACCATACTTCTGATACTTTAACAATTCTATCAAAATTAGGAAAAATATACAATTTGTACAGAAAGACAGTGCAAAAAGAATCATAACCATTTGACATTCCAGTAAAAAAATTAAAATTCATGCACTACAGCTAAAGTTTCTGTCCTGCACCGTACAAACCAACAAGCATCGTAAACATCCTAAAGGCAAACCTTGGCACATTATTTTTATAATACAATGGAATTGTACAAGGGGATAATTATTTTTGTTGAAAAGTTTCTGTAATCAAGATTCACAAAGTTGCCGTGAGCATGAACAAAGTTCAAGGAGCTCTCCCACTTCAACAATGCTTGTCTTTCTCACTTTCACTTTCCTTTTTGAAAAAGTTTTGGTTTCCCCTCTTTATTTTTGTTGTTTTTAAACTATATGAAAGCACTCAACAGAAATAAATGACTCTCTAAAACTTTCGGGTTGTCTCCCTGGCAGCGCTTTCTTTAAAGCCATTAAGCTAGGCATATAGTGCTCAAGTAGTGAATCCACCCGGATCCCAAGGTATATCAAAGCCAATTTTAATTAGCAATGATTTATAATTTAGTAGTGAGCACAAAGCAACATATATCATATAATGACGAAGTCTAACTCTCTTCCTATGCATCGACATGTCATAAAAGAACAATTCATGCACACATAGTAAAGGCCAATGCATAGTATAAATAGTTTCTTGCAATTTTATCGTGTTGGAAACATAGAGAGGTGGAGATATAGTTCCCCTCTCATAATAATTGCAAGTAGGAGCAGCAAGCACATGCATATTATATTCATCAAAATCATCATGTGCAACGATAAAAGGCAACCCATCAATATAATCCTTAATAAGTGCAAACTTCTCCGATATAGTGTAATTGGGAGAATTCAAAAACATAATAGGACTATCATGTGTGGGTGCGATAGCAACAATTTCATGTTTAACATAAGGAACTATAGCAAGTTCATCTTCATAAGCATTATTCATATTGGCATCTTGGCCACAAGCATAGCAAGCATCATCAAAAAGGGATATTTAAAGAGAATCAATGGGATCATAACAGTCATCATAGCAATCATCCTTCGGTAAGCACGAAGGGGAATTAAACAATGTATGAGTTGAAGAGTTACTCTCATTAGAAGGTGGGCACGGGTGATCAATCCGCTCTTCCTCCTTTTGTTCTTTGCTCTCCTCCTCATCTTTTTCATCCAATGAGCTCACAGTTTCATCAATTTCTTCTTCCATAGACTCCTGCAAAATATTAGTCTCTTCTTGGACAGCGGAGTATTCCTCAATATATTGTTTAACATAGGTATTAGAAGCATAATTCTCATAACAATATTCAAGTATGGCAAAATTTTCAGATTTGTAAAGAGTAGCATCATACTTTTCAATCAAAGAAGCAATTTCAAACGCACCCTTAAAAGCAACAAATTCTTCAATTTGTTGAACATCATAGTAATTATAAACACCCTTAGCATATGAAGATAAGATCCCATTCTCAATAAACTCACATTGGTAGGGAAGGTGTTTCTTAGGGTTTTCAGAACAACAAGTAAAATCATAATAATAGCATAAATTCCAAGCATAGCATTGCATAGTATTAATTTGATGCTGTAAAAGTTTCCCTTTTTGAGATATTCGGTGTCGCACATAACAAGCATGATCATCTAAAGATTTGCCCTCAACTAAGCTAGTTGGGGTTTCAGCCCGAGCACATAGGGATCGAAGATGATCCAAGTAATAAGCTTCAACAGTGTGATAGATTTTGAGCGGTTCTTCAACCATTGGTTCAGTAGGTACAACTATTTTTTTTGGTATTTTGCGTTTCCTACCCATAACTAAAGATAGAAAACAACTAAGAACAACAAATAAAAATTAGTTAGTGATAAAGCAAACAAGCACACACGAGAATATTCACCCCACGCTATTGCTCCCCGGCAACGGCCCCAGAAAAAGGTCTTGATAACCCACAAGTATAGGGGATTGCAACAGTTTTCGATAAGTAAGAGTGTCGAACCCAACGAGGAGCTAAAGGTAGAACAAATATTCCCTCAAGTTCTATCGACCACCGATACAACTCTACGCACACTTGACGTTCGCTTTACCGGAAACAAGTATGAAACTAGAAGTACTTTGTAGGGGTTGTTGGCTAGGCTTGCAAGAAAGTAAAGAGCACGAAAATAAAACTAGGGGCTGTTTAGACGAAGACACAACAAAATTAGTTTTAGTAAAGAGCTTTTCTCAACAAGAAGGTTATTTGTCCCTAGGCAATCGATAACTAGACCGGTAATCATTGCAATTTTATTTGAGGGAGAGGCATAAGCTAACATACTTTCTCTACTTGGATCATATGCACTTATGATTGGAACTCTAGCAAGCATCCGCAACTACTAAAGATTCATTAAGGTAAAACCCAACCATAGCATTAAAGTATCAAGTCCCCTTTATCCCATACGCAACAATCCCTCTTACTCGGGTTTGTGTTTCAGTCACTCACCAACCCACTATAAGCGAATCATGAACGTATTGCAACACCCTACAGCGGGAATCCCTCACGCTTGCGCGACACGGAGAGCACCGTAGGATAACACCAGTAATAAAACATACTACTCAAACCAATCACGATCATCAAATAGCCATTAGGACAAAACAGATCTACTCAAACATCATAGGATAGCCATACATCATTGGGAAATAATATATAGCGTTGAGAACCATGTTTAGGTAGAGATTACAGCGGGTAAGAGAGAGGTTACACTGCTGCATAGAGGGGGGAAGAGTTGGTGATGATGGCGGTGAAGTTGTTGGTGAAGATGACGGTGATGATGATGGCCCCCGGTGGCACTCCGGCGCCACCGGAAGCAAGGGGGAGAGGGCCCCCCTTCTTCTTCTTCTTCTTCCTTGACCTTCTTCCTAGATGGGAGAAGGGTTTCCCCTCTTGTCCGTGGCCTCCATGGTGTGGGAGGGGCGAGAGCCCCTCCGATATTGGATCTATCTCTCTGTCTCTCTCTGTTTCTGCGTTCTGTTCTGACTCTGTTTCATCGTTTCGCGTATATATGGACATCCGTAACTCCGATTGGCCTGAAACCTTCGCCGTGATTTTTTTCCGAATATTAGCTTTCTTGCGGCAAAAGAAGAGCGTCAACCGCCTTACGGTGGGCTCATGAGGGTAGGGGGCGCGCCTAAGGGGGGGCGCCCCCTGCCTCGTGACCACCTCGGGCACTGGTTCGCGTTGGTTTTCCTTCCAAAATTTCCAAATTTTCCAAAAATAAGCTCCGTCCGTTTTTATCCCGTTTGGACTCCGTTTGATATGGATATTCTGCGAAACCAAAAACATGCAATAGATAGGAACTGGCACTGGGCACTGGATCAATATGTTAGTCCCAAAAATAATATAAAAAGTTGCCAAAAAGTATATGAAAGTTGAATAATATTGGCATGGAACAATCAAAATCATAGATACGACGGAGACGTATCAGCAGGCGACGTGTCGTGCTAACATGGAGAAGCCCATCTTTAGCACCTGTCACCGACTCATGAGGCGGAATCTAAGTCTGGTGTAAAGTAGGGCATTGTCCTCGGCGCTCCTCCAATAATGTTGGATCCCTGTTAAGGCCGAGTTCATGTTGCTTGAGCAGAGTATTATTTAATTCATAATGATGCACAGTTTTTTCTGGTCTGGTTTCACCATTTAAGATCATGGAACAAACCATGTATTGGGATGGATAAATGCGAGGTGTATGATTCATCAATATAGGTAAAGCAGGGTCTATCATTCCTTGAGATTGCTACCATATCCACAAAACTTTACGTGGTTTGTTCTCCCGTTGCAACGCACGGGCATATTTCCTAGTATATATTAATGAGCCATACCTGTGTGTAACATACTTATAGGAAGATCGAGTAAATCAAGAACCCTCCCTCCCTGAGGCGCTCCCGCGGGCGCCCCCGGGAGGAACCCTAGCGCCGCCTCGCCCGTCCCCCTCGCCTCACCCTCCTCCCTCGCTGTCGTCGGGGCGTCGCCGGTCTAAGGCCGTGTGGCGCTGGCGGCGGCGGGGCTGCTCCCTCCCGCGCGCAGATGGGGGCCGGCGCGGGGCGTCCCTCCTCTGCTCAGTGGTGGCGGCCGTCAGGCCGGCCCTGCCTCAGCTCCCTCCCTGCCCCTGACGTTCTGGTGGCCGACGCCGCCGCCTCCTTCCTCTCTAGCGTGCTGGTGGCGGATCTGGTCACTGGCCCAGATCTGGACGGTGTGGTGGTTGGCGGTGGCAGTGGAGGACGACGGCCGTGTTTAGGTGGTGGCGCTGCAGCTGGGGTCCGTCTACTCCGGTGGGGTGGGGGTGCTCCGGCTGGACCTGGCCAGGGCGCGGTGGCGCTAGTGTTGTGGTGGTGGTGGTGCGTGTCCGTTTTGCCGACGTTTGGTGGGCGGGCGGCGCGGGTTGGGGAAGCGGACCGGCGTGGTTGTTGCTCCGGCTGTGGGCGGTGGCAGCGTGGTGGGTCTGCTCTCTCGGTGTGGAGGCTTCCATTCGTCGTGCCTGCATCACGGCAGCTCGGCGGGCCAGCTGGGACTGCGGCTGGCTTTCCGGTGTCGGCTCATCTGTAGGCGGCCCGTTTCGACCTTCGGTCCTCTCCTCGTTGTCTAGTTGCTACCTTCGTCGAAGGTTCGGCCCTCCCCGACAATGGTTCATCGCTCGTCCCGCGCCCGGCAGCAGGACCAACCTCATCTCGCGCCCGACAACAGGACCGACCCCGTCTCGCGTCCGGCAGCAGGACCGACCTCGTCTCACACCCGGCAGCAAGACCGTGCTCGTCTTGCGCCCGGCAGCACGACCGAGCTCGTCTCGCGCCCGGTGCCCCGGACGGGTCGATGGTGGCCTGTTTTGGCCGACCTATTGGGTTTCGGTGTTGGGGGCGGGTCAGGTGTAACGCCCTCGATGCGGCTATATCTCCCACGTTTCGAAGCACGACTTAGAGGCATAACCACATTGAAAGCAATGTCGCAAGTGAGGTAATCTTCACACAACCCATGTAATACATAAGGGAAAGAGATACATAGTTGGCTTACAATCGCCACTTCACACAATACATGAGTAAAGCGTTACATCATACAGATACAATCAAGGTCCGACTACGGAACCAAAATAAAAGAAGACTACCCCAAATGCTACACAGATCCCCGATCGTCCCGACTGGGCTCCACTACTGATCAACTGAAATGAAACAACACAACGAACAAGATCTTCATCGAGCTCCTCCTTGAGCTTGGGTGCGTCACCTACACGGTTTCATCGGCACCTGCAAACTGGTTTTGGAAGTATCTGTGAGTCACGGGGACTCAGCAATCTCACACCCGCGAGATCAAGACTATTTAAGCTTATAGGTAGGGTAAAAGGTTTGAGGTGGAGCTGCAGCAAGCGACTAGCATATATGGTGGCTAACATACGCAAATGAGAGCGAGAAGAGAAGGCAAAAGCACGGTCGAACAACTATGATCAAGAAGTGATCCTGAAACTACTTACGTCAAGCATAACTCCAACACCGTGTTCACTTCCCGGACTCCGCCGAGAAGAGACCATCACGGTTACACACGCGGTTGATGTATTTTTAATTAAGATCAACTTTGGGTTTTCTACAACCGGACATTAACAAATTCCCATCTGCCACATAACCGCGGGCACGGCTTTCGAAAGTTCAAACCTTGCAGGGGTGTCCCAACTTAGCCCATGATAAGCTCTCGCGATCAACGAAGGATATTCCTTCTCCCCGGGAAGACCCGATCAGTCTCGGAATCCCGGCTACAAGACATTTCGACAGTAATAAAACAAGTCCAGCAAAGCCGCCCGATGCGCCGACATCCTGATAGGAGCTGCACATATCTCGTTCTCAAGGCAACACCGGATAAGCGAAGCATACAGGTACCAACATAACCCAAGTTGCCAAGGGACGGTACCGCACGGTGCTCTAGTTTGGACCAACACTTAGACAAGCATTGGCCCGGGGTGGCTAAAATAAGATGACCCTCGAGAGAGCGACTCCCAAGGGAAAAGTAGGTGGTGGTGAGGCAAATGGTAAAACCAAGGTTGGGCCTTGCTGGAGGAGTCTTATTCAAAGCGAACTGTCAAGGGGGTCCCATAAATCACCCAACCGCATTAGGGACGCAAAATCGGGGAACATAATACCGATATGACGGAAAACTAGGGCGGCAAGAGTGGAACAAAACACCAGACATAAGGCCGAGCCTTCCACCCTTTACCAAGTATATAGATGCATTAATTAAATAAGATATACTGTGATATCCCAACAAGTAAACATGTTCCAAACAAGGAACAACATCTCCATGTTCCAACAAGGAACAAACTTCATCTTCACCTGCAACTAACAACGCTATAAGAGGGGCTGAGCAAAGCGGTAACATAGCCAAACAACGGTTTGCTAGGACAAGGTGGGTTAGAGGCTTGGTTTGACAATATGGGAGGCATGATAAGCAAGTGGTAGGTATCGCAGCATAGGCATAGCAAAAGAGCGAGCAACTAGCAAGCAAAGATAGAAGTGATTTCGAGGGTATGGTCATCTTGCCTGAGATCCCGCAAGGAAGAAGAACGAGCCCATGAAGGAGACAAACGGACGAAGTCGAACGAATCCTCACAACTTCGGAACGAAACCGAAGCTAACGAGAGGCAACCCGGAAACAAACAAACAACATAGTAAACAACCATCACATAAACATGGCATGATGCACAACCAAGTATGATGCATGTCCGGTTTAATGAAGCATGTCATGGCAAAAATGCACAAGCAATCCTACAAATTAAGTGGAGCTCAATATGCAACGAGTTGCATATTGACGAGACACCACGACAAGTTATTTAGTTCGATCTCGTTTATGTACCCAACAATATTAAATGTTGATTAACATGGCAAGGGGTGAAGCATAACAAAACTATACCATCTAAACAATTTAAATGGGGCCGGATATAACAAACAACAAATCCGGTAAATCCCCATATGCATTTAGCAAATTGATGGGAACAACAAATATAAACATTTTAAATGTTGTTATTATGATGCGGATGACATATGCAAGTTTTAAGCAATTTTATGAAAATGTTGACATGAGCATGTTATGAAGCATTTGTCACCATGGTAGAAGAAAGGGGTGACACGGCAACGAATCCGAAAATGGTGCCACGGCAACATTCCGGTTCCGATAGCTCACGAAGATACCGGTGCAAAAGGAAAAGTGACGAGAGCGTGACATGCGATAGAAGGTGGGGTGATCCCGGATACCGGGTTCCCACAAGATGGTGGCATGGCAAACGAGGAGGAAAATGCAAGCGACAATTCAATCACGGTGCAAAACTCGAGCATCTCATATAATACAAGCATTCGTTCTCAGACGGTCATCTCAGGGTTATACCTTCGAAGCGGACCGGTGCGGAGAGGAAGTAGTCGTTCTCGCATGCTCTAGGGTCGAGGGTAGAGGTTCTCGCGATCTCGGCGACGGTAGTGGTACATGTGACGTCGGGGTACTTGTTGTTCCGGTTTTTGTGTCCGTAGATGTACGCGACAATCGTAGTGGTACTTGGCGGTTCCATGTAGTCGAACTTGACGATCCGAGGGGTACTTGGCGCATCACCGTGTAGTTGTACATGGTTCAAACAGAGGCATTGGCACATCTGGAGGGGCATCGAGGGACTTGTCAAGGCCCTGCCTCGGGAGGTCACCGGAGATGCATGGAGGCAGCTGGAGCTGCTGGCTATTGGTAGCGTGTGCGGGCGGCATGTGGAGGCAGAGCAGGGAACTTGGCACGGCCGAGACAGGGGGCGAGCCGCGCGGTTGGTTGATGGTAGCCGCGGCTATGGTGGTGGTCACCACGAAGCAGAGGAGGTCGGGACTTGGCGTTGGACGATGCGGTCGGCGTCGGCCTTGACGTGCAGCAGGGGAGGCGGAGCTCCTGCTCGAAGAGGAGACCGGCGGCGCGACGCGAGGGGACGCGAGCTCCATGGCAGAGGGAGCGATGACGTGCCTGCTCCCCTGCTCGAGATCGAGCGAGGACGAGGGAAGCAGAGGAGGTCAAGGTCGAGGTCGAGGAGGCTGGACGTCGGCGGGGCTCGAGACGGGGGCGACGACGTGGATCCAGCAGGGTGGAGCTTAGAGAGGCGACGCCATGGAGGACGGCGATGAAGCGGAGGCGAAGGAGCTGCTCGGTGGCGCTCGCTTCTGGCGGGGTCGAGGGAGGAGCGGGCGGCGGCCTGGCGACGCGGTCCCCGTTGGAGCTCGAGGGAGAGGGCGAGAGGAGGGGGATCGAGCGAGAGATGGCTAGGGTTCGGGAGGCGGCTGCCGGATGGGCCTTAGAGGCCAGCGGCTGGGCTCTCCTCTCTCTTTCTCTCAAAAGAAAAGAAACAAAATAGAGATAAGAAATAAAAGAAAGAGAGGGTAACGGAAAGAATTTGTGCAAGGGGCTATCATCCCGGACTCATAAAAATGTGCTTGATCCGGAAAAAATAGAAGTGGGCACACGTGTGAAGTTGAATTCAAACTCATTTGAATTTAATTCAAATGGTTTGAACTAGGACGAGGTTTAGGAGTGACCAAAATGTTGAGAATTTTGGTAGAGCCTCAATAAAAAAGATAAGAATTGTTGGAAAAGTTTGAGGCAAGGAATTGAGATAGAAAATGTATGGAACTTAAAGTGCAGGTATGTTATGGTGATTCCAAAGATAATGGAATATTTTTAATATAGCTCCCTAATATTGGGAGGATATGTTATAAAGAGAAGTCACCATGTGAACTCCCTCGATTTAAATAGATCAAAATCTATGCAATTTACTTAGTTAAGTTTTAAAAATCAAATGACATGACGGCATGATGACATGATGCAATGCAAAAATAAATAGAGCAAGCAAAATGAAACACACGGAGGTCACGAGAATAAGGAAATCTTCTGGAGCGTCGGTCTCGGGGCGTTACAACACTCCACCACTACGAGAGGATCTCGTCCCGAGATCTAGGATGGCACCGGAGGGAAAACGGAAGATAAAGAGGATAGGTAAAACTAAGTTGCTTCTTTGACAAACGAGTGAAACCAATGAACCTTGAGAGGTTGAACAAAGTGAAAGAAAGAATACAAAGAAGATGACGAGATTGCAAACACTCCATTATCAAAGAGGGACAAGGAAAACTTGTAGGTTGAAAAACATGGAAAAAGAGCTTCACGAGCAAAAAGAATATGACCACCTCGGTATAATGAGATAGTCAAGGAACAAGAATGACAGAATTTGGACAGCACTCCAGTAGAAAAGAGAAGAAAACTTGATAAGATGAGACGATATTGAAGAGATGATACAACACTCCGGTTGGAAATGGAGGAATAGAATTTAAACTTGGCAAAACGAGACTAATGGACGAAGGGAGCAACTTCACAATGCCTCCGGGACGGATGAATAGAAGATAGATCATCGGAATAAGAGAACGGAGAAGGAAATGAGAACTCTCACAAATAAAATTGAAAGAGAAAGCTTACGAAGAAAAGGTTGAACGGAGTTGTTGGATTATCAACTACGAAAGCTTAACTTGATGTGGACTTATGGAAGACATCCCAAAATTATGAGGTGACAACCTGCCACTCACGGAAGAGATTGGGTTGATAAAAACAAGGAGAGTAGAAACTATTTCACCGGGAGGATAAAAGAAGAACTTGGGTCATTTATAAGCACCATAAATAGCAACAATCCTTAGGGAAAGCTTTAGGTGAAATATAACCCAAGATAACTCCAATGAAGAGATTGATGGATTTAAAATACCTCATTCTTAACAACATGTGAATCATGAAGCATGAAGGGAAATTGTCAAGAATGACATAACACCATCTCAAAAGATAAGGTAGAAAGAATTGCACTTCGAAATGCAAGATGAAGAATACTTGAACTCCTCAAAACAAAACATGTGTTGGAACACCATGTTTATTTTAGAGTATAGCTTGGCGGATCTTAACTCCGAGAAAATCTTGAAGAACAAATGAAGAATGAAAAGAATCCTTGACGAACCACCAAGTAGAGCCTCCATGAAGAACTCCGGTAATGAAAGGATGATAAAAAGAAAGAGAAGTCGAAAAGAACTCCGGGAGGAGCCTTGAAATGATTTAGATGGAGCTTAGAAATGATAACATCGAGAAAACTTGGAACTCCGGAAAGAACGTGAACAAATGAAATCGAGAATTTTGATGAATCTCCGGAATAAGGAATTAATCACTTGGATGAAACAAGAATAAGATTTATTGTATGTTTATCCCTCATCAAATTAAATTGATGACAAGCAACGGATTTGGCATACTACTTATTCTCGTAGAAAGGATTAAGATAGATATGGCGCAAACTTGAGAAAAGTCTTCAACGAACCACCGGTAGGATTGGAAAGAACGAATGAATCTATATGATAACGAAGGAAGAGAACTCTTGAACGAACCACCATAAGAATTGAAAATGAACGAAGAAAAGATAGAGAAACACCGGGAGGAATTAGAAAATGAAGGAAGATACTTGAGAGAATATAGATACAAGAGAACAAAGAGATCATGAGCTAATTAGAGGATATTTGAACGATGCACCGGTAAGACTTGGAGAACGAGAGCTGAAAGCTGAGAATGAACAATTATGACATGATGGCCTTTGGAGGAAAGGAATGGAAACAACTCATGAAATGCTCCGAATGGGTGAAAATAATTGTCACAAGCAAAACAAATATGAGGGGATGGCATCAAGCAAGAACCATGAATCTTGAAGAGAATGAGGCAAGATTTAAGAGAAACTCTTCTTCGGTCTTCAAATGTTGAGAATGACGATGAGAAACACCACCATGAATTGTTGAGATACTCCGGGATGAAAATATATAAAGGTTGACCCAACGATGAAAAGAATTTGAAAGATTTTGGAGAAAGACATATGACTGATGAAAATTCATTCTTACGTCAAACTTTGAAAAGAATTTGGGAATAACTCTGAAAAGATTAGAAGAGTCAGGTAAGATCCTGGGAAAAGACCTGTGGGTTAGGGCCCACTCAAAAGAAACACCGTTGAAAGAATTGCTTGAAAAGAGAGATTACACCGGTTGAATTAAATGGCTTGACTGAGGTAAGAGCCTCAAAATACCTTGAACGGATTGATAATGGAAATGAATCTTCTGAGATATCTTCAACACTCCGGAACAAATGAATAGCGAGAAGTGAATGATTAAGAGATACACCAGCATAAGAAAGCACTTGAAACGAGGAAGGGGATAAGATCAACACCTAAAACTTGAATTGAATCCATCGGATAAGAAAGAGAATGATGAATGATGAACTTGAAACTCCGTTAGTATCTTCATGGGAAATCACCGGATAAAAACATTGAAAGAAAAGAACGGAGAGACTTCCCATCTATAAGATGGATACTTGATTAAGAAATCCGAGTCCTTGAAGAGAAAGGGTGGGAGGGTGGGAAAACAAAGGCAACTTGGGTCGGATGAAACGGACACCGTCGAGAAAACCAAGAATTGGTCTTGCACAAATTGAAAGGATCGGGTTAACTTGAAGAGAATCACGCCGGTTGAAAAGAATTAACATGACAACCTTGAAAGGATTAGCAATCCCATAGAAATATGAGAACACTGTTTAGAGAAAAGGTATGGAATCAACACTTGACATTGAAGCAACTCGAATACCACAAATAAAACAAAACAAAGGATTGGCTTGCAGAATAAGCCGAAAACAAACATATGATAGATCCCATATCGTATCATGTGTCTGTTGGAAAGATATCCTAAGAGATACTTGAATTCCCACTTATAAACTCCCGAAACTTTCTGGTTATGCAATCTGGTGTTGGGGATACAGGGGACACAAAATATATCACCCAAACTAACAATACCTAGATCCAGCTGTATCCATCCTTCAACACATAACCAAGAAACCTTCGGAAATCGTTTACCTCAACCTTCGAAAAGCATCCGTTATACGAGTTATGGCAATACTCTCGCACTCGCCTCAGTACTGGGCTATCAGGGTTATCTCACCAACAACTGTACAAAAGAGATTTTCGATGTCGGCGTACTAAACTCAGGTATTCCAGAACTGCAATGATAAGATTATGACGACAACACCTCGGAGCTCAACTCCCCGGGACACTTCCACTAAACCCCTGCTGACAGGAGGCACCAAGACAATGTTGTCATCATAAAACCATCGGAACGATTCTAAGATACCCGCGTGATCCTAAAATTTTTTAGTGAGATTTGAGAAGAGAAGAGTCAAAACTCTACGTCAGGATGCCTTACCAGAGCGATGAGGAGACTGGGAAGTAAAAAGAATTCCTAAACTCTTTGATATATAATTCCTAAATGACTCAAAACATTTTTTTCTAGACACAACTCGGCCGCTAAAAACGATCAATCAGTGGGGCTCCTAAGGTCGGGGAAGGCTCTGATACCAACTTGTAACGCCCTCGATGCGGCTATATCTCCCACGTGTCGAAGCACGACTTAGAGGCATAACCGCATTGAAAGCAATGTCGCAAGTGAGGTAATCTTCACACAACCCATGTAATACATAAGGGAAAGAGATACATAGTTGGCTTACAATCGCCACTTCACACAATACATGAGTAAAGCGTTACATCATACAGATACAATCAAGGTCCGACTATGGAACCAAAATAAAAGAAGACTACCCCAAATGCTACACAGATCCCCGATCGTCCCGACTGGGCTCCACTACTGATCAACTGAAATGAAACAACACAACGAACAAGATCTTCATCGAGCTCCTCCTTGAGCTTGGGTGCGTCACCTACACGGTTTCATCGGCACCTGCAAACTGGTTTTGGAAGTATTTGTGAGTCACGGGGACTCAGCAATCTCACACCCGCGAGATCAAGACTATTTAAGCTTATAGGTAGGGTAAAAGGTTTGAGGTGGAGCTGCAGCAAGCGACTAGCATATATGGTGGCTAACATACGCAAATGAGAGCGAGAAGAGAAGGCAAAAGCACGGTCGAACAACTATGATCAAGAAGTGATCCTAAAACTACTTACGTCAAGCATAACTCCAACACGGTGTTCACTTCTCGAACTCCGCCGAGAAGAGACCATCACGGTTACACACGCGATTGATGTATTTTTAATTAAGATCAACTTTGGGTTTTCTACAACCGGACATTAACAAATTCCCATCTGCCACATAACCGCGGGCACGGCTTTCGAAAGTTCAAACCCTGCAGGGGTGTCCCAACTTAGCCCATGATAAGCTCTCGCGATCAACGAAGGATATTCCTTCTCCCCGGGAAGACCTGATCAGTCTCGGAATCCCGGCTACAAGACATTTCGACAGTAATAAAACAAGTCCAGCAAAGCCGCCCGATGCGCCGACATCCTGATAGGAGTTGCACATATCTCGTTCTCAAGGCAACACTGGATAAGCGAAGCGTACAGGTACCAACATAACCCAAGTTGCCAAGGGACGGTACCGCACGGTGCTCTAGTTTGGACCAACACTTAGACAAGCATTGGCCCGGGGTGGCTAAAATAAGATGACCCTCGAGAGAGCGACTCCCAAGGGAAAAGTAGGTGGTGGTGAGGCAAATGGTAAAACCAAGGTTGGGCCTTGCTGGAGGAGTCTTATTCAAAGCGAACTGTCAAGGGGGTCCCATAAATCACCCAACCGCGTTAGGGACGCAAAATCCGGGAACATAATACCGATATGACGGAAAACTAGGGCGGCAAGAGTGGAACAAAACACCAGACATAAGGCCGAGCCTTCCACCCTTTACCAAGTATATAGATGCATTAATTAAATAAGATATACTGTGATATCCCAACAAGTAAACATGTTCCAAACAAGGAACAACATCTCCATGTTCCAACAAGGAACAAACTTCATCTTCACCTGCAACTAACAACGCTATAAGAGGGGCTGAGCAAAGCGGTAACATAGCCAAACAACGGTTTGCTAGGACAAGGTGGGTTAGAGGCTTGGTTTGACAATATGGGAGGCATGATAAGCAAGTGGTAGGTATCACAGCATAGGCATAGCAAAAGAGCGAGCAACTAGCAAGCAAAGATAGAAGTGATTTCGAGGGTATGGTCATCTTGCCTGAGATCCCGCAAGGAAGAAGAACGAGCCCATGAAGGAGACAAATGGACGAAGTCGAACGAATCCTCACAACTTCGGAACGAAACCGAAGCTAACGAGAGGCAACCCGGAAACAAACAAACAACATAGTAAACAACCATCACATAAACATGGCATGATGCACAACCAAGTATGATGCATGTCCGGTTTAATGAAGCATGTCATGGCAAAAATGCACAAGCAATCCTACAAATTAAGTGGAGCTCAATATGCAACGAGTTGCATATTGACGAGACACCACGACAAGTTATTTAGTTCGATCTCGTTTATGTACCCAACAATATTAAATGTTGATTAACATGGCAAGGGGTGAAGCATAACAAAACTATACCATCTAAACAATTTAAATGGGGCCGGATATAACAAACAACAAATCCGGTAAATCCCCATATGCATTTAGCAAATTGATGGGAACAACAAATATAAACATTTTAAATGTTGTTATTATGATGCGGATGACATATGCAAGTTTTAAGCAATTTTATGAAAATGTTGACATGAGCATGTTATGAAGCATTTGTCACCATGGTAGAAGAAAGGTGTGACACGGCAACGAATCCGAAAATGGTGCCACGGCAACATTCCGGTTCCGATAGCTCACGAAGATACCGGTGCAAAAGGAAAAGTGACGAGAGCGTGACATGCGATAGAAGGTGGGGTGATCCCGGATACCGGGTTCCCACAAGATGGTGGCATGGCAAACGAGGAGGAACATGCAAGCGACAATTCAATCACGGTGCAAAACTCGAGCATCTCATATAATACAAGCATTCGTTCTCAGACGGTCATCTCAGGGTTATACCTTCGAAGCGTGCATTTTCGAAGCGGACCGGTGCGGAGAGGAAGTAGTCGTTCTCGCACGCTCTAGGGTCGAGGGTAGAGGTTCTCGCGATCTCGGCGACGGTAGTGGTACATGTGACGTCGGGGTACTTGTTGTTCTGGTTTTTGCGTCCGTAGATGTACGCGGCAATCGTAGTGGTACTTGGCGGTTCCATGTAGTCGAACTTGACGATCCGAGGGGTACTTGGCGCATCACCGTGTAGTTGTACATGGTTCAAACAGAGGCATTGGCACATCTGGAGGGGCATCGAGGGACTTGTCAAGGCCCTGCCTCGGGAGGTCACCGGAGATGCATGGAGGCAGCTGGAGCTGCTGGCTATTGGTAGCGTGTGCGGGCGGCGTGTGGAGGCGGAGCAGGGAACTTGGCACGGCCGAGACAGGGGGCGATCCGCGCGGTTGGTTGATGGTAGCCGCGGCTATGGTGGTGGTCACCACGAAGCAGAGGAGGTCGGGACTTGGCGTTGGACGATGCGGTCGGCGTCGGCCTTGACGTGCAGCAGGGGAGGCGGAGCTCCTGCTCGAAGAGGAGACCGGCGGCGCGACGCGAGGGGACGCGAGCTCCATGGCAGAGGGAGCGATGACGTGCCTGCTCCCCTGCTCGAGATCGAGCGAGGAACAGGGAAGCAGAGGAGGTCGAGGTCGAGGTCGAGGAGGCTGGACGTCGGCGGGGCTCGAGACGGGGGCGACGACGTGGATCCAGCGGGGCGGAGCTTAGAGAGGCGACGCCATGGAGGACGGCGACGAAGCGGAGGCGAAGGAGCTGCTCGGCAGCGCTCGCTTCTGGCGGGGTCGAGGGAGGAGCGGGCGGCGGCCTGGCGACGCGGTCCCCGTTGGAGCTCAAGGGAGAGGGCGAGAGGAGGGGGATCGAGCGAGAGATGGCTAGGGTTCGGGAGGCGGCTGCCGGATGGGCCTTAGAGGCCGGCGGCTGGGCTCTCCTCTCTCTTTCTCTCAAAAGAAAAGAAACAAAATGGAGATAAGAAATAAAAGAAAGAGAGGGTAACGGAAAGAATTTGTGCAAGGGGCTATCATCCCGGACTCATAAAAATGTGCTTGATCCGGAAAAAATAGAAGTGGGCACACGTGTGAAGTTGAATTCAAACTCATTTGAATTTAATTCAAATGGTTTGAACTAGGACGAGGTTTAGGAGTAACCAAAATGTTGAGAATTTTGGTAGAGCCTCAATAAAAAAGATAAGAATTGTTGGCAAAGTTTGAAGCAAGTAATTGAGATAGAAAATGTATGGAACTTAAAGTGCAGGTATGTTATGGTGATTCCAAAGATAACGGAATATTTTTAATATAGCTCCCTAATATTGGGAGGATATGCTATAAAGAGAAGTCACCATGTGAACTCCCTCGATTTAAATAGATCAAAATCTATGCAATTTACTTAGTTAAGTTTTAAAAATTAAATGACATGACGGCATGATGACATGATGCAATGCAAAAATAAATAGAGCAAGCAAAATGAAACACACGGAGGTCACGAGAATAAGGAAATCTTCTGGAGCGTCGGTCTCGGGGTGTTACATCAGGGGTGCAAAAGGCGGCCCTTTCCGCCCGTATCTTTGGTTGGGGTTGCAGTGGGTCTCGAGCGAGGTGGTGTAGAGGTCTGGGATGCCGGGGTGGCGGCCCTGGTGGTGGTCCTGCGGTGCTCATGGGCGGAGCCCGTGGTTAGGTGCTGCCCGGTGGCCATGGTCATGTGGGCGGCGTGGTCGCTGGGGTGTGGCGTCCGGTGGCGGTGAGTGTTGGCCAGGGTGAAAACCTGATCTATCCATGGATGGACCGGCGATGGCGAAGCTCGTTCCCTTCTTGAAGGCGTCGTCGCGGCTCTCATTTCTCGTCGTGTTGCTCCAAGGGAAACTCTGATCCTCGGATCGGGCGGTGGCGGCGCTCTGGTTGTTGGGGAACGTAGCAATAATTCAAAATTTTTCTACGTGTCACCAAGATCAATCTAGGAGATGCTAGCAACGAGAGAGAGAGGGATTGCATCTTCATACCCTTGAAGATCGCTAAGCGGAAGCGTTACACGAACGCGGTTGATGGAGTCGTACTCGCGGCGATTCAAATCGCGGAAGATACGATCTAGCGCCGAACGGACGACGCCTCCGCGTTCAACACATGTACAGCCCGGGGACGTCTCCTCCTTCTTGATCCAGCTAGGGGAGAGGAGAAGTTGAGGGAGAGCTTGCAGTTCTCCGGCAGGGCTTCGCCAAGCACTACGGAGGAGGAGGAGGTGTTGGGGAGGGAGAAGGCTGCGCCAGGGGAAGGGGTGCGGCTCCCATGTGCCTCCCCACTATATATAGGGGTGGAGGGGGCTGGTTTCTTGCCCTACAAGTCCATTGGGGCGTTGGCAAAGGTGGGGGAAAGAAATCCCATCATTTCCCTTCCCCACCGATTGTTATCCCCCCTTTTTAGGGATCTTGATCTTATCCCTTCGGGATATGATCTTATTCCTTCTAAGGGGGGGGGGATCTTGGTGCACCTTGACCAGGGGTGTGGGGCCTCGCCCCCACTACCCACGTTCATGTGGGTCCCCCCATGCAGGTGGGCCCCACTCCGGAACCTTCTAGAACCTTCCCGGTACAATACCGAAAAATCCTGAACATTTTCTGGTGGCCAAAATAGGACTTCCCATATATAAATCTTTACCTCCGGACCATTTCGGAACTCCTCGTGATGTCCAGGATCTCATCCGGGACTCCAAACAACATTCGGTAACTGCACACTAATTCCCGTAACAACTCTAGCGTCACCGAACCTTAAGTGTGTAGACCCTACGTGTTCGGGAATCATGCAGACATGACCGAGACAACTCTCTGGCCAATAACCAACAGCGGGATCTGGATACCCATGTTGGATCCCACATGTTCCACGATGATCTCATCGGATGAACCATGATGTCAGGGATTCAATCAATCCTGTATACAATTCCCTTTGTCAATCGGTACGTTACTTGCCCGAGATTCGATCGTCGGTATCCCAATACCTCGTTCAATCTCGTTACCGGCAAGTCACTTTACTCGTACCGTAATGCATGATCCCATGATCAACCAGTTGGTCACATTGAGCTCATTATGATGATGCATTACCGAGTGGGCCCAGAGATACCTCTCCGTCATACGGAGTGACAAATCCCAGTCTCGATTCGTGCCAACCCAACAGACACTTTCAGAGATACCTGTAGTGCACCTTCATAGCCACCCAGTTACGTTGTGACGTTTGGTGCACCCAAAGCATTCCTACGGTATCCGGGAGTTGCACAATCTCATGGTCTAAGGAAATGATACTTGACATTAGAAAAGCTTTAGCAAACGAACTACGCGATCTTGTGCTACGCTTAAGATTGGGTCTTGTCCATCACATCATTCTCCTAATGATGTGATCCCGTTATCAATGACATCCAATGTCCATGGTCAGGAAACCATGACCATCTATTGATCAACGAGCTAGTCAACTAGAGGCTTACTAGGGACATGTTGTGGTCTATGTATTCACACATGTATTACGGTTTCCGGTTAATACAATTATAGCATGAACAATAGACAATTATCATGAGCAAGAAATACAATAATAACCATTTTATTATTGCCTCTAGGGCATATTTCCAATAGTCTCCCACTTGCACTAGAGTCAATAATCTAGTTCACATCACTATGTGATTGTAATGAATCCAACACCCATAGGGTTTGTTCATATCTTGCTTGTGAGAGAGGTTTATTAGTCAATGGGTATGAACCTTTCAGATCCATGTGTGCTTTGCAAATCTCTATGTCATCTTGTAGATGCAGCTACCACGCGCTACTTTGAGCTATCCAAATAACTGCTCTACTATACGAATCCGGTTTACTACTCAAAGTCGTCCAGATTAGTGTCAAAGTTTGCATCGACGTAACCCTTTACGACGAAATCTTTTACCACCTCCATAATCAATAAAATTCCTTAGTCCATTAGTTACTAAGGATAAGTTTGACCGTGTCGGTGGGAACGACACCTATGGGATCACAAGAATCCCTACTACGGTTAGCGGGGCGCGGGGTCGTGAGAAGAGCGGATCAAACAGATAGCACACAATTTGTTTATCCAGGTTCGGGCCGCGAGGATGCGTGAAACCCTACTCCTGCTTTGGTGGATGTATATTCCTGTTCTTGAGCTAGCTCTGGGGCGTTAGGAGCTCCAAAAAGCCGAATCCTTCTCCTGGTCGCCTCGAGCCTCCTTTTATAGAAAAAGGGGTCGCCACAGTGGCACACAGGAGGTGGAAAGGGTACAGTGATGCGAGGTTATCCCTTGCATTACATGACAAGGTGCATTTAATGCGTCTGCTTAGGTGTCCTTGCTTTATCGGGGACGGGGGAGAAATCCGTCTCGTCCGTCGCCGCTCATTCTTGTGTCGACACGCACCCTGGCCAGCGATGCCTGTGATGCCATGTATGTAGGCAGGCAGCTGAGGTGGCGCAGTGGTGGGTCTTCACGAAGATCTGCATGCCACCATACAGGTGCCTGCCTAGCTGGTTGGGTCGGCAGCTGCATGCGTACGGCGGTGGAGGTTTAGTCGGCGTGGGCCTGATGGTGGCCCTGCGGATGTCCTCGACAAGGGTCTTGCCGGGGCCCCGGCAAGGGTCTTGTCGCGGCGCCTGCCGTTGTCCCCGGCAAGGTGCTTGCCGGGGGTCTCGTGGTCTTCCTTGGTTGGTATCTCTCCAAAGGTCGTCGTCTTGTTAGTGCGTATCTGATCTTGAATGTCTTCACAAAGATCTACATGTCACCACGGGGATGTCTCCCGAATCCTTGCCTCATGGGGGCAGTGGACTCAAGGGTGATTTGCTCCGCAGGCGTGGGGCGAGTTGCCGCGGCAAGGGTCTTGCCGGTGCTGCTAAAGCCGGCCCCGGCAAGGATCTTGCCGGGGGAGCCCGCCTCGTCCCTTGGCTCTTCGTGGTCCTGGCCTTGGCGTTGCTCTAGTTCCCTTGAGCTTCGGTCTTACCCCGGCTTACCTACCTTGCCTTGCTTAGTGTGGTAGTGGGCGCGGCTCTGACTGTCCGTGCACAGTTATAGGGGTACAAAAAGAGGGGTACACTTTTTGTACACCGACAGGAGCCCCCGGACCTGGGCCACACATAAGCGCAACGCGTTGTTGGGCTAGGCCCAAAAACGGTGCGTGGGCAGGCGGGGCGGTTTTTGCCGTGGTAAGATTTTTTGCGCGTTGCGCTTCCCACGACTAGCGTGTGTGGCGCGGCGTGGGGAGGTGGGCGTGGCGTGGGCGGCATGCGTGGGGTTTCTCTCTGCACGCATGCGTCACGTCATAGTAAAGGGGCGGCTCGCGCTTTTCCCATAAACGGAGGGAGGCGTGGAGGCGTGGCCGATTTACTGAACGGGGCCGAGGTGCGGTCTTCAAGGCGTCCACTCCCCACGATCACGGGGTGGGGAGAGGTCGCCTCACCTGTCCCCTCGGTTCTGCACGTCTGCCAAGTGTCTCCCATGCTCTTTGGGGTGGCAAACGGTGGAGGCGGGAAACTGGGTCATCGCTGGTTGGGGGCAGCTTGTTGGTCCTGGCTCCCTGCGCCTCTCGTGTCTTGATTGGCCGAGCGGGGCGGCCGAGCCCCAACCCCGTTCCTTTATAAAGAGCGGGAGGGGGGATGGCGTCCCGCATTCTTCCATCTTCTTCTTCCTTCAGTTTCTGCTCCCCTCTTCCATCCGTCATGGAGAGAGGAAATCCCGGTCCTTGAACGGTGGCGGCGAGGGTCGTTGCTCGACAACGTGTCCCTCCTTCTCCTGTGCCTGCGGTGGCAGAGCCGGCTGCGAGGGGAAGGGGGAGGGGGCGAGGCCGTGGGTGAGGCCGGGGCGCTCGGGGAAGAGGAGGACGGGGTGGCGCGCCGGCCTCGCCCCCGCCAGCAGTTCCTCCTCCAATGGAGGGTCATGTTGGGGATGACCCTTGTGAGTTCTTCGTCAGGCTGCGCCGGCCGCCGCGCCGTCGCCTTTGTCTCCCGACCCCATTTGCGCGGGAGATGGAGCTGGATCTGCTGGAGTCATTGCGGCTGCACATGAGGGGCTGCGGGATCAGTGGTACGCGGGTCCGCGTTGACTTCCCTGCTCCTCACGTGATGTATCTTCGTCGGGGATTGTTGGGGATATTACTATTTATGTAGGCCGCCCAGGAGGGGCCGGGTTATGCGAAAGAGAAGCCCATCTGAAGCCCAAGACCAAGACATGAAGATGGCGACTCAGTAAAGGGTCTAAAGGCCCACAGGCGATTTAAAGCCCATAGGGATAAAACGCCATGAGGGTGTGACTTGTATTGAGAGTAGAAGTAACTAGTCACCGAGCTGGACACTGTTTATGAGCCGGCCGGGACTCTGTATGCCGCAGGGCGTCGACCCGTGTATATAAGGGGACGACCTGCCGGCGGCTTAGGGTAAGAAACAACCAATCGAGAACCGGGCATAGCGTATCTCGTTCCCTGGTCATGGAAACCTCAAGCAATACCAACCCAACTAGACGTAGGCCTTACCTTCATCGTAAGGGGCCGAACTAGTATAAACCTCTTGTGTCCTTTGTCCTGATTAACCCCTTTAAGCTTCCTAGTTGCGATGGCTCCACGACTAAGTCCTTGCAAGAGGACAACTGCCGTGACAATTCCACGACAGTTGGCGCCCACTGTGGGGCCAGCGCACGGTGGATTTGAGTTCTTGAAGGGCAGCTTCAAAGGGCTCAAGGGATACGCAGTTGGCCGGATGACCAAGAGTCGTCGTGGCAAGATCTACATCGACGACGAAGGCTGGGGCCCCGACACCGGCTCAATTGAGTACGGGTACCAGGTCCCCTTTGGCGGAATTCACGTCTTCATCGGCCGGATTGGTGAGCCGGGCCCTGAGCCGGACAACTACACCGACCTCGTCGAGACGGCTCAGCATGCGAGACCCGCCCGAGCTCGACCCGTCGTGAAGCGTGCCTTTGTGGGTTGCATCCACGGAGGTGAACTTTCCGAAGGATCTAAAGATGATGGTGAGCCGGCCGTCCTCTCTGACAGTGATTCGTCCGCCAGCTCAACAGATTCGCTGTATCAAGTTCAAGATGGTGTGCTTGGGTGCTGTTCCGATGGCAGCACTATTCCGGACCCCTTAGAGTAGCCAAACTGGGCAGGAATCTTCATGGCCGGTACTCAACCCGGCCAAAATTCTACGGCTTCAGTGGCGATAACGTCCGGATTAGGAGCAGCCGGGGCAGGAGGCCCTGTGCGCTCACCGGCTCAGGTGCTGATGGATCTCATGGATAAACTTACGGCCCTGTTAACTGCTACAGTCATCCCTGCGAACCAATCTGAGCATGAGGCAGAGGTGGCACAGGTTCGTGAGGAGATCGCCCAGGCCAAGTGAGGGAGTCCTGGATTAGGGGGTGTTCGGTTAGCCGGACTATACCTTCGCCGAACTCCTAGACTATGAAGATACAAGATTGAAGACTTCGTCCCGTGTCTGGATGGGACTTTCCTTGGCCTGGAAGGCAAGCTAGGCGATGCGGATACTCAAGATCTCCTACCATTGTAACCGACTCTGTGTAACCCTAACCCTATCCGGTGTCTATATAAACCGGAGGGTTGTAGTCCGTAGGATAGAACCATCATCATACACAATCATACCATAGGCTAGCTTCTAGGGTTTAGCCTCCTTGATCTCGTGGTAGATCTACTCTTGTACTACCCATATCATCAATATTAATCAAGCAGGAGTAGGGTTTTACCTCCATCGAGAGGGCCCGAACCTGGGTAAACATCGTGTCCCTTGTCTCCTGTTACCATCCGGCCTTGACGCACAGTTCGGGACCCCCTACCCGAGATCCACCGGTTTTGACACCGACATTGGTGCTTTCATTGAGAGTTCCTCTGTGTCGTCGCCTTTAGGCCCGATGGCTCCTCTGATCATCAACAATGATGAGGTCCAGGGTGAGACTTTTCTCCCCGGACAGATCTTCGTCTTCGGCGGTTTCGCTCTGCGGGCCAATTCGCTTGGTCATCTGGAGCAGATCGAAAGCTACGCCCCTGGCCATCAAGTCAGGTTTGGAAGCTTAAACTGCACGCCGGATATCCATGGAGACTTGATCTTCAACGGGTTCGAGCCACAGCCAAGCGCGCCGCACTATCTCGAGGGGCACGATCTAGCTCTGCCTCCGAACAGTGCCCTGGAGGCCGCACACGCACCGGTTCCGACCCTTGTCTCGGAGCCCACTGCGCTAACTGAGGATGAGCGGTTGGACGTCACCTCGGGGGCTGCGATCTCAAAGGCGATCGAGCCGAATGCTAGCCCCGCACTCCGCGTGACCCGTGACCTCGAGGGTCCGGACTCCTCTTCGAACTCCGAACCCCCCGCGCCCCTGCCAGTCGAAGCCGATTGGGCGCCAATAATGGAGTTCACCACCGCGGACATCTGTCAGCACTCGCCTTTTGGGGACATCCTGAATTCTCTCAAGTCTCTCTCTTTATCAGGAGAGCCCTGGCCGGATTACGGTCAGCGAGGATAGGATACAGATGATGAAGAAATTCAAAGCCCTCCCACCACCCACTTGGTAGCCACTGTCGACGATTTCACCGACATGCTTGACTTCGGCTCCGAAGACTTTGACGGTATGGACGACGAGGTAGGAGACGAACAGGAACCAACACCTATAGGGCACTGGACGGCCACCTCGTCATATGACGTATATATGGTGGATACTCCAAAGGATGGAGATGGCGATGGAACAGTGGGGGATGACACCTCCAAGAAACAGCCAAAGCGCCGACGTCAGCGGCGCCGCTCTAAAGCCCGCCAAAGCAAAAACGGTGATTCCGACATGGGAGATAATACTACCCCGGATGGCGCCGAAGAACACCCAACCCAGCAAGATTCTGCGCAGGAAGATGGAGAAGCCAGCCCTCATGAGAGAGCGGCAGAACGAGAGGTTGAGGATGATAACTATATGCCTCCCTTCGAAGACGAGGCAAGCCTCGATAATGACAAATTCGTCGTACCATCAGACCCCGCCGAACAAGAGGCTTTTAGCCACCGCGAACAGCCTAAAGAAAAAGCAGCAACAGCTTAGAGCTGATCAAGATTTGCTAGCTGATAGATGGACTGAAATCCTTGCGACCGAAGAGTACAAACTCGAGCGCCCCTCCAAGAATTATCCTAAGCGCAGGCCGCTACCCCGATTAGAGGAGGAAGCGCCTACATCACCAGCGCACGACATGGCAGACCGGCCACCTCGCGGCCGCGACAGAGAGGCCTGTCGAACCTCCACCCAAGCCATGCCCCGACGCCGCTCAACTAAGGCACGGGAAAATGCGCTAGACCTGCGAGATGTACTGGAGGATAAAGCAAGACAAACAAGATCGATCTACGGATCGCGCAGGCGCCCGACGACACGTGACGATGATCTTCACTCCGGACACAATAAATCCTGTTGGAAATATGCCCTAAAGGCAATAATAAAAGCATTATTATTATATTTCCTTGTTCATGATAAATGTCTTTATTCGTGCTATAATTGTGTTATCCGGAAATCGTAATACATGTGTGAATAACAGACAACAATATGTCCCTAGTAAGCCTCTAGTTGACTAGCTCGTTGATCGATGGATAGTCATGGTTTCCTGACTATGGACATTGGATGTCATTGATAACGAGATCACATCATTAGGAGAATGATGTGATGGACGAGACCCAATCCTAAACATAGCATAAGATCGCATAGTTCGTTTGCTAGAGTTTTCCAATGTCAAGTATCCTTTCCTTAGGCCATGAGATCGTGTAACTCCCGGATACCGTAGGAGTTCTTTGGGTGTGCCAAACGTCACAACGTAACTGGGTGACTATAAAGGTATACTACGGGTATCTCTGAAAGTGTCTATTGGGTTGACACGGATCGAGACTGGGATTTGTCACTCCGCTTGACGGAGAGGTATCACCGGGCCCTCTCGGTAATGCATCATCATAATGAGCTCAATGTGATCAAAGTGTTTGATCACGAGATCATGCATTACGGTACGAGAAAAGTGACTTGCCAGTAACGAGATTGAACGAGGTATTGGGATACCGACGATCGAATCTCGGGCAAGTAAAATACCGATTGACAAAGGGAATCATATACGGGATTAATTGAATCCTCGACATCGTGGTTCATCCGATGAGATCATCGTGGAGCATGTGGGAGCCAACATGGGTATCCAGATCCCGCTGTTGGTTATTTCCCGAGAGCCGTCTCGGTCATGTCTGCATGTCTCCCGAACCCGTAGGGTCTACACACTTAAGGTTCAGTGACGCTAGGGTTGTGAAGATATGTATATGCAGTAACCCGAATGTTGTTCGGAGTCCCGGATGAGATCCCGGACGTCACGAGGAGTTTTGGAATGGTCCGGAGGTAAAGATTTATATATGGGAAGTCATCATACGGACACCGGGAAGTTTCGGGGGCATATCGGTATTGTACCGGGGCCACCGGAGGGGTTCTGGGGGTCCACCGGGAGGGGCCACCTCTCCCGGAGGGCCCCATGGGCTGTATGAGGAAGGGAACCAGTCCAAAGTGGGCTGGTGCGCCTCCCCCCAAGGGCCCATGCGCCTAGGGTTGGGGGGGGGGAACCCTAAAGGGGGCGCCCCCCTTGCTTGGGGGGCAAGTCCCCCCTTCTTGGCCGCCGCCCCCCTAGGAGATTGCATCTCCTAGGGCCGGCGCCCCCCCCTAGGGGGCTATATAAAGGAGGTGAGGGGAGGGGGGCAGCGCACCCTTGCTCCTGGCGCCTCCCTCTCCCTCTCCAACACCTCCTCCTCCTCCATAGAGCTCGGCGAAGCCCTGCCGGAGTACTGCAGCTCCACCATCACCACGCCGTCGTGCTGCTGCTGGAGCCTTCTTCCCCAACCTCTCCTTTTCCTTGCTGGATCAATAAGAAGGAGACGTTACGCTGACCGTACGTGTGTTGAATGCGGAGGTGCCGTCCTTTCGGTGCTAGGATCTCCGGTGATTTGGATCACGTCGTGTACGACTACCTCATCCCCGTTCGTTGAACGCTTCCGCTCGCGATCTACAAAGTGGTATGTAGATGCAATCTCTCCCCCATGACTCGTTGCTAGATGAACTCATAGATGGATCTTGGTGAAACCGTAGGAAATTTTTTGTTTTCTGCAACGTTCCCCAACAAATCCGGCCAGGCCGAACACAACAGACATAGCTCTTCCGAGCTGCGTCGTAACATAGCCCACTATAGGGGCGTCGCACACCCACTATGCTTCACAGATGAAGTAATGGATCATAAAATCCCGGAGGGTTTCAAACCCGTAAACATCGAATCATACGATGGCACGACAGATCCGGCGGTATGGATCGAGGATTATCTCCTTCACATCCACATGGCACGTGGCGATGATCTACACGCCATCAAATACCTCCCTCTCAAAGTCAAAGGACCGGCCCGGCACTGGCTTAACAGCCTGCCAGCGGACTCAATCGGTTCTTGGGAGGACCTGGAAGCCGCATTCCTCGACAACTTCCAGGGCACTTATGTGCGACCACCGGATGCCGACTGTTGGGGAACGTAGTAATTTCAAAAAATTTCCTACGCACACGCAAGATCATGGTGATGCATAGCAACGAGAGGGGAGAGTGTTGTCTACGTACCCTCGTAGACCGAAAGCGGAAGCGTTATATCAACGCGGTTGATGTAGTCGTACGTCTTCACGATCCGACCGATCCAAGCACCGTTACTCCGGCACCTCCGAGTTCTCGGCACACGTTCAGCTCGATGACGATCCCCGGGCTCCGATCCAGCAAAGCGTCGGGGAAGAGTTCCGTCAGCACGACGGCGTGGTGACGATCTTGATGTACTACTGACGCAGGGCTTCGCCTAAGCACTGCTACAATATGACCGAGGTGGAATTTGGTGGCAGGGGGCACCGCACACGGCTAAGGAAAGATCTCAATGATCAATTGTGTGTCTAGAGGTTCCCCCTGCCCCCGTATATAAAGGGGAAAAGGGGGAGGGGCGCGGCAGCCATAGGAGGAGTCCTACTCCCGCTGGGAGTAGGACTCCCCTCCAATCCTATTCCTAATAGGACTCCCTAAGTGGGGAAAGAGAGAGGGGCTGGCCGGCCACCTTCCCTAGTCCTAATAGGACTAGGGGAAGGGGGGGAGGCGTGCAGACCATGAGGGCAGCCCTTTCACCTTTCCACCAAGTCCCATGTTGGCCCATTTGGCTCCCGGGGGGTTCCGGTAACCCTCCCGGTATTCCGGTAAAATCCTGATTTCACCTGGAACACTTCCGATGTCCAAACATAGGCTTCCAATATATCAATCTTTACGTCTCGACCATTTCGAGACTCCTCGTCATGTCCGTGATCACATCCGAGACTCCGAACAACCTTCGGTACATCAAAATGCATAAACTCATAATAACTGTCATCGTAACGTTAAGCGTGCGGACCCTACGGTTCGAGAACAATGTAGACATGACCGAGACACATCTCCGGTCAATAACCAATAGCGGGACCTGGATGCCCATATTGGCTCCTACATATTCTACGAAGATCTTTATCGGTCAGACCGCATAACAACATACGTTGTTCCCTTTGTCATCGGTATGTTACTTGCCCGAGATTCGATCGTCAGTATCCAATACTTAGTTCAATCTCGTTACCGGCAAGTCTCTTTACTCGTTCCGTAATACATCATCCCGCAACTAACTCATTAGTTGCAATGCTTGCAAGGCTTAAGTGATGTGCATTACCGAGAGGGCCCAGAGATACCTCTCCGACGATCGGAGTGACAAATCCTAATCTCGAAATACGCCAACCCAACATCTACCATTGGAGACACCTGTAGTACTCCTTTATAATCACCCAGTTACGTTGTGACGTTTGGTAGTACCCAAAGTGTTCCTCCGGCAAACGGGAGTTGCATAATCTCATAGTCATAGGAACATGTATAAGTCATGGATAAAGCAATAGCAACATACTAAACGATCGGGTGCTAAGCTAATATAATGGGTCATGTCAATCAGATCATTCAACTAATGATGTGACCTCGTTAATCAAATAACAACTCTTTGTTCATGGTTAGGAAACATAACCATCTTTGATTAACGAGCTAGTCTAGTAGAGGCATACTAGTGACACTCTGTTTGTCTATGTATTCACACATGTATTATGTTTCCGGTTAATACAATTCTAGCATGAATAATAAACCTTTATCATGATATAAGGAAATAAATAATAACTTTATTATTGCCTCTAGGACATATTTCCTTCAGTCTCCCACTTGCACTAGAGTCAATAATCTAGATTACACTGTAATGATCCTAACACCCATGGAGTCTTGGTGCTGATCATGTTTTGCTCGTGGAAGAGGCTTAGTCAACGGGTCTGCAACATTCAGATCCGTATGTATCTTGCAAATCTCTATGTCTCCCACCTGGACTAGATCCCGGATGGAGTTGAAGCGTCTCTTGATGTGTTTGGTCCTTTTGTGAAATCTGGATTCCTTTGCCAAGGCAATTGCACCAGTATTGTCACAAAAGATTTTCATTGGACCCGATGCACTAGGTATGACACCTAGATCGGATATGAACTCCTTCATCCAGACTCCTTCGTTTGCTGCTTCCGAAGCAGCTATGTACTCCGCTTCACATGTAGATCCCGCTACGACACTTTGTTTAGAACTGCACCAACTGACAGCTCCACCGTTTAATGTAAACACGTATCCGGTTTGCGATTTAGAATCGTCCGGATCAGTGTCAAAGCTTGCATCAACGTAACCTTTTACGGTGAGCTCTTTGTCACCTCCATATATGAGAAACATATCCTTAGTCCTTTTCAGGTATTTCAGGATGTTCTTGACCGCTGTCCAGTGATCCACTCCTGGATTATTTTGGTACCTCCCTGCTAAACTTATAGCAAGGCACACATTAGGTCTGGTACACAACATTGCATACATGATAGAGCCTATGGCCGAAGCATAGGGAACATCTTTCATTTTCTCTCTATCTTCTGCAGTGGTCGGGCTTTGAGTCTTACTCAATCTCACACCTTGTAACACAGGCAAGAACCCTTTCTTTGCTTGATCCATTTTGAAATTCTTCAAAATCTTGTCAAGGTATATGCTTTGTGAAAGTCCAATTAAGCGTCTTGATCTATCTCTGTAGATCTTTATGCCTAATATGTAAGCAGCTTCTCCGAGGTCTTTCATTGAAAAACTTTTATTCAAGTATCCCTTTATGCTATCCAGAAATTCTATATCATTTACAATCAGTAATATGTCATCCACATATAATATTAGAAATGCTACAGAGCTCCCACTCACTTTCTTGTAAATACAGGCTTCTCCGAAAGTCTGTATAAAACCAAATGCTTTGATCACACTATCAAAGCGTTTATTCCAACTCCGAGAGGCTAGCACCAGTCCATAAATGGATCGCTGGAGCTTGCACACTTTGTTAGCTCCCTTTGGATCGACAAAACCTTCCGGTTGCATCATATACAACTCTTCTTCCAGAAATCCATTCAGGAATGCAGTTTTGACATCCATCTGCCAAATTTCATAATCATAAAATGCGGCAATTGCTAACATGATTCGGACAGACTTAAGCATCGCTACGGGTGAGAAAGTCTCATCGTAGTCAATCCCTTGAACTCGTCGAAAACCTTTCGCGACAAGTCGAGCTTTGTAGACAGTAACATTACCATCAGCGTCAGTCTTCTTCTTAAAGATCCATTTGTTCTCAATTGCTTGCCGATCATCGGGCAAGTCAACCAAAGTCCATACTTTGTTCTCATACATGGATCCCATCTCAGATTTCATGGCTTCAAGCCACTTTGCGGAATCTGGGCTCACCATCGCTTCTTCATAGTTCGTAGGTTCATCATGATCTAATATCATGACCTCCAGAACAGGATTACCGTACCACTCTGGTGTGGATCTCACTCTGGTTGATCTACGAGGTTCAGTAGTATCCTGATCTAAAGTTTCATGATCATCATCATTAGCTTCCGCACTTATTGGTGTAGGTGTCGCAGAAACAGTTTTCTGTGATGTACTACTTCTCAATAAAGGAGTAGGTACAGTTACCTCGTCAAGTTCTACTTTCCTCCCACTCACTTCTTTCGAAAGAAACTCCTTCTCTAGAATGTTTCCGAACTTAGCAACAAAAGTCTTGCCTTCGGATCTGTGATAGAAGGTGTATCCAATAGTTTCCTTTGGATATCCTATGAAGACACATTTCTCCGATTTGGGTTCGAGCTTATCAGGTTGAAGCTTTTTCACATAAGCATTGCAGCCCCAAACTTTAAGAAACGACAACTTTGGTTTCTTGCCAAACCATAGTTCATAAGGCGTCGTCTCAACGGATTTAGATGGTGCCCTATTTAACGTGAATGCGGCCGTCTCTAGAGCGTATCCCCAAAACGATAGCGGTAAATCAGTAAGAGACATCATAGATCGCACCATATCTAGTAAAGTATGATTACGACGTTCGGACACACCATTACGCTGTGGTGTTCCGGGTGGCGTGAGTTGCGAAACTATTCCACAATTTTTCAAATGTACACCAAATTCGTAACTCAAATATTCTCCTCCACGATCAGATCGTAGAAACTTTATTTTCTTGTTACGATGATTTTCAACTTCACTCTGAAATTCTTTGAACTTTTCAAATGTTTCAGACTTGTGTTTCATTAAGTAGATATACCCATATCTGCTTAAGTCATCTGTGAAGGTGAGAAAATAACGATATCCGCCACGAGCCTCAATATTCATCGGTCCACATACATCGGTATGTATGATTTCCAACAAATCTGTTGCTCTCTCCATAGTACCGGAGAACGGTGTTTTAGTCATCTTGCCCATGAGGCACGGTTCGCAAGTACCAAGTGATTCATAATCAAGTGGTTCCAAAAGTCCATCAGTATGGAGTTTCTTCATGCGCTTTACACCGATATGACCTAAACGACAGTGCCACAAATAAGTTGCACTTTCATTATTAACTCTGCATCTTTTGGCTTCAACATTATGAATATGTGTATCACTACTATCGATATTCATAAAAAATAGATTACTCTTCAAAGGTGCATGACCATAAAAGATATTACTCATATAAATAGAACAACCATTATTCTCTGATTTAAATGAATAACCGCCTCGCATTAAACAAGATCCAGATATAATGTTCATGCTCAACGCTGGCACCAAATAACAATTATTTAGGTCTAATATTAATCCCGAAGGTAGATGTAGAGGTAGCGTGCCGACCGCGATCACATCGACTTTGGAACCGTTTCCCACGCGCATCGTCACCTCATCCTTTGCTAGTGTCCGCTTATTCTGTAGTCCCTGTTTCGAGTTGCAAATATTAGCAACAGAACCAGTATCAAATACCCAGGTGCTACTACGAGCATTAGTAAGGTACACATCAATAACATGTATATCACATATACCTTTGTTCACCTTGCCATCCTTTTTATCCGCCAAATACTTGGGGCAGTTCCGCTTCCAGTGACTAGTCTGCTTGCAGTAGAAGCACTCAGTTTCAGGCTTAGGTCCAGACTTGGGTTTCTTCTCTTGAGCAGCAACTCGCTTGCCATTCTTCTTGAAGTTCCCCTTTTTCTTCCCTTTGCCCTTTTTCTTGAAACTAGTGGTTTGGTTAACCATCAACACTTGATGCTCCTTCTTGATTTCTACCTCCGCAGCTTTTAGCATTGCGAAGAGCTCGGGAATAGTCTTGTTCATCCCTTGCATATTATAGTTCATCACGAAGCTCTTGTAGCTTGGTGGCAGTGATTGGAGAATTCTGTCATTGACGCAATCATCTGGAAGAGTAACTCCCAATTGAATCAAGTGATTATTATACCCAGACATTTTGAGTATATGCTCACTGACAGAACTGTTCTCCTCCATCTTGCAGCTATAGAACTTATTGGAGACTTCATATCTCTCAATCCGGGCATTTGATTGAAATATTAACTTCAACTCCTGGAACATCTCATATGCTCCATGACGTTCAAAACGTCGTTGAAGTCCCGGTTCTAAGCCGTAAAGCATGGCACACTGAACTATCGAGTAGTCATCCGCTTTGCTCTGCCAGACGTTCATAACTTCTGGTGTTGCTCTAGTAGCAGGCCTGGCACCTAGCGGTGCTTCCAGGACGTAATTCTTCTGTGCAGCAATGAGGATAATCCTCAAGTTACGGACCCAGTCCGTGTAATTGCTACCATCATCTTTCAACTTTGCTTTCTCAAGGAACGCATTAAAATTTAACGGAACAACAGCACGAGCCATCTATCTACAATCAACATAAACAAGCAAGATACTATCAGGTACTAAGTTCATGATAAGTTTATGTTCAGTTAATCAAATTAATTAAGAACTCCCACTTAGATAGACATCCCTCTAATCCTCTAAGTGATCACGTGATCCAAATCAACTAAACCATAACCGATCATCACGTGATATGGAGTAGTTTTCAATGGTGAACATCGTTATGTTGATCATATCTACTATATGATTCACGCTCGACCTATCGGTCTCTGTGTTCCGAGGCCATATCTGCATATGCTTGGCTCGTCAAGTATAACCTGAGTATTCCGCGTGTGCAACTGTTTTGCACCCGTTGTATTTGAACGTAGAGCCTATCACACCCGATCATCACGTGGTGTCTCAGCACGAAGAACTTTTGCAACGGTGCATACTCAGGGAGAACACTTCTTGATAATTTAGTGAGAGATCATCTTATAATGCTACCGTCAATCAAAGCAAGATAAGATGCATAAAAAGATAAACATCACATGCAATCAATATAAGTGATATGATATGGTCATCATCATCTTGTGCTTGTGATCTCCATCTTCGAAGCACCGTCATGATCACCATCGTCACCGGCATGACACCTTGATCTCCATCGTAGCATCGTTGTCGTCTCGCCAATCTTATGCTTCCACGACTATCACTACCGCTTAGTAATAAAGTAAAGCATTACATCGCGGTTGCATTGCATACAATAAAGCGACAACCATATGGCTCCTGCCAGTTGCCGATAACTCGGTTACAAAACATGATCATCTCATAAAATAAAATTTAGCATCATGTCTTGACCATATCACATCACAACATGCCCTGCAAAAACAAGTTAGACGTCCTCTACTTTGTTGTTGCAAGTTTTACGTGGCTGCTACGGGCTTAAGCAAGAACTCATCTTACCTACGCATCAAAACCACAACGATAGTTTGTCAAATAGACTCCGTTTTAACCTTCTCAAGGACCGGGCGTAGCCACACTCGGTTCAACTAAAGTTGGAGAGACAGTCTTCCGCAAGCCATCTATGTGCAAAGCACGTCGAGGGAACCGGTCTCGCGTAAGAGTACGCGTAAGGTTGGTCCGGATCGTCTCGTCCAACAATACCGCCGAACCAAAGTATGACATGCTGGTAGGCAGTATGACTTATATCGCCCACAACCCACTTGTGTTCTACTCGTGCAAATAACATCAAACCATAAAACCAGGCTCGGATGCCACTGTTGGGGAACGTAGTAATTTCAAAAAATTTCCTACGCACACGCAAGATCATGGTGATGCATAGCAACGAGAGGGGAGAGTGTTGTCTATGTACCCTCGTAGACCGAAAGCGGAAGCGTTATATCAACGCGGTTGATGTAGTCGTACGTCTTCACGATCCGACCGATCCAAGCACCGTTACTCCGGCACCTCCGAGTTCTTGGCACACGTTCAGCTCGATGACGATCCACGGGCTCCGATCCAGGAAAGCATCGGGGAAGAGTTCCGTCAGCATGACGGCATGGTGACGATCTTGATGTACTACTGACGCAGGGCTTCGCCTAAGCACTGCGACAATATGACCGAGGTGGAATTTGGTGGCAGGGGGCACCGCACACGGCTAAGGAAAGATCTCAATGATCAATTGTGTGTCTAGAGGTGCCCCTGCCCCCGTATATAAAGGGGCAAAGGGGGAGGGGCGCGGCAGCCATAGGAGGAGTCCTACTCCCGCTGGGAGTAGGACTCCCCTCCAATCCTATTCCTAATAGGACTCCCCAAGTGGGGAAAGAGAGAGGGGCTGGACGGCCACCTTCCCTAGTCCTAATAGGACTAGGGGAAGGGGGGAGGCGCGCAGCCCATGAGGGCAGCCCTTTCACCTTTCCACCAAGGCCCTTGTTGGCCCATTTGGCTCCCGGGGGGTTCCGGTAACCCTCCCGGTATTCTGGTAAAATCCTGATTTCACCTGGAACACTTCCGATGTCCAAACATAGGCTTCCAATATATCAATCTTTACGTCTCGACCATTTTGAGACTCCTCGTCATGTCCATGATCACATCCGGGACTCCGAACAACCTTAGGTACATCAAAATGCATAAACTCATAATAACTGTCATCGTAACGTTAAGCGTGCGGACCCTACGGTTCGAGAACAATGTAGACATGACCGAGACACATCTCCGGTCAATAACCAATAGCGGGACCTGGATGCCCATATTGGCTCCTACATATTCTACGAAGATCTTTATCGGTCAGACCGCATAACAACATACGTTGTTCCCTTTGTCATCGGTATGTTACTTGCCCGAGATTCGATCGTCAGTATCCAATACTTAGTTCAATCTCGTTACCGACAAGTCTCTTTACTCGTTCCGTAATACATCATCCCGCAACTAACTCATTAGTTGCAATGCTTGCAATTCTTAAGTGATGTGCATTACCGAGAGGGCCCAGAGATACCTCTCCGACGATCGGAGTGACAAATCCTAATCTCGAAATACGCCAACCCAACATCTACCATTGGAGACACCTATAGTACTCCTTTATAATCACCCAGTTACGTTGTGACGTTTGGTAGTACCCAAAGTGTTCCTCCGGCAAACGGGAGTTGCATAATCTCATAGTCATAGGAACATGTATAAGTCATGGATAAAGCAATAGCAACATACTAAACGATCGGGTGCTAAGCTAATATAATGGGTCATGTCAATCAGATCATTCAACTAATGATGTGACCTCGTTAATCAAATAACAACTCTTTGTTCATGGTTAGGAAACATAACCATCTTTGATTAACGAGCTAGTCTAGTAGAGGCATACTAGTGACACTTTGTTTGTCTATGTATTCACACATGTATTATGTTTCCGGTTAATACAATTCTAGCATGAATAATAAACCTTTATCACGATATAAGGAAATAAATAATAACTTTATTATTGCCTCTAGGGCATATTTCCTTCACCGACGACCTAAGCCACTTAATTCAGCAGCCAGAGGAATCGGCCAGGCAATTCTGGACACGGTTCCTAACAAAGAAAAACCAGATAGTCGACTTTCCGGACGCAGAGGCCCTAGCAGCCTTCAAGCATAACATCCGCGATGAGTGGCTTGCCCGGCACCTGGGACAGGAAAAGCCGAAGTCTATGGCAGCCCTCACGACACTCATGACCCGCTTTTGCGCCGGCGAAGATAGCTGGCTAGCTCGCAGCAACAACTTATCAAAGAACCCTGGTAATTCGGATACCAAGGACAAAAGTGGTAGGACACGTTGAAATAAGCAAAAGCGCCGCGTTAGCAGCGACAACAATGAAGATACGACAGTTAACGCTAGATTCAGAGGCTATAAATCCGGTCAGCGAAAAAAAGCCATTTAAAAAGAATACTCAGGGCCCGTCCAGTTTGGACCGAATACTCGACCGCTTGTGCCAGATCCATGGCACCCCCGAAAGGCCAGCCAATCACACCAACAGGGATTGTTGGGTGTTCAAGCAGGCAGGCAAGTTAAGAGCCAAAAACAAAGACAAGGGGCTGCATAGCGATGACGAGGAGGAGCCCAGGCCGCCGAACAACAATGGACAGAAGGGGTTTCCCCCACAAGTGCGGACGGTAAACATGATATATGCAACCCACATCCCCAAGAAGGAGCGGAAGCGTGCGCTACGGGACGTATACGCGATGGAGCCAGTCGCCCCAAATTTCAACCCATGGTCCTCTTGCCCGATCACTTTTGATCGAAGGGACCACCCCACTAGCATCCGTCATGGCGGCTTTGCCGCATTGGTTCTCGACCCAATCATCGACAGATGTCATCTCACAAGAGTCCTCATGGACGGCGGTAGTAGCCTGAACCTGCTTTACCAGGATACAGTGCGGAAAATGGGCATAGATCCATCAAGGATTAAGCCCACAAGGACGACCTTCAAAGGCGTTATACCAGGTGTAGAAGCCAACTGTACAGGCTCTGTAACACTTGATGTGGTCTTCGGATCTCCGGATAACTTCCGAAGCGAAGAGTTAATCTTCGACATAGTCCCGTTCTGCAGTGGCTATCACGCCCTGCTCGGACGAACCGCATTTGCCAAATTCAATGCGGTGCCGCACTACGCATACCTCAAGCTCAAGATGCCAGGCCCTCAAGGAGTAATCACGGTCAACGGAAACACCGAACGCTCTCTCCGTATGGAGAAGCACACGGCGGCTCTCGCAGCAGAAGTACAAAGCAGCCTTTTTAGGCAACTCTCCAGTCCGGCCGTTAAAAAGCCACACACTGCCAAGCGTGCCCGGAGTAACCTACAACAGGACCGCCTGGCACGTTCTGAGCAGGCGTAGCAATGCGGCCCCTACCCCAGCCATCGCGACATAGCGAAACTAGTACCTCGCGTACATAATTACGCCCTTGAAATACCATGGGCACAGGGGAAGGGGCACAGTAATGGCATGCTCGCAATACGGCTTAAAACATACTAGGGGCTGCCGGATTCTTTTTATTACTTTCAGGACTCCACACTTTGGACGACCTATGCGGCAATTCGGCTGCCGCACAAACGATGCAAGATCCAGGGAAGCAGACAAAGCTACGCCGCATTATGGAACTCTCAGGTGGTCTCTATTACAAGCGGTATATCTGTTTCGAACACAATTCCGCGGCCTGCCCCTGGTCAAGACATGTTAAATAGTCTAATATCTTTTTGCTTATCGCACTACTTGTATCGTTCTGCTTTGATAAATAGCCTCTTTATAAACAATGCATAGCTTTTTACCTATTTTTTGCATTATTCTCTTTTAATATATATGTTTATTAAATAACATGATCGCACCCGTACACCATGGTACGGCAAACCCGCCAGGGGCTTCAGTACCCTTCGATCTGGCGTGAGAAGTCCGTACACTTTCACAAGTGCGGCACCCCGAACTTATAGCACTATATGCATCGGCTCCGAATCATGATTTGGGTCAATAGTTGGGTTTGCCCGGCTCCTATGTTTTGGTGCCTTACGTTCCGCTATATCGGCTAAGGTAGCACTAGGAGAACCACTGCGATTGTGCCCCGGTTTAGCTGGGTTAAGCACCTCAGTGGAGAAAGCTAAAACTGACTGTCATGATAAGGCGAGAGACCGGTCGCTGTTCGAGAGGTTTTTCGAGTCCCTAAAGACTTATGCCGCTTCGAGCGAGGAGCTGGCTCTGTCCGGCCAAAGGTGTGGATAGCGCCCCGAATTCGGTCTTTCAAACTAGGGGCTTCACCGAAATTTAAAATTATAAAGTTCTATGGCTAAGTGAGAGTGTTCAAGCATTATAGTCCGATTGCCTGGTTCATTGTGCTGAGCACCTCCCTCGAAGGACCCAACAATGGGAAAAAGAGCGCTTAGGTTTATCCCGAACACCCCAGCACTAGCGGCATGGGGGCAGAAGCTGACGACTGGCCATCTCTCAATTTTTGATAAACGGCCGCACAGAAAATAATATTTTAAATTCAATAAGCATTGCTTAGCGCATATGAACAAGTTTTCAGCGCACAGGATAAACACGAGCGAGTTCATTCAAATATTACATCCTTAGTACATTCATCCGCAATAAGGCGGGCACCGGCAAGAACATCCTTGTAGTAGTTCTCGGGCTTGCGATGCTCCTTCCCCTGCGGCGGCCCGTCCTTCACCAGCTTCTCTTCGTCAAGCTTACCCCAGTGCACCTTTGCACGGGCAAGGGCCCTCCGGGCACCTTCGATGTAGGCGGAACGCTTGATGACCTCAAGCCGTGGATAGGCCTCCACCAGCCGCCGCACCAGCCCGAAGTAGCTCCCAGGCAGGGCCTCTCCGGGCCACATCCGAACTATGAAGCCCTTCATGGCTTGTTCGGCCGCCTTGTGGAGCTCGACCAGCTGTTTCAGCTGATCGCTTAAAGGCACAGGGTGTCCGGCCTCAGAATACTGAGACCAGAACACACTCTCCGTCGAGCTGCCCTCTTCAGCTCAGTAGAATGCGGCGGCGTCGGATACGCTGCGGGGAAGATCTACGAAAGCCCCTGGAGAACTCCGGATTCGGGTAAGTGACAAGTAGTTTACTTTTATATTTCTACTTTGCATTAAGAATGCCTTACCCGCTGCTATCTTTTTCATCTCCTCCAACTCTTGGAGGACCTTTTGGGCTTCGGCCTTGGCACCCTTGGCGGACTCAAGGGCCGACGCGAGCGCGGATGCTTGCGCCCTTGACTCAAGCTCCAAGCTCTCATGTTTTTTCATGAGAGCCTGCAGCTCTTGCTGCACCTCGCCAACCTGAGCCCCAAGTCTTTCTCGCTCAGTGCGCTCCTCGGCCGTTTTCTTTTCGGCCTCAGTTAGCGCCTGCTTGAGGGTCGCCACCTCAGTCATGGCCCCTACAATAAGCAGTACGATCCTGTTATTCTTTGCAATCACGCCTCTCTATAGGCACCTTTTTTCTTTGTAGGGTATTTCTTACCTTCTTTTTCCTCGAGCTGCCGTTTGGCAAGGCCGGGCTCTTGCTCGGTCCGCTCGAGGTCCTTTTTTTAGGACATCCACCTATGCAGTCAGTGCGGTGGTGGATAGCAGCGAAGCCTGCATACGCATATTGACTCTTCATTTTTAGACTCCTGAGAAAATTAATAGATCCTCTATTCGGCTTTTCTTTCCGAACGCCGAACAGAGCATCAGGGGCTACTGTCTATGCGGTAATATTTTGACATATTTTTACTTACCTCGAAGCCTGTCAGAAGGCTAGTGCAAGCTTCAGTCAGTCCGCTCTTGGCGGACTGAACCCTTCGGATCACCGTACTCATAATAGTACGGTGTTCCTCGTCGATGGAGGCGCCATCAAGCACCTCCAGCAGATTGTCCGGCACCTCTGGTTGGACGGAGGCCGCCGGCTCAGAAGTCTTGCTCCTCTTGGAAGGAGTTCGCCAACCGCGGACCGGGACTGTTGAAGAGTCCGGCGCGGCGTCCGGCACAAAGCCGGACTCGGAGCCCTGGGGGGGTCTTGTCCCCTTTGTTCCCGGGGTCCGGGAGGTCGCCTTTTGGCTCCTCCAGGACCACCTCCTCCTGCCCCGGAGCTTGTTGCGACGCCACTTCGGCGTCGTCTGCAGTGCGGGGGGAGACAGCGGGCGGAACTAAGTTCACGTCCGACGAATCCAGGGAGCCGCTCGACGAATCATCGAGTTCGGCCCGGGGCGGGCTGCATAAATCACATTCGGCTTTAGGGAGACCTGCGCATTAAAGGAATATCATGAGTCACTCTGGTATACGAATACTTACGATTTCGCCGGACGCTTGGCCCTGTTCGGCCACTCATCTCCGCTCTCTTCGGCGTCGTGGGAGTAGTCCGGCGGAGGGGTCTTCCTTTTCCTAGACCCCTCGGCCTCCCCTGATGGGGCGGCCTTCTTCTTCTTTTCTCCCCCCACTGGGGGGAGAGCTTTCTTCTTCCTCCTCCTCGTTTTCACGAGAGGAGGGCGCCGCGGACTCGTCAGACGACGAGTCCGACACCACCAAGTTACAGGCACTCTTTCGAGTCCCGGTGGTCTTCTTCTTTTTGACCTTCTTCTCCGGCACCACATAAGGTGCCGGAGTCAGCAGCTTCACTAGGAGAGCTGGGGCTGGGTCTTCGGGCAGGGGCACCGGACAGTTAATTGGTCTGGATATTGCCTGCCAAGCCTGTCAAAGGTAAGGGAGTTTAGATCCCGCATAGAGTTGATCTATGAAAAAGAGCTTAATAATCCTGTCAAAGGCATAGATAGCTTACCTCGCTAGCGTGACGCTGCATGCTGTATCCGCGGTCCTCGGAAGCGGATGCGGGGGCCCCGACGCCTTTGATTAGCACCTTCCAGATGTCTTCATACGACGTGTCGAAGAGCATGTTGAGGGTTCGTTGCTGCGCCGGGTCGAACTCCCACAAATTGAAATCCCGTTGTTGGCACGGGAGGATCAGATGAACGAGCATGACCTGGACTATATTGACCAGCCGGATTGGCTTGTCTACCAGGGACTGGATGCAGGTCTTCAGTCCGGTCACCTCTTCCTCGTTGCCCCATGACAGGCCCGTCTCTTTCCAGGACATAAGCCGTGTGGGGGGTCCGGATCTGAACTCGGGGGCTGCGACCCATTCCGGATCGCGTGGCTCGGTGATGTAAAACCACCCGGCTTGCCACCCCTTTAGGGTCTCCACAAAGGAGCCCTCGAACCAGAGGACGTTGGCTATCTTGCCAGCCATAGCACCTCCGCACTCTGCTTGGCTGCCGCGCACCACCTTGGGCTTGACGTTGAAGGTCTTGAGCCAATGGCCGAAATGGGGGCGGACGCGGAGGAAGGCCTCACACACGACGATAAAAGCCGAGAAGTTGAGGATGAAGTTCGGGGCCAGATCATGGAAATCTAGGCCATAGTAGAACATGAGTCCCCGGACGAATGGGTGAAGTGGAAGACCCAGTCCGCGGAGGAAGTGGGGAAGGAAAACTACCCTCTCATGGGGCCTTGGGGTGGGGAGAAGCTGCCCCTTCTCAGGAAGCCGGTGCGGGATGTCCTTGGACAGGTATCCGGCTTTCCTTAGCTTTTTTACTTGAACCTCCGTAACGGAGGAGACCATCCACTTGCCTCCCGCTCCGGACATTGCTGGAGAAGGTTGAGGTGGGAAGAGCGGGCTTGGGCGCTGGAGCTTGAGTGCGCGAGAGATGGATTGGTAAAGGAGGAAGAAGGCGTAGGTAAAAAAGGTGGATCCTTATCCCCTTATATGGGCGGATGCGGTTATGCGTCCCCACCTACCTAATAAAACTCGCTTGCCTCCCAAACGCCGTGGTAAATGGCGCGGTTGGGTTACCCACGTCTGTATTGATGAGAATCCCGTTAAAAGGGGCACACAATCTCTGCTTTGACAAGACGTGCTAAGGAAACCGCCTCGCTAAACGCGCTGAGGTGGAAAAGTGAAAACGATTTGTATAAAGAGCTTGGCCGCAGTGTGATGACGCACTGCGGAATACGTCAGCAGATTTGATTTGTGTTAATATTATTCTCTCTATGGCAATATGTGGAAACTTATTTTGTAGAGCCGGACACTATTTTTGGTGTTAACAATCTTCTATGAAGGACTTGGAGGAGGAACCCGCCTTGCAATGCCGAAGACAATCTGCGCGCCGGACTCGTCGTCATTGAAGCTTGGTTCAGGGGCTACTGAGGGAGTCCTGGATTAGGGGGTGTTCGGTTAACTGGATTATACCTTCGCCGGACTCCTGGACTATGAAGATACAAGATTGAAGACTTCGTCCCGTGTCCGGATGGGACTTTCCTTGGCATGGAAGGCAAGCTAGGCGATGCGGATACTCAAGATCTCCTACCATTCTAACCGACTCTGTGTAACCCTAACCCTATCCGGTGTCTATATAAACCGGAGGGTTGTAGTCCGTAGGACAGAACCATCATCATACACAATCATACCATAGGCTAGCTTCTAGGGTTTAGCCTCCTTGATCTCGTGGTAGATCTACTCTTGTACTACCCATATCATCAATATTAATCAAGCAGGAGTAGGGTTTTACCTCCATCGAGAGGGCCCGAACCTGGGTAAACATCGTGTCCCTTGTCTCCTGTTACCATCTGGCCTTGACGCACAGTTCGGGACCCCCTACCCGAGATCCGCCGGTTTTGACACCGACACCAAGGAAACCTTAGCAGCTGAAGATACTAGATTAGCCACAGAGCGGGCGGCTTTGGACGCACGGGCGCAACAACTTCAGGCAGAGGCTTTTCAGCTCACGATGAGCCTGAACGCATCTAATGAGGTATTGAGGAGTAGACATCAGAAAACTCAGTCCCGTTTACCTCAGGTTTATGATCCTCGGAATCTCTTTGCTAGACCCGGAGCCGGCCCAAGTAACCCGCCAGGTGCAAATCAGTTTATGACATCCGGAGCGGGAGGCCTGGTCCAGCCTCAGGTGACGGTGCCTCTTCACGGCAATATGGCACCGCCCCGTTACGTACCAATACCACCGGGTCACTTCTCCAACCCCATGGAGAACTTAATCGCAGCATCAACACGTTTGGCGGCTCTCCCGGTAGATTGTGACGATCCGACAGCGGTGGAAACCGGAAGATCATGGAGCTTGTCCAAACAGCTCTGGCTCAGCAAGAGACCTACTCCTACAGCCGGGACATGATTCACTCAACTCCTTCGCCCTGGTTAGCTCCGCCAAGTCAAAACCGGAGCCCGAGTTACAGTAGACACATGGAATCAGATGCCTTGTAAAGTAGCACTCAGCGCCGGAACCATCCCGGCGGGTATAACCCGGTTCAGGATCGGATACATCAGGAGGACGAGCGGGCGGCTCAGCTAGCGGATCAGCTAGCAGCCCGACAGGACTCACCGGCTTACCCGACGACTTCCGTTGAGGCGGGTGTTGCTACTAGAACCGGAGGTGTTCCTTGTCTGGCACCGGCTCTACGTAATGTACGTCTACCCAAGGATTTCAAGGGACCTCGAAAGGTGCCGAATTATACGGCCGATTTACGGCCTGGGGCGTGGATTGAAAGTTACAAGATGGCCATGGAGCTGCTGGAGGTTAGTGATGAAGCGATGGCTAAATACTTCACCATGATGTTGGACGGAACGGCCCGTTCTTGGTTAAAGGGTTTGCCACCCAATTCCATTAGTTCATGGGCAGAGCTAAAGGCCCGTTTCATCCAGAACCTCAAGGACACTTGCAAGCAGTCTATGTCGATTGTGGACTTGACAAATTGTAAGCAGGAGGAAGGTGCATCTATGACTCATTGGGTGCGCCGGGTCAAAGATATAATACATTCGTCTGACAAGATGGATGCCGATTCAGCAGTTCTCATGCTGGAGAAGAATTGCCGCTTTGAACCTCTGAGACAGAAACTGGGGCGCCTTAAGCGTGATTGCAATGATATGGGGACGCTGATGGCGGCTTTAGTCAAGTATGCCGATTCTGATAGTACCAAGGATCTCGCGTCTGATGAGGAAAAGACAGGGAAGGGAAAGAAGAACGGTAATGGAAAGGGTCAGCAGCATAGCCCGGCGAATCAAGGAGGCAATAAGCGTAAGGCGGACGGCAACCCGAAATTTGTGGCCAATGCATAGGGTAACAATCAGAAGCGCAAGGGAAAACCACCTCGGTTTGGCGGGTCAGGTCCATCTCTTGAACAGTTACTCAATGAGCCTTGTCCAAAACACGGCACCCGGGAACGGCCGGCGACTCACTTATGGAAGGATTGCGCAATCATGAAGGCGTTCAAGAATTCTAATACGTTTGATGGCAATCAAGGCCCAGGCGGCGACTTAGGAGGTGGCGGTTTTCATGGCCTGGGCGGCGGTTCAGGGTCCGGTTTTCAGGGAAACCAGGGTGGTTATAACCCACAATAGTCCGGTCAAGGAGGTCAACAACAGCAGCAGTCGGGTTATCAGAGCCATCCAAAGCAGCTAAATAGTGGGCAGTATCACGTGTTCACCACCAGTTTGTGTAAGCGTGATCAGAAAATTCACAGGAGGGTTGTGAACTCTGTTGAGCCGGCAGTCGCTCGTTACTTAAGGTGGTCGGAACAACCCATTGTCTGGAGTAGGGAGGATCACCCTCCCCGGGTTGATAATCCGGGTCAATTGGCCTTGGTGGTGGCACCGCAGGTCAGCGGTTATAAATTTACTAAGGTGCTCATGGATGGAGGTAGCAGCATCAAAATCCTCTATTACGAGACCTTTCGGCACATGGGCTTAACTGAAAAGAACTTAAAGGCTTCCAACACCGTCTTCCATGGAGCGGTGCCTGGTAAGTCGGCGTACCCTGTGGGCAAGATTGAGCTAGAGGTGGCTTTTGGAGACGAGCATGACTCTAGGGCTGAAAAGTTAACCTTTGAGGTGGTCAAAATCAAGAGTCCGTATCACGCTTTGTTTGGACGGCCTGCTTATGCTAAGTTCATGGCGCGACCGTGTTATGTTTACTTACAGCTCAAGATGCCAGGTTATAAGGGCACCATCACTGTGCATGGAAGTCGAAAGGTGGCCCTGGAATGCGAAGAAGGCGACGCGGCTTATGCTGAGTCTGTCTGTGCAGCAGAGGAGCTCAAATTTTACCAAGATAATGTTGACCCGGCGGATATGACCTCCCTCAAGAAGCCGACTACGGAACATGACCCGGCCATGAAGTTTAAGTCAGCTGCAGAGACTAAGCTTGTTGATTTTACTCCAGGTGATTCGTCTAAGCAATTCAGCATCAGTGCCAACTTGGATCCTAAATAGGAAAGCGCGCTCATCGAGTTCATCCGTGAGAACCGGGACATCTTTGCATGGAAGCCTTCTGACATGCCGGGTGTACCGAGAGGACTCGCTGAGCACACTCTTAATATTGATCCGAAGTATAAGCCGGTCAGGCAGTTTCTGCGGCGATTCTATGAGGAACGACAAAAAGCTATAGGAGAGGAGGTCGCCCGGCTCTTGGCGGCTGGGTTCATTGTCGAAGTTTTTCACCCGGAGTGGTTGGCTAACCCGGTGCTCGTGCTCAAGAAAAACGGCACCTGGCGGATGTGTGTGGATTACACGGACTTAAATGAGGCTTGTCCGGCTGATCCTTTCGCTCTCCCCTGCATTGATCAAATCATTGATGATACGGCGGTTGTGCGCGTTTGAGTTTTTTGGATGCCTACTCTGGTTATCATCAGATCAAGATGGCAGTTAAGGACCAGGAGAAGACGGCTTTCATCACTCCTTTTGGAGCCTTCTGCTATGTGTCTATGCCTTTTGGGCTCAAGAGTGCCCAGACGACTTATCAACGGTGTGTACAGAATTGTCTCCACAATCAGATTGGGTGCAATGTTCATGCTTATGTGGATGACATAGTGGTGAAGTCCATAGAGACGGAAACCTTGATACCTGATCTCAGAGAAACCTTTCACAACCTCCGGGTTTACAAGATGATGCTTAACCCAGATAAGTGTGTATTTGGTGTGCCTCCAGGCAAGCTTTTGGGATTCTTGGTCTCAAACAGGGGCATCGAGGCTAATCCGGAGAAGATCAAGGCAATTACCTCTTTGGCTAAGCCGGCGTGCATCAATGATGTTCAGCGGCTGGCGGGTCGTGTTGCTGCTTTAAGCCGGTTCATAAGCCGGTTAGGTGAGAAGGCCCTGCTGCTGTATCAGATGATGAAGAAGGCAGACACCTTTGTCTGGAGTGATGCTGCTAATGCTGCTTTTGAGGATTTGAAGAGGCAGTTATCTGAGCCGCCGGTTCTTGCAGCTCCCATTGACAAAGAGCCTTTGCTGTTATATGTGGCTGCTAATTCACGAGCTGTCAGCGTTGCAATTGTGGTGGAACGCAAGAAGGCTGGTAAAGAGCATCCGGTTCAACGGCTGGTCTATTATGTCAGTGAGGTGCTCATCGAGTCAAAGCAAAGGTACCCTCATTGGCAGAAGCTGGTTTACGGGGTGTTCATGGCAAGCCGGAAGCTGAAACAGTACTCCCAAGGTCATCCTATCACTGTGGTGAGTTCTGCTCCCTTGGGAGACATCATCCAGAACAGAGAGGCCACAGGACGAGTCGCCAAGTGGGCCATTGAGATCGGGCCTCATGGTTTGAAGTATGTGCCACATACTGCCATTAAATCTCAAGCCTTGGTGGATTTTATCAATGACTGGACAGAGCTACAGGCACCTGAGGAGAAGCCCGATAACACATATTGGACCATTCACTTTGATGGGTCTAGACAGTTGGAAGGCTCGGGGGCTGGAGTCGTATTAACTTCCCCTCGAGGTGACAAATTATCTTATGTGCTCCGACTTATGTTTCCTTGTACTAACAATGCAGCTGAGTACGAGGCCTTACTCCATGGTCTCCGGATGGCCAAAGAGATGAATTTGAGCCAGGTAAGGTGCTTAGGAGACTCAGACCTTGTGGCTCAACAGGTGTCAGGCAAGTGGGACTCTAAATATCCCCTTATGGCGGCTTACCATCATGAAGTTGATGCTATGGCTGGACACTTCAAAGGTTATGTGGTGGAACACATTGATCGAAGGAAGAATGAGGCGGCTGATGCCTTAAGCCGGCTGGGATCTTAGCGTAAGCCGGTGCCGCCTAACACCTTTCTTGATGTTTTGCATAACCCTTCTGTTAAGTTTCTTACAGAGGAAGATTTGGCAATACCAGACCCGGAGGCACAGCTGGTGGCGGCTCTCCACGTTATCCCGGATTGGACAGTGCCTTATTTGGCTTACATGACCCGGGGAGAGTTGCCTAAAGATGAGACTTTGGCAAGACAAATCATCCGGCGGTCCAAGTCCATGACAATTGTTAATGGCGAGTTACATCACTGTAGCATCACTGGAGCGTTTCAACGTTGCGTGTCACCTGCGGAGGGTCAGGAGATCCTTCGTGAGATTCACGAAGGCGATTGTGGTCATCATGCCGGTTCAAAGTCTCTTATGGCCAAAGCTTTCCGTCATGGGTTTTATTGGATGACGACTCATGCTGATGCATACGATCTGGTCAGTAAATGTGACGGATGTCAGAAGTTCTCACGACGAGCCCATGTGCCATCCCAAGAATTGAGAATGATTCCGATTACTTGGCCGTTTGCAGTCTGGGGGCTTGATATGGTCGGGCCTTTCAAAAGGTCTAAGGACAAAAAGACGCACCTCTTGGTAGCGGTTGACAAGTTTACAAAGTGGGTTGAGGCGGAGCCAGTCAGTAAGTGTGATGCAGCCACGGCGGTCCAGTTCATGAAAAAGGTGATTTTCCGCTTTGGTTTTCCACACAGCATCATAACTGATAATGGCACTAACCTTTCTAAAGGAGCTATGGAAGAGTTCTGTCAACGAGAGCATATCCGGCTTGACGTTTCGGCTGTGGCTCATCCTCATTCCAATGGTCAAGCAGAACGAGCTAATCACAAGATCTTGAAGGGTATCAAGCCCCGTCTCTTGATCCCCTTGCAGCAGACGCCGGGTTGTTGGGTGGAGGAGTTACCTTATGTGCTTTGGAGCATCAATACCACACCTAACAGATCTACGGGTTACACGCCTTTCTTTATGGTGTATGGAGCAGAGGCGGTCCTGCCAAGTGACATCCGTCATGATTCACCCCGTGTGGCGGCTTATGTTGAGGCGGACAACAAAAAAGCTCGGCAAGATGCACTGGACCTGTTGGATGAAGAACGAGACTTGGCAATAGCCCGCTTGGCGATTTACTAGCAAGACCTGCGCCGCTACCACAGCCGCCGGGTTAGGTCCAGAACCTTTCAGGAAGGCGACTTAGTGCTCCGACTCATCCAGGATCAATCTGACATGCACATGCTATCCCCTCCTTGGGAAGGACCCTTTGTGGTCAGTAAGAATCTGAACAACGGGTCATATTACCTTATCAATGTTCGAGAGCACAAGGACTCACGTAAGTCGGAGGAGGAGACCCGTCGGCCGTGGAATATCGCTCATCTTCGGCCTTACTATACTTGAGCCACCGGCTCTAATGTGTATATATTTATACTATGTATATATTACATAAAGCAATAAAGCAGGACCTCTGTCCTTTTTTCCACCCCAAAAAAGGTTTATGTGTTTTCTTTATCAGGTGTCGGATTTCGGGTTCCGGCAGACCCTTGAGGTTCGAACTCTGGGGTGCGCACAGAGATTATGCCCTCTACCTCTTCGTCTCGCAAAGATCTAACTATCGAAAGAACAACGCAAAAGACACAGGGTTTATACTGGTTCGGGCCACCGATGTGGTGTAATACCCTACTCCAGTGTGGTGGGTGGATTGCCTCTTGGGCTGATGATGATGAACAGTACAAGGGAGAACGGCCTCGCGAGGGCCTGTTCTAGCTGGGACGATGAACTGCTAGGGGAGTTCAGCCGCCCTTCTCTCTCTCTCTCTCTCTGTGTGTGTGTGTGTGTATTCGACCCTTCTGGTTCTCTTCTCTCTGATCGTCCCCCCTTGCCCTGGGAGTGGCTAGTCCTATTTATAGGCAAAGGCCCTGGGCCTCTTCCCAAATATTGAGCGGGAAGGGCGCCACCAATTGGCCAATTTGAAGGGGAACATCCAGTACACTTATCCTGACTAAAGTTGGTCCTTGCCTGCCAAAGACCCTGTGGTGACGCCGTCATGGGCTCCACGATGACCTCCTTCCCACCGTTGGACTGGTCTTGGTCTCGTTGCACCGAAATGGATACCTTTGCTTGATCCTCTCGCCTGCGCTTGCCCCCTTTGCACCAAAGAGGAAAGGGAGGACACTGCGCGGGCTGGCACCCGCCTAGCGCCCTTGGTCGTCATGGCTTGCGTCATGGGCACCTCGCGAGGTACCCGCCTTGATCTCTCCGCCTCCTCGTGAGCCAGCCTGACGAGGCCGCGCCTGAGGAAGCACCGTGTCGTCTGCCCCGCGAGGCTTGGCCCCTCGCCAGGGTCTTGGGTCTTGTGTTGATGAAGATGGGCCATGCTGGGCCCCCTTTGAGCCACACCGCAGGCCGCAGGCAGGCAAGTCTGGGGACCCCCGTTCCCAGAATGCCGACATCAGGTGGTGGAGATAACCAAGAGGGAGCGGGTCACATCTGAATCCGGCTTTCCTTTGGTCCGGCTTATGATCATATCTGAATCTAGCCATGATCACCTGGGGGCTTCCTGTTCAAACATAGGTCATATACGAACCAAAGAGAACATAGCTGTCGATACCCACTTGATCGGCATACTGCCAAACTCACTTGGGGGCTTCTTGGTCATATTTGAATCATAGCTTAACCCCTTTGGGTCTGACGTGGATCGTATTCGAATCAGCGTCATTAAACAACTCTTATAGTCACTTGGGGGCTTCCATTTCAAACATAGGTCGTATTCGAACCAAAGAGAACATAGCTGTCGATACCCACTTGATTGGCATCGCCACAGCCACTGGGGGCTATATGATCGCATCCGAATCTTAGCTCAACCCCTTTGGAACGGTTCACTGATCGTATTCGAATCAGAAGCCTTTGAAATTTGTTTATTATTCATCATATTTTATAAGTATCAATATTTGATTATATTGAGATCCTCTTCAAAATACCATAGAGTGGATCACAACCCTCCAGGTGAATATTGGTTACTCCGGGTTACTAAATACCAGGTGAACCTTTAGATATCAATCATCAGGAATTAAATTTACTATCAGAAGTAACCATAAGCATCACAGGTATATCATTATGATTACATCTACTAAGTTTAATCATAAGTTGGTTTTACTGTAACACTCTGGGTTATTAGAAGCTTATGTAATTCTCAATGCGATAAGTCGCCAAGGGATTTTGTTTATCTTCTGTGCAGGGCAATGCAAGACATTTCTGCAAGGATATAACAGATTCATATAAACTATGAAGTGCATAATAATGGCGGCTTATGCAAGTCTTAAGGGACATAAGCATGCACGAAGGCATGACAAACTCAGAGTATTTTCGGCTCTATTACAAGACTCCCCGAGTCTGAATGATGAGGCATTGTTTTTTTCTACAAGAAATACGCAGGTGACGCCTTGCAATTTACTCTTGGGGTTGACCTGAAGCTTCCGGGTTATCCTTCTCTGCCTCTTTGCCAGTTGCCTTGTCCTGGAAGTATGATGATGCCCAGTCAATGCCACTAAAGGCTTCAAACTCAGCTTCGTCATCTATTAAACCGGTTGGGTCTACTTCAGGGGCAAAGGTATGCTTACGAATTGGAGGGATCAGGCTGACATCATCGTCATACGGCGTGGGGATTCTCACATTCTCCTTATCATAACCCGGCTAATAGTTGGAGAGGTCAGTATCGTTCCCAATTTGAGTGGCCACAGGGTGTATGTCCCTCACGTAGCTGGTGAAGTCTTTTTGATCAAATGGAGTGCCATCCTCCTTTAAACTTGGATACCCAAGAGCGATGTCGGTCCGGTCTAGCTCTGGTAACCAGGCTTTGGCTCGGCTCAAGGCGGCTATTGCTCCGACTCTTGCTTGGGCCCGCCTCAACTCTTGAATCCGTTGGGGGAGTATAGCAAGCCGTCGTAACACATCTTGCAAGAGGTGGGGCACATCATTTGATAAGGCCACAACAGCCAAAGCACGTTTCGACCCGGTGTACAATTGTTCCACCAGAGTATAGACGGCTTTCAGTTTGACTACCATGTCCTGCTTGAGGGTTGTGCTCCTGGGGCCTGTGTTGTTAAACAAAGGGTAAGCCGGAAGCAATAATTAGCTTAGTCATCAAAGGAAGGATGATAGTATTTGAGGTTCATACAAAGAAACGTACCGAAGATTGCTGAGACCATTCGAGATATTTGACGCTTCAAGCCAGACAGCTCGGTGTTTGCCTTTGCAAGGAATGTTTCGGCTGCCTCGGCCCGGGTCACCAGAGAGGCCTTCTCATCAGCCTAGGTTTTCTTCTCCGACTCAAAGTTATTCTTCAACTTCTCTTGTTCAGAGACGCTGAGTTCAAACTTGGAGTTGGCATTTTGTATTTCAAGTTCCTGGGCTGCCATGCGGCTCTTCAGGTCAGCAATCTCCGATTCAAATTGACTTATGGTGGCCTGCGTTATACCGGGTTGCATTCAGGATCATGGTAAAGAATTTTAAGTCCCAAGCACTTTGCAAGAAAACATACTTGACACTTGGGGGCTAATGTATAACGGAGCTTTCTAAATGATTAAGCCGGTCCTGGATATTAAAGTCCCAAGCACTTTGCAAGCAAAGATGCTTGGCACTTGGGGGCTAATGTGTATCACAAGTTAAAGGTATTGTGTTACAGCCGGTTTAAGTATTTTTTATTTAAGCCGGGCAAGCAGCTCTAACAGTTTTTCTAAGTCTACAACATATTTCCAAATAAGCAATAGACTTGGGGGCTGGTATAGTAAGTATGATTGAAAGTAAGGAAGCGTAAGTCATACCTTAGATTTTTGTTGTATTTGCTTCACCATGTCAATTTCCAGGTCACGGCTGCTATGCACATGACCCGAGAAGATCTCTCCAATACTCAAATGAGTATAGTCAGTGATGTCCGTTTTGGCTTTACGGCGTTCCAATAACTCCTCTTTAGCAGAACATCTGGCAAGAACTGTGGGCCGGGCCGGCTCAACAAACTGAGTTTTGAGTATTTCCACTTCTGGGTCAATCGTCTTGGCCGGGCTAGGTGCTTCCGGGTTAACAGAACCAACCAGAATATCTTCAGCAGGCGGATCAGAAGTTGGTACTACAGTATCTTGAGCCGGCTCAGGCGGCGGCTGATGTGTGGGAGAGCCGGGAGCAGCTGTGCCCAGTTCTGGTTCAGTTACCATAGGGTCTTGGGCCGGATTATCTTTCTTCATTTTCTTCCTGGGCTTCACTTGCATACTATGGACAAAGCGGAAGAATGAGTAAAGGAACATGAGGAAGAAAAAAACGTAAGGTAAATAAATTGATATTACCCAGGGGCAGTCTTAAAAGCCGGCATGTTTGACTGCATAGACTCGCCAGATGAAGGAGATGTATCCTGATAATTGGAGTTAGATGAATTGAGAGGTTGACGGATTAGGCCCGCCAAAGGTAAAAAACGGGATAAGTCGGAGATAACCTTAGTCCGACGCTTCCGGGTTGTGTCAGGCAAGCCGGAGGAGAGCTCTGCATCCTTGCTGGTCCGGGTCTGCCTCAGCTTTCAAATTGCTATTGCTTCAAAAGAAAGTCGGGATCTTGGTAAGCCAAAGGGTGTGAAAATCTTACTTTTCGGGTTACTCTTCGAATTTTCTGACGCGGTCGAAGCTCGGAGTCGGAGGAAATTATAGTTACCTCTTCCTTGATGGGTTGGCTGTTGCCCGTGTCTTCCTGAAAGGAGAATAATGTTAGTAAGGTAATGATAAAAGAGTAAGGGAAGTTGAAAGGTTACCTCTTCTTCGTTATCAGCAGAGTCATCGAGCTGGAACATCTCTAAAGCACTTGGTTTTCTTTTCTTTGAAGTAGAAGGCCTGGTGGTTCTTTTTTCGTCCCTCTTTGCCGCCCGGGCTTGTTTGGCCGCCTCATGATCATACGGGACTTTGCAGAACTTGTCATTTGCCTGTAAAGAGTTGTAAGGGGGTATGAGTAAAAATAAGGTAAACATGATAAAAGGTGATCATTGAGGCTGATGACTTACTGCGGGGGCCGGGTTGTTCTACAGAAGGGGAGTAAGCTAAAGGTATTATTCACCACAGTCCCCTCTTTCAACAGTGACTGGATCATAGCCTCGATCGTGTCATTTGGTAAATCATCAGGGCTGTGACGCAGCGGGTCATCCTTTTCCCCTGAGTAAGTACACATTAAGCCGGTCGGCGGCTTAACGGAATCACCCGCCAGGTAATCCAGGTCCGGACCAAATCAGTGCCGTCCAAACCATTGCCCAAAAGAGCCTTAATCTTCTTTATGGTGGGGGCAAGTGGAATACGTTCAGCGGGAGATAGTTTATCAGCCAATGGGTGGTTGGACTCCAAGCGCAGAGCACGAAAACCGGGTAACGAATTCTGACCAGCCGGAGAGGTATCTTGGCAGTAGAACCATGTCCGATTCCACTCTTTTGGATGGCTTGGCAGCTCTGCATAAGGAAAAAGGCAGTCTCTTCGCCGCTGGATCGAGATGCCACCGAGTTCCAGACTGGGCCCATTGGCACGTTCATTTTGCCGGTTCAAATAAAACAGCTCTCTAAACAAGGTCAAATTTGGCTCTTCTCCAAGGTACACCTCCCAAAACACTTGGAAGTTGCAGAGATTCGACACGGAGTTGGGCCCGATGTCTTGAGGTCTGAGGTCAAAGAAATGCAAAACATCTCTGAAGAATTTTGACCCGGGTGGAGTAAAGCCCCGGTTCATATGATCCGTAAACACAATTACCTCCCCTTCCTTGGGTTTTGGTTTCTCCTCTGATGGGTTAGGAGCACGATAGGACATAATTTCCTTTCGGGGCAGATGGCCGGATTTCACAAACCCAGCTAAAGAGATCTCTGTAATGGTGGATTTAACCCAGTTGCAGGTCACCGGGGGGTTTAACAGCTTTGGGTGCCATTGTGTAAATTGAAGCCTACAACAAGATAAAGGAAATTTTCCGGTTTATTATAACCCGGAGAATAAGCATTATTGGGTTATTTGAGATGGCGGCTTAAGAAGGGGCCTAATGACATACAGGTAACTATGTGATAATGTTTAAACAGCTGCAGGTATTAAAGATGATTAAGATTTTCTTAAGTCACCAGAAGCAAGCGGTGCTGACAGCCGGTGTTATCTTAAATAGGTTACACAAACTACTATGGCTAAAACAGAGTCAACAGACGCAGTTTTTGGCTAAGTGTGGAGCTAACAGGTTTCACAAATTGCAATTATTATTTTAGATCAAACGATGCTCTGGAAAGGAAAAATTTCTAGACCTAAAACAGTACAGAGAAGTTCATATACTCGAGGAGGGCTTTCAAAACAAGGGAAGTGAGATATGTTCTCATGCAAGATAAACACAAACAATTGCCGCAACGGTTCTATGTTGTTTTTACGATCTAAGCAGGGCATTGGAGGTGAAAACTAGCGAGGGTTTGCGTCGGGTGGCGATGAACACCGACGAACTCGCAAAGCTCCAATGCAAATCTAAGAAAGAGAGGAGAGGAACTCACAGATGTGGACAAGCTGCGGAGGTTCGCCGTCGATTTCTGGTCAGAGTCAGGTCGATGTAGCGGCCTGAGTCGGTGAAGACGAGGGGCTCGACGGCGGCGGCGGCGGAGCTCGAGAGGAAGCAAGAGGAAGAAGACGACTGAAAGAGGGAAGAATGGAAGACCTAGGTCACCCTATTTATAAGGAAAAACTGACCGATACGGCTCGAGAAACGAGGAGACTAAACATCATTATCCAGTGGCCCCGACGCCTCGATTCTCGGGATGGTCAGTAAAGGCAAAGATCCGTTGGAGGATATGACAGAATAAAATATGAGTTTTATTGAAGATGACGTCACGGAGATTTAACCCGGATCCAGATGATGACGTCACGGCGGGTTAAAGTTTCCGCACCAAACAGAAGACTGAAGGCTAGTTCATAAGGTTTTTAAAGATTGACATGAACCGGTTCAAATCAATCTGGGGCCTAATGTTGGGGATATAACTATTTATGTAAGCCACCGAGGAGGGGCCGAGTTACGCGAAAGAGAAGCCCATCCGAAGCCCAAGACCAAGACATGAAGATGGCGACTCAGTAAAGGGTCTAAAGGCCCACATGTGATTTAAAGCCCATAGGGATAAACCGCCATGAGGGCGTGACTTGTATTGCAAGGTAGAAGTAACTAGTCACCGAGCCGGACACTGTTTATGAGCCGGCCGGGACTCTGTAGGCCACAGGGCGTTGACCCGTGTATATAAGGGGACGACCCGCCGGCGGCTTAGGGCAAGAAACAACCAATCGAGAACCGGGCATAGCATATCTCGCTCCCTGGTCATCGAAACCTCAAGCAATACCAACCCAACTAGACGTAGGCCTTACCTTCACCGTAAGGGGCCGAACTAGTATAAACCTCTCTTGTCCTTTGTCCTGATTAACCCCTTTAAGCTTCCTAGTTGCGATGGCTCCACGACTAAGTCCTTGCAAGAGGACAACTGCCGTGACAATTCCACGACAGGGATGGAAGTCGTTCGCTCGTATCCACAACTTGGCAGAGGGGCTCACTCTCCATTTTAAGCTGATGGAGGGTGGCCTTCTCTCCGTCAAGGTCTTCGGGCACTTTGGGACTCGTGCAAGGTGCTGCGTGGAGAGCTCTTCTGATGGTGAAGATTCCTCCTCGAGCGAGAGTGACGAGGAGGACAGCGGCAATGGCGACGAGGGCGGTAGGCGGCAGGATGAAGGGTCCGACTAGGTGTCGGCCGCCGCTCTGTGCGGCACCGGTGACCCCATCATCCTTGTCGCCGGCTCCTTGAACTTCTCGGAGTCGTCTCCTTGGGCGGCTGGCGTTGGGAGGCTCCGGAAGAGGAAGAGGGCGGGCGGCAAGGCCGTCAAGTCGGAGTACGCGGGCACCGACGGCTTCGACGCGTACTGACGTCCTGCCGCCTTGTCTTCGAGCTCTGCCTCCGGCGCCGCCATCACCATCCAGCCTTTGGACGGCCACCAAGATGTTCTCTTGGTGTCTTCTGCCACCCGTAGCTCGCCTAGGCGCTCCTTTTGCCCTTCTCGCCTCCTTGACCTGCCTCGTGAGGAGAGGGACAAGAAAGGGATTACGGGCACCTTATCTCTTTTTCGTTTGTAAGCCTTCGGGCCTTTGTTGAATTTAAAACTTGTAATCCTCTCATTCATGTTTTTCATCCCTATGGACTGTACCTGAGTGGAATGTTTTTAATGAAAAAGGGATGTTTGTCGGGTCATCTGTTTGTGGGTGAAACCCACGACAAGGAATAAATCCTTGATATCTCTAAGATAAACATTTTCTCGCCCGGCAACAGGCCTTGCCGTCTCCCCACCTCGCTCGACCTTTCTCACACCTTTGGCGGAGGCCGGGATGAAGTGGGTTTAGGCTCCTCGTTCTATCCTTTTGCTGCCGCGACTACGACCAAACTTGGTCCCAGGAACGGGCCCTAGGGCCTAGAGTTAGGGGAGCATGGTAGTTTGAGGATAAAACAAGGTTTCACATACCTCAGTCCGTAAGGAAATGTATGATAAGGGATGAAAAACTTATCTGAATCTGCAACCCCCGGCAACCCTGGTTTGCCGTGGGTGAATCTTTGCTCTTGCAGCCCCCGGCAATACTGGCTTGCCGGGGCCTAGATGCTGGTTTGTTCCTTTTTTTCTCCCCAAGTGGTTTGGAAAGGATATCTGTGTGTCCTGCAAACCAAAGAAGACAAAAGAAAGACAAAGAGATGCAAACTCGACCTCTAAGCTAGGGGTTAGCCACCGCTAAGCACTACCAACCCTAACCATGGACGAGACTCGACCTAGCATGCATGCTATAACTTAGGGCGCGAGCGCTTCATTTATTTATGCTCAGGGTCTACGCTTGGCTTTGTACAAAGGGTTACATGCGTCACCGGCAAGGCTTGTACAAAAGGTGGCTTGCCGGGGGGCCCGACAAGCCGCGCCTCACGGGTAGAACTTGCGAAGATGCTCAATGTTCCAGGAGTTACTCACCGGAATGGCATCTTTGGTCTCCAGGCGGACTGCGCCGGGCCTGTTGACTCGTATTACCCGATAAGGGCCTTCCCACTTTGGCGTCGACTTGTTGGAATTCTTGGCTGATTGAACGCGCCAAAGAACAAGGTCGCCTTCCTCAAAGCTTCGGGCACGAACCTTGTGGCTATGGTAGCGGCGCAAGGCTTGCTGGTAGCGCGCTGCTCTCACAGCCGCCCGAAGATGATCTTCCTCAAGGAGCGTTGCGTCATCTTGCCGCAATTGCTCTTGCTCAAGCTCATCATAAGCGAGTACTTGAGGTGACCCGTATATGAGTTCTGTGGGGAGAACTGCTTCTGCCCCGTATACCAGGGCAAAGGGTGTCTGGCCGATGGCTCGATTTGCTGTTGTTCTGATTGACCAAAGAACCCCCGGCAATTCATCAATCCAGCGCCTTCCACTCTTGCGCAGTCTGTCAAAGGTCTTTGTCCTCAGGCCTCGCAGTACTTCAGCATTTGCCCTCTCAGCTTGACCATTGCTTCGTGGGTGAGCAACGGATGCGAAACAGACCTTGCTGCCGAGGTCTTGAATATATTGCATGAAGGTGTGGCTTGTGAACTGCATGCCGTTGTCGGTGATGACCCTATTGGGTACACCAAAACGGCACACCAGTCCTTTGAAGAACTTGATGGCTGACTGTGCTGTGACCTTCCTCACTACTTCCACTTTTGGCCACTTTGTGAACTTGTCGATTGCAACGTACAAGTACTCAAAGCCCCCGACAGCACAGGGGAAAGGGCCCAGTATGTCGAGCCCCCAGACCGAGAAAGGCCAGGAGAGAGGAATGGTTTGAAGGGCTTGAGCTGGCTGATGAAGCTTATTTGAATGGAACTGACACGCTTCACACCTGGTGACTAGTGTCGTCGCATCCTGGAGGGCGGTGGGCCAGAAGAAGCCTTGCCAAAACGCTTTGCCGGCAAGGGCCCTCGACCCTATGTGGGATCCACATATGCCTCCATGTATCTCTGCCAAAAGCCCCAGTCCTTCCTCTCGAGGGATACACTTCAATTTCACACCGTTCTGTCCCTTTCTGTACAGGACGTCATCGACGAACTGGTACATAGTAGATCGACGGGTTACTTTTTCCGCTTGTTCCTGCTCCTGAGGAAGTTCCCCTGTTGGGAGGAATCGGACGGTATGATGTGCCCATGCTGGAGCCTGGGGCTCGACGGCGAGGACTAAATGTCGTGGTATTTCTCACGGGGGCTTTGCGAGTCGACAGATGCCACAAGGGCTTAGTGTGTGGGTAAGACTGCTGCTGATAGGACCGGGAGCGGTTATGCGAGTAGCACGCGGTGGTTTACCCAGCTTCGGAGCTCTCCGAAGAGATAATACTCCTACTGCTGCATGTCTGAGTGTATCTATCTGGGGTGTACATCGGGTAGTACAAAGTGCTCCTAGAGCTGTATCTGGGATCAGTGCCAAGTGCATCTGATCTAGTATATGCCTATATGAGGCATGCTAGTGGCCGACCATGTATGGCCATGGCTTGTGGCCGTGAGTGTGTGTGAGTCCATTCTCCATGGATGGATGAATGGATGTGTGTGAGGCCTTGTGCCCGTGAGTGTGTGAGCCTCCCCTGGTGCTACTTATAAAGGGGAGCCCAGGGGACAAGGGATGGCCTACGTGACCAACTTCACTATTTGGGAGACAACGATGTGACATCTCACATCTGCTATAGTGTATCACTATTGCTCAGCAGTGTCCGGGTACAGCCGTCTTGTCCGCGGTATGGCCATCGTATCAGGGTCTTGTCGGTGTCGGGTCGTGCTACAGTCGGCAGCCGGCTGGTTGGCGCAGTCGGCAGCCGGCAATCGGCCGAGCAGAGCAGTCGGACGGGAAGCCGACATGAGCGGCCGGATAGTCGGACTGAGGGGATTTGCTAGCCCCAATGTCTTGAAATATCGTCTTGCCGTCCTCGGGGTACCCGTGGTCGATTACTCCGATAGTAGCCCCCAAGCCTCTGGGCAACTTGGCAAAGTTGGGCGGAGGTTTTTCGGCGAGTGTTCTTGGAAATTATCAAGAAAAAAGACAAAGTTAGTCCATGCAGATATATCATATGCTTGCTTTTAGCATTGCAAGTTTTATGCGGAGGGTGCCGACTCGGTTTCGTCCGAGCCCCCTTAATCTTTTTCGTGTTCCCTCCGCTTTTTGGCTTGTGCTCTCGCTCGCCGGACAGCCGCTCTGCGGTCTGTGGCTGAGAGTGGGCCGCGAAGCGGAGTGTACAGTACTCAGAGTGTGGGAGCAGATTCAACCGAGTTGATACTTGTAAAGGACAACGGCTGGGTCGCCCGAACCGTTTTTCTTCCCGGACGTTTTTTGCGTGGGTGGCCTCCAGCATTCACCCTTGCTAGCCGGACAGCCGCTCTGCGGTCTGTGACTAAGAGTGAGCCTTTGGTACTGCGCACACTACTAAGCCGTCTGCGGGAACTAACGTCTCAGGCCAAGCGGCCAGCCCCCGGGCCAACTCTGGCTGGCACCGGGGCGAACAGTGATGCAACTTTAATAAAAAATGCGGAGATAGCACCCGAGCATCGCTCGGGGTTATTCGTGCTTGCGTGATGCAAAAATATGCGGGCGAGGAGCTCACATTGATTTTTGTGTAGTCGCGGTCGTCGAAAACAGCCGGCTCAACTCGGCGCTCGCGGAGCGCGTCGGCGCACCCGCTGGGTGTAGCCTTCAAGCCCCCGGGTGCTCGAAGGGGGGTCCCGGCCGGTCAGGCTCGACCGGCCAGGCGGCGAGGCGTCTTGCAACGTCCTTTTTCTTCTTTTTCTCTTCTGCCGTCTGCTGGGAGCCGGACAAAACTCTTCTCTTGTCTGCAATCTTCTGTGGGGGCACACCAGCGCACCCACTGGGTGTAGCCCCCGAGATTCGGGCCGACTGTTGAGCAGTCGGGCCGGATCTTCTGGCAACTACCTTGTCTTCTTCTTCGCGGGGGCGTGTCAGCGCACCCGCTGGGTGTAGCCCCCGAGATTCGGGCCAAGGCTTGACCGGCCAGGCGTCGAGGCAGACGGCAGCCGGCTGGCGCTCCTGCCGGCCACACGTTGACGCGGGCAGGTAGGCCGAGTCGCGTCTAGCCGTCCGAGTGTCGAAGTAGGCGGATGGACGGACATACGTTTGTTTTCTTTTCTTCTCTTCGGACGGCTGCAGCCGGACGAACACTTTTTATCATCAGCCGGCTGTGGACAGCCGGGCATACACATTTTTTTAGTCAGCCAGCTGGGCATCTGACCTCTTCTCAGCCGGATTGGGCACTCGGCCTCTTTTATTTTCCCCGAGAACCCGACCTCGTCTGGCTTTTCTTTTTCTTTTCTTCTTCGGGCACGCGACCGCGGCAGGCGGCCTGAGAGGGAGCGCAGTAGCTGGCCTCCTCTTTCTTTTCTCTAGCCGGATGGGCACCCAGCCGCTTTTCTTCTTTTCCAGCCGGCTAGCGGGAAGTCGACCCTTTCTTTCTTTTTCTCTTTTTTTTAAAGTCGGCGTGGGCACTCGGCCATTGACTTCTCTTCGTGCCCTCAAATCACTCTTTCTTTTCTTCTGGCAGCAGGCTGAAGCGAAGGAGGGGAACCCGCGTGGGCGAGCGGGGCCGGCCGAGGGAGCCGGTGAGTGCGTGGGTGCCGGGGGCGGCGCACCCGGCGCGGTAGGCGAGCCGGCAAGCCGGGTGGAGGCGTGAGACCTGTTGGAGCAGGCGCGGGCGCAAGCGTGAAGTCGGAGGAGGCCGGGCGCGGCCGGGTTGCGCGGAGCCTGCTGCTGGCGCGCGCAGCCGGTGTCTGGGTTGCGGCAGAAACCGGCGTCCGCGTTGCGGAGAAGCCGACGTGGGGCGAAGCCGGCAGACCGGCAGGCGGGCGGAGCCGACCGCCCGGAGTACGCGCGGGCACGAGCGCGAAGTCGGAGGAGGCCGTGCGCGGCCGGGGTTGTGGGCCGTTGCACCGTGGGCAGCCGAACGGAGCCGGCGGGACGGAGCACTCGGACGCGGGCGGGGCGCAGATGGAGCCGGTGGGGGTGAGGAGCCGGCTACGCGGGCAGGCGGCGATGCAGCCGAGTGCGGGAGCCGGCCAGAGGGCGGCTCAAGAGGAGGGGGAGGAGATGCTGGTGGAGCCGCGCGCGTGCGGTGGTGCAGGCGGCCTCGGGCGGAGTCGGACACGAAGCAGTCGGCGACGGGCGTAGCCGGGCACGGAGCAGCCGGCGCGCGGGATGTCCGGAGCTGGACGGGGGCGTGGCGCAGAGGCTGCGGCGCAGCCGGCCGCGGTAGGGCGCGAGGCGCGGCCAATGGGGACGGCAGGAGGCGACGCGGCCGGAGGTCGGAGTCGACGGCAGCTCGCCGCAAGCGCGGACGGCCAGGTGCGGCTCCGGGTGGAGCGGACACACGGAGCAGCGGGACGAGCTTGAGGCGGTGCTGGTCGGACGCGGGCATCCGCACTGCAGCGGAGTGGAGCAGCGCTACACGGAGGACGGGGCGCGGACGCGCGGAGCCGTGGAGGCTGGGCGCGGCGATGCGGACGCACGGGGTGCCGCTAGTAGTCATAGACGCGCAGCCGTGGGCGAGCTCGCAGATGGTCGGCAGCGGGCGGAGCGAAGGAGAGCTGCAGGGAGCCCAAGGAGCCCGGCAGCGTCCACTGGGTGTGGACGGAGGCGGAGAGGGCCGAAGCCTGGCGGAGCAGCTCGCCTGATTTGCTTTGGTGGTCAGTGCGAACGGAGATGAGCAGAAGACGAGCACCTAATGTATGGTCCATATCCGGCCATTATCTAGGAAGTGTGCAGGCTATGTCTGAGACGTGTATGGGCTGAGTATGACCACGGTTGACTAGCCTCTAGCTAGCTTGTATAGGCGAAATGTGGAGGAGCGAAAGCGCATTCCGGCCAGAGCAAGGCGCATCGCGGAGAGGAGCAGACGCAAGCCGCGCGTGCGGACGGACGGCCGGCGTTGCGGTGGTGGTGACGAAGAGGACGAGTCGAAGTCGAGCCCCCGAGCGCTACCGGAGAGACGGCGCGACGCCGCGGCGGTGAAGGCGAAAGTGGTCCCGCCCGGACTGCGAAACCAGCAGCAGCGCGGTAGCATAGTACCGCACCACGGTGGTCGCCAACTGTCATGGTATTTCTCACGGGGGCTTTGCGAGTCGACAGATGCCACAAGGGCTTAGTGTGTGGGTAAGACTGCTGCTGATAGGACCGGGAGCGAGTATGCGAGTAGCACGCGGTGGTTTACCCAGCTTCGGAGCTCTCCGGAGAGATAATACTCCTACTGCTGCATGTCTGAGTGTATCTATCTGGGGTGTACATCGGGCAGTACAAAGTGCTCCTAGAGCTGTATCTGGGATCAGTGCCAAGTGCATCTGATCTGGTATATGCCTATATGAGGCATGCTAGTGGCCGGCCATGTATGGCCATGGCTTGTGGCCGTGAGTGTGTGTGAGTCCATTCTCCATGGATGGATGAATGGATGTGTGAGGGGCCTTGTGCCCGTGAGTGTGTGAGCCTCCCCTGGTGCTCCTTATAAAGGGGAGCCCAAGGGACAAGGGATGGCCCACGTGACCAACTTCACTATTTGGGAGACAACGATGTGACATCTCACATCTGCTACAGTGTATCACTATTGCTCAGCAGTGTCCGGGTACAACCATCTTGTCCGCGGTATGGCCATCGTGTCAGGGTCTTGACGGTGTCGGGTCGTGCTGCAGTCGGCAGCTGGCTGGTTGACGTAGTCGGCAGCCGGCAGCCGGCAGTCGGCCGGGCAGAGCAGTCGGACGGGAAGCCGACAGGAGCGGCCGGACAGTCGGACTAAGGGGCTTTGCTAGCCCCGTTGTCTTGAAATATCGTCTTGCCGTCCTTGGGGTACCCGTGGTCGATTATTCCGACACTAAAGGCATTTCCTCCGCTATAGGAGCGGCTGTTTCCACGGCAAGAGCTTGATGCTCCGTCAGAGCTAGCCGTCCCATGGCGGGCTCAGTGTCTCTGGCAACATCCTTGTCGGCAGCTTCGGGGAGCTCAGCGGGAAAGAACTTGTCGGGCCCTGATTTTCTCCTTTTGTTTTGCTCTGTTGATGGATCAACGGATGGCTGAGTTAGCTGAAGCACAAAGGTACCTGGTTCCACAGGTAGCTTGAGGGCAGCGCGTTTTGACAAGTAATTGGCAATGTCGTTCTCTGCTCGGGGAACGTGCTCTGCCTGTATACCGTCAAAACGCTCTTCCAGCTTCCTCACTTCATCGACGTAGGCCTTCATCAACGGGCTCTGGTAATCCTTGTTGACTTGTTTGACGACAAGTTGCGAGTCACACCTGACAATGAGTTTCTTGATTCCGAGGTCTGCTGCGATCCTAAGACCAGCAAGCAGCCCCTCGTACTCAGCAGTATTGTTTGTCGACACCTCCCTGGGGAAGTGCATCTGGACCACGTACTTGAGGTGCTCTTCGGTGGGCGTGACAAGCAGTACGCCAGCCCCGACGCCCTGTAAGGAGAAAGCTCCATCAAAGTACATGACCCAGTTGCAACTTGCCTCTTTGCCGGGGAGAACAGTCTCCTGGGTTTCTTCATCAGGCGTCGCGGTCCACTCTGCAACGAACTCCGCCAGGACTCGGCTTTGAATCGTCGAGGTACTCTCAAACTTGAGGCCAAAGCTGGACAGCTCCAGTGCCCATTCTACAATTCTTCCCGTTGCGTCTGGATTGTGCAATATCCATTGCAGAGGGAGGCGAGTAACGACGGTGATCTCGTGCGCCTGGAAGTAGTGATGCAGCTTCCTCGAGGCCATAAGAAGGCCGAAGAGAAGTTTGTGCACACCGGAGTACCTTGATCTAGCCCCCTGCAGGAGGGAGCTAACAAAGTAGACCGGGTGCTGCATCATTTTCTTCCTTGGTGGCATGTAACGCCCTCGATGCGGCTATATCTCCCACGTGTCGAGGCACGACTTAGAGGCATAACCGCATTGAAAGCAATGTCGCAAGTGAGGTAATCTTCACACAATCCATGTAATAAATAAAGGGGAAAGATACATAGTTGGCTTACAATCGCCACTTCACATAAGTACATAAATAACGTCCATCATACAGATTACACTCAAGGTCCGACTACGGTACCAAAATGAAAGAAGACTACCCCAAATGCTAAACAGATCGCCGGATCACCCAACTGGGCTCCAGTACTGATCATCTGGAAAAGAAACATAGTAACGGCCACGTTCCTCGTCGAACTCCCAAGTGAGCTCGGTCGCGTCATCTGCACTGGCATCGTTGGTACCTGCAACTGTTGTGATAATATCTGTGAGTCGCGGGGACTCAGCAATCTCACACCCGCGAGATCAAGACTATTTAAGCTTAAAGGTGGGAAAGGGGTTTGCGAGGTGGAGCTGCAGCAAGCGACTAGCATATGGTGGCTACAGCGCAAAAGAGAGCGAGAAGAGAAGGCAAAGCACGGTCGAGAAACTAGAAGTGATCAAGAAGTGATCCTGAAACAACCTACGTCAGGCATAACTCCAACAACCGTGTTCACTTCCCGGGCCCCGCCGAGAAGAGACCATCACGGTTACACACGCGGTTGATGTGTTTTAGTTAAGGTCAACTTCGGGTTTTCTACAACCGGACATCAACAAATTCCCATCTGCCTCATAACCGCGGGCACGGCTTTCGAAAGATAATACCCTGCAGGGGTGTCCCAACTTAGCCCATTATAAGCTCTCATGGTCAACGAAGGATATTCCTTCTATCGGGAAGACCTGATCAATCTCGGAATCCCGGACTACAAGACATTTCGACAGCAACAAAACAAGTCCAGCAAAGCCTCCCAGATGTGCCAACAAATCCCGATAGGAGCTGCACATATCTCGTTCTCAGGGCACACCGGATGAGCCAGACGTCGGGTTGGCATAGACCCTGGTTGCCCAAGGGGCGCCGGACATCGCTCGGTTTGGACCAGCAATCGAAGGAGAACTGGCCCGGGGGTTTAAAATAAAGATGACCCTTGAGTCTGCAGAACCCAAGGGAAAAAGGCTTAGGTGGCAAATGGTAAAACCAATGTTGGGCCTTGCCGGAAAAGTCTTATTCAAAGCGAACTGTCAAGGGGGTCCCATAAATCACCCAACCGTGTAAGGAACGCAAACTCCGGGAACATAACACCGGTATGACGGAAACTAGGGTGACAAGAGTGGAACAAAACACCAGGCATAAGGCCGAGCCTTCCACCCTTCACCAAGTATATAGATGCATTAATTAAATAAGCGGTATTGTGATATCCCAACAAGTAAACATGTTCCAACAAGGAACAACAAGTCCATGTTCCAACAAGGAACAAACTTCATCTTCACCTGCAACTAGCAACGCTATAAGAGGGGCTGAGCAAAGCAGTAACATAGCCAATCAACGGTTTGCTAGGACATGGATGGTTAGGGGCTGACATGGCAATATAGGAGGCATGATATAGCAAGTGGTAGGTATCACAACATAGGCATAGCAAAAGAGCGAGCATCTAGCAAGCAAAGATAGAAGTGATTTCGAGGGTACGGTCATCTTGCCTGCAAGTCTCAGAGTTGTCGAAAGCTTGGTCCTCGAAAGCGTTCTCAACGGAATCCTCGTTCACGTACTCGTCTCCCGGCTCTACCCAAGACAAGAGAACAAGCAAAGGAACCAATATCAACCACGATGCAATGCGCAAGCAACATGATGCAAAACATGGCAATGATATGCGAGAGGTGATATGCAATGCGTATGCATGCTCCGGAAGGACAAGGATGAACAGGGCATAATCTTGGCAAACCAAGCATTCCACTGGATAGGTGAGGTGATTTCGGTCGAAATCGATATAAAGAACACCGGAATCGGATGCACGGTTTGCAAATGGCAAGCAATACAAGAATGCCACGAATCTGCCATTAACAGCATGATGCTACTTAGCGAGCAACAAATAATTAAGCTACTGCACCCAAACATGGCAACAAAGCATATGGCAGTAATCTACACAAGATGCGCGACAAAAGATGAACACTGAGCTACGGCTCAATCCCATCATAACAGGTCCAAACAATCATGGCAAAAGTACAAACGATAATAAGTTCTCAGACTTAGTGAAATAATCAACATAGCAGAAACTAACATCAGGATGACATGTTTAGAGCAATGAAACAACATACTACAGGAGCAGGACATAGCAAAGTAAGGCACAGCATGAATCTACTCAAAGAACTTGACAAAAATCCCTTACTGACCATAAGTCAAAAAGGAACAGAAATTATGATTACACCCATGTCAATTAAGCAAGTTTCGTTACAGGTTACAGACTTAGCAGAAAACTGGACATGTCAAAACAGATAACGAGTAGGCATGTTCGTGAGCTCGATGCACTCACTACAGAGAATTGCATGATAAACTAAGCATACATACATCAAGAAGAAATGGCATAGGAACTAGACATGGCAAGAACAACATCATATCATGCAAGGATCAACTACACCAAGCTTGGCAAAATCGAATAACATGTAAACAATCTGCCAGCAACATTTTGAAGCAAAATTAGAGCTCGATCGACTCAAGCTATGGCACTCCATAATTGCAAACAAAGGCATGGATGGATAGAGCAAATACTAAAGTTCAAAACACCCTTACTGATTATGCTCAAATTATGCATAGATCTCTCAGAAACGACATGAATACATGGCATGAAAATAACAGCAGTCAGGGACTTAGTGAAATCACTAAGTCTCTGAAATCAGCAACATCAAGTGACCTAGTTTGCATGCTTGTGCTAGTCACCACATAGATCACAAAGATACATGGCAAAATTCTCTGGAAAGGTAACATGGCATATTACAAAACTCAGGTAGGACTCAACCTCATAGGAGGTACACATCAATCATGGCAAAAATGACAAAAGTGCATGTTCAGATAAGATCCAGCCACTAACATCAAATAGCCCTCTTCTAACAGCATTTCGGGCATCAAGATGACCTCGAATGAAAATTGTGCAATGAAATGAAATGATATACCCTTCGAGACGAACAATTTGACATATTATACGCGCGAAACGGAGCTACGCATGCAAAGTTATGGCATGTCAAAATTGTGACGATAATGATGAAAAATAAAGACTTAGAGAAAACGGGCTCGGGGAAAAGTCAACCGCCGGGCGCGCGGATCGAGGACGGCGGCGGATCTCGCCGGATCCGCACCGGAGTTGGCCGGAGAAGCGCGGGGGCGGCGCCGGTGGCCGGATCCGGCGGGTGCGGGCGGCGGCGACGTCGCCGGAGGCGCGGGGCGGCGCGGATCTGCGCGGGCGGCGGCGCGGCGAGGAGGGCGGCGCCAGCGGGAGGCGAGGCGGCTCGCGGCGAGGAGGGCGGCGCCGGCTCGGGCGGCGGCTCGCGGCGCGTGGGCCGCGCGGCGGAGGCGGAACGGGCGGGCGGCGGAGACGGACCGGGCCCCGCGGGCCAGACGCGGGCTCGCGAGCCGGCGGCGGAGAGGACACGTGTCGCGCTGTGGTAGGCTGCGGGCGGCGGCGGGTTTCGTCCGGCGCGGACCGGACGTGTCCGGCGCGCGGAGGGAGCGGGGCTAGGGTTTTGGACCCGGATTTGACGGAGGGGTGCACATATTTATAGCTAGAGGGGGCTAGGAAGCTCCAAATGGAGTGCGGTTTTCGGCCACGCGATCGTGATCGAACGACGGAGGACATGGGAGTGACTTAGATGGGTTATTGGGCTGTTTTGAAGGGGTGTTGGGCTGCAACACACACGAGGCCTTCACGGTTACCCGGTTAACCGTTGGAGTACCAAACGAACTCCGATTGACCCGAAACTTAACAGGCGGTCTTCCGGTGCTATACCAAGGCCACATGTCAAACCTCGGTCCATTCCGAGAATGTTTAATACCCGCTCACGAAGAAAAGTAAAAGGGGACGCCGGGAGACATAGGAGCGCCGGATTGCAAAACGGACAACGGGAAAGATGCTCGGATTTATGAGACGAACACGTATGCGAATGCGATGCACATGATGACATGATATGAAATGCATGACATGACCAAAATGCAAAACGGAGAGAACCCAACCACGGAGGGAATATCATAACACATAGCCAGAAATGGCAAGAGTTGGATTACAAATATGGCAAGTTACATCTGGGGCGTTACAACACACCACCACTACGAGAGGATCTCGTCCTGAGATCTAGGACTGAAAGAACTCCGGATACTCAGAACGTAGGTGGTCTTCACGCTCCCAGGTGGCTTCTCGGTCTGAATGATGTGACCATTTCACTTTGAGGAATTTGATTGACTTGTTGCGAGTCTTGCGCTCAGTTGTCTCAAGAATGGCAACTGGATGCTCATGATAAGACAAATCTTCTTGAAGATCAATCTCTTCGAAGTTGATGGTGCGCTCAGGCGTCTTGAAGCACTTGCGAAGCTGTGACACGTGGAAGACATCGTGCACATTTGCAAAGTTGGAGGGGAGCTCAAGTTGATAGGCTAGATCGCCTCGTTTGCGATGATCTTGAAGGGGCCCACGTATCGCGGAGCAAGTTTCCCCTTGATACCGAAGCGACGAGTTCCTTTCATTGGCGAGATACGGAGGTAAACATGGCCTCCGATCTCGAATGCCACATCACGATGCTTGCTGTCGTAATAGCTCTTCTGGTGCGACTGCGCGGCTTTGAGGTTCTCACGAATCACCTTGCACATAGCCTCAGCCTCTGAGATCAAATCATTGCCGAGCAATTGACGTTCACCGGTTTCAGACCAGTTGAGAGGAGTACGACACTTCCTGCCATAGAGAATCTCGAATGGGGCTTTGCCCGAGCTGGCTTGAAAACTGTTGTTGTAAGAGAATTCAGCATAAGGAAGACAATCCTCCCACTTCATGCCGAAAGAGATAACACAGGCTCTGAGCATATCTTCAAGAATTTGGTTGACACGCTCGACTTGTCCACTAGTCTGAGGGTGGAAAGCTGTGCTGAATCGAATATTGGTGCCCATGGCCTTCTGAAAAGAATCCCAAAATTTGGAGGTAAAGATGCTGCCACGGTCTGAAGAGATCAATTGCGGAATGCCGTGCAAAGAGACAATTCTGGAGGTGTAGAGCTCTGCCAGCTGTGCTGCTGTGATAGACTCTTTGATAGGAAGAAAATGAGCCACTTTGGTGAGCTTGTCGATGACGACGAAGATAGCATCATTTCCACGCTTGGACTTAGGAAAACCAGTCACGAAGTCCATTTCGATATGATCAAACTTCCATTCTGGAATAGCAAGAGGTTGGAGAAGTCCAACTGGTCGTTGGTGTTCTACTTTCACCCTTCTGCAGACATCACACTCATTCACGAATTGAGCGATCTCACGCTTCATTCGAGTCCACCAATACGACTGCTTGAGGTCATGGTACATCTTCGAACTTCCAGGATGAATAGACAGGAGAGAGTTGTGCGCTTCGTTCATAATGACTTTACGAAGATCACCCTTTGGAACCACGATCCGGTCCTCGAAGAAAAGAGTATCTCTGTCATCAACTCGATAGCACTTGTATTTGGGGATGCTCTTTTCAATACCACGTTTCACCTTCTTCACCATGGTATCCAACAATTGTGCCTCACTAATCTGATCTTCCAAAGTAGGAGAGACGATGAGGTTGGCAAGCAAACCTTGAGGAACAACTTGGAGATTCAACTTGCGGAAAGCTTCACAAAGATCCGGTTGAAAGGGCTTGAGGATTAAGCTGTTGCAGTAAGCCTTCCTGCTCAAAGCGTCTGCAATCACATTAGCCTTGCCTGGAGTATATTCAATAGTCGGATTATACTCTTGAATCATTTCGACCCATCGAGTTTGCCTGAGGTTGAGATGAGGCTGAGTGAAGATATACTTGAGACTCTTGTGATCTATGAAAATGTCCACTTTCCTTCCCAACAGGAGATGTCTCCATGTTATCAGTGCGTGGACAACTGCCGCCAACTCAAGATCGTGAGTGGGGTAGTTCCTTTCATTGGGCTTCAACTGGCGACAGGTATAGGCAACAACCTTCTTCTCTTGCATTAACACAGCACCGAGGCCCTGAAGAGAAGCATCACAGAATACTTCATAAGGCTTGGATTCGTCAGGAGGAGTCAAAACTGGAGCAGTGACAAGTTTCTCTTTGAGAGTGTTGAAAGCAACGTCACACTCAGGAGACCAGACATATTTCACATGCTTCTGGAGGAGGTTGGAAAGAGGCTTTGCAATCTTGGAGAAATTCTCAACGAATCTTCTGCAATAGCTTGCAAGTCCAAGAAAACTTCGAAGCTGCTTGACATTCTGAGGAGGTTGCCAATTCAAAACTGCAGACACCCTCTCTGAATTAATAGCAATGCCCTTGGCAGAGATGATATGGCCAAGATAAAGAACTTCATCAAGCCAGAATTCACATTTGGAGAACTTCGCATATAATTGATACTCTCTGAGCTTGTCGAGCACCAATCGCAAATGTTTGGCATGATCCTTCTTATTCTTGGAGAAGACCAAAATATCATCGAGATAGACCAAGACAAATTCGTTGATGTAGGGGTTGAAGATGAAATTCATCAAGCGAGTGAAATACGGAGGAGCATTGACGAGGCCGAAAGACATGACAGTATATTCATAAGAACCAAAGCTTGTTCTGAATGCTGTCTTGGGAATATCTTCTTCACGAATGCGAATCTGGTGATAACCCATACGAAGGTCAAGCTTGGAGAACACCTTAGCACCTTTGAGTTGCTCAAATAGCTCATTGATGTTGGGAAGTGGGTACTTGTTCTTGATAGTCTTCTTGTTCAATGGACGGTAATCGACGCAAAGTCGGTCCGTGCCATCCTTCTTCTTGACAAAAAGAACACCACAACCCCACGGAGAAGAACTCGGTCTGATCAGACCCAGACGCTCTTGTTTATCGAGTTGAATCTTCAATTCCTTGAGCTCATCTGGTCCAAGCTTGTAAGGACGCTTGCAAACGGGTTCCGTGCCAGGCTCAAGATCAATAACGAATTCAACTGGCCTGCGGGGAGGCATACCCGGAAGCTCTTCTGGAAAAACATCTTGGTACTCACAAACGACTGGAATCTGAGAGATAGCCTCCATTTCACCCATCTCATTGAGAGAAAACAACCGAATGGTATCATCACAAGAAGCATAGATGATCACATCGTTAGAAGAGTGAGTCAATTTGATTTCCCTGGCAGCACACTCGAGCTGAGCCTTGTGCTTAGAAAGCCAGTCCATCCCGAGAATAAGATCAATATCAGAGTCACCAAGCACCATTGGAGAAGATAGAAATTTATAGTCGCCCATCTTGATAGAGACATCCGGAACAAAGGAGCTTGCGTTCATGAATTTACCCGGAGATACAACTGACAATGGTCTAACCAAATCTTGGAAAGACAACTCATGTTTCATTGCAAAAGGTCTTGAGATGAAGCAATGCGATGCGCCAGTATCAAATAAAACTTTTGCAGGAATATCATTAACAGGAAGATTACCCATGATCACTTCCGAAGAATCCTCTGCTTGAGCTGCATTCAACATGTTCACCTTTGCAGACTTAGGATTATGCTTGACCACTGCATTGCTGGAAGATTTCACAGGAGGAGGAGGCGGAAGGCGCCTTTGGTTGAAGCACTTGTTCGCATAGTGACCCTTCTGCTGACATTTGTTACAAGTCACCTCTGAGAGCGGACGATGGTAAGGAGCACTTGGCCTTGGAGCTTGGTTCTGAGACTTGTTCTGATAGCCAGGGTTGGGTGGGTGGGAAGATCCACGACCACTTGAGTTCTTCTGCTGATAAGGCTGACGGAACGGAGGAGGAGGAGGCAACCAGAACTTCTGTTGCTTAGCTGCCACAAGTGAAGAAGAAGAAGACTGGACTGCGTCTCTGACTCTCTTCTTAGATGCCTCACACTTGAGCTGAGCAGCTTCTTGTTTCAGTGCCATGTTGTAGAATTTATCATACTTTAATGGCTCGAAAAGCACGAGAGCAAGTTGCAGATCTTCTCTGAGACCACGCCTGAACTGGTAGATCATACTCTTCTCATCAGGAATGTCTTGCCTTGCAAAACGAGAGAGCTTCTGGAACTGAGTGTTGTATTGATAGACAGACATGTTGCCTTGCTTGAGATTGCGGAATTCCTCACGCTTACTCTCAACAACACTTTCTGGAATGTGGTGAGCTTTGAAGTCACGGCGGAAATCATCCCAGGTAATCACACGACCTCCTCTGGAATCTTTGTATTGCTGGAACCACTCAGCAGCTTGATCTTTGAGTAGAAAAGAGGCAAACTTGACAAAGTCCTCAGGTCTGACATTGCTGCACTCGAAATGCTTGCTGATGTCCACGAGCCAATCATCGGCGTCTGTGGCCTCGACACAGTAGCTGAAGGTCTTTGGCTGATTAGCAAGGAACTGGTTCAGTGAAGTGAAATGCGGCTGATTGTTCCCTTGGCCTTGATTCTCTTGATTAGCTTGCCCTTGGTTGCGATCTTGCAAGAGCTGAATCAGAATCTGAGCATTGGCATTTGTGGCAGTCATCAGGGCCTGCCAAGCTTCCGGAGGCGGAGGTGGTGGCGGAGGGTTAGCCTGATTCCCTTCATTGCGTTCCGGATTCTGACGCGTTGGCGGAGCCATCCTGAAGAGGGTGACATCCATTAGCATCTTGACAGAGATATATTGAAGCTGAATCAAAGGAACGACATTGCAACATATAGTCTTCACAAATAACATTCGAACGAGGATGAACGAATGAATTCCAATGTAAATCATCACACTTCCAAAGCTGAGAAGCCACTTAGAACATGGTAAGGAATAAAATCAACAAGGTACGGAAGTGAACAAATACTTGGTAAGGATTACCCAATCACAAACCAAATATCTGCGGAAGAAATACTAGAGCTACAAGAATTCCCACTTATAAACTCCCGAAACTTTCTGGTTATGCAATCAGGTGTTGGGGATACAGGGGAAGCATAATATCTCACCCAAACTAGCAAATCCTACAACCAGCTGTATCCATCCTTCGACACATAACCAAGAAACCTTCGGAAATCGTCTACCTCAACCTTCGAAAAGCATCCGTTATACAAGTCATGGCAATACTCCCGCACTCGCCACAGTACTGGGCTATCAGGGTTATCTCACCAACAACCGTACAAAAGAGATTTTCGATGTCGGCGTACTAAACTCAGGTATTCCAGAACCGCAACGATAAAATTATGACGACAACACCTCGGAGCTCAACTCCCCGGGACACTGCCACAACCCCTAAATGTCAGGAGGCAACCAAGACAATGTTGTCATCATAAAACCATCGGAACGATTGTAATATACCCGCGTGATCCTAAAAAAAATTTAGTGAATTTGAGAAGAGAAGAGTCAAAACTCTACGTCAGGAAGCCTTACCAGAAGGTCGAAGGGACTGGGGAGTAAAAAGAATTCCTAAACTCTCCGATATATAAATCCTAAAAGACTCAAAACATTTTTTTCTAGACACAACTCGGCCACTAAAGACGATCAAACAGTGGGGGCTCCTAAGGTCGGGGAAAGGCTCTGATTACCAACTTGTAACGCCCTCGATGCGGCTATATCTCCCACGTGTCGAGGCACGACTTAGAGGCATAACCGCATTGAAAGCAATGTCGCAAGTGAGGTAATCTTCACACAATCCATGTAATAAATAAAGGGGAAAGATACATAGTTGGCTTACAATCGCCACTTCACACAAGTACATAAATAACATCCATCATACAGATTACACTCAAGGTCCGACTACGGTACCAAAATGAAAGAAGACTACCCCAAATGCTAAACAGATCGCCGGATCACCCAACTGGGCTCCACTACTGATCATCTGGAAAAGAAACATAGTAACGGTCACGTTCCTCGTCGAACTCCCAAGTGAGCTGGGTCGCGTCATCTGCACTGGCATCGTTGGTACCTGCAACTGTTGTGATAATATCTGTGAGTCGCGGGGACTCAGCAATCTCACACCCGCGAGATCAAGACTATTTAATCTTAAAGGTGGGAAAGGGGTTTGCGAGGTGGAGCTGCAGCAAGCGACTAGCATATGGTGGCTACAGCGCAAAAGAGAGCGAGAAGAGAAGGCAAAGCACGGTCGAGAAACTAGAAGTGATCAAGAAGTGATCCTGAAACAACCTACGTCAGGCATAACTCCAACAACCGTGTTGTAACGCCCTCGATGCGGCTATATCTCCCACGTGTCGAGGCACGACTTAGAGGCATAACCGCATTGAAAGCAATGTCGCAAGTGAGGTAATCTTCACACAATCCATGTAATAAATAAAGGGGAAAGATACATAGTTGGCTTACAATCGCCACTTCACACAAGTACATAAATAACATCCATCAAACAGATTACACCCAAGGTCCGACTACGGTACCAAAATGAAAGAAGACTACCCCAAATGCTAACAGATCCCCGGATCACCCAACTGGGCTCCACTACTGATCATCTGGAAAAGAAACATAGTAACGGCCACGTTCCTCGTCGAACTCCCAAGTGAGCTCGGTCGCGTCACCTGCACCGACATCGTTGGTACCTGCAACTGAGGTGATAATATCTGTGAGTCACGGGGACTCAGCAATCTCACACCCGCGAGATCAAGACTATTTAAGCTTAAAGGTGGGAAAAGGATAGTGAGGTGGAGCTGCAGCAAGCGACTAGCATAAGTTGACTACAGCGCAAAAGAGAGCGAGAAGAGAAGGCAAAGCACGGTCGAGAAGCTAGAAATGATCAAGAAGTGATCCTGAAACAACCTGCGTCAGACATAACTCCAACAACCGTGTTCACTTCCCGGACCCTGCCGAGAAGAGACCATCACGGTTACACACGCGGTTGATGTGTTTTAGTTAAGGTCAACTTCGGGTTTTCTACAACCGGACATCAACAAATTCCCATCTGCCTCATAACCGCGGGCACGGCTTTCGAAAGATAATACCCTGCAGGGGTGTTCCAACTTAGCCCATGATAAGCTCTCACGGTCAACGAAGGATATTCCTTCTACCGGGAAGACCCGATCAATCTCGGAATCCCGGACTACAAGACATTTCAACAGCAATAAAACAAATCCAGCAAAACCGCCCGATTGTGCCGACAAATCCTGATAGGAGCTGCACATATCTCGGTCTCAGGGCACATCCGGATGAACACTACGTACGGCAACCGAAGATACCCCAAGTTGCCTCAGGGCGGCACCGCAAGTGGCTCTAGTTGGACCAGCAATCGAAGGAGAACTGGCCCGGGGGTTAAAATAAAGATGACCCTTGAGTCTGCAGAACCCAAGGGAAAAAGGCTAGGTGGCGAATGGTAAAACCAATGTTGGGCCTTGCTGGAAAAGTCTTATTCAAAGCGAACTGTCAAGGGGGTCCCATAAATCACCCAACCGTGTAAGGAACGCAAACTCCGGGAACATAACACCGGTATGACGGAAACTAGGGTGGCAAGAGTGGAACAAAACACCAGGCATAAGGCCGAGCCTTCCACCCTTTACCAAGTATATAGATGCATTAATTAAATAAGAATTATTGTGATATCCCAACGAATAAACATGTTCCAACAAGGAACAACAAGTCCATGTTCCAACAAGGAACAAACTTCATCTTCACCTGCAACTAACAACGCTATAAGAGGGGCTGAGCAAAGCAGTAACATAGCCAAACAACGGTTTGCTAGGACATGGATGGTTAGGGGCTGACATGGCAACATAGGAGGCATGATATAGCAAGTGGTAGGTATCGCAGCATAGGCATAGCAAAAGAGCGAGCAATCTAGCTAGCAAAGATAGAAGTGATCTCGAGGGTATGGTCATCTTGCCTGCAAGGTTCTCAGAGTTGTCGAAAGCTTGGTCCTCGTAAACGTTCTCAACAGATTCCTCGTTCACGTACTCGTCTCCCGGCTCTACCCAAGACAAGAGAACAAGCAAAGGAAACAAAATCAACCACGATGCAACGCGCAATCAACATGATGCAGAACATGGCATGAAATGCGAGAGGTGATATGCAATGCGTATGCATGCTCCGGAAGGACAAGGATGAACAGGGCATAATCTTGGCAAACCAAGCATGCCGCTGGATAGATGAGGTGATTTCGGTTGAAATCGATATAAAGATCACCGGAAACGGATGCACGGTTTGCAAATGGCAAGCAAAACAAGAATGACACGAATCTGCCATAAACAGCATGATGCTACTTAGCAAGCAACAAATAATTAAGCTTCTGCACCCAAACATGGCAAAAAAGCATATGACGGTAATCTACTCAAGATGCACGACAAAAGATGAACACTGAGCTACGGCTAATTCACATCATAACAGGTTCAAACAAGCATGGCAAAAGTGCAACTTATAACAGATTCCCAGACTTAGTGAAATAACAACAAGTCAGGAAAACAACATCAGGATGACGTGTTCAGAGCAACGAAACAACATGCTACAGGTTCAGAACATAGCAAAGAAAGGCATGGCATGAATCTACTCATAGCACTTGACAAAAGTCTCTTACTGACCATAAGCCAAAAAGGATCATAAAATATGATTACACCCAACTCAAATAAGCAAGTTTCGTTACAGGTTTCAGACTTAGCAGAAAACTGGACATGGCAGAAAACTGTTAACGACTAGGCATGTTTGTGAGCTCGATGCACTCGCTACAGAGCAACACATGATAAACTAAGCATACATACATCAAGAAGACATGGCATAGTAACAATACATGTCAATAATAACATCATATCATGCAAGGATCAACTACACCAAGCTTGGCAAAATCGAATAACATGTAAACAATCTGCCAGCAACATTTTGAAGCAAAAGTAGAGCTCGATTGACTCAAGCTATGGCACTCCATAAATGCAAACAAAGGCATGAATGGATTAAGCAAATACTCAAGTTCAAAACTCCCTTACTGATCATGCTCAAATTATGCATGGATCTCTCGGAAACAACATGAACACATGGCATGATAATAACAAAAGTCAGGGACTTAGTGAAATCACTAAGTCTCTGAAAACAGCAATATCATCAACCCTACTTTGCATGCAATTTCTAGCCACCTCAAGCATCAAAAAAATACATAGCAAAATCCTATGGTTAAGTAACATGGCATATTACAAAACACATATATAGCTCAACCTCATAGGAGGTACACATCAATCATGGCAAAAATGACAAAAGTGCATGTTCAGATAAGATTCAGCAACTAACATCAACTAGCCCTCTTCTAACAGCATTTCGGGCATCAAGATGGCTTCAAATGAAAACGATGCAATGGAACAGAATGATGTACTCTTCGAAACGAACAAAATGACATATTATACTCGCGAATCGGAGCTACAGATGCAAAGTTATGGCATGTCAAAGATGCGATGATAATATGCAAACTTGGGGACTTAGAAATATTAAGAGAGGGGGAAGAAGTCAACGTTTAGCGCGGGATTCGAGGACCGCCGGAGTTCTCGCCGGAGCAGCGCGGGGGAGGCGCGGAAGAGATGGATCCGGCCGGATCCGGTGCCGGGGCGGCGGCGCGAGGCGGCGGGGCGGCTCGGGGCGGCGCTAGCGCGCGGCGGCGGCGGCGGGGCGGCTCGGGGCGGCTCGGGGCGGCGCGGCGCGACCGGCGCGGCGGCGGGGCGGCGACGGGAGGAGGTCGAGGCGGCGCGGGCGCGCGGGAGCGGCGGAGGGAGGCGCGGGAGCTCCGCGGGCGGCGGTGGCGGCGGACCGGGCCGGCGGGCCCGACGCGGGCCTGGCGGGCCGGCGCGGTGGCGCGGTACGGGCGGCGGAGAGGCGACACGTGGCGCGCCCCCACTGGCCCGGGGCGCGCCGGCGGCGGGCAGGAGAGAGAGGCGCGCGGATCGAGGAGAAAAATTAGGGTTTCGGTGATACTCTCTCAGATTTGGAAGGGGAGGACGTTTTTATAGATAGGAGGAGCTAGGAGGCTCCAAACGGAGTGCGGTTTTCGCCCACGCGATCGTGATCGAACGGCGGAGGACATGGGAGTGACTTAGATGGGTTATTGGGCTGTTTTGAAGGGGTGTTGGGCTGCAACACACACGAGGCCTTCACGGTTACCCGGTTAACCGTTGGAGTACCAAACGAACTCCGATTGACCCGAAACTTGACAGGCGGTCTACCGGTGCTATACCAAGGCCACATGTCAAACCTCGGTCCATTCCGAGAATGTTTAATACCCGCTCACGAAGAAATGTAAAAGAGGACGCCGGGAGGCATAGGAGCGCCGGATTGCAAAACGGACAACGGGAAAGATGCTCAGATTTATGAGACGAACACGTATGCGAATGCGATGCACATGATGACATGATATGAAAAGCATGACATGACCAAAATGCAAAACGGAGAGAACCCAACCACGGAGGGAATATCATAACACATAGCCGGAAATGGCAAGAGTTGGATTACAAATATGGCAAGTTACATCGGGGGCGTTACACGTGTTCACTTCCCGGGCCCCGCCGAGAAGAGACCATCACGGTTACACACGCGGTTGATGTGTTTTAGTTAAGGTCAACTTCGGGTTTTCTACAACCGGACATCAACAAATTCCCATCTGCCTCATAACCGCGGGCACGGCTTTCGAAAGATAATACCCTGCAGGGGTGTCCCAACTTAGCCCATTATAAGCTCTCACGGTCAACGAAGGATATTCCTTCTATCGGGAAGACCCGATCAATCTCGGAATCCCGGACTACAAGACATTTCGACAGCAACAAAACAAGTCCAGCAAAGCCTCCCAGATGTGCCGACAAATCCCGCTAGGAGCTGCACATATCTCGTTCTCAGGGCACACCGGATGAGCCAGACGTCGGGTTGGCATAGACCCTGGTTGCCCAAGGGGCGCCAGACATCGCTCGGTTTGGACCAGCAATCGAAGGAGAACTGGCCCGGGGGTTTAAAATAAAGATGACCCTTGAGTCTGCAGAACCCAAGGGAAAAAGGCTTAGGTGGCAAATGGTAAAACCAATGTTGGGCCTTGCCGGAAAAGTCTTATTCAAAGCGAACTGTCAAGGGGGTCCCATAAATCACCCAACCGTGTAAGGAACGCAAACTCCGGGAACATAACACCGGTATGACGGAAACTAGGGTGACAAGAGTGGAACAAAACACCAGGCATAAGGCCGAGCCTTCCACCCTTCACCAAGTATATAGATGCATTAATTAAATAAGCGGTATTGTGATATCCCAACAAGTAAACATGTTCCAACAAGGAACAACAAGTCCATGTTCCAACAAGGAACAAACTTCATCTTCACCTGCAACTAGCAACGCTATAAGAGGGGCTGAGCAAAGCAGTAACATAGCCAATCAACGGTTTGCTAGGACATGGATGGTTAGGGGCTGACATGGCAATATAGGAGGCATGATATAGCAAGTGGTAGGTATCATAGCATAGGCATAGCAAAAGAGCGAGCATCTAGCAAGCAAAGATAGAAGTGATTTCGAGGGTACGGTCATCTTGCCTGCAAGTCTCAGAGTTGTCGAAAGCTTGGTCCTCGAAAGCGTTCTCAACGGAATCCTCATTCACATACTCGTCTCCCGGCTCTACCCAAGACAAGAGAACAAGCAAAGGAACCAATATCAACCACGATGCAATGCGCAAGCAACATGATGCAAAACATGGCAATGATATGCGAGAGGTGATATGCAATGCGTATGCATGCTCCGGAAGGACAAGGATGAACAGGGCATAATCTTGGCAAACCAAGCATTCCACTGGATAGGTGAGGTGATTTCGGTCGAAATCGATATAAAGAACACCGGAATCGGATGCACGGTTTGCAAATGGCAAGCAATACAAGAATGACACGAATCTGCCATTAACAGCATGATGCTACTTAGCGAGCAACAAATAATTAAGCTACTGCACCCAAACATGGCAACAAAGCATATGGCAGTAATCTTCACAAGATGCACGACAAAAGATGAACACTGAGCTACGGCTCAATCCCATCATAACAGGTCCAAACAATCATGGCAAAAGTACAAACGATAATAAGTTCTCAGACTTAGTGAAATAATCAACATAGCAGAAACTAACATCAGGATGACATGTTTAGAGCAATGAAACAACATACTACAGGAGCAGGACATAGCAAAGTAAGGCACGGCATGAATCTAATCAAAGAACTTGACAAAAATCCCTTACTGACCATAAGTCAAAAAGGAACAGAAATTATGATTACACCCATGTCAATTAAGCAAGTTTCGTTACAGGTTACAGACTTAGCAGAAAACTGGACATGTCAAAACAGATAACGAGTAGGCATGTTCGTGAGCTCGATGCACTCACTACAGAGAATTGCATGATAAACTAAGCATACATACATCAAGAAGACATGGCATAGGAACTAGACATGGCAAGAACAACATCATATCATGCAAGGATCAACTACACCAAGCTTGGCAAAATCGAATAACATGTAAACAATCTGCCAGCAACATTTTGAAGCAAAATTAGAGCTCGATTGACTCAAGCTATGGCACTCCATAATTGCAAACAAAGGCATGGATGGATAGAGCAAATACTAAAGTTCAAAACACCCTTACTGATTATGCTCAAATTATGCATAGATCTCTCAGAAACGACATGAATACATGGCATGAAAATAACAGCAGTCAGGGACTTAGTGAAATCACTAAGTCTCTGAAATCAGCAACATCAAGTGACCTAGTTTGCATGCTTGTGCTAGTCACCACATAGATCACAAAGATACATGGCAAAATTCTCTGGAAAGGTAACATGGCATATTACAAAACTCAGGTAGGACTCAACCTCATAGGAGGTACACATCAATCATGGCAAAAATGACAAAAGTGCATGTTCAGATAAGATCCAGCCACTAACATCAAATAGCCCTCTTCTAACATCATTTCGGGCATCAAGATGACCTCAAATGAAAATGGTGCAATGAAATGAAATGATGTACTCTTCTAGACGAACAATTTGACATATTATACGCACGAAACGGAGCTACGCATGCAAAGTTATGGCATGTCAAAAATGTGACGATAATGATGAAAAATAAAGACTTAGAGAAAACGGGCTCGGGGAAAAGTCAACCGCCGGGCGCGCGGATCGAGGACGGCGGCGGATCTCGCCGGATCCGCACCGGAGTAGGCCGGAGAAGCGCGGGGGCGGCGCCGGTGGCCGGATCCGGCGGGTGCTGGCGGTGCTTTGCCGCTGTAATCTCACGCGCCCACTGTTTGAGCTGGCGGTGAGAGGTATGCAGCGAGGCGCCGCCATCGACGCACATGGCCTCTGTAGCTTTCTGAAATTCTTGGTCACTAGACTCATCGTCCTCTTCGTGATCATCGCCTTCTGGCTTTTTGTCACGGCCCGGGCGGGCCTCTCCTGCTGTTTATCCTTGCCGCGACGGCCCGCCTGGCCGTCACGCTTCTTGCCGGACCCCTCAAAACCATCCTGGCCCTTCTCCTTGTCCCGTCTCTCATATTCAGCCCTCTGCTTCTCAGCAAGGAGTTCAACCTGTCGGCAGTTCTGGAGATCATGGCCTTTGGTGCGATGGATCTTGCAGTATTGCTTGTCGGAGTTTCCTAGCTTCTCGGCAGCTGCCAAGGCCCGACAGGCGACACATCCGGCAATTTCCTTGCCGGGGTCATCTGCCTTGGTTTTCTTGGCGGAGTCGGCGTCATCAGATCCCTCGACGGCAAGCACGGCTTTACCTTTGCGCTTCCAGTTGCGGCGCCAGCCTTTCCTTGCCCGGGCGGCAGTATCCTCATCCGAAGAGTCGGTTTCCACGCCGGCATCTTCGCCGGGGTACTTCCTTCCCTCTTCAGCCCGGGCACATCTGTCAGCAAGAACATAGAGTTCTGCCACGTCTTTCACCTTGTTCATTGCCAGTTCTTCGCGCATCTTGCGGTTACGCACGTTCTGATGAAACGCGCTGATGATGGCGGCAGGGTGAACATCAGGGATATTGTACTGTACCCGGCTGAACCTCTGTATATACTTGCGCAGACTCTCGCCTCCCTTCTGGGGAATGACGTGCTGGTCGCTTGCTTGGCCATGGGCTTGGTGACCTCCAGTAAAGGCGCCAACAAACTCATGGCACAAATCCGACCAAGAGGAAATATAATCTATCGGCAAATGCATCAACCACGACATGGCGTTGGGTTTAAGAGCCAATGGAAAGTAATTCGCGAGCACTTTATCATCGCGGGCTCCGGCAGCTTGCATCTCAATGGTGTAGATGCTGAGGAACTCAGACGGGTGGGTCTTGCCGTTGTACTTCTCGCCAACGTCAGGTTTTAAGGTGCGGTGAGTGGGCCACTGGAACTGCCGCAGCTCACGGGTAAAAGCCGGATAGCCTACCTCGTAAGGTAGGCCTCCAGGGCTCTCCGGGGCCGGGTGGTTCGCAGCAGGCCCTGCTCGCCTGTCTGACTGGTGGCGCGCTCCGCGCCGGCGCTCGATAGTGGTTCGAGCGTCTTCATGGGCTCGTTCCCGAAGAACTTGGCGCTGATCATAGTGTGTCCGTGGGTCAGACAATGCTATGGAGATATCGTCGCCCGTGACGTCGCGACGAGCCGGCATCCGTGGTACCGGATGGGGAGGAGGTGAATGCATCTTGGTCGCGGCGCCGCCGGCTTTTCTGCCACTGGTGCGTGGGACTCCATCGGAGCGTCGACCCGGGGGCTCCACCGGACTTGGTTCGTCTTTGTTGGCCACCGCAACAAGGCTTCGGATAGTGGCTCTCCATTCGTTGAGTTTCCCCGTAGTGGGAGGAAAGTCGAGGAGCAACTGCGCGCGCGCCAGGGCCTCTGCTGGCGTCGGCGGCAGCAGAACCTGCACGGATTGCGACGCGCTTCGACTTCTGACCATGTCAGAAGGAGCTCTATCATGATCCCGCGGTCGCATGTCGTTCTCACCAGCGCTTCGGCGAGCGGGCAGGTCTTCTACGTCCTGGAGGTGGCGCTTGGGGCTCTTCCCGCGGCGACGCCCGGGATCTTCGGCGTGATGACGCCATTCGTCACGCGTTGCTTGGGAGGAGCGCGCTATTGGCGCCGGCGTGGGAGTCTTGGAGGCCCTCACATCGCCTTCGGGTGACGCGGCAGTGATCTTGGAAGGCCCCGCGCCACCCGCGGAGGGCCTGGCTCCGTATTTGGATTTGGCGGTGTGTGGCCCATTACCAGGCGCACGAACATCGCCGCCTCCCAAACTCCGGCTACTGGGACGGTGTTGGTGTTCACGAGCGGCGCCCCGGGTCCTTTCTGCGACCGGCCCGCTGCTCGCCCGCGTCGGGACGGGCCGTCCGGCTCCCGACTGGCCAATCACCATCGTTGTCTTCTTCTTGGGTGCCATGACGATGAAGAAGCGCTGGACTAACCGCTAGAGCCGATTCTCACAACTGCGCCCCCTACCTGGCGCCAAAGATGTCGGTGGGAACGACACCTATGGGATCACAAGAATCCCTACTACGGTTAGCGGGGCGCGGGGTCGTGAGAAGAGCGGATCAAACAGATAGCACACAGTTTGTTTATCCAGGTTCGGGCCGCGAGGATGCGTAAAACCCTACTCCTGCTTTGGTGGATGTATATTCCTATTCTTGAGGTAGCTCTGGGGCGTTAGGAGCTCCAAAAAGCCGCATCCTTCTCCTGGTCGCCTCGGGCCTCCTTTTAAAGAAAAAGGGGTCGCCACAGTGGCACACAGGAGGTGGAAAGGGTACAGTGATGCGAGGTTATCCCTTGCATTACATGACAAGGCGCATTTAATGCGCCTGCTTAGGTGTCCTTGCTTTATCGGGGATGGGGGAGAAATCCGTCTCGTCCGTCGCCGCTCCATCTTGTGTCGACACGCGCCCTGGCCAGCGATGCCTGTGATGCCATGTAGGTAGGCAGGCAGCTGAGGTGGCACAGTGGTGGGTCTTCACGAAGATCTGCATGCCGCCACGCAGGTGCCTGCCCAGCTGGTTGGGTCGGCAGCTGCATGCGTACGGCGGTGGAGGTTTAGTCGGCGTGGGCCTGATGGTGGCCCTGCGGATGTCCTCGGCAAGGGTCTTGCCGGGGCCCCGGCAAGGGTCTTGTCGCGGCGCCTGCCGTCGTCCCCGGCAAGGCGCTTGCCGGGGGTATCGTGGTCTTCCTTGGCTAGTATCTCTCCAAAGGTCGTCGTCTTCTTAGTGCGTATCTGATCTTGAATGTCTTCACAAAGATCTGCATGCCACCACGGGGATGTCTCCCGAATCCTTGCCTCATGGGGGCAGTGGACTCAAGGGTGATTTGCTCCGCAGGTGTGGGGCGAGTTGCCGCGGCAAGGGTCTTGCCGGGGCTGCTAAAGCCGGCCCCGACAAGGATCTTGCCGGGGGAGCCCGCCTTGTCCCTTGGCTCTTCGTGGTCCTGGCCTTGGCGTTGCTCTAGTTCCCTTGAGCTTCGGTCTTACCCCGGCTTACCTCCCTTGCCTTTCTTAGTGTGGTAGTGGACGCGGCTCTGACTGCCCATGCACAGTTATAGGGGTACAAAAAGTGTACCCCTGTTTTTGTACACCGACAAACCGTTGTCATGTGATCCATTCTTGGATCACTCTTGTACCCATTGACTGACTCATGGCAAGGCACACTTCAGGTGCGGTACACAGCATAGCATACTGTAGAGCCCACGTCTAAAGCATAGGGGACGATCTTCGTCCTTTCTCTCTCTTCTGCCATGGTCAGGTCTTGAGTCTTACTCAATACTCACACCTTGTAACACAGCCAAGAACTCCTTCTTTGCTGATCTATTTTGAACTCCTTCAAAATCTTGTCACGGTATGTATTCATTTGAAAATACTATTAAGCGTTTTTGATCTATCCTTATAGATCTTGATGCTCAATGTTCAAGTAGCTTAATCTAGGTTCTCCATTGAAAAACACTTTTTCAAATAACCCTGCATGCTTTCCAGAAATTCTACATCATTTCTGATTAACAATATGTTAACAACATATACTCATAAAAAATTCTATAGTGCTCCCACTCACTTTTTGGAAGTACAAGTTTCTCATAAACTTTGTATAAACCCAAAATCATTGATCATCTCATCAAAGCGTACATTCCAACTCCGAGATGCTTACTCCAGTCCTTAGAAGGATTGCTGGAGCTTTGCATACTTGTTAGCATCTTTCAGGATTGACAAAACCTTCTGGTTGTATAAAACCTTTCCTCAAGAAAATCGTCGAGGAAACGATGTTTTGACATCCTATCTGCAAGATTTCATAAATAATGCAGTAACTGCTAATATAATTCCAACAGACTCTTAGCATAGCTACGAGTGAGAAAGTCTCATCGTAGTCAACTCCTTGAACTTGTCGGAAAACATCTTAACGACAAGTCGAGCTTTCTTAATGGTGACACTTACCATCATTGTCCATCTTCCTTTTAAAATCCATCTGCACCCAACAGCCTTACGACCATCAAGTAGTTCTTCCAAAGTCTATGCTTTGTTTTTATACATGGATCCTCTCTCGGATTTTATGGCCTCGAGCCATTCGTCGGAATCCGGGCGCACCATTGCTTCTCCATAGCTCGTAGGTTCATTGTTGTCTAGCAACATGACTTCCAAGACAGGATTACGTACCGCTCTGAAGTAGTACGCATCCTTGTCGACCTACAAGGTTTGGTAGTGACTTGATTCGAAGTTTCATGATCACTATCATAAGCTTCCACTTCAATTGGTGTAGGTGCCACATGAACAACTTCCTGTGCCCTGATACACACTAGTTGAAGTGATGGTTCAATAACCTCATCAAGTCTCCACCATCCTCCCACTCAATTCTTTCGAGAGAAACTTTTCCTCGAGAAAGGACCCGATTCTAGAAACAATCCCTTTTGCTTCCGGATCTGAGACAGGAGGTATACCCAACTGTTTTGGTATTCTATGAAGATGCATTTATCCGCTTTGGGTTCAAGCTTATCAGCCTGAAACTTTTTCGCATAAGCGTCGCAGCCCCAAAATTTAAGAAATGACAACTTAGGTTTCTCTAAACCATAGTTCATACGGTGTCATCTCAATGGAATTACGTGGTGCCCTATTTGAAGTGAATGCGGTTGTCTCTAATGCCTAACCCATAAACGATAGTGGTAATTCGATAAGAGACATCATGGTTTGCACCACATCCAATAGGGTGCATCTATGATGTTCGGACACACCATCACACTATGGTGTTCCAGGAGGTATTAGTTGTGAAACAATTTCCACAATGTCTTAATTGTGTGCCAAAGTCGTAACTCAGATGTTCATCTCTATGATCATATCATAGACATTTTATCCTCTTGTGACGACGATCTTCAACTTCACTCTGAAGTTACTTGAACCTTTCAATAATTCAGACTTGTGTTTCATCAAGTAAATATTCTCAGCATCTACTCAAATCATCTATGAAGTAAGAGCATAACGATATCCACTGCGTGCCTCAACACTCATTGGATTGCACACATCAAATGTATTACTTTCGACAAGTTGCTTTCTTGTTCCATCTTACTGAAAACGAGGCCTTTCAGTCATCTTGCCCATGTGGTATGATTTGCATGTCTCAAGTGATTCAAAATCAAGTGAGTCCAAACGATGGAGTTTCTTCATGCGTATAAACCAATAGACATGGTTCGCATGTCTCCAACTTTTCAAAAACGAGTGAGTCCAAAGATCCATCAACATGGAGCTTCTTCATGCGTTTTATACCAACATGACTCAAATGGCAGTGCCACAAGTATGTGGTACTATCATCACTATCTTATATCTTTTGGCATGAACATGTGTATCACTACGATCGAGATTCAATAAACCATTCATTTTAGGTGAAATACCATTGATGGTATTATTCAAATAAACAGAGTAACCATTATTCTCCTTAAATGAATAACCGTATTGCGATAAACATAATCCAATCATGTCTATGCAAACACCAAATAACAATTATTTAGGTTTAACACCAATATCGATGGTAGAGGGAGCATGCCATGCTTGATCACATCAACCTTGGAAACACTTCCAACACACATCGTCATCTCACCTTCAGCTAGTTTCCGTTTATTCTGTAGCCTTTTATTTTGAGTTACTAACACTTATCAACTGAACCAGTATTTTAATACCCTGGTGCTACTAGAAGTACTAGTGAAGTACACATTATAATGTATATCGAATATACTTCTGTCGACCTTGCCAGCCTTCTCATTTACCGAGTATCTAGGGTAGTTCTGGTTCAGTGACCGTTCCCCTCATTATAGAAGCACTTAGTCTCGGGTTTGGGTTCAACCTTGGGTTTCTTCACTAGAGCAGCAACTGATTTGCCGTTTCATGAAGTATCCCTTCTTTCCCTTGCCCTTCTTGAAACTAGTGGTTTAACCATCAACAATTGATGCTCCTTCTTGATTTCTACTTTCGCGGTGTCAAACATCACGAGTTGCTCAAGGATCATCATGTCTATCCCTGATATGTTATAGTTCATCACGAAGCTCCAATAGCTTGGTGGCAGTGACTATGGAGAACCATCACTATCTCATATGGAAGATTAACTCCCACTCGATTCAAGCGATTGTAGTACTCAGACAATCTGAGCACATGCTCAACGGTTGAGCTTTTCTCCCTTAGTTTGCAGGCTTAAGAAAGTTGTCAGAGGTCTCATACCTCTTGACGGTGGCACTAGTCTGAAATTCCAATTTCAGTCTTTGGAACATCTCATATGTTCTGCGACATTTCAAAAAACGTCTTTTGGTGCCACAATTCTAAACCGTTAGTATTACGCACTGAAGTATCATGTAGTCATCAAAACGTGTATGTCAGATGTTTCCCAACATCTAAAGACGACGCTCGAGGTTCAACACACTGAGCGGTGCATTAAGGACATAGCCCTTCTGTGCAGCAATGAGGACAATCCTCAGTTCACGGACCCAGTCCGCATAATTGCTACTGTCAACTCTCAACTAAATTTTCTCTAGAAACATATCTAAAAGAGTAGAACCAAAGCGTGAGCTAAGACATAATTTACAAAGACCTTTTGACTATGTTCATGATAATTAAGTTCATCTAATCAAATTATTCAATGAACTCCCACTTAGATAGACATCCCTCTAGTCATCTAAGTGATACATGATCCGAGTCAACTAGGCCGTGTCCGATCATCACGTGAGACGGACTACTCATCATCGGTGAACATCTTCATGTTGATCGTATCCACTATACGACTCATGTTCGACCTTTCGGTCTTCCGTCTTCCGAGGCCATGCCTGTACATGCTAGGCTCGTCAAGTCAACTTAAGTGTTTCGCATGTGTAAATCTGGCTTACACCCATTGTATGCGAACGTTAGAATCTATCACACCCGATCATCACGTGGTGCTTTGAAACAACAAGGGTTAGGGGGAACACTTTCTTGAAATTTTAGCGAGGGATCATCTTATTTATGCTACCGTCGTTCTAAGAAAATAAGATGTAAACATGACAAACATCACATGAAAATCATAAAGTGACATGATATGGCCAATATCATCTTGCGCCTTTTGATCTCCATCTTCGAGGCGCGGCATGATCACCTTTGTCACCGGCATGACACCATGATCTCCATCATCGTGTCTTCATGAAGTTGTCTCGCCGACTATTACTTCTACTACTATGCCTAATGGTTAGCAATAAAGTAAAGTAATTACATGGCGTTTTTCTTTGACACGCAGGTCATACAATAAATTAAGACAACTCCTATGGCTCCTGCCGGTTGTCATACTCATCGACATGCAGGTCGTGATTCCTATTACAAGAACATGACCAATCTCATACATCACATATATCATTCATCACATCCTTTTGGCCATATCACATCACACGGCATATGCTGCAAGAACAAGTTAGACGTCCTCTAATTGTTGTTGCAAGTTTTTACGTGGCTGCTATAGGTTTCTAGCAAGAACGTTTCTTACCTACGCCAAAACCACAACGTGATATGCCAATTTCTATTTACCCTTCATAAGGACCCTTTTCATCGAATCTGATCCGACTAAAGTGGGAGAGACAGACACCCGCTAGCCACCTTATGCAACTAGTGCATGTCAGTCGGTGGAACCTGTCTCACGTAAGCGTACCTGTAAGGTCGGTTCGGGCTGCTTCATCCCACGATGCCTCCGAATCAAGATAAGACTAGTAACGGCAAGTAAATTGACAAAATCGACGCCCACAACAACTTGTGTTCTACTCGTGCATAGAATCTACGCATAGACCTAGCTCATGATGCCACTGTTGGGGGACGTAGCAATAATTCAAAATTTTCCTACGTGTCACCAAGATCAATCTAGGAGATGCTAGCAACGAGAGAGAGGTATTGCATCTTCATACCCTTGAAGATCGCTAAGCGGAAGCGTTACATGAACACGGTTGATGGAGTCGTACTCACGGCGATTCAAATCATGGAAGATCCGATCTAGCGCCGAACGGACGGCGCCTCCGCGTTCAACACACGTACAGCCCGGGGAACTCTCGTCCTTCTTGATCCAGCAAGGGGAGAGGAGAAGTTGAGGGAGAGCTCCGGCAGCACGACGGCATGGTGGTGGAGCTTGCAGTTCTCCGGCAGGGCTTCGCCAAGCACTACTACTACGGAGGAGGTTTTGGGGAGGGAGAGGGCTGCGCCAGGGGAAGGGGTGCGGCTCCCATGTGCCTCCCCACTATATATAGGGGTGGAGGGGGATGATTTCTTGCCCTCCAAGTCCATTGGGGCGTTGGCAAAGGTGGGGGAAAGAAATCCCATCATTTCCCTTCCCCACCGATTTTTATCCCCCCTTTTTAGGGATCTTGATCTTATCCCTTCGGGATATGATCTTATTCCTTCTAAGGGGGGATCTTGGTGCGCCTTGACCAGGGGTGTGGGGCCTTGCCCCCACTACCCACGTTCATGTGGGTCCCCCCATGCAGGTGGGCCCCACTCCGGAACCTTCTAGAACCTTCCCGGTACAATACCGAAAAATCCTGAACATTTTCAGGTGGCCAAAATAGGACTTCCCATATATAAATCTTTACCTCCGGACCATTCCGGAACTCCTCGTGACGTCCGGGATCTCATCCGAGACTCCAAACAACATTCAGTAACTGCACACTAATTCTCGTAACAACTCTAGCATCACCGAACCTTAAGTGTGTAGACCCTATGGGTTCGGGAATCATGCAGACATGACCGAGACAGCTCTCTGGCCAATAACCAACAGCGGGATCTGGATACCCATGTTGGCTCCCACATGTTCCACGATGATCTCATCGGATGAACCACGATGTCAGGGATTCAATCAATCCTGTATACAATTCCCTTTGTCAATCGGTATGTTACTTGCCCGAGATTCGATCGTCGGTATCCCAATACCTCGTTCAATCTCATTACCGGCAAGTCACTTTACTTGTACCGTAATGCATGATCCTGTGATCAACCACTTGGTCCCATTGAGCTCATTATGATGATGCATTACCGAGTGGGCCCAGAGATACCTCTTCGTCATACGGAGTGACAAATCCCAGTCTCGATTCGTGCCAACCCAACAGACACTTTCGGAGATACCTGTAGTGCACCTTTATAGCCACCCAGTTACGTTGTGACGTTTGGTGCACCCAAAGCATTCCTACGGTATCCGGGAGTTGCACAATCTCATGGTCTAAGGAAATGATACTTGACATTAGAAAAGCTTTAGCAAACGAACTACGCGATCTTGTGCTACGCTTAAGATTGGGTCTTATCCATCACATCATTCTCCTAATGATGTGATCCCGTTATCAATGACATCCAATGTCCATGGTCAGGAAACCATGACCATTTATTTATCAACGAGATAGTCAACTAGAGGCTTACTAGGGACATGTTGTGGTCTATGTATTCACACATGTATTACGGTTTCCGGTTAATACAATTATAGCATGAACAATAAACAATTATCATGAACAAGAAATAAAATAATAACCATTTTATTATTGCCTCTAGGCCATATTTCCAACACTGGTGTCGTAACTTTCCTGAAGGTGTCGCCTTGGAGCACACGATTCGTCATAGGCGGCTTCATCTCTTCGCGGTGGCATGCTCACTGTTGAGGACTCCGGTTGCTCTTGTAGTACTAGGGGTAGTGATGCTGCGCTCAGCACCTTTGTATCCTGCACTGAGTGCGCGCGTGTGTTGTGCTGGCGTGCGTTTGTAACTGAGTTGTGATCGGTCGGTGCTTTATATATAAAGCGGGGCGAAAGCCTTTTTCGGTATCATACTTATACATTTTTTTCTGTTTCCTTCCAGGATAAAGGCAAGTGTTCTATTTTTGCATTGTGACGACAATTTTCTTTGATAACAGACGAAGCGAGATCAGACAAGTACATGGGTGGGATGACAGATGGTAAACTTGATACGGGTGTGTTGTTGACTGTCATCCAACCGACGCGCCCAGGCAGGCTACATATTGGCATGATGGACTTCTATGGTAAAAGGACATTATGCAGCATGTAAATGTGACTTCTGCATCTCTGTTGTCCTTGCAAACAACTTACGTGATGACATGTTTATCTTGCCTGTTAGAGAGCACGACAGTGATTATTTTGTTCTTCCCTCGTTTGTATTGCAGGGTTTGCTTCGGAACATAATTCAGTGTCCGCTGATGTATTGAAAAAAGCATATTAAGCTATAGAAAGATGGATTCTTCTTGCTTGTCACCAAGCAGGTATTCTTACATGGCTCCAATCAAATCACCGATGTATGGATTCACTTAAATCACTTGTATTATCTGTAGGTTACCCTGTAATTAACCATATAAAAGTTCTTGCTGAAAATAAAATATATGCTTCTTTTTACTACAATAAAAAACATGTATTTTTCTCGGTTATTTGTGGGGCACCATCTACAAGTGTATGTAAACATGTTTATGAACTCATGTTAATTGATGTGGACTCAAGTGTCCTGATAGAAGGAACTACCTCTCCAAATTAGGTAAAGAAGATGGCTGGTCATCTGTTTGCAATTTTTTTTGCAAAATTTGAGTTGTTGCATGCTACTTGTGTGTATGAAAGAGATAATTCAATTCGCAATATGTCAATACTCCATTGTCAAGTATAGATAACCATTTCGCGGGCATGCCTAACCATGCCTATGACAATATCTGAAACTTACTGGTAATACACCTAACTATGTGCCAAACTAACATGATAACATGTTCTACTTATATAATTCTGTTTTTCATTTGGGTTGTCTGGATCCTATATTTGAGGCTTTAAGTTTCAGCTACTTAAAAATAAAATAACATGTTCTACTTATATAGTTCTATTTTTCATTTGGGTTGTCTGGATCCTATATTTGAGGCTTTAAGTTTCAGCTACTTAAAAATAACACTATTGTTTTTCTTTATATTTTGTTATTTTGCCGTTCTGCGATTTCTTAATAGTTGTTGAGAATTCTTTCATACACACTTCACACTTTTCAGGGAAACAAAGACTTAAGTGATGTTACTCATGTTATAGTAGAGAAAGGGAGCCGATTCTTGGCGATTTCCTCGTCATCCATGGTGATTCCGATCTCCTCCTCCTCCTCTTCAGCTTGATTTCCGCTCCAGGGTCGTGTGGTTTTGGTTGGTTATCCTGGTCTACTCCCTTCCCCCCTTGAATTTCCTCTAGATCTTGTGGTTTGATTCGATTCCCCTAGTGTTTGATGTAGATGTAGGTGTATGTTAGTCGTAGAGGTGGATTTTCCTGGCGACTTTTTGGCAGTTACAGTGGTAGTAGCATGGATGTAGCGGTGGATCCGATTCCCCTGTTGATTTTCTTTCTGCTAGCCTGAGCGTTTGATTCTGCTGGCCTTTTTGTTGTTAGATGCAGGTGTGTGTGTGTTTAGGTAGTAGTTGCATCTAAGTTACATCAATAACTGTTCAATTTCAGTGAAATTTCCTCTCGAATCAGAGAGTAGTGACACTGTAATTTCCAGAGTTAACCACAGTGCAAATTTTGCTGTAACTTCTGTAATTTTTTGGGGGGGGGGGAGGGGTTGCCTATGTTGGGTCTTCAAGCATTCTAGAACCTTTTTCTTTTTGTGGTTTGTCTTCGTTGGGTAGTATTTGTATCGATTTTATAACCTTTTTCTATGTTTTCTGTAGTGTTACATCTAAGTTTAGCAGCTCCAAGATTGTCATCTCATTTTAATTACAGTGTAATTTCCTCTAAAATTACAGAGTAATCATAATGTTCTTACAATGTACTTGTAATTGCAGTGTAATTTTCAGGGTAAGTACACTGTAAATCCCACTACTATGTTACTGTAATTACTGTGCAATTTCTCTATAATTTACAGTGTTGTTATAGTGTAATTTCCATGGGTAATCACAATGCATTTTTACTAGAATATTTACATTATTTACAGTCAGTGCAATTACATGTAAATACAGTGTAATTTCAGTAAAATTACAGTGGTCATTAGACTACTGTAAATCACAATGTCTATGTTGGGTAGTGTTGCATCTATTCACGCTGTCAATTATACTGAATCTATCATTGTGTCATGGCCCGGATGATTGCCGCGCAGGTTGTAGTCGTGGTTGGTAGGAGGACGAGGGCGAGGCCCTCGATTGCCTATGGTTGGAGAAGGGGGTGAGGAGGGGCGCCGTGGCGCACGAGCAAGGGAGGAGAGGTTGTAGGATATTCTGTTTGCGTTTATTGATCCAAGGGCTGGCTAGATATAGCCTAATTACAAGACCAGACTAAGACTCCTATTAAAATTGGGTGTTGGCAGGGTAACCTTCTTCGGGACTAAACCTTTCCAACTAATACCCAGACTCCTAATCTAAATAGACTGTAATTAAACTAGGACATATCTTTAGGCAGGTGCAGGGCCGGCCCATGCATGTCCCTTACGCCTATAGGGCTGGCCCCACATGACATCTCCCCCTCCATTCTGAAACAGCTCGTCCTTGAGCTGGAAGCTTGGATAACGTTTGTGGAAGGTTGTAACATCCTCCCATGAAGCAGCAGACGCCGGCTGGCCCTCCCAGTGAATGAGCACCTGCTGGATACCGTGGGCAATACGAGCACACAATGCTTGGACAACGGTTGGATATACTCGACCCTGAAACAGAGGTGGAAGCATCGGCGGAACTTCCGACGGTGGGCCATGGTACTTCTTCAGGACCCCGACATGGAAAACATTGTGAATGTGGGCGCGTGGGGGCAGCTCCAAACGGTAAGCAACCGTATCGATTTTAGCGAGGACTTTGAAAGGCCCATAATATTTGGGAGCCAATTTCCTTTTGGCGCCTACTCCAAGGAATGCCACCGGCCGGTGCTTAAGACGGAGCCAAACCCACTCTCCAACATCAAAAGAAAAGGCCTGATGCTTATCATCATAGTAATGCTTGTACTGTTGTGCTGCCTAAAGGAGACGCTCACGGAGGTCGTGTAAGAACTGATCGCGGTCGACGATCTACCGTTCCACGCCTGATTGCGAATCTCGCCCGACGTATAGTCCCGGAATGAGGGGGGTCCCATCCATAAACCACCCTGAAAGGCGTGTCCTTCAACGCTGAGTGGTACGAAGTGTTGTAGCAGTACTCCGGCCAAGGCAACCATTGGAGCCACTGATGAAAGATCGTGGATGTCTCCTAGAGGGGGGGTGAATAGGCGCTTTAAAATAATTACGGTTTAGGCTTGAACAAATGCGGAATAAAACTAGCGGTTAATTTGTCAAGCAGAAAACCTACAACAACTAGGATCACCTATGTAACCGACAACTTATGCTAAGCAAGATAAACTATTAGGTGATAGCAAGAAATATGACAAGAAACAATATGGCTATCACAAAGTAAAGTGCATAAGTAAAGAGCTCGGGTAAGAGATAACCGAGGCACTCGGGGATGATGATGTATCCCGAAGTTCGCACCCTTGCGGATGCTAATCTCCGTTTGGAGCGGTGTGGAGGCACAATGCTCCCCAAGAAGCCACTAGGGCCATCGTAATCTCCTCACACCCTCACACAATGCAAGATGCCGTGATTCCACTAAGGGACCCTTGAGGTCGGTCACCGAACCTGTACAAATGGCAACCCTTGGGGGCGGTCCCGAACCCGTACACTTTGGCAAGCCTTGGGGGCAGTCACCGAAACCCGTCAAATTGCTCGGGGCGATCTCCACAACCTAATTGGAGACCCCGACGCTTGCCCGGAGCTTTACACCACAATGATTGAGCTCCGAACGCCACCAACCGTCTAGGGCGCCCAAGCACCCAAGAGGAACAAGCTCAAGGGTACCAAGTACCCAAGAGTAATAAGCTTCTCAACTTGTAACTTCCACGTATCACCATGAAGAACTCAAACAGATGCACCAAATGCAATGGCAAGGGAACATGGAGTGACCAAGTCCTTCTCTCTCAAATCCCACCGAAGCAACTAATGCTAGGGAGGAAAATGAGAGGAAGAACAAGAAGGAGAACACCAAGAACTCCAAGAACTAGATCCAAGGGGTTCCCCTCACATAGAGGAGAAAGTGATTGGTGGAAATGTGGATCTAGATCTCCTATCTCTTTTCCCTCAAAAACTAGCAAGAAACCATGTAGGGATTGAGAGTTAGCAAGCTCGAAGAAGGTCAACAATGGGGGAAGAACACGAGCTCAAGAGATAAAGTTCAAAGGGGAAGAAGACCCCCTTTTAGGTGGGAAAAAATCCAACCGTTATGCTCACAGCCCGCACAGAGCGGTACTACCGCTCCAAGGAGCGCTACTACCGCTAGGGCGGTAGTACCCCTTTGAAAAACAACAGCGAGGAGGCAAAAGGCCAGTAGAACCGCCGGAGCGGTACTACCGCTCATCCTCACGGTACTACCACTCGACCTCACGTTACTACTGCTAGGGATAGCGGTACTACCGTGTTGGAGAACGTTGCAGAAAATTAAAATTTTTCCTACGGTTTCACCAAGATCCATCTATGAGTTCATCTAAGCAATGAGTCATGGGAGAGAGATTGCATCTACATACCACTTTGTAGATCGCGAGCGGAAGCGTTCAACGAACGGGGATGAGGTAGTCGTACACGACGTCATCCAAATCACCGGAGATCCTAGCACCGAACGGACGGCACCTCCGCGTTCAACACACGTACGGTCAGCGTAACGTCTCCTTCTTCTTGATCCAGCAAGGCAAAGGAGAGGTTGGGGAAGATGGCTCCAGCAGCAGCACGACGGCGTGGTGATGGTGGAGCTGCAGTACTCCGGCAGGGCTTCGCCGAGCTCTACGGAGGTGGAGGAGGTGTTGGAGAGGGAGAGGGAGGCGCCAAGGACCAGGGTGCGGCTGCCCCCTCCCCTCCCCCCTTTATATAGCACCCTAGGGGGGCGCCGGCCCTAGGAGATGCAATCTCCTAGGGAGGGCGGCGGCCAAGGGGTGGGGGGCTTGCCCCCCAAGCAAGGGGGCGCCCCCCTTTAGGGTTTCCCCACCCTAGGCGCATGGGCCTCTTGGGGCTGGTTCCCCTTGGCCCATGTAGGCCAAGGCGCACCCCCTAGAGCCCATGTGGTCCCCCGAGGCAGGTGGCCCCACCCGGTGGACCCCCGAGACCCTCCGGTGGTCCCAGTACAATACCGATAACCCCGAAACTTGTCCCGATGGCGAAAACAACACTTCCTATATATAATTCTTTACGTCCGGACCATTCCGAAACTCCTCGTGACGTCCGGGATCTCATCCGGGACTCCGGGCAACATTCGGGTTACTGCATATACATATATTCACAACCCTAGCGTCACCGAACCTTAAGTGTGTAGACCCTACGGGTTCGGGAGACATGCAGACATGACCGAGACGGCTCTCGGGCAATAACCAACAGCGGGATCTGGATACCCATGTTGGCTCCCACATGCTCCACGATGATCTCATCGGATGAACCACGATGTCGAGGATTCAATTAATCCCGTATATGATTCCCTTTGTCAATCGGTATTTTACTTGCCCGAGATTCGATCGTCGGTATCCCAATACCTCGCTCAATCTCGTTACCGGGAAGTCACTTTACTCGTACCGTAATACATGATCCCGTGATCAAACACTTTGATCACATTGAGCTCATTATGATGATGCATTACCGAGAGGGCCCGGTGATACCTCTCCGTCAAGCGGAGTGGCAAATCCCAGTCTCGATCCGTGTCAACCCAACAGATACTTTCGGAGATACCCGTAGTATACCTTTATAGTCACCCAGTTACGTTGTGACGTTTGGCACACCCAAAGCACTCCTACGGTATCTGGAAGTTACACGATCTCATGGTCTAAGGAAAGGATACTTGACATTGGAAAACTCTAGCAAACGAACTATGCGATCTTATGCTATGTTTAGGATTGGGTCTCGTCCATCACATCATTCTCCTAATGATGTGATCTCGTTATCAATGACATCCAATGTCCATAGTCAGGAAACCATGACTATCTGTCGATCAACGAGCTAGTCAACTAGAGGCTTACTAGGGACATATTGTTGTCTGTTATTCACACATGTATTACGATTTTCGGATAACACAATTATAGCACGAATAAAGACAATTATCATGAACAAGGAAATATAATAATAATGCTTTTATTATTGCCTCTAGGGCATATTTCCAACATACCGCAAATGGTAGCGGTACTAAAAAAATACTTCCGTGCCTACCTCCGCTGATCAAAACACGAGATTTTGGTCCGGAGCGGTGCTACCGCTCAGGAGCCGCGGTAGTACAGCTCTGGAGTGGTACTACCACTCAGGATCCGCGGTAGTACAGCTCTGGAGCAGTACTACCGCTCAGGAGCCGCGGTAGTACCGCTCTGGAGCGGTAGTAAAAATTTACATCCACTCTAGCCGCGGTAGTACCGCTGCAGCCTTTACAAAAACAGCCACAACTTCTGCAAACGGACTCCGAATTCAATGAAACCAAGTTTGTTGGAAAGCTAACTACATGGGCTAACACAATCTTGATAGAAATGTCAATAAGAATCAAATGACAAAAGGACCATAAGAAAATGGTGAGAACCCTTCCTCGGATAAGACCGGTAAAACCTCCAACACCGAAAACATCATAGAAGACGCATGCGAAATCCGTTTCCGATGAACTCAAGCTTGTCATCAAGATGACCAAAAGCTCTAAGACTCACAAAGAGAACCAAACAAGAACCAAGAAACATGATGCAAGGATGCAATGGTTTGATCTCTCTACTAACGATACGATCAAGCTACCAACTTGAGAGCCCCCCTTGATAGTACGACAAACGATCCTATAACCCGGTCTCCCAACTACCACCATGAGACCGGTAAAATAGAAAACCTATCAAGGGCAAACCTTTGGCTTGCACATGGTCCACTTGAGCTAGATGATGACGATCTTGACTCCCTCAAGTTGGACCACCTTTCTTGATTGTGTTGGCTCGATGAAGACTAGATGATTGCTCCCCCATAGTCCACTATGGGTGAGCCACTCTTTGGCTCATCTTCACAAGTCCATTGTCACCACAATGGACGGCAAGCTTCAAGCACTTGATCTCTTCATGCTGCATCACTTGAACTTGCACACCGCATCCTAACCCCACAAAGAACTCTCACGAAGGCCATGGTTTAGTACACAAAGCGTAATTGACAATGATTACCATACCATGGGATCACTGATCCCTCTCGGTACATCTTCTACACTTTGTGTGTTGATCAACTTGATTCACTCTTTGACTTAGTCTTGATCAACCTCTCAGAAGACCAATCTTTTCGGTAATTCCTTGAATAGCACCTTGGTTGACACAAACTCTCCTCGAAACCAACACATGTACTCCAAGAAAATCCTATGGACAAAACCTTCAAATATAACTCAAGGCAACCATTAGTACATAGAGATTGTCATCAATTACCAAAACCAAACATGGGGGCACCGCATGTTCTTTCAACTGCCGTGGGCGATCCCCAATTATGCAATGGAGGTACATGGTGATGACGCGATTGACGGCCTCAGATTGCCCATCAGACTGCGGATGGAAGGCCAAACTCATGTGCAAGCGTGTCCCCGCGGCGGCAAACAGAGCCTTCCAAAACCCCGAAGTGAAAACCACATCCCTGTCCAAAACGATGGATGTGGGAAACCCATGAAGTCGGACAATGTTGGAGAAGAAGGCTTTAGCAACAGACTCTGCAGTGTACGGATGCACCAAGGGGATGAAATGCACATACTTGGATAAACGGTCCACAACGGTCAGTATCACACTTTTGCCGCCCACCTTCGGAAGTGCCTCAATGAAATCCATGGAGATGGCTTCCTAGACATGAGAGGGCACTGTCAACGGCTGCAATAAGCTGGCTGGATGAAGCTGCTCCGTCTTGTTGCATTGACAAACCTAACAAGCACGAATATACTGCTGAAGTGCGGCCCTTGCTTGCGGCAGATGGAAATCCCGGCGAAGACGATGAACTGACTTCTGGATACTTTCATGGCCTGCATCGTGGGCTGCAGCCAGGACCTCCCCGAGCAGCGGCGACGCGGGTGGCACATAAGCTTGCTGTTGGAAGGTAATAACACCATCAACAAGAGCCCAAGGCTGTCCTAACTCACCAGATTCTAGTTGTTCCCGGAAAGTGCAGCCTGACGGAGAGCTTCAAACAGATCAAAAGAAGGCACGGATATGGTGAGTGCCTGGCCGACAGGAGCATCACGGCGAGAAAGAGCATCGGCGACGATGTTTTGGCGACCCAGTTTATATTCCAACGTGAAGTCGAACCCCAACAGTTTGCCCACCCAATGATGTTGTGGAATGGTAGCTAGGCGTTGGCCCAGCAAAAACTTTAAGCTGTAGTGGTCAGTTTTGACGACGAACGCACGTCCCCAAAGATAGAGCCGGCAGTGGCGCATGGCGTGCACCAGACCAATGAGCTCCCGCTCATAAGCGGCAAGAGAAGCATGACGCGGAGCGATGGTTTTGCTAAAATAGGCAATGGGGCCGCCACCTTGATGCAGGACTGCCCCGAAACCAGATCCAGATGCATCACACTCCACAATGAATGAAACGGCAAATCCGGCAGCTGAAGCACAGGGGCTGTGGTAAAAGCTTTCTTGAGGGCTTCAAAGGCAATAGTCGTTGCAAGCGTCCGAAGAAATCCGTCTTTCTTGAGGAGTGCCGTGAGGGGAGCTGCAATGGTGCCGAAATCCCGGATGAACTTGCGGTAGTATCCTGCCACTCCTAAGAAACCACGCACAGCGCGGACGGTGCGCGGAACCGGCCAGTCTACCACAGCAAGAACCTTGTCGCTGTCCATGGAAACTCCCGCAGCGGAGATGACGTGTCCTAGATAAGCCATGGTTTCCTCCCCAAAGGAACACTTGGAGCGCTTGAGAAACCGTTGATTTGTGCACATGGCCTCCAAAACGAGGTTGACATGACGTAGGTGATCCGACCAGGACGAGCTGTAGATCAAGATATCATCAAAGAACACAAGCACAAACCGACAAAGGTAGGGACGTAGGACGTCGTTCATGAGTGCTTGGAACGTCCCTGGGGCACTTGTCAAACCAAAGGCCATCACAACAAACTCAAAGAGGCCCTCATGTGTGCGGAAGGCCGTCTTGTGGACATCTAGGGGCCATCTGAACCTGGTGGTAACCCGACCGGAGATCCAATTTGGTGAAAAAGCGGGCGCCATTGAGTTTATCCAAAAGTTCATCGACAACAGGAATTGGAAACTTCTCCTTGATGGTGACAAGGTTGAGACCACGGTAGTCGATACAGAAACGCCAAGTCCCATCGACCTTTCGAACGAGTAGAACGGGGGATGAAAATGCAGAAGAACTAGGACGGATCAGACCGCGAGCCAGCATCTGTGAACATTGGCGCTCTAGTTCATCTTTTTGAATCATTGGGTAGCGGTAGGGACGGACAGCACCCGACGGTGTCCCGGGAATAAGATGAATATGATGGTCATGTGCGCGCTGCGGCGGCAGGCCCTGTGGGTCAGCGAAAACATCGGTAAAAGTGGCCAGCATGCTGTCCAGAAGTTCCTTGCCTTCGCTCGCGTGTAGGTGGGCAGGACGTCCGAGGGAGCTGAGGCCCGACCACTCCACATGGTGATCCGAGTGCCAAAACGACATCCACTGCATAGTGAAATCCCAAAGAATTGGCCCAAGAGTTTTGAGGAATCGTGTACCGAGGACGATGTCGAACCCGCCCAATGGAATGACATGCAAATCAACAACGAAACACTCCTTGTCAATGGTGATAGTAGCCTGCTGAAGGAGTCCCTGACAGGTCACCTTATCGCCATTAGAGACCGTGACTCCCAAACGACGATTGGAGGAGAAAGGCAGCCCGACGATGGTGGCCAACTCTTTGTAGATGGAGTTATGAGTGCTGCCTGAATCAAGCAAGGCGACAAAGTCACGGTCCCCGATGCGAAGAGTGACCTGCATTGTGTTGCTGGTGCGAATTCCAGTAACAGCCAAGAGTGAGATTTGTGCTTCCTGGAAATCCTCAAACTACTCCTCTTCGGCGTCGACGGATTGAATATAGAACAGTCGTTTGCAGCGATGGCCCCGTGCGAACTTCTCGTCACAATTGAAGCAGAGACCCTTAGCGCGCTATTCATCCATCTCGGCGGGCGTGAGTCGTTTAAAGATGAGCGCGGGCGTGGGGTTGGAGGAGTACGGCAAGGCCGGAGTAGGTGCAACCATGGGGCGGAGTGGACGCTGGGCCGGCCCGGAGTGGTCGCGGTGCTGGTGACAGTATTGAGGTGCTCAAAGGAGATTGCTAAGTCCATAGCTCCGTCCAAAGTCGCCGGTTTCAACATCTTGACTTGAGTTTTCATAGGCTCGCCCAAGTTGTTGGTGAAGATACCCCGCTCATCGTCGTCAGCAATGGGGCGCACCCGAGAGAGATTATCTAGAAAGCGCTTGGAGTATTCTGCCACGGTACCGGAGCGGCGGGTGGAGATCAGCTTGCCAAAGGGCTTGGCGCGGGTCGGCGGTCCGAAGTGGTTGGCGATCAGTTTTTGAAACTCGGTCCAGGACGGCCGCTGGCCCATCTTAGTCTCGAGGTGGCCATACCACAATGCGGCGACATCGGTGAGGTGGTATGAGGCAAGCTAAGTCTTATCTGACTCTGGCGTTCGCTGCCTGAGGAAGAAGAGGTTGCAACATGTCAGCCACGACCGTGGATCGTTGGCCCCGTCAAAGAGGGGAAAATCAATCTTGTAGAGGCGCGGAGACCTATCCCCTGGATTGGCCGGGGCCCCGGTGTGGGATGGCGCAGCTGGGGGCCGCAGGAGCCCGGTACCACCCAATTGAGGCGTGCCCTTGCCTTCCAGCCGAAGGAGGGCTAGGTTCTGCGCGCGCTACCGCTGTGACATATACGCCAGCTGGTCCTGAAGGGTTTTGAGTGTCGCGGCGATGGACTGGAGGGTGGTGCGATCATCGGCGCGCTCTATCCGGGCAGTGTGGTTTTCCTCCGAGAGGCTGTTCAAAGTGGCGACCACGGCCTCATGATCCTCGTGCTGTTTGGTCGCGAGGTCTGCTAGGGTTTAAGTTAGAGGCGCCGGCGGCGGTGGCGAAGACATGGCCACTGGGATCAACGAGGAAGCTGATACCAAGTTGTCACGGCCCAGCTGATTGCCGCGCAGGTTGTAGTCGTGGTTGGTAGGAGGACGAGGGCGACACCCTCGCTTGGCTATGGTTGGAGAAGGGGGTGAGGAGGGGCGCCGTGGTGCAGGAGCAAGGGAGGAGAGGTTGTAGGATATTCTGCTTGCGTTTATTGATTCAAGGGCCGGCTATATATAGCCTTATTACAAGACCAGACTAAGACTCCTATTATAATTGGGTGTTGGCAGGGTAATCTTCTTCGGGACTAAACCTTTCCAACTAATACCCAGACTCCTAATCTAAAAAGACTATAATTAAGCTAGGACATATCTTTAGGCAGGTGCAGGGCCGGCCCGTGCAGGTCCCTTACGCCTATAGCGCTGGCCCCACATGACACTTTGTGTCAGAAACTTTGTTGTGCACAGGTGCTTGTCTTGATAATAGTAATTTCAGTATTTTTTTCCTACTGTAAATTTTAGTTTCTTTTGTCGTGGTGCTTTTGAAACAAAACTGACCAGTTTCTTTGATTTTAACTAGAGTGCTCTGTGCAATACACTCTGTCAAATGGAAAGAATTTGTGATCTCTGCTTTTCTTTCTTGTGATTTTACAGGTTCTAGATCTCAAAGAAATTCACTATGCATGAGCAAAGACGTTGGAATTGAAGGATTTCCGCCCTGTGGATTGTCTTTTGTATGATCTTCCATGGTTCTCCCCCAATTAGTAGTTGTGACTTTGGCGTTTGTCTTTGTCCCAATTGGAACTGAAGGATTTCTAACTCCATGGTTCTTTGTTGGTGTTTGTCTTCGCCCTTTCTTTTTATTTCTCATTTCCTCCATGTAAGTACTTTAATTTCTGCCTTCTTGGTTCGTGTTTATCTTTACCATTTATTTTTTATATCTCATTTCTTCTATATACATTTTCTTTATATTATTCTTCCTTGTTGCAGTTGTGCTTCCCTATAACCATTCAAAAGCATTGGTTTTCTTTCTTCGTTTGTTGGAAAGGGAAGAGCCTTTGCTTTCCTAGATCCAGCTTTCAATGAGCAGTCTGAATTTCTCTTGCAGATTAGAATGATGGAAATTAAGAATTGATTCTAATTTCTTATTTGATCCCTTTTTTCAGACTACGAATTAACAATGATGGAGAAGAAGGCTTTTTTGCTTGAGAGAGATGTTGAACTTCTTTTTTCACACTATGGATAGGGCAGTGTGTATGTTGGTTCAGTGTGTAGTCATCTGTAGAAGAGTCAGTGTGTATGTTGGTTCAACCGTGTCTCTATAATCCGTAGATGACATGAGGTACTATACTTGCAAGGTTTTCTTACTGTAATTTCAAGGTTTTTCACTGCTTGTCATGAATGCAAGTGTGCCCAGCCCAACTGACATACATACATACCAACTCATGACTTGGGGCTGCAAACCTGTGTCTTTGAGAGTCGAAAAGTTCCGGTCATGATATCATTGTAATAATCACACAATGTCAGTGAAAGTTATGCAGAAATACACCATAATTTTAGAAGTTCTAGTGCTAATTTGACTAAGTTTTGTGTATCTAGACTTTTAACTCTTAAGATGTCACTATAAGTAGACTGCAAGTTACCGGCAAACTGTAATGGAAGTCTAATTATCACTATAATTTTCTCCCTAATGTTGTAAGTGGACTGTACATTGATGCCAGACGTAGAGAGGGTACATTGATGGATCAGTAGGCTGTGGACAGAGAGGGTACGTTGATGGCCCAGTTCCAACCCGATTAGGATTGGCCTTTTAGCGTTGACATGCATACATTGGAGATGCACTAAAAAGGGACACACAAATACATACAAGTGTCGTTCTATTATTGATTAAAAAACTTGACTGATATCCAATTGATTTTCAGTCAAACATCAAATAGACACTAAAAAAATGTGATGTTGTATTAAGAAAGTTATGATTGTGATTCAATAGTAGAGATAATGATAGATAATAAATGGCATAGTGTGTGGTATAAGCAATTTGTTATTGAGGAATATTTTGTTTTGGAATGTTATTGGAAAATATCTTATATGCATCTTTTAGGAAGGTGATCTCACATATATGACGTGATTCTGAATACTTAATTGCCCAGTATAGATTTCGATTTTTCATCTAATATCCAGTACATAGCTTTATGCTTCATGGATAAAACTGTGAGTGTAGGAAATCTCTAAAGGGACTTGTATCAGAGTCGTATATGCTCCATGGATAATAACCAGTACATTGCCTAGCACACATTGTACCCGCCACCATGTTGTTTGTAACATACCACAAGGTCTGGGCAAGAAGATGGACCGGTCTTCGATTATATTTACAGTAGTATAGGTCTCCGAGTAGAGTGTAAATCAATTTTTTTTCCTGGTGTATCTTGTATCATTTCATGTTTTTGCCACCAATTACATCGATTTTGTTGTTCAATGTTGAAAGGTATAGTGGAAACAGTACCCTGGGTTTTCAAAATCCATTTGGTGCATCATGATGTTACTCTTCAAATCAAAGTTTATGAACTGAAATGGAATTGTTGCATAATTCGACAGGTTCAGCATTACCCAGTTCCATTCTGGGTTGCGATTTACTCTGTACAATTTCAAGTTACTCCCACTGTAAATTAATATAAGATCTTTTAGATTACTATATATTACTCCCTCTGTCCCATAATATAAGAGCGTTTTTGACACTCTTATATTATGGGATGGAGGGTGTAATTTACAGAGGGAGTGCCAAACACATCGCACATACATGGAGCATTCAGAAATTGGCATGTTTAGTATAACAAGTTACTTCCTTCGGTTATATGATAACTGGGGGATTCACACTTTTTTCAGTCCTTTGCTCTAACCAGAAGGAACGAGAGCACCTGACACCTCCCCCCTCTCGATCACACAGATGCCTTATACAATGCGAGGTGCTTAGAAATATACCACACTTTTCTTAAGCATCGGTGCTTATTTGTACAGGGTAGTCTTTCCTTACACACCGGTGCTTATTTGTATAGGGTAGACGCTTAACTAGGCGTCTCTACTGTAGAAATAGACACCGATGCTTCAGAAAAATTCGGTTTATTTTTCTAAGCATCTAGAATTGTACAAGGCCTGAAAAGGACACGATTCCTATGTCTATACTACGTTGGCACCTCCAAGGCCGACTGCGCATGGAAACCGCCTGCATCCGTTCCGGACCATGCTGTTCGGTCCGCCGAAGCCATCCAACGCGGGCCTGTACCGGTCTGTGAGTCGGTCCGGACGCGTTTTCTCCCGCCAAAATTGAGATAAAAGTGGGGGAGCTTTGCAGAGTCCGGACACCAAACACATAGGACTCCGGCACCCCCCCACCCAAAACCCCTCCTGGACCCCGCGCCTCCACTTGGTTGTAGAGATGAAAATTCTGAGGCAGTTAGTGAAATTAAAAAGTTTTGCGAGGGAATTCAAAGAAGCACTCGATATAAAGCAACCAGGATGGCATTCTGACATATCAAAATGGCAACATTTATTTCCTAATGGTATTCCAACGAGTGTAGACGGGTAATAAATTCAGAATACAAACATTTATTTTTGTTATCATCATATTTAATACAATAACAATTTGGGAGATTGCAGGGATTTGTCTGGCTATTTTGTCTTTAATTTTATGCTCTTGTGGAACGGTAAAGACGTGGCGAAGGCAGGGCTGCAAACAAGTCAAGTTCGAGCGAGTTGGACTAGGCTCAACTCAACTCATACTAAAAATCGAGCGAGCTCAAATTAAGCGAAGCTCAAGGTCGAGCTGTAAAAAGTGGCTCGTGCTCAGCTTGTAATGATCTCGAGTCGATCTCGAGCTAGTTTCGAGCTAAATAAAATGTTATTTTTCTGAATAATTGAGGCGAATTTTCACATGATATAGGCCACAACATAAAAAAATCACTAAATTTTGACTTATTTTTTCTCAACTGAAGATAAGATATCATGGACGAACTAGCAAGAGAAGAAAACAAAGGTGCATCTTCTCTCAACTTTAGCAAAAATAATAGGATATTAAATGTATGGCTGATCACGCACCGCATTGAGGCTAAACTATCTTCGCTCTTAATTAAGCTTCCATGTTTTGTTAGTAATTAAACTGGAGAAAAAATCACACACAACATATATGGTAATAAACTAACAATTTCTTTGTAATAAACATGAACATTATTTAATATACTTATATTATATCGAGCTATCGAGCTACAACCGAGCGAGCCAATACTGGCTCAAGATCGGCTCGTTTCTTGATTGAGCTACATAAATTGCTCATACTCAGCTCATTTCCTTTCAAGTCGATCTCGAGTCAAGCCATAATTCGAGTTGATCTCGAGCAGCTCACGAGCCTCGAGCTTCTCTTGCAGCCCTAGGCGAAGCCAGTTTGTGCGGTGAGTATTGTGCACTACAAGAAATATGTCAACTTGTGACCCTCACTATTGGCCGCTGAAAGGTCATAGTTTTTCATTTGCGACCTTTTTGTGACAAAAAACAGAAGGTCAAAAGCTGGCGGTCGTAAACTGAAATTAACGACCTTTAATAGAAGGTCGTTGAACCCATGACCTTTTGTTTTGGTCACTGGCTGTCTGCCCAGGCCACGTCGGATCCGATGTGGCAATCTGACGTGGCAAAATTGCGACCAATTGAAAAGGTCGATAATAAGATTCAGCCCGGTCCAATTTGGTGTTTTAGATCGGCCGAGCCCATTAATTCAGCATTTTTTTCTTTATATGTTTTCTGTTTATTTTCTCTAGCTACATGGGCCTGGCCCAACCATTTGGCCTTTTTATTTTCTTGGGCATTGCGGTCCATTTCTTTTTAATTTCCTGTTTTTTGTCAGCTCCAGTAATGGGTCCCAATTGTCAGATTTTTCCTGGTTCCAAATCGCTTTTTCACAGCTTATTAATAAGCAGTATATATCAAACAGAAAGAAGAGAGAAGCATATGAAAATCTTCATATAACAATCAAAATAGGTTTATTACAATATATTCTATACAGAATAGAACATGTGAAACTCCATACACTCGTTCACATCACAACAACCAGTTTAATCGTCAAATATTGTATGCCCAGGAACTTCAAACTTCACGTAGATAACCATACAATATTGCACACAATCACAAATATTGCGATCGACAAATAAAACACTCTGCCAGTGTAATGCTAGCTACTCTTGGATACCACGGAACATGCTCTTCAACATAGGAAGAAGCCATCAACGAAGTTCTACCAACAACACAAGCTCCATTCACCTACAAGAACAGAATGGAATATCAAGTACTAGATCGTTCAAGCAGATTACAAGCAACATATATATGTAGAAGTACATCAGGAAATATGATAGAAAAACCGGACAACAGATACACTTATACAGCCCAACAAATGGATGATGACGATAAGATAAAAATATAGAATAGGAAATTTATGAGATTACATATTTGCCAACAAACGGGTGATGACAACAGATACACTTATTGGGAAAATATATATTTAACAAAATTTCACATGAGAAACTAGTTTCTGCTTCAAGTTTTAAAACTCAACCATTCATTATTAATAGTAGCAATTCAAACTAGAACTTAAATTCTCTAGTAAGATATTCAATACAACATTGTTCTTTCAAAAAATTGAACAGCTGCAAGTAACATCTTAATAGACATCAAACTCACTAGGCAAATTAAATTACTACAGTACACTAGTGCAGACACCGTCCTTTCGGCGCCATCACTTGCGTGCTAATATATTTAGGAACGGAGGGAGTAGTTACATGCTACTGTTGATCGCTGTTTTAAGTTTATTTCCCTTAGTATTAAAGATATTTTTTCCCAATTTACTGTTATGTGAATCTTTTTTACAGTCCATTTACTCTGTCCATGTATACCAGTATTTACTGTATCCGGTAGTCGGTTTGTTTTGTTGCCAATATAGTGCAGTGTAAATTTGGGAACGACCTTGACACCAGCTACACAAAAAGCAACAAAACAAAAACGACCCTGACACCAGAACTTGCGGGCAAGTTGAGAGAAACAACCAAACTTTAAGGCAGAACTTGCATCATGGACACGCAAGAGAAGAGCAAGACAAAGAAAAGACCAAAAATTGGGGAAAACTTACAGCAAGAACGCTGGGACAAACCTGGAAGGAACAATGGCGTATGCAACACAGCAAACACCCCTCGCCCCCAATTTTGCTTTGTCTACGCTTCTCCAGCATTGTTCATAGGGATTGGGATTTCAGGGGCCTTGCCTTTTTGACCACATAAGTATCTAATTAATCAGAGAAACATCAAAAAAATTCCAAGATTCAACATCTATCTAGGAACGGTCATTCCCGCCTTTTTGACCGCATTTCAAAACGGGCATAAAAAATAAAAAAAATCAAAAATTTAGAAAAGCTTCGCATTGTGTCATTACATGTGACCAAGTTACCAGAAAAAATAATAAACTTGTAATACGGCAATTATTTTAAAAAAGTGTTCTCAGAAACGAGCTATCAAGTATGAAGATGCATGGCTTTCAACCCAAATGCTCAATCTTATGGCCACATTCATGGCATAGTTTGTTCAAATGATCTCATATCATGCACAGGGGTGCATCTGAGAATGGCAAACAATGTTGCCTAAGGAAGTTATCATTTTCTTTGCATGGAAAAATCATTTTCCATTTTTTGAGTGCCTAAAATGAGCTTTTTTGTGAAGGACCTACCAAATATTTATTGCAAAATTGTACCAAATCTATTTTCTAAAATACTAGGACATATTTAATGCACAATTGATCAAATGGTTGGGTCTCAATCCACCTCTGATGAAAAAGACAAATTTCCGCCGATTCAGTTCGAAGCGGGTCAAATTTGAACTGCAGCTGCCTCATAGTTTGCTCTTTATTTTTTCCAAAAATCATTTCTAGGTACATAACTATATATTTAATCAGAGGAACACCAAAAAAATTCCAAGATTCAACCACTAGCTACGAACAGTCATGCCCGCCGTTTTGATCGCATTTTGAAACGGGCATCAAAAATTCAAAAAAATTCAAAAAGTTGGAAACCATCGCATTGTGTCATTATATGTGACCAAGTTACCAGGAAAAATAATAAAATTGTAATATGATAATTCTTTTAAAAAAGTGTTCTAAAAATGAGCTATCATGTGTGAAGATTCATGGCTTTCAAGTCAAAATGATCAATTTTATGCCCACATTCATGCCATAGTTTGTTCACATGATCTCATATTGTGAAAAAGGGTGCATATTGGAATGGAAAACAATGTTGCCTAAAGGATTTTTCATTTTCTTTGCATGTAAAATTCATTTTCATTTTTCGAGTGCCCGAAATGAGGTTTTTTTGTGAAGGAACTACCAAATAAATGTTGTAAAAATGGACTGTCGGTGTCAAAACCGGCGGATCTCAGGTACGGGTCCCGATCTGTGCGTCAAGGTCGGATGGTAACAGGAGACAAGGGACACTTTATTTTACCCAGGTTCGGGCCCTCTCGATGGAGGTAAAACCCTACTCCTGCTAGATTAATATTGATGATATGGGTAGTACAAGAGTAGATCTACCACGAGATCAAGGAGGCTAAACCCTAAAAGCTAGCCTATGGGTATGATGATGGTTATGATGTGTTCGTACTACGGACTACAACCCTCCGGTTTATATAGGCACCGGATAGGGTTAGGGTTACACAGAGTCGGTTACATTGGTAGGAGATCTTGAATATCCGCACGCCTAGCTTGCCTTCCACGCCAAGGAAAGAACCTTCCAGACACGGGACGAAGTCTTCAATCTTGTATCTTCATAGTCCTGGAGTCCGGCTGAAGATATAGTTCGGCTATCCGAACACCCCCTAATCCAGGACTCCCTCAGTAGCCCCTGAACCAGGCTTCAATGACGACGAGTCCGGCGCGCAAATTGTCTTCGGCATTGCAAGGCGGGTTCCTCCTCCAAATTCTTCAAGAAGATAATAAACACCAAAAAATAGTGTCCGGCTCTGCAAAACAAGTTTCCACGTATTGCCATATAGAGAATAATACAAACACAAATCAAATATGCTGACGTATTCCGCAGTGCGTCATAACACTGCGACCAAGCCTTTTGTATGGATTATTTTTTGTTGTTCCACCGCAGCACGTTCAACGAGGCGGTTTCCTTGGCACGTCTTGTCGAAGCAGAGATCGTGTGACCCTTTTAACGGGATTCTCATTAATGCGGACGTGGGTAACCCAACCGCGCCATTTACCACGGTGTGTGAGCGGCAAGCGAGTTTTATTAGGTAGGTGGGGACGCATAACAGCATCAGCCTATATAAGGGGATAAAGATCCACCTCTTTCACCTACGCCTTCTTCCTCCTTTGCCCATCCATCTCTTGCGCACTCAAGCTCCAACGCCCAAGTTTGCTCTTTCTTCCCCAACCTGCTCCAGCGATGTCCGGAGCGGGTGGCAAGTGGATGGCTTCCTCCATTACGGAGGGTCAAATCAAAAAGCTTAGGAAGGCCGGATATCTGTCCAAGGACATCCCGCATTGGCTTCCCGAGGCGGGGCAACTTCTTCCCACCCCAAGGCCCCATGAGAGGGTAGTTTTTCTCCCCCATTTCCTCCGCGGACTGGGTTTTCCACTTCACCCTTTTGTCCGGGGGCTCATGTTCTACTACGGCCTGGACATCCACGATCTGGCCCCGAAATTTATCCTCAATATCTCGGCGTTTATCATCGTGTGTGAGGCCTTTCTCCGCATCCGCCCCCACTTCGGCCTCTGGCTTCAGACCTTCAACGTCAAGCCCAAGGTGGTGTCCGGCACCCAGGCGGAGTGCGGAGGAGCTATGGCCGGCAAAATGGCCAACGCACTCTGGTTCGATGGCTCCTTTGTGGAGTCCTTAAAGGGGTGGCAGGCCGGGTGGTTTTACATCACCAAGCCACGCGACTCGAAATGGGTCGCGGCCCCTGAGTTCCGATCCGGACCCCCCACGCGGCTCATGTCCTGGAAAGAGACGGGCCTATCGTGGGGCAACGAAGAAGAAGTGACTGGACTGCAAACTTGCATCCGGTCCCTGATGAACAAGCCCATCCGGCATGTCAACATCATCCAGGTCATGTTCGTTCGCCGGATCCTCGAGTGCCAAGAACGGGAGTTCACTTTGTGGGAATTCGACCCGGCGCAGCACCAAACCCTCAATAGGCTCTTCGACACGACGTATGAAGATGTCTGGAAGGTGCTAACCAAAGGCGCCGAGTGCCCCACATCCGCTTCCGAGGACCGCGGATATAGCTCGCAGCGCAACGCTGGCGAGGTAGGCTATTTATACCTTTCACAGGTTCGTTAAGCTTTTCTACATAGATTATCTCTATGTGGGATCTAAAAACTCCCTTGGCCTTTGACAGGCGTGGCTGAAGATAGCCGGACCAATCAACTGTCCGGCTCCTCTGCCCGAAGACCCAGCCCCAGCTCTCTTAGAGAAGCTGCTGGCTCCGGCGCCCTATGTGGTGCCGGAGAAGAAGGTCAAGAAGAAGAAGACCACCGGGACTCGAAAGAGTGCCCGCAATGTGGTGGTGTCGAGCTCGTCACCTGGCGAGTCTGCGACGCCCTCCTCGCGTGAAAACGAGGAGGAGGAACAAGGAAGCTCTCCCCCTCCATCGAGGGGAGCGAAAAAGAAGAAGGCCGCCCCGACAGGGGAGGCCGAGGGGTCGAGGAAAAGGAAGACCCCTCCGCCGGACTACTCCCCCAACGCCGAAGAGGGCGGAAAGGAGTGGCCGGAAAGAACCAAGCGTCCGGCGACATCATAAGTATTCACATACCAGAATGACTCATAGTATCTTCAAGTGCGCAGCTTACCCTAATGTCGAATGCTATTTGGGCAGCCCGCCCCGAGCCGCACTCGATGATTCGTCGAGCGGCTCCCTGGATTCGTCGGACATGAACTCTGTCCCGCCCGCAGTCTCCCCCAGCGGGGCGGACGACGCCGAAGCGGCGTCCCGCCGAACAGGGCAAGAGGAGGTGGTCCTGGAGGAGCCGCAAGGCAATCCTCAAGACCCTAGGAGTAAAGGGGATGAAACCCCCCAGGGCTCCCAGTCCGGCTTTGTGCCGGACACCGCGCCGGACTCAACCGTCCTGGCTCGCGGTGGGCGAACTCCTTCCAAGAGGAGTAAGCCGTCTGAGCCGGCGATCTCTGTCCAACCAGAGGCGCCGAATAGTCTGTTGGAGGCGCTTGAAGGCGCCACCATCGACGAGGAGCACCGTACTGTTATGAGTGCGGTGGTCCAAAGGGTTCAGTCCGCCAAGAGCGGACTGAATGAAGCTTGCGCTAGCCTTCTAACAGGCTTCCAAGTAAGCAAAAATATGCTAAATTCATTACCGCATAGACAGTAGCCCCTGATGCTCTGTTCGGTGTTCGGAAAGAAAAGCCGAATAGAGGATCCAACAATTTTCGCAGGAGTCTAATAAAAAGTCTAATATGCGTATGCAGGCTTCCCTGCTGTCCACCGCCGCACTGACTGCGCAGGTGGAAGTCCTGAGAAAGGACCTCCAGCGGTCCGAGCAAGAGCTCGGCCTTGCCAAAAGGCAGCTCGTGGAAAAGGAAGGTAAGAAATACCCCTTAGAAGAAAAAAGGTGCCTATAGAGAGGCTTCATTGCAAAAAGAAATAACAGGATTGTACTGCTTATTGTAGGGGCCACAACTGAGGTGGCAACCCTGAAGCAGGCGCTGGCTGAGGCCGAGAAGAAAGCGGCCGAGGAGCGCGCCGAGCGAGAAAAGCTTGGGGTCCAAGTCGGCGAGGTGCAGCAAGAGCTGCAAGCTCTCATGAAGAAACATGAGGGTTTGGAGCTTGAGGCAAAAACGCAAGCATCCGAGCTCGCGTCGGCTGTTGAGACCACCAAGAGTGCCAAGGCCGAAGCCCAAAAGGCCCTCCAAGAGTTGGAGGATGTGAAAAAGATAGCAGCGGGTAAGGCATTCTCAATGCAAAGTAGGAATATAAAGGTGAAATACCTATTACTTACCCGAATCCGGAGTTCTCCAGGGGCGTTCTTCGATCTTCCCCGCAGCGCATCCGACGCCGCCGCATTCTACCGAGCTGAAGAGGACAGATCGACGGAGAGTGTGTTCTGGTCTCAGTATTCTAAGGCCGGACACCCTGTGCCCTTAAGCGATCAGCTCAAGCAGCTGGCCGAGCTCCACAAGGCGGCCGAACAGGCCATGAAGGGCTTACTAGTTCGGCTATGGCCTGGAGAGGCCCTGCCTGGGAGCTACTTCGGGCTGGTGCGGCGGCTGGTGGAGGCCTGTCCACGGCTTGAGGTAATCAAGCACTCCGTCTGCATAGAAGGTGCCCGGAGGGCCCTTGCCCGTGTAAGGGTACACTGGGGCAAGCTGGACGGAGAGAAGCTGGTGAAGGACGGGCCGCCGCAGGGGAAGGAGCATCGCAAGCCCGAGAACTACTACAAGGAAGTTCTCGCTAGAGCTCGCCTTGTCGCGGATGAGTGTGCCAAAGATGTAATATTTCAATGAACTCGCTCGTTTGTATCCTGTGCGCTGAAAACTTGTTCATATGCGCTTAAGCAATGCTTTCTGAATTTAAAATATTATTTTCTGTGCGGCCGTTTATCAATAACTGAGAGATGGCGAGTCGTCGGCTTTTGCCCCCATGCAACTAGTGCTGGGGTGTTCGGGATAAACCTGAGGGCTCTTGTTCCCATAGTTGGGTCCTTCGAGGGAGGCGCTCAGCACAGCGAACCAGGCAATCGGACTATAATGCTTGAACACTCTCACTTAGCCATAGAACGTTATAATTTTAAATTTCGGCGAAGCCCCTAGTTTGGAAGGCCGAATTCGGGGCACTATCCACGCCTTTAGCCGGACTTAATCAGCTCTCCGCTCGAAGCGGCATAAGCCTTAGGGACTCGAAAAACCTCTCGAACAGCGACCGGTCTCGCGCCTTATCTTGACAGTCTGTTTTAGCTTTCTCCACTGAGGTGCTCACCCACCTGATCTGGGGCACAATCGCAGTGGTTCTCCTAGTGCTACCTTAGCCGATAGAGGGGAACGTAAGGCACCAAAATATAGGAGCCGGGCAAACCCAACATATGACCAAAATCATGACTCGGAGCCGATGCATATAATGCTATAAGTTTGGGGTGCCGCACTTGTGAAAGTGGACGGACTTCTCACACCAGATAGAAGGGTAATAAAGCCCCTGGCGTGGTTTGCCGTACCATGGTGTACGGGTGCGATCATGTTATTTGAGTAAACATATGTATATTAAAAGAAGATAATGCAAAAAATAGACGAAAAGCTATGCATTATTTATGAGGAAGCCGTTTATTCAAGCCGAACGATACAAGTAGTGCGAAAAAAATTTAGACTATTTAACATGTCCTGACCAGGCGCAGGCCGCCGAATTTAGAAACAGATATATCGCTCGAAATAGAGACCACCTGAGAGTTCCATGATGCGGCGTTGTTTTGTCTGCTTTCCTGGGTCCTGTATCATCTGTGCGGCAGCGAGGCCGAACACTGTATCCAGAGTATGGAGTCCTGAAAGAAAAGAAGAACCCGGCAGCCCCTAGTACGTTTGACGCCGTATTGTTGGCATGCCATTTTATTTGCCCCTTCCCCTATGCCCATGGAATTGTAAGGGTGTAATTGTGTACTCGAGGTACCAGCTCCGCTATGTAGCGATGGCTGGGGTTGGGGCCGTATTGCTACGCGTGCTCTGAACGCGCCAGTCGGTCTTGCTGCGGGTTACTCCGGGCGCGTTTTGCTTTGTCCTGCTTTGTAGCGGCCGGACTCGAGAGCTGCCTTAACAGGCTGCTTTGTACCTCTGCTGCGAGGGCCGCCGTGTGTTCCTCCGTACGGATGGAGCGTTCGGTGTTTCCGCTGACCGTGATTACACCTCGAGGGCCTGGCATCTTGAGCTTGAGATATGTGTAGTGCGGCACCGCATTGAATTTAGTGAATGAGGTTCGTCCAAGCAGAGCATGATAGCCACTGCGGAACGGAACTATGTCGAAGATTAACTCTTCGCTTCGTAAGTTGTCCGGATATCCGAAGACCACATCAAGTGTTATGGAGCCTATGCAATTGGCCTCTACACCTGGGATGACGCCTTTAAAGGTCGTCCTTGTGGGCTTGATCCTTGATGGATCTATGCCCATTTTCCGCACTGTATCCTGGTAAAGCAGGTTCAGGCTACTGCCGCCGTCCATGAGGACTCTTGTAAGGTGAAATCCGTCAACGATTGGGTCAAGAACCAATGCGGCAAAACCGCCGTGACGGATGCTAGTGGGCTAGTCCCTTCGATTGAAGGTGATCGGGCAAGAGGACCATGGGTTGAACTTTGGGGCGACTGGCTCCATCGTGTATACGTCCCGTAGCGCACGCTTCCTCTTCCGCTTGGGGATATGAGTCGCGTATATCATGTTGACCATCCGCACTTGTGGGGGAAACCCCTTCTGTCCGTTGTTGTTCGGCGGCCTGGGCTCCTCTTCGTCATCGCTGTCTAGCCCCTTGTTTTTGTTTTTGGCTCTGAACTTGCCTGCCTGCTTGAACACCCAACAATCCCTGTTGGTGTGATTGGCTGGCCTTTCGGGGGTGCCGTGAATCTGGCACGAGCGGTCGAGTATTCGGTCCAAACTGGACGGGCCGTGGGTACTTTTTGAATGGCTTTTTCCGCTGACCGGATTTATGGCCTCTGAATCCGGCGTTTACTGCCGTATCTTCATTGTTGTCGCTGCTGACGTGGCCTTTCTGTTTATTCCGTCGCGACCTGCCACTTTTGTCCTTGGTATCTGAATTACCTTGCTTCTTCGATAAGTTGTTGCTGCGAGCTAGCCAGCTATCTTCGCCCGCGCAAAAGTGGGTCATGAGTGTCGTGAGGGCTGCCATGGATTTCGGCTTTTCCTGTCCCAGGTGCCGGGCAAGCCACTCGTCACGGATGTTATGCTTGAAGGCTGCTAAGGCCTCTGCATCCGGACAATCGACTATCTGATTTTTCTTTGTTAGGAACCGTGTCCAGAATTGCCTGGCCGATTCTTCTGGCTGCTGGATTATGTGGCTTAGGTCGTCGGCGTCCGATGGCCGTACGTAGGTCCCCTGGAAGTTGTCGAGGAATGCGGCCTCCAGGTCCTCCCAAGAGCCGATCGAATCTGCGGGGAGGCTGTTAAGCCAGTGCTGGGCTGGTCCCTTAAGCTTGAGGGGTAAATATTTGATGGCGTGCAAATCATCGCCACGTGCCATGTGGATGTGGAGGAGATAGTCCTCAATCCATACTGCCGGATCTGTCGTACCATCGTACGACTCGATGTTGACGGGTTTAAAACCCTCTGGGATTCTATGATCCATTACTTCGTCTGTGAAGCATAGTGGGTGTGCGGCGCCCCTGTACTGGGCTATGTCTCGACGCAGTTCGGAGGAGCTGTGCCTGTTGTGTTTAGCCCGGCCGGATTTATTGTGTCCGGAGTGAAAACTATCACGTGCCGTCGGGCGTCCGCGCGATCCATAGATCGATCTTGTTTGCCTTGCTTTGTCCTCCAGGACATCTTGCAGGTCTGGTTCGTGTTCCCGTGCCTTGGTAAAGCGGCTGCGGGGCATGGCTTGTTTGGATGTTCGACAGGCTTCTCTGTCGTGGCCGCGAGGTGGCCGATCTGCCATGTCTTGGGCTTCCTCCTCTGATTGGGGTAGCGGCCTGCGCTTAGGATAGTTTTTGGAGGGGCGTCCGAGCTTGTGCTCTTCGGCCGCAAGGACTTCAGTCCATCTGTCAGCTAGCAAATCTTGATCAGCTCTAAGCTGTTGCTGCTTTTTCTTTAGGCTGTTCGCCGTGGCTAAAAGCCTGCGTTGAAAGCGCTCTTGTTCGGCGGGGTCTGATGGTACGATGAATTCATCGTTGCCGAGGCTTGCCTCGTCTTCGGAGGGAGGCATGTAGTTATCGTCCTCGACCTCTCGCTCTGCCGCTCTCTCATGAGGGCGGTCTTCTCCATCTTCCTGTGCCGAATCCTGCTGGTTTTGGTGTTCTTCGGTGCTGTCCGGGGTAGTATTATCTCCCGTGCCGGAATCACCGTTTCTGCTGTGGCGGGATTTGGAGCGGCGCCGCTGACGTCGGCGTTTTGGAGGCTTTTTCGAAGTGCCATCCTCCGTTGTTCCATCGCCATCTCCATCTTTTGGAACATCCACCATGTATATGTCGTATGACGAGGTGGCGGTCCAGCGCCCTACAGGTGCTGGTTCTTGCTCGTCTCCTCCTTCGTCATCCATACCGTCGAAGTCTTCGGAGCCGAAGTCGAGCATGTCGGATATATCGTCGACAGTGGCTATTAAGTGGGCGGTGGGTGGGCTTTGAATTTCTTCGTCGTCCGAATCCCAACCTCGCAGGCCATAGTTCGGCCCGGGCTCTCCTGACAAAGAGAGAGACTTGAGAGAATTCAGAATATCACCAAAAGGTGAATACTGAAAGATGTCCGCGGTGGTGAACTCCATTACAGGCGCCCAATCTGATTCGATCGGCGGGGGCACGGATGACCCGAAGTTCGGAGAAGAGTCCGGCTCCTTGGAGTCACAGGCCATGCGGAGCGCGGGGCTCGCGTTCGGCTCAATGGCCTTTAAGATCGCAGCCCTCGAGGTGACGTCCAACCGTTCATCTTCAAAGAACGCAGCGGGCTCCGAATCGAGGATCGGGGCCGGAGCGTATGCGGCCTCCAGGACACTGTTCGGAAGCAGAGCTATATCATGCCCCTCGAGATAGTGCGGCGCGCTTGGCTGTGGCTCGAATCCGTCGAAGATCAAGTCTCCGCGGATATCTGCCGTGTAGTTTAGGCTTCCAAACCTGACTTGATGGCCAGGGGCGTAGCTCTCGATCTGCTCCAGATGACCAAGTGAGTTGGCCCGCAGAGCGAAGCCGCCGAAGACGAAGATCTGTCCGGGGAGAAAATCTCACCCTGGACCTCATCGTTGTTGATGATCAAAGGAGCCATCGGGCCTAAAGGCGACGACACAGAGGAACTCTCAATGAAAGCACCAATGTCGGTGTCAAAACCGGCGGATCTCGGGTAGGGGGTCCCAATCTGTGCGTCAAGGTCGGATGGTAACAGGAGACAAGGGACACTTTATTTTACCCAGGTTCAGGCCCTCTCGATGGAGGTAAAACCCTACTCCTGCTAGATTAATATTGATGATATGGGTATTACAAGAGTAGATCTACCACGAGATCAAGGAGGCTAAACCCTAAAAGCTAGCCTATGGGTATGATGATGGTTATGATGTGTTCGTCCTACGGACTACAACCCTCCGGTTTATATAGGCACCGGATAGGGTTAGGGTTACACAGAGTCGGTTACATTGGTAGGAGATCTTGAATATCCGCACGCCTAGCTTGCCTTCCACGCCAAGGAAAGAACCTTCCGGACACGGGACGAAGTCTTCAATCTTGTATCTTCATAGTCGTGGAGTCCGACTGAAGATATAGTTCGGCTATCCGAACACCCCCTAATCCAGGACTCCCTCATAGACCAAATCAATTTTATAAAATACTAGGCCATGTTTAATGCACAATTGACACAATGGTCGGGTATCAAAAGCCTTGATCCACCTCTGGTGAAAAAGACAAATTTCTGCCGATTTAGTAGGAAGCGGGTCAAATTTGAACTGTAGCTACCTCATAGTTTGCTCTTTATTTTTTCCAAAAATCATTTCTAGGTACATAAGTATCTATTTAATCAGAGAAACATTAAAAGGTTTCCAAGATTCAACAGCTAGCTAGGAACGGTCAAGCCCGCCGTTTTGACCGTATTCCGAAACATGCATAAAAAATTCAAAAAAATCAAAAAATTAGAAAACCTTCGCATTGTGTCATCATATGTGACCAAGTTTCCAGAAAAACTAATAAACTTGTAATACGGCAACTATTTAAAAAAATGTTCTCAGAAATGAGCTATCATGCGTGAAGATTCATGGCTTTCATGCCAAATGATCAATCTTATGGCCACATTCATGACATAGTTTGTTCGAATGATCTCATATTGTGCAAAAGGGTGCATCTTGGAATTCCAAACAATGTTGCCTAAGGGAGTTTTCATTTTCTTTGCACGGAAAATTCATTTTCCATTTTCCATGTGCACGAAATGAGTTTTTTTGAAGGACCTACCATATATTTGTTGCAAAATTGGACCAAAACAATTTTATAAAATACTAGGACATATTTAATGCACAATTGAAAAAATGGTTGGGTGTAAAAAGTTTTGATCCACCTCTCATGAAAAAGACAAATTTCCACCGATTCAGCTGGAAGCGGGTCAAATTTGAACTGTAGCTACCTCGTAGTTTGCTCTTTATTTTTTCCAGAAATCATTTCTAGGTGCATAAGTATCTATTTAATGAGAGAAACATCAAAAGGTCTCCAAGATTCAACAACTAGCTAGGAACGGTCAAGCCCGCCATTTTGACCGCATTTTGAAACGGGCATAAAATTCTTAAAAAAAAATCAAAAAATTGGAAAACCTTCGCATCGTGTCATTATATGTGACCAAGTTACCAGGAAAAATAATAAACTTGTAATATGAAAATTATTTTAAAAAATTGTTCTCAGAAATGAGCTATCATCTCTCAAGATTCATGGCTTTCAAGCCAAATGACCAATCTTATGGCCACATTCATGGCATAGTTTGTTCAAATGATCTCATATTGTGCACAAGGGTGCATATTGGAATGGCAAACAATGTTGCCTAAGGGATTTTTCATTTTCTTTGGACGAAAAATCAATTTTCCATTTTTCGAGTGCCCAAAATGAGTTTTCTTGTGAAGGACCTCCCATATATTTGTTGCAAAATGGGACCAGGTCATTTTTATAATATATTAGGCCATATTTAATGTACAATTGAAAAAATGGTTGGTCGTCAAAAGTACCTATACACCTCTGGTGAAAAAGACAGATTTCTGTCGATTCAGCAGGAAGAGGGTCAAATTTGAACTACAACTGCCTCATAGTTTGCTCTTTATTTTTTCCAAAAATCATTTATAGGTACATAAGTATCTGTTTAATCGGAAATACATGGTTTGGTGGCAATACATTGAGGTTTGGATGGTGGCCCAGGGCCCCAACTCCAAAGCGCGTAGACTCGCATGCCCGCCGCATGGTCACCGCGTGACTGTGGTGTTGCCACGCGTTCCGGGCGGCCTAGGCATGTCTAGTGGTTTGGGCACTCCCCTGATAGGTGTCAGGAAGAAGAAGGCAGTAGAAGAATCTCACGAGGAGACTGAACCGAGCTCAAACATGAATTAGCACCCAAGTGTTTGATTAGTGGTACCGGAAACGCACATGGCCAATGGGCCTGAGTTTTGGCCGAGGATGATCATCTACTAAGGACACTATCTTGGAAAATTTGCAGCTCAAATGGAGGAGCCTAGGTGTCACTTGCTTTGCAACATACCACACTGGAAAAAAATATGAATGTTGAAGCCACATTCACATGTATTGTTAGATGGAGCTCAAATTTTGTGGAGAGCTATGATTTGGGAATATAGAAGATGTGGCAAAAATTCAGCTCATTAGGATATACCTAGCCAATACTTCCTTCACAACAGTTTGAGCTGAACAAAAACTTTGGAAATTTGCCAAGGAAGATTTACCAGTCAAATGGAGTTGAATATTGTCATGAGGCAATGATTTGGATAGTAAAGAATGCCCAATTTTTTGGGGAATTTTGGGAATGACAGAAATATAGGTTGCTTCATGCTACCTCTTGAGCTTGCGTTGGTTTCCGCGAAGAGGAAATGATGATGCAGCAGAGTAGCGTAAGTATTTCCCTCAGTTTTTGAGAACCAAGGTATCAATCCAGTAGGAGGCCACGCTCAAGTCCCTCGTACCTGCACAAAACAATAGCTACTCGCAACCAACATGATTAGGGGTTGTCAATCCCTTCACGGTCACTTACGAGAGTGAGATCTGATAGAGATAATATTTTTGGTATTTTTGGTATAGAGATGCAAAGTGAAAAGTAAAAGGCAAAGTAAAAAAGCAAATCAAGATTAAAGTGATGGAGATTGATATGATGAGAATAGACCCGGGTGTTGGGTAACGTAGTAATTACAAAAAAAAATCCTACACACACGCAAGATAATGGTGATGCATAGCAACGAGAGGGGAGAGTGTTGTCTGCGTACCCTCGTAGACCGTAAGCGGAAGCATTATATCAACACGGTTGATGTAGTTGAAAGTCTTCACGATCCGACCGATCCAAGAAACGAAAGCACGGCACCTCCGAGTTCTAGCACACGTTCAGCTCGATGTAGATCCCCGGACTCCGATCCAGCAAAGTGTCGGGGATGAGTTCCGTCAGCACGGCGGCATGGTGACGATCTTGATGTACTACCGTCGCAGGGCTTCGCCTAAGCACCGCTATAATATTATCGAGGATTATGCTGGAGGGGGGCACCGCACACGGCTAAGAGAACGATCACGAAGATCAACTTGTGTGTCTAGAGGTGCCCCCTGCCCCCGTATATAAAGGAGAAAAGGGGGAGGCCGGCCGGCCCTTGTGGGCGCGCCAAGGAGGAGGAGTCCTCCTCCTAGTAGGAGTTGGACTCCCCAATTTCCTACTCCTACTAGGAGGGGGAAAGGAAGGGGGAGAGGGAGAAGGAAAGGGGGATGCCGCCCCCCTCTCCTAGTCCAATTCGGACCAGAGGGGGAGGGGGCGCGCGGCCCACCCTGGCTGCCCCTCTCTCTCTCTCTCCACTAAGGCCCATTAGGCCCATACTTCTCCCGGGGGGGTTCCGGTAACCCTTCGGCACTCCGGTTTTCTCCGAAATCACCTGGAACACTTCCGGTGTCCGAATATTGTCGTCCAATATATCGATCTTTATGTATCGACCATTCGAGACTCCTCGTCATGTCTGTGATCACATCCGGGACTCCGAACAAACTTCGGTACATCAAAATATATAAACTCATAATGAAACTCTCATCGTAACGTTAAGCGTGCGGACCCTACGGGTTTGAGAACAATGTAGACATGACCGAGACACGTCTCTTGTTAATAAACAATAGCGGAACCTGGATGCTCATATTGGCTCCCACATATTCTATGAAGATCTTTATCGGTCAGACCGCATAACAACATACGTTGTTCCCTTTGTCATTGGTATGTTACTTGCCCGAGATTCGATCGCCGGTATCTCAATACCTAGTTCATTCTCGTTACCGGCAAGTCTCTTTACTCGTTTCGTAATACATCATCTCGCAACTAACTCACTAGTTGCAATGCTTGCATGGCTTATGTGATGTGCATTACCGAGAGGGCCCAGAGATACCTCTCCGACAATCGGAGTGACAAATCCTAATCTGAAAATACGCCAACCCAACATGTACCTTCAGAGACACCTGTAGAGCTCCTTTATAATCACCCAGTTACGTTGTGACGTTTGGTAGCACACAAAGTGTTCCTCCGGTAAACGGGAGTTGCATAATCTCATAGTCATAGGAACATGTATAAGTCATGAAGAAAGCAATAGCAACATACTAAACGATCGGGTGCTAAGCTAATGGAATGGGTCATGTCAATCACATCATTCTCCTAATGATGTGATCCCGTTAATCAAATGACAACACATGTCTATGGTTAGGAAACATAACCATCTTTGATTAACGAGCTAGTCAAGTAGAGGCATACTAGTGACGTTTTAGTTTGTCTATGTATTCACACAAGTATTATGTTTCCGGTTAATACAATTCTAGCATGAATAATAAACATTTATCATGATATAAGGAAACAAATAATAACTTTATTATTGCCTCTAGGGCATATTTCCTTCAGTCTCCCACTTGCACTAGAGTCAATAATCTAGATTACACACTAATGATTCTAACACCCATGGAGCTTTGGTGTTGATCATGTTTTGCTCGTGGAAGAGGCTTAGTCAACGTGTCTGCTACATTCAGATCCTTATGTATCTTGCAAATCTCTATGTCTCCCACCTGGACTAGATTCCGGATGGAATTGAAGCGTCTCTTGATGTGCTTGGTTCTCTTGTGAAATCTGGATTCCTTTGCCAAGGCAATTGCACTAGTATTGTCACAAAAGATTTTCATTGGACCCGATGCACTAGGTATGACACCTAGATCGGATATGAACTCCTTCATCCAGACTCCTTGATTTGCTGCTTCCGAAGCAGCTATGTACTCCACTTCACTTGTAGATCCCGCCACGACGCTTTGTTTAGAACTGCATCAACTGACAGCTCCACCATTTAATGTAAATACGTATCCGCTTTGTGATTTAGAATCGTCCGGATCAGTGTCAAAGCTTGCATCAACGTAACCATTTACGATGAGCTCTTTGTCACCTCCATATACGAGAAACATATCCTTAGTCCTTTTCAGGTATTTCAGGATGTTCTTGACCGCTGTCCAGTGATCCACTCCTGGATTACTTTGGTACCTCCCTGCTAGACTTATAGCAAGACACACATCAGGTCTGGTACACAGCATTGCATACATGATAGAGCCTATGGCTGAAGCATAGGGAACATCTTTCATTTTCTCTCTATCTTCTGCAGTGGTCGGGCATTGAGTCTTACTCAATTTCACACCTTGCAACACAGGCAAGAATCCTTTCTTTGCTTGATCCATTTTGAACCTTTTCAAAACTTTGTCAAGGTATGTGCTTTGTGAAAGTCCAATTAAGCGTCTTGATCTATCTCTATAGATCTTAATGCCCAATATGTAAGCAGCTTCACCGAGGTCTTTCATTGAAAAACTCTTATTCAAGTATCCCTTTATGCTATCCAGATATTCTATATCATTTCCGATTAGTAATATGTCATCTACATATAATATGAGAAATGCTACAGAGCTCCCACTAACTTTCTTGTAAATACAGGCTTCTCCAAAAGTCTGTATAAAACCAAATGCTTTGATTACACTATCAAAGCGTTTATTCCAACTCCGAGAGGCTTGCACCAGTCCATAAATGGATCGCTGGAGCTTGCACACTTTGTTAGCTCCCTTTGGATCGACAAAACCTTCTGGCTGCATCATATACAACTCTTCTTCCAGAAATCCATTCAGGAATGCAGTTTTGACATCCATCTGCCAAATTTCATAATCATAAAATGCGGCAATTGCTAACATGATTTGGACAGACTTAAGCATCGCTACGGGTGAGAAGGTCTCATCGTAGTCAATCCCTTGAACTTGTCGAAAACCTTTTGCAACAAGTCGAGCTTTGTAGACAGTAACATTACTGTCAGCGTCAGTCTTCTTCTTGAAGATCCATTTATTCTCAAATTCTTGCCGATTATTGGGCAAGTCAACCAAAGTCCATACTTTGTTTTCATACATGGATCCCATCTCAGATTTCATGGCTTCAAGCCATTTTGCGGAATCTGGGCTCACCATCGCTTCTTCATAGTTCGTAGGTTCGCCATGATCTAGTAGCATGACTTCCAGAATAGGATTACTGTACCACTCTGGTGCGGATCTCACTCTGTTTGATCTACGAGGTTCAGTAGTGACTTGTTCTGAAGTTTCATGATCATTATCATTACCTTCCTCACTAATTGGTGTAGGTGTCACAGAAACCGGTTTCTGTGATGTACTACTTTCCAATAAGGGAGTAGGTATAGTTACCTCATCAAGTTCTAATTTCCTCCCACTCACTTCTTTCGAGAGAAACTCCTTCTCTAGAAAATTTCCAAATTTAGCAACAAAAGTCTTGCCTTCAGATCTGTGATAGAAGGTGTATCCAACAGTTTCCTTTGGATATCCTATGAAGACACATTTCTCCGATTTGGGTTCGAGCTTATCAGGTTGAAGTTTTTTCACATAAGCATCGCAGCCCCAAACTTTAAGAAACGACAACTTTGGTTTCTTGCCAAACCATAGTTCATAAGGTGTCGTCTCAACAGATTTTAATGGTGCCCTATTTAACGTGAATGTGGTCGTCTCTAAAGCATAACCCCAAAACGATAGCGGTAAATCAGTAAGAGACATCATAGATCGCACCATATCGAGTAAAGTACGATTACGACGTTCGGACACACCATTACGCTGTGGTGTTCCGGGTGGCGTGAGTTGCGAAACTATTACGCATTGTTTCAAATGTACACCAAACTCGTAACTCAAATAATCTCCTCCACGATCAGATTGTAGAAACTTTATTTTCTTGTTACGATGATTTTCAACTTCACTCTGAAATTCTTTGAACTTTTCAAAAGTTTCAGACTTATGTTTCATTAAGTAGATATACCCATATCTGCTTAAGTCATCTGTGAAGGTGAGAAAATAACGATATCCGCCACGAGCCTCAACATTCATCGGACCACATACATCTGTATGTATGATTTCCAACAAATCTGTTGCTCTCTCCATAGTACCGGAGAACGGTGTTTTTGTCATCTTGCCCATAAGGCACGGTTCGCAAGTACCAAGTGATTCATAATCAAGTGGTTCCAAAAGTCCATCAGTATGGAGTTTCTTCATGCGCTTTACACCAATATGACCCAAACGGCAGTGCCACAAATAAGTTGCACTATCATTATCAACTCTGCATCTTTTGGCTTCAACATTATGAATATGTGTGTCACTACTATCGAGATTTAATAAGAATAGACCACTCTTTAAGGGTGCATGACCATAAAATATATTACTCATATAAATAGAACAACCATTATTCTCTGATTTAAATGAATAACCGTCTCGCATCAAACAAGATCCAGATATAATGTTCATGCTCAACGCTGGCACCAAATAACAATTATTTAGGTCTAATACTAATCCCGAAGATAGATGTAGAGGTAGCGTGCCGACTGCGATCACATCGACTTTGGAACCATTTCCCACGCGCATCGTCACCTCGTCCTTAGCCAATCTTCGCTTAATCCGTAGTCCCTGTTTCGAGTTGCAAATATTAGCAACAGAACCAGTATCAAATACCCAGGTGCTACTGCGAGCATTAGTAAGGTACACATCAATAACATGTATATCACATATACCTTTGTTCACCTTGCCATCCTTCTTATCCGCCAAATACTTGGGGCAGTTCCGCTTCCAGTGACCAGTCTGCTTGCAGTAGAAGCACTCAGTTTTAGGCTTAGGTCCAGACTTGGGTTTCTTCTCTTGAGCAGCAACTTGCTTGCTGTTCTTCTTGAAGTTCCCCTTCTTCTTCCCTTTGCCCTTTTTCTTGAAACTAGTGGTCTTGTTGACCATCAACACTTGATGCTCCTTCTTGATTTCTACCTCCGCAACTTTCAGCATTGAGAAGAGCTCGGGAATTGTCTTATCCATCCCTTTCATATTATAGTTCATCACGAAGCTCTTGTAGCTAGGTGGAAGTGATTGGAGAATTCTGTCAATGACGCAATCATCTGAAAGATTAACTCCCAATTGAATCAAGTGATTATTATACCCAGACATTTTGAGTATATGCTCACTGACAGAACTGTTCTCCTCCATCTTGCAGCTATAGAATTCTAAGCCGTAAAGCATGGCACATTGAACTATCGAGTAGTCATTTGCTCTGCCAGACGTTCTTAACGTCGTCAGTTGCATCAGCAGCAGGCCTGGCACCTAGCGGTGCTTTCCAGGACGTAACTTTTCTGTGCAGCAATGAGGATAATCCTCAAGTTATGGACCCAGTCCATGTAATTGCTACCATCATCTTTCAACTTTGCTTTCTCAAGGAACGCATTAAAAATCAACGGAACAACAACACGGGCCATCTATCTACAATCAAACATAAACAAGCAAGATACTATCAGGTACTAAGTTCATGATAAATTTAAGTTCAATTAATCATATTACTAAAGAACTCCCACTTAGATAGACATCCCTCTAATCCTCTAAGTGATCACGTGATCCAAATCAACTAAACCATGTCCGATCATCATGTGAGATGGAGTAGTTTCAATGGTGAACATCACTATGTTGATCATATCTACTATATGATTCGCGCTCGACCTTTCGGTCTCCGTGTTTCGAGGCCATATCTATTATATGCTAGGCTCGTCAATTTAAACCTGAGTATTCTACGTGTGCAACTGTTTTGCAACTGTTGTATTTGAACGTAGAGCCTATCACACCCGATCATCACGTGGTGTCTCAGCACGAAGAACTTTCGCAACGGTGCATACTCAGGGAGAACACTTTTACTATGATAATTTAGTGAGGGATCATTTTATAATGCTACCATCAATCAAAGCAAGATAAGATGCATAAAAGATAAACGTCACCTCCAATCAATATAAGTGATATGATATGGCCATCATCATCTTGTGCTTGTGATCTCCATCTCCGAAGCATCGTCATGATCACCATCGTCACCGGTGTGACACCTTGATCTCCATCGTAGCATCGTTGTCGTCTCACCAATCTTATGCTCCTACGACTATCGCTACCGCTTAGTGATAAAGTAAAGCATTACAGGGCAATTGCATTGCATACAATAAAGCGACAACCATATGGCTCCTGCCAGTTGCCAATAACTCGGTTACAAAACATGATCATCTCATACAATAAAATTTAGCATCATGTCTTCACCATATCACATCACAACATGCCCTGCAAAAACAAGTTAGACGTCCTCTACTTTGTTGTTGCAAGTTTTACATGGCTGCTACGGGCTTAGCACGAACCAATCTTACCTACGCATCAAAACCACAACGATAGTTTGTCAAGTTGGCGTTGTTTTAACCTTCGCAAGGACAGGGCATAGCCACACTCGGTTCAACTAAAGTTGGAGAAACTGACACCCGCCAGCCACCTGTGTGCAAAGCATGTCGGTAGAACCAGTCTCGCGTAAGCGTACGCGTAATGTCGGTCCGGGCCGCTTCATCCAACAATACCGCCGAACCAAAGTATGACATGCTGGTAAGCAGTATGACTTATATCGCCCACAACTCACTTGTGTTCTACTCCTGCATATAACATCAACACATAAAACCTGGCTCTGATGCCACTGTTGGTAACGTAGTAATTTCAAAAAAAATCCTACGCACACGCAAGATCATGGTGACGCATAGCAACGAGAGGGGAGAGTGTTGTCTACGTACCCTCGTAGACCGTAAGCGGAAGCATTACATCAACGCGGTTGATATAGTCGTATGTCTTCACGATCCGACCGATCCAAGCATCGAAAGCACGGCACCTCCGAGTTCTAGCACATGTTCAGCTCGATGACGATCCCCGGACTCCGATCCAGCAAAGTGTCGGGGATGAGTTCCGTCAGCACGACGGCATGGTGACGATCTTGATGTTCTACCGTCGCAGGGCTTCGCCTAAGCACCGCTACAATATTATCGAGGGTTATGGTGGAGGGGGGCACCGCACACGGCTAAGAGAACGATCACAAAGATCAACTTGTGTGTCTAGAGGTGCCCCCTGCCCCCGTATATAAAGGAGCAAGGGGGGAGGCCGGCTGGTCCCTCTTTCCTACTCCTACTAGGAGGGGGAAAGGAAGGGGGAGAGGGAGAAGGAAAGGGGGGCGCTGCCCCCCTCTCCTAGTCCAATTCAGACCAGAGGGGGAGGGGGCGCCCGGCCCACCCTGGCCGCCCCTCTCTCTCTCCACTAAGGCCCATTACGCCCATACTTCTCCCGGGGGGTTTCCGGTAACCCTCCGGCACTCTGGTTTTCTCCGAAATCACCTAGAACACTTCCGGTGTCAGAATATAGCCGTCCATTATATCGATCTTTATGTCTCGACCATTTCGAGACTCCTCGTCATGTCCGTGATCATATCCGAGACTCTGAACAAACTTCGGTACATCAAAATATATAAACTCATAATGAAACTGTCATCGTAACGTTAAGCGTGCGGACCCTACGGGTTCGAGAACAATGTAGACATGACCGAGACACGTCTTTGGTTAATAACCAATAGCGGAACCTGGATGCTCATATTGGCTCCTACATATTCTACGAAGATCTTTATCGGCCAGACCGCATAACAACATACGTTCTTCCCTTTGTCATCGGTATGTTACTTGCCCGAGATTCGATCGTCGGTATCTCAATACCTAGTTCAATCTCGTTACCGGCAAGTCTCTTTACTCGTTTCATAATACATCATCTCGCAACTAACTCACTAGTTGCAATGCTTGCATGGCTTATGTGATGTGCATTACCGAGAGGGCCCAGAGATACCTCTCCGACAATCGGAGTGACAAATCCTAATCTCAAAATACGCCAACCCAACATGTACCTTCAGAGACACCTGTAGAGCTCCTTTATAATCACCCAGTTACGTTGTGACGTTTGGTAGCACACAAAGTGTTCCTCCGGTAAATGGGAGTTGCATAATCTCATAGTCATAGGAACATGTATAAGTCATGAAGAAAGCAATAGCAACATACTAAACGATCGGGGTGCTAAGCTAATGGAATGGGTCATGTCAATCACATCATTCTCCTAATGATGTGATCCCGTTAATCAAATGACAACACATGTCCATGGTTAGGAAACATAACCATCTTTGATTAACGAGCTAGTCATGTAGAGGCATACTAGTGACGTTTAATTTGTCTATGTATTCACACAAGTATTATGTTTCCGGTTAATACAATTCTAGCATGAATAATAAACATTTATCATGATATAAGGAAATAAATAATAACTTTATTATTGCCTCTAGGGCATATTTCCTTCACCCGAGGCCATAGGTTTCACTAGTGGCTTATCTCAAGAGCATAAGTATTCTACGGTGGGTGAACAAATTACTGTTGAGAAATTAACAGAATTGAGCATAGTTATGAGAATATCTAGGCATGATCATGTATATAGGCATCATGTCCGTGACAAGTAGACCGAAACGATTCTACATCTACTACTATTACTCCACTCATCGACCGCTATCCAGCATGCATCTAGAGTATTAAGTTAAAAACAGAGTAACGCTTTAAGCAAGATGACATGATGTAGAGAGATAAATTCATGCAATATGAAATAAACCCCATCTTGTTATCCTCGATGGCAACGATGCAATACGTGCCTTGCTGCCCCTTCTGTCACTAGGAAAGGACACCGCAAGATCGAACCCAAAGATAAGCACTTCCCCCATGGCAAGAAAAACCAATCTAGTAGGCCAAACCAAACTGATAATTCGAAGAGACTTGCAAAGATAACCAATCATACATAAAAGAATTCAGAGAAGATTCAAATATTATTCATAGATAGACTTGATCATAAACCCACAATTCATCGATGTCAACAAACACACCGCAAAAAGAAGAAGATTACATCGAATAGATCTCCATGAGAGAGGGGGAGAACTTTGTATTGAGATCCAAAAAGAGAGAAGAAGCCATCTAGCCAATAACTATGGACCCAAAGGTCTGAGCTAAACTACTCACACTTCATCGGAAAGGCTATGATGATGTAGAAGCCCTCCGTGATGACGGCCCTCTCCGGCGGAGCTCCGGAACAGGCCCCAAGATGGGATCTCGTGGATACAGAAAGTTGCGGTGGTGGAATTAGGTTTTTGGCTCCTGTTCTGATCGTTTGGGGGTACGTAGGTATATATAGGAGGAAGAAGTACGTCGGTGGAGCTTCGGTGGGTCCACGAGGATGAGGGGCGCGCCTAGGGGTATAGGGCGCGCCCCCCTACCTCGTGCCCACCTCGAAGCTTCCTTGGCGTAGGGTCCAAGTCTCACGAGTCATATTCGGAAAGAAAATCACGTTCCAGAAAGGTTTATTCCGTTTGGACTCTGTTTGATATTCCGTTTCTTCGAAACACTGAAATAGGCAAAAAAACAGCAATTCTGGGCTGGGCCTCCGGTTAATATGTTAGTCCCAAAAATAATATAAAAGTGGAAAATAAAGCCCAATATAGTCCAAAACAGTAGATAATATAGCATGGGGCAATCAAAAATTATTGATACATTGGAGACGTATCACTTCACGACCTAGGGGAAACTGATGAGGTGGCGCCTTGTCATAGCAATAAGTACCAATGCATCCATGTTTTTTTTTAAATCTTAGGACAGTGAGGGCAACCCCCCACTGACTTTAAATTAACTCAACAATGTACAAATCTGTGGTGTTACATTAGGATGGGTATGTCAAGCCCTCACCAGCTGAGAGAAGTAAGAAGAGTGTACAAAATAAAGTATAAAGGAGCGGGCTTGTTTTGTATACTAGATGGAAGTGACAAAACTATCCACAAATGGCACCCAAGCCTCCTTGACTCTGTGCCTCATCATATGGAAATCATTCTTGAATCTCATAAGCCAGCCATCAATTGTAGGCGGCACCCCTCTGAAGTGCTTGTTGTTGCGTTCCTTCCAAATGCTCCAGGTCGCAATGATAAAGATCTCCATTAACATGGGGTTCATCCACTTGTCTCTCGCCTCATGCACAAGTTGAAGCCTGTTTCCACCGTGCGTCCAATCATTCCCCAACTTCATCCAACATGTTCTACTGAAGACACAGTCGAAGAAAATATGCTCTACCGTTTCTTCCAGTGGGTTATCCCAGAGGAGGCAAGTGTACACATCATCTCGTAGCTTCATACCTCTCCTCTTCAGCATGTTCCTAGTATTCAGCCTGTCCGCTCGGAGGAGCCACGCAAAAACCCTCCACTTATTAGTGCATTTTGATTTTCGGATCCATTTGAATGCATCGTCCGCTACCACCCCACGAAAACAATGATCGTAGTACTTTTTAGGAGTGAAGTCTGCGGACCCCTAGACGCATCTCCAGATGTCAGGGGCTTCAGTCAGCTCAGTCGAGGCCATGCTGCCTTGAAGGTCACGCAACTCTTCTCTGGCTTGTGCAGAGATCGGCAGCTGGAAGTTGTGCCCAAGTGTCGGTGTTTTCAGTAGTGCCTGCACCAAGACATCTTCGTCAGTAGCAAAGGAGAACAGCCTGGGATGGCTATCACTAAGGATGTAGTTGTGCCACAAATCTTTCCAGAACAGTATTCTTCTCCCATCTCGCACCTCTACCGACGTGACCCTCTGTAAGTTGGAGTAAGCTGCAGAATGTCGCGCCACCAAAACAACCCGCATTGATCAGCTGCATGGGGCACCAACCCCTCATAATACATGGACCAAATCAGGTTAACCCACGGCACATCACATCGGTTGTAAAATTTATGAAGTTGTTTAAGCAGCAGGCCTTGGTTCTGAATTTGAAGACCAATTATCCCCAGTCCACCCTTCTCTTTGGGGCGACAGACTAAGTTCCAAGCTGCCATGGACACACCTTTGTGACCATCTTCTGATTCCTTCGCCCAGAGACAGTATCGCCTGAGCTTGTGTAGGTGTTCCAGGATCTTCGGCGGTAGACTGATGGAGCACGTAGCATAAATCGCCAGGGACGTGACCACCGAGTTGACTAAGGTGAGCTTTGATCCAAGGTCCAGGAGCGAGGCCGCGGTGGATAATCTGCGCTTGACCGAAGCCACTAGCGGCATTAGGTCAGACATGGTAGGTTTAGCCGTGCCCATCTGCATGCCAAGGTACGTGAACGACATCTTGCCAACCTTGCATCCAAAAATCTCTGCCAATCGTCCTGTTGCGTCCACCGCCGTATTGACAGTCATCAGAGTCGATTTATGAAAGTTTATGCGCAACCCTATGGAGGATGCATAGTCCTAAAGTATGTGCTTGATCATCTCCGCTTGTGCTTGATCAGCTGGCATCACTAGGATCGTGTCATCCGCGTACTGGATCACTGGGCCATCATTCTCCATAGTGGGCATGGGTAACTCGAGCTCTCGTCTCCGATATGCGTCATTGATGGCTGCTTGAAGAAGGTCAGCTGCCAAGACGAAGACGCGAGGGGACAGAGGGTCGCATTGGCGCACCCCTCTCTTACAAAATAATTGTCTACCGGGGGTTCCGTTTAGGAGTATCGGGGATTTTGCAATCGAGAACAAGAAGTGGATCCACCCTAGCCAACGATCGTCAAAGCCCATGCATTTCATAATCTGCATCATTGGAGCGTGCTCGATCATGTCGAAGGCTTTCGCAAAGTCTAGTTTAAGAATGGTGATTTCACGCCTCGAAGCTTGGCACTGATGAATGAATTCATACGCCCATGATACATCTCCAATGTATCTATAATTTTTGATTGCTCCATGATATATTATCTACTGTTTTGGACTATATTGGGCTTTATTTTCCACTTTTATATTATTTTTGGGACTAACCTATTAACCGGAGGCCCAGCCCAGAATTGATGTTTTTTGCCTATTTCAGTGTTTCGAAGAAACAGAATATCAAACGGAGTCCAAACGGAATAAACCTTTCTGGAACGTGATTTTCTTCCCGAATATGACCCAGGAGACTTGGACCCTACGCCAAGGAAGCTTCAAGGTGGGCACGAGGTAGGGTGGCGCGCCCTATACCCCCAAGCGCGCCCCCACCCTCGTGGGCCCACCGAAGCTCCACCGACGTACTTCTTCCTCCTATATATACCTACGTACCCCCAAACGATCAGAACAGGAGCCAAAAACCTAATTCCACCACGGCAACTTTCTGTATCCACGAGATCCAATCTTGGGGCCTGTTCCAGAGCTTCGCTGGAGAGGGCCGTCATCATGGAGGGCTTCTACATCATCATAGCCTCTCCGATGAAGTGTGAGTAGTTTACCTCAGACCTTCGGCTCCATAGTTATTAGCTAGATGGCTTCTTCTCTCTTTTTGGATCTCCATACAAAGTTCTCCCCCTCTCTCGTGGAGATCTACTCGATGTAATCTTCTTCTTTTTGCAGTGTGTTTGTTGAGACCGATGAATTGTGGGTTTATGATCAAGTCCATCTATGAATAATATTTGAAACTTTTCTGAATTCTTTTATGTATGATTGGTTATCTTCGCAAGTCTCTTTGAATTATCAGTTTGGTTTGGCCTACTATATTGGTTTTTCTTGCCATGGGAGAAGTGCTTAGCTTTGGGTTCGATCTTGCGGTGTCCTTTCCCAGTGACAGAAGGGGCAGCAAGGCACGTATTGCATCGTTGCCATCGAGGATAACAAGATGGGGTTTATTTCATATTGCATGAATTTATCTCTCTACATCATGTCATCTTGCTTAAAGTGTTACTTTGTTTTTAACTTAATACTCTAGATGCATGCTGGATAGCGGTCGATGAGTGGAGTAATAGTAGTAGATGTAGAATCGTTTCGGTCCACTTGTCACGCACGTGATGCCTATATACATGATCATGCCTATATATTCTCATAACTATGATCAATTCTGTCAATTGCTCAACAGTAATTTGTTCACCCACCGTAGAATACTTATGCTCTTGAGAGAAGCCACTAGTGAAACCTATGGCCCCCGGGTCTATTATCATCATATCAATCGCCATCACTTTAATCTTGATTTGCTTTTTTACTTTGCCTTTTACTTTTCACTTTGCATCTCTATACCAAAAATACCAAAAATATTATCTCTATCAGATCTCACTCTCGTAAGTGACCGTGAAGGTATTGACAACCCCTAATCGCGTTGGTTGCGAGTAGCTATCATTTTGTGCAGGTACGAGGGACTTGAGCGTGGCCTCCTACTGGATTGATACCTTTGTTCTCAAAAACTGAGGGAAATACTTACGCTACTCTGCTGCATCATCCTCTCCTCTTCGGGGAAAACCAACGCAAGCTCAAGAGGTAGCAAGAAGTATTTCTGGCGTCGTTGCCGGGGAGTCTACGCAAAAAGTCAACATACCAAGTACCCATCACAATCCCTATCTCTCGCATTATATTAGTTGCCCTTTGCCTCTCATTTTCCTCTCCCCCACTTCACCCTTGCTGTTTTATTCGCCCTCTATTTCTCCATCTCTTTCTCCTCCTCCTTTCTCCGCTTGCCTTTTTCTCGCTTGCTCGTTGTTATGTCTGAATTTGGGGAAATTATTGCCGATTTGGACAATAATAATATCATGGAGAATTCTGATGCTCCTACTGAAGAACCCCCTACCTTGCATACAAAAAAAATCGTGTTGGTAGTGGTAATATTATTGGGAAAGGAGTCATCCAAGATTTCTTTACTTGTGCCGGTGCTTTTCCCTCTATGGGCGGTTCTATTCTTTATAGAACTAGTAGTCTTGCGGACACTATTGCCATGCTTATAGTTGAACTTGAAAGACAATTTATGCATATGCATCCTTGCATACAACGAATCTTCTTAGAATTCTCTAATATTGAGCATTCTTCTGTTAAGCGTGCCACTACTATCTTTTTGGCTCATGAATTTAGATTTATAATAAAAGAGGCGAAAGAAATCTGTGCGCATTATAGGGTGGATGCTAGTCATCCTCCCATTGAAGCTATCCTTTTTAATCAAGAAGACATGATGCGTTTACAATCTTTAGATCATATTGCTTACAATGAAAATCTTAGGAAAACGGTTCCTGCAGATGTTCTATTTGATAAAATTTCTGAGCTTAATGATGATTTTGCTATTTAGAATAATGGACTAGGTTTTCCTCTTGAACGAAGGCTTTTAGCTTTTTGCCAAAAGAATGCTCTTAATGATGAATTGGTTGTGCAATACAAGGGGCCTAGGGAGGCACCCATACCTCCCGAGATTGATCTTGGGGACTTTTGTCCTATTAAATTTAGCCCTTTCGATTACTTTTGCTTGCCTCAAAGAAAACTTGCTGCTGAACGTAGATAATATGAAAGAAGTTTTCATGATTTGCCATACCACTATTATGGCAATACCTAGATCTATCCTCGCTTTTATGCCTAGCTAGGGGCGTTAAACGATAGCGCTTGTTGGGAGGCAACCCAATTTTATTTTTAGTTTTTTGTGTTTTTCTTATGTTAGGGAATAAATAACACATCTACCTTCCGTTTGGATGTGGTTTTGTTTTTTAATTAGTGTTTGTGCCAAGTTAGACCTATTGGATCTTCTTGGATGATAGTTATTTGATCTTGCTGTAATATCCAGAAACTTTGCGTTCAGTGCCCGAATTATTAAAAATCATCAGAACGTGATAAAATACTAATTCCAGTTGCTGCTGATCAATAAAAGAAATTATAGGTCTTCCAATTTTGGTAGATTTTGTCGAGTTCCAGAAGTTTGCGTTAGTTACAGATTACTACAGACTGTTCTGTTTTTGACATATTCTGTTTTTCGTGTGTTGTTTGCTTATTTTGATGAATCTATGGCTAGTAAAATAGTTTATAATCCATAGAGAAGTTGGAATAAAGTAGGTTTAACACCAATATAAATAAAGAATGAATTCATTATAGTACCTTTAAGTGGTCTTTTATTTTCTTTCTCTAATGGAGCTCACGAGATTTCTATTGAGTTTTGTGTTGTGAAGTTTTCAAGTTTTGCGTGAATTCTTTTGATGGATTATGGAACAAGGAGTGGCAAGAGCCTAAGCTTGGGGATGACCATGGCACCCCCAAGATAACCCAAGGACACCAAAAAGTCAAAGCTTGGGGATGCCCCGGAAGGCATCCCCTCTTTCGTCCACTTCCATCGGTAATTTACTTGGAGCTATATTTTTATTCACCAACATGATATGTGTTTTGCTTGGAGCGTCTTGTATTATTTGTGTCTTTGTTTGTTAGTGTGCCACAATCATCCTTGCTGTACACACCTTTTGAGAGAGCCATACATGAATTATAATTTGATAGAATACTCTATGTGCTTCACTTATATCTTTTGAGCTAAGTAGTTTTGCTTTATGTGCTTCACTTATATCTTTTGAGCTTTATAATTTTGCTCTATGTGCTTCACTTAGATCTTTTAGAGCATGGTGGTGGATTTGTTTTAAAGAAACTATTGATCTCTCATGCTTCACTTAAATTATTTTGAGAGTCTTAATAGCATGGTAATTTGCTTAATAATAACATGCTTGGTATTCAAGATTTGTGAAACTTTCTTTTGAGTGCGTTGAATACTAAGAAAAGTCGGATGCTTGAGAATTGTTTTGAGATATGGAGGTAGTAATATCAAAGTCATGCTAGTAGAGTAATTGTGAATTTGAGAAGTGCTTGAGTTAAAGTTTGCAAGTCCCGTAGCATGCACGTATGGTAAACGTTATGCAACAAATTTGAAACATGAGGTGTTATTTGATTGTCCTCCTTATGAGTGGCGGTGGGGACGAGCGATGGTCTTTTCCTACCAATCTATCCCCCTAGGAGCATGCGCGTAATGCTTTGGTTTTTGATGGCTTGTAGATTTTTGCAATAAGTATATGTGTTCTTTATGACTAATGTTGAGTCTATGGATTATACGCACTCTCACCCTTCCATCATTGCTAGCCTCTACGGTACCGTGCATTGCCCTTTCTCACATTGAGAGTTGGTGCAAACTTCTCCGGTGCATCCAAACCCCATGATATGATACGCTCTTTCACACATAAACCTCCTTATATCTTCCTCAAAACAGCCACCATACCTACCTATTATGGCATTTCCATAGCCATTCCGAGATATATTGCCATGCAACTTTCCACCATCCAGTTTATCATGACACATTCATCATTATCATATTGCTTAGCATGATCATGTAGTTGACATAGTATTTGTGGCAAAGCCACCATTCATAATTCTTTCATACTTGTCACTCTTGATTCATTGCATATCCCAGTACACTGCCGGAGGCATCCATATAGAGTCATACTTTATTCTAGTATCGAGTTGTAATCATTGAGTTGTAAATAAATAGAAGTGTGATGATCATCATTCAATAGAGCATTGTCTCAAAAAAAAGAAAGGACAAAAAAAGAAGGCCCAAAAAAAGAAAATAAATAAAAAGGGGCAATGCTACTATCCTTTTTTCCACACTTGTGCTTCAAAGTAGCACCATAATCTTCATGATAGAGAGTATCTTGTTTTGTCACTTTCATATACTAGTGTGAATTTTTCATTATATAACTTGGCTTGTATATTCCAACAATGGGCCTACTCAAGTGCCCTAGGTCTTCGTGAGCAAGCAAGTTGGATGCACACCCACTTAGTTTCTTTTGTTGAGCTTTCATACATTTATAGCTCTAGTGCATCCGTTGCATGGCAATCCCTACTCCTTCCATTAACATCAATCGATGGGCATCTCCATAGCCCATTGATTAGCCTCATTGATGTGAGACTTTCTCTTTTTTTGTCTTCTCCACATAAACCCCATCATTATATTCTATTCCACCCATAGTGTTATATCCATGGCTCACGCTCATGTATTACGTGAAAGTTTATGAGTTTGAAATTATTAAGTTATGAAACAATTGCTTGGCTTGCCATCGGGGTTGGGCATGATGAGAGCATTCTTGTGTGACGAAAATGGAGCATGACTAAACTATATGATTTTGTAGGGATGAACTTTCTTTGGCCATGTTACTTTGAGAGAACATAATTGCTTTGTTGGTTTGCTTGAAGTATTATTATTCTCTATGTTAATATGAACTTTTGTCTTGAATCTTTCTAATCTGAATATTCATATCACAATTAAGAAGATTTGCATTGAAATTATGCCAAGTAGCATTCCGCATCAAAAATTATTTTTTTATCATTTACCTACTCAAGGACGAGCAGGAATTAAGCTTGGGGATGCCTGATACGTCTCCAACGTATCTATAATTTTTGATTGCTCCATGCTATATTATCTTCTGTTTCGGAGTAGATTGGGCTTTATTTTCCACTTTTATATTATTTTTGGGACTAACCTATTAATCGGAGGCCCAGCCCAGAATTGTTGTTTTTTTGCCTATTTCAGTGTTTCGAAGAAACGGAATATCAAATGGATTCCAAACGGAATAAACCTTTCTGGAACGTGATTTTCGACCCGAATATGACCCAGGAGACTTGGACCCTACGCTAAGGAAGCTTCGAGGTGGGAACGAGGTAGGCAGCGCGCCCTATACCCCGAGGCGCGCCCCCCACCCTCGTGGGCCCACCGAAGCTCCACCGACATACTTCTTCCTCCTATATATACGTACGTACCCCCAAACGATCAGAACAGGAGCCAAAAACCTAATTCCACCGCCGCAACTTTCTGTATCCACGAGATCCCATCTTGGGGCCTGTTCTGGAGCTCCGCCGGAGAGGGCCGTTGTCGGTGTCAAAACCGGCGGATCTCGGGTAGGGGGTCGCGAACTGTGTGTCTAGGCGGATGATAACAGGAGACAAGGGACACGATGTTTTTACCCAGGTTCGGGCCCTCTCGATGGAGGTAAAACCCTACTCCTGCTTGATTAATATTGATGATACGGGTAGTACAAGAGTAGATCTACCACGAGATCAGAGAGGCTAAACCCTAGAAGCTAGCCTATGGTATGATTGTTGTTGTTGTCTTACGGACTAAACCCTCCGGTTTATATAGATACCGGAGGGGGCTAGGGTTACACAGAGTCAGTTACAATGGGAGGAGATCTACGTATCCGTATTGCCAAGCTTGCCTTCCACGCCAAAGAAAGTCCCATCCGGACACATGATGAAGTCTTCAATCTTGTATCTTCATAGTAAAGGAGTCCGGCCAAAGGTCATAGTCCGGCTATCCGGACACCCCCTAATCCAGGACTCCCTCAGTAGCCCTTGTACCAGGCTTCAATGATGACGAGTCCAGCCCGCAGATTGTCTTCGGCATTGCAAGACGGGTTCCTCCTCCGAATACTTTATAGAAGATTCTGAACACGAGGATCATGCCCGGCTCTGCAAAATAAGTTCCACATTTTACTGTAGAGAGAATAATATTTACACAAATCTAATCTGCTGACATATCCTGTAGCGTGACATCACGCCACGGCCAAGCCTTTATTCGAATTGTTTTTTCCGTCCCACCTCAGCGTGTTTTGCGAGGCGGTTTCCTTGGCACGTCTTGTTGAAGCAGAGATCGTGTCCCCTTATCACGGGATTCTCATCAATACGGGCATGGGTAACCCAACCGTGCCATTGATTACAGCGCTTGGGGGATAAGCGAGTTTACCAGGTTGGTGGGGATGCATAGTTTCGTCCGCCCATATAAGGGGATAAGGATTCACCCTTTCACCCACGCCTTCTTCCTCCTTTGCTCATCCATTTTCGCACACTCGAGCTCCAGCGCCCAAGTCCGCCTTTCCCACTTCAACATTCTGCAACCATGTCCGGAGCGGGAGGCAGGTGGATGGTCTCCTCCGTCACGGAGGGACACATCAAGAAGCTGAGGAGAGCCGGATACCTGCCCGACGACATCGCGCACCGGCTCCCAGATGAGGGGCAGCTCATCCCCACCCCTAGGCCCCATGAGAGGGTAGTGTACCTCACCCATTTCCTCTGCGGACTAGGCTTCCCTCTCCATCCATTTGTCCGGGGGCTCATGTTCTACTACGGCCTAGACTTACATGATCTGGCCCTGAACTTCATCCTCAACATCTCGGCGTTTATCGTCGTGTGCGAGGCCTTCCTCTGCATCTAGCCCCACTTCGGCTTATGGCTGAAGACTTTCAATGTCAAGCCGAAGGTGGTGAGCGGCCGCCAGGCGAAGTGCGGAGGCACCACGGTGGGCAAGATGCCCAACGTCACATGGCTCGAGGGCTCCTTCGTGGAGACCATAAAGGGGTGGCAATCGGGGTGGTTCTACATGACTGAGCCGCGTGACCCTGAATGGGCAGCGACCCCCGAGTTCCGATCCGGCATCCCTACGCGGCTCACCTCCTGGCAAGAGAAGGGACTGTCTTGGGGTAGTTCGGGAGAGGTGACCGGACTCCAAAAATTTGTCCAAAACCTGGTGAGCAAGAAGCTCAAACTCGTCAACGTAGTACAGGTCATGCTCATCCGCCGGATCCTCCCGTGTCAACAACGGGCTTTCAACTTGTGGGAGTTCGACCCGGCTCAGCACCGAACTCTGAGCAGGCTCTTCGACACAACACACGAGGATGCCTGGAAGGTGCTATTCAAGAGTGCCGAGGTTCCTTCTCCCCTTACCGAGGATCGCGGATTCAGCGCGAAGCGGCAAGCCAACGCAGCAAGCAGTTTTACCTTTTACAGCATACTCGCCTTTCATAGTTTGACTCCATGCGGGATCTAAGCTCCCGTACCTTTGACAGGATTGGCAGGAGACGTCCGGACAGGTCAACTGTCCGGCTCCTTTGCCCGATGGCCCGGCAGCCGCCCGCTTGGCGGAGCTGCTGGTTCCGGCACCCTACGTGGTGCCGGAGAAGAAGGCCAAGAAGAAGGCCACGGGAACCCGAAAGAGTTCCCGGCGCCCGGTGGTGTCGGACTCATCATCCGATGACTCTGAGGCGCACTCCTACCATGAAGATGAGGAGGAGGAAAGAGAGGTTTCTTCCCCAGCAGGGGGAGAAAAGAAAAGGAAGGCCCCCCGAAATGGGGAGGCCGGAGGGTCCAAGAAGGGAAGGACCCTTCCTCCGGACTACTCCACCAACGCTGCCGACATCGAAGAGGAGTGGCCGCCTAGGGCCAAGCCCCTGGCGAAGTCGTAAGTATCCGGACACTAGAGTGACTCATAGTGTTCCTTTATTGCACAGCTTCCCCTGACGCCGAATATAATTATGTAGTCCACCCAAATCCCGGCTCGACGTGTCGTCGAGCGGTTCCATGGATTCGTCGGAGGTGAACAACACTTCACTTCCGGCCGCCTCCTCCCCTCGTCCCATAGATAATGCCGAGGTATTGTCTCGGGGGGTTCCCAATAGAGGGAAGGTGGTCCTAGAGGCACCGCAAGGCGACATCCCGGACTCTAGGCGTAAAGGGGGCAAGACCCCCTAGTGCTCCAAGTCCGGCCCTGGGCCGAACTCCGTACCGGAACCTTCAGCGGTTCCGGAGTCCGGCAGGCGCCCCCCTAATAAGAAGGGCAAGCCTACGGCGCCGGTGACCTTCGTCCAACCGGAGGCACCGGATAACTTGCTGGAGGTGCTTAACGGTGCCTCCATCGACGAGGAGCACCACACTATCATGAGTGCGGTGATCTAGAAAGTTCAGTCCGCCAAGAGCGGGCTGACTGAAGCTTGTGCCAGCCTGCTGACAGGCTTTGAGGTATGTAAAAAATATATGAAAATACTACCGCATAGACAGTAGCCCCTGATGCTCTGTTTGGCGTTCGCGAAGAAGAGCCGAATAGAGGATCTAATAATACTCGCAGGAGTCTAACAGAATTGTATCGATATGCGTGTGCAGGCTTCGCTGCTGACCTCTGCCGCACTAATTGCAGAGGTTGATGCACTGAAGCAGAACCTCGAGCGGTCTGAGCAAGAGCTCGGCCTTGCCAAGCAGCAGCTCGAGGAGAAACAAGGTACGTAATGCCTTGTCCGTGTGTGTATAATAATGATGAAAATGCAGTTGCAAGGAATGACAGGATCGTTATTGGTGTGCTAGGGGCCACGATAGAGGTGGCGACCCTGAAGCAAGCGCTTTCCGAGGCCGAAAAGAAGGCGGCCACGGAGCGCACCGAGCGGGAGAAACATGAGGCAAGGGTTGGCCAGGTGCAACAAGAGCTCCATGCTCTCATGAACAAGCATGAGACTTTGGAGCTGGACTCGAAGACTCGAGAGGCCGAGCTTGCCGCAACCCTCGAAAGTGCCAAGTCTGCCAAGGCCGAAGCCCAAAAAGCCCTCTAGGAAATTGAGGCGATGAAGAAGAAAGCGGCGGGTAAGGCATTCTTTATGCAAAGCAAGCACGTGAAAGTGAATTACTTGTTACTTACCCGAGTCCGGAGCTCTCCAGGAGCATTCGCAGATTTGCCCCGTAGTGTGTCAGATGCCGCCGCCTACTACCGGGCCCAGGGTGGAGCTCGACAGAGAAGGTGTTTTGGTCTCAGTATGCTGAGGCCGGACACCCGGTGCCCTTGAGCGACCAGCTGAAGCAACTGGTCGAGCTCCATAAGGTGGCCGAACAGGCCATGAAGGGCCTTAAAGGTCGGCTGTGGCCTGGGGAGGCCATGCCTGGGAGCAACTTTGGGCTGGTGAGGCGGCTGGTGGATGCCTGTCCGTGGCTTGAAGTCATCAAGCGCTCCGTCTGCATCGAGGGCGCCCGTAGGGCGCTTGCCCGTGCTAAAGTGCACTGGGGCAAGATGGATGCGGAGAAGCTGGTGAAGGACGGGCCACCACCGGGCAAGGAGCATCGCCACCCCGAGATGTATTATGAGGGCGTCCTGAAGGGTGCCCGCCTTGTGGCGGATGAATGTTCCAAGGATGTAATAATTGAGTAAACTCACTCGTGTTATCCTGTGCGCTGAAAACTTGTTCATATGCGCTATGCAACGCTTGTTTTAATTTAAAATATACCTTCTATGCGGCCATTTATTAAATCTGAGAGATGGCGAGTCGTCGGCTTCTGCCCCCATGCCATGAGTGCTGGGGTGTTCGGGATAAACCTGATCACTCTTTTTCCCATTATTGGGTCCTTCGAGGGAGGTGCTCAGCACAACGAACAAGGCAATCGGACTATAGTGCGTTATCACTCTCACTGAGAATTCTATAATTTTAAATTTCGGCAAAGCCCCTAGTGTTCGGAAGACCGAGTTTGGGGCGCTATACACGCCTAGGCCGGACAAAGCCGACTCATCGCTCTAAGCGGCATAAGTCTTTAGGGACTCGAAACCTCTCGAACAGCGACCAGTTCTCGCCCTATCATGACAGTCAGTTTTAGCTTTCTCTACTGAGGTGCTTAGCCCAGCTCAACCGGGGCACAATCGCAGTAGTTCTCCCAGTGCTACCTTAGCCGATATAGCAGAACGTAAGGTACCAAAACATGGGAGCCGGGCAAACCCAACTATTGACCAAAGACATGATTCGGAGATGATGCATATAATGCTATAACTTCGGGGTGCCGCACTTATGAAAGTGTTCGGACTTCTCACGCCGCATTATGGGGTGCTTGAGACCCTGGCGTATTGGCCGTACCAAAGTGTACGGGTGCTTAATGTCATGGATGAACATATCTACATAAAAAGGAATGAATAGAGAATGCAATAATAGTCTGAGGCTAAGCATTGTTTATTCGAGAAAAAGTGCATTAAAAGTAGGACGATACAAATAGTGCAGTAAGCTGGAGATGGGACTATTTAACATGTCCCCTCTAGGGGAGTTCCATAGTGCGGCGTAGCTTTCTTCCTCCCTGATTGTTGTATCGTTTGTTCGACAATTGTACTGCCGATTAGGTCTTCCGGAGAGTGGAGTCCTAAAAGTAAGAAAAAATGACAAAATCGGCAGCCCCTAGTGTGGTTGAGCCGCGTTTTGGGCGTGCCGTGGTCGTGCCCCTCCCCCAGTGCCCATGGTATTTTCAGAGCATAATTATGTACGCGTAGCACGGATTTTGCCGTTTCGCGAGGGCTGGGGTTGGGGCCGCATTGCTACGCTTGCTCGGAACGTGCCAGGCGGTCTTGTTGTAGGTTACTCTGGGCGCGCTTGACGGTGTCCAGACGTTTTATCGTCGGACTGGAGAATTGCCTTGAGAGGCTGCTTTGTACTTCCGCTGTGAGGGCCGCCTTGTGCTCCTCCGTCCGGAGAGAGCGTTCGGTGTTTCCATTGACCGTGATGACTCCACAAGGTCCTGGCATCTTGAGCTTGAGGTATGCATAGTGCGGCACCGCATTGAACTTTGCAAATGCGGTTCGCCCGAGCAGTGCATGATAGCCACTGCGGAACGGGACTATGTCGAAGATTAACTCCTCGCTTCGGAAATTATCCGGGGATCCGAAGACCACTTCAAGTGTAACTGAGCCTGTGCAATTGGCTTCTACACATGGTATGACACCCTTAAAGGTCGTTTTTGTGTGTTTAATCCTTGAGGGATCTATGCCCATTTTCCGCACTGTGTCCTGATAAAGCAGGTTCAGGTTGCTACCGCCATCCATAAGGAATCGAGTGAGGTGAAATCCGTCAATGATTGGGTCTAGAACCAATGCGGAAAATCCGCCAAGGCGGATACTATTGGGGTGGTCCCTTCGATCGAAAGTGATCGGGCAGGAGGACCATGGGTTGAACTTTGGGGCGAATGGCTCTAACGCGTATACGTCCCTTAACGCACGCTTCCGCTCCCTCTTGGGGATGTGGGTTGCGTATATCATGTTCACCATCCGCACTTGTGTGTGGAAACCCTTCTGTCCTCTATTGTTCGGCGGCCGGGGCTCCTCCTCGTCGTCGCTATGTAGCCCCTTGTCGCTGTTTTCGGCATTTAACTTGCCGGCCTGCTTGAACACCCAACAGTCCCTATTGGTGTGATTGGCTGGCTTTTCGGGGGTGCCATGTATCTGACACGAGCGATCTAGTATACGGTCCAAACTGGACGGGCCTGGAGTGCCTCTTTTGAATGGCTTCTTCCGCTGACCGGGCTTGGAGCCGCTGAATCCGGCATTAACTGCCGTATCTTCAGCATTGTCGCTATGAATGCGGCGCTTGTGCTTGTTGCGACGCGACCTGCCATTGCTATCCTTGGTATCCGAATTACCAGGGTTCTTTGACATGTTATTGCTGCGAGCCAGCCAGCTGTCTTCTCCCGCGCAAAAGCGGGTCATGAGTGTCGTGAGGGCTGCCATAGATTTTGGCTTTTCCTGTCCAAGGTGCCGGGCAAGCCACTCGTCGCAGATATTATTCTTGAAAGCCGCTAGGGCCTCTGCGTCCGGACAGTCGACGATTTGATTTTTCTTGGTTAGGAACCATGTCCAGAATTGTTTGGCTGATTCCTCTGGCTGCTGAATTATGTGGCTCAGGTCATTGGCGTCTGATGGTCGCACATAGGTGCCCTGGAAATGGTCGAGGAATGCAGCTTCCAGGTCTTCCCAACAACCAATGGATTCTGCTGGCAAGCTGTTAAGCCAATGCCGAGCTGGTCCTTTAAGCTTGAGTGAGAGGTATTTGATGGCGTGTAAATCATCGCCACGGGCCATGTGGATATGAAGGAGATAATCCTCAATCCATACCGCAGGATCTGTTGTGCCATCGTATGACTCGATATTTACGGGTTTGAAACCCTCTGGGGTCTGATGATCCATTACTTCATCTGTGAAGCATAGCGGGTGTGCGACACCTCTGTACTGGGCTATATCACGACGTAGCTCAAATGAGTTTTGTCTGCTGTGTTTGGCCCGGCCGGATTTACTTTTGCTGTATCCGGCGTGACGGTTATCGTCTCGTATCGTGGGGCGCCCACGCGATCCGTAGATCGATCTTGTTTGTCTTGCTTTGTCGTCCAACATATCTCGCAGGTCTTGCGTATTTCCCCGTGCCTTGGTATTTATTGAGCGGCGCTGGGGTGCGGCTTGAGTTGTGGGCCGAGAGGCCTCTCTGTCCCGGCCACGAGGTGGCCGGTCAGCCGCGTCATGCGTTGGAGATGTAGGTTTATATGCTTCCTCCTCTAATCGGGGTAGCAACCTACGCTTTGGATAGATTTTGGAGGGGCGTTCGAGTTCGTATTCCTCGGATGCAAGGACTTCAGTCCATCTGTTGGCTAGCAAGTCTTGATCAGCTCTAAGCTGCTGCTGCTTTTTCTTAAGGCTACTCACCGTGGCCATAAGCCTGCGCTTGAAGTGCTCTTGCTCGATGGGATCCTCAGGCATGACAAATTCATCGTCGCCGAGGCTTGCCTCGTCTTCGGAGGGAGGCATGTAATTATCATCCTCTTCCTCTCTATCTGCCGCTCTCTCGGGGGGGGCTGGCTTCTCCATCCTCCTACGCTGAATCTTGCTGGAGGGAGTTGTCTTCGGCACTGTCCGGGGTGTTATTATCTCCCGTGCTGGTATCATCGTTTTTGCTTTGGCGGGACTTAGAGCGGCGCCGCTGACGCCGGCGCTTAGGTTGCTTCTTGGAGGGCTCATCCCCTGCTGTTCCCTCGCCATTGCCTTCTTTGGGTGTATCCACCATGTATATGTCATATGACGAGGTGGCTTTCCAGTGCCCTATAGGCGCTGGTTCCTATTCATCTCCTACATTGTCGTCCATACCGTCGATGTCTTCGGAGTCAAAGTCTAGCATGTTGGTTAAATCATCGACAGTGGCTACGAAGTGGGTGGTGGGTGGGCGTCGAATTTCTTCGTCATCCACATCCCAATCCTGCCGGTCATAATCCGGCCAAGACTCTCCTGACAAAGAGAGAGAGACCTTAGTGAATTCAGTATGTCGCCAAAGGGCGAGTGCTGAAAGATATCCGCGGCGGTGAACTCCATGATCGGCGCCCAATCGGATTCGATTGGCAGGGGCGCAGAGGGTTCAGAGTCCGGAGAAGAGTCCGACAATGTGGAGTCACGGGCCTCGCGAAGGATAAGGCTGTTGTTCGGCTCGATCGCCGTTGAGACTGCAGCCCCCGTGGCGGGGTCTAGCCACCCGCCCTCGGTTAGCGCAGTTGGCTCCGAGCTAAAGGTCAAAGCGGATGCGGGTGCGGCCTCCAGGGCACTGTTCGGCGGCAAAGCTAAATCATGCCCATCGTGACAGTGCAGTGCGCTCGGCTGTGGCTCGAATCCGTCGAAGATCAAGTCCCCGCGGATGTCGGCCATGTAGTTCAAACTTCCAAATCTGACTTGGTGGCCAGGGGCGTAGCTTTCAATCTGCTCCAGATGGCCAAGCGAATTAGCCCGTAGTGCAAAGCCGCTGAACACGAAGATCTGTCCGGGGAGAAAAGTCTCATCCTAGACTGCATCGCTGTTGATGATCGAAGGAGCCATCGGGCCTAAAGATGACTACACAGAGGAACTCTCAATGAAAGCACCAATGTCGGTGTCAAAACCGGTGATCTCGGGTAGGGGGTGCCGAACTGTGCGTCTAGGCGGATGGTAACAGGAGACAAGGGACACGATGTTTTTACCCAGGTTCGGGCCCTCTCGATGGAGGTAAAACCCTACTCCTGCTTGATTAATATTGATGATATGGGTAGTGCAAGAGTAGATCTACCACGAGATCAGAGAGGCTAAAACCTAGAAGCTAGCCTATGGTATGATTGTTGTTGTTGTCCTACGGACTAAACCCTCCGGTTTATATAGACACCAGAGGGGGCTAGGGTTACACAGAGTCGGTTACAATGGGAGGAGATCTACATATCCGTATTGCCAAGCTTGCCTTCCACGCCACGGAAAGTCCCATCCGGACACGGGACGAAGTCTTCAATCTTGTATCTTCATAGTCCAGGAGTCCGGCCAAAGGTCATAGTCCGGCTATCTGGACACCCCCTAATCCAGGACTCCCTCAGCCATCATCACGGAGGGCTTCTACATCATCATAGCATCTCCGATGAAGTGTGAGTAGTTTACCTCAGACCTTCGGGTCCATAGTTATTAGCTAGATGGTTTCTTCTCTCTTTTTGGATCTCAATACAAAGTTCTCCCCCTCTCTCGTGGAGATCTATTCGATGTAATCTTCTTATCTTTACGGTGTGTTTGTTGAGACCGATGAAATGTGGGTTTATGATCAAGTCTATCTATGAATAATATTTGAATCTTCTCTGAATTCTTTTGTGTATGATTGGTTATCTTTGCAAGTCTCTTCGAATTATCAGTTTGGTTTGGCCTACTAGATTGGTTTTTCTTGCCATGGGAGAAGTATTTAGCTTTGGGTTCGATCTTGCGGTGTCCTTTCCCAGTGACAGAAGGGGCAGCAAGGCACGTATTGCATCGTTGCCATCGAGGATAACAAGATGGGGTTTATTTCATATTGCATGAATTTATCTCTCTACATCATATCATCTTGCTTAAAGCGTTACTCTGTTTTTAACTTACTACTCTAGATGCATGCTGGATAGCGGTCGATGAGTGGAGTAATAGTAGTAGATGCAGAATCATTTCGGTCTACTTGTCATGGACATGATGCCTATATACATGATCATGCCTAGATATTCTCATAGCTATGCTCAATTCTGTCAATTGCTCAATAGTAATTTGTTCACCCACCGTAGAATACTTATGCTCTTGAGAGAAGCCACTAGTGAAACCTATGGCCCCCGGGTCTATTCTCATCATATCAATCTCCATCACTTTAATCTTGCTTTGCTTTTTTACTTTGCCTTTTATTTTTCACTTTGCATCTCTATACCAAAAATACCAAAAATATTATCTCTATCAGATCTCACTCTCGTAAGTGACCGTGAAGGGATTGACAACCCCTAATCGCGTTGGTTGCGAGTAGCTATCGTTTTGTGCAGGTACGAGGGACTTGAGCATGGCCTCCTACTAGATTGATACCTTGGTTCTCAAAACTGAGGGAAATACTTACGCTACTCTGTTGCATCATCCTCTCCTCTTCGGGGAAAACCAACGCAAGCTCAAGAGGTAGCAGCCCACGCCACACAATCTTGGATCGATCTACCCCTCAAGAATCCGTGTTGGTTTCGGTGGATAATCTGAAGGACCACTTTCTGCAAACGGTTTGCCAAGAGTTTCGTCAGTAACTTGAGGCAGCAGTTGAGAAGTGTTATGGGGCGATATTCATCAGCTGTCTCCGGCGATTGATTTTTGGGGATGAGAGTGATAAAGCCAGTGTTTAAACTTTCAAGGTCCAAAGTACCTGCATGAAAATCAAAACAAAGGCGATAGAATTCTTCCTTAATGATATGCCAGCAGGATTTTATGAAGCTTCCACTGAAACCATCTGGCCCAGGAGCACGATCCAATGGCATCTCTTTGACCACCTAGTCGATCTCCTCCCGGGTGAAGGGCTCAGACAGGGTCTGTAGTCCATCCACTTTTTTAATGATGCGGTCTAGCTTAAATTTCATGTTGGTAGGGTTGGAGCAGCCCAGCCTTTCTTTGTATGTTTGCAACACTGCATCTTTGCCCACATGATCATAGACGACTGAGCCATCCGCTAAACGTAACGAGGCAATGTTGTTTCTGCGAAAACGCTCAGTAGCTACTCTATGGAAGAACTTGGTGTTGCCATCACCGAATTTAAAGTGCCTGACAGTGCAACGTTTCTTCCAATATGCCTTTTTGCAGTCAAGCAAGTGAAGAAGGTGCTTCTTCAGGATTTTTCTGAAGTTAGCTTCCGGCACTGACAACCGCCGACGCTCCTCAAGGCCATCAAGTTCTAGAAGAGTTTTATTGCAGTTTTCAATCGACACAGACAGTTTAGAGACTTTCTTGCTCCAATGTTTCAAATCATATCGTAGGGTTTTGAGCTTTTTGCACAAGACTACAGCTGTGTTCGGGGCATAACAATGTTTGTTCCAGGATCGCTGCACTACGTCAAAGAAACCTGGCTGTTTGATCCAGTAGTCCTCAAAGCGGAACAATTTGGTTTTGGGGATTTTGGTCTGGATACTAACATAACATGGCACGTCATCCGACGTGGGCTTCCCCAGAGGCATGACTACCGTGTTCGGATACTTGGCCGCCCAGTCTACAGAGGTGAAGTGCCAGTCTAACTATTCAAGGAGGGGGTTAGTTTGCATATTACTCCATGTGAATGAGCGTCCTTTGATTGGTAATTCTACCAAAGACTGTCTACGTATGAATTCATTGAAGATTAACATGTCATTAGCATCACCCCCCACGGTTACGGTTGTCGGGCGCTCTGATATAGTTGAAGTCTCCTAATAGGAGCCAATCTTCCCCATTTGGAATTTGGAGATCAAAAAGCCATGCCGTAAACAGAGCTCTGTTGGGGTCAGCGCACGGACCATAAACGTTAATAAGTGTCCACGTATCATTGGACTGAGTCGAAGTGAGCCTAACGCCGAGCGCGAAGGATTCAGAAAAAACAGAGACACCCGTGAAAACTGAACTCATCCACACAGTAATTAAGCCCCCAGAATTACCCAAAGACTGTACAAATTCAAACATATCAAACTTCTTAGGGCAAAAGAGTTTAACAAAAGACGCATCAAAAGTTTCGCGCTTGGTTTCTTGAAAGCAAACTACTTAACAGCCACTAATCTCAATCCCATTACGGATCGCCAACTTCTTTTTGTCCGAATTGATTCTGCGAACGTTCTAGCAGAGAACATTCTAGTGCTTATTTGCCGCCATTTAGCTTTAGTTCAGCTCCGGATCGTCACCACGGTCACTTGCCAGGAGAATCTGGACACTAAGTTCCTCAGCTGGAATCCCACAAAGCTCAGTACCCACACGCTGCAGTTGCTGAATCGAGGTTCGTGGAGGCAGCTCTTCAGACTGAACCGTAGCAGGCTGCAGTACCAATTTGGGGCAAGGAGATATGTCGCCTTAGAGGAGCAAGCAATTTCCAGAGCCCTCCTTGAAAGTGCAACTATCCCTAGGTGGTTTTGGTAATTCATAACAACATATAGCTCATTGAGCTAATGATATTCCAAGATAACTATTTCAGTAAAGCTCAATGATTGGCATGGCATGAATGGTGAAAGTGGAACCCTCAAAATACTAAGGACAAAGGATTGGCTCAAGCTCAAAAGCTCAAGACTCTTCATTTTACATTTTAGTGATCCAAGATCACATTGAGTCCATAGGAAAAGCCAATACTATCAAGGAGGGATGAGGTGTTGCTTAATGAGCTCTTTGCCTTATGTGCTTAATGATATGCTCCAAAATCCTCAACTACTTTCCCATATCCACACATGACCTAAACCCTAAGCCAAACTCGGTCATACCGATTCTTTCTATCCGGCGCCACCGAGTCTTCATATGTCATAAGCCACTGCCAAAACCCTAGCAAATCGGTTTCACCGATAGGGATCTTGGTCTCACCGAGATGGGATTGCAATCTCTCTGTTTCCTTTTCCTAACTCTTCGGTCTCACCGAAAGAGCGGATCGGTCCCACCGAGATTGCAATGCAAACTCTCTGTTTCCCTTTTGTAACTTTTCGGTCTCACTGAAAGAGCAAATCGGTCCCACCGAGTTTGCCTGACCAACTCTCTGGTTAGCTAATTACCAAATCGATCTCACCGAGTTTGTGTAATCGGTCTCACCGAGATTACGTTATGCCCAAACCCTAACCATATTGGTCATACCGAGATGCATGTCAGTCCCACCGAAAATCTCTAACGGTCACTAGGTTTACCTTTTCGGTCCGACCGAGTTTGTTGATTCGGTCCCACCGAGATTGGTAAATTGTGTGTAACGATTGGATTTTAAGTGGAGGCTATATATACCCCTCCATCTCCTCTTCATTCGTGGAGAGAGCCATCAGAACACATCTACACTTCCAACTCATATGTTCTGAAAGAGAACCACCTACTCATGTGTTGAGACCAAGATATTCCATTCCTACCATATGAATCTTGATCTCTAGCCTTCCCCAAGTTGCTTTCCACTCAAATCTTCTTTCCACCAAATCCAAATCCTGTGAGAGAGAGTTGAGTGTTTGGGAGACTATCATTTGAAGCACAAGAGCAAGGAGTTCATCATCAACACACCATTTATTACTTCTTGGAGAGTGGTGTCTCCAAGATTGGCTAGGTGTCACTTGGGAGCCTCCGACAAGATTGTGGAGTTGAACCAAGGAGTTTGTAAAGGCAAGGGGATCGCCTACTTCGTGAAGATCTACCGCTAGTGAGGCAAGTCCTTCGTGGGCGATGGCCATGGTGGGATAGACAAGGTTGCTACTTCGTGGACCCTTCGTGGGTGGAGCCCTCCGTGGACTCGCGCAACCGTTACCCTTCGTGGGTTGAAGTCTCCACTAACGTGGATGTAGGATAGCACCACCTATCCGAACCATGGGAAAAACATCCGTGTCTCCAATAGCGTTTGAATTCTCCAAACCCTTCCCTTTACATTCTTGCAAGTTGCATGCTTTAATTTCCGCTGCCTATATACTCTTTGCATGCTTGCTTCAATTGTGTGATGATTGCTTGACTTGTCCTAAAGTTGCTAAAATCTTCCAAGAACTAAAATTGGGAAAAGGTTAAGTTTTTATTTGGTCAAGTAGTCTAATCACCCCCCTCTAGAAATACTTCCAATCCTACAAGTGGTATCAGAGCTTTGGTCTCCATTTGCTTTGATTTCCATAGCTTTTGGTGGTCATAGCCTTGGTTTCACAACCTAGGAGAGTATGGCGTCTAGTGAGGGAAATTATCACCGTAGAGGTCCTTACTTTGATGGTACTAACTTTGCTAGTTGGAAGCATAAAATGAAAATGCATATTCTTGGACATAACCCAGCCGTTTGGGCTATTGTGTGTGTTGGCTTGCAAGGTGACTTCTTCGACGGGAAAGAACCAAACCGTGAAGCTACCGCGGATGAGTTGAATATGCTACAATATAACGCTCAAGCTTGTGATATTCTCTTCAACGGATTGTGCCCCGAAGAATTCAACAAAATCAGCCGTCTTGAGAATGCAAAGGAAATTTGGGATACTTTGATTGATATGCACGAGGGTACCGACTCCGTCAAGGAATCCAAATTGGATGTGCTTCAAAGTCAACTTGACAAGTTCAAAATGAAGGATGGTGAAGGTGTCGCTGAAATGTACTCTAGGCTTGCTCTCATCACAAATGAGATTGCCGGCTTAGGGAGTGAAGAGATGACCGACAGATTCATCATCAAGAAGATCCTAAGAGCCTTGGATGGAAAATATGATACCGTGTGCACATTGATCCAAATGATGCCCAATTACAAAGATCTCAAGCCAAAGGAAGTCATTGGAAGAATTGTTGCTCATGAGATGTCACTCAAGGATAAAGAGGAACTTCACAACAAATCAAGTGGTGCTTACAAACCCTCATGTGAAGCCCCCACATCATCAAGTGAGAAACAAAACTTCAATGAAGAACTGAGCTTAATGGTGAAGAACTTCAACAAGTTCTACAAGAGTAGAAGCAAAGATAGAAGCTCCAAGTCAAGGCCCTACAATGACAAAAGATCTTCTAGTCGAGAGTGAAACTGCTACAATTGTGGAAGACCCGGACACTATTCCAATGAGTGTACGGCTCCCTGCAAAAGAAGAGAAGATTCTCCAAAAAGAAGAAGCAAAAGAGAGGAATCACCATCACGAGAGAGAAGGAGTAGAGATGATCGTTATGAACGAAGATACTCACGGAGAAGCAAGGATTCGGAAAGGAAGGAAAAATCATCAAGGAGCTACACAAAACGAAGACATCAAGCTCATGTTGGTGAATGGGTATCCGGCTCCGACTCCGACAACCACTTCGAGAGAAGTTATCACTCCGACTCCGAATATACTCAAGATGAAGGTGTTTCCGGTCTAGCACTTGTGTCAACCAACTCCTACGACATATTTGATTCACCAAATGAAGTAATTGGAAGATGTTTCATGGCCAAAGGTCCTAAGGTAACTCATCCTGAGTATGTAGATTTTAATACTGATGATGATGACTTGTTAGGCGATGATGATTTACCTGTTGACAACTCTAGTGATGAATCCTATGATGAAACGTCAATTAATCATGCTAAAACGAATGACAGTGATAAGGAGAAAATTGAGGTTCTAACTAAAGAACTAAACACTCTTAAGTTAGCTCATGAAACTATCTTCGAAGATCATCGAGAACTTTTAAGGGCTCATGAGAAGTTACGCTTTGAAAAGCTCAATCTTGAGCAAGAGCATGAGCTTTTAAAGGCAATCAATGATGATCTCCGCAAGAAAAGTTCTTCTTACATTGCCAAACGTTTACTCTTATCCACTTACATGCCTCAAGTCAAGTCTAGTAACAAGAACAAGAAAGATTCTTCTTCTAGTAGTAACAATGATCATGTTAAATCCAATATTGTTGCTTCTAGTAGTTCTCTTGATTCCACTAATGATTCTCTTAGCCAGGTTACACTTGAGCAAGAAAATAACATATTGAAGGAAATCATAGAGAAAGGAGTGTACAAAAGCCTTGCCGGAAGTGAGCAATTCGAGGAGATTGTACGCAAGCAAGGAAGGCACCGGAAGAATCAAGGTGTTGGTTTTGAACGAAAGTTCAATGCCAATGGAGTTGAGTGGGAAGAAGATCAATACCCCAAGACAAAGTTTGTTCCTCAACAAGAGAAGTATGACCCAACTTCTTCCAAGGGGACACAAACTCAAGATGATCTTCCACCACAAGACTACAAGCAAAAAGGCAAGGACAAGCTTCAAGAGGAAATAGATGCATTTTAGGAAGCTCCTAAGACCTTAGTCAAGTGGATTCCCAAGACTACTTCAAGTTCCACTTCATCAAGTACGACTACAACTCCAAGGATTCCCATCAAGATGGTGTGGATCCAAAAGAAGAAGAACTAGAGAGTTCTTGAGGGTGACTCCGCCAACAAACTTCACTCTTATCATTTTGGCAAGAACAAGTGCAATCAACTTCCACATCTTGCACTAGTTCAAGGAGTCACAAACCGTCTTGTTGGTAAGTCAAGGGACAAGGTAACCTAAAAGCTTTCATAGACATCATCTTGTATGTGCATCACTCTATGTCTATGGATATACTCGCTTGTTCCTTGTGGGACTAACCCATGTAGGTATTGAAAGTGCAATTCACTCAAAAGGATAGATCCAAGTGATCTACATCAACATTGAGCATCCACATCTTCAACATCTACATGAAGTCATCATCGACAAAACCCAAGGTTAGTTCATCCCTCTTCGTGGGGGATATCACATCTAGGGGGAGCTTTACTCTAAGACTTGAGCTAAAGCGACTCTAATGATGTGAACACAACAATGCTTTATGTAAAAGTGGTAACCCCACTTGAGCTTAAACGATGAGTATGACCTATGATCAAATGTTTTCATTTGACTCGTATGTCAATATACTCATATATAGATGACCTAATCATCGCCAATTGCTTGATAGATGCTAGAATTGGCTGTGCATGTTTTGTCACATATTTCAATTGCCATTTTATTGTGTGAGCATGTTGGTTGTATATTTTACTCATTCGAGGACATCCACTTGTTGTTTTGATTGTTTGGTTTTATTGTTCTTTTGCCAAGTGGATGGACAAGAATGCCTAAGAACCCCCTCTAGCTATCTATGCTTTTCTCGTCTCAAACTCTATTCATGCTACATCACAAAATTGATCAAGTCAGATTCGAACCAATCTGTGTGAGGAGCACTCGGAGTCCCCGATTCGTCATAGACTTAAACTTCCAAAACCTCTTTGTGATTTTCGGTCTGACCAATATCCCACTTTCGGTCCTACCGAGATCATCAAGTTGATCTAAGTTTTTAATCTCGGTGCAACCGATTTGAACTATTAAGTCACACCGAGTTGCAATAACTGTACACAGTTTTGCATCTCGGTGCCACCGAGTTGTTCCACTCGGTCACACCGACAGGGTCAGGCTATATATAGACACGGGCAAAATTTTGGAAATTTCTCCGAACCTCTTCGCCCGCGCCATAGCTCGCTCTGCCGACGTGGTCTCCGGATCGTCTCCTCGCCGCCAGCAGCCTCCAGTCGCTGGTCTCCGTCGTCGTCAATGGGAATCAACCCCGCCGTTGCCGCCGTAGCGAGTCTCCGCCGAACTAGGGTACGGACTCGATCTTTGTGCTATTCCCCAATCCGATTCCTAGCACATTGTGATCATAATGATTCTTGCCACGATTGATAAACTTCTATCCAGTCAAAGAACTCGTAGATTAGTTTTGATTCGAAAATTTTAGGGTTAGGTTTCCGCCGAAACCATCTCGGACCCACCGAGTTGAAAAACTCGGTCCCACCGATTTGGCCTATGCCATTGCACAAGTGAAACTCGGTCTGACCGAGTGTAACTAATCGGTGTGACCGATTTTTGAACTTTGTGAAACCCTAGCAGTCTCGGTGCCACCGAACTGTGACTCGGTCTGACCGAGTTCACTAGTTTAGGTTCCAAAAACTGCTTCGGTATCACCGAGTTTAAAAATCGGTAGATCCGAGATGCTTTCTATGGGAAACTAAAACCAAGTTTTTGAATCATTCTTTTTGCAAAAATCTCTGCATTTTGTGATGCTCATCCACTCTACCTCATCTATAAACTATTCATAGGGGTCAGCAGTCAGCTTGTTCATCATGTCAGATCAAAGTGATAGTCAGAATCAGTCAGAGCAGCTTGTGCACATGAGTGAGGGCACTAGTCCCTCTAGTTCCTCAGATGATGGTAGCAGGAGCACCCCTAGCAATCTGCCAAAAGCTGCCACAAGACAGAGAAAGAAGAGAACTTCAGACTCAGAGGATGAAGATTACGTGGCAGAGGAAGAGGCAACTTCCAAGAGAATTGTGCTGAAGAAAGAATATGGCTCAGCTGCAGCCATCAAGTCAGGCTTAAAGGTCAAAAGGCCAGCAGGCAGGCAGCCCATGCCAAAGGCCAGAGCCTCAACAAAGATTCCTGAGAAGCCTGCACCCAAAGAGCCAGTTGCAGCTGAAACAAAGAAAGAAAGGAAAAGAGGCAGATTGTGCAAGAAAGTAGATCCCATGGCTGAATTTGAACAGCATTCTTCTGATGAAGAAGAAGAAGAGGAAGAGGAAGGTGCTGCACCAGCACGTAAGGCACCCGAGCTGATGGGTGATGCCATTAGATCAGGAGCAGCTGCATCTAAGCCAAAGGAAGCCCCCAAGTCTGCTTCCAAGGCCAAGCCAGCTCCAAAGCCAAAACCAAAGAGGAATACTAGGAGCATCCCAGCTGCTGAGAAAAACAAGGCCCCAGTGCCTGAACCTGCAGAAGAAGAGGATGGCCAAGTGCTGAGAAAGTTGAAGCCCAAGATCCCAGACCACAATGATGCTTATCCTGTGGCTGAGGATATGAAAATCAGGAGAGACTCTGGATTGAGAAAATGGAGAGCAGAGGATCCCTATGCTACCAGGAGAAGGACTGCTGTAGACTACAGGTTCCATACTAAGGAACAGCAGGACTTCTATGAGACAGTCTTGTTAGACAAGAAGCCCATTGTATGTGACATGAGATGGGTCGATTGGCAATACATCAAGGACAACGAAGAGCACTACCCTGGAGTGCAGGACAACTTTAAGGCGTGTGGAGTAGCAGACTTTGTTGGGCAAAAGCTCACAAAGTGGAATGAGGAACTTATCACTCCATAGCACACTTTTACCCAGATGGAAGGATCACATGGATGTCTGAAGGTACAAGGTACCACTCAACTGTTGAGGAATGGGCAAAGTTGATCAATGCCCCAGAGGAAAATGAAGATGACTTGGATGTCTATTCCAAGAAGAAGATGGACCACAACTCCATGATCAACATGTACAAAGAGATCCCTGACAAGGTACTTGAAACTTTCAAGTATGGATCTGTACACTATCTTCTGTCAGGATTGCCAACCATCAATTGGATCTTAAGGCAGGCTCTGTTGCCCAAGTCAGGTGATCACAAGATGATCAGAGGCCATGCAATCAATTTGCTTCATATCTTTGATGTGCCTCAGAAGTTCAAAGTCATGAGCCTTATGATAGAAACAATCAAGAGGACTACAACAGACCAGAAGAGGAGTTGTGGATATGGCCCTCAGATCCAGGAACTGATCAACTCCAAGATGGGCACTTGCATATATCTTTTGGATAAGGAACATCTGCCTAGTCATCCTGATTTTGAAGACAATGAGGTTGTGATGAACAAAGATGAACCATCTTCAGCCCATGCACAAGCACAGAAGGAGAAGGCAAGAAAGGAGAAAGCTGCAAGGATGCCAACTCAAGAGGAGGCATCTGAATACTTCTTGAAAACCAGGCAAGAGCAGCTTAGTTACCTGATTGCATCCACCCTGCGGATTGAGAAAGGTTTGGCCAACCTAACTCAGAACCAGGCAAGCTTAGAGAGAATCGTAGAACAGAAGTTCTATGACTTGGATATCAAGGTGATAGAGATTCAGACTACAGTGGAGCAACTCCAAGATGACATGCAGGAGAGGAGAGGGAAGACAACCACAGATGCATTTGCCAGAGTTCCACGAGGTCCAAGGTCGTCTGCAGTGCCAGTTCCTGACACAGGAGCAACCGCCTCAGCACCAGCCGCAGCACCAACCCAACCTGCTCCAGCATCCACTTCAGCTCCAACTCCAACAGCATCTACGGAAGCCTTCGTTCTTGGAGTGATCCAGACTCCACCACCACCTGAAGATCAAGCCTGAGTGTCGATCTAGCACTATGCATTTTCTAGGAACTTTTTGGTAACTTGTTGCCAAAGGGGGAGAAAAATGTATAGATCATAGGCTTCGAGAGAGAGTGTTGCTTTTATTCTCTCTTGCTTTTATTTGGTGGTCCTAACATTGTTTGCTTTTGGTTGAGATACTTTGATATGCTTGTGATGATCCTGTGTTTGATCATAAGCTACACTTATGCATGCTTGATATATCTTATCTATCTTATGTGATCATTCACTTTGCCTTGGTGATGAGTGCATGTATTTCATTATTAATCATTTTGAGCGCTCCACCAAGATGTATGTGACATGGAAGAGTAACCCATAATTCTAACTTCTTGTGCATTTGCAGTCCAAAGCAAATTTTAAATATGCACAAATTTAGGGGGAGCTCTTACTTATCACATACTTCTCAAAGCAATGATGTAATTCATTCTTATTATCATTTGTCGAAGCTTTGATCTATATGTTGTCATCAATTACCAAAAAGGGGGAGATTGAAAGTGCAACTATCCCTAGGCGGTTTTGGTAATTCATAACAACATATAGCTCATTGAGCTAATGATATTCCAAGATAACTATTTCAGGAAATCTCAATGATTGGCATGGCATGAATGGTGAAAGTGGAACCCTCAAAATACTAAGGACAAAGGATTGGCTCAAGCTCAAAAGCTCAAGACTCTTCATTTTACATTTTAGTGATCCAAGATCACATTGAGTCCATAGGAAAAGCCAATACTATCAAGGAGGGATGAGGTGTTGCTTAATAAGCTCTTTGCCTTATGTGCTTAATGATATGCTCCAAAATCCTCAACTACTTTCCCATATCCACACATGACCTAAACCCTAAGCCAAACTCGGTCATACCGATTCTTTCTATCCGGCGCCACCAAGTCTTCATATGTCATAAGCCACTGCCAAAACCCTAGCAAATCGGTTTCACCGATAGGGATCTCGGTCTCACCGAGATGGGATTGCAATCTCTCTGTTTCCTTTTCGTAACTTTTCGGTCTCACCGAAAGAGCGGATCGGTCCCAACGAGATTGCAATGCAAACTCTCTGTTTCCCTTCTGTAACTTTTCGGTCTCACCGAAAGAGCAAATCGGTCCCACCGAGTTTGCCTGACCAACTCTCTGGTTAGCTAATTACCAAATCGGTCTCACCGAGTTTGTGTAATCGGTCTCACCGAGATTACGTTATGCCCAAACCCTAACCATATCGGTCCAACCAAGATGCATGTCAGTCCCACCGAAAATCTCTAACGGTCACTAGGTTTACCTTTTCGGTCCGACCGAGTTTGTTGATTCGGTCCCACCAAGATTGGTAAATTGTGTGTAACGGTTGGATTTTAAGTGGAGGCTATATATACCCCTCCACCTCCTCTTCCTTCGTGGAGAGAGCCATCAGAACACATCTACACTTCCAACTCATATGTTCTGAAAGAGAACCACCTACTCATGTGTTGAGACCAAGATATTCCATTCCTACCATATGAATCTTGATCTCTAGCCTTCCCCAAGTTGCTTTCCACTCAAATCTTCTTTCCACCAAATCCAAATCCTGTGAGAGAGAGTTGAGTGTTGGGGAGACTATCATTTGAAGCACAAGAGCAAGGAGTTCATCATCAACACACCATTTGTTACTTCTTGGAGAGTGGTGTCTCCTAGATTGGCTAGGTGTCACTTGGGAGCCTCCGACAAGATTGTGAAGTTGAACCAAGGAGTTTGTAAGGGCAAGGAGATCGCCTACTTCATGAAGATCTACCGCTAGTGAGGCAAGTCCTATGTGGGCGATGGCCATGGTGGGATAGACAAGGTTGCTACTTCGTGGACCCTTCGTGGGTGGAGCCCTCCGTGGACTCGCGCAACCGTTACCCTTCGTGGGTTGAAGTCTCCAGTAACATGGATGTAGGATAGCACCACCTATCCAAACCACGGGAGAAACATCCGTGTCTCCAATAGCGTTTGAATTCTTCAAACCCTTCCCTTTACATTCTTGCAAGTTGCATGCTTTACTTTCCGCTGCCTATATACTCTTTGCATGCTTGCTTGAATTGTGTGATGATTGCTTGACTTGTCCTGAAGTTGCTAAAATCTGCCAAGAACTAAAATTGGGAAAAGGTTAAGTTTTTATTTGGTCAAGTAGTCTAATCACCCCCCCCCCTCTAGACATACTTCCGATCCTACACTCCTACACTTGACTTTGGACTGCGGTTTCTTAGTGTCAGTGACAAGATTTACTTTAAAGCCATCATACGTTGTTGCTCTTGCACTACGCCTCAGACAGGTCATGTCAATTGGCATTTTCACCGCTACGATCATCTTCTGAATGTATTTGTTCAGGGGCTTGGCAGCGATAATTTCAGAAGATTCAGTTACATCAGCATTCCCACTAGCCACTCCATCAGACACAGGAGACTCAGGCAGTGCGATAGTTTCGGCAAAGTAAGCCCAGATCTCCGCAGGTATGACGATATCAGTCAAGAAACAGGGCAGCACTGCAGTTCTTGGGCAAATCTGCTGACATACCCTTGATAACAGCAGCAGCCACATTGTTAAAGATAGCAAGAGGGTTCAGAGGGAACACCTCGTTCGTCAGACAGTCAGCAGGTGCAGTGATGCAACGAGTGTACCTTCCAAAGGAGATCATCCAGAGGAACTGCAGAAACTAGTACCCTTCATCAGCCTGAACCTCCACAGCAAGAGAGCTACCATTAGCACGCACAAATTGCAGTCCAGAGGTTATTGTACCATTGATCAGAGCATCCGCAGCCTCAGCGATATCAGAATAAACCGACCACTCATCATGAGGATCATCAGAGATGTTGCTCTCCTGTTCCACACCATCCATGAGAGAGGGACCCGTGTACTAGAAAAGTGTTCTGAAGCTAAAACCCCTGTATGGAGGAGGTGTAACTGGCCAGACCCCCCAGCCTCCATTCTGCATCGGCTGCTGCTGGGGCACCTGCTGTTCCCAGGCCTCATCAATATGCTGCTGCAACCATCTCTGATGATCGAATGCCCATTGTTGTGCAGCCGTCAGGTAAGGCAACTCATACGGATGCGGAGAAGCATTCATTGGCGGAGCATCATCTTCATTACCAACAAGACCAGGAATTGTATGCCTACCATTGAGCACATAAACAGGAACAGACCAGGATCTACCCATACCTGGCAGAGTGCCAATGCGCTTGATCACCAGACTGTGGGGAACCTGCGCGATATCACTGATGATAACCCGCACAAGAACTCTTTCCTTGTTGTGCCGAGGCCTGTGCCAGAGATCCAACTTCCCGAAGCACGAAACCGCCTTATTGATATAGTGGTCATTTTGGTAGTCCATAGGAAAAGCAAGAAACAAGACCCAAGCAACATATTGAAACGGGCATCTACGCATGTTCTCCCCCTCATCATGTGGCACAAAAGAGAAAGTCATATCATCATCTAGGGGGTCTAACTGATGCGGACTCTCCTGAATAAACTGGTCCCTTAGAGCAACATCACCAAACGCAACCATACCTACCCCAATCGGATAAACAAACGCATCAGGCACCTCAAGATGAAAATCCTCTCTCATGATGCGAACCACCTCATCCAACACTAGCTGCTTCTGGTGATCTGGGACTAGAGGAACAGCGGTGACAATGGCATACCACTAATGGCTCAGCGGTAGGTCATCCACCACTATCATGTTGCGAGCTAATCTGTGGTCCGGCCCACGCTCAATCCTGGCTCCCATCGGCACGAACTGGAACGGCCTCGCCGGAAAGTTAGCCATGGCACCAGCTGTGGCGGCGATGGTAGTCTTGCCAGTCAAAGGCGAAGCAGGGGAGGAGGAGGATGTGTCGCTCTGCTCGTTGGTTGTTAGGGGCGGCGGAATCGGCAAAGGATGTACTGCTTGAAGTGGAAGCGTCCGCCCAATGACTATCGAGGTAGGGGGCCCAACTACTGGTACTTTCCTTTTGGGACGCCAAATTAATTTTTTATTAGGAATATTGGGATTCTGTGGTGGGAGGATTGCGTGAGACCGCGGCAATGTATTCATGCTGATTTGATCCTGTCGTTCCACCTTCCTCTGTTGCCAACTAAATCAAGGAGCAGATTTAGAGGCGCAAGATCTGGCCCCATGGCCCAGCAAGTTGCAGCGTTTGCACCAGAGAAGGCCAGGGCAAAAATCCCGCAGATGGGCCAGACTATTACAAATCGTACAGGCTTTAGCTGGCCGGCCCATCTCCTGCCACATGCAGAAACATGCACGTTCAAAATTATGGCAAGTGTCACACAACTTTTAGCATGGCAATTAATAGCTTCATGACCAACCCCGAAACATCTGGTACATTTGCCCAAAAGATGATAAATGAAATCCGAAGGAGGCAAATCCTCTAAATCATAGACTTTTTGGATACTTGTCTCGTCATAATGAGATTGCCTTAGGTCTAAGATACCCTCCAAAGCCAAAATAGGAATATTGCGCCAAATCTGCTCACGATGATTCTTACCGAAGAATTTTTTGGTAGTGTTGGCAGTATGATCCGAAGAAACCGGAATATGCAAACTACCAAAAAAATAGACCCTCTTGCAAGCGCTCAAGATTTGCATTGTTTAACGAAGAATCATCCAAGAGTTGAGAATTTTGGGAACATCCAGGTTGAGCAGAAACCTCGTCGAAGGAACTCGGTAAGTTGGTAGAACGTTGAATGCAAAGACCAAACTTGGCTAATTCCTTTGAGGCTGAAACATCTTTAGATGCACTTTTCTCAAGAAAATGTAGATTAGAGCGTATGGCTTTAGAGGCACTACCCCCAAGAAGAGGAGTGTTACGCACAACTGGATCCACAATTGGCATGTTCCAAGGATGCTTAAAAAGACCAAATTGACAAACAAAATCTGGCCAAACTCTATCCCGTAGGGCATAGATGAAATGACCAACTTTATTTGAAGCCACCGAGAACCGAAAATTCCTTGCTTCAATAGATGTAACCTTGTAACCAGAAGCAATTCCTCCAATGCTACATTGTAGGGCCAAACCAACCGAAGCACAAGACAAGGGCAAAGATGCAGAAGAGAACGTGACAACCAAGAAAAACTCCTTGGAGGAAGAAGCTGGGGAGAAATGAATCGTGGATCTGAAACGCCTACGAACCTGGTCCTCGACCTTAAGGCCGGGGTTGAAGTCCCAGTGGTGGAGCCCTTCCATGGTGGATTAGAGGGATCCATGGCCGCCGGTGGTGGAGGTGGAGGTGGGGGTGGAGAGATGGGTGGGAGGGGGCAGAGCCATGGGGGTCAACCACGCGCTGTAAGGCTGCCAATGCATCCACGTTCACAACATCATGACCATTTATATTGGTCGTAATCAGGTAGGAATAAGGTCATTGGCTCCTCTTGTCTGCTTTGTGACCATTTGGTGTAAGCAATTTCATGGTTTGAGCCCTTCCAAGCGAAATGGCCGTGAATTTACGACCAATTCAGCGAGGGTCACTAAGAGACGGTCATAAGTTGACATATTTCTTGTAGTGGCGTGTTACACATGTTTCTAAGCCTTCCATGTGAAATATTCGTGCTAACTACATATATTTCCTTTTGCGGGATGGGTATGAGTTGAGGAAGTAGTTTTTATTATACTTGCTCAAACATCGTGTGAATGAAACTAAAGACAACTTGCCTGATATTGTGCGATAATTTCTTAAGCGCATCAAGTATATCTCAATAATTTGTAATAGATTTTTAGTCAGATCATCACTTTATATGTATACATTCTCAATTTGCTATCTTGTTATCAGTTTACATTACACGTCAAGTGAACTTCAATTATTATGCAATTATGACCGTGTTATATTGTCTTATCTTTGAAATTTAGCATGCATTATCTTTATATAACTTCAGCAAACTATTTTATATAACTTCAGTAAACTATTTTAGAAGCATGTGGCAACGCACGGGCATTCTACTAGTATATTTTAAAACAGAGTGGATTAATAAAATAATACACTAAAGAAATGAGGCAAACCAATTCATTCCCAAAAAAGGAGGAATGAGTTTCCGCGGTATCCATTTTTTTAATTTGGCAATGTTAGCAAAGCAAGCGTAGCGTCTAATTGATAAGCCAGACTCTTTATGTGCCTCTGTTTTGGGAGCTAAAATTTCCCTGATGATGATTTGTTAAATACAAGTTGTAAAAAAGGGATATTCTTTTACTTGGAAAAGTATCATGGCAGGGGTCAATTCTCTTAAACATGGTTACATAAGAGTTGGGTATGGCATATGAATGATATTTGGGAAGACGCGTGGATCCCAAATGGTGCTAATAGGAAAGTCATTACTCAGGGAGATATTCTGTCAAAGGTTGGTGATCTTATTGACCCAATTAATAATAAATCGGGTGAAGATCTGGCCAGACAGATATTGTGGCCAATTTATGCAGTTCTTGCGATCCCTCTTCCAGTGCATGAAATGTCAGATTTTATTGCTTGGGATTTTATATAAAATGGGAATTCTCTGCCAGATCAACTTATTTTGTGGAAATGGATCACCAGCTAGCATGGAAGGAAAGTTCGTAGGACTCATGGTACGAGGCAAGTGAAAGACAACCCTATTTGGAGTAAGGTTTGAAAGTTCCCGTGCCCGGCCAAAGTAATTTTTGATTTGGCATATGTTGCACGGTATTCTTCCATGTCGTGTTATGCTAGCTAATAGACACATCAAAGTTTCGCCTCAATGTCCTTTTTCTAATCTAATAGAAGATTCCAAACATTTAATATTTGTATGACAAAAACTAAACAGGTTTGGAGGATGTTAGTGTTGGTTGATATTACTAAAAGGGCTTCGGAAGTTTATCGTGCCTATGAGGCTGTAGTTGGTTTTTACTTGCGCTTCCTGATCAGGAGTTAACTATTTTGGGTAACCAAAATGTGTGTGAGTACAAAACTCAAGATGCCTATTAGATTAATATGGGGTGTCGACCTCTTATGGCGAACTATGTCTTTGCTTCCTCTCTAAATGCTACGATGAAAAGAGGGGGCTAGAGTAGACCCCCAATGCATTTTTTTAATATTGACGCTTCCTTCGACCAAGAGCTTCTTACGCGTACGACTGGTGCGGTTCCAAGAGATAATAAATGTACTTTTACTGCTGGGTAATATGAGAATTGGTTGGTGTACGGATGTTCTCACGGTTGGGGCCTTGGCACTAAGATTTGGATTATCCCTCGCGCAAAGGGTTGGATGTAGTCGCCATGTTATCAATTCGAATAATTTGGAGGTCATTGAAATCATGAAGAATGGAGGGCATTATGCGGGAGCGGTGACAACTGTTTTTTATGACTATTATTATATGACTTGTGATTTTCCTACCGCTGGCTTTGAACATTGTAACAGGAAAACAAATATGGTTGCTCATGAGCTTGCGAGGGTAGCTAGGTTTTCTACAACTTATAATTGGTCCGAGGAGCCTCTGAATTATATTGTAGCCCTCCTCATAGATGATGTAACTGCTATTTCAATATATAAAACTCTTTTTTAAATGTACATCACAAGAATTAGATATACGCATATTTGAATGTTAATGAGGAAAGACACAAACACTTGTTTGCTTATTCTTTTTACATTAAGTATCCAATCCATGTGGTTGTATGCTCAGCACACAGACTATTCTTTAAATCTAAGCTAGAAATTATCATGTAAATGTACCATAACATAGGAATTTCTGACGTTATCCTCCTATTATACACTAACTAAAAAAATAAATATATAGAAATAAAGTGATACACAAGCCAGAAAAGGGAAAAAATGGTCATTTGTATGGTAAACCATCACTTTATTAGTATATCACAACTATTAGACATACATAAATGTACCTAAAAGTAAACATTAGATCTACGTAAAACATACACAAACATATCACATATGTTAGATCTACATGACCGCACATAAACATATCACATATAGTTTGTATTTAATAATTGCACCGCCCATAGATCTTCATAGATATAGCTAGATAAATCAGAATTGCTAGATCATCATACTAACACTTTGTCAAATCTCATACATTTTTTTAAGTGCACATGTTAATTATAGTCGAACCATAAACAACAAGCACATGTTATACATGATTTTAACATGTTAGCCTTCACCACATGCAAAAATGCCAATCTAATACAAAGGATAGACACACTGACTCGAACCCTATGACAAGATTACTTTGAATACAAAATACATCTTACTGTCTTGCTCGGCATCCGGAGCTCGGCTAGGACGAAGCGGCTTGTAGGCTGTTGGCCTGCTCGTCGGAGGTTGGTGTGAAGGATGTGGTTGGATTGCTCCGGGTGAAAGCCTAGCCCTGACGTCGCTCAGGGCCGACGGCAGCGGCGTCCTCAGACGTTGTTCCCTCCTTTAAGGTGTGGTCGTGGAGTACCAACCTCTTGTCGCCCATCTGCCTGGATCTCCGGGTGAAAACTTAGCTATGCCCTCGGCCGAAGTGCGCGACAGCGGCATCTTCGTCGCTCCCTCCTTGGAGGCGTTGCCTTTGGAGACTCGACACTTCGTATGCCGGCTCGGTTCTTTGTTGCGTTGGTTTTGTCTCATTGGAGGTGGGGTTGGTGGAAGTCGAGGCGACGGCTTCGAGATTGCTGCTGGATGCCGGGGTGGCGGCCCTGGGCTACGGTGCGGCGGTGGCCCTACGAGGTGCTGCTATGGCTTTGCTCTGTGCTGGTGGCTTTCCGGCGCTTCGCCGGTGGCCCGGTCTGTAATGGTTGTTGGGTTTTTACATGATTGTCCCTTTATCAATCATGTGGTTAGGGTTTTTGCATGGTTGTTCCTTAATCAATTGCGTGGTCGGGGTTTTTGCACGGTTGTTCCTAAGTCAGTCGTGTGGTAGGTGTGTGTGTCTATATCGGGTTCTCGCCAGGTTATCCCTGATTAACCGGGCAATTCTCTGCTTCTTAATGAAATGCAGGAACCCCCTGTCCCTCTCGAGTGTTCTTAGAAAAAAATGACTCGTTTTTCTTAAAAAAAACTTGGCTTGTTTTTTTAGGGCAAAAACTTGACTTCGGTTCCGAGTGACCCGAGTATGGACATGTTTAGCAGGGCCCACCTTGCTCGTTGGGCTTCTTCGTGGCGAGCTCTTCTACGGTGACCGTCCTCACTGGGCCTGATATGACAGTGGTTTTTGTTTGTTCCAATCGACGCGGCCTCGCCCATCAAGAGAGGAGATCGAGATCGGAATTTCGTCCGTGTCCGTGTCGACCTCGTGAACCATGTTGTAATATACCTCCCCCTGACCTCCACCTCGACGAGGGTGGATCGATCATCAATGGAGCAGAGCAGGAAGAAGACGTGCCTGCGCGTCGACGTTTACTTCGACGAGGGTCTGGTCGCCGACATCCTCGCCCGCCTGCCGACCAAGTCCGTCCTCCGCTTCCGCGCCGCCTGCAAGGAGTGGCTTCGCATCATCGACAGCCCGGCCTTCGTCGCGGCGCACGCGCGGCGTCGCCCGCTCGAGGTCCTCCTGTACACCAGAACGACGGTGGCCTCCGTCGAGCAGCAGGGTCTGGACGCTTTGGACGTCTGCGCCCACCGGCCGGCGACGCGGCGGCCTCTCGCGAGCTTCCCCGGCAGGCACGGTACGTGGAAGCCTTACTGCTCCCTCCTCGCCTCGTGCGACGGCCTCCTCCTGCTCCGCGAGGACGGCGCGGTCGACGTCGACGGCGCCGAGCAGTACCTCATCTGTAACCCCGCGACCCGGCAGTGGAGCCACCTGCCGCGGCTGACCCGGGGCGCTGGAGGACAGCAGGACGGCCGCGCCACGCACCGGGAGTCCGGCTTCTACTTCCACGAGCCCTCCGGCGAGTACCGGCTCCTATGCCACATCACTTTCCTCGACCAGGCGCCATACTACTGCATCTTCTCGGCCGGCGCCAACGAGCCGCGGCGGCTGAGCGTGCAAGCCACTGCCATAGAGGACACCATCATCGCCGCCGACCAGGCAACCATGGCAGGGAACCAATGCTTCAAGAGCCTGATGACGCCGGCTCTTCTTCACGGACAACTGCACTGGCTGCAGCACATGGAGGCCGGGCGCACCGGCCAGATGGTGGCGTTCGACACGGCGGCCGAGACGTTCCGCCGGATGCCTCCTCCCCCCGTGACCCGCAAGGGGCACTCGCAGCTGCTCGTCGCGGACGGGTCGCTCATGGCGTCCGAGCCGGGCCACCTGTTCGTGGACCTCTGGGTTCTCGAGGGCTACGGCGGCGGTGGCGCGGCTACCGAGGGGACGTGGGAGCGCCGGCACCGCGTCGACGTGCAATGGCTGATCACAAGGCCGTTGCTCGTGGCGGGTGGCGACGGAGGGGACGTCGTCGTGGGACTTAACCAAGGCGTGGTGGCGTACAACCTGAGGAGCAGGACGGTCAGGCAGGTCGTCGACGCCGACGAGTCGGGAGACGACCCTCTTCTTCTTCCGTCACGGTATGTGTTTCGGGAGAGCCTGGTTCGGCACGGTTTCTTCGACGCGCGGCGGCATCCCGGCTTGCCGTCCTTCAGATTCTGTCAATGAGTTGATGAGGTCCGACACTATCTGTAATGTAGTTTTGACAAACTAAAACTAGTCTGTTTAACTTATGGGCTCATAGTGACATGGTGGGTACATACGAACTCTATATTTGGAACTTCACTGTAAAAACTCAACCTAAAATTTCTAAAAATTATAGATAATTCTTCAACGTCGGGAGTGGCTCCTTCGGCGTCGGGCATGGCTCACACGTCAGGAGGCGCCCGGTGCCTCCTTCAGCATCGGGCGTGGCTCCCCTTCCTCCAGTCGCAGTTTTGGCCTATACTCGACTTCCTCTTCTCCGATTTGTTCTCCGATGGCTTGGAATTGTTCGGAATTTGGCCGAGGAGAAATCCCCACATTCTATGCTGGCACTGGCGACATTTTTGGCACTATGTTCACGCCTTTTGCGTCCGTGCCATGTGTTGTATCACCTCCTGTACTCATTCAACTTCTTCTTCTTCTATCAATGCAATGATACGCAAGCTTTGTGTATTCCTGGAAAAAAAATCTTGCATGGAGAGAATTAGTAGAAACACAAGCAAATAAACTTTGGTAAAAATATATTGTGTTTAATTTTCACTTTCTCGAGTTTGCGGGTGATGACCGATGATAGTAGCTCACCAATTTTTGCATGTACTCCCGGGTTTTCAGACTTCTAAAACTTATAGGCATGTTTTCTCTCTAAAGAGTACGATATTGAACATAAAAAAAAACCTACCACAATGCGGATCAATCACATGTCAATAGGGTTTTTTTATGTTCAATATCGTACTCTATAAAAAAAACTACCACTTTAGTAACCCTAGCAAAAACTTTGACTCTAATTTTTAGAAAAGAAAAATCACCCCATTGACATATGATTGATTAGGAAAAAATTAAACCTGATTATGACAAGGATGGCCACTTGTCACGGATGACATGGCAGAAAAATCAATTGTGTTACGTTGGACGTCATGACATGTGGGTGCTAAGTGTCAATTCTATCTTCCGCCCCTAAAATTGCCCATGAAGGCCTACCGTTGGAGCCAATTCGTCGCCCTTGCGGTTGTCTTGCCACCTTGAACGTAGGTGTGGTCGTGGACCCCGTGCTACGACGTTGGCGGTAATCCCGGGGCCCCCTCATGGTCTCCGCCGCCGCCTTGTTGGCCGCGTGCGCCGCTTGGCCAGGCTATAGCAACCCAACCCCGGATGATGAGAAGGTGACGATGTGGCCCTGCCCGTCATGGGCTAGCCCTCGCGACTGCTGCTGCTCAAGCGAGGCAGAGAGTAGGACCGCGGCCGTGGTCACCCAGCCCCTCTAGTAGACTAGAGGGGCAGCAACGTGGCGGCCAACGGCGCAGCCGTGGAGAATATGAGAGCGGCAACATGGAGACCACCGGCGTGGCCCTGGTTACCCGGCCACCACCTCCGCATGAATCTTACTAAGACTAGTAAGATTAGCACCATGCAGGACTTGCATTAGGGAGTGACTACGTTTCAATTGACATCAATTTTCATATTTTTCTAGTTAACTTTGTAGATTTGTTTGCTTAATGAAATGACATACAAATAAATCTTATATAGTGAACCCAGCAAGATGAACTGGTTGACAACTCGGCGTGATGTGTATGAAGAGAAATGACTTTCTTACATATCCATGTATCTACCATCCACCGTTAGTTGGAGATTTGTGCCACCTTTTTTAGTTTGATGAAAGTAGTCTTTTTTAACACAGTATGGATAAAAACGCTCATACAAATGCATATACACTCACCTCTATGAGAGTAATCTTATTTGAGAGTGTTAGATCAAGTGCAATGTTTCTTCTTGTTTTGTTTCAGGGTGTATCGCAATGTTTTTCTGCGTTTCAACCAAATTAGAGTTGTCACCCAGTTTTCATCAGGTTTCCTCTTGTTTTTTTTTTTGCGGGTGAGGTTTCCTCTTGTTTCAGGGTGCATCTTCATGTTACTTAACGTTTCATCGTATATTTAACAAAATTCAGATGCACGAATCTTCAACACATTCAACGGTGAATCGTTATATTTTCGAGGAACACGAAAGAGATCTACGCCTATGAATTAAGACAGAAAGGAACAAAATGTACTTGAGCCAGCAAATGGTGCTGAGCGCAAAAAAGTCGCAGCCACCGCACACACGAACTACCCCACCCGCAAACCTCTTTTTACCGTTCCCGGGATCTACCGGAGCTTCTCTGGCCAATAGAATCTTGCCACCTCAAAAGTTGTCATAAGATGTATCTATGTATTGCACACATTACTTGATTTAAACCGTTGTATTCCACCAGCTGGTCCCCACCCACGTGATTTGACCAGCTGGGCCTACCCACGTGATTCCAGCCACTGAAGCCGGTCTCACTTCACAGTTCACACACGTACAAAAATATCAGCTTATTTTTCAAAGGATCAACCTCTCTCACTTTAAATGTCAGTTTCATAATTTTTCCAAAACAACTTAGCTACACATAGCTATTTCAATTCATATCTAACTGAAATATCATTTCAAATCTTTCAAAAAATATTGCAATCCTTTTAAGAAGCATATAACACTTGCATAGGCTAAAATAGTCTAGTTACACTACATTGTAATATAAATTTCACATATCTATGTGTAGGTGAGCCATGTAAGTGATGTATATTTCTGTATTTCAGTAAAGTAATTACATATATTTTCAGGGAAATAATTTCATACATTTCAATACATATATGAATGAAATGACAAATTACATATATGACAAATAGCAGTTTCATATTTTTCAGAGATCTAATATCATATATTTTCACAGAAATTACTTTCACAACTTGTAACAACACATTGAAATATATTTCAGGGAAGTAATTTCATATCTCCCAATACACATCTCACTTAAATAACAAATGCCAGATAAGAGAAACAACAGTTTCATATATTTCAGAGAAGTAATTTTATATTTTTTCGCAGAAATTATTTTCACAACTTGCAACACCGCATTGAAATATATTTCAGGGAAGTAATTTCTCAATACATATATCACTGAAATATTAGTTTCACATTTTTTGCACAAATTCCATATATTTCAATGCTCAGATAACAAATGACAGATAAGAGAAATAGTTGTTTCATATTTTTCAGAGATCTAATTCCATATATTTTCACAGAAATTAGTTTTGCAACTTGCAACAACACATTGAAATCCCAGTTTCACATTTTTCACAAAGGACAAACCTCTCTCACTTTCTGAAATAACAAGTTACAGATATGACAAATAGCAGTTTCATATATTTCAATGTGGTAATTTCATATATTTTCACAGAAATTAGTTTCACAACTTGCAACACCACATTGAAATATATATCAGGAAAATAATTTCATATATTTCAGTACATTTCTCACCGAAACAACAAGTTACAAATATATGAAATAGCAGTTTCATATATTTCAGAGAAGTAATTTCATATATTTGGACAAAAAATAGTTTCACAACTTGCAACACCACATTGAAATATATTTCAGGGAAGTAATTTCTCACTGAAATAACGAGTTACAAATATGGGAAATATCGTAATTTCATATATTTCAGAGAAATTAGTTTCACAATTTGCAACAATACATTGAAATATTAGTTTCACATTTTTTGCACAGCTCAACTACACACAGCTATTTCAATTCATATCTCACTGAAAATCATTCCAACCATTTTCAGAAATATATAACACTTCCACAGACTGAAATTGTCAGTTTCACCATATTGAAATATAAATTCACATATATTCCACAAATCATTTCACATAAATTTGTTTCACAACTTGCAACACCACATTCAAATATATTACAGGGAAGTAATTACATATTTTCAAAGAAGTAATTTCATAGATCTCAGTCTCTTCAAAAAAACTATACCCCATGCTCTCTGTCACAAACAAAGAATGTTCAAATCAAGTTGCAAATATCTGAAAATGAAGTAGCAGGGGAGGCCGACGATCTGGTAAAGTAACAAAGAATGTTCAACGAATATCTGAAACTGAAGTAGCAGGGTAGGCCGACGATCTGGTAAAGAAACAAAAAATGTTCAAATCACGCTAATTAAATCCGAAATCATGAAGTGCATATGGGGAGAGGTTAGGATAGATGGGATTCTTGACTCACAAAATCCGGTGGCGGTCAGGTTTGGAGTCGCCGGATCTGGCGATGACCCGTCGTGGTGCCCGTGCTCACGAGCTGATCACGCCGGGGACGGGATGGACAAGGAGGCTGCCGAGCGGCGTCGTGGACGCCGGATCCAGCGCCAGCCGGTGAAGCCACTACCTTGTCGTCGTCATCGGACCCGTCGATGGCCGGGACAGACACACCTCACCGCAAAACTGCCTCGCTGAAGTTGACAGTCGCCGGAGTTGGGCGGAGACTGGTGGGGAAGCAGATCCGGTGGCCGGAGTTGACGGTCGCCGGAGTTGGACGGAGGCCGGCCGGTCAAGCTCCTGTTGCTCTGGGGAGAGAGAGAGGTTGTACGATCTAATCTGGAGATAATGCGAGAGAGAGACGGGGCTGGTTGGGAGATATTTATTGCTGACCCCATCGTCCTTGTATTCATCTCGTATACGTTTTGTATCAGCGAAGAAACATAAACTAAATTCTGGGTGGGTCCAGCACAACACAAATCTAAAAGCAGTAGTTTGTGGTAGATCCAACACCGGTACATCCCGCCTCCGGTAAATTTACTTATTTGCTACCCCTCCATGGGTCTACGAGATTACTCTCTTGAGACTACCGGTACCGGCCATTTTTCACTTTGATAGCATACATGGTAGAAAAACACTCTTTCCGTTGAAAGAAAAGATAAGGAATTTGTGTAGTGGCGGGAAATACCCTTTGGCTCCTGCATGTATATACACCCTATATGGGGTATTTTTTCTAAAATAATTAAATAAAAAGTCAAAATAGTTTAAAAGTATTTTTAGATTAAACTTGACTTACTTGCGAACAAGTATATAAATTTTCACAAAAAAGCCCAACGTTGACTTCACAGCGAAAAAGACAAAATTTATTTGTTATTATAGCTCACTATTCACGCTATTTTGACGGAAAATTTGTCTTTTTTGAAAAGAAGTCAAAGAGGAATTTTCTTTTTGTGAAACTTTTTTCACTAGTACAATGGAAGGTAAAGTTTATTTCAAAAATATTTTCTGAAAATTTTGACTCTTTATTAAATTGCTATTTTTTTTCATATAGGGTACATATGTACCCAGAAACCAAACATCTCCCTCCGTATAGTGGCACTCTATGATCAACGTGTGTGCGCGCGCGTGCGCCTGCATAAACGACCCCAATTGCTGGTGTACGTTAGTCGGGAAGGAAGGATGTAGCTAATGAATCGTTCAACCGAGCAAACGGAAACGATCGCCGTGAAACCACCCCAGGGGTGAACCGGCCCAAACATGCCCCTTTAGCTCCCACGCGGGCCTTCTTCCGTCGTGTCACGGAGAGATTAGATGGGCGGGGTACCTATGGGGGTAGCAATGCCCCTTTAGCTTTTTTCCCCTAGGGTTTCTAGGGTTCCACCTATCCTCCGGCGCCGCCACACCGGAGTCCACGTAAAATCTCGCCGAAGGGCTGGGCCGATCCGGCCGCGGGTGAGATCTACCTTCTCCCGTTACGCGCGGAGGCGTGCATGGCGGATCCAAAGCAACAGGGGCTAGGGGGCAAGGAGGATGAGATGGTGACGGCGGAAGTTTTGGTAGCAGCAGGAAGGCCGAGCGGGTCGGGGGGAACGAAGGAGGGAGTGGCGGATGAGAACAGGCGTAGGGATGGGTTTGTTCACAGTTCGCAGGACGTACGGAACCAACTCGGAGGAGAAGAAGAGGAGTTTGGAGATTACCATGGGCCTGAACCTGATCTGGAGGACCAATTTGCAGGGATGAAGCTCCATGGAAGGGAGGAGGAAGAGCTGGATTTCTCAGCGGAAGTTGACGATCTGATTAAGGATGTACGTTGGCTTGCCCTGTTCCGTGTCCACACGACGAAACCCTTTAGCCATGCCACGCTCTTGTCTCAGATGCGCAATGCATGGTCGGCGGCCCAAGGGGTGACGTTCAACATCAAGGGACCCAATCTGTTTCTGATGCAATGCCACTGTCTAGGTGATTGGAGGAGGATTATGGATGGAGGGCCATGGCTGTTTAGGAGGGCACCGGTGGTGATCCAGGAGTATGATGGTTTCTCAGACGTCAAAGGCTATAGGCTCAATAAAATCCCGGTATGGGCGAGGGTGAAGGGGCTGCCGGATGGTCTCACAAGAAGGAAAGAACTAGCAGATAAGGTTGCAGCTAAAGTAGGTGGTCCACCTTTCACCGTGATCATGAACGAGGGGAGAATCAACCCAGCTAGTACCCTCCGGGTGAGGGTTTATGTGGATGTCAATGTTCCGCTTTTTCGCTTTGTTCCAATAACCTCGAAGGAGTATAAAAGATACAGTGTTTATTACGAGAAGCTACCGGATTTTTGCTTTGCTTGTGGCAAGATGGGTCATGTCGCAGATGAGTGTGGCGATGGGATACATGATCCAAACTCCTTTGAGTGGGATGAGTGGCTGCTGTGGGAGCCTGAAGTGCCTACAGCCCAAGGTGTAGGAGGTCGGGGTAGAGGAGATGGAGGTAGTAGGGGAAGAGGTTGGGATGCAGGCAGGGGGACCGAGGAGGTAGAGGAGGGAGAGGATCTATGGGTGGAAGGGGGAGAGGGGACCCCGGAGGAGGGATGCAGCCTGCTAGAACGCAGCATATGGACATGGAGGGTCAGGAGGACGACGTAGGAGGTTTAGTGGAAAGGGGAGCGAGGAAGCGGCTGATTCAGGAGGATGGCACCCTTAACGTCCGGGGGCAACAGCTCAATCATTTGGCTGGACGGGTAGCCGGTACTGTCATGATGATCGAAGGGGGAGCTCAAGCAGCAAGTACAAGTGGTGTGATCTCCACCCCGGAGAAGGACCCAGTTGTGAAGAGGAGGCGGCAGGACGAAGAAGAAGGTGCTTTGGTGGATCAAACAAGAGAGGCGGCCTCCCTCGAGGAGGGCCGCCGGGTCTGATGAGGACTTTATGCTGGAACTGTCGCGGGATTGGCGACCCAGCGACAGTACATGAGCTCCGCGATCTCGTGGGGGCTAGTGCGCCGTCGATTCTTTGCATCGTCGAAACCCAGATTGCAAAGAATCGAGTGGAAGGTTTGGCGGCTTCGTTAGGTTTTCAGAGCAGTTTTGCAGTAGCGAGCAACGGGCGGAGTGGTGGTTTATGTGTTTTTTTGGAAGTCGGAGGTTAATTTGGAGATAAGAAATTTCTCTCAGTATCACATTGATTCTTGGGTATCTGATCGGAGAGGGGAGCAATGGCGCCTCACATGTTTCTATGGCGAGGCGAACAGAGGTTTGCGGTACAAAACTTGGGACACTATGAAAAGGTTGAGAGGTGAAAGTACTCTTCCGTGGCTATGCATTGGGGACTTTAATGAAATTCTGCGTCAAGAAGAGTAGATGGGGCCCAATCCCCGTGATAGTGCTCAAATGGAAGGGTTTAGAGAAGCGGTCGATGTGTGCGGCCTAGCTGATCTTGGGTACAGAGGCCTTGACTGGACATGGGAAAAACGTGTCACGGGAGGTCAGTTTTGTAGAGTACTGTCGGGGATATACCCCGCGGCGTAAACCGGCCGGAAGTTAACCCGGCCGGACTTGGCGGTTTATCTGAAGACCCGCCCTGACCTTGGCGGTTTACAAGCAGCCCGCTTGGTCGTTATGACTTACTGGTAACCCGGCGGGCGGATTAGACGGATGACAAGGCCCAAGGCCCAGAAGGCCGGTTCAACTATGATGGGTCGGTTTAAGAGGAAAGGAATATTTGCCTTACAAGGAGTTAAAGCCAGGACTTGTATCCGGTTTGTATTAGAGATAGACTAGTCCTAATCCCAATAGGACTCCACATGTAAACCGCCCCTTCAACATATATAAGGAGGGGCAGGGCTCCCCAAAGAGGGGGAGGTTAGAAGTTAGAAGCGACAAGCTACAAGCAAGAGGAAACAATCTCTAGGGCTAGACACAAAGAGCCGGTAAACTGGCGACTCCCTCATGAGCATAATGAGATCTAGCCTCAAACAGCATGTAGGGTTATTACCGGATGATGTTTCCCGGGGCCCGAAGCTGTCTAAACCCTTGTCTTGTGTGTTGATCCGCCCTGCGTCTCTCGTCCCACTCAACCCCTCTCAAGCTACCACATAGATGCGTTGGCCTCGCGACTAAGTCCTGATACTAAGGACATCTGACGTGACGAATCCACGACAGTTGGCGCCCACCGTGGGGCCTGCACACGGTGGTGTTGAGTTCTTGAAGGGATCTCTCCCAGAGAACGAGAAGTTCGCGGTTGCTGGATGAAGAAGAACAGGAGCGAAAGAATCGTGATCGAATCCGAGTTCATTAGTTGAGATTAAAATTTTCCGTGGCAGACCAGCGCCGAGATTTGAAGCAGCCCTAGCAGCGAAAACCTCTCGAACCGACCGCTGGGCGGACCTGTTACTCGAGGTTGTTAAGGATCCCAAAGTCTGGACGAAATCAGTTGAGCCCTAGAAAATTATTGCTTGAAGAAGTGGATTAGACAGGCGTGATAGAAAGAATTACTCCCTCCATCCATTTATATAAGGCCTAAGTTTTGAATCTCTCGTACCAAGGCAGTTGCATAAAAAGAGGAGCAAATATTGGAAATAGTACTTGGCCAACCAAATCGCATGCAAGATTTTTTTGGGCGCCGTGCGGCCCGCTCTCCTCCCTCTCTATTAATTCCTCGCATGCAACTTCCTCTCCCCTTTTTTCTGCATGTAGCTCAACAATAACTCCTCCACACCTTCATGCATTGGCCAAAAAAGAGCTCGCTCCTGCAAGTACATGGCGCCATTTTTCCTCCATGGGGGCGCTAGATTAGAAATTTTCACGTAAAATTGGAGGGAAACACATCAAAGAACTTGGCGCCATTTTTCCCTCCTAAGTTCGGCGCCATCTATGAAATTTTCAATGGACACAGCATGTTATAAGTCGACGGCCTCCTCACATTCTAGTTCACTGAGCTCTCTCTCTCTACTTTCTTCCACCATGGTTTTCCTTGATCTAAACCTTCCTCCGGATGAAGATTCTGATCAGTCCAGTATGGCAGGAGGAGGAGGAGAAGTAGGAATAGGTGGAGGAGATGGCAGAGGAGATGCCGGAGCATCCCATGTCGCTGTCGACACGGTAAGTGGGCGAGGAAGGTATGGTCTGACTGGGCGTGGTCGGGCCGTATCATGGTCTTACGGGACGCCGGACTCTACGGCCGGTCGAGGTGGCCGCTGGCACCGCCCCCTGGGACTCGTCGGTCGTGGGCGTGGCCAGTTCGACACGGGAGCCGGAAGTAGCGTACACGGCCGACTCATCCTCGCTGGTCGCAAGGCTATGATGCGTGCGGGCGGCGCCTTCGGTGGCGCAGGCGGAGGTGGCGGTCGTGGTGCCGGCTGTCTTGGAGGTGGGCGTGTTGCGGACAAGGACGCCATGCTTGCGAACACGGGCGTGCATGCAGCAGCTTGCGAGGCTACGGCGGACGATGACGCTGATGTGTACGCGGACGCGGCGGACACGGAGGTAAACGCAGCCGCCGACCAAGCTGCGACTGACGACGTCATGTATGTGCACGCGGACGCGGAGGTGGAATATAAAGAAGACTCGGGGGAGAAGAAAGGACGAGGAGGAAGCACGCCTAACGGCTCTCTGCATGCATGCAAGGAGTAAATGCTGCCGGCCATCGCGTTTTCACGAGGACGGCCGCGCGCAACCTGCGAGGGAGGGGAGAATTAACTGGGAGATGCATCGGTTAGCTGGTTTGGCCTTGTATAGATGGAAAAATGAAATTTGAGGTTAGGCCTTATATAGATGAATGGAGGGAGTAGCTAAAAAGAAACGACGGATTAAACAGGCACCGTTCAATGCCAAAACAAAGTTAATGGAGTCTGTCTACATGCAGAACCATGAGATCGATTCATGGCAGCCAAGGAGAAAGGAATTATTTAGCATGGCACGGATTTCGAGCAAGCCAATTGAATCTGCCATGGGAAACTATTACCAGGCGATCATCAGTTTGGAGACCGAGTTGGTCTTTGGGTGTACCATCGTAGGAAACTTAGACAGCCAGCAAGAGTTCTGCTGTGTTTTGTCTGATCCGCCGATTCGCCCAGCACGGGTCACACGCATCATCTACTCGTACTACTACTTGGCCTAGCGCATGTGAGGTCACCAGACCAATGTGGCACATGCACCTGAATCTAGTATCCACAGTGGCTGGTCAACGAAAAAACTAAAACCTGATGGATTTCCGTGCTGCGGCAGGTTCGAGCCGCCAGCTACGCCCTTGGCAAACTGCAGGTTGTGAGCTGCCTCCCCTGAGTCGCCGACGCCGACTCGTTTCCATCGCCGACTCGTGCCCTGACTCGGACTCCGAGCGTCCTCCGCTCTGATCCGCTCCGACTCGGCTTCGTCCTGGCCTGCCCGTGCCTATCGCTTCCACAAGCCACCGCTGGCCGGGGCCTCAGCCGAGGGGTCACGACCGCCGTTTTGACCACGGCTCGAAAACGGAGAGGGACGCAGGCTCTGCGGCTGCAGCCGCGCTTCACGGGCGCTTTCCCGTCAGCCGCCTCCATCTCCATCAACCGTCTCCGCTGTGGCCGCCTTGACCCGCCCGCGCGTTGAGCCGGCCTTGCCTCTGCCGCGAGTCGCCGCGCCTCACCACCTACCACCGACGGCTCTGCCCTCTCCGCGTGACCCGCTCAGGCCGGTTCTGTCGTGCCTCGTTCCATCGCCGAGCCACCACAACCGCGCTTGAACCGCCACAGTTGCAACCCGCCCTATTCCGGTGGTGCCGGTGTGCTACTGCCGCTCTGGTTGGCTGCTTGCACGGGCCGACTGAAGCAGAGTGCTACTTCTAGTACGTTCAGATTACTGTATCTCGTTTTACAATCTGAAGCTGGAAGAAGTACACGCATACAAGGGCAAATCAACCAGCCCATACTCCATGAAAAAAAGGAATGAAGAAAAACAGTTGCTCAAGACCTGATGCGACTACGAAAAAAAAAAAGAAAAAAAAAGGAAGGGGTACAGGCCATGGTCCCGTCTGGCGGCCTCAAGTCGCTGCTATCCACATCGCTGCGATCTCGCCTGACCGACGCCTCTCCGCCGCGGCTCACCGCACCGCTCCTACAGGCGCTGTTGCGGTTCACATCCACTGTCGCAGTTACGCGCCAGGCCGGCTTGGTAGATGCGGGAATGGAGAGTTGAGGTGGGGTATACTGGTAGTAGTACTGTGGTCATCCCGGCCAGAGGAGGAGTTGGAGTTTTTTCGTCCAAATTCCAGTGCCAGCACACGCATTGGAGACTATGAGCATTACAATCTGAAACAAACGGAATAATAAATTCTCTCAAAGAGTTAAAGAGATCACGTGATGGAGAGATCAACACTACTGATTCATCAGATAGCAGGCCGGGACAACAGCAAAGTCGGCCGCTCCAGGTCCTGAGACCGAGGCCTCCACGTTGCCAGGAAATGATGCGTGCACGCGCTACCGAGGTGCCACTTCAATCACAAGAGCGCTGCACATACTGCTTCACTTATCTGTCGGATTTAAGCAAAGGCAAGTCAACATGACCCGGAGGGTCCGTCTGAGTCGACCGGTGCAGTGCTTTAAGCCGCCACCTCAATTGCGGTGAACAGAACATTCATCATCCAAGGCCGTTTGCCGTCTACAAATATCAGGTGATATTCATCTAAAGTTTATTTTTCTTAACACATATTGTTTTTATCAAAGAACAATTACTTGGTCTTGTAATATTTTTACAGGATCATTAAAAAAGGTGTCGCCTAGGGGGGCGCGTCAACATCACTTTTGCACTGGTGTTTGTCCGTGCTATGATGCTCAACGGATGCACGTGCAAGTTGCTGCCCCGATGTTCGGATTACATCCTCCGCACCTGCGGCCGATTCGTGCGTCTGCACCGGTTAAACAACATCACGTTTGACTCGCCGTCCGCGCCGCTTTACCACGCCATGGACGACTCGTCCATCTGCCCTCATGGCGGTTCACGCGTCCGCACCGGTTCACGAGTCCGCACCGGCTTACAATGCCACGGCCGACTCATCTGTTGTCTGGGCAAATCAGGTGATATCCCTCTAAGTATAACTTTAGCACATATTGTTTTTGTCAGAGAGCAATTACTTGGGTCTTTGCATTTTATATGCAGGATAATTGGTCATTGCAAAGCCGATGGACAGATCATGGATATATAAATCACGTAATTACTGTCATGTGCTAGCATATGACCGTGCCACAATGATCTAAGAATATGGGTGCAAGACGCCGCTCCTGCGGCCCGGACTAAATCGACTCACCGGGACCGTGCTTGCAATTGCCTCGCCTGACCACGCCTGAGATTGACTCGTTCGTCCGCGTCCGTGCCGGTTTACAACACCATGGCCGTCTCCCGCGACCGCGCTGGCTTACGGCGCAGAGGACAACTTGCTCCGCACCGGTTTACGATGCCGCGACCGGTTCATCTGTCTGTTCGCATGGCTGACTTGCCATGATTAATTTCAGTTTCACTGTGGTGATCGTCAACTCCGCGGTGGATATTTTCTGGCTAGCATATCAGGTGAAATCCATCCACTATATTTTCATAATATGTATTGCTTTTTTTAAAAAGAGCAAGTATTCTGGCTTGCAAGTTTTCCAATACAGGACAAATTGTCTATTGCAAAAAGGGGATTATTATATCGCAGAGCTTTTGGATAACCCATGTCGGTTTATATCGCGATCCAATCTGCATCAACTCGTCAGGACCATGCGAATTACCCAATAGCGCGTGCACAGGCGGCCATCCCCCGCAGTCCGGTCTACATCAACATACCGGGCCGCACCTGTCTGCATGAGCCATTCATTGAGTATGAACAAGTCACAGCTTGGGTAGCCTGGTTTTCTTTCAAATTGGAGGCAAATTATCATCAACCGCCGTCTGCACTGGATGGATCAATGGGCAGGCGCACAAGTCGCCGCCGCTACAGTTTGGTTAACTTCAAATAACCAGTTGGAAGGAACCATTGGCCGAGTTGCTGACACGGCTCATACAGGATCATTTATAACCTGCCGCAGTCACCTCAACTTTATGTGGATTCACATCGTGCTATCAACACCAATGATATACAAGTTATGCCGGTTTATATCACGGTCAAATATGGAGAATCTCAAGCCAACTCCTCGAGTCACCTTGAGACTTGGGGGCTACGATGATATGACGCAGCAAGTCTTGCCAGTTTCAGCCGGTTTAAAAAACCCAGGACGATGGAGGGAAAGATAACCCGGTCCCGGATGCTACTGTTATATTGATGAAAATTTAAAGGACGTCAGAAAAATTCCGGTTTAGAAAGTATATGACAGTTATAAAATCCCGGCTCAATGAGGAAAATCCGGGTCATCAAAAAGGATTCCGGTTCAAAATCCGGCTCAAGGGAAGTCAGTCTCACTGAAGCTCTCAAATCTCCGGTTTATAATCTGGCTCAAGGGAAATCTGTTCTCCCACAAAGCTCTGAAGCGCCCAAATCCGGTTTAACAATGTCCGGTTCAAAAAGGAATTAACTTCTCGCAAGTTCGAGTTTAAAGGCCGTCAGAAAATTTCCGGCTGAAAATGAAGATTCCGGTTTAAGATCCGGTTCAAGGGAAGGATGTCTTCCACAAAGCTTTGAAGCTCTCTATATCCGGTTTAAAACCCCGCTTCAAGAAGAATTTATCTCTTGCAAAAAGTTAAAAATTACCGAAGAAGACCTGCTGCTATGATGCACGGTTCAAACATGGGTATCCTGCCTTATTGGCCTGACATATTATTGATCACATGGGGGCTCCCGCTTTATAAAGCGGGGTATCTATTCTTTATATCATGTGTGGTTACACGGGGTTGTTTTCAAGCAACATCCGGTTTACCCCTTGCAAGTCTTAACAAGATCACTTGAGGCTTCCTGTTCAAACATAGGTCGTATTCGAACCAAAGAGAACATAGCTATCCTTATGAGGTCATTTGGGGGCCCGGTCGCGTCCGAACCGATGCAACACCTCTTGGCCGGCGAAAGCCACCAGAGTCATTTGGGGGCTCGGTCGTGTCCGAACTGATGCAATACCTCTTGGCCGGCGAAAGCCACCAGAATCATTTGGGGACACGGTCACGTCTGAACCGGTCACGCCTCTTGGTCGGCCTACGGGCCTTAGAGTCATTTGGGGGCTTGGTCGAACCCGAACCATAGCAATGCCACTTGGCCGGCGTAACGCCACGCGTCATTTTGGGGTCCTGGCTGACTGGCACCATCGCTACGCCTTCGGGGGGCTTGGTTGCGTCTGACCATGGTAATTCCATCTGACCAAGCTCAGTAGAGCTCTTCTTTTGCAAAAAGTTATTGCCATTGCTTTTCCTTTAATAGCCTTTCTTGAGAAGTTGCTATTTTATTTGCGTTTTTTTAAACCTACAGTATTTTGTACCGGTTCAAACAGCTAAATTGGCGGAACACGGTCCATTTTTAGACCGGAGATTATCTGCCCGGTTTGATTTTCTGTTACCATCCTATTATGGAGTAAACCGGTGTTTATCAACCCGGCTCGGCTTTCAACTACAAGTTGTGAGTACATGATCAATTTATAATCCGGAGATTATCAGCCCGGTCTGGTTTGACTACAAGTCACCAGCATTATATATGGTTAATCCGGTGTTTATCACAGCCCGGTACGGTTTTATCATAAACCGGCACAATATGGAAGGAGTTATCATTACTCAAGATTGGGGTTATCACTCTTACTACAAAAAGTTGGTAAACCAACGATGTGATTCAATGTCACAGGTATGATATATTTCATATTTTTAAGTGCAGCCTTGGTTATAAACCCAGGTTATATGTTGGGCATTATGACCCGTCTGGTGGTAAACCGCCAGGACACTTTAAACTTGTTGTATGCAGAAACAGGTTGAATAAAGCATGATTATAAATTGTCCGGTGTTTATTAAACCGGCCTGGCTTTAAGACGATAAGTCGCCAGTATGATGAGAAATTATCCGATGTTTATTAAACCGGTCTGGCTTTGGACTATAAGTCGCCAGTATATATTTGGATTGCGCCATTGGAATTATGCGCTTATAAATTATTGGATTATATTATTCAAATAGACAAACTTGGCTGAATTTTCATTATGATATTGGATGAATGAGGTTTTCATACCAGATTATATTATCTTGAATAGCCAACATGGCTGGATTTTTATTATGGTTATCAATAACCAGTATTGTTATTGAGGTTTTCAAAAGTCGCTTTAGCGCAATGGCTATTATTTTATCAAAGAATATGATCTATTTTGCAATGGAAGGAATAGTCCCGAGTCGCTGCAGGCTTACGACCCGGCACTTGGGGGTTACATTATTTAAGTTGAGATTATATCAAATATGCAAGTCTCATGTCGCTGCAAGCATGCACCATGACACTTGGGGGCTAATGCAAAGTCATTTTTGCTCATCTTATTGAAGACCCGACTCATCACAATGTAATGAGCCGGCCCTTGGGGGCTACACGTTGCTGTTCAAAGTTTACAAGATTATATTTACAAAGTCCCTGCTGATTATTACATAATGACCCGGCCCTTGGGGGCTACATTGGTTGAAGTTTTATGGGCATCAGTCAATTACAAGTCCCAGGTTGCTGCAAGCATGACAACCCGGCACTTGTGGGCTACAGGTATTATATTATTATCGAAGAAAGATTTTCAAATTCTCTGTTGAGCAAATTAGATTGACCCAGCGTCACCAATCATTATGACCCTGTGGCTGCAACCCGGTGTCATCAATAATCATAAACCGATGTTGGCAACAATCATGAACCGGTGTCTGCAACAATCATAATCCGGGGTCATCAGTTTTTATAACCCGGCCATTTGGTAATGTTAAACCAGCAAGTTTTCAAGACCGGGATCATCTTCAAACCGGCTGAATATCAGATGAATATTTCAAGACCAATATTTCTTAAACCGGCGCTTTGGAAGCCGACTCAAGTGGATTATTCTTCACAATATTTTTCTATGAGAAACCACTGTCAGCAGTTTAAAGTATGAAGCTGGTTATTGATCCGGATTTTTCTAGAAGGAGGGAATAACAAAGATTTAAGGATGATCAGGGTCGGTTTACAAGAATTCTTAACCCGGAGCGCAACCTGTTAAATTTGTTCTTATGTTTATTTGCAGCATAAGTTTACCATGGATAAATCCAAGCTAAACTTGGGGGCTAATGTCGGGGATATACCCCGCGGCGTAAACCGGCCGGAAGTTAACCCGACCGGACTTGGCGGTTTATCTGAAGACCCGCCCTGACCTTGGCGGTTTACAAGCAGCCCGCTTGGTCGTTATGACTTACTGGTAACCCGGCGGGCGGATTAGACGGATGACAAGGCCCAAGGCCCAGAAGGCCGGTTCAACTATGATGGGTCGGTTTAAGAGGAAAGGAATATTTGCCTTACAAGGAGTTAAAGCCAGGACTTGTATCCGGTTTGTATTAGAGATAGAATAGTCCTAATCCCAATAGGACTCCACATGTAAACCGCCCCTTCAACATATATAAGGAGGGGCAGGGCTCCCCAAAGAGTGGGAGGTTAGAAGTTAGAAGCGACAAGCTACAAGCAAGAGGAAACAATCTCTAGGGCTAGACACAAAGAGCCGGTAAACCGGCGACTCCCTCATGAGCATAATGAGATCTAGCCTCAAACAGCATGTAGGGTTATTACCGGATGATGTTTTCCGGGGCCCGAAGCTGTCTAAACCCTTGTCTTGTGTGTTGATCCGCCCTGCGTCTCTCGTCCCACTCAACCCCTCTCAAGCTACCACATAGATGCGTTGGCCTCGCGACTAAGTCCTGATACTAAGGACATCTGACGTGACGAATCCACGACAAGTACGCCTTGACAGAGCCCTTGCCTCGCCAAGTTGGTCGAATATGTTTCCTTTTGCTTGTGTTGAACATCTGACCGCAGTTCTTCTCATGACTGAGCTGGAGGAAGGCAGTATACGGCTCGGCATGCAAAAACCTTTCAGGTATGAATGTGCCTGGGAGAGTGATGTTCGGTTCAGAGATGTGGTGGAATCTGCTTGGAACGGCGAGGGGCCAGCGATGTCAGTCCCTGACCTAGCAGCGAAACTTCACACCATGGCGAGGACTATGACTCACTGGAACAAATACACATTTGGCTCAGTTCGCCATGAGCTGCGCTCCCTGAGACGTCAGCTAACCACACTTCGGGCGGATCCCTTGAGAGTCGGCCCTACTACAGAAGAGAAGAGGGTAGAGGATCGGATGATCGAGCTTGCTTACAGAGAGGAGGTCATGGCAAGACAAAGATCCCGCATCACATGGCTGTCGGAGGGGGATAACAACACGAATTTTTTCCAGAGAAAGGCAAGTGCTAGGCGAGCAAAGAATAGAATCACAAAGCTGGATCGCCAGGATGGGACTGTTTGCACAGATCAGAATGAGCTGGCAAATATGGCAACAGAGTTCTACTCCAATTTATATTCGTCTGAAGGTACTATTGGCATGGAGGAAGTTTTGTCACATATCCCTACAAGAGTGGATGGTAGTATGAATGCTCGTCTGAATGCAAGCTATAGCAAGGAGGAAGTTAAAGAGGCTCTCTTTCAGATGTTCCCTACTAAGGCCCCGGGCCCAGATGGTTTTACCGCACACTTTTTTCAGAAACATTGGGACTTATGTGGTGATGAAGTTACAACGATGATAATCAGAGTGCTCGATGGGGTAGATTCGCCGGAGGAAATTAATAATACGTTCATTGTTTTGATTCCCAAGATAGCAAGTCCAAAAGTTTTAGGACAATTTCGGCCAATAAGTCTTTGTAATGTGATCTATAAGATTGCTTCAAAGGTCTTAGCAAATCGGCTGAAAACTATCCTCCCTGAGATCATCTCCGAAGAGCAGTCCGCTTTCGTTCCTGGACGTCTCATTACAGATAATTTTATTACAGCCTATGAGTGCTTACACTACATGAAAACCAAGCGGGTTAAGGGGAACATATATTGTGCTTTAAAACTCGATATGATGAAGGCTTATGATCGTTTGGAGTGGGCATATCTGAAGGCAGTGATGCTAAAAATGGGGTTCAGCCCTCGGTTCACCGAGACAATTATGAGGTGTGTCTCATCGGTTACTTTCTCTGTTTTGTTTAACGGTGATAGTTTGGATGTTTTCAGGCCCACCCGCGGGTTGCGACAAGGAGATCCTATATCGCCATATTTATTTTTTATCGCAGCCGAAGGGCTTTCTTGTTTGCTCAAGGGGGAAGGAGGTGTACGTGGAATTTCTGTGGCACCCAATGCCCCGGCAGTCAATCACTTACTTTTTGCTGATGATAGCCTTCTCTTTTTTGAAGCAAATGAGCTGAGTGCAGCACGCATAAATGAGCTTCTGAGAACGTACTGCAATGCTTCAGGCCAGAAGGTCAACACGGAGAAATCGTCCATCTTTTTCAGTAAGGGGGTTTCTGTTTCTGCCCGTGACACTATTAAAAACATTCTTGATGTTCATACTGAATCATTGTCCGAAAAGTATATTGGTTTGCCTTTGGACGTGGGCAGGGCAAAGGAAGGATCATTCAAATACTTAAAAGATCGTATTTGGAAAAAAGTGCAAGGTTGGATGGAGAAGTGTTTATCAGGAGGAGGGAAGGAGGTGCTCATAAAATCTGTGGCTCAATCTATCCCAGCATACTCGATGGCATGTTTTAAGCTGCCTAGGGGGCTGTGTGAACATATAAACAAGATCATTCGCAAGTTCTGGTGGGGTTGCAAGGACGAACAGAGGAAAACAACGTGGGTCTCGTGGAGAACGATGTCGAAGCCGAAATTCATGGGTGGTTTGGGTTTCAGAGATATGGAACTGTTTAATCTAGCCCTACTAGCGCGGCAAGTTTGGAGATTGCTACATGAGCCTGATTCGCTAAGTGCCCGTGTTCTCAAGGTGAGGTATTTCCCAAATAATCACCTGTTGGAAGCAACGCTAGGACCTGCGCCTTCTCAGGTGTGGCGTTCCCTCTTGGAAGGGAGAGATGTGCTAGCCCTGGGGCTGATTAAGAGAATTGGGTCTGGACAAGATACTAGTATCTAGTATGATAACTGGTTGCCGAGGGATTATAACCTGCGGCCGCTTTGTGCTCGATCTATAAACCCTCAACGGCGGAGCTAGGGGGGACCAGCAGGGGCCACGGCTCCCCCCAACATGCAGGATTTTTTTAATACCTATGCTTATTTATGTAGAGAACCATGTGGTCTGCTGTATGCCTCTCTCCAAAAGTGCATTTTGACAAATAGAGTGCTAGTATTGTGCACAGAAGATCCCACTGAAAGTGCCTTGCTTTGTTGACTTTTGTTCTCACTCCCATCCACACACACGAGCCATCCCATTCTTTTCTTTCTCATTCCTGAAGCGTCTCGCCGTCTCTCCTTCTCTGTTCTTCCAAGACCAAGGCGGAAAGAGGAGGAAATTCCCCAAGAACCGCTCCTTAATTCTCTCTTTCTGCGCTTGGAGCACATCAGGAAGCACTCATCCAGGTAAAAGGTCACAGATCTGTCACTTTGTTCTTCTTATTTGTATTATCTATTTGTGGATCTGGTTTTTTATTAGAACCGTGATTAATCTCTGTAGGATACTCATGGCTAAAAATAAAATGAAGACTATGGATTCTTTCTATAAGAAGAAAATTAGACTTGATGAGACATTGGTTTCAGATGTTGCTTGTCCTGATTTGGAAGAAGCAGAGGAAGGGGGAGGGGGAGAGGAGGAGGAAGAAGAAAAAGAAGAAGATGGAGGGGAGGAGGAGCAACCTGTTGAGGAGGAGAAGGAAGAAGAAGAGGCTCCACTTAGAATTAATAGGGTCAATGATGGTAGTGGTGTTCTGGTAGTGGAAAGAGACCCAGGGCTGCGTTGCCAACTTTGGGATCTTCCTGTCAATGACCAAGAGAAAGCAAGAAAAGCGTATGTGAAGTGTGGAGCATATCAGTTTAAAAAGGAAATATACCCTCCTACTGGTCCAGAAAGCCACCCACGCAGGTTTCAATATCATTGGTTCAAGGCATTTCCTTGGTTAGAATACTCACCTACAGAAAATGCAGTCTTTTGCTTTCCATGTTTTCTGTTTTCTAAGAAGCCGCTTGGGAAAGTCGGATCAGATGTGTTCACTGTGAAAGGGTTCAAGAATTGGAGAAAGGTTAACAACGGAAATAATTGTGCTTTCTTAACTCATATGGGAAATAGTTGTAACTCTGCTCACAACTATGCGGCCAAATGTTATGACAATTTGAAGAATCAACAATGCCATATTGAACAGCTAATGGAGAGACAAACAACACTAGATATAAGAGCAAACAGGCTGAGGCTTAGGGCAACAATTGATACATTGCGGTGGCTAGCATTTCAAGCCTGCCCTTTCCGAGGACATGATGAAAGTGTGGGCTCAAAGAATCAAGGTAATTTTCTTGAAATGATAAAACTCATATCTTCTTATGATGAGGAGGTTGGTGTTGTTGTACTAGGCAATGCTCCAGGAAATGCAAAGTATACTTCACCAACAATTCAAAAAGAAATCATGCATATTATGGCTTGTGATGTGCAAAGTTCAATCCGCAATGAAATTGGCGATGCCAAGTTTTGCCTGCTTATTGATGAATCAAGAGATGAATCTAAAAGAGAGCAAATGGCCATTGTTCTCCGTTTTGTTGATAAACAAGGTTTCAATCGAGAACGTTTTTTTGATCTTGTTCATGTTAAAGATACATCTTCAGCAACTTTAAAAGAAGAAATAGATTTTGTTTTGTCCCAACATGATTTGGATGTTCAAAATATTCGGGGACAAGGATATGATGGTGCTAGCAACATGCGTGGAGAGTGGAACGGTCTACAAGCCAAGTTTATGGAAGAGTGTCCATACGCATACTATGTTCATTGTTTTGCTCATCGATTGCAATTAGCTCTTGTTGGTGCATCTAAAGAAGTAACTGAAGTCCATAATTTTTTTGATCATCTTGCTCTTGTTGTCAATACTGTTGTGTCTTCTAGCAAGAGAAATGATGAGTTGCATGCTAATCAAGTGGCTGCAATGGAGCATCTCATTGAGCTTAGTGAGCTTGAAACAGGAAGTGGAGCAAACCAGACTAGAACTTTGCGGCGGCCTTGTGACACTAGATGGAGTTCTCACTATGGTTCGGTTTGTAGCCACTTGAAGCTTTACGGTCCTACATTTTTGGTACTAAAAAATATTGCTACTACTAGTGGGTCAGGTTCTTCACCTTCTGCACGAGCTAAGGCTGCTGGTGCTGTTAGGTTGATGATGTCATTTGACTTCGTATTTATTCTGCATGTCATGAAAGAGTTGATGGGAATAACAGATATGTTATGCAAGAAACTACAGCAGAAATCCCAAGATATTTTGAATGCCATGGATGATGTTTCCACTACAAAGAAATTGGTACAACAGCTAAGAGATAATGGCTGGGCTAAGTTGATTAGTGATGTGAATTTGTTTTGCCAGAAACATGGAATTACTGCTCCAAATATGACTGACAACTATGTTGATTTCATTCGCTCTCGTGCAGATGATCTCAGTACAGCCGAGCATCACTATCGGTATGATATTTTTACAGTTGCAGTTGACCAACAACTACATGAGCTAAACTGCAGGTTCAGCGAACAAGCAACAGAGATTCTCATCCTCTGCAATTCTTTGAATCCCAAGGACTCATTTAGTTCATTGAACATTGATGATGTATGTTCTCTTTCCTCAAAATACTACCCCGCTGACTTTTCAGAACAGGAAAGAAACAATTTGAGATGTCAACTACAACATTATGAGCTTGATGTACCTACAAACCCAAGGTTTCAGAATCTGTCAAGTGTAGGAGATCTTTGTCAACAACTTGCAAAAACAGGAAAATCAGTGGATTATTATTTGATTGACAGGTCATACAATATTTCCGCTCTTGTATTATTTGCTTTGACCATTACATCAAGTGTTAATTGATTTTATTTGCAGGTTAATTCGACTTGTTCTCACTTTGCCTGTCTCAACCTCAACAACAGAACGTGCATTTTCGGCAATGAAAGTTGTTAAAACAAGACTCCGAAATAAAATGGAAGACATGTTTCTAAGAGATTGCTTGTTGATCTACATCGAGAAAGAGATTGCAGTAGGATTCTCAACTGATGCAATTATTGACGAATTCAATACAACGGACCGTCGCGTGGACTTCGAGTGATAACTGTTAGTTCATCAACGTCTAATTGTACATTTTGCTTCCAACCTATTGATGTATAGAGATATGCCTATGTTATGAACACTTGGTTGGTTATATACTACATATTTTGCTATCTTAGTATGAATTTCTATATATTCTTATAAATTCCGTACACCTTGTTAAATTTTGGAGTTGTGGTCAATGTTCGGCCCCCCTTGTGTGTATTTCCTGGCTCCGCCGTTGAAACCCTCCATCACTGGTCTCGGAGCTGATTATTCCTACCACACGGATATGGAACAGGCCTGTTCTTGCTGAACATTTCATCGCTCCTGATGTCGAGGTGATCCTTAATATTCCCCTCAGTACTCGGGTTCAGGATGACTTTTGGGCTTGGCACTATGATAAACGGGGAGTTTTTTCTGTTCGGTCAGCTTATAAGATGCTTGTTGCAATCAAGTTCCAACGAGAGGATTGGTTGGAACACCGACCGGGGCACTCCAATATCTTAGCAGAGAAAAAGTCGTGGTCTCAACTTTGGAAGGTGAAGGTACCATCAAAGGTGAGGGTTTTTGCGTGGAGGCTAGCACATACATCGATCGCGACTGGCCAAGTACGACATGATAGGAACATGGCAGATGATCCTCGGTGTGCTATTTGCGGAGCAGATAATGATACTTGGCGGCACTCGCTATTTAGCTGCCGCATGGCCAGATGTGTTTGGGCTCTTGGGGATGAAGAGCTACTGGAGCATGTGATATCGAACCAAAACGAGGATGCTAGACTCTGGTTATTTTGGCTTTTTGAATCTACAAGTCAGCAGGATATTGCCCGTGTGCTGGTCACCATATGGGCGATCTGGTGGGCACGGAGGAAGGCAATTCACGAAGATGAGTTTCAGAGTCCACTGTCCACAATGTGTTTCATTAAACGATTCCTAGAAGACCTGGACATTGCTGCTGTTCGTACTACGTGAGCTAACAATGCTATGTGTCTGGTTGCCAGGGCGAAGGAGTGGCTTCCACCCGGAGATAATGCGGCCAAACTGAACTGTGACGGCGGAGTTTCATCTTTGGGGGAGAGAGGAGTAGCAGCCGCGGTCTGTCGGGATAGCACGGGCAAGTATCTAGGAGCTTCAGCTGTGGTTTTTGATGGCCTAATTGATCCTGCGAGTTTGGAGGCGCATGCATGTAGTGAAGCTCTTGCACTAGCTCGGGATCTGAATCTCCAAAATTTGGTGATAGCCTCGGACTGCCTTGAGGTGATCTCGAACATCAACAATAATGCATCACCGGTTTATGCTCCGATCATAAAGGAAATTCTTGAAAGTAGAAATAGTTTTCTTTCAGTTTCTTTCCGTTTTGAGCGTAGGGATAATAATTGGACGCCGCTAACTGCCACACGTGTGGGCGTTAAGCAATCTGCCCACACGTTTTGTGTGGTGCCTAAAAGGACCAGCCCACACGTCTGTGTGTGGGCAAAACAACTAGCGCCCACACGCTTTTTTTTCCTTCCGGTCCCTCTTACACGCGTGCGTGTGGGCGAAATAGATAACGCCCACACGCCCGGTACGCCAGTCCTCGTACCTCGTGGTCCTGCACGCTCCACGTGACACTTTACCACGCATCCCGCAGTTGCCATGGGCTGGACCCTCGTCCATGTTCGTTTAAGTGCAGTTGCCATGTCGCTGAACTACGGTTGCCATGTCGAACAACTACAGTTGCCATGTTTGCTCAACTGCAGTTGTCATCTCAGGTAAAAAAATTCCAAATTGCCATTTTTTGGACAACTACAGCTGTTGCCATGTGTGGTCTGGTCTACTGCAGTTGCCATGATTTCAAAACTTTAGGATTTGCCACCTACTAACACTAGGCAGTTGCCATGTAGCGCTACAAAAAAGGCATGGCAACAAACATGTTCGGGTGAAAGAGAGAGTTGTCATGTGCTCACAAGCACGCTAGGGCAGGCAGTTGCCATTCAAAAAGAAAGAGTTGCCATCTGCTTACGTGCACGCTAGGATAGTTTGCCATGTACCATGCAAAGCATATGGCAACTGACATGTTCGGGTAAAAAAAGAGAGAGTTGCCATCTGCTTGCAATCACACTAGGGCAGTTGCCATGTACACTGCAAAACGCATGGCAACTGACGGTTGGGTGTGGGATAGGAGGCGGGCGTGTGGGCGGGATGGCAAACGCCCACACACCAACCCTGTGCGTGACTGAAAACTGGTGTGTGGGTGAACTGCTAAACGCCCACACACCGGTCCCTCCCTGTGATAAAGCGGATGTGTGGGCGACCTCTCTCACACACCACACACGCGAATTGTCCTACGTGGCATACAAAATCAGCTAATTCGTGCCAAGATTCGTGCAAAAATTACTGGACGGGGATAGAGGCGTGTGGGTGAGTTGGTCAACGCCCACACGTGTGGGCGTTAACATTTCCGTAATAATTTTGAGGCCCACTCGATAGCAAAAGGAGCTGAGTCTTTTTCGGTGGGTCGCCATGTGTGGCTAGGGAATCTCCCAGAGATTGCTTGTATCCCGGAGGTTTTGAACTTTGAATAAAATTCCCTAGTTACTCTCAAAAAAAAAAAAGCAATGCCTCGCGTACGTGTACCTGTGGACGGCACGTGGTAGTGGAGCCACCAATTGTACACCGAGCAATCCGTGCCGAGCTCCGTTACTTACGATGGTACAGTAGTACTAGTACAATAACAGTCCCACTGGTCTTTGTTTGTTCCAACGACGCGTACGTCCTGGCAGAGGAGATCCACAGACCGGAAGTTCGGCCGTGTCCGTGTGTGACGAACTGTACACGGAGCAATCCGTGTAGAGCCCGTTAGATATGGTAGTATAATATACCTCACACCCGACCTCCACCTCGACGAGGGTTGGATCGATCATCAATGGAGCAGCCCGGGAAGAAGACGGGTCTGCGCATCGACGCGCACCTCGACGAGGGACTGGTCGCGGAGGTCCTCGCCCGGCTGCCGGCCAGGTGCGTCCTCCGCTTCCGCGCCGTCTGCAAGGAGTGGCTCCGCATCATCGACAGCCCGGCCTTCCTCGCGGCGCACGCGCGCTGCCGCCCGCTCGAGCTCCTCGTCTACACCAGAAGGGACGCCGAGGTGGTTGGGCCCGACGGCCTCCCGCAGGCCGCCACCGAGCTGGACCTGGACGCCGTGGCCGTCTCCGCCCATCGGCCGGCGGCGACGCGGCGGCGGACTGTCGCGACCTTCCCTGACAGCCTCGACGGCGGGTTGAACCTCTACTGCTCCCTGCTGGCCTCGTGCGACGGCCTCCTCCTCATCCGCGACGGCGCCCGGCAGCAGTACCTCGTGCTTAACCCCGCCACGTGGTAGTGGAGCGACCTGCCGCGGCTGGCCGTACAGCAGGGCGGCCGCGCCGTGCCACAGGAGTCCGGCTTCTACTTCCACCAGCCCTCCGGCGAGTACCGGCTACTGTGCCACGTCTCGTACGAGTACGGCGAGTTCGACGCCCAAGCGCCGCACTACTGCGCCTTGTCGACCGGCGCCGAGGAGCCGCGGCGACTGATGAGCGTGCAACCCACGCCCATGGAGATGGAGATGGAGGAGACCATCGCCTACCACCAGTGGCTGCCCCCTAAATCCCGATGCTTCATGAACCTTATGACGCCGGCGGTGCTTCACGGCCGCCTGCACTGGCTGCAGCACATGGAGGCCGGGCTCACCGGCCAGATGGTGGCGTTCCACACGGCGGCCGAGACGTTCCGCCGGATGCCGACTCCGCCCGTGACCTGCAAGATGCACTCGCACCTGCTCGTGGCGGACGGGTCGCTCATGGCGGCCGAGCTGGGCCACCGGTTCATGGACCTCTGGCTTCTCGAGGGCTACGGCTGTGGCGCGGCCGAGGCGGGGACGTGGGAGCACCGGCACCGCGTCGACATGCGGTGGCCGATCACAGGGCCGTTGCTCGTGGCGGGTGGCGACGGAGGGGACGTCGTCCTGGGACATAACCAAGGCGTGGTGGCGTACAACCTAAGGAGCAGGGCCGTCAGGCAGGTGGTCGACGTCGACGAGTCGGGAGACGACCCTCTTCTCCCCTCACGGTATGTGTTTCGGGAGAGCCTGGTCCGGCATGGCTTTTTCGAGGAGCGGAAGCATCCCGGCTTGCCGTCGTTCAGATTCTGTCAATGAGTTGATAAGGTCCGACGCGCGGTTCAAAACTGTGGCAGCCATCTACGTATATTTCACGACCGCAAAACAAAGGCTGGCTTTGATTCTATTTGTTGGAGCCGGTGCTATTATTATTATGCCACCGAGACGATGTTAACAATCTGTAATGCAGTTTCCTTTTTAAATTATTATCTGTAAGTTTTGCAAACTAAAATTAGTGCGTTTAATCTGTGGGCTCATAGTGACATGGTGGGTGCATACGAACTCTCTCTATTTGGAACTTCACTGTAAAAACTCAACCAGAAAATTTCTAAAAATTGTAAATAATTCTTGCAAGGAGAGAATTAGTAGAAACACAAGCAGATAAACTTTGGTAAAAATATACTTTTTTTAACATAAAAAAAATATACTGTGTTTATCGTAACCTGGAATGTAGCTAAGTGTATGTGAATTTAATTTGCACTTTCTCGAGTTTGCGGGTGATGATAGTACCTTGCCAAATTTTGCACGTACTCCTGGGTTTTCAGATTTTTAAAGCTTATAGGTTTATAGTAAAAAAATGTGCTCCAAAAATGCAGACAAAGGAGATCATACATGGCAATTTACATATTGATTAAAAAAGATGTACAAGAAATTCGCCATGCTTTAAATTTTCATTTTGAAAAACATAGAAGTCACATGCAGGAAATTGCCATGATAAAAAATAAATAAAAATGCTAGGCCAATAAAACATTGTTGTGTTGTTAAAAATAAAATTGCCATTCTCTTAAAACTGAAACTGCCATGCGAGAAAGTAGAAAAAACATTTGCAAAATTGCCATGAATAATTGAGAAAAAAAATCCCAAAGCTTGCCATCGTAACATCACAAAAGAGACATAAAATTGTCATGTTCGAAAGATAAAAATGTTACTCCCTCCTATCCAAATTAATTGACGCAGGCTTAGTACAACTTTAACACAAAATTTTACTAAAGCTACATCATTTAGTACAACTTAACTTTACTACAATGTTGTACTAAAGCTAAGTTATTTAATTTGGATAGGAGGGAGTATTTATTTTCCATGGGAAAAAAGATGTTTTTTTGAAAATTTGCCATGTGTACAACACAAACTTGGCACGTGAAAACATTACAAAAAAGAGAACAGGGTGTCGACCTGTTGGCTAGGTGCAAGGAGCGGAGCCAGCCCACTCGCGTTCGAGTTTCGGCTGGCGTTGGGTTCTTCGAGATTCTTCTATTAAAAAATGTCTTCAAGGTCTAGTCCTACACGGTATCGTTTAAAAAAACGTTACAATTTTTTTTTTTAAATTTGCCGTGTGACAAGTTAAAAAAATATAAATCTTCCATGTACTTTTTTTTTTGAAAAATTGCCATGTACCTAAATAATAAATTGCATATTGTCGTTACCTAGCAAGAAAATAGAGTGGAGGAACTAGGATTCTTTCTTTTCTTTGTGCAGAGAAAGGAGTTTAATTCCAAATTAAGAGAGTTACGGTCGAAAGACAGAAGATCCTCGATACATGGCGGTCCCAGATGCATCCACACAGCCGTGGTACACTCAATACGACTATAATTTGCCAGACGATCCGCAACTCTATTATGATCCCTAGTCAACTTCTGTGGAATAAACTCCCTGTCACACATCAACTCTTTAATTTCAGCCACGAGATGACCACATGCCGAACGAACTAGTCCGTTCCCTGATAGACAGGATAAAGCCTCACTTGAGTCAGATTGGACAATGACTGGAAGACTGGAATGTTATATAGCAAGCGCCATCCCTTGCATAATTGAATGTATCTCCGCTTACAATGCTTTGTTTCAATTGAAAAGAAGCCGATATGCTGCAAAGATAACTGAACCATCATGTCGTCGAAGAATCATCCCTGCCGCTGCCGCACCGGATTCCACTGAAAAAGATCCATCCACTAAAAGAGCAACATAATCAGTGGTCGGGGTGGCCAAGGCTTAGGAACATGAGTAATCCTCACTTCTGGTATGGCCGAGTCAGTAACCGGCATTTTACCCTTGATAATTTCCGTTGTGCTATACTTGCACCCATCTCCAATAGACTTCATATATAACTGTCCAAATAATTCACCGTAGTGGTCACTGGGGAAACCTCTTTATCATGAGTAACATCATTCCGTAATTACCAAATACGCCAAATAAGCATAATAACTCTATTGCGCTCAGCTTCATTGCAATTTAGCAGCAAGCCAACTGGGCAGTAAACCTTATGCAAAACTGGACTATTAATAATGAGCTGGTCTGGTGGAAGCGACCAGACTTGTCTCATGGCCTCCCATATGCTACATGTATTGTAACATCATGGAGGAACTAAGGATTCGATTCCATGTCTCTTGGGGGGTGGCTTTAGGCACTAGACCGGACATTCGCTTAGCTTTTGTGTCTAGCAAATGAGTTCCCGTAGCTTTTGTGTCTAGCATATGAGTTCCAGATCTGACGATGGCAACTGTGATCCGACTGCAGGCACGACGTTCGCTGGAACTTGCTAGAAACCTAAGGTTCGTCCAATAATATTTTCCGAAAAAAAAAGACGTGTATGGCTGCGTTTCAATGTTTGTATCTGCATCCAAACTCGTGAATAATAGCTATGGTATGAGAGTTCGATTCAAGAGAGATTCCTCCTTGATTAACTTCTAAGCAGGAAGCACGGAAAGCGCAGATAATCAATCGACGATGGTGGAGCACCTCCTTGATCTTGGCCAAGATCTTATCGCCGAGATCTTGACCCACCTGCCGACCAGTTCCGTCCTCGTCGCGCGCGCCGTCTGTAACGACTTCCGCCGCGTCGCCACCAGCGCGGCCTTCCTCGCCGCCCACGCGCGCCGTCGCCCGCTCGAGATCCTCCTCTACGACAGGACGGCGGCAAGCCACGCCGATGACTACGTCTACCTGGACGCTCTGTCCGTCTCCGTCCGCCATCCCGGCCGCCCGGCGCGCCGTCCGCTAGCGCGCCTCCCTGCGACCAAACCCCAAGCGGAGCTCCTGGGCGAGCAGTTCTGCCTCCCGCTGGCCTCGTGCGACGGCCTCCTCCTGCTCGGGACGGCCGTCGCCGGCCAGTACCTCGTCTCCAACCCCACCACGCGGCAGTGGGCCGAGCTCCCGCGGCTGCGCCGCCGACACATTGAGGACGGCGGCCGGTCGCTGGAGTCCTTGCATACCTCCGCGTACCAAGAGTCCGGGTTCTACTTCCACGAGCCGTCCAGCGAGTACCGGCTTCTGTGTCACGTCACCTTCGAAGAAGGCTTGCCCCCGGCGTACTACATCTTCTCGACCGGCGCCGACGAGCCCCGCCGGCTAGACAACGTGAAAGCCGGGAGCATGGGGGACTTCTTTTCCCCGTCTGGCTGTGACATGGTCACCCCGGCGGTTTTCCGCGGGTACCTGCACTGGCTGAGGCACCCCGAGGCCGTTTCGGCCGGCGAGATGGCGGCGTTCGACACGGCGGACGAGACTTTCCGGCGGATGCCTGCCCCGCCCGTGGCCAACGAGCTCTTGGCCAGACTGCTCGTCGCGGACGGGTCGCTCATGGCGTCCGAGTTCAGGAAGCTAGCCGTGGACCTGTGGGTGCTTGAGGGTTACGCTGGCGCCGCTTCTGCATCCGCGGGAGGGACGAGGTGGGAGCTTCGTCACAGCTTTGAGGTGCCGTGGCAGGCCAGAATGCCGACGTCCGCCCTGGTCGTGATCGGCGGCGACGAGGAGGGGGACGTCGTCTTGGGCACCCGCCATGGTGTGGCGGTGTACAACGTGCGGAGCGGGACGGTCAGGGCCGTCGACGTCGGGCCCAAGGGCTCTAAGGGCTTTAGACTGACGCAGCGCGCGCTAAGGATACGGGAGAGTTTGGTGCGGCACACGTTTTTCGAGACGCAGCGGCATCCCGGCATTCCATCGTTGTATTGGCGGTTTTGTTCTTGTTAAGTCGCTTCAGATTTTTCAGATTGCTCGATCCATGAAGACTTAGGAATTGTTTGCTTGAGTTATGAGCATCTCTTATCAGATCTTCGGAAATCTCAACTTCTTGTATTGGCATTTTGGGGAGTTCAACCTTTGCTAACCCAATACTTACAACTCCTAGATTTGAGTAAGAAACACCCATTCTCTTCAAATTGGACGCTAGCATTTCTTGTTCTTTCATTAGCAAATAGAGCCTTGGCTTAGTAGTAAGGCATGTGATTGTGTAGCGGGACCACATGGGTTCAATTTGCAGAATTGACATGTGATATTTATGGGGTTTTCCCATTCTACTTCGTTGAGGACCAAGCTTGATGCATGGTGAGGCCTTCTATGTAAGGCATGCAATTGTGCAGCCGGACCACACGGATTCAATTTGGAGAATTGACGTGTGATGCTTATAGGGTTTCCCCATTCTATTTCCTCGAGGACTAAGCTTGGTGCATGGTCACTACTAGAGAAACCTTATACACAGAATCTTAGCAGCAGCGCGGCACAAAAAGAAGCGCTGCTGCTAATTAGCAGCAGCGAGGTTAGGAAAAGCGCGCTACTGATGTAAATTTAGCAGTAGCGCGTGATGTCTAAACCGCGCTGCTACAAAAATCCATCGACAATACACAACGACCTAAGTTTATCAGCAACGCGGTTTCATGAAGCGCGCTACTGCTAATGCAACAGTAGTAGCGCGCTTTTTAGTCACGTCGCTGCTGCTAATTTTGAAATTGTCCACACGGTTGGCCCGTTTAGCAGTAGCGCGTGATAGAAAAGCGCGCTGCTGCAACGTTCTTAGCAGTAGCACATTTTTCCTCCCGCACTACTGCTAAGACGCAGCACCCACCACCTTTTTCCACCCGTCCTCCCCTCCCCATCTCCTCTCCTCCCTTTCCCCTACCCCCCTCATCCTCCCTCTCTCACTCTTCTTCTTCCTCAATACTTCTTCCCCCATTACTCTCGATCCATGAAGATTGCTCGATCCATGAAGACTTAGGAATTGTTTGCTTGAGTTAAGAGCATCTCTTATCAGATCTTCGGAAATCTCAACTTCTTGTATTGGCATTTTGGGGAGTTCAACCTTGGCTAACCCAATACTTACAACTCCTAGATTTGAGTAAGAAACACCCATTCTCTTTAAATTGGACGCTAGCATTTCTCGTTCTTTCATTCAAAATAGAGCCTTGGCTCAGTAGTAAGGCACGTGATTGTGCAGCCGGACCACACGGGTTCAATTTGCAGAATTGACATGTGATACTTGTAGGGTTTCCCCATTCTATTCATTGAGGACCAAGCTTGGTGCATGGTGAGGTCTTCTATACAAGGCATGAAATTGTGCAGGCGGACCACACGGGTTCAATTTGCAGAATTGAACGTGTGATGCTTATGGCTTTTCCCCATTCTATTTCCTCGAGGACCAAGCTTGGTGCATCGTGAGGCTTTCTATTAAGCTAAAAATCTTGGTACTTATGACATGGTGCTTCATCTCTGACCGGTGGCTCCGAGCCAGTTAGTGATGATGGGGCATTGCTATTCGGTTCTGTAATAGCGTATTTTCTAATGATTCTTAATTGAATGACCTAATTTTTGTGAGACTGAGAATTACTTTTTGCACATATAATTGTACTAATCTTAAACATATATGTTAGCAATTGAGGTTTGCTTTTGCGAAACACAATATAAATACCGCGTTCACATACAAGTGCATATACTCACACTATGAATGCACAGATGCCATCTTCCCTCTATGAGAACCTTCGAGAGACTCAGCCGGCAGGTCTTGAGATGCTCTTCACATGTTGGTCTCACCCATCCAATACTACTAAATAGCTCATCCCCACTATCTCAATTATCTTAACATGCATATATGCCACCTCATCGAAGACCTGCCATAACATGCATGAAAAAAAGATTTTTCATTATTAGCTGATCCTATGCACACATCTCACCTCACCACACATGCCACCCCATCAAAGATCCACTCAATATGCATGGAAAAAAGTTTTCATTTATTATTATGCCACTTATATTAAAAATATTATTAGACTACACAATAATCAAATACAATATATAATACTTAATTTTAGGTTTTGTTCATATATTATTAATTCCACTATGCATCTTTCATACAATCAAATCACTAAAATATATGCAATCGATTCCCGCAGCAACGCGCGGGGTTTTCTCTAGTTCACACAACGTGTCAGACCTAGCCAACCACGTTAGGATGTGCATTCCTTAAGTACAACTCGTCTTATGCCTAATTATTTATGCTTGCTGGTAGTGCTCAAAACATCTCATCTCACTTGCATGTGGGTGATATGTCTTAATGTTATCTACTATTTTGAGAACATTTGCTATATTTTCGTCTTCAAATTTGCATAATTAAAAAAACTAATTGTAGTAACGTGGTTTTCAAGAAAGTTTTGGTGTTCTCTTTCGTGTAGAAAAGTTCCCCAAAAAATCATATTTGCACATATCATGGAAAAAGAGCCACAAAGGCGGTCGAGAGGCTGCCCACAAGGCCCAAGCGACATGGCTCCTGGCCACGCCCAGTGTCCGCTCGGGACCCAAGGTCACCCTCCCATGCCACATCTTCACCCATATAAGCTCTCATTACCTCAAATCTCATGATATATTTTTGCCAATTTTTATCGGGGCGTAGCCTTTGTCTTATCTGATGTTTTCGCTAAGGGCTGTTTGGAATTTGATCTAGCCTCCGGAGAGGAAGATTCTTCGTTATTGATATCACCAACTCCCTTTTCATCATCAGCCTCATGTTTCCCATCCATGTGTGAGTAATTCTCTATAGGAACATGGGACGGATGGGAATTGGATAAGATCCATTATGTAATTTTTATCATATTTGTAAGGCTTTGATTCCTAGTGCCATCTATGTTATGAGATTGATGTTGTTATAACTTTTCTATGCTTAATGCTTATCACTAGGCCCGAGTGATATGATATCAGATCTGAATCGTATTTGTTTTCATGATTATCTATGTGTTTGAACTATACCTACAAGTTGTATGCACTTGTTATAGTTTCTGAAGTCGAAACCCCGAAGTGACATTAATTGGAATATCAATGGGAACTATTGTAAATTGGGGATTACATTAAGTGTTAATACTTTGCTTTGGTGCTTTGTGAAATGATTCACTTAACTATCCTCAGTTTCTTTCAGGATCCTGCTCAGAAGCGAGGGTAGAACAAAAAAAGCTATGTAAGTCCTTATTGGAAGCCCGTACAACTACATACAGAATACATGCATGCCTACATAAGTTGAAGATGTTGAGCTAATTGACTATATATGCCCTATGTTTATGCTATAACATGATTGATTATATCCATGAAACATCCCATTATCCATCATGGTACCTAAGTTTTTCATAATTCTTGCTCCCTTTAAAGATATTTCGTACCTAAAAACCGATGGGTATTACTGCTTTTGTTACTCAATCGCAATGAAACAATCAACACTTCATCGTGTTTGCTACTAATAAATTCTCTCGAGTAAGTACGTTGTTTCTAGGTTTGGTTGAAATGCAAACTTAATTGATAAACCTTATATGCATTCTTTGTATCCTCTCGTGTCGAATCAATAACTCCAATCAATAAATTTGGGTTGTGATACTTTTCATCAAAGATTTTTACGATACACTACACTTGTGAGTTATCAACACACACATCGAGGGAGGGCTAAGCTTAGTTGATACCAGAGCTATAAAAAATGTAGAGCAATGACAGTTGACAAGTAGGAAAAAGCCAGAAGAATGAACATGCAGCAAAAGGATGGAATCCAACGAGCATGTTGCGAAAGCCCAGAACCAAGCAGAAGGAGTGATAAGATCATACGTACTAAAAAATGCATCCTAGAAAACTTAATTTCCAAGTTTGAAACAAGCCTAAAGGATGATTATTAAGATCAAACACACTAGAGAATTATGTGCCCCATCTGGCAACGAACAAGTCCAGACATGAGAACCATCGTCTATTTCATGTCTCATGTGGGACCCACATGTGAACGTGAACACTACTATACAGCTTGATGTACACTCTTCAACCCAAATGTATTGTCTTGGTGACCTAATTTTTTCAACTTAAATGCATCCTCTCGGTGACAGTGCCTTTTCATTCTTCAAACACATTCCTTTTCTCCCACTTCTCATCCACTTCCTTTCTTTCTCTATTTAAAGATATTTTGTAGCTTCGTCCCCCCCCCCTCGTCCCTCTTGATTCATCACTATATCCCAGCTTCTTATGACGCTTGGTGTGTTAACCACCAGTAACCACACTTTCGTCATCCGCGATCTGTCTCTACTCATGGTCTGCCCAGAATGACCATCCATCTAAGCTTCTGGTCACCAGCAAACCCTATTCCGCTCTCCATCCCAAAATGCCATATCAAATTCCTCAGACAAGCCAGAGCATAATCACACGTGGAGAGGGAAGGTTGAGAGCCTATCCTCGTTAGGCATGTTCCGTTATCATGACGACAGTGGAACCCGTCCTTGTGAGATCATATTTTTTCGACAAAGGGTGAATTTTATTTACTCAAAACGAAGCATCAAGAGGATACAAACACGATGATTACACACCTGACCTCTGTATAGCTAGGATACACACAGCCCACATCAACACACACACAAACACTCCAACAACTAGCAAAGTCATATAAGACCAAAGCTATGCTTAGGCAGGAAAAAAACCCCGATAGCAATCAGATCTACGATCGGCAAACTATAGCAACGACCGTATCCGAACGAACCATCCTTGTGAGATCATATGGCGGAAAAGAAGTAAGTCTATCTAGCAAGTGGTGCATTGTCTAATGCATAGGGAAGGGAAAACCCTCCTTTTCGAAAAAAAAGTCAAGTGGTATGTGGATATTTTTTTTCTGTTTGTTTTCTTTTCTTTTCTTCAAACCTTCGTTTAAAAAATGAATGCTCGTGGTGATCAATCCAAACCACCCATTCCTCCTCACCGTATTGGCATGTCTTTGTTTGTTTTAGGGTATATCGCCAAGTTTATATAACCAACGCATATATCCCCTTACGGTAAAAATTAACACCTGCTAGGGCGAAAACGTTAGTGGGTACCGCTGTATACCATCATAGTTTTGTTAGGAAATTAAGACGTAACCACATGATCCCGCAAAAAAAAAAAAAGACGTAACCACATGCATCTTCCAAAAGCTGTGCGTGTGCGTGTGCGTGTTTCTTCCTACGCAAGATCATAAAAGCGATAGATAAAATGTTGTGCTTGTGCGTGTTTCTTCCTACAAAGTCCGTTGTGCGTGTTTCTTTCTACAAAACCGTTCAAACGGTCATAAAACAGTTGTATTAATACGGGACACGTATGGATAAATGGATCGATCGATTCGTGTCTTCCACGGAGCAAAACGACCAAAGATACGTACGTGGGAGAAATTCATGGAGTGTCACCGTGTCGTTAGTCTGGTCGCGGTCGTGCTGCTGCTCCGGTGGCCGGCTTTGAGCTCTGCGCAGGCGCCGGTGTCGAGGACCATCACGGTGGACAGTCAGGGAGGAGGGGATTTCTCGAGCGTGCAGTCGGCGGTGAACTTGGTGCCCGACGGCAACCGGGAGTGGGTCAGGATCCACGTCCGGGCAGGGAGCTACACGTCCGTCGTCCTTGCTCAACTATTTTTTTGTACTCCTTCCAAGATGTTTATGTTGGTCACGTGGCGCATGCAGGGAGAAGGTGATCATCCCGGCGGAGAAAGGCTACATCTTGCTGGAAGGGGACGGCTCCTGGAACACGGACATCAATTTCAACGACTACGCCGGCGCCCACGTCCGCAGCCGCGGCGACACGTCGCCGACGTACAAGAGCGCCACCTTCACCGTCCTCGCCGACGACTTCATCGCCCGGAACATCGCCTTCAAGAACACGCACAACGCTCACGACAAGATCAACAAGAGCCAAGCGGTGGCGGCACTGGTCCGCGGCGACCGGAACACCTTCTACGGCTGCGCCTTCCATAGCTTCCAGGATACGCTCTGCGACGACCTAGGCCGCCACTACTTCAGCGACTGCTTCATCGAGGGCGGGATCGACTTCATCTTCGGCTACAGCCAGTCCATCTACGACGGCTGCACCATCGTGTCCAACATGCCGCCGTCCTACGGCCAGAACCCCGGGTCGGTGACGGCGCACGGCAGGGTCGACGCCAGCGACCCCGGCGGCTTTGTGTTCAAGGGCGGCGAGGTCAGAGGCACCGGGCGCCAGTATCTCGGACGCGCGTGGAACCAGTACGCCACCGTCGTCTACTACCACGTGAATATGTCCAGCATCATCGTCCCGCAGGGGTGGGAGGCATGGAAAGCCGACGGCGTGACTAACGATGTCGTATTCGCAGAGGTTGGGTGCACCGGGCCGGGATCAAACATGACCGGAAGAGTGCCGTGGGAGAAGCAACTGAGCGAGCTGGAGGTGGAAAAGTTCGTGGACATGAGCTACATCGACGACGGTTGGCTAGGCGAGCAGCCATACTAGTATGACATGGCCGGGCCTTCTTTTCTACAACTCACTCTTGCATGTGTGCAAGTGGCTGGAAAAGTACTCGATCAAAAAGGAAAACTTTGTAACACCAATCTGTTTTGTTTGTTTGTTTGTAAATATACACCATAGCATCTGTATTTAGGAAAGGGCGCTGATAGGCGCCGGCGTGCCCGCCCAACAGTTGGGCCGGTCACCGCTCGAGCGTCCGATTCAGCAAATTTGATCCGTTCGATCTGAGTCTCGCAACAGAAAAAAAAAGCATCAACGCTCCCCTTTCGATCTTGGTTCCTCCTTCCTTGTGGGAACGCAGCGCTGCCGCCGCGGCCTGCAGCAGGCGCGCACATCTCGCCGGCCCCCAGTCTCGCCGCCGGTCACCGCCCATCGCCGCCGGTACCTGCCCATAGCCGCCATCGGTCTCCTGTGTTTCTCACCGGCTCCGTGCATGCAGCAGCCGTAGTTGCAGCTCCTTGTGACACCGGTCACAGCTCCGTTGGAGGTGGGCGCAACTCCGGCGTGCGCCGGTTGCAGGTCACAGCATCTCCGACGACGAGATCGCAAAAAAAAAAACTGCACTCTCCATCAGGTTGCCGGTAGCAGCAAAAAATTCAACCGGTTGTAGCAAAAAAGGGGATCGTCTCCAGCAAAAATAAAGCTCGTCGGTGCCACCTGTGGTCGCCATTACAGCAACATTTCCATGGCCTTCCCCTGTATGTATCAATTGTAAACACCGTGGTAGCGAAAAACAACAACATTTGCAGCAAGAACGTATTTTCACGTATTGGTGTGCCATGAAAAATGGATGTAGCAATTGACAACGCCGATAGTAGCAAAACTCAAAACGGTTGTAGCAAAAAAGTGGTAGACTGTTTCCACCAAAACAAAGACATTGTAGCAATTTTTTGATTGGCTCCAGCACAAATTGAAGATGGTGGTAGCAAAATTGGTGCCCGGTTACACCAAACAAATGATGGTAACAAATTTTGGGATGGTTCCAGCAAAAAATGAAGATGGTGGTAGCAGATTGGCACACTGGTTCCAGCAAAACACACAACGCAGTAGCAAAAAAGACTGGTTCCAGCAAAAAATGAAGACGATGGTAGCAAAAACTAGGGTTGCTCCAGCAAAAAACTTGCCGGCTCCAGCACTTGTCGCCCTGAACGCCGGCCGCCGCGGTTCTCCAGCACTTATCGCGTCCGTCTCCAGCACCGGTGGCTGCTGGTTGCAGCACTTGCCGCCGTCGTCTACAGTATTGTAGCTGCCGCCGCGGCATCGCGTAGCATGGGTCCCAGCACCAGGCGGCGCCGGTCCCAGCTCCGGCACCAGCGCTCGGTTGCCCGTGGGAGGCAGGGAGAAAGGAATGGGGGTAGGAGAGAGGAATTTGCAGCAGGGTGCGATGCCAATGGCGGTCAGATCAATCTATCGTGAGGGAAGGTTGGGTGTGAGGAGAGGATAAGAACGATGAGTGGGTAAGAAACGAGGCGAACTCTCCAGATCGTACCAGATAGGATGACGTGTGTATGGCCCACTGGGCATGTGTCTAGCGTAGGATGCTGGAAGCCGCACGATATAAGTTGAATCCGACGTGCGGTACGTGACCGGCCGAACGCTCGGCCGGCAGGCCGTACCCAAACGTTTACCTTTAGGAAAACATACAAAGTATATAGACGCAAGCAAAAGCAACTCATACTATTGTTCCACCACCAACAAAACGTCATCCAAATCCAGATATGAATAGTAGCATTTTTTGCTTTAGCATTTCTGTCACACTATAATGCTAAATTTGTCTATTTTATTTCTTCTTCTGTATTTTCAATTTGGAATTAATTTCTCAGGGGTCTTGTCACATGTCTTATGAACATTTCCAATATTTCCCAAGAAAATAAGACATTCAGATTTGAATATCTTGTTTAAACATAGGAGCATGTAAGTGTTGAAAGCACCTGATATTTTTGGCATGGGAAGAGAGGCCAGTATGAGTTACAAGTTTACACTCATTATGCATTGCGCGGTTGCATCAGGCCGAGAGAGGGCCGGGCATTCCTCCTCCCCAACCCCAACCCGTTCATGTGTTTAAATGTCACCAGGAGTGTGGAAGAATAAAGAAACTCAATACTCTCTTGGTTTTAAATTAACTCAAGTTCTAGTTTTATCTTAAGTCAAATTTCTTTCGGGTCGATCAAGTCTAAAAAAACGCATCAGCATTTGTAACATCAGATTAGTTCTATCAGGTTTCATCATAAAAACACATTTTCTTACTATACATGTTTCATCAGTGTCACCAAGCCTTTTATGGTGATTGGTGTCTGGACCACCATCATCGGCATGTCTCAACTCCAATGTCCATCTCCCGTGACGTGAGGTTGAGCCCTTCAAGGCAAGCTAGAGCATAACTACACGTGGCAAGGGAAGGCGAGTATATCCACTGGTTACGCTTGTTTAGACCTGGCCATCCTCCGGGCCGGGCCGGGCTTCGGGCCGGGCCTGACCAAGCCCGAGGTAGAAAACTCAGGCCCGAGCCCGGCCCGGCCCGGCCATCGGGCCTAGTTTTCAGGCCCGAGCCCGGCCCATCACAGCAAAAAACACGTCGGGCCTCGGGCCGGGCCTCTTTAGTAAATGGCATAAATAGCGGGCCCAGGCCCGGCCCGACCTAGTCTTCGGGCTTAAAACCTAGGCCCAGGCCCGGCCAAGGAGCAGCGTCGGTCCGGGTCGGGCCGGGTCGGGCCGGGCTGTTCGGGCCGGGCTGCCCATGGCCAGGACTACGCTTGTTCCATTATCATGCTGATAGGGAACCCGTCTTTCAGAGGTCTGTACGGAAAAAATGCAAGTCTACCCAACAATTGATAGTGGGGATTTTTTTTAGTTCAAGCCTTCTTTTTTTTCCTTTTTCTTTTTTGCGAAAAGTTCAAGCCTTCGATTCAAATGAAGATCCGTTGTGATCAATCGAAACCACGAACCATATGGCTTTGTCTTTTTTTGTGCGTAAAGGATCCAAAGCTATTGTAAAAGTTCACAAGATGTACTATTTTTTTGCGGGATTCACAAGAAGTACTAAGCACCTCAAACATAATACATATCTTTTTAGAAGTTAAAGTTTGATTTAATTTATCGAGAAAATATTTGCATCTACAATACCAAATAACTATCGCAAGATATACACGGTGAAATATATTCTTATGTTGCATTCACTTGGTATTATTGATGTAGATAATTTTCTCTATCAAGTCAGTCATACTTTATTTTCTCTATAAAGTCAGACATACATTATTCTAAGTAAATTCTATGGACACTACATTTTCAAAAGGAGGGAGCAAAGAATATCACAGTGTTTATAGAGTTATCAATACACATATTCTTACAAGGTACTCCCTCCGTCCGAAAAAACTTGTCATCAAAATGGATGAAAAGAGATGTATCTAGAACTAGAATACATCTAGATACATCCCCTTTTATCCATTTTGATGACAAGTATTTCCGGACGGAGGGAGTAAAAATTAAACAACTGCCATCACGATATATGGCCCCAGTTTACCATGCATCATAATGAAGACAATAACCACTTGCTCATTTATGCAAGATCATAGTTTCTTTCTATCCAAAAATCTCTCTAAAAGATTTCCAGAAAAATCTCTAAAGATACTGCAAAGGGTCAAAAAGGATTTTATAAATCGTATGGATGGATCGTGTCTTCCATAGAGCAAAACGGCCAAGATATACGTGTGCGTAGGAGAAATGGGATGCGACCGCCACCATGTTGTTAGTTTGCTGGTGTTCGTGCTCGTGCTGCTGCTCCGGTGGCCGGCGTTGAGCTCTGCATGGGCGTCGGTGTCGAGGACCATCACCGTGGACAAGAAAGGGAGAGGGGATTTCAGAAGTGTGCAGCCGGCAGTGGACTCCGTGCCGGACGGCAACCGGGACTCCGGGAGTGGGTCAAGATCCACGTCCGGGCAGGGCACTAGCTACAAGTTCGACCCTGCCGCAAAATTCCATACTGCATTTTTGTACTCCTTTTCAAAGTATATGTTGATGTTTGCATGCGTGCAGGGAGAAGGTGACCATCCCAAAGGAGAAAGGATACATCTTTTTTTTTTTGAAATGGTCAACGGGGGAAAAGGCTCCCCACCTGAATATATTTCAAAAAAAGTGAAGTTTACACGGGTCACGTATTACGTGATGAGAGGAAATCACGCCACAGACCGGCATGTTCCTTAAGTGCTTCCGTCTTAAGACGGTGAGACCACAGAATAAGATCGTCTAGGATAGCCAATATAGAACCTCTCGCATCAATCTCAACGTCCTGGAAAACCTTTTTGTTCCTCGCATCCCAGATTTTCCAGAGAATGAGGAGTATTACAAAGGGGCGAATCGAGGGTGGCAAGGCATCTGGCAAGCTTGTGGTAAAGACCTCAGTGATCGGACTGAAGCAAGGTCGAAGGCCAGAGCGGCGCCAGATTCTGTGAGCCGCCGGGCACGTGAAGAACAGGTGTTCCCGGTCTTCGACGGAGCTGTTGCATCTAGGGCAAGTATCGTAGGAAAGAACATGCTTCTTGCGGAGGTTTTGGCGGGTGTTCAGTCGGTCCAAGACCAAGAGCCAGCCAAAGATCATGACCCGTTTTGGCACCCTTGAGTCCCAAATCAGAGCAAGCGATGGGTCGGAGAGGTGCTCATTTAGGGCCGCATAAGCCCCTCGCATGGTGAAGCTGTCACCATTTAGCAACGTCCTCATGTCCGGTTCCTGGGAGGTTGTGACATCCTGCAACAAAGAGGTAAGAGAAGCAAGTTCTGTGGCAGCAATAGTGGTTAGTCGATTACGAAGAGCAAGCTCGATCCCTTCCTGTAATATGGTGGCTACCAATGCATTTTGGTTTGTGTGGTGAGAGAAGAGAGCAGGGAAGACTACTGCCAGCGGCTCTGGCAGTAGCCACCGATCTAACCAAAAGAAAGTGGACATACCATTACTAATGGTGCAGTGTGAGATCTCTCTAAGACTCTGAAGATGTTTAAAAATAGTTTTTGCCAAGAAAGAGCTATTTTTGCCGTGTCCAATGTGTAGAGGGGAGTGGTTTAGAATCCAGTCCTTCCAAGGAAGGGGACCAGAGTGTAAAAATTTGTAGGCAAATTTCAGCAGTAGACAAAAAATTTGTGCTCGTAAGTTTTTGACACCTAGACCACCTGCATCTTTAGGCGTACAGATCTTGTCCCACGCTACCAAGCATTTTGCCCCAGAGCAGACCTCGTCGTTAGACCAGAAGAAGGAGCGTCTATGTTTATCAATGGCCTCTATAACAAGGATGGGAAGAGAGAAGCAAAGCATGAAGTAAGTTGGGAGGCTATCTAAGACAGCCGACAAAAGAACTAGTTTACCTCCGCGGGAGAGAAGGAGAGCTGCCCAGCCCGAAAGGTAAACGTCGCACCTATCTATAAGTGGTTGGAACGCGGATGGCGGTAATTTGTGGGGAGAGAGAGGGAGACCCAGGTATGTCTGCGGGAAGGAGGAAATGTTGGTGGCCAGGTCAGAGGCGAACTTAGTAGCCTGATCGTGGTCAACATTTAGGGGGATGAAGGTGGTTTTGTTGAAATTGATTTGTAAACCAGTGGCGTTGGCAAAGTCGTCAAGAATCCTTTTGAGGTGAGAGGCTGAGTCCGGAGTAGCTTTGACAATTATGAGGGTGTCGTCAGCGTATTGGAGTACGGGACAAGGTGAAGTGGGGCTAAGAGGGTGAAGGAGGATTCCATCCAGGTTTGCCTTGATAATCAGTTGTTGTAGAATGTCGGCGATGATAATGAAAAGGTAGGGGGAGAGAGGGTCTCCTTGACGGAGGCCGTTTCTACATTTGATCCATCTGCCCGGGATGCCGTTTAGCATAACTGCCATGGAGCCAGTGTCGAGCAGCGAGCTTATCCAGTCACACCATCTAGTTGGGAATCCACGGGCACGAAGAGTGCGGAGGAGGGAGGACCAGCAAACTGAGTGAAAGGCCTTACGGAAATCTAGCTTAATAACTAGGGTGGGAGCTTTGCGTTTAGCACAGCAGTGTAGGATATCTGCTGCATAAAGGAAGTTTTCAGAGATATTCCGCCTAGAGAGGAAGCCTGTTTGATCAGCATGGACGAGCAGCGGGATGAGAGGTTTGAGTCTGTTGGTGAGAAGTTTGGCTACTCCTTTGATTGGGCCGTTTTGAAGCGAGATGGGTCGAAAATCAGAGGGAGATCGAGCGTCTTGCGATTTTGGAAGTAGGATGATGAGGGCCCTATTAAGGCAGGAGATGTCACTAGAATGTTGATAGAATTCTAGAAAGAAATCTTTGATCTTATGTTTAAGGGTGTGCCAGAATTTGCGGTAGAACCCTGGACCAAAGCCATCCGGGCCAGGACTGGCCGATTGGTTCATGGAAAAGAAGGATGTGGCTATTTCGTCGTCAGAGAAGGGGTCAGCAAGATGCCGGAGCTGAGGAAGGGGAGATGGGTAAAGGTCGTCGAGGTTGAAATCCCAGGAGGGGTTGAAGGCGGTACCCAGAAGCCCGGAGTAGAAATCAGAGAGAATGTTTGATTTATCAGCATGGGAAAAAAATTCCGAGCCATTTGAGACAAGGACGGAAATTTTGTTCTTGCGAAGTCGAGCCGAAGCAGAGGCATGGAAGAAGCGGGAATTTTCGTCTCCGTCAATAGTTGTGAGGATTTTCCCCCGTTGGATCCAGTAGAGGGCTTTTTCACGGATAGTGCGCTCGAGAACTTTAATAACAACCCGTCTAAGAGAGATTTCCGGGAGGGAGAGGAATCTGGATTCTTCGATAAGGTCTAGGACAGAGATAACGGTTTTGCAGTTATTTTCACGAGTGGAGAGGGGCACAGTGAGACGTTTCCATTTTTTCAAGGCCGAGCGAGAGCGCTTGAAAGCGGTAGCTAGAGCGAGAGCGCGAGTAGGCCGGTTAGGGGCCGAGGCCCAAGCGTTCTGGATAATGGAGCGGCAGCTAGGCCTAAGGGCCCATCTATTTTCGAAACGAAAAAGCGTTGGGCGGGGTATGTTAGTGTCTATAGAGATGAGCAAGGGAACGTGGTCGGAAACGAAACGGGTTAAGGACGCTAGGGTGGTATTTGGGAAGAGAAGATCCCAGTCTGTATTGATGAAAACGTGGTCAATCCTCTCGAGAGTAGGCTTATCACGTTTGCTAGACCAGGTAAAGCTATGGTCGAGAAGCGGGAGCTCGATAAGAGCGTTAGAGTGGATGAAAGCGTTGAACAGGTCCGCCTCCGACTGCCTGAAGTTGTCCGTATTTTTATCGGAAGGGTGGCGCAGCAGGTTAAAGTCGCCAAGTATAATCCAGGGAGTATTAGGAGGAGGGGCGTGGCTAGCGAGCTCGAGTAGGAAGACTGGTTTTTTAGCATGATCAGTGGGAGCATAGACATTGGTGACAGCCAAAGGGTGGGGGGAGGCCAGGGAAGTGATCGTTGAGGTCTGGGTGAAGAGGCCAGCATCTGTGTGAAGAAGAGTGAGGTGATCGGAGGAGAAAGAGGAGATCATTCCTCCGGCCGAGCCAATGGAGGGGAGCGTGTGGATAAGGTCGAGGTCACGGGGGAGAAGACTCTTTTGCTTAAGGGGTGGGATCGCGTTTAACTTGGTTTCTTGAAGAAAGCAGGCATTGGGGTTGATAGCAATTAGCTCAGATAGAACATCGGAACATTTTTGGGGCTGACCAAGGCCACGAACGTTCCAGCAACAGAAGCTTAACTTGACATTACTCATGGAAAAGGTTTTGGCACCCCCATGCATGCATGGGAAGAACATGAAACGAGCGATTACAATTAGCAAAAGGGACGGCGAGGCAAACACCCGAAACCTCCTTGGGTGCAACTAACTGAAATAAAGCAGAGCCATAAGGGCAGATAGCGCCTAAGCAAAGGAAGACAGGTCGGCCTTGGCGAGGGGCCGTCGTCTTGGAGACCCGTCTGAAGATCATGGAACGGCCGAAGACACCTCTGCGATCTCGTCCGGCTCAGCACCGCAAAGAGCCGCAACGCTAGCCAGGGCATCAGTGTCTAGCACCGGCACCTCCGGCACGCTGGTGAGGCCAGAGACATCCAGGGCAGTGACGAGGTCGGCGGAGGCAAGCTTGAGGTCGAAGCGACGAGCTTTGACGTTCATGGCCTTGGTGGTCATGTCGACAAATGCCGCTCCTTCCTTCTTAGCCAAGCGGCGGTTGCGGCGAGTCTTGGCCGCATCCGTGGCTCTCTTCTCAGCCCCACGTGCGCGACGGAGGGTGGCCTCGTGGTCCTGGGCTGTGAGAGGGGGTAGGGTTTCAACTGATGTGTTAGCAGCAGAAGGAGATCGAGGGGAGGGCGGCGGGGAAGTGGGGATAAGCTCATTACCAGAGACAGCAGAGCCGACGTCGATAAGCTCAAGCGAGGAGAAGGAGTTGGACACCTCCACCGTGGGCGAGACAGCAGAGGCATCGTCCTCCTGATTTGGCAGATCGTAGGAGGCGGAGTGGTGCCCGTTTTCGGAGGGGAGGTCGCTGATGCCGGGGAAGAGGGTGTCATTGGGGCGCGCTGCTGCCGGAGGGAGCAGCGAACCACCGACCAGCGGCTGGAGGAAGTTGGTGCGGTTGGTAGGGGCCGAGGCATCGCGCGGCGGTGGAGGAGGCACGTGGTCGGAGGAGTGGGAGCCGTTGCATGGGCTACCCAGCCCGCAGGTCCACCTCCATGCGCCGTGGACGTGGGGGCCACGGGAGCTGTCGTCGTCGGCGTCGTCTCTGAGAGGGACGGAGAGGTCTTCAAAAATGGCCCACGTCTTGATCCTCCGGAGCTTGACGTCGACGATTTGGGAGGGAGGCAGTCGGAGGATGCAGCCGTCCGGGGTGGCATTGTCACTCTCGACACGGACGAAGGCACGGACGATCGTGAAGTCGCCGGCGACGAGCGTGTTTTGGTCGACGCAGCACAGGACCCCGAAGTGGCCGAAGACGAAGTTGGCAGCTTGAGGGTGCCACAACTCTAGGGGAAAGTTGGTGGCCTCGATCTCCACAAGGCGATCGTAACGCGTGGAGGCGCGGTTGTCGGCCTCCTCCGGGCGAAAGAGGGTGACGGTGACTCCGGCGAAGACAGCAGGGAAGAAAGCCATAGCGGCCTCCCTGACCTCGTGTGAGTCGAAGACGATGAGGGCCGCGCAGCCAGTAGTGGCGGCAAAGTGGAAGGTGGGGAAGTTGGCGTGGTGGTCGATGGCGCGCCGGATGAGGTCGTAGGGCTCAACCATGACCGCGTCGAGGTGCACAAAGCAGAAATGCCCGACGCCGTGGATGAGCCCCGAGGGGACGAAAATGTCGGGGTAGGTTGAGTGGGCGCGGCCTGGGGAGGAGGCGGAAGAGGAGGACGGCGAGGTGGAGCAGACGGGCCCGTGGATGCCGGAGGCCGCATCTGAGGGCACCACCGATCCCATCTCGGAGGAGGAGTCGACGGGGCGTTGAGAAAGCGGAGCGGAATCCCCATCCGAGGAGGTTAGGGGGGCCACCGGAGCGGGGGGTGCGGGCAGTGGGTAGATGGAGAGAAGGTGGGAACCGATGCGGATGGTGTTGGGCTGGTCGGCAGGTCCCTTGGAAGCCGAGGCGTTGGCGGAGCTGGCCATGGTGGGGGAGTGGCTAGGGTAGCGGAGGTGTTGGAGAGCGAGAGGGAGGTAGGATGAGCAGTTAAAGCTACGATGGCCGGAGCAGCCGCACCGCGAGCAGCGCACGGGGTCGCGGCACGCGTGGACTAGGTGGTCATGAGCTAAGCAGCGAAAGCAAAGGGGACGGGAGCGAATGCGGGGAGGAAAGGCGAGGCTTGCATGCTTTAAAAGGGCAAGAGGGCTCTGGCGTGAAGAGGGCGTGGGAGCGGGGCGGTAATGGCGAGTCTGCAGCTTTTGGGGGGAGAGAAGCACGTCGCGGTAGGAGGGCACGGAGGCGGAGGCCACGGCGATGGGACTGGGCTCGGTAACCGTGAGCGGCGCTGCAGGCGAGAGCGGCGAGCTCTCAAGAGCGGTGGGGGTAGGCGTTACGTAGGCTGAACCGATCTGCGCGCATGGGTTCACGGCATGCAAGACGTGGACCCGCGGAGCAGGGAGGGGCGGTGTATGCGTGGAGTCTATGGAGGCGGGGTTGTGAGTTAGGTATGCATTAACTGCGGATGGAGATGGGGTACGGGCTGAGGGGGAAAGGTGAGGCGGAGTGGTGGCGCGAACAGGGGAAGGGGGTGAGAAAGATGACCGGTCCTGTCCGCGCCGCTCGCCGGTAATGGCAAGATAGTCGAGGCGTTCGGCTCGTGGTGCACAGTGTCTCGGGGAAGGTTAAATAATTTTAAAAGGAAGGAGGCTGGGGGAGGTGGTGGCAGGACGAGAGGTTTGCCAAGCAGAGAGCCAGGCTGTCTACCGCAGGCATCCCGGGGAGGAGCAGCGAGCGGGTCCGTGGCTGCCAAGTTAGCTTGCTGGATAGATTCAAAAGTTTGAATGGAGGCTGACTTGGCATCCTAAAGCGAATTGGAGAGGACGAACGTGATACCAGGAGTGCTGAGCGGCGACCGTTGAACTATCGAGTTCAAAACGTCCGCAGACGAGACGAGTGCAAGGAAAACATTATCCTGGTAGGGCAGGACGACGAAGCTAGAACTACCCGAGAAAAAGTGGTCGAGGGCCAACTTAACTAGACAAGCACTGGGTTTTGCTACTGCTGAAATTTGACTGATCCAAAATAAAGAGTGGCGATCAGGGTCAGGTGGAGCAATGGCAGGGGGAACAACACCTATATTGTAACTACGCAGGATGAGGGAACGAAACTTAAACGCATGACGTAATGGACGAACCTGAACTGCATGCCGAGACGAGCAATCCTCAGCTCGAAGTTGCAGGCGCACGGTCCTCCCGAGAGACGGCGACGAAGAAGGCGTGGCAGGCACCGCCGACTTGGAGAGGGAAAAGCGGACATCAACCCCGGGTCTTCTTAGGTCGCCGAACGAGACGAGAAGGTCGGCGACCCCTCTGTTGGCGACGAAGAAGGAGAACTCGTCTTCGGCGACCATGGTGGAGTGGAAATGATTCGGGTTGCCGCCAAACAGGCAGTGGAGGAAGAGATCACAGAGCACTGGTGTGATAGGCAGGTGGAATTGGAAAAAGGTTGCCGTGAGCTGGCAGCAAGGTGGCGATGGAGCCGTAGGGGCAGTGACAAACGATTTGAGCCTGGCCCAAGCAGCGTTTTCGAACTTGAGGCCAGTTGGGTGGTGAAGAAAGAGCGCGTCCGACAGGGAGCGGCGAGACTGGAGGTCGCTCGAGCCCGAGGGCGGGGCGGAGGGCGGGTGGAAGGGAAGGAAACACATCGAGAAGAGCCTGCAGTGAAAAGGTTTAAGGTCAAGGATCTTACGCACGAGAGGCACATGCGGGACAGAGAACAGGAAAGTTTGGTTGTGGAGCAGACGGACATTGAAGCACCGAGCTACTCCACCGATGACTGCCTGGAGGAGTGCACCGGCGAGCAGCTCATCGAAGGAGAGCTTAGAAGAGGAGATGCGGAGGCAGAGGAAGTGGGTGGATGGAGCAAAGTCGGAGTCCGGCAGGACAGGAGGACGGAGGCCGTCCTCATCCCCGAGGTCAAGGAAAGGGCGGAGGGAGGCCTGCGCCAGGTGGACGTAGCGGGGGGAGGCAGCCGGCTCGGGCCGCCCAGGGGCGGCGGAGTTGGGAGGGGGGAGAGGAGGAGAGGGAGGAGGAGACATCAGTCCTGGCTTCCTGAACACTCTTGCCCTTGAAACGATACATCTTGCTCGAGTGGGACGGCCACTCGAGCACGGAGATCTACTACGACGCCAGCAACAACGGCACAGTCGACGACCTGCTCACGCGCCGCGACAGCATGGGCGCCTACGCGTCAGGGACGTTCGAGGAGAGCGCCACCTTCACCGTCCTCGCCGACGACTTCGTCGCCCGGGACATCGCCTTCATGAACTCACACAACGGTTTTGACAAGCGAAACGTGAGTCAGGCGGTGGCGGCGCTGGTCGGCGGCGACCGGAGCGCCTTCTACGGCTGCGCGTTCACCGGCTTCCAGGATACACTTTGCGACTACACCGGCCGGCACTACTTCCGCGGCTGCTCCATCAAGGGCGCCGTCGACTTCATCTTCGGTTACGGCCAGTCCATCTATGACGGCTGCACCGTCGTGTCCAACGTGCCCATGTCACAAAGCCGGCAGCCTGGGTGGGTGACGGCGCACGGCAGTTTGGGCGCCGGCAGCCCCGGCGGGCTGGTGTTCAAGGGCGGTGAGATCGGAGGGACTGGCCGCCAGTACCTCGGCCGCGCGTGGAACGAGTACGCCACAGTTGTCTTTTACCACGTTAACACGTCCGGCGTCGTTATCCCGCAAGGATGGGATGGCTCGAAGAACATCGGCCCCGATACGATGTTCGCGGAAGTTGGTAGCACCGGGCCGGGGTCAGACATGGCCATGAGAGTGCCGTGGGAGAAGCATCTGACCGAGGTGGAGGTGAAGAGGTTCGGGAACATCAGCTTCATCGATGACGGCTGGCTAGCCAAGCAGCCATAGCTGGGGATCGGATCAAAAGTAGTTGCAGACATTTTTCTTAGGCAAACATGCAATCTTTATTATGTCGTCACAATATTTACAGGGACTAAGAGAAGATCATCGGGTTGTCCTAATTCCCAACCCCTAAAGCAAAATCATGTTTTGCAAGATTATGAGCCTCGACATTCGAGATTTGAAACTCATGATTAAAACAAGAAGTAATAAAGGCAGTAGAATGATCTATGATTTCATGCGCAAGCATCAAAATGTTCATAGCTTCCCTCCATGATGGCTTCAACAACCACCTTGCAGTCCGATGATACAAAAATCCTCTCAATATAGAGATCATCTGCAAGCGCCAAAGCTTCTCTCACTGCCAAAATCTCAAGTGTTGTAGGATCTTCAATGCTACTGAACAGAACTACCGATGCTGCCAAGAAGGTGCCACTCTGATCACGGCACACTGCCCCAAATGCACCAAAACGCCCAACCCTTGACGTTGCAACATCAACATTTGTCAAACCTAGAGAGGTCCGCGTGTCTTCTTGTTCCCTGCTCACTTGTGTGTGCAAATGGCACAAAAAGTGTGAAAAGAGGGAAAACTGTGTGCTCTCCCTTCTCAAATTAATAGAAGTCCTCGTTTGATTTAAGTCAAATTTCTTCAGATCTGGTAGAGTCTTTAAATTATAACAGACATTTTCATATATTATTCATGTTTTTTGTGAGTTTAAACAAAACTTTTTATAGTTTTGGAAAGATAAGATTATTTACAATACTATGTTGGTTTATAGTTTTTACTGAAAGAGAGAAATAGAAAAAGGAAAAAAATATTTATTGGGCTAGCCTTAGTTGCTTTATCATGCCATGGCCTCTCCGGTGGTAATCTGTGACAATTTCCTCATAAAAATCATTACACAAATGGGCCCCCTGAGTTCACATTTGATATGTGTGAGATGGAAATCTAATAACTTTCCAATATTTAGGCCAATTTAAGACAGTCTCAGAACGTCACTAAAAATCTGTCATGTATTAATATATTTCTTGTAGTGGTCAATGTTAGAGGTTGTTTGTGCTTATCTTACAAAGACAATTGATTAGATATTTTTAATACTAGGAGGTATGTTTCCCAATCGGCTCTTGATTGAGTGGTTTAGAGTGCGATGGCGCACTTTAAACCACAAAAGTTTGGTGACACTCTAAACAAATTTACAACATGTACATATATTTTCGTATTTCAGATGCTTTTTATAGGCCTGTCTGGGTCATCGAGACGTGCAACGTGTTACTCAGACTTAGTCGCGTATCCCTGGTGCCTTTGTCTGGATTTACAAGTTAGTGATGCCCCACTCCCCTTGTTCCCCAAGATGAAGACAAGTAGCTACACCGTGACAAGGGCTTCTAGGCATGAAGACAATGTACAAGTTCGACGGTGAATCCGTCGTGTCCGACGAGATCGGAAATGGCTCGAGAATGAATGGAAGAAGAAAAGTTAGATAATATCCACATTCGGATGTCGTATGGAAGAAGAAAAAAAATCCATCCAGCAAGTGCCAGTGCTAGCTTGAATTTTTTTTCTTTGAAACCTTCATTTCTAAATGGAGCTGCTTTGAGATAAATTGAAACCACCTATTTCCCATCGTATTGCCATGCATTTTCTTAATAAAATATCGCCATGTTTATACTTTATACAATAATCAATAGATATATTCCCATATGATAAAAATAAATTAATACCTTGTTCAAAAAAATTAATACCTGCCAGCACAGAAAATTATACAGTAATGTTTCCCTTAATTTTTTGCATGGAGTTTTCCTTTCATACTACTCATTTAGAGGTAGTACATTAAGGCGTATATAATCACCAGCCAAACGGTGAAAAAAGGGCTGTATTAATACGTACGGGATTCGTATGCGCCTGGTGGGATCGATTACTGTCCTCCACATAGCAAAACGACCAAGATACGTGAGTAGGAACAATGGAGTGCCACCGTACTCTTAGTTCGGTCGTGCTCGTGCTCGTGCTCGTGCTGCTGCTCCGGTGGCCGGCGTTGAGCTCTGCGTCTGTGCCGGTGTCGAGGACCATCACTGTGGACAGTAAAGGGGGAGGAGATTTCAGGAGCATTCAGTCGGCGGTGAACCTCGTCCCGGACGGCAACCGCGAGTGGGTCAGGATCCACGTTCGGGCAGGGGGCTACAGGTTCGTCTTGCTACACAGTTAGGTATTGCTTCAAGATGTGGTAAGCAAGTATGGTTATGATGGTATACGTGGTGCATGCAGGGAGAAGGTGACCATCCCAAGGGAGAAAGGCTACATCTTGCTGGAAGGGGAGGGCCACTCGAGCACGGTCATCTACTTCGACGACTACGCCCACGGCAGCACCGACGTCCTGATGCGCCGCGGCGCCAATGCGATGGGGACGCTCGAGACCGCCACCTTCAGAGTCTACGCCAACGACTTCGTTGCCCGGGACATCGCCTTCACCAACACGCACAACGGCGTCAACAAGAGCAACGCCGCCCAGGCGCTGGCGGCGCTGGTCGACGGTGACCGGATCGCCTTCCACCGCTGCGCCTTCAACGGCTTTCAGGACACGCTGTGCGACAACACTGGCCGGCACTACTTCCATGAATGCTTCATCAAGGGCGGCGTCGACTTCATCTTCGGCTACGCCCGGTCCATCTACGACGGCTGCACCCTCGTGTCCAACATACCCTTGCAGTCTGGCCGCCAAGCTGGGTGGGTGACGGCGCACGCCAGGCGCCACGCCGGCGACCCCGGCGGTTTTGTGTTCAAGGGCGGTGAGCTCCGAGGCACCGGGCGCCAGTACCTCGGACGCGCGTGGAACAAATACGCCACCGTTGTCTACTACCATGTGAACATGTCCAGCGTCGTCGTCCCGCAGGGGTGGGCTCCGTGGTACGCCGGCAACGATACTAACGATGTCCTGTTCGCAGAGGTTGGATGCACCGGCCCCGGGTCAGACATGGCCAGGAGAGTGCCATGGGAGAAGCGTCTCAGCGAGGTAGAGGTGAAGAAGTTCGTGGACATGAGCTTCATCGACGATGGTTGGCTAAGCAGGCAGCCATAGCCGGGGATCGATCGGATCACGAGTAGCTGGCTGCACACATATAGCATACTCCCTCCATTTCAAAATAGATGACTCAACTTTGTTTTTATTTTAGTACAAAGTTGGGTCATCTATTTTGGAATGGGGGGAATAGGAAATAGCAGGATGAATTGCGAGCTTACACTCATTTCACCTTGCGCGCGGTCTAGAGAGGAAGGTGCCGGGCCTTTTTTTTCTTTTCACAGGAAAAGGACTTTATTTCTGAAACAATAGAAAGTTCATTTACAGTAAGGTGAGAAATAAAGTCCGGGATCGAACAATCCCCAACTTTAGAAGATCTACTACTATGGAAAAATTTTGCAATGTTATCCGCTGCTCCATTACCTTCACGAGAACATTTTATAACTTCAAACACGGACAAGTTGAGCACCAGTTCTTTGCATTCCAAAACCACAGCCACTTCCGTTACAAAATACTCCTCCTGATTTAGTGCATCGGCAGGAACCAAGCTATCAGATTCGATGATTAGTGAGCTGCACCAAATTTTCGCCGCCATGTAGAAGTAGTAGCAATTGCGAATAGCCATTATTTCCGCCATATCCATAGAAGGGACATGTGGTATAAAGCATGAGGCTGCCACGACAAACTCGCCATGGTCATCGCGAGCTACTGAACCTATACCTCGCGTCATATTTTTCGCACAAAAGGATGCATCCACATTGAATTTAACTATTCCTCTCTTTGGTATTTGCCACATGTGATCACGTGTCATCACTGGTCAGTTATGAGTTGCAGCACGGACAAAGTTTGTTGCTAGAACTTTGATGAACAATGCCATTCAATCTGGTTGACAGATGGTTTTGCCTTTGACAAATTGTGATCGCTACCAATAGATAAACCAGCTACCAACTGCAATAAGTTCGGCCATTGGTAGCCCACTTATACAGTTTTGTCGAATCATAAGAGCGTCCAATTTTACTGAACCCGAGCGGGCTTTTACCACTGCTTTTTGGATCTCTTCTTTCAGACCAAGTTCAACCCAAAGCACCAATGCTCGACTGCAGGTAAATAGGCTATGTTGGATATCTTCAAACCCTATGTGCCAGATCAGGCATTGACCCGACACAGGAACGTGCCTTCCAACTAATGTACCAAAGCATGGCAGCACTCCCCTTGGAACTTATCATATAAAGTGTTTTACTTTCCCCGGAATGCGGAAAGCCCAAACAGACTTCCAACTGTCATGTACTTGGCTTCCCTTCCCATTGGTTCGGTTCCAGTGATGCTCAAACTGATGTTCAAATTCCACATGATATGCTGACCTTACCGAGATGTGCCTGAATGATTTTATTGCCATGCTATGAAGTCTTCGACCACTTCCACTCGCAATGGAAATTGGAGGATTCTATGGACATCTACAGGAAACGGACTGTAACATGCCCTCATCCCACTGCCAGTCTGCGGATCAACCAGCTCTTCAACTTTTCTTAACATCTTTGTTCCCCTTGGTGTAATGACTTTCCGAGATTCACTCAATGGTACCCGGGGATCACGCCAAATATTTATTTGCGCGCCTAAGCCCATGCACCACATTACACCCTGGTTTGAACGTTTGTATTCCTGCTACAATGCCTTGCCATGTAAAAGAAGATCCTTTTTGGGGGACAACATTATGGTTATTCCCATCCGAATGGTATTTTTCACTTAGAACCCGCGCACACAAAGATCATGGTTTCTAGAGTCGTCGCCAGCATTGTTTTGCTAATAAAGCAAGACTAAAATTGTGTAGGTCTCCGAACCCCAAGCCACCTTCCTCTTCGGTATGCACATCTTCCACCATGAGAAACAATGTACGTCCAGACATCTTCCCTAACACTAACACTTTTGTTAGGACTAAAAAATACACTTGATTTTTCTGTACTCACAAGTTGTCCAGAGCTTCGACAACAATGTACGTCCAAAACTCTTTTAATAGTACTTGCATTCGGGGCATTATCTTTCATAAGGATCAATGAATCATCTACATAAAGAAGGTGAGAGATAGACGGTGCATTTCAACAAACAGATATACCATCCAGCCCACCAACGTCTTCCTCATGAGCCAAAATGCTAGATAACCCCTCTCAGCATAGTAGAAACAGATAAGGAGAGAAAGGGCCTGCCGTAGCCCCCTGATGGGTAAAATATCATCCGTCTATGTGCCATTGAATCTTACTCTATAGCTTACCGAAGAAACACACTCCATAATCATCTCCACCCATTGCACATCAAAGCCTAGTTTCAACATTAATTAACTCAAGTGGTAACTTTGTTCTAAGTCATATTTCTTTAAATTTGCTCAAGACTATAAAATATATGTCTATATCTAATAATAATAATAAAGAACAGTGCATTTCTGCGATTTTTTAGATCATGAAGTTGACAGTAATTACCCATTATACCACCCATAAGTCACAAAAATACCCCTACGTTTTTTGTAGGTCGTTTCGTTTCTCTGATTTTTTGTTCCATCCCGAAATTGATAGTAATTACCCACCATGCCACCCATAAGTCACAAAAATACTCATTCATTCGTAGGCCGTTTCATTTCTCTGATTTTTTGGTCCATCCCAAAGTTGATAATAATTACTCACTATGCCATCCATAAGTCACAAAAATATCCCCATCATTTTTTAGTAGGCCATTTTGTTGCATGCAACATTTTGCCTTAAAAAATAAATAGTGAAACAAGGGCTCAAACCATGCTTGCGTTGAAGGAGCCCGCATGCGCAAACCAATTCATGTTGCCAACGTTGCTAGAGAAAAGAAGGAACATACTGTTTTTTTTAGGGAAATGCCATCATGGCGGTTTATATTTCATGTGAGAATAAAGATACATCGTTTGTTAAAACATCCACTAAGAAACCCGGGGGCTCCGATTTCCAAACAATTGTTCGAGACACCTCCGAGTTCTTAGCTAGCAGATCCGCCGCCATATTGACTTCCCGAGGGCAATGGCTAAAAACTATAGAGATAAAATTGCTATATAAGAAAGTGCATTCTTCATGTATTGTCGCTGCTGGTCCTAATGAATTCCCACCACTCAGCATGATCTCGATTACCTCCAGACAGTCCACTTCAACATAGATTATGTTGCAACCAACTTCATTCGCTAGTAGGAGGCCATCTCGTAGTCCTCTAGCCTCTGTCGTCGCTGCGTCTTCCACAAAGGGTATATCACTGCAGGAAGCAGCGACAAAGAAATCGGCCTCATCACGCAGCACTGCTCCCGTACCCCCTGTACCAGTGTCCTGATCAAAAGCTGCATCGACATTAAGTTTGATGACGCCCTCAGGCGGCTTGGACCAGCCATGTCTTTTAATCTTAGTTTGCTTCAACCTTTCTCGTGAAAAGTTCTGCGCTAAAGTTGATATAGCTTGGGCCGACCTTGCTGACGCATAGATGTTCTCACCGTGTGTGTATTTGCGTCGTTCCCACCATACATACCAGATTGTTGTAGCCACTAGATCATTGCGCTGGACATCAGCCACCAGTGGACATATGGTACTTTTGGATAGTAGGAGATCGGCCAGCGCCGAACCTCCATCTCTCTCTACTGTGCAGATTTCATTCACCAGCTCCTGTAGTCCAAGAATTCACCAAATTTCCTGCACCCTCGGGCACAGAAACATAGCATGCCTAATGCTTTCACAGTCCGAACTACAAAGGGGACACTGGGAACTTGTAGTCATATGTATGTTCGCTAAAACACCACGGCAAGGAATAGCTCCAAGCAAAGTCCTCCAAACATGGATTTTGATTTTTGATGGCACACGCAATTTTCAAATGGTATGCCAGACTGGACTAGTACTTGAGGCTTGTAATGAGTTTGTCGTCCTCAACTTAATTTCATCCATGCAGGTGCTCCCACTCTTCATTGTAAGCCGATCTTACTGAGAAAATTCCACTTCTATTGAAGTGCCATGATACAAAATCTTCCATCATTCCCAAAGCTAGAGGGATATTCATAATATGCTGCACATCAATTGGCCAAAAAAAGATCGTTTAGCAATTGTTCATCCCACACTCTGTTTCCGAATCAATGAGATCAGAAACTCTTGTGATCACTATATTTCCCCTTGGTGTAAAAACTCTGCGGGTCGGGCTGCTGGGAATCCAAGGGTCCTCCCAGATATTAATATGTGATCCATCTCCTACTCTCCAAATGTGTCCTTTCTTAAAGGACTGAATTCCACTCCAGAGACTCTGCCAGGTATATGAACTACCCTTCTTCAACGTACAATTCAGAAGGTCACCATCGGGGAAATACTTTGCTTTCAATACTCTAGCACATAATGATTCCGGTTCACACAAAAGCCTCCAACACTGCTTTGCCAAAAGAGCCAAATTAAATCAATGCAAGTCCCGGGAGCCCATACCACCCTTCTCCTTCGGGACGCACATCTTCCACCAGGCAAACCAATGCATATGTTTTTTCAAATCCTCATCTCCCCACCAATATTTCTACATGGCGGTGGTTATACTGTTGCACACTTGTTTTAGAAGTTTGAAAACTGACATTGCGTATGAGGGAATAGCTTGTACTGCAGCCTTTAGTAAGACCTCTCTCCCACCAACAGATAGTAGTTTCTCCTTCCACCCTCTAATTCTGCTTAAAACTCTATCTATGAGATGTTGAAAGCAATCTGATCTGTCCACTCCCACAATTGGGGGCAACCCCAAATATTTATCCGTGAGCGCTTCTGCCATTATATTAAGTGAGGTGCACACTTCCACTCTTGTATCAACAGGAGTACATGGACTGAAAAAATTACTAGATTTGACCTCACTCACCATTCTGGCCAGAAGCAGCGCAGTAATTGTCAAGCGCCCTTCGGAGGCTGGTTGCATTGGTGGCATCGGCTCTCATGAGGATTAGCGAGTCATCCGCAAAAAGAAGGTGAGAGACCGAGGGGGCATCACGACACACTTTGACTCCCAATAAATTTCCAACCTCCTCCTCGTGCATAATTAGACTTGATAAACCCTCAGCACATAGCAAGAACAAGTACGGTGAAAGAGGATCACCCTGCCTTAGGCCCCCGGAAGGAACAAAAAAGTCAGTTAACTCATTATTCACCCGTACCTGGTATTTTACCTATTTAACACACTCCATGATGAGGGCCACCCAATGTTCCATAAATCCCAACCGTAATAGAATCGCCTCCAAGAAAGTCCACTCCACCCGGTCATATGCCTTGTGCATATCGAGTTTCACCGCACAAGTGCCATATTTACCGGTTGTTTTCCTCTTGATCGCATGATATGACTCAAAAGCTACCAGAAAGTTATCAATGATAAGCCGTCCAGGGACGAAGGCACTTTGATTTGGGGAGATGATCTCAGAAAGAAAAATGTTTCAGTCGGTTTGCAAGGAGTTTTGAAATCACTTTACAGACCACATTACATAGGCTAATCGGCCGGAATTGGGTTATAACTTCTGGGTTGTCTATCTTCGGGATGAGCATAATAGTTGTGTTGTTCCACCCATCAGGGATCTTACGAGAATTGACAGCAAGTAACACTTCATCAATCAAGTCCTCGCCAATTATGTGCCAAAACCTCTTGTAAAACACAGTATGACGGCCGTCAGGGCCAGGGGCCTCGAGGTCGCCGATGTTGAACATAGCGTTCTTAACTTCCTGTCGTGTGTATGGTTTATTCAGCTCCTGGTTCATTGCATCAGACACACGAGGCTTTACCTTGTCAATTACATTCATATCAGGTACCTGCACCTCAGAAGAAAACAGTGACGTAAAGTACACTGCTGCATGGGACCGTATCTCCCCCTGGTCTTCAATCCATGTGCCATTCTCTTTTTGTAAACGCTTGATAAAGTTTCTCTTACGCCGACCATTTGCCGCCCTATGAAAGAAATCAGAGTGTTTGTCACCACGAGTAATCCAATCAGCTCGTCCTCGCTGCATCCAGTAGAGCTCCTCCTGCTCTAGTAGTTTCTCAATTTGCATGTGTAGTTCATGTTGCCTTACAACCGCGTCATCAGTTAAAGGCCCAGATAGCACTTCATTCAGTTTCTTTTGGAGCTCCCGAAGCTTTGTACGAGGTCCTTTGAGTACCTTCTTGTCCCAACTATGCAGCGCTTGATGTACATCAGCTATGAGTTCAGCAAAGGGTGCTACCCCTAGAGCTTTGCGCGCCTCCTAGGATGTTTGGACGGTAGTCTCGACGTCCTCCTCTGCTAACCAACGTGCCTCAAACCTGCACGGTCCAGGTGCACCTCGCGGCTGCATGCCGATCTGAAAATTGGTATCAATCAGGACCGGCCTATGGTCTGATTTGTTAAACTCTTCATTGGATACTCCAAAACTAGGGAACAAATCAGCCCACTGCATGTTACCAACAGCTCGATCTAAGCGTTCCCGAATATGTCATCGGCGCCAAGAAAATTTGTCTCCTGTGTAACCCAAATCGTCCAATGCACAGTCGCTTAGAGCATCGCTAAAAGCCTGCATGCATCGCTGCGATCTTGCAATACCTCCCTCCTTCTCATGTGTATGAAGGATCTCATTAAAATCGGCCGCCACCAGCCATGGTAAGTTTAACATTGCATGTAGTTGTCTCAAATAATCCCAGGATAAGTGCTTCCTCTCACCACTTGGTTCACCATAGAACCCTGTAAATCGCCAACCCCCACTACTTGACTCATTTATCCGGATATCAATATAGTTGGGCTGTACTTCCGTTGACGTAACGCCAAGATTGTCAAACCATAGCATTACTAAACCTCCACTTCTACCATCACTTTCCGACACAACCATTGCGTCGAAACCGAGCCTTCTTCTTAGTTTTTCTGCCTTAGCTTTGTTCAGATGGGCTTCAGACAGGAAAAGCACATCAGGGCGAACCCGCCCTTGGATCCCCAATAGCGCTCGAACCGCCGCGGGTTTCCGCATCCCGCGGCAATTCCAACACAGAATTTTCATTGTGATCAGTCTGAACGAAACGAACAAGTCGATTGAGCAGACGAATCTTAATCAAGAAACCTACCGTAGTCAAAACGATACGGAGGGACAAAAAACCGATCGCAACTCCTTGCAGAACAATGGTGCTGCGCCGGGATAGGACACCAGCTATGCCGGACGCACGCCGGGGTGTGAACTTTGCAACCGTCTGATACTTTGAAACAACCGAGTATACAGACCACAGGAACAGCAAACAGGCTAACTCATCTCTTCTCCTCCCCACGTCAGAGCATCAAGCTAGTTACCCGAGAGGGCCGCATGGCACCTGCCAGGGTAGACACCGGGTAGCCGGCCGCCGGCGGCGGCCGCCGCGGTCAGACCCCTAGATGGCTTCTAATCGCCTTACAAGGAGGTCTAGAAGGAACATACTGTTTTATTGGTTAAGCGAGTTTAGCGGAACAAGGACTCAAACCATGGTCGCATTAAAGGACCCCGCATGCACGGATCAAGTCATCTAGTCAACATTGCTAGAGAAATAAAGTAAGGTACGCTTTTATTGGTTAAGCGGGTTTAGCAGAACAAGGATCCAAACCATGGTTGCGTTGAAGGATCCCACATGCACGAACCAAGTCATCTAGCCAATGTTGGAAGAGAAACAAGGAAGGTACCCTTCTATTGGTCAGGTGAATTTTCTTAGAAATAAACTTAGAAGTGTAATACCCCGAAAACCACAAACATAAATTTTTAAACAAGCGAGAAGAATTGACCAAACTTTGACTTCCTTGGACCCAAAATCGTAAAGAAGATCAGAGACCATGCTTGCGTTCCTCTCGTCAAATCAATCGAGATAGGCTATGAGTTTGTCCAAAACAAAGGTCAAATGTATTTTTGGTGAGTCAATTATTTATTAACCATTGGATAATTTCGAGATGAAAAAAAAGAGACAGACTCAGGTATGGATAGGTATTTAGGAAGGGAAACATAAATCAATAGAGCCCACCAGCCCCGAATATCACTCACGAACCCTCCTCCTAGACCTCCTTCGTGGCCGCCGCCACCTAGGTCATTGCTGTTGTCGAGCCGCCTCTGTGTCGCCAATGTTAGGCGTTGCTGCCGCTCGGTCCCCGCCAACATAGCCAACGCAGGAGACTCCCCCTTCACCGGTTCTTGCTGCGCCATGGCGACCTGCATCCTAATTGTGTTGTTGTTCTAAGAGGTTTGAGGGTGAAGATTGACCTTTTAGTTAAATGTCAGCATTAAGGCAACTGCATGACGAACCCCCGTTTTACATTTTTGCCCACTGTGTGTACATTGATTGTCATGTGCAATTAGCCGATTCAGTATGCTCGGGTCCACATCTAGCTTTGACTTGGAGTTCATGTTCGTTTCACTATTTCTATCAAGGTTCTTCACTTTATTAGGAGATTACTTCATGTTCGATTTGATGTTTCTATCGATGTTCCAATGTTCCAGTTTTTTTTTTTTTTTGAAAAGGAGGATGTATTCTCGGCCTCTGCATCTGGACGATGCATGCAGCCATATTATTAATTATTCACAAAGACCATAAAAGGTGATACATCAATAAGCCTGAAGCCATCATCTTGACAATGTTGTTGCTACTCCTATCCCCTTGATGAAGGTGTGCCGAATGTCCGGGCCAAATACCAAGCAGACATCGGACTAAAGCCTAACATCTAAAGCCGGGTGTCCCATCCAAGCCACTATCTGGATTGGGTACCACACTGGTCCGGCACACTCCCAGTGAGCACCGCACACTGCAAGGGCCGTCACCTTCATCTTCCATCGGTCCATCCTTAGAGCAGAACTGATGCACCGACCTTGCCAGGCCTCTCTGCCATCAATGCCACCATGACGCCAGACAACTTCCTCCTACTGCGCGAGTCCATCTCCGCGCATCAGACGCCGAGTGTCCATTGCGCCATGCCGCCAAGACCCACCGTCAACGATACGGTTGATGCCACACCGCTCCACCTACATGCCATCTCGAGTCGACTCAGAACTACCTGCAACTCCACCATCCTGAGCAGTCCACGGCCGACCCCTTGAGGAAGGAAGACGACACCAAAGTGCCATCATCGCCCAAATAGAGGAACAGAGGCTTTCGCCTGCGCTCATGGCAGAGGTAGGGGGTGTAGGATCCACACCCAAGCCTCCAGGAAGGGAATTGGCGCCGAGGACGTCGACTTTAGTGCGGCCGCCACGCTTGCCTGGAGTTTCCCCCGGATCCATGCCCACCCGCCAGATTCGTCCAGGCAATATTGACATTGACCGTAGTCGCTACCGTAGCCCGCACAAATCAGAGTAGATCGAGTTGGAGACGAAGCCTCCCATGGAACTCCGGTCAGCCATCAAGGAGCCGTCGTAGCGCTGCCGCCTCCACGTCGCCCATGCAGCCGTGGAAGGCCCCCATCTGCACCCGGGTGCCGCCCGCTAGGCAGACCGCACCGCGCGCCACCGATCGAGGCCACCGCCCCGAGATCCGATCTGCCAGCCGCCGCCGCGCCATGAGAGCCAGATCCCCATGCCTACGTCCGCTCACTGCATGCGCTGACGCACACTGTACACACATGCCACACAGCCCTAGCGCAAGCTCGCCACGGCGACCACGTGCTCCCACGGCGGACGCCCCGCAACACCCGAGCACTGTGAGAGGGAGAACCGGAGTGCCCCGCCGTCGCCGATGCTGCGCGGGCTTTGCCCGGCGACGCCTGCTGGCGGCGGCGAGGGAAGGGAGATCTGGCGAGGAGGGAGCTCGCCCGGCGGCTAGGGCTCCGCCTGGGTCGCCAGTGGGGTGGGCGACACGGGGACAGACCGATATGAGACGAGAAGAAGACTAGGCATGCGTCTAATGTTCCATGGGTTATCATATTCTGAAAGCCTTGACAGTGAGGATGTCACACATGTCCAATCTTGGTTTAAGGCATGGTGTGAATAATCCAGTGGGCTTGAGCTACGTCGATCTGGTCGGTGGGCTAAACATCGTGTCGATAATCCGGTATGCTCACTATGTGGAAGTGTTCAAAGCGAAAATGCCAAATGGAGACCGAACTTCATGAAAGCATTTATTTGAAAATTTTAAAATTTAAAAGTTTCAGTTTCAAAAAATTGTGAAAATTAATACACATATACCTAGATACATAATGTATACGTGTGCAAATTTTCAGGCCGAAATACATTCAAATGTGAGCTACACAAAAAAACACAAATCTGAGGCTTTTTAGCCTATGTACTGTTCATCTTTTAAGTCTATGATTTTGTTTTTGTTTTTTGGCAGCTCGCAATTTAAGGTATTCATCCTGAAATATTTCACACATACACTTTCCATCCATGCATAAATGTGTATTTTTTTCAGAATTTTTTAAACAAAAAATTATGAATTATGAATTTTTCAAAATAAAGGGCTTCATGGAGCTCGGTCTCCAAAATGTCCTACTCTGTTCAAAGTTGTTATAAAAGCCAACGTTGCTTATTGAGATAATTGGCTTCAGTCTTCCGGTTATTGTTTTAGTTTTCCTAGAAGTCTTCTGTTCCAAGTGATGTTCCATTGTTTTCCATTGGCTAATGTTCTTATGGTTTCATAATGTGCTTGTTGAGTATTTCTGTACTCACTTTTGCATTTATTTGGTTTTTAGGTATTAAGAGCATCTACAGCCTGACTTGGCAAATTCGGCTGCACTGACTGGGCACCCCTTAAATAATGTAATCCACATCCGGATACCTTCATTATCATATCTCAAATTCATACAAACTCATGCAACTATGTCGATGCACACATATCGTCCGGCTACTCCATCACTACTAACTACACATGCCATCGGACTACCAAAATTTGGCATGTTTGGCTACGGCGGAGTTCATCCATGGCTGCCCTTGTCCTTCCCGGAGCCCTTGTCGTTCTTCTCGCGGAAGGACCGGTCAAAGACGCAGTACGGATCAAGCCGGATCTGCTCGTTGCTGGAATTGTCCTCGCCGTTGTTGTCCTCCTTCTCCTCCTTCGGTGGCAGTTCGGCCATGGCATGGACCACCAATTATGCTCTCGAGCAAGGACGTGCGTGTTCCTCTGCTGCCGTTTCTTAACAATGCGGGCGCAGATGCCTTCCTCCTCTGCGACCGCCATTTCCGCCACGATACGGGCTTCGTCGGCCCTTATCCTCTCCGTCCCATGGCGGGCCGCCCGTTCCTGGTGGGACGCATAGTCTGCCCGATCGGTGATGGGGAAGGAGAGGTGTTCCGGCTGCCCGGACCGCGAGGATCCAGCACCAGAGGACCCGAGCGCTCGGTGAGCCGACACTATGGCGTCGCGGCGAACAGATCCATCCATCGGCCAGGCGTTGTCCTCCCGGGAGCGGCGGAGTATAATGCGGACTGCCATTGCCTCCTCCAACCCGCACGAGATGACACCCCAGTCAACGGATCTAGAATGGTCGGAGTCCGATCCGCTGCCTGCCATGCCAAAGAAGGCCGGAATTCGCCGGAGGTGAGCTCGGGTGACGGAGGGGAGTGGAGTGAAGTGGATAGGATTTACTCCGGCGAGCGGATGGGGACGAATATATGTGGGGTCGGGTGGGCCAGCATGGGCCGGGTCCGACATGGCGGGAGTGCTCGGACGCCCCCATATCCTCCCCATATTTGGGCTGGATATGAGGGGTGCCGGTCAGCCTAGTCGTTTGAGGCCCGTTTGAGACGTCTATCTGGGTCGAAGAAACATGACCGGTCAGTGATCGGACGGCCCGCCCAGGCGTTTGAGAAGGATTTGAGACGCCCGACTGTAGATACTGTAAGAAAGCGACATGCATGAGATATGGGAGTACAACCACTACAACACTTGAGCACATACATACTTCCAGTAATACATAATTTGAAGATACTCATACCTTACCTACTAGTCGTAGTATAACAATTGGTTAATACTTGCTTGCTTGGATTGAGACTTTGCATGACCATGGATGAAAGAATAAGAAGCAACAAGACCCTAAGCTTTTGGATGCTTAAGGCACCTCAAGGTAATACTTAAGAAAAATTCAAGCATCTAAGTTGGTGATGCCCCGAAAAGTATCCCCGGAAGGCATGGCTAGGAAATTGGAGCGCCATAGTTAAATCCTTCCAACCTCCTTCCTAGGGACATGCAAGTAGTTCTTTGCCTAGCGCAAATAATTAAAAAAAACTCAAAAGAGTCACTTGTCGAGTGGAAAAAAAGATGTACTCGGTGAAGGTCATGTTTGCCTAGTACACGATAAAATGCACTTAGCAAATATCTGAAACTGGGCAAACTCCCATATTCCAGTAGTGAAGAGATAGGAACCTCGTCGGCACCATACTCATCGATTCAATAATTGCCTCGTTCTGAACCCTTGCCATACTCATCAATTGAATGAAGGGTTAGCGAATCACATATTGCAGTATCACAAGAGATAGGAACCTCGTCGCCACCATACAACGAGGCGACATCTAAAACTTTGGTCTTTCGTTGTCCTTTGAGTTGCTGCCTTGTCGGCAAGATACTCATCGATTCAGTGATTGCAATTTTTAGGCGGATATTGTCATTGAGGGTGTACATGATTTTTCTTATACAATAGGGTACTTCCTTCGTTTTTTTTAGTCTGCATATAAGATTTGGTCAAAGTCAAACTTGGTTAACTTTGACTAAGTTTATAGAAAAAAATAGAGAATCAAGATTCACTATATGAAATCAATATTGTTACATGCATCACGAAATTTATTTTCATATCATATAGCTTTAGTATTGTAGATGTTGATATTTTTTTCTACAAGCTTGGTCAAACTTTATAAAGCTTGATTTTGATTAAATCTTATATGCAGAGTAAAAAGAAACGAAGGGAGTATATAAATATAAATATGTGAAGAGATTCGCTAACTGTCAGTCTAGCTAGTTCCTACAGATCATCAGTATCACTATTAACAATTGGTTGAGCTCTCTGTCTGAGCCTCCGGTTCACGGGCAGGACTATTATTTACTTTGTCCCGGGCTCTCATGCCCAGGAACCAAAGCACGAGGTGGATGGCGATGTAGGCGAGCACGGCTGCGAAGAGCGCGATGACGTACCCCGTCGCCTTCCAGTCCCGGCTGCTGCCGACCGCGTATGCACCGAGGAGGCCGAGCAGGTCCAGCACGATCGCCGTGTTCATGGCATAGAGCAGGAAGACGTTGTTCTGCAGAGACTCCTGCAGCAGCAGGACGATGACGACGACCGACGCCACGAACGAGGTCGAGTTGCAGTAGAAAAACGCGCTGTACCGGGCCGGGTTGCTGAGCCGCATCACGGCGTTCCCGGCGTGGTCGCCGCCCGGCGGCTTCATGGCGGCCTGGTAGGTGACGCTCGCTGCCAGGATCGCGAGCACCATCATGAATTTCCGCCTGGCACTATTCCCACTCTTGCGTTGCCGCCTCATTGCCCTGTCGCCGGCCGGACTTGGCCGTGATAAGCCGCTGTTTTCTCCTCCATTGGCATCGCCGAATATGAGCAGGAGAAGCAGCGCCATGGCCGTGATGGCAATCAGCGTGATTACGACGGCGACCAGGACGAAGACGTACATGGACGCCTGTGGATCCGGGATAGTCCCGCTGAGGTAGGCGCCCATCAGGCCGAGCAAGGCGACCACCATGCACACGTACAGCGCATAGCACCGTATGCCCGGCTTGTACAGGTTCGGGTTCACGAGCAGGATGATGAGCGTGATGGACACCATGAAGCTCGTCGAGTTGCAGTAGAAGAACGCTTGGTACCTCATCCCGTATGCGTCGGCCATGATGGGGTCTCCCGCACGGTGCCCCTCCGTCCAGAAGCCCCCCGGTGGTGTCAGTCCAGCTTGGTAGGTGATGGTAGCCACCAGGATAGCAAGAAGCAGCAGCCGCTTGCGCCTCTTCTCCAGCTTCCTGTTGTCCTCGTTGCTCATTTCCTTGTGGTCCAGCGTGAAGAAGACCACGTGAATTACCACGTACACCAAAGTAGCAGCCGGCAAGGCTATGAGCTTGACGGTGGTGATCATGTCCCGGCAGCTCCCGGCCGCGTACGCGCCGATGAGGCCGAGCAAGCACAGTAGCATCGCCACCTCGAGCGTATGCCGTCGGATCAGGCCCCTTGCCCGGACCATCAGGATGACAACCAAGGACGCCACGAACGCTGTCGAGTTGCAGTAGAAGAACACCATGTACCGGCTAGGGTTCATCGCTGACAGTATCGGGTCGCCGGCCTTGTAGCTGTTCTCGTTCTGCTGGCCGTCCCGCGACCAGACGCCACCCGGCGGGTCGAGCCCCGCGTGGTAGGTGATGGTTGCCACGAGAGTCGCAAGCAGCAGAAGGAGAGACTTCACCTTCTCCATGCCTGCAGGTTTGTTATTGCCTGCATTCGCCTCATCCATGACCATGACCATGTTGCTGCCTTGCCCTTGCCGGTTGCCATCTGATGTTGATGTTGGGATATCTGCTTGCAGTTGTCCTTCTCCAAACCCTCTTTTTTGCAGCCAAATTGAGCATGAAGAGTAGGCGCAGACAAATTGATGTGGTAGCCAGTTGGTGTTCTTGAGAGGATTCGAGACAACCACCAACACCATCATCACGAGGAAGATGTAGACGAGAACCAGGTCGATCAGCGCGATGACATAGGCAGAGGAGCCCGCATTCCCGCAGCTCCCGGCGACGTAGGCCCCGAGGAGGCCGAGCAGCACGACCAGGATGAGCCCGCACAGCTGCACCATGGCGCAGCACCGGCTCTGCAGCCTCCGGACCAGGAGCAGCACGATGATGAGCAGCGACGCCACGAACGCCGTGGTGTTGCAGTAGAAAAAGGCCTTCAGGTGGAGGTGCTGGCGGCCGTGCACTTCCTCGCCGCCGCCGGGCGGGCTCAGGCCAGCGGCGTACGAGATCCCCACCGCAAATGTCGCAAGCAGCATGAGCACCTTGCGTTGCTCTCTGAGCTTGAGAGACTCCTCGGGCAGTCCGAGCTCCACTTCCGATTCCGACGACGTGTAGGAAGCCAGTAGGATGTGAACGCCGACGTAGGCGGCGAGAGCGACCACCAGCACCCAGGTGTACACCGTGGACGGCACGTCGAAGCAGCTCCCGCTGGCGTAGGCACCCATGAGGGCGAGAAGGTCCAGTACCATGACGAACCGGAGCACGGCCAGCCAGACGGGTCTCTTCTCGTTGAGGACGAGGAGGAGGAGGATGACCCCAATCGAGGCCGTGAAGGCGGTGGCGTTGAAGTAGACGAATGTGATGTACTGGGGCGTGAGCCTGAGGACCATGCGCCCGCTTTCGCTCTCCTCCGGCGGCGACACTCCGGGCGTGCTTAAACTCGCCTCGTAGGTCGCTGTCGCCACCAGCCCGGCCAGCAGCATGAGATACTTCCGCAGATAGTACTCCCACGACGGCTCATGTATGCTGCTGCTGCCGGCCGGCGAGTGGCTGCCGTTGGACTCTACCATTTCGATGGACAACGCCATTTGTTCCTATGATGACTACGCGCGCTATAGCTTTTTTGTGCGAGCACGGATGGGAGGAAGGCGGCTGTGAGGAGATCGACTGCCGATGGCAGCTGTGAGAGAACTGAACTGATGGGAGGAAGGCTCTGGTGACTGTGAGTCCGCTTGTGCCACTGCCACTGTATCTTTATATAAGCTCAAGCTCACATGGCCCACTGTGTACGAACCCTGAAGCCAGTAGGTCGCTACTAAGACTTCTTCAACCTGCAGTCCTGCACTTGTTTTATTTCATGGTGTATTTAACTGTTCATTGGATGTTTGAATGCTTCAACGTTTCCAAAACCGTTGACCACATGCATGCAAAGGGGTTATGCATGGTTTATAGCCCGCATGCAGCAGCAGTGGAGAGTACAAGTTCAAAGTAATAAAAAGGCACGTGGGAGTACTGTTTTTGGTAGATATAATAGGGTTCTTATACTTGAATACTCGGTGTATTTGAAAAACTAGTGGTGGTTATGTTTTCTCAAACTAACAGCAAGGGATTCCATAAGTCACAGAAGGCCACGATTTTTCATCCTTCGTGAAGGCCAACTTGGCGGCAGTTTCCGTCCCCTCCATCCGTTACCCTGGCAGCAGTAGAGGGGCGGCCCATTTCTTTCAAAGTTTGTTCATAGGGGTAAGGTTTTGTCTTCATCCAGTAGCACCAACGCGATGAGGATGGCGCTGCTCGAATAAGGTGGCTTCAGTCCTTCACCACGGCGGCACGACGGAGAGCCAATGGTCTCTTCTACCCATCGTTCGCTTGGGGCGGCGAGCTTAAGGTCCCATATGTATGGTGGTAGTGATCTAAACGCTTTTATAGAGAGTGTACGTGTGAAGATGGTGCTCTTGGCACATGGTTGAAGGCCTGTTAGCGGCCAATTTGGTGTTGGTCACCGGCTCTCAACGCCTTTTTGTCTTTAACATTGGCCTAGATCATGGGATGATGATGGAGATCTGTTGCCTCTTCCGGCCAGCGTCATGGTGCCACGAGTAGTCGACGCTGTTTCTGGTTTGGTTTTGTGCATTCATCCCCTAAGGACTCAATTGTAATAGTCTTTTTCTTGAGTTCTTTGTACAAATTTTCCATACTCCACATTTGTATATCCCTGCCCTTCTGGAAGATTTCACATTTTTGTGTAAATGTCATCTGCACAATGTGCAGTGTAAGAGTGTGGTTTCTCCAAAAAATAAGTCAGAATATTATCATATTTAGAAAATTAGTGGCTATTGAGTGAGTTGGAAAATACAACTTTCTCTCTTTTAAAATGCAAAACTTTTATTGACACTATCAGTACATGTGATGCGTGTCCTGGTGTACTCTATAAAACTCAGAGCTTCCTTGAGCTTAGTGGACGTAGCAAATTGCACCACTTGATTGTAAAAACAAAGAGGCAAATTGCACCACTTGGCTGTCAAAGCAACTTCGAAAATAGTCAAATGAACAGTCTTGTGGCAAGGAGCCTTGAAGTGGATTATAGGTACTTATAGACCAATAAAGCGAGCAAGCCTTCTGAAAAGCTGAATCAAGCCACCAGCTCCTCCCAGATAAAATAAAATGGATGATCTTACCACAGCCCCATCATTGAATGGTGAGAGGGAGTACCCGACTGCTGATAAGGCAAACGAATAGCTAACAATTCCGTGTTTCAACCAGTACCAATTGACCGGACGGACGCAAGACTGATCATAGGACAGGAGAGAAGGAAAGAGTTGACCCAACCGAATCCCTCAAAGCCATCTTAAATGTGCGGGCTGTCCGGCACTTCACATATTGCCCTTATATATGAGACGAGTATGAGTAGTGCTCGGGCATGTCCGGTCAATAATCTTACATCCGTCAGATAGGATTAAGCCCACCACGGAGCATCTTTTTTGTTTCTTTATTATTTCTTTTCTTCGTCTCTCTTTTTCTCCATCAATCACATGCATGCGACCGGGCGTACAGAGAAAAAAATAAGGGACATGGCTGCGTGGACGGACAAATAGGGAGTCAAATAGGGAGTCAAAACGGAGACGCCCGGACACTGATCGACGCATTCATGGACGTTTGAAGGGTCAAATTTGCCTAGTCCGGCAGTAGATACCCTAATGTAACATCTATGAAAAGTTTCTTACAAGAATTAAATTTACACTTCAACCATATGTAAGTTGCCTGGTAATTAAATTTGGGTCCGTCGATTTTTCCGACCGTTGCTCATTGCTTCAAGATCTGTGCTTCCTTTTTTCTATTGTGTGGTGTGTCTGGTTTGGGGTTGGAATTCGACTGGCCACTGATGTCGCTACCCCTCACAACATTGGTGTTGCTTCCCCTTGCAACAATTGTCAGGCTACAACAACATCGAGTGATTGGCTCGCAGCGCCACCAGACGACCAGGCTCGCAGCAGCATCGCGGCTTGAAGCACGGGTGGTCTTCCCTTGTAGCAGCTCGCATCTGAGCATGGAGCAGCGCGTGGGCAACCATCGTCCTGCAACATGAATGCCCATCTTGTGGCAATGGTGCACTTGTGTTGCATTGGTTGTGTGCGGGTTTCAATGGTGGTTTCGCTTTCTGCAAAGCAGAGGAAGTAGCAAACTAGATCGGGTACTGTTTGCCATGGCTTATACAGAGAGCGGCGATAAGGGGGCGGATAGGGGGAAAACGAGTGGTTGACGGTGTTTGGGACGAAATAAAAAGTGGATGAGATGATGTGGTCAAATCAATAGTGACGTCCCTAGTGTGGTTGTTGTCTGTCGGATGAGCACGCAACTGACGCCTTTTGTGGTCGGTCGGTTTGTCGGATCCGTCAGCTGAAACAATATGTTTGACAAAATGTTGTCAAATTCAAATTATAGCTTTTAAAACAATTTGGCAAAAATAATTTTACCAACAGGTCAATGTGTACATTAAGTGTTTATACAAATCAAAGTATATTTGTAGCTTCAGGTTGTACTCAAACATAATTCACAATTTATTGAAAATCAATGAAAATTTGTGCCGATATTGTAATGTTTCTTTCACTGTCCAGATTCATAAATATTGCAAAATTCGACAAAAATTTCATCCAAATTTAAATCTCTCGCTATGTGACACATTCTTCGGTCCGATGAACCACGAGCACCAATGGACCACAGTCATGTCATAAGCCATCAGTTCATGAACAAAGGCTGAACAATGGAAAGCCGGGTTGCCGCAGCGTGTCGAGAGTAAAATGCACAAAACCACCACATTAGCGGAATAGCTCTCAGAAACCATCACTTTACAAAACATGATATTTTGCACCGCGGCGAAGAATTGACAGTGGCAAAAGCATTGAACGCAAAAATGATACGGTTTTGACGTGGCAGATCGCGTTCTGGCCGACAGCGAGGGACGGCCGTTGACGCGACTCGATCGGGTCGGAAGCGTTTGCAGCATAGCAAGTGGGTCCAATTTTTTTTCAGGCAACCCGCGGTCGTTCGCAGCTTAGCTCTGGCCGTTCGGTTTCCCGTTGAAACCAGAAACGCTCGTCTTCCTCCTCCCGCATTGAGTGCCTGTCAGTTCTTTCGCATATCAACCCAGGAAGTGGTTGCTGAAGCTATGTACCTAGGGTAGGGGCATGGACCTGTCCTAAGTGCCCTACCCAAGGACATCCCTAGAATAAGTCGCCTTTCAATCGACTTGGAGGTATCCCACTCGACGGATTCAAGACACTCGACCATGACGCTATCACTCGACCACCAAGCAAAGCACTCGACTGCAAGGAGTTCTACAGCCACTCCGCACGTAAACGGTCGGCCATTAAATAGCTCTTATGGTCATTATAGCACTTTATTAGGGGCGTTACCAGTAACGCCTAACCTTAATGTACTTTAAACCCAGCATTACTGAGGGCTGGAGGGGTCTGGCGAACTCTATATAAGCCACCCCCCTCCTCAGTGTCAAGGGTTCGCATCCCTGTTATCCTCACACGCATAATCCAATCGACCGCCTCCGGGCACCGAGACGTAGGGCTATTACTTCCTCCGAGAAGGGGCTGAACTCGTAAACCCTGTGTTCTTACAACTTCTACATAGCTAAGATCTAGCCTCTCCATACTTACCCCCTACATCATTGTCAGACTTAGTACCACGACAGTGGTACCTTGATTTATTTTTTCTCTTTGAAACTTTCGTTTTGAAATGGAGCTGCTTCGTGATCAATCAAAACCACCACTGTCTGACCATATTGCTGTGGTTTTTCTTAATTAAATATCCCATATTTATACTTTATACAGTAATCAATAGATATATTCATCCCGCAAAAAATCAATAGATATATTCCCATATGATAAAAATAAATTAAAACCTGCCAGCGCAGAAAATGATATAGTAACATTTCCCTTCATATATTTTTTTGCATGGAGTTTCCTTTTCATACTACTCATTTAGAGGTAGTATATTAAGGTTGTTGGCTCAGTCACGACGCCAAGTACTTCCGGCAACGGTGATAGGACCGACGGCGAGCGAACGACAACGGCATACAAAGCTCGCTGATGAACTCGACGAGTTGCTTTTACGCCAAGACGCACCACAGTTCAAAGCTGGCTTCCTCAATACCTATGTGCAAAGCTAGCACACACAGCCACGCAGATAGCCAAAGCTAGCTAGCTATCAATCAGCTTGGTAGATACACAACGCACGCACAACAGCTGATCGATTCAGCCGAAAACACACGCGTACGAAGCGGCGACTTGGATTGCCACGGGAGCGTGTCGCTTCCGTTATTACTTTTATAGCTTTGGTCAACTCACGCTACAGCTTACAAGGAGGGGTTTACACGGGCATATATAGCAGCTAGGATGCCTGGTTACTTACTGCATCAGTGCCCCCGCTCATCATCAGCGCCCCCGCTCCCCCCGCGTCGCCTCCTCTGAGGCGACTCGGGGGCCAACTCTAGCGCCGTCGCCGCGCTTTCCCCTCGCCTCCCCTCCCTCCGCCGCCGCCTGAGGGCCTCCGAGGCACGGGTGCTCGGCCCCAATGATGGTGGCGGCGGGATCTGGCGCCTCCTCTCAGTTGGAGGGCCTTGGCTTCCCGGGGCGGCGGCCCCGGCCGATGGGCGCGGTGCAGCCGGCGGGCTATGCCGGCGGGCTCTGGTGGGCAGCCTCCCACGGCCGCGCGGGCGGCGTGGGGGCTGCGGACGCTGGCGCAGTGGCGGCTCCTCGCAATCCATCATGGCTCCATGTAGAAGATCCGTCCCTGCTTCGATCTGTCCCGATCCATGCTCGCGTCGGTCCTTGGCGGCGGCTTTCGGCGTCCCCTATGGCCGGCCTGGCGGATCTGGCGTGCGGGTGAGGTTCCAGGGGAAACCCCTGGCTGGCGCGGCGGCCTCCCCAAAGTCGACGCCTTTGGCGCCGATCCCCTTCCTGAAGGATTTGGGGTGGATCCTTTCCCTTCCGCCTCCTCCTCGAGCTATGGCGAAAGCTTTTGTTCCCCTGGTCTGGGCGTCGACGGCACCCTGGTGCCGTGCTCCTTCTTGAAGGCGGCGGCTGGGAACAGCTCTTGGTGGCGGGGCTGCTGGTGGCGTGGTGGCGGTGCGCTTCGGCCTTCTACTTGGTGCTGCGCCTTGCTTCGCGGGACCATCGGACGGTTTCTTTGGTGGAGCGGTGCTTCATCCATACATTGATGGCGACGGATCTTGACGGCGTGGCGTAGTGCAGATTCGGAGTTCGATGTGGGAGGATGGACTCGCGCAGGAGGACGACGCTGTCTGGCGTCGTGGTGACGTCGATGGCAGAGAGACCTGGCACGGTAGATGCAACAGTACAGCTCTAAAGATGGACTCGTGGCAGGTGGCTGCGGCGGCCTCATACCCGGCAGGCGTCCTGGTTGAGGAGTGCGCCGGACTGGTAGGTGCCCCATACCAGGCAGGCGTCCTGGTTGGGACCTCAGTGTTGGAAATATGCCCTAGAGGCAATAATAAATAAGTTATTATTATATTTCCTTGTTCACGATAATCGTTTATTATCCATGCTATAATTGTATTGATAGGAAACTCAGATACATGTGTGGATACATAGACAACACCATGTCCCTAGTAAGCCTCTAGTTGACTAGCTCGTTGATCAATAGATGGTTACGGTTTCCTGACCATGGACATTGGATGTCGTTGATAATGGGATCACATCATTAGGAGAATCATGTGATGGACAAGACCCAATCCTAAGCCTAGCACAAAGATCGTGTAGTTCGTATGCTAAAGCTTTTCTAATGTCAAGTATCATTTCCTTAGACCATGAGATTGTGCAACTCCCGGATACCGTAGGAATAATTTGGGTGTGCCAAACGTCACAACGTAACTGGGTGGCTATAAAGGTACACTACAGGTATCTCCGAAAGTGTCTGTTGGATTGGCACGAATCGAGACTGGGATTTGTCACTCCGTGTGACGGAGAGGTATCTCCGGGCCCACTCGGTAGGACATCATCATAATGTGCACAATGTGATCAAGGAGTTGATCACGGGATGATGTGTTATGGAACGAGTAAAGAGACTTGCCGGTAACGAGATTGAACAAGGTATCGGGATACCGATGATCGAATCTCGGGCAAGTACAATACCGCTAGACAAAGGGAATTGAATACGGGATTGATCGAATCCTCGACATCGTGGTTCATCCGATGAAATCATCGTGGAACATGTGGGAGCCCACATGGGTATCCAGATCCCGCTGTTGGTTATTGACCGGAGAACGTCTCGGTCATGTCTGCGTGTCTCCCGAACCCGTAGGGTCTACACACTTAAGGTTCGGTGACGCTAGGGTTATAAAGGAAGTTCGTATGTGGTTACCGAATGTTGTTCGGAGTCCCGGATGAGATCCCGGACGTCACGAGGAGTTCCAGAATGGTCCGGAGGTAAAGATTTATATATAGGAAGTATGGTTTTGGCCACCGGAAGTGTTCTAGGCATCACCGGTAGTGTACCGGGACCACCGGAGGTGTCCGGGGGTCCACCAAGTGGGGCCACAAGCCCCGGAGGCTTGCATGGGCTAAGAGTGGTTAGGGACCAGCCCCTGAGTGGGCTGGTGCGCCTCCCACAAAGCTCAAGGCGTGGCCAAGAGGAGAAAGGGGAAACCCTAGGCACAGATGGGCCTAAGGCCCATCCTAGGGTGCGCCCCCCTCTCTCCCCCTCTTGGCCGCCCCCCCTTTTCCCATCTAGGGCTGCCGCCCCTCTAGGGGTGGGAACCCTAGAGGGGGCGCACCCTCCTCCCCTCCTCCTATAAATAGTGAGGCCTAGGGGCTGCCCACAACGCGATTTGATCTCTCCCTGTTGGTACAGCCATGCCTCTCTCCTCCTCATATCTCGTAGTGCTTGGCGAAGCCCTGCTGGATTACCACGCTCCTCCACCACCACCACGCCGTTGTGTTGCTGCTGGATGAAGTCTTCCTCAACCTCTCCCTCTCTCCTTGCTGGATCAAGGCATGGGAGACGTCACCGGGCTGTACGTGTGTTGAACGCGGAGGTGCCGTCCGTTCGGCACTAGGATCATCGGTGATTTGGATCACGACGAGTACGACTCCATCAACCCCGTTCACTTGAACGCTTCCGCTTAGCGATCTACAAGGGTATGTAGATGCACTCTCCTTCCCCTCGTTGCTGGTCTCTCCATAGATAGATCTTGGTGATACGTAGGAAAATTTTAAATTTCTGCTAAGTTCCCCAACACTCAGGTCTTAGATGTTTAGGTTTGGCTGTTGTGTCTGTTTGGTATTAGGCCCAGGCTATCAGCGCCCCTTCATCAATTGGATAGGTGTTGCGACAGTTGTTGCTTAGACGGTGGCTTTAATCTTACTGTTGTATGACTTTGTAAGGTCTCGTGAGAATAATTAATAAAGTGGCTGTATGCATCGCCCAGTTGCAGAGGCAGGGGGTCATCCTCCTTTTCTAAAAAAAACTTACCGCATCAGTAGATAACACTGTCTGTTTAGGCCTTATCAAGATGTGGTATAGTTATGTCACATTTAAGATGATGTTTGCAATGTTTGTGGTCCTTTTATGGTTCTTTTGTTTGTTTTCTCTGTTAGGGATGTTATTTTTTCTCTCCGGCTACAGAAGAATAACCAAGAACTGGATGCAAATAGCAATAGTCGATCGTCACTCTGTTACACAGTGGGCTCCTTTGTTACACCGGGATCCCGGGGGGATCCCCGCTTACTCCCCGGCCCGAGAAACCACGGGCCAGATCAGTCCTGGAAAATACAGCGTGCCCTTTGGACACCCATCTGGGCGAGGGACTCCGGCCTTTTCCCGGGTGAGAGTCCAACACCTCCATAGGTCGGGAAGGAAAACCCTGTTTCGCTCGCTCTCGTGACCGAAAGGTCCGGAACAGCGGCTCCGCTTCCCTCCAGCCTCGGGTAAGCCCCCTCCTTTTCCTCCCCCCGGTTTTCCCTTGGTGTCCAAATAGCAATGAGGAATTTACCGGGGATCTCAAGTGTGCAGGGAAATCACCCCTTGGTGTTTTTTTGCCCAGGGTTTACCATCCCCAACAACCAAATTAGCCCAGTGGCCACCAAACCCTCGATGATGCATGTATATTTCGAGCCTCAACACCGACGTGCAGACGAACACGCGGCCGGCCGAGCACACAGAACTGAGTATTTTTTAGGGGTAAACAACAGAACCGAGTAAATGTGAGGAATGATTAGGACGGACCTCTCGTTTATCTTACCTTAAGCATGCCAACTGTCGCTCTCTTTATTCTACTAGTCTCACTCTTTGGGTATGTAATTTATTTGTTACTGTATTCAGGTTTTTTGTAATTTGTATTGTATGCAAATTTCATTTGGTGAAATAAAATATTGTTTGCAAATTTTTAAAAAAACTTTGTGAAGGAAAAAGGTATTAGCAAATTTCTAATATGTTCACAGATTCAAAAAAATTAACGAATACAAATTGTTCTTGAAATAAAAAATGTCCACAAATTTAAAAAAAGTTCATGATTTTTTAAAAATTTAAAATTTGAAGAAAATGTTCATGAATTTTTATAAGAAACTTGAAAAAAACATGAATATTTTTTCGAAAATGTGGACATGGTCGATAACCCTCCTCCCGTTCATAATTGCAGTCTCATTACGGGCATGCAGTTTCACGTCGATGGTGGACTTGCAACTGGGAAAAAAATGGGTCAGCCCCGAGTTGCGTAACAATGGTGGAGTTGCAACTGAGACAAAAATGGGGCACACCCCACCCTCTTCCCAAATTGCGTGTTGATGGTGTACTTGTAGCTAGGACAAAATTTGGCCGGGCCCCAATTGCGTATCAAGGGTGGATTTGCAACTGGGTTAAAAAAGGCAGGCCCCCAAATGCATGTGAGGAGTGTTGTTGGACTTGCAACTCGGACAAAAAATGGTTGGGCCATAATTATGTGTTGAGGGTGGACTTGTAACTAGGAAAAGAAAAAATGAGCCCTCCAAATTGCATGTCGGGGGTGGACTTGCAACCGGGATGAAAAATGGGTCGGGCACCCCAGTTGCAAACCATGGGTGGACTTGCAACTACGAGATAAAAAAACCCTTCCTAGTTGTGTGTCGAGGGTAGACTTGCAACCGGGACAAAAAATGGGTAGGCCACCCCAGTTGCATGTCGTGGTGGACTTGCAATTACGAGAAAAAGTCCCTCCCTAGTTGCGTGTTGGAGGTGAACTTGCAACTGGGACAAAAGGGGTCTCTACCCTAGTTGTGTGTCAAGAGTGGACTTGTAACTAAGACAAAAAATTGAGGCCAGGCATAGTTGCGCTCAAATGTTGGACTTGCAATTAGGACAAAAAACAGGCGGGCCCTTTTGCATGTTGGGGGTGGACTTACAACTGGGATAATATGGGCCAGCCTCCCAAATTGCATGTCGAGAGTAGACTTGCAACTGAGACAAAAAAATGTGTCGGCCGTGTTGCATTTCGGGGGTGGTCATGTAACTGGGACAAAAAATGGTTGACCCCTAAAATTGCATCTCAAGGGTGGACCTGCAACTAGAACAAAACAAATGGGCCAGTCCAAGTTGCTTATCAAGGATCGACTTGCACCTAGGGAGAAAAGAGGCGGGCCCAATTGCATGTCGGGGGTGGACTTGCAACTGGGACAAAAAGGGTCCCTGTCCCAGTTGTCAAGGCTAGGCTTGCAACTGGGACAAAAAATGGGGCTAGACATGATTGTGTATCAAAGGGTGGACGGCAAGACATGATTGTGTGGAGAATAAAGAGGCGGGGGTGCATGAACACATGCCAGCCGATACAATAAAAAATATTTAAGATTTACCGATACAAATCTTGCATCGTTTAATTGTGTGGAGAGTCAAATTTGACGTGGCTATTTTCAATCTCGATGTGCTTTTGTAAATATTAAGAAAACAAATAAAAAAATTAGTCAAGAAATCAAACAAACAAAAGCCCGTAACCTGCAACCCACGGCCCACACTCGGAAAGGACACAACGCAGCCCACAAGGAAAAAGAGACAACGCGGCCGCACGATGGCAAAACAGAAAACAACTCGTACGTATGTGCGTGTGAGACTACGTTGGCAAGGGATAAATTGGCACAAATCTTATAGCAATTAGATGTGTGGTGAAGGACTTAGACTTAGATGTGTTTTAGCAAAACCGTAACACTAATCCTACACGATAACTAATTCAGGTACTAGTTGGATACATACACTGACATGTAATCTGGTTCTGACGTTGGGTTTACTTCCAACAAAGGCATATATAATCACCAGCCAAACGTTAATACGTACTGATCGATTCCTGTCCTCCACATAGCAAAACGACAAAGATACGTGAGTAGGAAACATGGGGTTTCATCGTAGTGCTAGTTTGGTCGTGCTCGTGCTCGTGCTGCTGCTCCGGTGGCCGGGGTTGAGCTCTGCGTGGGCGCCGGTGTCGAGGACCATCACCGTGGACAGTGAAGGGCGAGGGGATTTTAGGAGCATTCATTCAGTCGGCGGTGAACCTCGTCCCGGATGGCAACCGCGAATGGGTCAGGATCCACGTCCGGGCAGGGCAGTACAGGTTCGTCTTCTACATACCAGGTAGTTGAGCAATGCTTCAACATGTGGTAAGCAAGTATGGTTATGATGGTACATGTGGTGCATGCAGGGAGAAGGTGACCATACCAAAGGCGAAAGGCTACATCTTGCTCGAAGGGGAGGGCCACTCGAGGACGGAGATCTACTTCGACGACCACGCCCACAACAGCACCGCCGGCCTGATGCGCCGCGGCGCCGACGTGATGCAGACGTACGAGACCGCCACCTTCAGTGTCCACGCCAACGACTTCGTTGCCCGGGACATCGCCTTCACCAACACGCACAACAGCGTCAACAAGAGCCGCGTCACCCAAGCGCTCGCGGCGCTGGTCGACGGTGAACGGATCGCCTTCCACCGCTGTGCCTTCAGCGGCTTCGAGGACACGCTCTGCGACAACACCGGCCGGCACTACTTCCGTGAATGCGTCATCAAGGGCGGCGTCGACTTCATCTTCGGCTACGCCCGGTCCATCTACGACGGCTGCACCCTCGTGTCCAACATACCCCGGCGGTACGGCCGCCGCCGTGCCGGGTGGGTGACGGCGCACGCCAGGCAACACGCCGGTGCCATCGGAGGTTTTGTGTTCAAGGGCGGGGAGCTCCGAGGCACTGGGCGCCAGTATCTCGGACGCGCGTGGAACAAGTACTCCAGGGTCGTTTACTACCACGTGAACATGTCCAGCATCGTCGTCCCGCAGGGGTGGGCTCCGTGGCACGCCGGCAACCAGACTAACGATGTCCTGTTCGCAGAGGTTGGGTGCATCGGCCCCGGGTCAGACATGGCCAGGAGAGTGCCGTGGGAGAAGCATCTCAGCGAGGCGGAGGTGGAGAAGTTCGTGGACATGAGCTTCATCGACGACGGTTGGCTAATCAAGCAGCCATAGCCGGGGATCGATCAGATCACGAGTAGCTGGCTAGGCACCGGGCGCCAGTATCTCGGACGCGCGTGGAACAAGTACGCCACCATCGTCTACTACCACGTGAACATGTGCAGCGTCATCGTACCGCAGGGGTGGGCTCCGTGGCACGCCGACAGTGAGATTAGACGTCGTGTTCGCAGAGGTTGGGTGCGCCGGGCCGGGGTCAGACATGGCTAGGATAGTGCCGTGGGAAAAGCATCCGAGCGAGGCGGATGTGGAGAAATTCGTGGACATGAGCTTCATCGACGACGGTTGGCTAAGCAAGCAGCCATAGCGAGTGATCGATCAGATCACGAGTAGTTGGCTGCACACATATGGCATAGAAAATAGCAGGATGACTTGCGAGCTTACACTCATTTTACCTTGCGCGCGGTCTAGAGAATGAGGCGCCGGGCCTTCTTTTTTTACAGGAAAAGAAACTTATTTCTCAAATAATAGAAAGGTCATTTACAATAAGGTGAGAAATAAAATCCAGGATTGAATCCTATCCTAAACTTTAGAAGATCTACTACTACGGGAAAAATTTGCAATCTCCATTACCTCCCCCAGAACATTTCATAACTTCTGTCACGGACAAGTCGAGCACCAGTTCTTTGCACTCCGAAACCACAACCACTTCCACTCCTAAATACTCTTCCTGATTTAGTGCCTCGACAACGACCAAATTATCAGATTCGATGATTAGTGAGCTGCACCCAATCTTAGCTCCCATGTAGTAGCTATTGGGAATAGCCATTATTTCCGCCATATTCACATAAGGGACATCCGGTATAAAGCATGAGGCTGCCACGACAAACTCGCCATGGTCATCGCGAGGTACTGCACCTGTACCTCCTGTCATATTTTTCGCACAAAAGGATGCATCCACATTGATTTTAACTATTCCTCTCTTTGGTTTTTGCCACATGTGATCACGTTTCATCACTGGTCGGTCAGGAGTTACAGCACAGACAAACTTTGTTGCTAGAACTTTGATGGAGATAGTCGTTCGATCTGGTTGATGGACAGATAAACCAGCTACCAACTGCAATAAGTTCGGCCATTGGTAGCTCACTTATACAGTTTTGTTGTCTCATAAGAGCGTCCAATTTGACTGAGCCCGAGCAGTCTTCTACCGTTGGTTTTTCGATCTCTACTTTCAGACCAAGTTCAGCCCAAACCTCCAATGCTTGACTGCAGGTAAATAGGAAATGTTGGATATCTTCAAACCCTATGTGGCAGATCGGGCATTGACCCGATATGGGAACGTGCCTTCGTACTGAAGTACCAAAGCATGGAAGCACTCCCCTCATAATGTCCCATATAAAGCGTTTTACTTTTTTCGGAATGCGTAAAGCCCAAGCATACTTCCAACTATCTTGTGCTTGACTTCCCCGCCCATTGGTTCGATTCAGTGATGCCCAAATTGATGTTCAAATTCCACATTATATGCTGACCTTACTGAGAATGTGCCTGAACGGTTGTAATTAATGCCATGCTATGATGAAGTCTTCGATCACTAACACTCGTAATGGAATTTGGAGGATTCCATGTGTATCTACAGGAAAGAAACAGACCATAACAGGCCCTCGTCCCATTGCCAGTGTGCGGATCAATCAGCTCTTCAACTTTTTTTAAGGGATAAGTATATTTTTTGTCCCTTAATTCTCTTGAAAGCGTAGAAATGGTCCTTTAACTTTAAAACCAGCAAACATTAGTCCCTCAACTGTTTAAACCGGATATCTTTAGTCCTCCATACCGCTTCGTTGAGGACGTGGCATGGTTTTGACCGATTTGACCGGTTTGGTTCATGATGTGGAGGCGGCCGGTCGCCTGGCCGTGAAAGCCATGCTCGCCAGCACCGGTTTGCTGCTCCCCTGGCCGTGCTCCCTTTGAGCACTCCGAGCAGCCACACCCGGCCGGCTGGCCATAGACGTTGACCCGTGGTGCCTCAATTACCATCTTAAGTCTGCCCCATCCGTGCTAGCTGGAGCTGCACTCGGCCGTCCAATGGTCACCCTGTCTGCTATGCTAACACTTGCGGCGCTCGCTGCACGCTGATACTTCTTGTTGTGTGCGTCGCTAGCCCAAACACCGTCAGCTGCGAGGCTGCTCACCATGTGAGCCGTCGCGTCCGAGCAGCCGTACCTAGCGCTCCTAAGGGCATCTTCAGCCGTTGGCCCCCCAGGAGGGGCAAAAAATCGCCTCCTGGGGGCGCACCGGCGCTAAATCGCGCACTGGGGCATGATGCCCCCAGTCGCGGCCCCACGGGTTTTTAAAAAGTTCGAAATCGACGCAAACATGGGCTAGTTCGTTCAAATTTAAACATATTTTACAAAAAAAAGAAAAAAAAACTACCGCGGGCTACCCCCGTCGTCCCCCTCGCCGCCCGCCTCGCCGCCCGCCCACGTGGTTCTACATGCCGAGGAGGCTGTAGAACCGCGTGTAGTCACCGCCGTCGTCGTCGTCGTCGTCGCCCCCGCCGACGCCTCCGCCGTCCCTGCTGCATCCCTCCCCCGGTTGGCGCGACGGGTTGGACGGTCCGGGGGCGTCGTCGTCGTCGTCGTCGCTGTCGAGGACCACGACGCCGTTCTCGTCCTCGCGCCCACGCTTGCGGGCGGCGATCTCCTCCAGGGCCCGGCGCTGCCGGATCGTCTCGTCGCGGAGGTAGTTGTCCCGCGCCCACCACAGGGCGTCCTCTTCGGAGAAGCCGCGCCGGGCTATCTCCTCGTACTCCGCGGGGAGGCCGGGCTCCGGCTTGGGCTCGACGAGGACGAAGCGGCCGATGGGGGAGGCGTTGTCGTCGATGCGGACGACGGAGCTGCGGGCGCGCGCGCTGACAGGCGTGCCCTGGGGCTCCGGCTTGACGGGGCGGAGGTGGAGGCAGGGAGAGCCGCCGGATGAGGAGGAGGACCCCCCGGTCTCCATGCACCTCGGGGTCCAGGAGCTTCCCCGGTGGCGTGAGAAGGACGGGGGAGCGGGGTACTCGAGGCGCGGCGTGTTGCCGCCCTTGATGTACTCGAGGATGGCCTCCAACGTGCGCCTGGGCACGCCCCACCACCGACGCCGGCCGGCGGCGTTGAGCCTGCCGGAGGGCACGACGCCGTTGGTGGCCTCGAGCTGCCGGGCGTGACGGCGGCGGAAATAAGGCTCCCAGAGCGGGGAGTCGGGGACGTACCGTGGCCCCTCCCTCGCCTCACGCGGCAAGTTCGAGCGGATGTGTGCGATCTCCGCACGCCGCGCCGTGCCGCGCCGGTGGGTACCGGGGGCACCGGCACGCCGCCGGCGCTGATCCTCCACTCCGGGCACCCGCATGTCCGGCGGGACCGGGTACTCGGCCTCGAAAAGGAGGCGAGCCTCGTCCTCGTGAAGATGGCGGCGGCCGAAGCCGTTCGCCGCCGCGCCGTCGCCTGGGAAGCGCTCGGCCATGGGTGTGATGAACTGGAGACGGCGAGAGAGAGGAGAGGAAGGAACGACGACGGCGAGAGAGTGTGAGATCGCCGAGCTCGCTGGGGCGCGTCTTATATAGACCGAGGCGCCGCCCGTATGCGTGGCGGGGCGAGGGAGGCGCGTCATTCGGCCTTCACTGCGCCGCCCGTGAGGCATCAATGGTGCAGGCTGACCGGCGCGGCAGCGCGGCAGCTTTGGCATTGATTCGCCGCGAGAAACGAGGCGATGAGGATGACGAAGGGCCGAGAAAAGAGCCGTGTCGCTGACGCGGCGGGCCCGCGGCTTTTTCTCGCCAAAACAGTTCGCCCGGTGCCCCGGGCGCCCCCCAGCGCGCCGGGTTCGGCCTGGGTCCGCCGGCGCTGTTTTCGGCCCAAGCCGGCGAAAATCGGGCTCCTGGGGGCGCGACTGGGCCGATTTTTCGGCGCCGGCGCAAAAAAACGCCTGGGGAGGCCTTCCTGGGGGCGCGGCTGGAGATGCCCTAAGCCCCACCGCAAGACTTCGCGGTGAGCCGCCGCGTTGTGCCTGACAGCAGGAGGAAGGTCCGCAAGCTTGAGAAGTACGACGGGCGCGCGAACTGTGACGGTGTAGTGAGCGGTGGCATGGCAAGATGGAGGAGGGCAGCGGTGGCTCTTGTTCCGGAGCCGCGTCGTCGCACAGCTCCGCCTCAGCCCTGCTGCCTACTGGGCTCACTGTATTTCTTCTCCCCGACCCAGCAACCGGCCAGCTCCTCCCATCTATCCATGCATGTCTCTCTAACCTCCTCGCTCCTAGCTCTGTTCCGCCTAGACGAGGAGAACGAATGGACTGAGCGTCACGCTGGAATGTCGCGGTAGATCGCCGCCGGCGTCACCGCCTTGTGCAGGTGCCAGAGGTCCCTGGTGGCGCCATGCACGATCTTGACGAGAAGCCGCTCTTGGCCCTGGGAGGCTAGGAGCATTAGCAAACGAGGGAGACAAGGTTGGGGTGCCGGCCATGATGTCCAGGTTCGTCCCGTGGTGTGCTCCTTGCCGGTGTGGCATAGCCGAACACGATGAGGTAGTGCCGGTGGCAGAAGTGCAGAGGCGCACGCGAGCTGCTCGATCAAATGCCCATGAGAGAGGTATGTGAGAAAAAAGAGATAGAAAAAGCAGGAGAGAGGAATTTGCCACATCAGCGAAGACTGGTCAAAACCAGGCTGAGTCAGCAACATACCGGATCAGCTGAGACGAGGTACTAAACTTGTCCGGTTTGAAGAGTTGAGGGACTAAGTTTTGCCGGTTTTAGAGTTGGAGGATCAAATCTAGACATTCGAAAGAATAGAGGGACAAAAAATATACTTTTTCCTTTTTTTTAACATCGGCATTCCCTTTGGTGTAATGACTTTTCGAGATTCACTCAATGGAACCCGGGAATCATGCCAAATATTGATTTGCGCGCCTGAGCCCACACGCGACACACATCCCCGTTTGAACATTTGTATTCCTGCTACAATGATTTGCCATGTAAAAGAAGAACCTTTTTTGGGGCTGACATTAAGGATATTCCCATCCGAATATTATTTTGCACTTAGAAGGCGGTGGCGAGATCTACTCCAGCCAGGGCCCCCTCGCACCCTCCCTTCCCCGCGCCGCTGCCCTTTGGACTCGGCCGGGCTAAGCCCGTGCAGATCCGGCGGGCGGCGGGGCCGGCCCCTGGCGCCCTGGTATGACTCATCCTCGGACGGGAGGCTCGAGCGACGGATGGACGGCGCGGCGCTCCTCTGCTCGCGTTGCTAGGCCCGCTGGTGGTGGGAGGGCAGCGGTGGTTGTGGTTGTGCGCCCATGTGCTTCACCCACAACCCTCTTCTTCAGGTATGGGATCCTGCCCAGATCCATGGAGGAGGCGTGGTGACTGCGGCGCGGGTGCACGCGGATGGCGGCCAATCCGGCAGCAGGATCAGCTATGATGGCGACAGCAGGCTACCTCCGATGGTTGTGCGTCCTTTGCGTTGATCTTGTCCGGCGGCGATCTGGATAGGCAAGGCCAGGTCTATTGGTCGAGGCAACTCCGGGGGAAACCCCTGATCTTATCGAGATCAAGCGATGGCGATGCTTCTGCGCCGGAGTCCCCTCTTGAGGGCATCGTTTTTGGAGTATGTTTTGGTTGGAGGGACCGGTGGTGGCGATTCCGAGGTCGTGGCGGCCTCGTTTTCTTCGGGTCGGCGGGCCTTTGGAGCGGGATCTGCAGCGACTTGCAGCGGGAAGGTGGTTGTTGCTATGTGGCAGCACAATAGCCTACAGAGGCTGCTGGCGGCATTGTTGCTCGCTGTGGCATCGTCTGATGGCACCACATCGTTTATCTTATCAGTAGTCGGCTACTCTCTCTCTCTCCCTTCAACGATGGGGTTGTGGTCAGATCATCCATTTTATTTTATCCTGGGAGAAGCTGGTGGCTTGATTCAGCTTTTCAGAAGGCTTGCTCGCTTCATTGCTCTAAATAATTATAATCCACTTCAAGGCCCCTTGCCACATGACTGTCCATTTGACTATTTATGAAGTTACGTTGACAACCAAGTGGTGCAATTTGCTACCTCCACTAAGCTGAAGAAGCTCCGAGTTTTATAGAGTACACCAGGACACGCATCACATGTACTGATAGTGTCAAAGATCATTTTATATTTTGAGACAGAGAAAGTAGTATTTTCCAACTCATGCTATAGAGACCAATAATTTTGTAAATACGATAATATTCTGACTTACCTTTTAGAGAAACCGCAGTCTTACACTGCACATTGTGCAGATGACATTTACCCACAAATGTGAAAGGGTAGTACTCTGCGCCGGTGGGCGCACCGGCGCAAGTTTCGGCCGGTCCACCCAGCGCCGTTCGATATAAAAACGCATAACCGTCAGATCTGCCCCACACCGCATCTCCTTTTCGTCATCTTCCCCACGGAAAAAAAGAGGAGAAAAAAGGGAGCGCAGCAGCTCGCGGGATCCCGCACGCTGGCCTGCGTTGCCTTCATTTGGACCACCGCTGCCCCTGCTCGCTGCCGGCGAAGCAAAACACAACTCGCCTTCACCACCGCTGCGCGAAGCAAAAAAAATTCCGGTTCCAGCAAAAATCAAAGACGGTGGTAGCAATATTTAGGTTGGTTCAGCAAAAATAAAAAAAACCTAGGGATGGTAGCAAAAACTCCTGGTGCTTTCAGCAAGACTCTGGTAGTAGCAAATGGCGTCTCCGGTAGTAGCAAAAATCAGAAACGGTTGCAACAAAAAAAAGGCGTTGCCGCCGTCGACCAAGACCATTGTGGGTGGATGTAGCAAAATTTGTCTTCGGTTCCAGCAAAATGAAAATACGGTTGTAGCAAAATTTATCTGCGGTTCCAGCAATCAAAGCATGGTTGTAGCAAAAAATTGACTGAAAGAAAGAGGCGATGTCATGGAGATGGATGTAGCAAAAAATCCACGAAACACCAGTAGTAACAAAACCCAAAACAATTGTAGCAAAATGGTTGGCCGGTTCTAGCAAAAATCACAACGGTAGCAGATTTTGGGATGAGTGGGTGGTAGCAAAAACATGTGTTGGTTCCAGCAAAACAAAGCATGGTCGTAGCAAAATCTTGCTGTGGCAGTCATGAAGAGGAGCGCAAATCAGCTGCAGGCGGCCATGGCGACGAGCGCTAGTTGCACTGGGCTAGTCGTTTCCAGCCAAGCACGCGGTTGCGGATCTGCGGCCATACAACCAACGCATCACGAGATTCAGGAGGGGGATGGGGGATGGGGGAGGGAGGGTAGGGGGAGATGCACGGCGGAGCAGCAACAACTAGTGCTCCATGGCCAGAGGAGGAGTGGAGGGAGAGAGGAGGAATCGAGCTCAAGAGGGCTTCCATGGTGAGAAGGGATTTGATGAAGAAAGATAGATGCGGGTGCGACTGAGGATAAGGTAGCGGTGTGGGATGGGGAAAGGTAGCGGTGTGTAATGAAGAAAGGTAGTGGTGCAGGGCCAAGTCAGGTGCGTGTCGCGAGCGACCGGCCGAATACTCGGCCGGCGCACCGGGCACAAACATTTACCAATGTGAAATCTTCCAGAGGGGCATACAAATGTGGAGTATGGAAAATTTATACAAAGAACTTCAAGAAAAAGACTATTACAATTGAGTCCTGTATCAATGCACATAACCAAACTAGAAACCACGTCGACCACTGGTAGCGTCGTGACGCTCGCCGGAATAAACAACAAATCTGCATCATCATCCCATGATCTATGCCAACGTCGACAAAAAGGCGTTGAGAGCCGGTGACCAATGCCAAATTGGCCACCGACGGACCTCCAACCATGTGCTAGGAGCACCATCTTTACGCGTATAAGAGCAAATCTAGTAGAGCCCTCAAACCTTCAAACCTTTAAAAATAACTATAACTATTTTTTTACAGTTTTCGTCGAAAAAATGCCGTAGATTAGAACCCCTAAACCCTTAAACCCGTAAAATTAATTAGAGGTCCAACCCTTAAACATTTTCGCAACCTGTACAAGTGAGGGTTGGGAGGAAAAACTCCTCCCAACCCGCACTCCTCTTCCACCCTCGCGCGGGAGGGAAGTTTCATCCCCGGCTCCTCCCACCGCTGCCTCGCCCCGCGCTGGCCAAGGAGGCCTCCGCCGCCGCCGCGCCCGCCCCGCCCGCCCCGGGCCCCGCCCCCGCACCCGCACCCGCCCGGCACCCGAGCGTGGCCGACGTGGTGGCGGCGACCCACGTCGGGGCCAAGCGGCGGCGGGCGGGCCTCGCATCGCCTCCTCTCGCCTCCCTGGCTCCCGCCCCGACTCCCGCCACGGCCCCCGTCCCCGCCCCGACGCCCGCCCCCAAGAAGAGCCGGCCGAAGGCGGGCTCCCGTGGGCCGCGAGGGGCTTCCTCCAAGGTCGCCGGCTCGTCTCCGGTCGTGAAGAAGCCGCGGAAGAAGCCCGCGGCCCCGGCCACGGCCCCGCCCGCTGCCGTCGCCGAACCTCCTCCCGCCGCGCACGAGGTGTTCGAGGAAATGGCAACCCCATCCTCGTTCATGGAACTCCTCCAAAACGCGGAGGTGGACCTCGGGGCTCCGCCTCTAGAACCCTTTAGGGTTGGTGACGACTTGGAGGAAGATGAGGAGGATGAAGGGGATGACGAGGAGGAGGTGGCCGAGACAGGGGAGGAGGCATTCACTGCCGCTTCCCGCCCACACGCGCGGTCGACAAACTACACCGAGGTGGAAGATATCCTCTTGGTTCGTGCTTGGGCAGCTGTGGGTATGGATCCAAGCACTGGCACCGATCAAACCGGTAAACCATATTGGCAAAGGATCGAGGACAACTAATGTAGGATCAAGCCGAAGAATAGTGGGTTCATCTCTCGCAGTTTTTGGTCGCTTCAAGGCCGGTGGGAGTTGATGAAGCCCGCTTGTGCTCGTTGGAGTGCGGCCATGGACCAAGTGAGGGATCCACCACCTAGTGGAACCGTGGAGAGTAACTATGTGAGTACATATCTCTTCACTGTTTTGATTATGTGTGTGTACTATGCTATTGGTGGGTTCTTATGTGATTATGTGTGGTTGATAGGAGACAATTGCCGGCATGAGGTACAAGGAGATGGATGCTTCCAAGGGCAAGCCATTCCCATTTGAGCATGTTTGGGCAATTCTTCAAACCTTTGACAAGTGGAAGTTGAGGGATCAAGAGACCGCACCCAAGAAGTCGGCAATGATTAGGATGGATGATAGTGAAGATGAGGAGGAGAGGAACTTGGGCAAGCCCGAGGGAACCAAGAAGGGCAAGCTAAGGGTGAAGATGGAAGGAGAGGCGTCAAGCCTAAGGGAGAAGATGGAGCACATGATGAAGGCAAGAGAGGAATTGACAGCGAAGACATTGGAGACGAAGCTTCTTATCACTGAGAAGAAGAAAGAGGTCAAGCTTGCACAAGTTGAAGCAAAGCGTGAAGAAGCAAAGCGCAAGGCCGACTTGGAGGAGAGGATGATCAAGCTCAAAGAGGCAAAGGTATGGAAAGAACTCATGGTGGAAGAGAAGGAGCACATGATGATGTCCAAGAAGGACATGGATGAAGACCAATTGCAATGGTGGAAGGACTACAAGGAGGACATCGCGGAGAGGAAGAGGATGTTACGTGGTGTGTCCTCTACTTTTCGAGGTGACACTCCGATGAGTAGTTGTGGCGATGGTGGTGTGGACGACTCCACCGGCGCCTATGAAGATGCTTGATGGAGCCCGCATGTGGTCTAGGAGATGGCGCCGAGGTGCAAATTTTTGGTGAGGGTGCTGATGAGAGGGGGAAGATGATGATTTTGTGATGTAAACTATTAAACCATGCATCAATGATTGTCATTTGGTAGTTTGTTTAGAGGTTGATTTTGTTCTTGTAGTTATAAATTGTGAGATGTCAAATGATAGATTTAAAGGTTGGGGTTGAGGCAAAGACTAGAACCCTTAAACTGCTTTTCAACCCTGTTTTTCAACCCTTAAAGCAGTTTAAGGGTTGGTTTGAGGGTTCTAGCCTTTGCCCCTGTTTTCCAACCCTTAAAAGTGTCAAAAACTGGCACTTCTCAACCCTTAAAACTGCTTTAAGGGTTTGAGGGTTTGAGGGTTCTACTAGACATGCTCTAATCAGCAACCACCATACCATATGGGACCTTAAGCTTGCCGCGCGCCCCAAGCGAACAGCGGGTAGACGAGACCATCGGCTCTCCGCCGCGCCGCCATGATGAGGGAGAGACCGAAGCCACCTTAGCGAACGGCGGGTAGACGAGACCATCGGCTCTCCGTCGCGCCGCGTGATGAGGGAGAGACCTGAGCCACCTTATTCGAGTAGCGCCATCCTCATTGCATTGGTGCTATTGGATGAAGACAAAAGCTTACCCCTATGAACAAACTGGGAAATAAATGGGAGACCGCCCCCTCCCGCCGCCAGAGCAACAAATGGAGAGGTGGAAACCGCTGCCACGTGGTCGTTCACGAAGGATGAAAATTGTCGCCTTCTCTCAAAAGGTAAAAGAGAGCGAAGTAGTTGACCTATGGTATGCCTTGTTGTTACTAGTTTTTCAAATACACTTTTCCTTCATGACGACCATCGACTACGATTAGGTTGTTCCATGTGAATTTCCTCCTCCAACTCTCCATTTAGGAAAGCTATCTTAATATCCATTTGATGAACGAGAAGATTGTGTGAAGAAGCTAATGATAGTAGTACTTGAATGGTGGTCAATCTGGCCACATGCGCATACGTATCAAAGAAATCCTCACCTTCTTTTTGGGTATATCCCTTGGCTACAAGCTGTGCCTTGTACTTTTCAATTGTACCATCAGGACTAAGCTTTATCTTAAACACCCACTTACACCCTATAGGTTTACACCCATAAGGATGATCAGTGATCTCCCATGTCCCGTTAGCCATGATGGAGTCTATCTCACTACGCACAACTTGTTTCCAGTAGTCTGCATTAGGAGATGTGTAAGCTTCTGAAATAGAAGTAGGAGTATCATTCACGAGGTACCCAATGAGATCTTCACCAAATGACTTTGCGACCCCATGTCTTTTGCCCCTTCTAGGAGCTTCATTGTTATCCTCCTCGCGAATCTTAGTGTGTTTCTGCTCGGAATGTTCCAATGGAACAAAAGGTTCAGGAGCTGTCTCTGACCACTAACTAGATGAGGTAGGCATATCTTTCATAGGAAAAATATCCTCCAAGAAAGTCACATCATTCGACTCCATGATTGTACCAACATTCATGTCAAGTACCTCAGATTTTACCACTAGAAATCTATAGCCAATGCTATGGAAAGCATATCCCAAAAAAAACACAATCAACTGTTTTTGGTCCAAGCTTACGCTTCTTGGTAATTGGCACCTTGACTTTAGCCAAGCAACCCCAAGTTCGTAAGTAGGAGAGTTTAAGCCTTTTCCTTTCACATTCCTCAAATGGGGTAATATCTCTATTCTTCGTGGGAACTCTTTTTAGGACATGGCTTGCAGTCATCAAAGCCCCCCCCCCCACCATTCCATGGAAAGTCCCGCTGTGTCTAACATGGCGTTAAACAAATCAGTTAGAGTGTGCTTCTTTCTTTTGGCAACCCTGTTTGACTAGGGAGAAAGGGAGGCTTCATCTCATGGATTATACCATGTTCCTCATAGAATAAGTTGAACTCGTTGGAAAAATACTCTCCACCATGATCCAACCTAAGCCTTTTGATCTTTCATCTCGAGTTGATTCTCCACTTTGGCTTTATAGATTTTAAAGTAGTGCAAAGCCTCATCTTTTGTTTTCAACAGATATATCATGCAATATCTAGTAGAGTCATCGATTAGAGTCATGAAATATCTTTTTTCACCTTTTGTTAACACATCATTCATCTCGCAAAGATCTGAATCTATGAGTTCAAGTGGTACCAAATTACTCGCTTCAGTACTCGTATGATACTTGTGAGATTGATTTGCTTGCACACAGACTTGGCACTTAGAACCTTTAACAATTGTGAATTTCGGGATTAAACTCAAATTTGCTAGCCACCTCATGCAACCAAAGTTAATATGACAAAGTCGTGAATCCTAAACATTTGATTCAGTTTCACTACAAACATGATTAATAACTTTAGTGCAAAAGTCTGACAAAGATAAGCGGGACAAGCCTCCTCTCTCATAGCACTTTCCAACAAACTGTCCACACTTGGACACTACAACCTTATTGGACTCAAACACCAACTTATAGCCATCTTGAGACAAACGAAAGCCGCTGACTAGATTTTTATTTATAGAAGGACCTGTTGCACATTCTTCAGCCGTACGATCTTTCCCGAAGTAAACTTCAGATCGACAATACCAACACTATGAACAGAAGCATGAGACCCATTCGCCCATTAGCACGGGTGTAGTTCTTGCAACCTGATAAGAAGAAAACATGTTGACGTCAGAACACACATGTATATTGGCACCAGTGTTAATCCACCAATCAGGAGAATGACATACTGAAAGAACGGTAGGAAATTTACCATACCCGACATCTTTCATCTCGACATCACCAATAACAACATTGGTGGTCATGTCGTTGTTCTCATTTTGATGCATGTCCCAGCGGTCATTGCATGATGAAGCCCAATAATTCTCACTACTGCATACATGTCATTTTCCTTTCTTCTTATATGTCTCCTTCTTCTGAAGTTGGCAGGCTATTGGACTTTGTTCTTGCAATCAAACTTTCCTTTGCCCGCATAGTTGTTTTTGTTCTTGGGTTTGTGGGGTTGGAAAATTTTCTTCTGTACCAAATTGGCACTAGATTTCCCCTCATGAAAACGAGCACATGTGTCTTTTGGTCTCGACTTTTCTTCCACATCAAGAGTGCCAATAAGATTGACAACAGTAAATTCTTGCCTCTTGTGCTTCAGAGAGATAGCAAAATTCCTCCATGAAGGTGAAAGCTTGGCAATGATGCCTCTGGCAATTAATTTGTCCAGTCACACACAATTGAGATGCGCAAATTCTTTAGTGAGCGACTGAATCTCATGAACCTGCTTAACAACGAAGCGGTCATCAGTCATCTTGTAGTCATGATATTGTTCCATGATATACAACTCACTTCCTGCGCCTGCGACCCCAAACTTGGCCTCGAGCGCATCCGGCATATCCTTACCGACCATGATGGTCATGAATGGATCAACAATCTTGTCACCAAAGACTTTGAATAGCACCTCTAAAGAGGGTGTCTGTTGCCTGGAAAGCTTGCTCCAGCTCAGCAGTCAGTTCTCCCTCTGGCTTGCCTTTAGAGGCGTGAAAACAGTTCATGGTCGTAAGCCATAGAACTGCCCTAGCATGCCACCTCTTATAGTGCAAACCCTCAAACGGTGCGGGCTTGAGAGTTGCAGCAAAAGCAATATGAGAAAATTGCCTACACATTTTAGGTTTTTGGATTGTTGAAAAATTAAGCATTTTTCCATTAAGTTTAAACCATAAAAACAAATAGGTAAAACATGATAGAGAGGATAATTGAGACATGCAACTGATTGTTTAAACTAGTCATCCAATTGAGATCATAAGCAACAAGCAACATATCCAAGTCGGTCACGAGTAGATGTAAACCAAACGCTAGCCCTAACAGAGAGAATACGGACATACGGGGCAACAGCAGAAGATGCAGACGTGCCGTTTGTCATGTCATCGACATCAGGGAAGAAGTCGTTGTTGGGGAACTCGTCGTCGAGGATGTCATCGTTCGTAGCCACGATGAACAAAAAATCCAGCAGTCATGCGGAGGCACTCCCCAAAAACCTAATCGCCCATCTTCCGTACTGGATCACAAAGGCGGGGTTTTGGAGGCCTACTGTCTCACTCCCCGGTGCACGCCAGGAAGTGAAATGGGAAAGAGATAGGCGGCGCAATGGTTTGGAATGAGACGAAGAGTTTTTTTGCCTGTAGAGAAGCGACCTCTTATATAGACAAGAACAGCTCAAATCGACCCCTTAGTAGAAGAGAAACGGGCGCAATCAAAACCATTAAGCTGATGCACTAAACACCATTAAGGAGAGAAGAAACGAGCACACTAAAAATCCCATGAAGTGTACATTTTCTTCTTTCATTTATGTGTCAATCGTTTCAACTTCTTTCTTGCATGACAGAAATAAATAGCGCTTACATGTATTTTCCACACCACCTTGTCATGCATGAATGTGCCACATAAGCCTCTCGGATTTACCTTGAATTATTGGAAGAAAATATGAATTATTATATGGGCTAGTCCTAATAATTCCAACAGAATCTTGACTGCTTGCTCGCTGCTGCCTGCTTGCCCTTGAACCGTTGTGCTGGTTCCTTGCTGCCAAGTGACACTGCCGGCAATCCCCTTTGGAGCCCGAGCGCCGACGCTGTAGCCAATGCCTTATTCCCCTTGTATTTGATCCCATGTTCCTTTGTATTTTATCCCTTCTTCCACCTTTTCTCTCTCTCAAGTCAAGGCTACGGGGAATGAAGGAGAATGAATCTCGAATCAGATGAGAAAGAAAAGACTAACCTAAGGGGGATATATAGGACGGGATTCTAGAAGATTAAGGAAGGATTCAATAAATTAGGGTCGCATCCTCCACTAATTACTTCAAAATGGCTAGAAAATCTTAAGAGGAGAGCGGCGCACCATTGTCGGCGGTGATTAGGGAATGGAGAAGAACGAGGAGGCGAGAGAAGACGATGAGACGATGGAGCCGACCAGGACTCGATGTGCAACGCTCGGTGATTTTTCTCTCTAGCGATAGTTACCTTGTGTGTGTGTGTTGCCTGCGTAAAGCTGCTAGTAATTGGGCTGACTCGGTTTATAGATTTTCTCTAAGGTAATATAATAGGCCTGCATGTACGTACCTTTGTGGGGGCCCCTAGCAGCGGCCAGTCCTATTTATCGCGGTGGATCCTATATGACGCCCGTCCGCGTCAAATCCGCGCAGCTTCGCTGAAGCGAATCGAAGCGAGCGACCGACACAGGCCGGCCCACTAGCAGCGAGGAACCAGTTTTGGGAACTTTCTATAAGGTTCCCTGAACCGGTTTTTCCCTGTTTTCTTTTTCCTTACAGGGTTTTCCGGTTTTCTTAATTATTTTTGTTTTTCGTTTCCTTTTTCTTTTTCTTCCTGCTTATTTCTTCCTTTTCTTTTCTTTTTCTACTGTTTTTCGTTTTTTATTTTGTTTTTTCATAAATTCAATATTTCCAAAAAAGGTCCAGAATTTTTAGAAAAATGTTTGAAATTCCAAATTTTGTTCAAGTTTTTTATTATTGTTCATTTTTAAAATTTTGTTCATGTTTCCAAAAAAAGTTCAGAATTCCCTTTTGTTCTCCGTGTCGAAGAAAAATGTTCACCATACATTTAAAAAATGTTCACTCCTGTACAATAATTTCATCGTGTATAGAAAACTTTGTTCAAGTGCATTTGAAAAAATGTTCATCGTATTTAAAAAAAAAATTCAGTGTGTATTTGAATAATGTTTATGGTATACTAAGAAAATGTTCAATGAGTATTTTAAATTATTTTTAAAAACATTTCACAGTTAAAAAAATTGTACAGATTTTCGAAATTTGTTCAAGTTTTTCGATTATTGTTCCTGTTTTCAAATTTTGTTCACGTTTCCGAAAAAGTTCGGAATTCCCTTTTGTTCACCGTATTGAAAAAAATGATATTAGAGAATCTTCAATTTTTTGTCCAAGAAATGTTGAAAAAACTCGTACCTGCGGCTTCTAGATTGTATATCAAGTAGTGCTACATATCAGGTGTAGTCAGTCCATAGCTTAGCTGGCTAGAACTGCTAGTGTGCATCGCTACTTTGGGAGTTCGACTCCCAGCTGATGCGCTTTTTCTTTTTGCGATTCGCTCGGCGCCTGCGAACTGGGCTGGCCCATTTGCGCGCTACCTTTAGCGAAACCAGCTCGTTTTGACGCTCACGAGCGTCAAACAGGAGCTCTCATTTATCGCGTTCGGCGAGTCGAAACGCTCGACTCGCTGAAGCCAGCGACCTTATGGACGGCCCACGTGCGCAGGTAATCAACTACCTGTTTTCTGTCTCGTTTTTTTTTTACTTTTTTTTCTTTTTTGCTATCTTTTTTAATTTTGTTTATACTTTAAAATATTCCAAGTACATATATTACAAAAATACTCACTTAAACACATTTGAAAAATGTTGAACAAGAATTTGAAAAATGTCGAACAAGTATTTGAAAAATATTGAATAAGTATTGAAAATGTTGAAGAAGTATTTGAAAAATGCTGAAAGGTATTAAAAAATGTTGAACTAGCATATGAATAATGTTGAATAAGTACTTGAAAATGTTGAACTAGTATTTGAAAAATGTTGAATAAGTATTGAAAATGTTGAACAAGTATTTAAAAAAATGTTGGATGGGTATTAGAAAATGTTGAACAATAATTTTAGAATGTTGAACTAGTATTTGGAAAATGTTGAATAAGTATTGAAAATGTTGTGAAAGTGCTAGTTATCGACTAGAGGGGGGGGGTGAATAGGCGATTTTTATGGATGTCTTCAAAACATGGAAGTTTCGAAGACAAACACAAGAAATGAACCTATTGATATGCAGCGGAAGGTAGACTACACTAAGCAAGCCATAGTCAGATATGTAATGAAGTGAAATCACGAAGACTAATAGCAGCTAGGTAGTAAAGATCAGGATGGAATATAGTATGAAGCCAAACAAAGATAGTAGTCACACAATGAAGTCAAACAGGGAGTGCAACCAGGCAATGACTTCACATAGACAAACTGTAAGTAATGAGAGGGATAGGATAGAACCAGTCACTTGTTGAGGACACAAGATTTGTTGGACCAGTTCCAGTTGCTGTGACAACTGTATGTCTGGTTAGGGAGGCTGAGACTGAACTCAAAAGACCGCGTCTTCACCTTATTCCCCTTGAGCTAAGGACACCTAGTCCTCGCCCAATTACTCTGGTAAGTCTTCAAGGTAGACTTCCAAACCTTCACAGACTTCGTTCACCGGCGATCCACAATGACTCTTGGATGCTCAGAACGCGACGCCTAACCGGCTGGAGGATTCACAGTCCTCAAGTGTAATAAGTCTTCAGGTCACGCAGACAGAAAGACTTCAGTGATGCCTAACACTCTTTGGCTCTGGGTGTTTGGGCTTTGTCCTCGCAAGGATTTCTCTCTCTCAAAAGCTTCGAGGTGGGTTGAATAAGTACTTGAAAATGTTGAACTAGTATTTGAAAAATGTTGAACTAGGATAGAACCAGTCACTTGTTGAGGACACAAGATTTGTTGGACCAGTTCCAGTTGCTGTGACAACTGTACGTCTGGTTAGGGAGGCTGAGATTGAACTCAAAAGACCGCGTCTTCACCTTATTCCCCTTGAGCTAAGGACACCTAGTCCTCGCCCAATTACTCTGGTAAGTCTTCAAGGTAGACTTCCAAACCTTCACAGACTTCGTTCACCGGTGATCCACAATGACTCTTGGATGCTCAGAACGCGACGCCTAACCGGCTGGAGGATTCACAGTCCTCAAGTGTAATAAGTCTTCAGGTCACGCAGACAGAAAGACTTCAGTGATGCCTAACACTCTTTGGCTCTGGGTGTTTGGGCTTTGTCCTCGCAAAGATTTCTCTCTCTCAAAAGCTTCGAGGTGGGCTGCTCTCAAAACGTCAAAAGACGTGCACTAACTTTGAGCAGCCACCAATTTATGGTGTAGGGGGTGGGCTATTTATAGCCACTAGGCAACCCGGCCTGATTTGTCTGAAATGACCCTGGGTCACTAAGGAACTAACACGTGTTCCAACGGTCAGATTTCAAACACACACACGACAACTTTGCTTGGGCTACAAGCAAAGCTGACTCATCCAGCTCTGGATAAGATTTGCTCTCATTGTCTTCGCTCGAAGACATAGGATTTTGGTTGAGCATCACTTCAGTCACTCTGACTTTGTTCACTTGGACCCCACTTAACAGTACGGTGGTTCCTATGACTCAACAAAGAAGAAAAGGAAAAAAACAAAACAACTAAGTCTTCGCGTTCCATAGTCTTCACTCAATGTCTTCTCATGCCATAGTATTCAATGTGAATATCTTCATATACCACCATTGTCTCCAATGTCTTCATACATTTTTAGGGGTCATCTCCGGTAGGTAAACCCAATGAGGGACTACTACCTGTGTTATCCTGGAATTCTCACAAACACATTAGTCCCTCAACCAGGTTTCTCGTGAATACTCCAAAACCAACTAGGGGTGCACTAGATGCACTTACAATCTCCCCCCTTTTGGTGATTGATGACAAACTGGTTGAAGTTTTCAACGGGGATAAAGTATGTGAAATTGTAAGGATAGGGTATTGTCTTCATAAGTGGCAAAGGCTCCCCCTGAAGATGTGCATATAAGTAATTTGCTTTTGGAATGCAAATGCACATGGCAGGTTGTACTTGTGGAGATCCTCTTCAACTTATGACGACAATTCATCATACATGATTTGATATAAAGAGGATAATGACATGCATAATGAAAAATGGGTGTCTGCAAAATGACCTAAGTGTGGAAGTTATCATCGCACATGCGGAATTGTAAGTAGCAGACGACCATCGAGTTTAAGTGTTACAACTCAAAGAACCAAATGTATCAAAAAGCGAGAGTTGTAAACACGAGGCAAAATATAAAGCAACCGCCCATATGGACCCGCTTGAAGACTATCAACCCATATGCTTCTCCCCCTTTTGTTAGTAAGGACCAAAAAGGTTTGACGACATGGAGCTTCCACTCGCGCCCATGAGGAGTAGATGAAGATGCGGGGTCGGTGTTGAGATTTGGCGGTGCAAACGAACGTGGTGCATGTTGGGGAACGTAGTAATTTCAAAAAATTTCCTACGCACACGCAAGATCATGGTGATGCATAGCAACGAGAGGGGAGAGTGTTGTCTACGTACCCTCGTAGACCGAAAGCGGAAGCGTTATATCAACGCGGTTGATGTAGTCGTACGTCTTCACGATCCGACCGATCCAAGCACCGTTACTCCGGCACCTCCGAGTTCTTGGCACACGTTCGACTCGATGACGTTCCCCGGGCTTCGATCCAGCAAAGCTTCGGGGAAGAGTTCCGTCAGCACGACGGCGTGGTGACGATCTTGATGTTCTACTGTCGCAGGGCTTCGCCTAAGCACCGCTACAATATGACCGAGGTGGAATATGGTGGAGGGGGGCACCGCACACGGCTAAGGAACGATTTCAATGATCAACTTGTGTGTCTTGGGGTGCCCCCCTGCCCCCGTATATAAAGGAGCAAGGGGGAGGCCGGCCGGCCTAGAGAGGCGCGCCAAGGGAGGGGGGAGTCCTCCTCCTAGTAGGAGTAGGACTCCCCTTTCCTAGTCCAACTAGGAGGGGGAAGGGGGGAAGGAAGGAGAGGGAGAGGGAGAGGGAAAGGGGGGCCGCGCCCCCCCTCCTTGTCCAATTCGAACTCCTCATGGGGGGGGCGCCACCTCCTGGCGCGGCCCTCTCTCTCCCCTCGCGGCCCAATAAGGCCCATACTTCCCCCGGGGGGTTCCGGTAACCCCTCCGGCACTCCGGTAATATCCGAAACCTCTCGGAACCATTCCGATGTCCGAACATAGCCGCCCAATATATCAATCTTTATGTCTCGACCATTCCGAGACTCCTCGTCATGTCCGTGATCACATCCGGGACTCCGAACTCCTTCGGTACATCAAAATGCATAAACTCATAATAACTGTCATCGTAACCTTAAGCGTGCGGACCCTACGGTTCGAGAACAATGTAGACATGACCGAGACACGTCTCCGGTCAATAACCAATAGCGGGACCTAGATGCCCATATTGGCTCCTACATATTCTACGAAGATCTTTATCGGTCAGACTGTTGGGGAACATAGTAATTTCAAAATTTTCCTACGCACACGCAAGATCATGGTGATGCATAGCAACGAGAGGGGAGAGTGTTGTCTACGTACCCTCGTAGACCGAAGCGGAAGCGTTGACGCAACGTAGAGGAAGTAGTCGTACGTCTTCCCGATCCGACCGATCCAAGCACCGTTACTCCGGCACCTCCGAGTTCTTGGCACACGTTCAGCTCGATGACGCACCCCTAGCTCCGATCCAGCAAAGCTTCGGGGAGGAGTTCCGTCAGCACGACGGCGTGGTGACAATCTTGATGTTCTACCGGCGCAGGGCTTCGCCTAAGCACTGCAACGATATATTCGAGGTGGAATAGGGTGGAGGGGGGCACCGCACACGGCTAAGGAACGATCACGAAGATCAACTTCTGTGTCCATGGGGTGCCCCCTGCCCCCGTATATAAAGGAGCAAGGGAGGGAGGAGGCCGGCCCTAGGTTTGGGCGCGCCAGGGGAGTCCTACTCCCACCGGGAGTAGGATTCCACCTTTCCTAGTCCAACTAGGTCAAGGGGGGAAAGAGGGGAAGAGGGGAAGGAAGGGAGAGAGGGGCCGCGCCCCAAATCCCTTGTCCAATTCGGACTGGGCTTGGGAGGGGCGCGCGCCACCTCCTGGTCCTTCCCACTAAGGCCCATCAAGGCCCATTGCTTCTTCCTCGTATTCCCGTAACTCCCCGGTACCTTCGAAAATACCCGAACCACTCAGAACCCTTCCGATGTCCTAATATAGTCGTCCAATATATCGATCTTTACGTCTCGACCATTTCGAGACTCCTCGTCATGTACCCGATCTCATCCGGGACTCCGAACTCCTTCGGTACATCAAAACTCATAAACTCATTATATAACTATCATCGAAACCTTAAGCGTGCGGACCCTACGGTTCGAGAACAATGTAGACATGACCGAGACACGTCTCCGGTCAATAACCAATAGCGGGACCTGGATGCCCATATTGGCTCCTACATATTCTAAGAAGATCTTTATCGGTCAGACCGCATAACAACATACGTTGTTCCCTTTGTCCATCGGTATGTTACTTGCCCGAGATTCGATCGTCGGCATCCAATACCTAGTTCAATCTCGTTACCGGCAAGTCTCTTTACTCGTTCTTTAATACATCATCTCGCAACTAACTCATTAGTTGCAATGCTTGCAAGGCTTATGTGATGTGCATTACCGAGAGGGCCCAGAGATACCTCTCCGACAATCGGAGTGACAAATCCTAATCTTGAAATACGCCAACCCAACATCTACCTTTGGAGACACCTGTAGTACTCCTTATAATCACCCAGTTACGTTGTGACGTTTGGTAGCATCCAAAGTGTTCCTCCGGCAAACGGGAGTTGCATAATCTCATAGTCAAAGGAACATGTATAAGTCATGAAGAAAGCAATAGCAACATACTAAACGATCGGGTGCTAAGCTAATGAAATGGGTCATGTCAATCAGATCATTCAACTAATGATGTGACCCCGTTAATCAAATAACAACTCTTTGTTCATGGTTAGGAAACATAACCATCTTTGATTAACGAGCTAGTCAAGTAGAGGCATACTAGTGACACTCTGTTTGTCTATGTATTCACACATGTATTATGTTTCCGGTTAATACAATTCTAGCATGAATAATAAACATTTATCATGATATAAGGAAATAAATAATAACTTTATTATTGCCTCTAGGGCATATTTCCTTTAGTCTCCCACTTGCACTAGAGTCAATAATCTAATTCACATCGCCATGTGATTTAATAGCAATAGTTCACATCACCATGTGATTAACACCCATAGTTCACATCGATATGTGATCAACACCCAAAGGGTTTGCTAGATTCAGTAATCTAGTTCACATCGCTATGTGATTAACACCCAAAGAGTACTACGGTGTGATCATGTTTTGCTTGTGAGAGAAGTTTAGTCAACGGGTCTGCCACATTCAGATCCGTTATGTATTTTGCAATTTTCTATGTCTACAATGCTCTGCACGGAGCTACTCTAGCTAATTGCTCCCACTTTCAATATGTTTCTAGATCGAGACTTAGAGTCATCCAGATCGGTGTCAAAACTTGCATCGACGTAACCCTTTACGACGAACCTTTTGTCACTTCCATAATCGAGAAACATATCCTTATTCCACTAAGGATAATTTTGACCGCTGTCCAGTGATCTACTCCTAGATCACTATTGTACTCCCTTGCCAAACTCAGTGGTAGGGTATGCAATAGATCTGGTACACAGCATGGCATACTTTATAGAACCTATGGCTGAGGCATAGGGATGACTTTCATTCTCTTTCTATCTTCTGCCATGGTCGGGCTTTGAGTCTTACTCAATTTCACACCTTGTAACACAGGCAAGAACTCTTTCTTTGACTGTTCCATTTTGAACTACTTCAAAATCTTGTCAAGGTATGCACTCATTGAAAACTTATCAAGTGTCTTGATCTATCTCTATAGATCTTGATGCTCAATATGTAAGCAGCTTTACCGAGGTCTTTCTTTGAAAAACTTCTTTCAAATACTCCTTTATGCTTTGCAGAATAATTCTACATTATTTCCGATCAACAATATGTCATTTACATATACTTATCAGAAATGCTGTAGTGCTCCCACTCACTTTCTTGTAAATACAGGATTCACCGCAAGTCTGTATAAAACTATATGCTTTGATCAACTCATCAAAGCGTATATTCCAACTCCGAGATGCTTGCACCAGTCCATAGATGGATCGCTGGAGCTTGCACATTTTGTTAGCACCTTTAGGATTGACAAAACCTTCTGGTTGCATCATATACAACTCTTCTTTAATAAATCCATTAAGGAATGCAGTTTTGTTTTATCCGTTTGCCAGATTTCATAAAATGCGGCAATTGCTAACATGATTCGGACAGACTTAAGCATGGATACGAGTGAGAAACTTTCATCATAGTCAACACCTTGAACTTGTCGAAAACCTTTTGCGACAATTCTAGCTTTGTAGATAGTAACACTACTATCAGCTTCTGTCTTCCTCTTGAAGATCCATTTATTTTCTATGGCTTGCCGATCATTGGGCAAATCCATCAAAGTCCATACTTTGTTCTCATACATGGATCCCATCTCAGATTTCATGGCTTTAAGCCATTTTGCGGAATCTGGGCTCACCATCGCTTCTTCATAGTTCGTAGGTTCATCATGATCTAGTAGCATGACTTCCAGAACAGGATTGCCGTACCACTCTGGTGCGGATCTTACTCTGGTTGATCTACGAGGTTCTGTAGTTCTATGATCATCATCATCAACCTCCTCACTAGTTGGTTTTGACGTCACAGAAACTGGTTCCTGTGATGTACTGGTTTCCAACAAGGGAATAGGTACAGTTACCTCATCAAGTTCTACTTTCCTCCCACTCACTTCTTTCGAGAGAAACTCCTTCTCTAGAAAGGATCCATTCTTAGGAACGAATGTCTTGCCTTCGGATCTGTGATAGAAGGTGTACCCAACTGTCTCCTTTGGGTATCCTATGAAGACATATTTCTCCGATTTGGGTTTGAGCTTATCAGGATGAAACTTTTTTCACATAAGCATCACAACCCCAAACTTTAAGAAACGACAACTTTGGTTTCTTGCCAAACCATAGTTCTGATTGTGTCGTCTCAACGGACTTAGATGGTGCCCTTTTTAACGTGAATGCAGCTGTCTTTAATGCATAACCCCAAAAACGATAGTGGTAGATCGGTAAGAGACATCATAGATTGTACTATCTCCAATAAAGTACGGTTATGACGTTCGGACGCACCATTATGCTGTGGTGTTCCAGGTGGCGTGAGTAGTGAAACTATTTCACATTGTTTTAACTGAAGACCAAACTCGTAACTCAAATATTCGTCTCCGCGATCAGATCGTAGAAACTTTATTTTCTTGTCACGATGATTTTCCACTTCACTCTGAAATTCTTTGAACTTTTCAAACATTTCAGACTTATGTTTCATCAAGTAGATATACCCATATCTGCTCAAAACATCTGTGAAGGTCAGAAAATAATGATACTTGTCGCGAGCCTTAATTTTCATCGGACCACATACATCGGTATGTATGATTTCCAACAAGTCAGTTGCTCGCTCCATTGTTCCGGAGAACGGAGTCTTAGTCATCTTGCCCATGAGGCATGGTTCGCAAGCATCAAGTGATTCATAATCAAGTGATTCCAAAATTCCATCTGCATGGAGTTTCTTCATGCGCTTTACACCAATATGACTTAAACAGTAGTGCCACAAACAAGTTGCACTATCATTATTAACTTTGCATCCTTTTGGCTTCAATATTATGAATATGTGTATCACTACGATCGAGATTCAATGAACCATTTCGTTGGTGTGTATAACCATAGAAGGTTTTATTCATGTAAACAGAACAACAATTGTTCTCTAACTTAAATGAATAACTGTATTGCAATAAACATGATCAAATCATATTCATGCTCAACGCAAACACCAATAACACTTATTTAGGTTCAACACTAATCCCGAAAGTATAGGGAGTGTGCGATGATGATCATATCAATCATGGAACTACTTCCAACACACATCGTCACTTTACCCTTAACTAGTCTCTGTTTATTCTGCAACTCCTGTTTCGATTTACTACTCTTAGCAACTGAACCAGTATCAAATACTGAGGGGTTTCTATAAACACTAGTAAAGTACACATCAATAACATGTATATCAAATATACTTTTGTTCACTTTGCCATCCTTCTTATCCACCAAACACTTGGGGTAGTTCCGCTTCCAGTGACCAGTCCCTTTGCAGTAAACGCACTCAGTCTCAGGCTTAGGTCCAGACTTGGGCTTCTTCACTTGAGAAGCAACTTGCTTGCCGTTCTTCTTGAAGTTCCCCTTCTTCCCTTTGCCCTTTACTTGAAACTAGTGATCTTGTCAACCATCAACGCTTGATGCTCTTTCTTGATTTCTACCTCCATCGATTTCATCATTATGAAAAAGTTCGGGAGTCGTTTTCGTCATCCCTTGCATACTATAGTTCATCACGAAGTTCTATTAACTTGGTGATGGTGACTAGAGAATTCTGTCAATCACTATCTTATCTGGAAGATTAACTCCCACTTGATTCAAGTGATTTTAGTGCCCAGACAATCTGAGCAAATGCTCACTAGTTGAACGATTCTCCTCCATCTTTTAGCTATAGAACTTGTTTGAGACTTCATATCTCTCAACTCGGGTATTTGCTTGAAATATTAACTTCAACTCCTGGAACATCTCATATGGTCCATGACGTTCAAAACGTCTTTGAAGTCCCGATTCTAAGCTGTTAAGCATGGTGCACTAAACTATCAAGTAGTCATCATATTGAGCTAGCCAAACGTTCATAACGCATGCATCTGCTCCTGCAATAGGCCTGTCACCTAGCGGTGCATCAAGGACATAATTCTTCTGTGCAGCAATGAGGATAAACCTCAGATCACGGATCCAATCCGCATCATTGCTACTAACATCTTTCAACACAATTTTCTCTAGGAACATATCAAAATAAACATATGAAAGCAACAAAGCGAGTTATTGATCTACAACATAGATATGCTAATACTACCAGGACTAAGTTCATGATAAATTAAAGTTCAATTAATCATATTACTTAAGAACTCCCACTTAGATAGACATCTCTCTAATCCTCTAAGTGATCACGTGATCCAAATCAACTAAACCATGTCCGATCATCACGTGAGATGGAGTAGTTTCAATGGTGAACATCATTATGTTGATCATATCTACTATATGATTCACGCTCGACCTTTCGGTCTCCGTGTTCCGAGGTCATATCTTATATGCATAGCTCGTCAAGTATAACCTGAGTATTCCGCGTGTGCAACTGTTTTGCACCCGTTGTATTTGAACGTAGAGCCTATCACACCCGATCATCACGTGGTGTCTCAGCACGAAGAACTTTCGCAACGGTGCATACTCAGGGAGAACACTTCTTGATAATTAGTGAGAGATCATCTTATAATGCTACCGTCAATCAAAGCAAGATAAGATGCATAAAAGATAAACATCACATGCAATCAATATAAGTGATATGATATGGCCATCATCATCTTGTGCTTGTGATCTCCATCTCCGCAGCACCGTCATGATCACCATCGTCACCGGCGCGACACCTTGATCTCCATCGTAGCATCGTTGTCGTCTCGCCAATCTTATGCTTCTACGATTATCGCTACCGCTTAGTGATAAAGTAAAGCATTACAGGGCGATTGCATTGCATACAATAAAGCGACAACCATACGGCTCCTGCCGGTTGCCGATAGCTCGGTTACAAAACATGATCATCTCATACAATAAAATTTAGCATCATGTCTTGACCATATCACATCACAACATGCCCTGCAAAAACAAGTTAGACGTCCTCTACTTTGTTTGTTGCAAACTTTACGTGGCTGCTACGGGCTGAAGCAAGAACCAATCTCACCTACGCATCAAAACCACAACGATACTTCGTCAAATAGACTCCGTTTTAACCTTCTCAAGGACCGGGCGTAGCCATACTCGGTTCAACTAAAGTTGGAGAAACTGACACCCGCCAGCCACCTGTGTGCAAAGCACAGCGGTCGAACCAGTCTCGCGTAAGCGTACGCGTAATGTCGGTCCGGGCCGCTTCATCCAACAATACCGCCGAACCAAAGTATGACATGCTGGTAGGCAGTATGACTTGTATCGTCCACAACTCACTTGTGTTCTACTCGTGCAAATAACATCAAACCATAAAAACCTAGGCTCGGATGCCACTGTTGGGGAACGTAGTAATTTCAAAATTTTCCTACGCACACGCAAGATCATGGTGATGCATAGCAACGAGAGGGGAGAGTGTTGTCTACGTACCCTCGTAGACCGAAGCGGAAGCGTTGACGCAACGTAGAGGAAGTAGTCGTACGTCTTCCCGATCCGACCGATCCAAGCACCGTTACTCCGGCACCTCCGAGTTCTTGGCACACGTTCAGCTCGATGACGCACCCCTAGCTCCGATCCAGCAAAGCTTCGGGGAGGAGTTCCGTCAGCACGACGGCGTGGTGACAATCTTGATGTTCTACCGGCGCAGGGCTTCGCCTAAGCACTGCAACGATATATTCGAGGTGGAATATGGTGGAGGGGGGCACCGCACACGGCTAAGGAACGATCACGAAGATCAACTTCTGTGTCCATGGGGTGCCCCCTGCCCCCGTATATAAAGGAGCAAGGGAGGGAGGAGGCCGGCCCTAGGTTTGGGCGCGCCAGGGGAGTCCTACTCCCACCGGGAGTAGGATTCCACCTTTCCTAGTCCAACTAGGTCAAGGGGGAAAGAGGGGAAGAGGGGAAGGAAGGGAGAGAGGGGCCGCGCCCCAAATCCCTTGTCCAATTCGGACTGGGCTTGGGAGGGGCGCGCGCCACCTCCTGGTCCTTCCCACTAAGGCCCATCAAGGCCCATTGCTTCTTCCTCGTATTCCCGTAACTCCCCGGTACCTCCGAAAATACCCGAACCACTCAGAACCCTTCCGATGTCCGAATATAGTCGTCCAATATATCGATCTTTACGTCTCGACCATTTCGAGACTCCTCGTCATGTACCCGATCTCATACGGGACTTCGAACTCCTTCGGTACATCAAAACTCATAAACTCATTATATAGCTGTCATCGAAACCTTAAGCGTGCGGACCCTACGGTTCGAGAACAATGTAGACATGACCGAGACACGTCTCCGGTCAATAACCAATAGCGGGACCTGGAATGCCCATATTGGCTCCTACATATTCTACGAAGATCTTTATCGGTCAGACCGCATAACAACATACGTTGTTCCCTTTGTCCATCGGTATGTTACTTGCCCGAGATTCGATCGTCGGTATCCAATATCTAGTTCAATCTCGTTACCGGCAAGTCTCTTTACTCGTTCTGTAATACATCATCTCGCAACTAACTCATTAGTTGCAATGCTTGCATGGCTTATGTGATGTGCATTACCGAGAGGGCCCAGAGATACCTCTCCGACAATCGGAGTGACAAATCCTAATCTTGAAATACGCCAACCCAACATCTACCTTTGGAGACACCTGTAGTACTCCTTATAATCACCCAGTTACGTTGTGACGTTTGGTAGCACCCAAAGTGTTCCTCCAGCAAACGGGAGTTGCATAATCTCATAGTCAAAGGAACATGTATAAGTCATGAAGAAAGGAATAGCAACATACTAAACGATCGGGTGCTAAGCTAATGAAATGGGTCATGTCAATCAGATCATTCAACTAATGATGTGACCCCGTTAATCAAATAACAACTCTTTGTTCATGGTTAGGAAACATAACCATCTTTGATTAACGAGCTAGTCAAGTAGAGGCATACTAGTGACACTCTGTTTGTCTATGTATTCACACATGTATTATGTTTCCGGTTAATACAATTCTAGCATGAATAATAAACATTTATCATGATATAAGGAAATAAATAATAACTTTATTATTGCCTCTAGGGCATATTTCCTTCACAGACCGCATAACAACATACGTTGTTCCCTTTGTCCATCGGTATGTTACTTGCCCGAGATTCGATCGTCGGTATCCAATACCTAATTCAATCTCGTTACCGGCAAGTCTCTTTACTCGTTCCGTAATACATCATCCCGCAACTAACTCATTAGTTGCAATGCTTGCAAGGCTTAAGTGATGTGCATTACCGAGAGGTCCTAGAGATACCTCTCCCATAATTGGAGTGACAAATCCTAATCTCAAAATACGCCAACCCAACATCTACCTTTGGTGACACCTGTAGTACTCCTTTATAATCACCCAGTTACGTTGTGACGTTTGGTAGCACCCAAAGTGTTCCTCCGGCAAACGGGAGTTGCATAATCTCATAGTCAAAGGAACATGTATAAGTCATGGATAAAAGCAATAGCAACATACTAAACGATCGGGTGCTATGCTAATGGAATGGGTCATGTCAATCAGATCATTCAACTAATGATGTGACCTTGTTAATCAAATGACAACTCCTTTTGTCTATGGTTAGGAAACTTAACCATCTTTGATTAACAAGCTAGTCAAGTAGAGGCATACTAGTGACACTCTGTTTCTCTATGTATCCACACATGTATTATGTTTCCGGTTAATACAATTCTAGCATGAATAATAAACATTTATCATGATATGTAAGGAAATAAATAATAATTTTATTATTGCCTCTAGGGCATATTTCCTTCAGTCTCCCACTTGCACTAGAGTCAATAATCTAGATTATACAGTAATGATTCTAACACCCATGGAGTCTTGGTGCTGATCATGTTTTGCCCGTGGAAGAGGCTTAGTCAACGGGTCTGCCACATTCAGATCCGTATGTATCTTGCAAATCTCTATGTCTCCCACCTGGACCAAGTCCCGGATGGAATTGAAGCGTCTCTTGATGTGCTTTGTTCTCTTGTGAAATCTGGATTCCTTCGCCAAGGCAATTGCTCCAGTATTGTCACAAAAGATTTTCATTGGACCCGATGCACTAGGTATGACACCTAGATCGGATATGAACTCCTTCATCCAGACTCCTTCATTTGCTGCTTCCGAAGCAGCTATGTACTCCGCTTCACATGTAGATCCCGCCACGACGCTTTGTTTAGAACTGCACCAACTGACAGCTCCACCGTTTAATGTAAATACGTATCCGGTTTGCGATTTTGAATCGTCCGGATCAGTGTCAAAGCTTGCATCAACGTAACCTTTTACGATGAGCTCTTTATCACCTCCATACACAAGAAACATTTCCTTAGTCCTTTTCAGGTACTTCAGGATATTCTTGACCGCTGTCTAGTGATCCACTCCTGGATTACTTTGGTACCTCCCTGCTAAACTTATAGCAAGGCACACATCAGGTCTGGTACACAGCATTGCATACATGATAGAGCCTATGGCTGAAGCATAGGGAACATCTTTCATCTTCTCTCTATCTTCTGAAGTGGTCGGGCATTGAGTCTTACTCAACTTCACACCTTGCAATACAGGCAAGAACCCTTTCTTTGCTTGATCTATTTTGAACTTCTTCAAAATCTTGTCAAGGTATGTGCTTTGTGAAAGTCCAATTAAGCGTCTTGATCTATCTCTATAGATCTTAATGCCCAATATGTAAGCAGCTTCACCGAGGTCTTTCATTGAAAAACTCTTATTCAAATATCCCTTTATGCTATCCAGAAATTCTGTATCATTTCCAATCAGTAATATGTCATCTACATATAATATCAGAAATGCTACAGAGCTCCCACTCACTTTCTTGTAAATACAGGCTTCTCCAAAAGTCTGTACAAACCCAAATGCTTTGATCACACTATCAAAACGTTTATTCCAACTCCGAGATGCTTGCACTAGTCCATAGATGGATCGCTGGAGCTTGCATACTTTGTTAGCTCCCTTTGGATCGATAAAACCTTCTGGTTGCATCATATACAACTCTTCTTCCAGAAACCCATTCAGGAATGCACTCTTTACATCCATTTGCCAAATTTCATAATCATAAAATGCGGCAATTGCTAACATGATTCGGACAGACTTAAGCATCGCTACGGGTGAGAAGGTCTCATCGTAGTCAATCCCTTGAACTTGTCGAAAACCCTTTGCGACAAGTCGAGCTTTGTAGACAGTAACATTACCGTCGGCGTCAGTCTTCTTCTTAAAGATCCACTTGTTCTCTATTGCTTGCCGACCCTCGGGCAAGTCAACCAAAGTCCATACTTTGTTTTCATACATGGATCCCATCTCAGATTTCATGGCTTCCAGCCATTTTGCGGAATCTGGGCTCACCATCGCTTCTTCATAGTTTGTAGGTTCGTCATGATCTAGTAGCATGATTTCCAGAATAGGACTGCCGTACCACTCTGGTGCGGATCTCACTCTGGTTGATCTACGAGGTTCAGCAGTTACTTGATCTGAAGTTTCATGATTATCATCACTAACTTCTTCTCTGATTGGTGTAGATGTCACAGAAACCGGTTCCTGTGATGTACTACTTTCCAATAAGGGAGCAGGTACAGTTACCTCATCAAGTTCTACTTTCCTCCCACTTACTTCTTTCGAGAGAAACTCCTTCTCTAGAAAGGGTCCATCTTTAGCAACAAATGTCTTGCCTTCGGATCTGTGATAGAAGGTGTACCCAACTGTTTCCTTTGGGTATCCTATGAAGACACATTTCTCCGATTTGGGTTCGAGCTTATCAGGTTGAAGCTTTTTCACTTAAGCATCGCAGCCCAAACTTTAAGAAACGACAACTTTGGTTTCTTGCCAAACCATAGCTCATAAGGCGTCGTCTCAACGGATTTTGACGGTGTCCTATTTAACGTGATAGACATAATAGATCGCACCATATCTAGTAAAGTGCGATTACGACGTTCGGACACACCATTGCGCTGTGGTGTTTCGGGTGGCGTGAGTTGCGAAACTATTCCGCATTGTTTCAAATGTAGACCAAACTCGTAACTCAAATATTCTCCTCCACGATCAGATCGTAGAAACTTTATTTTCTTGTTACGATGATTTTCAACTTCACTCTGAAATTCTTTGAACTTTTCAAATGTTTCAGACTTGTGTTTCATTAAGTAGATATACCCATATCTGCTTAAATCATCTGTGAAGGTGAGAAAATAACGATATCCGCCACGAGCTTCAATATTCATCGGACCACATACATCTGTATGTATGATTTCCAATAACTCTGTTGCTCTCTCCATAATACCGGAGAACGGTGTTTTAGTCATCTTGCCCATGAGGCACGGTTCGCAAGTACCAAGTGATTCATAATCAAGTGGTTCCAAAAGTCCATCAGTATGGAGTTTCTTCATGCGCTTTACACCGATATGACCTAAACGGCAGTGCCACAAATAAGTTGCACTATCATTATTAACTCTGCATCTTTTGGCTTCAACATTATGAATATGTGTATCACTACTATCGAGATTCATCAAAAATAGACCACTCTTCAAGGGTGCATGACCATAAAAGATATTATTCATATAAATAGAACAACCATTATTCTCTGATTTAAATGAATAACCGTCTCGCATCAAACAAGATCCAGATATAATGTTCATGCTCAACGCTGGCACCAAATAACAATTATTTAGGTCTAATACTAATCCCGAAGGTAGATGTAGAGGTAGCGTGCCGACCGCGATCACATCGACTTTGGAACCATTTCCCACGCGCATCGTCACCTCGTCCTTTGCCAGTGTTCGCTTAATCCGTAGTCCCTGTTTCGAGTTGCAAATATTAGCAACAGAACCAGTATCAAATACCCAGGTGCTACTGCGAGCTCTAGTAAGGTACACATCAATAACATGTATATCACATATACCTTTGTTCACCTTGCCATCCTTCTTATCCGCCAGATACTTGGGGCAGTTCCGCTTCCAGTGACCAGTCTGCTTGCAGTAGAAGCACTCAGTTTCAGGCTTAGGTCCAGACTTGGGTTTCTTCGCTTGAGCAGAAACTTGTTTGCTATTCTTCTTGAAGTTCCCCTTCTTCTTCCCTTTGCCCTTCTTCTTGAAACTGGTGGTCTTATTGACCATCAACACTTGATGCTCCTTTTTGATTTCTACCTCCGCAGCCTTTAGCATTGCGAAGAGCACGGGCATAGTCTTATCTATCCCTTGCATATTATAGTTCATCATGACGCCTTTGTAGCTTGGTGGCAGTGATTGAAGAATTCTGTCAATGACACAATCATCCGGAAGATTAACTCCCAATTGACTCAAGTGATTGTAATACCCAGACATTCTGAGTATGTGCTCACTGACAGACCCATTCTCTTCCATCTTGCAGCTATAGAACTTATTGGAGACCTCATATCTCTCAATCCGGGCATTCTGTTTGAATATCAACTTCAACTCCTGGAAAATCTCATATGCTCCATGGTTCTCAAACCGTCGTTGAAGTCCCGGCTCTAAGCCGTAAAGCATGGCACACTGAACTATCGAGTAGTCATCAGCTTTGCTCTGCCAGACGTTCATAACATCTGGTGTTGCTCCAGCAGCAGGCTTGGCACCTAGCGGTGCATCCAGGACGTAATTCTTCTGTGCAGCAATGAGGATAATCCTCAAGTTACGGACCCAGTCCGTGTAATTGCTACCATCATCTTTCAACTTTGCTTTCTCAAGGAACGCATTAAAATTCAACGGAACAACAGCACGAGCCATCTATCTACAATTAACACAAACAAGCAAGATACTATCAGGGACTAAGTTCATGATAAATTTAAGTTCAATTAATAATATTACTTAAGAACTCCCACTTAGATAGACATCCCTCTAATCTTCTAAGTGATAACGTGATCCAAATCAAACTAAACCATAACCGATCATCACGTGAAATGGATTAGTTCTCAATGGTGAACATCATCATGTTGATCATATCTACTATATGATTCACGCTCGACCTTTCGGTCTCCGTGTTCCGAGGCCATATCTGCATATGCTAGGCTCGTCAAGTATAACCCGAGTATTCCGCGTGTGCAAAACTGGCTTGCACCCGTTGTAGATGGACGTAGAGCTTATCACACCCGATCATCACGTGGTGTCTGGGCACGACGAACTTTGGCAACGGTGCATACTCGGGGAGAACACTTCTTGATAATTTAGTGAGAGATCATCTTATAATGCTACCGTCAATCAAAGCAAGATAAGATGCATAAAAGATAAACATCACATGCAAATCAAAATAAGTGATATGATATGGTCATCATCATCTTGTGCTTCGTGATCTCCATCTCTGCAGCACCATCATGATCACCATCGTCACCGGCGCGACACCTTGATCTCCATCGTAGCATCGTTGTCGTCTCGCCAATCTTATGCTTCTACGACTATCGCTACCGCTTAGTGATAAAGTAAAGCATTACAGGGCGATTGCATTGCATACAATAAAGCGACAACCATACGGCTCCTGCCGGTTGTCGATAACTCGGTTACAAAACATGATCATCTCATACAATAAAATATAGCATCATGTCTTGACCATATCACATCACAACATGCCCTGCAAAAACAAGTTAGACGTCCTCTACTTTGTTTGTTGCAAGTTTTACGTGGCTGCTACGGGCTTTAAGCAAGAACTCATCTTACCTACGCATCAAAACCACAACGATAGTTTGTCAAATAGACTCTGTTTTAACCTTCTCAAGGACCGGGCGTAGCCACACTTGGTTCAACTAAAGTTGGTGAGACAGTCTCCCGCAAGCCATCTGTGTGCAAAGCACGTCGAGGGAACCGGTCTCGCGTAAGCGTACGCGTAAGGTTGGTCCGGGTCGTCTCATCCAACAATACCGCTGAACCAAAGTATGACATGCTGGTAGGCAGTATGACTTGTATCGTCCACAACTCACTTGTGTTCTACTCGTGCAAATAACATCAAACCATAAAAACCTAGGCTCGGATGCCACTGTTGGGGAACGTAGTAATTTCAAAAAATTTCCTACGCACACGCAAGATCATGGTGATGCATAGCAACGAGAGGGGAGAGTGTTGTCTACGTACCCTCGTAGACCGAAAGCGGAAGCGTTATATCAACGCGGTTGATGTAGTCGTACGTCTTCACGGTCCGACTGATCCAAGCACCGTTACTCCGGCACCTCCGAGTTCTTGGCACACGTTCGGCTCGATGACGTTCCCCGGGCTCCGATCCAGCAAAGCTTCGGGGAAGAGTTCCGTCAGCACGACGGCGTGGTGACGATCTTGATGTTCTACTGTCGCAGGGCTTCGCCTAAGCACCGCTACAATATGACCGAGGTGGAATATGGTGGAGGGGGGCACCGCACACGGCTAAGGAACGATCTCAATGATCAACTTGTGTGTCTTGGGGTGCCCCCCTGCCCCCGTATATAAAGGAGCAAGGGGGAGGCCGGCCGGCCTAGAGAGGCGCGCCAAGGGAGGGGGGAGTCCTCCTCCTAGTAGGAGTAGGACTCCCCTTTCCTAGTCCAACTAGGAGGGGGAAGGGGGGAAGGAAGGAGAGGGAGAGGGAGAGGGAAAGGGGGGCCGCGCCCCCCCTCCTTGTCCAATTCGGACTCCTCATGGGGGGGGGCGCCACCTCCTGGCGCGGCCCTCTCTCTCCCCTCGCGGCCCAATAAGGCCCATACTTCCCCCGGGGGGTTCCGGTAACCCCTCCGGCACTCCGGTAATATCCGAAACCTCTCGGAACCATTCCGATGTCCGAACATAGCCGTCCAATATATCAATCTTTATGTCTCGACCATTCCGAGACTCCTCGTCATGTCCGTGATCACATCCGGGACTCCGAACTCCTTCGGTACATCAAAATGCATAAACTCATAATAACTGTCATCGTAACCTTAAGCGTGCGGACCCTACGGTTCGAGAACAATGTAGACATGACCGAGACACGTCTCCAGTCAATAACCAATAGTGGGACCTGGATGCCCATATTGGCTCCTACATATTCTACGAAGATCTTTATCGGTCAAACCGCATAACAACATACGTTGTTCCCTTTGTCCATCGGTATGTTACTTGCCCGAGATTCGATCGTCGGTATCCAATACCTAATTCAATCTCGTTACCGGCAAGTCTCTTTACTCGTTCCGTAATACATCATCCCGCAACTAACTCATTAGTTGCAATGCTTGCAAGGCTTAAGTGATGTGCATTACCGAGAGGGCCCAGAGATACCTCTCCCATAATTGGAGTGACAAATCCTAATCTCGAAATACGCCAACCCAACATCTACCTTTGGTGACACCTGTAGTACTCCTTTATAATCACCCAGTTACGTTGTGACGTTTGGTAGCACCCAAAGTGTTCCTCCGGCAAACGGGAGTTGCATAATCTCATAGTCAAAGGAACATGTATAAGTCATGGATAAAAGCAATAGCAACATACTAAACGATCGGGTGCTATGCTAATGGAATGGGTCATGTCAATCAGATCATTCAACTAATGATGTGACCTTGTTAATCAAATGACAACTCCTTTTGTCTATGGTTAGGAAACTTAACCATCTTTGATTAACAAGCTAGTCAAGTAGAGGCATACTAGTGACACTCTGTTTGTCTATGTATCCACACATGTATTATGTTTCCGGTTAATACAATTCTAGCATGAATAATAAACATTTATCATGATATAAGGAAATAAATAATAACTTTATTATTGCCTCTAGGGCATATTTCCTTCACAGACCGCATAACAACATACGTTGTTCCCTTTGTCCATCGGTATGTTACTTGCCCGAGATTCGATCGTCGGTATCCAATACCTAATTCAATCTCGTTACCGGCAAGTCTCTTTACTCGTTCCGTAATACATCATCCCGCAACTAACTCATTAGTTGCAATGCTTGCAAGGCTTAAGTGATGTGCATTACTGAGAGGGCCCAGAGATACCTCTCCCATAATTGGAGTGACAAATCCTAATCTTGAAATACGCCAACCCAACATCTACCTTTGGTGACACCTGTAGTACTCCTTTATAATCACCCAGTTACGTTGTGATGTTTGGTAGCACCCAAAGTGTTCCTCCGGCAAACGGGAGTTGCATAATCTCATAGTCAAAGGAACATGTATAAGTCATGGATAAAAGCAATAGCAACATACTAAACGATCAGGTGCTATGCTAATGGAATGGGTCATGTCAATCAGATCATTCAACTAATGATGTGACCTTGTTAATCAAATGACAACTCCTTTTGTCTATGGTTAGGAAACTTAACCATCTTTGATTAACAAGCTATTCAAGTAGAGGCATACTAGTGACACTCTGTTTGTCTATGTATCCACACATGTATTATGTTTCCGGTTAATACAATTCTAGCATGAATAATAAACATTTATCATGATATGTAAGGAAATAAATAATAACTTTATTATTGCCTCTAGGGCATATTTCCTTCAGTGCAGTGTCAATTCATGCTGAAGGTGGTGAAGTAGCATCGTCTTCATCATCGATGACACGGGCATTCACTGTTGCAGTAGAAGATGAGAACTCAGAGTCTTCAAGAGACGGAGTGCGCCGCAGCACAGTCTTTCTGGGAGGTGTTGTGTCAAACTTGAAACATTCAGAGAAGCCATCGTCTTGAAGATCATCTTCAGAACACATAAGCGTTAGCCCTTTCCATGTACGCCGACAAGTTTCATGGGCGACAAAGGCATTCTTGGTGGCAAGGTTGCGAATCCTGGTTACGTCCACCAAGAGGCTTTTCATTTGGCGCTTCAGCCAGTCATGATGCTTATCCTATTTCTGATGAAGGGCAATTAGAAGCTCTCGGTCATTGAGAACACGAGATCGTTTCTGAGGCCGTTGTGTAATTGTGCTTTCAGTGGCTTCAGTGAGGGCACGGTGAGGTGCACGCGTAGTACCAGCCAGGGGATAAACACGAGTGACTGCTTGGACTCCTTCAATGGTTTGTGAGAAGCTTTGATTATCAGCATTTTGAAGACAAAGGGGCTCCTTGGCAGGCTCGGGATAGATGGCTTCAACTGACATATCAACCTTAGGCAGAAAAATCAGATGATTGCGAGCAGAGGGCTGATAGTTGACAGCTGAGTGTAGTTTGATCAGACGCATGATCCATGGAGCGTAAAACTTCAAATCAAAAAGATCAGAGCCTGATGCAGGAAGTTGGCGGATAAAGAAGTCTTGTGCATTGAAGCTTTTACCATGAAGAATATGGAAGACCAAAGTCTTCATTGCACCTTCAAGCTTTGCATGTGGAGAATGTCCTTTGATGGGCCAGAGAGTTCGCCTTATAATGTGATAGATGGTATGTGGCAGATACTCAAGGTCTTCAACAAAGAACTCCTTAGGATATTCTGCAGCTGGACGCAAAGGCTTCATCATGCTAAGCATCAGGCTCATGTTGGGCTTAGGCTTATGAAAGATGCTCTCTAGAGCAGCACTGTGAAGCTAACAACCAGGTTCATAAAGATCACCTGGAGTGGGCAGGCCAGTGAGCTCAATGATATCAAAGGCTTTGGCTTCATGATGGACATTGTCTGTCATCCACTCAAGGACCCAAGTCTTCGGATCTCTGTTGTAGCCACGAATATGAAGAGTGGCATAGAATTGGAGCAGTAATTCTTCATTCCAGTGCTCCTTGTCAGTGACGAACTGCAATAAGCCAGACTCTCTGAAGCAATCCAGCGCTTCTTCCAAACAGGGCAGACCAGTTATGGCTTCAATGTCAAGACGCATATGTGGAAATATGCGACCTTGATTGTATAGAACACATGAGTAATAACTGCGCTGCTGATAGCTCCAGAACCGATCAGATGATATCCTTGCCTTAGAGTAGGGGTTCTTGGTACTATCAAAGAAGGTGTTGTGCGCTTTGAAACCATTGACATTGAATGATCCTGATGCAGATGTAGTACTTGGAAACCTAGGCAGTCTTGGCAGTGGCTTCTGAACCTGAGGCATGTGCTCGACGTGGTAGTCAAATTGAGGACCAGCAGCAGGCGGAGGAACCAGAAGAGGCCATTTGACAGTGATAAGCTTCCCATAGTTGTATGCTTGCTCGATAGTATGCGGCCTTGGTGGCGGAACAGGAGCAGTGGCATTAGCAGAGGCGTCAGGCTGCACATCTGTTACAGGTGCATCATTGGCTTCATTGGTTTCTGGCACGGTGTTCAATGCAGGCTCCACATTGTCTTCAGCCATGACCACGTCATTGGCTTCATTGGTGTTAGTGGTGGCAGCCTCAGGAATCTCAACCTCCACTTGAGGAGCTGGAGGGTTGGGTACAGACATGTTCACTTCTGGAACAACTTCTTCAGTGATAGGGGAAATAGCGACATGCTCTTCTTCTTGTTTTTCTTCGGCTGATGCAGCCGGATTGTCTTCAACCGTTTTGGCTTCAGACTCGGAGACATTCACAGTTGGAGTGGCTTCTGGGAACACCTGACGTGCAATAGATCGGTGGTGCACTTCTCCTTCTGGAACGCTCGGAAGAGTGACTTGGGGCCTTGGTCCTTTGCGAAGCCTGCGTAACGATGGCGACGCCTGTGGAGATGGAGTTGGCTGGGCCTCAAAGTCATCGTCATCTTGCTCTGGTGGGGTGACTTGTTGTTGGGGAGTACTTGGGGTATCTTGTTGTTGTGGGTGATCAGCCCACGATGCATCCTGAGCAATTGGCGTCAGAGGACAACCAATGCTGATGAGTTCGTTGTTCGTAAGAACAGGCGATGATACCACATTGTGTTCGATCTGAGGAAGAACTTCATCATCTTCAACATTGTCATGGTGACCAATGTCTTCAGCTGCGGTGGGGTCAACAGCTGGAATATCTTCAGCTTCAGGAACCTCTGTGGAAGCAGGCTCATGAACTATCATGCGTCGTTCTTGGTGAGAAGAGTCAGGACGAGCAACCGAGATTGGCTCGACAACAAGGGGCTCTGTGGGAGCAGCCCGATCTTTCTTGGTTTTGCGCTTCTTCTTGGAGGTGCGTCATCAGATGCTTCAGGATTTTTCCTTTTTCTGGCTTCAGCCTCGGCGGCCCTCGTCTTCTTCAGTTCAGAAGCGGTTGACTAGACCTTTGGCTTCATGCCGGTCATGCTGCTTGGGAAGACAATGCGAGGCTCTTCCCGCCTTGAAGGTTCAGATTGGTCAACAGATGGCTTCTTTTTCTTGGCAGCCATCCTGGGGTCGATGCCTGGACACCCAAGAGCCTTGCGCTTTTCAGCTTCATTGTAAGCTTGCACACATTTGGCAGCCGAAAGCTTCATGCGCTCACAAGATCCTTGGGCTTCATCACGTTTCGTGCGAAAGGCTTCCTTGAGCTCATGTAGCATGATCTTGAAGTTCTGCACATCCTTCACACTGAGCTTGGTCATATGCTTCTTGAACTGAGCTTTTTCAAAATCTATCTTGTGCTTCAGCTAAACAATTTTCTGAGCAAGAGCTAACTCAGAAGCAATGGCGCCTTGGAAGGAGACGCTGAGGCCAATTGGAAGTTGTAGATCGTCAAAATTGAGTTCTGGATTTTCAAACCAGTCATCGATGAACTTGTTCAGAATCTCAACATCGAAGAGGGGAAGATCATTGAAGATTTCCGCCTGCTGCTTGCTCTTAATCAACATCTCAAGAGCGTCATTGGTAAGATCGTCGTCACTAGACAGATCAATAGCTTCATTTTCGTTTCGTAAAACAGCAGCAGGAGTCAGAGCAAGACTGGAGGAGTGCATGGGCTTCTTCTTTTTCTTCCTCTCGGTCTTGGAGACACGAGAGAGATCTTCAGACTGCACACTTGGTGCAGGTGGAGCAGTGGCCAGAGGCTTCACACGTGAAGCTTTTCGAGCAGCAGCTGACTATGAAGCTTTAGCCTTCTTTTGCTTCTGTGGCTTTGGAGTAGGACCTGGGGCTTCATCAGTGTCAGCATCATCATCAGAATGATCCACCTTTGCACCTTGAACGGAAATGTGAGTGATGAGGCCAGCAAGGTTGTAGAAGGGTCCGATGATATTGGGTTCAGCATCGCGTGTGCCGTCGGCCCGCGGAGCAGAAGGACCGGGGTTGAAGTCTAGCCCCAATGACTTTTTATTTTCCTTGGCCGATGCCTTTGCGTGCTAGAAGTTGCACTTGAAGAGATTATTGTCATGACACCAGAGCAGTGATGATGGGTCGGCATTGTCAGGCTGTGGTCCACGGACCATACAGGGATAGAAACCCTGGGCAATAGCTTCAGCTCTGTTTTTGGGTGGAAGACTTCGAAAGAGAATATCACCCCAAGGACTCTTGATGGCATTCTTCTCAGCATACTCCTGGGTCACGAACTTGTATTTAAACCATTGTTCGGCCCAATATCTTCGAATCCATTGGATTCGTGTCTTGCGCTAATTGTAATCCTCTTCTGGATCTGTCTTGTGCAGCTCTGAGAGGTCATCAGGCAAATCTCTTGATGTTCCCCCACGGCGCTGTCTGCCACCCTTCCTTGCTGATTTCTCTATAGCCATGAAGTTTAGACTGAAAGGCTTCAACACTATCAAAGGCTTCAAAGGCTTCTGCTTGCTGGTCAGACAGGAACTGGCTTCAGAAGAGTTGATGTGATGCTGTAAGAATTCTGCAAACGAATGCAGACTATGGGAACCAAGGGATTCTTCCATGGACATGTACCTGTGACAGCATTAGAGATGCGAGGGAAGGGGAAGAGGTCATATGCATTCTCAGAAGATTTTGAAGATAAATCAGTTTGAAGACATTGACCTCATAACATGAAGACATTCACTTATGTGTTTGAAGTTGGTTCCAGATTTGTACGAATCCAAGAATAGGTACAAGTGAGGAATCTAACTAGTTTAGATGCATAAGTGAAGATGCTTGGCACAGTATGAGATGCAGAACTAGACAGATCCAAGTTTGAAGTCACAGAAACCACTTTGGGTAAAAAGGATGAATCTATAGGATCAAAGCGACGGTAAAAAGTAGTTTTAATTACCACACGATGAACTGCTAGATGGGACGAGTAGGAGACTGAGCAGTTCAATCCATCGTGACCTAACTTGGCGACGGAGGACACCTACGGCGGTGGCGGAGAGGACGATGCCCGCGGCCGGCGTGAGGACGGCGTCGGTGAGGTCGCGGCAGCTAAGCGCTTCGTCGCCGGCGTCGTCGAGAGCTAGCAGTGGCGCTAGGGTTTTGACGAGGTGGAGAGGTGGAAGAAGGTTTTCTTGACGGTAAGTGGACATGTATTTATAAGGAAGGATATGGCACAGCGCAATTACGCAGGTGCCCCTGACGGTTCACATCTGAGGAACACGTGGCAAGCATGCAACATACTTGGAGTTGTCCCACGTTCCCACGCCCGCCTGGACTGTCGGATGGTCGTTCAGGCTTCTCCGGATTTCAGGCAATAAGGATAGAGCATTTAAAGTAGACTTAATGTTTGTCTGTGTATCTTCTGCTGACAAGGACGCAGAGAAGACATTCAACAGTTTCAACAGAATGCATATGATTTGGATAGATAGAGTTTGAGGTAGAAAGCATAGAGAGATTAGGGTCCGATCACATTCACTTAGTTCAAAAGATTCAACAGACAAGATATAGCTATAAGTGAATGCTGTAGAGCACAGAATACTTATATATATATATATATATATATATATATATATATATATATATATATATATATATATATATATATATATATCCAAATGCAACCAAGTCAACATTGTGAAGATAATCGAAGACAAACCAAATGTGAAGACATAGTAAAAGTAACGCCATGAGAGAAAAAAACACTTCAAACAGAAAAATTTGGTGGTGGCGTTACCCACCGTATAGGAAGTATTAGACCCAGACACGGCGCACAATTATCGTGGTGCTCCGAAGTCAAATTCCGCATTAATGTATTCACACTAAGAATGTATGTCTTCATTGACTGAAGATATACTTTACTTCGTGTGTTGCACATCTAAGTCATCTACATGCATAAGTGTTAGGATGTGTGCCTGATCACAGGACATTTGAAGATTCCAAGATATTTAGCTCACACCGTAACTTGCAAAACCTTTTCTCATCCAAGGGCTTTGTGAAGATATCTGCCAGTTGCTCTTCAGTGCTGACATGTATGATATCAATATCTTCCTTCATGACATGATCTCTGAGAAAGTGATGACGAATTTCAATATGCTTTATCTTCGAGTGCTGAACTGGGTTGTTGGCAATCTTGATGGCACTTTCGTTGTCGCAGTAGAGTGGTACTTGTTTCAGATGGATGCCATAGTCCTTGAGAGTTTGCTTCATCCATAGAAGCTGAACACAGCAAGATCCAACAGCAATGTATTCAGATTCAACAGTGGAGAGTGATACACAGTTCAGCTTCTTTGAAGACCAACAAACAAGTGATTGTCCTAGAAAGTGACATGTGCCTGATGTAGACTTGCGATCCACCTTGTCACCAGCATAATCAGCGTCCGAAAATCCAACCAGATCAAACTCTAAGCCCTTTGGATACCATAATCCTAATGTTGGGGTGTAAGCCAAATATCGAAGAATTCGCTTCACACCTAAGTGATGCGATTCCTTTGGTGCCGCTTGGAATCGAGCACACATGCAAACACTAAGCATAATATTTGGCCTAGATGCACATAGATAAAGTAAAGAACCAATCATGGAGCGATATACCTTTTGATCAAACTAATTACCAATGGCGTCAGGACCTAGATGGTGTTTAGCTGGCATTGGCGTCGTGTATCCTTTGCAATCTTGCATTCCAAACTTCTTCAGGCAATCTTTGAGGTATTTCTCTTGATATATGAAAATGCCATTTCTTTGCTGACGAATTTGAAGACCAAGGAAGAACTTCAGCTCACCCATCATGGACATCTGATATTGCTCTTGCATCATGTGTCCAAACTCATCACTGTATATCTGGTTGGTGCAACCAAAGATAATGTCATCCACATATATTTGGCACACAAACAGTTCACCATCATATGTCTTCGTGAAGAGAGTGGGATCCAGGGAACCAGGTTTGAAGCCTTTGCTCTTCAGGAAGTCTTTGAGCGTATCATACCAAGTGTGAGGAGCTTGTTTGAGGCCATATAGTGCTTTGTTCAACTTGTACACCATATCAGGATGTTTTGGATCTTCAAAGCCAGGAGGTTGTGCAACATACACTTCTTCTTCAATCTTGTCGTTGAGAAATGCACTCTTCACATCCATTTGATATAGCAAGATGTTGTGATGATTTGCATAGGTTAGCAGTATGCGAATAGCTTCAAGCCTAGCCACAGGAGCAAATGTTTCATCGAAGTCAATTCCTTCAACTTGAGTATATCCTTGAGCAACAAGACGAGCCTTGTTTCTGACAACTTGACCATGCTCATCTTGCTTGTTGCGATATATCCATTTTGTGCCTATTATGTTATGCTTGCGAGGGTCAGGACGCTTGACAAGTTCCCAAACATTGTTCAGCTTGAACTGTTGAAGCTCTTCTTGCATAGCTTGAATCCATTCAGGTTCCATAAAGGCTTCAGCAACTTTCTTGGGTTCTGATATTGACACAAAGGCAAAGTGCACACAGAAATTTGCTAGCTATGTTGCTCTTGAGCGAGTAAGTGGACCAGGTGCATTAATGCTGTCAATTATCTTCTCGATTTGTACTTCATTTGCAACACGAGGATGAACTAGACGAAGATTTTGCTCTAGCTGATCATTGTCATCATTGGGAGGATTGTCTTCGGGCTGAGCATTATCTTCAGGTTGATTAGGTGCAGAAATGATAAGTTCCTCTTCAGGCTGTGCTTCAGATGGCATGATTTCACCAGTTCCCATTAGATTGATTGATTCGCTGGGTGGAACTTCATCTAGCACATTTGGCAAGTGCTATCTTTGCGAGCCATTGGTTTCATCGAATCTCACATCCATAGTTTCAACAATTTTATAGAGAAAGAGGTTGAAGACTCTGTAAGAGTGCGAGTCTTTTCCGTAGCCGAGCATAAAACCTTCATGTGCTTTCGGAGCAAATTTTGATTTGTGATGTGGATCCTTGATCCAGCACCTAGCTCCAAATACTCTGAAGTAACTGACATTTGGCTTCTTGCCAGTGAGGAGTTCATAGGATGTTTTCTTCAGAAGCTTGTGAATATAAACATGATTTATGACGTGGCATGCAGTGTCAATAGCTTCAGGCCAGAACATTCTAGGTGTCTTGTATTCATCGAGCATTGTTCGAGCCATCTCAATGAGGGTTCTGTTCTTGCGCTCCACGATGCCATTCTGTTGAGGTGTGTATGGAGCTGTGTATGGAGCTGTGTATGCCATTCTGCTGAGGTGTGTATGGAGCTGAGAACTCCACGATGCCACGATGCCATTGTATCCAGATAAAGATCAAGTCTGGTGTTCTTAAACTCAGTGCCGTTATCACTTCTGATATGCTTGATCTTGACGCCATAGTTGTTCATGGAACGGTTGGCGAAGCGTCTGAAGACATCTTGCACTTCAGTCTTGTAGAGAACAATATGCACCCACGTATATCTTGAATAATCATCAACAATGACGAATTCATAGAGACAAGTAGTTGTTGTGAGGGTAGAGTAGTGAGTAGGGCCAAATAAGTCCATGTGTAGCAGCTCGAAGGGTTGAGATGTCGTCATGACTGTCTTCGAGGGATGCTTGGCCCTAGTCATCTTTCCAGCTTCGCAGGCACCGCACAAATGGTCCTTCTTGAACTTGACGCCCTCGATGCCTATGACATGCTTCTTCTTTGCGAGAGTGTGTAAGTTCCTCATGCCAGCATGCCCTAGCCTGCGATGCCAGAGCCAACACTCTGGAGCTTTTGCAAGAAGACATACAGCAAGCTGCGGCCCTGTTGAGAAATCTACCATGTACAGATCATCTTTCAGGTACCCTTCAAAGACTAGAGACTTGTCAGATTCCATTAGTACAAGGGAACGATATTTTCCAAATATCACAATCATGTTCAAGCCACAAAGCATTGAGACAGACATTAAGTTGAAACCAAGGGATTCAACAAGCATCACTTTATCCATGTGCTGATCCTTTGAGATTGCAACTCTACCTAGACCCAACACCTTGCTTTTACCAGTGTCAGCAAATGTGATGTGACTCTTGTCAGATGGACGTAAGGTTGAGTCCATGAGAAGACTTCGATCACCAGTCATATGATTAGTGCATCCGCTGTCCATAATCCATTCTGAAGCATGAGGTGTCATACCCTATAGTACAGTTAGGGGGATAGGCTTCACCAAGAGTATGTGACGCATAAACATTTGGCGGGCAAGAGAATTATTGAAGCTCAGATCAAGATTAGGACTGATAGGATGTTTGGCAAATGATTCAGGAACAAAATACATAGTAAGACCATTTGGGCATTTGATCTTGCGCCCTACAAGATGTTTTAGGTCCCCAGCAATGGCATCAGACGCCTTTGATTTCCGGCTGGAGACTTTACCCTGCAAAAGAAAGTTAATTCTTCTTAACCACCCACATCTTCAGGGGTGGCTTAGAAGCAATGAGTCTAAGTGCAGCATCTGAGAACTTCGGCTTTGGAGCCCTAGCAAATAGCCTTGCAGGAGATGAATGATACTCATATGAATAAGCAGAAAAGTTCTTAGTTCTATGAACATAGCGGTTTGAAGACACACACTCATATTCATAAGTCTGAGTATGATTTCCCTGCAAAATATTGGCGTTAGGGTGACTCTGGTGAGTCCTCTGTCTGTATGAAGCCTTTGGGCCATATGAAGCCTTAGGCCTGGGGTTTGTCTTCTTCCCAAGTGGTGTCATGATGACATTCACTAGAAGATTCTCAAGACAGCTTTTGGGTACCCAGATCTTCTTCATAGGTGGCCCATTCCTGCAGTTAGTAACAATATACCTAGCAAACACTTCACCATTATGATTCTTAAATAGTTTATAGTTTGCATCAAAGGATTCATCAATGATAACAGGGTTAGCACAGGTAAAACCAGATAAGGTGGATGGGTCCACTGAAGGTCCCTTTGCAGCAACCCAAGTGGTTTTGGGGTACTGCTCAGCTTCCAGTAGGAACCATCAACATTCATTTTCCTCTCGAACCCAACACTCTCTTTCCTAGGGTTTCAGTTTAGAATCTGCTTTTTGAGGACATCGCACAATGTCTGATGCCCTTTCAAACTTTTGAACATCCCGGTTTCAAGCAATGTCTTCAACCTAGCATTTCCATCAACAATAGTAGTGGTATCCTCAGCAGAGGGGTTAGTTACCACATCAGTAGTTGAAGACAATGCAACAGTAGCAGCAGTAGAACATCCAGCAATAGAGGTAGCGTTATCACGCTCAATGCATTTTAAACATGGTGGTTCAAATCCATCCTGAGCGGGACTGATCTGTTGAGCGCGAAGTGACTCATTCTCTTTATGAAGATCTTCATGAGCCGCTCTCAATTTCTCAAGCTCTTACTTCCGTTGAAGATAATCATAGGAGAGCTTTTCATGAGTGGTTGAGAGCGTTTCATGACGACTTTAAAGTTATTGGTACTTAGCATGAAGATTTTTTATGTCTTCAACTAAGGACTATTTTTTTGATAGAAAGACTGTAAGGGAACCCCCTACAGTATAATTGGTGCAACAACCCCAAATTGCAAGTACCATGCCTTGAACCTGGGTGGGTGGGAAGGCATCAGCCCCTTCCCACCACTAGGCTATGCTGGGTGGGTGGGAACCCCATATTCAACTAAGGACTGTGAACGAGTCATTTCCGCGTCCAACAGGTCATCGCTTTTGTCTAACAGTTTTTGAGTATGTTCCATAGCCTTTTGTTGTTCAGTTGTAATTTTAGCAAGTGTTTTGTAGCTGGGTTTGGATTCACAATCAGAGTCATCTTCACTTGATGTTTGAAAGTAAGCATCGCGTGATTTTACCTTGGCACCGCATGCCATGAAGCAGTAGGTGGGAGCAGAGTCGTCCTTGTCATTAGCTTCAGCGTTGGTGACGGAGCCATTGTCTTCAGTGTTGAAGATTGACTTGGCAACGTAGGCTGTGGCTAGAGCCAGACTTGCAACACTAGGGTCGGACTCCTCCTCAGACTCCACTTCTGCCTCCTCTGAAGCAGACTCCTCTTCTGAATCCATTTCCTTGCCAACAAAAGCACGAGCCTTGACAGATGAGCTCTTCTTATGGGATGAAGACTTGGATGAGGACTTGGAAGAAGACTTTGAAGATTTCTTCTTCTTCTTGTCATCAGAATCATATTCCTTGCTCTTTTTCTTCTTCTTCTCATTGTCCCACTGTGGGCACTCAGAGATGTAATGTCCAGGTTTCTTGCACTTATGACAGGTTCTCTTCTTGTAGTCGTGAGTGGAAGCTTCATCATTTCTTGAGCTAGATCGAGAAGACTTTCTGAAGCCCTTCTTCTTAGTGAACTTCTAGAACTTCTTCACAAGCATAGCAAGTTCCTTTCCAATGTCTTCTGGATCATCAGAACTGCAGTCATATTCTTCTTCAGACGAGGAAACAACTTTTGCCTTTAAAGCGCGAGTTCGTCCATAATTGTGACCATAGATATCTCTTTTCTCAGATAGCTGGAACTCATGTGTGTTGAGCCTCTCAAGTATATCAGACGGATCGAGTGTCTTGAAGTCAGGGTGTTCTTGTATCATGAGGGCAAGGGTGTCAAAGGAGCTATCAAGTGATCTCAGTAGCGTCTTGACGATTTCATGCTTGGTAATCTCAGTGGCGCCGTGAGCACGTAGCTCATTTGTGATGTCAGTGAGGCGATCAAACGTGAGCTGGACATTTTCATTGTCGTTTCTCTTGAAGCGGTGGAAGAGATTGCGAAGAACACTGATCCTTTGATCTCTTTGGGTTGAGACGCCTTCGTTGACCTTGGAGAGCGAGTCCCAGACTAGCTTCGACGTTTCCAGAGCACTCACACGGCCATACTATCCTTTGGTCAGATGACCACAGATGATGTTCTTGGCAGTAGAATCCAGTTGAATGAACTTCTTGACATCAGCAGGGGTGACACCTTCACCAGTCTTGGGAACTCCATTCTTGACGACATACCAGAGGTCGACATCAATGGCTTCAAGATGCATGCGCATCTTATTCTTCCAGTAGGGACATTCAGTTCCATCGAAGACGGGACAAGCAACGGAGACTTGAAGGAAATATGCCCTAGAGGCAATAATAAAGTTATTATTTATTTCCTTACATATCATGATAAATGTTTATTATTCATGCTAGAATTGTATTAACCGGAAACATAATACATGTGTGGATACATAGACAAACAGAGTGTCACTAGTATGCCTCTACTTGACTAGCTTGTTAATCAAAGATGGTTAAGTTTCCTAACCATAGACAAAAGGAGTTGTCATTTGATTAACAAGGTCACATCATTAGTTGAATGATCTGATTGACATGACCCATTCCATTAGCATAGCACCCGATCGTTTAGTATGTTGCTATTGCTTTTATCCATGACTTATACATGTTCCTTTGACTATGAGATTATGCAACTCCCGTTTGCCGGAGGAACACTTTGGGTGCTACCAAACGTCACAACGTAACTGGGTGATTATAAAGGAGTACTACAGGTGTCACCAAAGGTAGATGTTGGGTTGGCGTATTTCGAGATTAGGATTTGTCACTCCAATTATGGGAGAGGTATCTCTGGGCCCTCTCGGTAATGCACATCACTTAAGCCTTGCAAGCATTGCAACTAATGAGTTAGTTGCGGGATGATGTATTACGGAACGAGTAAAGAGACTTGCCGGTAACGAGATTGAATTAGGTATTGGATACCGACGATCGAATCTCGGGCAAGTAACATACCGATGGACAAAGGGAACAACGTATGTTGTTATGCGGTCTGACCGATAAAGATCTTCGTAGAATATGTAGGAGCCAATATGGGCATCCAGGTCCCGCTATTGGTTATTGACTGGAGACGTGTCTCGGTCATGTCTACATTGTTCTCGAACCGTAGGGTCCGCACGCTTAAGGTTACGATGACAGTTATTATGAGTTTATGCATTTTGATGTACCGAAGGAGTTCGGAGTCCCGGATGTGATCACGGACATGACGAGGAGTCTCGGAATGGTCGAGACATAAAGATTGATATATTGGACGGCTATGTTCGGACACCGGAATGGTTCCGAGAGGTTTCGGATATTACCGGAGTGCCGGAGGGGTTACCGGAACCCCCCGGGGGAAGTATGGGCCTTATTGGGCCGCGAGGGGAGAGAGAGGGCCGCGCCAGGAGGTGGCGCCCCCCCCATGAGGAGTCCGAATTGGACAAGGAGGGGGGGCGCGGCCCCCCTTTCCCTCTCCCTCTCCCTCTCCTTCCTTCCCCCCTTCCCCCTCCTAGTTGGACTAGGAAAGGGGAGTCCTACTCCTACTAGGAGGAGGACTCCCCCTCCCTTGGCGCGCCTCTCTAGGCCGGCCGGCCTCCCCCTTGCTCCTTTATATACGGGGGCAGGGGGGCACCCCAAGACACACAAGTTGATCATTGAGATCGTTCCTTAGCCGTGTGCGGTGCCCCCCTCCACCATATTCCACCTCGGTCATATTGTAGCGGTGCTTAGGCGAAGCCCTGCGACAGTAGAACATCAAGATCGTCACCACGCCGTCGTGCTGACGGAACTCTTCCCCGAAGCTTTGCTGGATCGGAGCCCGGGGAACGTCATCGAGCCGAACGTGTGCCAAGAACTCGGAGGTGCCGGAGTAACGGTGCTTGGATCAGTCGGACCGTGAAGACATACGACTACATCAACCGCGTTGATATAACGCTTCCGCTTTCGGTCTACGAGGGTACGTAGACAACACTCTCCCCTCTCGTTGCTATGCATCACCATGATCTTGCGTGTGCGTAGGAAATTTTTTGAAATTACTACGTTCCCCAACAGTGGCATCCGAGCCTAGGTTTTTATGGTTTGATGTTATTTGCATGAGTAGAACACAAGTGAGTTGTGGACGATACAAGTCATACTGCCTACCAGCATGTCATACTTTGGTTCCGCGGTATTGTTGGATGAGACGACCCGGACCAACCTTACGCGTACGCTTACGCGAGACCGGTTCCCTCGACGTGCTTTGCACACAGATGGCTTGCGGGAGACTGTCTCACCAACTTTAGTTGAACCAAGTGTGGCTACGCCCGGTCCTTGAGAAGGTTAAAACGGAGTCTATTTGACAAACTATCGTTGTGGTTTTGATGCGTAGGTAAGATGAGTTCTTGCTTAAAGCCCGTAGCAGCCACGTAAAACTTGCAACAAACAAAGTAGAGGACGTCTAACTTGTTTTTGCATGGCATGTCGTGATGTGATATGGTCAAGACATGATGCTATATTTTATTGTATGAGATGATCATGTTTTGTAACCGAGTTATCGGCAACCGGCAGGAGCCGTATGGTTGTCGCTTTATTGTATGCAATGCAATCGCCCTGTAATGCTTTACTTTATCACTAAGCGGTAGCGATAGTCGTAGAAGCATAAGATTGGCGAGACGACAACGATGCTACGATGGAGATCAAGGTGTCGCGCCGGTGACGATGGTGATCATGATGGTGCTGCAGAGATGGAGATCACGAAGCACAAGATGATGATGACCATATCATATCACTTATTTTGATTTGCATGTGATGTTTATTTTTTATGCATCTTATCTTGCTTTGATTGACGGTAGCATTATAAGATGGTCTCTCACTAAATTATCAAGAAGTGTTCTCCCCGAGTATGCACCGTTGCCAAAGTTCGTCGTGCCCAGACACCACGTGATGATCGGGTGTGATAAGCTCTACGTCCATCTACAACGGGTGCAAGCCAGTTTTGCACACGCGGAATACTCGGGTTATACTTGACGAGCCTAGCATATGAAGATATGGCCTCGGAACATGGAGACCGAAAGGTCGAGCGTGAATCATATAGTAGATATGATCAACATGATGATGTTCACCATTGAGAACTAATCCATTTCACGTGATGATCGGTTATGGTTTAGTTTGATTTGGATCACGTGATCACTTAGAAGATTAGAGGGATGTCTATCTAAGTGGGAGTTCTTAAGTAATATGATTAATTGAACTTAAATTTATCATGAACTTAGTCCCTGATAGTATCTTGCTTGTTTGTGTTAATTGTAGATAGATGGCTCGTGCTGTTGTTCCGTTGAATTTTAATGCGTTCCTTGAGAAAGCAAAGTTGAAAGATGATGGTAGCAATTACACGGACTGGGTCCGTAACTTGAGGATTATCCTCATTGCTGCACAGAAGAATTACGTCCTGGATGCACCGCTAGGTGCCAAGCCTGCTGCTGGAGCAACACCAGATGTTATGAACGTATGGCAGAGCAAAGCTGATGACTACTCGATAGTTCAGTGTGCCATGCTTTACGGCTTAGAACCGGGACTTCAACGACGGTTTGAGAACCATGGAGCATATGAGATGTTCCAGGAGTTGAAGTTGATATTCAAACAGAATGCCCGGATTGAGAGATATGAGGTCTCCAATAAGTTCTATAGCTGCAAGATGGAAGAGAATGGGTCTGTCAGTGAGCACATACTCAGAATGTCTGGGTGTTACAATCACTTGAGTCAACTGGGAGTTAATCTTCCGGATGATTGTGTCATTGACAGAATTCTTCAATCACTGCCACCAAGCTACAAAGGCTTCGTGATGAACTATAATATGCAAGGGATAGATAAGACTATGCCTGAGCTCTTCGCAATGCTAAAGGCTGCGAAGGTAGAAATCAAGAAGGAGCATCAAGTGTTGATGGTCAATAAGACCACCAGTTTCAAGAATAAGGGCAAAGGGAAGAAGAAGGGGAACTTCAAGAAGAACAGCAAACAAGTTGCTGCTCAAGCGAAGAAACCCAAGTCTGGACCTAAGCCTGAAACTGAGTGCTTCTACTGCAAGCAGACTGGTCACTGGAAGCGGAACTGCCCCAAGTATCTGGCGGACAAGAAGGATGGCAAGGTGAACAAAGGTATATGTGATATACATGTTATTGATGTGTACCTTACTAGAGCTCGCAGTAGCACCTGGGTATTTGATACTGGTTCTGTTGCTAATATTTGCAACTCGAAACAGGGACTACGGATTAAGCGAACACTGGCAAAGGACGAGGTGACGATGCGCGTGGGAAATGGTTCCAAAGTCGATGTGATTGCGGTCGGCACGCTACCTCTACATCTACCTTCGGGATTAGTATTAGACCTAAATAATTGTTATTTGGTGCCAGCGTTGAGCATGAACATTATATCTGGATCTTGTTTGATGCAAGACGGTTATTCATTTAAATCAGAGAATAATGGTTGTTCTATTTATATGAATAATATCTTTTATGGTCACGCACCCTTGAAGAGTGGTCTATTTTTGATGAATCTCGATAGTAGTGATACACATATTCATAATGTTGAAGCCAAAAGATGCAGAGTTAATAATGATAGTGCAACTTATTTGTGGCACTGCCGTTTAGGTCATATCGGTGTAAAGCGCATGAAGAAACTCCATACTGATGGACTTTTGGAACCACTTGATTATGAATCACTTGGTACTTGCGAACCGTGCCTCATGGGCAAGATGACTAAAACACCGTTCTCCGGTATTATGGAGAGAGCAACAGAGTTATTGGAAATCATACATACAGATGTATGTGGTCCGATGAATATTGAAGCTCGTGGCGGATATCGTTATTTTCTCACCTTCACAGATGATTTAAGCAGATATGGGTATATCTACTTAATGAAACACAAGTCTGAAACATTTGAAAAGTTCAAAGAATTTCAGAGTGAAGTTGAAAATCATCGTAACAAGAAAATAAAGTTTCTACGATCTGATCGTGGAGGAGAATATTTGAGTTACGAGTTTGGTCTACATTTGAAACAATGCGGAATAGTTTCGCAACTCACGCCACCCGGAACACCACAGCGCAATGGTGTGTCCAAACGTCGTAATCGCACTTTACTAGATATGGTGCGATCTATGATGTCTGTTATAGATTTACCGCTATCGTTTTGGGGTTATGCTCTAGAGACGGCCGCATTCACGTTAAATAGGACACCGTCAAAATCCGTTGAGACGACGCCTTATGAGCTATGGTTTGGCAAGAAACCAAAGTTGTCGTTTCTTAAAGTTTGGGGCTGCGATGCTTATGTGAAAAGCTTCAACCTGATAAGCTCGAACCCAAATCGGAGAAATGTGTCTTCATAGGATACCCAAAGGAAACAGTTGGGTACACCTTCTATCACAGATCCGAAGGCAAGACATTTGTTGCTAAAAATGGATCCTTTCTAGAGAAGGAGTTTCTCTCGAAAGAAGTGAGTGGGAGGAAAGTAGAACTTGATGAGGTAACTGTACCTGCTCCCTTATTGGAAAGTAGTACATCACAGGAACCGGTTTCTGTGACATCTACACCAATCAGAGAAGAAGTTAGTGATGATAATCATGAAACTTCAGATCAAGTAACTGCTGAACCTCGTAGATCAACCAGAGTGAGATCCGCACCAGAGTGGTACGGCAGTCCTATTCTGGAAATCATGCTACTAGATCATGACGAACCTACGAACTATGAAGAAGCGATGGTGAGCCCAGATTCCGCAAAATGGCTGGAAGCCATGAAATCTGAGATGGGATCCATGTATGAAAACAAAGTATGGACTTTGGTTGACTTGCCCGAGGGTCGGCAAGCAATAGAGAACAAGTGGATCTTTAAGAAGAAGACTGACGCCGACGGTAATGTTACTGTCTACAAAGCTCGACTTGTCGCAAAGGGTTTTCGACAAGTTCAAGGGATTGACTACGATGAGACCTTCTCACCCGTAGCGATGCTTAAGTCTGTCCGAATCATGTTAGCAATTGCCGCATTTTATGATTATGAAATTTGGCAAATGGATGTAAAGACTGTATTCCTGAATGGGTTTCTGGAAGAAGAGTTGTATATGATGCAACCAGAAGGTTTTATCGATCCAAAGGGAGCTAACAAAGTATGCAAGCTCCAGCGATCCATCTATGGACTGGTGCAAGCATCTCGGAGTTGGAATAAACGTTTTGATAGTGTGATCAAAGCATTTGGGTTTGTACAGACTTTTGGAGAAGCCTGTATTTACAAGAAAGTGAGTGGGAGCTCTGTAGCATTTCTGATATTATATGTAGATGACATATTATTGATTGGAAATGATATAGAATTTCTGGATAGCATAAAGGGATATTTGAATAAGAGTTTTTCAATGAAAGACCTCGGTGAAGCTGCTTACATATTGGGCATTAAGATCTATAGAGATAGATCAAGACGCTTAATTGGACTTTCACAAAGCACATATCTTGACAAGATTTTGAAGAAGTTCAAAATGGATCAAGCAAAGAAAGGGTTCTTGCCTGTATTGCAAGGTGTGAAGTTGAGTAAGACTCAATGCCCGACCACTGCAGAAGATAGAGAGAAGATGAAAGATGTTCCCTATGCTTCAGCCATAGGCTCTATCATGTATGCAATGCTGTGTACCAGACCTGATGTGTGCCTTGCTATAAGTTTAGCAGGGAGGTACCAAAGTAATCCAAGAGTGGATCACTAGACAGCGGTCAAGAATATCCTGAAGTACCTGAAAAGGACTAAGGAAATGTTTCTTGTGTATGGAGGTGATAAAGAGCTCATCGTAAAAGGTTACGTTGATGCAAGCTTTGACACTGATCCGGACGATTCAAAATCGCAAACCGGATACGTATTTACATTAAACGGTGGAGCTGTCAGTTGGTGCAGTTCTAAACAAAGCGTCGTGGCGGGATCTACATGTGAAGCGGAGTACATAGCTGCTTCGGAAGCAGCAAATGAAGGAGTCTGGATGAAGGAGTTCATATCCGATCTAGGTGTCATACCTAGTGCATCGGGTCCAATGAAAATCTTTTGTGACAATACTGGAGCAATTGCCTTGGCGAAGGAATCCAGATTTCACAAGAGAACAAAGCACATCAAGAGACGCTTCAATTCCATCCGGGACTTGGTCCAGGTGGGAGACATAGAGATTTGCAAGATACATACGGATCTGAATGTGGCAGACCCGTTGACTAAGCCTCTTCCACGGGCAAAACATGATCAGCACCAAGACTCCATGGGTGTTAGAATCATTACTGTATAATCTAGATTATTGACTCTAGTGCAAGTGGGAGACTGAAGGAAATATGCCCTAGAGGCAATAATAAAATTATTATTTATTTCCTTACATATCATGATAAATGTTTATTATTCATGCTAGAATTGTATTAACCGGAAACATAATACATGTGTGGATACATAGAGAAACAGAGTGTCACTAGTATGCCTCTACTTGACTAGCTTGTTAATCAAAGATGGTTAAGTTTCCTAACCATAGACAAAAGGAGTTGTCATTTGATTAACAAGGTCACATCATTAGTTGAATGATCTGATTGACATGACCCATTCCATTAGCATAGCACCCGATCGTTTAGTATGTTGCTATTGCTTTTATCCATGACTTATACATGTTCCTTTGACTATGAGATTATGCAACTCCCGTTTGCCGGAGGAACACTTTGGGTGCTACCAAACGTCACAACGTAACTGGGTGATTATAAAGGAGTACTACAGGTGTCACCAAAGGTAGATGTTGGGTTGGCGTATTTTGAGATTAGGATTTGTCACTCCAATTATGGGAGAGGTATCTCTAGGACCTCTCGGTAATGCACATCACTTAAGCCTTGCAAGCATTGCAACTAATGAGTTAGTTGCGGGATGATGTATTACGGAACGAGTAAAGAGACTTGCCGGTAACGAGATTGAATTAGGTATTGGATACCGACGATCGAATCTCGGGCAAGTAACATACCGATGGACAAAGGGAACAACGTATGTTGTTATGCGGTCTGACCGATAAAGATCTTCGTAGAATATGTAGGAGCCAATATGGGCATCCAGGTCCCGCTATTGGTTATTGACCGGAGACGTGTCTCGGTCATGTCTACATTGTTCTCGAACCGTAGGGTCCGCACGCTTAAGGTTACGATGACAGTTATTATGAGTTTATGCATTTTGATGTACCGAAGGAGTTCGGAGTCCCGGATGTGATCACGGACATGACGAGGAGTCTCGGAATGGTCGAGACATAAAGATTGATATATTGGACGGCTATGTTCGGACATCGGAATGGTTCCGAGAGGTTTCGGATATTACCGGAGTGCCGGAGGGGTTACCGGAACCCCCCGGGGGAAGTATGGGCCTTATTGGGCCGTGAGGGGAGAGAGAGGGCCGCGCCAGGAGGTGGCGCCCCCCCCCCATGAGGAGTCCGAATTGGACAAGGAGGGGGGGCGCGGCCCCCCTTTCCCTCTCCCTCTCCCTCTCCTTCCTTCCCCCCTTGCCCCTCCTAGTTGGACTAGGAAAGGGGAGTCCTACTCCTACTAGGAGGAGGACTCCCCCTCCCTTGGCGCGCCTCTCTAGGCCGGCCGGCCTCCCCCTTGCTCCTTTATATACGGGGGCAGGGGGGCACCCCAAGACACACAAGTTGATCATTGAGATCGTTCCTTAGCCGTGTGCGGTGCCCCCCTCCACCATATTCCACCTCGGTCATATTGTAGCGGTGCTTAGGCGAAGCCCTGCGACAGTAGAACATCAAGATCGTCACCACGCCGTCGTGCTGACGGAACTCTTCCCCGAAGCTTTGCTGGATCGGAGCCCGGGGAACGTCATCGAGCCGAACGTGTGCCAAGAACTCGGAGGTGCCGGAGTAACGGTGCTTGGATCGGTCGGATCGTGAAGACGTACGACTACATCAACCGCGTTGATATAACGCTTCCGCTTTCGGTCTACGAGGGTACGTAGACAACACTCTCCCCTCTCGTTGCTATGCATCACCATGATCTTGCGTGTGCGTAGGAATTTTTTTGAAATTACTACGTTCCCCAACAAGACTTTGATTATCCCTGCAGTCGACATAGCTAAAAGTCCAGGTGGTTAAACCGAATCACACAGAACAAGGGAGTACCTTGCTCTGATACCAATTGAAAGTGCTATTTATCGACTAGAGGGGGGGTGAATAGGCGATTTTTATGGATGTCTTCAAAACATGGAAGTTTCGAAGACAAACACAAGAAATGAACCTATTGATATGCAGCGGAAGGTAGACTACACTAAGCAAGCCATAGTCAGGTATGTAATGAAGTGAAATCACGAAGACTAATAGCAGCTAGGTAGTAAAGATCAGGATGGAAGATAGTATGAAGCCAAACAAAGATAGTAGTCACACAGTGAAGTCAAACAGGGAGTGCAACCAGGCAATGACTTCACATAGACAAACTGTAAGTAATGAGAGGGAGAGGATATAACCAGTCACTTGTTGAGGACACAAGATTTGTTGGACCAGTTCCAGTTGCTGTGACAACTGTATGTCTGGTTAGGGAGGCTGAGATTGAGCTCAGAAGACCGCGTCTTCACCTTATTCCCCTTGAGCTAAGGACACCTAGTCCTCGCCCAATTACTCTGTTAAGTCTTCAAGGTATACTTCCAAACCTTCACAGACTTCGTTCACCGGCGATCCACAATGAATCTTGGATGCTCAGAACGCGACGCCTAACCGGCTGGAGGATTCACAGTCCTCAAGTGTAATAAGTCTTCAGGTCACGCAGACAAAAAGACTTCAGTGATGCCTAGCACTCTTTGGCTCTGGGTGTTTGGGCTTTATCCTCGCAAGGGTTTCTCTCTCTCAAAAGCTTCGAGGTGGGTTGCTCTCAAAATGACAAAAGCCGTGCACTAACTCTGAGCAGCCACCAATTTATGGTGTAGGGGGTGGGCTATTTATAGCCACTAGGCAACCCGACCTGATTTGTCCAAAATGACCCTGGGTCACTAAGGAACTGACACGTGTTCCAACGGTCAGATTTCAAACACACACACACACGACAACTTTGCTTGGGCTACAAGCAAAGCTGACTCATCCAGCTCTGGATAAGATTTGCTCGCATTGTCTTCGCTCGAAGACATAGGATTTTGGTTGAGCATCACTTCAGTCACTCTGACTTTGTTCACTTGGACCCCACTTAACAGTATGGTGGTTCCTATGACTCAACAAAGAAGAAAAGGAAAAAACGAAACAACTAAGTCTTCGCGCTCCATAGTCTTCACTCAATGTCTTCTCACGTCATAGTCTTCAATGTGAATATCTTCATATACCACCATTGTCTTCAATGTCTTCATACATTTTTAGGGGTCATCTCCGGTAGGTAAACCGAATCAATGAGGGACTACTACCTGTGTTATCCTGCAATTCTCACAAACACATTAGTCCCTCAACCAGGTTTGTCATCAATACTCCAAAACCAACTAGGGGTGGCACTAGATGCACTTACATGTTGAACAAGTGTTTGAAAAAAATGTTGAATAGGTATTAGAAAATGTTGGAAAAGTATATGAAAATGTTGAATATGTTTTTGAAAATGTGGCATAAGTATTAAAATGATGAACAAATTTTTGAAAAATGTTGAATACGCGTTTGGACAATGTTGAACATGTATACAAAAAATGTTGATCCCTTATTAAAAAAATGTTTTTGGCATATACTAACATGTAGAGTGAAAACAAAAACAAACATAAGAAAAACTAAAAAATGGAGAAAAGAGAGAAAAAAATGAAGAAAAAGCAAAAAAAAAAAAATCTGGAAACCCCCCAAAGAATAACGAGTGAAAACCCAGCTTGTTTTGAGTTAACAAGAACCGCCCTTCTCTTTTGTCACAAACCCAGCTTGTTTTGAGTTAACAAGAACCGCCCTTCCCTTTTTTCTTCACTGTCTGCCCGTGAGTGGACCGGCCCAATTAACAGACTGCTTCAACGATACATCCTCTGCGCCATCGCTTAATGTGATAAATAGCATTGGCGCCTAGCAGCTTGGGGCTCTGTGCCACCGCACCGACTGCACCTGCTCAAGGCCGGCCCTGTATCTAAGGCTAGCCATAGTGGGGGTAACTTAGGTAGTAACTTAACACATCTCGAGACAATTTTGCTTATGTGGCAAGTATTTAATGTGGAAAGAGGTGCTTGTGGTAACATAATATGTTACTGTAACATAGCGCTTCTCGAGGCAAAATGAGTCTATGAGCTAATAAATGAAGCAATCTATGACACTAGTACTATGTTACTTTGCACTATGGAGATAGTAACTTATACTAGTGTCATGCATATGACACTAGTATAAGTTACTTCCCACTATGACCAGCCTAAGGGTGTACCTTCGCGAGCTCCTATTGAACGCTTTAAGTGCCGCAGAAGTCAACCAGCGCCTATAGCAAATGCCAAGTGGGCCGGAAACCTACGAGTACGAGGACTCGAACTCGCGTCGCTACTTCGAAGATGGTTCAGCTAACCACTACAGCCCCTAGACCACTGACTAAAAGCAACGCCCCACATTTCTTCTGCCCTTTTTTCTTCATTGTCTGCCAGCGAGTGGGCAGGGCCCAATTAACAGACTGCTGCAGCAATACATCCTCTGTGCCATCGATTAATGCGATAAATAGCATTGGCGCCTAGCAGCTTGGGGCTCTGTGCCACCGCACTAACTCCAACTGCTCAGGGCCGGCCCTGTACCTAAGGGTGTAATAAATAAGTTCACCAATTTTCAAGAAACATCACCGAATTTGAAAAAAAGTTCACCAACATGAAAAAAAGTTCACAAATTTGAAAATAAGTCCATCATTTTTTTAAAAAAACTTACCGAATTTCAGGAAAAGTCCATTGAAAATAAGTTAATTGAATTTAAAAAAAGTTCATCAAATTTCAAGAAAGTTCATCAAATTTGAAAAAACAGAGTTCATCAAATTTGAAAAAAAACTAAAGATTGAAAAGTTCACTAAAAAAAGTTCATTGATTTGGAAAACAAAATTTCATCAAGTTTTAAGAAAACATCATCGAGTTGGAAAAATTTCACGGATTTAAGAAAATAAAAAGCATGAAATCGATGAGGGAGGAAACCTGGAAGAAGAAAAGAAAAATAAAAACAGAAAAAAAAATAGAAAATAGGAAAAAGAAAAAAAAATAAAACATAGAAGGCCGGAGTAAAACCAAGGAAGAGGCGAAGCTTAATAGACCTTGCTCTGTAGCGCGGTGGTTGTACGAATGAAGTTTCACGAGTGAGATCGGCGATTCAATTCGTAGCGAGTGCCCGCTAGAAGAGTCGCAAATGAAAGAGCCAAACTTCTTCTCACAGGGCCAATACCAGCTTGGGAGGCCACATTGACGTGATAGAGACGAAAACAGATGATTGGTCACATTCATTCACTAGAGAATAGAGAGAAATATACACGAGATGTATCAGAGCTATCAAAAGAATATTTTTCTTGGCCTTAAAATCTCATGCATGGAGTCTTATAAATTAAAAGTTCCTATTCTACGAAATCATTAAAATACGTAGAAACATTTCATCGATTTTCGCATTTTTTCCTATTGTTCCTTTCATCCAAAAGGTCTTCGTTAGCACCTCCAAAAACAACGATGGCATCGTTGAATTTGGTCCAAAAACTAAGTTAAACCGCGTGGCATCGTTGTGGGTCTGCTTTTTTTTTTTTGTGAGAGAGACTTTGTGGGTTTGCTCGCTTTTTTTTTTTTTGTGTGTGGGTTTGCTAGTTTTTTTTTTTTGAAACTTTGTGGGTTTGCTAGCTGTCCATAGGTGTAGCGAAGGAATAAATGTCAGCTGCAGCCTGCACATGGGCCCATGTGCGTCGTGCGATGCGGTCGAGCCAGGCCAGGTAGCGGGGCGACCGCCGTCGCATCGGACCCGGCACGGACAAGACGAGATCCCAAGCCGACCGACCGACCGACGCACTCCACCGGCAGCAGCACGCGCCACCGTCCCCACCCCACCATCCCCGATCCAGCCCGCGGCGATCGATGGCGTTCCCGTCGGCGTCGGGCGGCGGCTCAACGGCGCGGCTGCTCACCGTGCCGGCGCTGCTCCTCCTGCTCTCCTGCGCGGCGCTCCTCGTCTTCCTCCTCCTCCCGTCCCCCTCCGCCTCCTCCGGGGCCCACCTCTGCGCCTGCTCCGACCCCGTCACCACCCACACCACCACCAGCGTCACCACCACCACCACCACCGCCGCCCCGGCCCCCATCGCCACCTCCCCCGACGACGTCGCCTGGCTCAAGGCGCAGCTCGCCTCCAACTCCCTCGCCCTCCTCGCCTCCGCCGACGCCTGGCACGAGCTCCGCAAGGGCATCAACCCCCGCACCCGCGAGCGCCAGCTCTTCGACCTCAACAGGTAATAATACTCTACCCCCAATTACCCAATCCACGCCAACTCAGATTTCCATGCTTCCCCTTAGATTTACCAGGATTAGATTTACCAGGTTCTGCTCCGATCGAATTATTAGTAATTCCTAGTACTACATTACTTCTCCTAGGGCTTCAGAAAGTGAAATTGGCATCTCAATGTTGTCCACCGCTGCACTGCAGGCACCATGGGATCTCTCATTATCCCGAAGAAGAGGCGACCAACCACACCGCGCTGCCTTGCCCCGGGGAGCTCCTCGTCGAGGAGCACCACAGTAACTACGGCGAGCCGTGGGCCGGTGGCCGGGATGTGTTTGAGTTCCTGGCCAACGCCTCCGCCCTCGCGCCCAGAGATCAGGTCCTTGAAATTGGGTGCGGGACGCTCCGTGTCGGTCTGCATTTCATCCGGTTCCTCGATGCTGGGAGATTCCATTGCCTGGAGCAGGATGAGCTGTCCCTCATGGCTGCGCTTCGGTACGAACTGCCGTCGCAGGGGCTGTTGTACAAGCGACCGATGATTGTGAGAGGTGGGGATATGGATTTCAGCAAGTTTGGGGATACTGTTATGTATGACCTTATTTATTCTAGTGCCGCATTCCTCCACATTCCACGTGACCTTGTTTGGGCTGGACTTGAGAGGCTTGCAGGCAAGCTGAGGCCAAAGACAGGCAGGATTTTTGTGTCGCATAACATTAAGTTTTGCACAAGGTTGGGTGGAGATGAGTGCACACGTCGACTTACGGAATTGGGGCTGGAATATGTTGGGAAGCGCACTCATGACAGCTTGTTGTTTAACCATTACGAGATATGGTTTGAATTTTGGAGGCCAAAAGTTTAGATCTTGACGGCGCAGGAAGATAGACAAGTTGGTTTCTGTTTTGCAATTTTGGATGTGTGAAGCAAAAAGCATGCCATGCTCTGCCCGGTTATGAGTTTTGGCTTTGGACTGAAACCAGTGTTCGCCCGGCTCTGAGTTGAAGCATGTGAACAAAATTCATGATGGGAAGGTACCATTGCGCTGGAGTCCCATTACATTTTGGTGAGTTGTTATTGAAGTCTTTAGCTGTAGTTACCACCAATTATCAGTGTACTGTAATCTTAGTAATGTCTGGAGGATTTTTTGGTAGTTGAGGTCAAACTGATATGTTATACATTGTTTAGCCCAACAGCTTCCTACAATGGTCAAGCAGTAATTGTATCACCACACAAGGTTTAGTAAATTGTAACAAAGGATAACCCTGTTATCCTGTTTCTGTACTTAATGACAGGCTTATCTGATCAATGTGTTCTGAAATACACTTTGTTATTATATGGTATCTTGGTGAATAGTTTGATCTGTACATCTATATTTATTCTTCATTATCCACCTTGGAACTGGCGTTATCATGAATTGGTACTATCTCTTTGGCTGGTGACTGAGAGTGAGCATATCTGTTCAGCTGGCTTCCTGCATTGCTTGTCAAAATTAGGATAGTGTCAACTGTCTGCCAATTCTCTTGGTTTGCCTGCTTGCCACAAGACCATTCATACATATGCGGCTGCAATACATTTTTATTGGTACCTAAGACAACCCATCTTTGTCAGTATTTATGATGATGTGAGTGATGCCCAATGATCCCTGTGTGACCATTAGTTGCAATTTTTGATGTATGAAGAAAAATTCAAGCCATGCCCTGTACGCTAATGAGTTTTGACTTTGGACTGGAATCAATGTTTGCTCAGCTCTGAGTTGAAGAATGTGCACAAAATTGATGATGGGAAGATACCATTCTGCTGGAGTCCCAGTACATTTTTGTGACTGGTTGCTGAAGCCTTTAGCCTTTGTTACCACCAATTATCGGCTCTACTGTAATCTTAGTAATGGCTAGAAGATTTTTTTCGGTGGTTGAGGTCAAACAGATATGCTATACATTTTGTAGCCCAACAGCTTCCTACAACGGTCAAGCGGCAATTGCCACGTAAGGTCTGTGACAAGGGTAACTCTGTATTTAGTGAAAGGCCTGCCAGCGAGTTCTGAAATACACTTTGTTATTGCTATGGTAGGAGTATCTTGGTAAATAGTTCGATGCCTATGCATCTATATTTATTATTCATTCATTATCCATCTTGGCAGTGGTACTGTCTCTTTGTGTGGTGAGTGGTGACTAAAAGTGAACATATCTGATTTCAGCTTCGCTTCCTGCAAATTGTCAAAATTAGGATTGTATCACTTGTCTGTCATTTATATTTGTGCACCTGCTTGCCATAAGAACACTTATATATACTTGCCATAAGAACACTTATACTGTAATCTTAGTAATGTCTGGAGGATTTTTCGGTAGTTGAGGTGAAACTGGTATGTTATACTTTTTTTTAGCCCAACAGCTTCCTATAATGGTCAAGCAGTAATTGTATCACCACACAAGGTTTAGTAAATTGTAACAAGTATAACCCTGTTATCCTGTTTCTGTACTTAATGACAGGCTTATCTGATCAATGTGTTCTGAAATACACTTTGTTATTCAGTTATTCTATGGTATCTTGGTGAATAGTTTGATCTGTACATCTATATTTGTTCTTCATTATCCACTTCGGAACTGGCATTATCATGAATTGGTACTATCTCTTTCTGTGGTGACTGAGAGTGAGCATATCTGTTCAGCTGGCTTCCTGCATTGCTTGTCAAAATTAGGATATTGTCACCTGTCTGCCAATTATCTTTGTTTGCCTGCTTGCCACAAGACCGTTCATACATATGTGGTTGCAATACATTTTTATTGGTACCTAACTAAGACAACCCATCTTTGTTAGTATTTATGATTTATTTATGATGATGCAAGTGATGCCTAATGATCCTTGTGTGACCATTAGTTGCAATCTTGGATGTGTGAAGAAAAAAAAAACTATGCCCTGTACACAAATGAGTTTTGACTTTGGACTGGGATCAATGTTTGCTCAGCTCTGAGTTGAAGAAGGTGCACAAAATTGATGATGGGAAGGTACCATTTTGCTGGAGTCCCATTACATTTTTGTGACTGATTGTTGAAGCCTTTAGCTTTTGTTACCACCAAATCGGCTGTACTGTAATCTTGGTAATGGCTGGAAGATTTTTTCGGTGGTTGAGCTCAGACAGATATGCTATACATTTTGTAGCCCAACTTCCTACAACAGTCAAGCGGCAATTGCCACGTAAGGTCTGTGACAAGGGTAAATAGTAGGAGTATCTTGGTAAATAGTTTGATGCCTATGCATCTATATTTATTATTCATTCATTATCCATCTTGGCAGTGGTACTACCTCTTTGTGTGGTGACTAAAAGTGAACATATCTGATTTTCAGCTTTGCTTCCTGCCTTGTCAAAATTAGGATTGTATCACTTGTCCATCATTTATATTTGTGCACATGCTTGCCATAAGAACACTCATATCTATGCAGTTGCATTACATTTTGTCTTAGTTGTTAGCGCTGGTGACCACTCATCTTCATTAGTACTTATGATTTGTTTATGTTGATGTGGAGTGAAGCACAATTATTCTTCAATTACCATTTTTATTGCACATTATTTTGTAATCAGCATGATCTTATTCTGTATGCTATGATGTTATCTACATCCTGGTATCCATGTTTTCTCGTGTAGAATTTCTGTGTGATTTCATAAATGGCATGCCAGTCTATAAGTATAATGACAGTGTTTGGTGACTGGTTTTAATGTTTTGTCTGTGCTATAGTGCCAAAAAGCCTGAGTGAGGCCAAAACTGTTTTATTTACTCTAAGCAGCAAACATTTAGTCCCAGGGGGCTAGGGGAGTCCATCATTGATTATGAATCATTTCTCTGATTATAAATGCAGAGATCTTTTAGTATCCCACCACCAGCCACCAAGTTATTGCAAACCTGAAAATGGGTTTGTTGATTCCAAAAGAATCCACCAAGTTAAGTCTAAGTGTAGTGGCTAAGAGTGGACATATCTGTTCAGCTTTCTTCCTTAATTGCTTGTCAAAATTAGGATATACTCTCTCCGTTCCAAAGTATAAGGTGTATTAGTTTTTTCAAAAGTCAATCATGTGCATGTTGGACCAAGTTCTTAGAAAAAAGTATCAATATCCACAGTACCAATTTTGTATCATTAGATCCATCAGGAATAGTATTTTCATATTTTTTCTTATTTTGTATTGTAGATGTTGATATCTTACGAAAACTGATGCACCTTATATTCTGGAACAGAGGGAGTATCACTTGTCTGCCAGTCATCTTTGTTTCCCTGCTTGCCACAAGACCATTCATATATATGCGGTTGAAATACACTTTTATTTTACGTGGTATCTAAGACAACCCATCTATGTTAGTATTTATGATTTTCTATATGATGATGTTTAGTGATGCCCAATGATCCTACATTTACCATTAGTTGCAATTCTGTAAGCGTCAAAAAACGTCTTATATGTTGATACATAGGGAGTATGTATGAAGCAAAAACGCAAGCCATGATGCCCTGTACGCTAATGTGTTTTGACTTTGGACTGGGATCAATGTTTGTTCAGTTCCCAGCTGAAGAATGTGCACAAAATTCATTACGGGGAGGTACCATTGTGCCGGAATCCCATTACATTTTGGTGAGTGGTTGTTGAAGTCTTTAGCTTTAATTACCAGCAATTATCGGCTGTACTGTAATCTTAGTAATGTATGGAAGTTTTTTTTCAAGTAGCTGAGGTCAAACTGACATGTTATGCATTTTTTAGCCCAACAGCTTCCTACAATGGTCTAGCAGCAATTATCACGCAAGGTTTGTGACAATGATAACTCTGTATTTAACGATTTGGCTATCTGGTCAATGAGTTTTGAAATATACTTTGTTATGCTGTAGTATCTCGGTGAGTAGTTAGATGCCTATGAGCATCGACATTTGTTGTCCACTATCGACCTGGCGTTGGTGATATCCTCGAAGGGTACTACCTCTTTGTGTGGTGACTAAAAATGAGCATATCTGATTTTCAGCTTGCTTCCTGGCTTGTCAAAATTAGGATTGCGTCACTTGTGGACCATTTATCTTCGCGTGCCTGCTTGCCATAAGACCAATTTGTGGCATGCGGTTGCATTACATTTTGTCTTAGTTGTTGGTGCCGGTGATCACTCATCTTTATTAGCACTTATTATGTTTTATTGATGGTGACGTCGAGTGAAGCACGATCATTTTTTCCTATTACCATTAGTGTTGCATATCTACAATTTATTAATCGACATGATCTTATATTTATGTTATGATGTTATCTGCATCCTGGTATCCATGTTCCCTCGTGTAGAAGTTCTGTGTGATTTCATACATGCCATGCCGGTCTACCATGTCAGTGTTTTGTATGAGTGTCTCTGTGTCTGACACTAAATGTGCATTTGGACTCGGTTTTATCCGTGTCGTCAGCGAAGACCGTAGCGCCAAAAATCCCAAGTTGCTGGAATAAGGGCTGTGGAGATGTTTATCTATCTGCTGTAAAGAGCACACTGTTTGGTGCCACTGGAGTGGAGTCCATCATTCATTCTGAAATCTGAATCCTTTGTCTAATTATTATAAATAGAGAGATCTTGTGGTATCTCACCAGCCACCGGGTCGCTGCGAGGCTGAAAACGACCCTCTTGATTCCAAGAGGATCCACCGCCGTTTTCGGCACAGCGTATCGGCATATGCCTTTTCTATCACTGGTCATGGGTTCTGCCTGATTTTCTAGCTGGGGGTTTCTCAAGATGCTGACAGGTGACCTGACTGGTCCATTTTCGGACCATCAAGTTGCAGCTTAATTTCTGCTCCGTGGGGCTAGTGCTGCCCTCTTATTTCCATGATATTTCATATATGAACCCACTGCCCTCTCTCTTCGTGTGCCTGTCCATGGTATTACGGTGTTCGTCCGCTCTAGCGATTTTCACCATGTGAAAATCCATCATTTTGTTCTTCTGGTTTTTGACTTTGTTAATAAGGAGGGCAAAGTGAGTTATCTCTGAAACTGTTTTACTCGGGTAATACTAGTACTCTAGTAGAACAGCGGCAGGTGTTGCTGGGCATTGTGAAATGCTGACCTTGAATTCAGGGCAAATCACGGACGGTGCTTCCTCCTCTGGACCACAGCAACAGCATCGCGTCCTCATCCGAATCGGTCCTGGAAAGGCGGTGTGGACGTTTGTGCCGGTGCAATAACCTCCATCCGAGAGAGAGACCGTTTGTACTATCGGATAGTATTTGAAATGGGGCTCGGGCTAATTGCTCGTCTACTGTTTAAATCTCACCGCCTTGTTTGTCAATGTCCCTGCACATGTGCTAGCTAGTTCTGTGTGTCGGGTTAGCTCAGATGGACAGCAAGTATGGCTGTCCGAGTTCCCGCCTGATGTAATCCGTGCTGTGACCGCCGATTTGATCGGTCCCTCATAATTGGAATGCAAAGTGTTTGAGATAAAACAAAGTAAGTGGTGTAACGTCCTCGATGCGGCTATATCTCCCACGTGTCGAAGCACGACTTAGAGGCATAACCGCATTGAAAGCAATGTCGCAAATGAGGTAATCTTCACACAACCCATGTAATACATAAGGTAAAGAGATACATAGTTGGCTTACAGTCGTCACTTCACACAATACATAAATAACATTCATCATCCAGATTACACTCAAGGTCCGACTACGGAACCAAAATAAAAGAAGACTACCCCAAAAGCTACACAGATCCCCGAATCATCCCAACTGAGCTCCACTACTGATCATCAGGAAAAAACACATAGTAACGATCACGTTCCTCGTCGAACTCCCATTTGAGCTCGGTTGCGTCATCTGCACTGGCATCGCCGGCACCTGCAACTGTTTTGGTAGAATCTGTGAGTCACGGGGACTCAGCAATCTCACACCCGCGAGATCAAGACTATTTAAGCTTAAAGGTAGGATGGGGTTGTGAGGTGGAGCTGCGGCAAGCGACTAGCATATATGGTGGCTAACAACGCAAAAGAGAGCGAGAAGAGAAGCAAAACACGGTCGTGAAACTAGAAGTGATCAATAAGTGATCCTAAAACAACCTACGTCAGACATAACTCCAACACCGTGTTCACTTCCCGGACTCCGTCGAGAAGAGACCATCACGGTTACACACGCGGTTGATGTGTTTTAATTGAGATCAACTTCGGGTTTTCTACAACCGGACATTAACAAATTCCCATCTGCCTCATAACCGCGGGCACGGCTTTCGAAAGATAATACCCTGCAGGGGTGTCCCAACTTAGCCCATTATAAGCTCTCACGGTCAACGAAGGATATTCCTTCTACCGGGAAGACCCGATCAGTCTCGGAATCCCGGACTACAAGACATTTCGGCAGTAATAAAACAAGACCAGCAAAGCCGCCCGGATGTGCCGACAAATCCCGATAGGAGCTGCACATATCTCGTTCTCAGGGCACACCGGATGAGCCAGACGTCGGGTTGGCATAGACCCTGGTTGCCCAAGGGGCGCCGGACATCGCTCGGTTTGGACCAGCAATCGAAGGAGAACTGGCCCGGGGGTTAAAAATAAAGATGACCCTCGGGCTCGCGAAAACCCGGGGGAAAAAGGCTTAGGTGGCAAACGGTAAAACCAAAGTTGGGCCTTGCTGGAGGAGTCTTATTCAAAGCGAACTGTCAAGGGGGTCCCATAAATCACCCAACCGTGTAAGGAACGCAAAATCAAGGAACATAACACCGGTATGACGGAAACTAGGGTGGCAAGAGTGGAACAAAACACCAGGCATAAGGCCGAGCCTTCCACCCTTTACCAAGTATATAGATGCATTAATTAAAATAAGAGATATTGTGATATCTCAACAAGTAAACATGTTCCAACAAGGAACAACATCTCCATGTTCCAACAAGGAACAAACTTCATCTTCACCTGCAACTAACAACGCTATAAGAGGGGCTGAGCAAAGCGGTAACATAGCCAAACGACGGTTTGCTAGGAAAGGATGGTTAGAGGTTTGACATGGCAATATGGGTGGCATGATATAGCAAGTGGTAGGTATCACAACATAGGCATAGCAAAAGAGCGAGCATCTAGCAAGCAAAGATAGAAGTGATTTCGAGGGTATGGTCATCTTGCCTGCAAGGTTCTCAGAGTTGCCGAAAGCTTGATCCTCGTAAGTGTTCTCAACAGGTTCCTCATTCACGTACTCGTCTCCCGGCTCTACCCAAGGCAAGAACACAAGCAAAGGGGACAAACATCAATCACGATGCAATGCGCAAGCAACATGATGCAAAACATGGCATGATATGCGAGATGTGGTATGCAATGCATATGCGTGCTCCGAAGGAAAAGATGAACAAGGCTTAATCTTGGCAAACCAAGTATGCCACTGGAAAGGTGAGGTGATTTCGGTTGAAATCGATATAAAGATCACCGGAATCGGATGCACGGTTTGCAAATGGCAAGCAAAACAAAAATGACATATTTCTGCGTTTAACAGCATGATGCCACTTAGCATGCAACAAGAAATTAAGCTAATGCACCCAAACATATCAGAAAAGCATATGGTAGTGATCTACTCAAGATGCTTGACAAAAGATGAACACTGAGCTACGGCTAAATCACACCACAACAGGTTCAAACAAGCATGACAGAAGTGCAAAAGATAACAGGTTCACAGACTTAGCGAAAATAACATGCCAGAATTTAACATCAGGATGACATGTTTAGAGCAAGGAAACAACCTAACACAGGAATAGTACATAGCAAAATATGGCATGTCATGAATCTACTCAAAGCATTGAACAAAAATCCCTTACTGACCATGAGCCAAAAAGGACCAGAAAATACAATAGCACCCATGTCAATTAAGCAAGTTTCGTTACAGGTTTCAGACTTAGCAGAAAACTGGACATGTCAAAAACAGATAACAAGTAGGCATGTTTACGAGCTCGATGGACTCACTACAGAGCATTGCATGATAAACTAAGCATACACCCATCAATAAGACATGGCATAGAGGCTAGTAATGGCAAGAACAACATCATAGCATGCAAAAATCAACTACAACAAGCTTGGCAAAATCGAATAACATGTAAACAATCTGCCAGAAACATTTTATAGCAAAAGTAGAGCTCGTTTTACTCAATCTATGGCACTCCATAATTACAAAAAAAGGCATGGAATGATAGAACAAGTCCATATGTTCAAAACACCCTTACTGATCATGCTCAAAAGAGGCATATATCTCTCTGAAACAACATGAACACATGGCATAAAAATAACAGCAGAAATAACTTAGTGATATTACTAAGTCTCTGAAATCAGCAACATTATGATCCCTAGTTTGCATGCTTGTGCTAGTCACCACAAAGATCAAAAAAATACATGGCATACACCCCTGGAAACATAGCATGGCATATCACAAAACACATGTAGGACTCAACTTCATAGGGTGCACACATCAATCATGGCAAAAATGACAAAAGTGCATCTACTGAAATAGATCTGAAACTAACATCACATAGCCCTCTTCTAACAGCATTTCGGGCATCAAGATGAGCTCAAATGAAAATGATGCAATGAGATGGAATGATGTACTCATCAAGGCGAACATTCGATATGCTATACGCCCAAAACGGAGCCACGGGTGCAAAGTTATGATGCGATGAACATGCAACAAAATAATTGACAGAAAAGACTTGGAAAAATCGACCTCCGAGATCTAGGGTTCGGGCACGCGAACCGAGGTGACGGCGCGAGCTCGCCGGAGACCTGCCGGAGAGGAGGGAGGACGGACGGGGAAGGGCGGATCCGGCCGTCGCCGGGCCGGATCTGGAGGAGGAGGGCGCGGGCGGCGCTCGGCGCGGTGGCTAGCGGCGGAGCGGCGCGGCGGAGCGGCGGCGGGGCGACGGCGCCGCGGATCCGGGCGGGCGGCGGAGCGGCGCGCAGAGGCGGCGGGGCGCTGGCGCGCGGCGGGCGGCGGCTCGGGCCGCGGGGGCCGGGAGCGGGCCGCGCGGGCCGGCGGCGCGGGGGCGGCGGAGAGGCCACGTGGCAGCGGCGGATTCGCCAGGGCAGAGGCGGCGGACCTGTCCGGCTCGGGCCGGACGTGTCCGGCGGCGGAGAGGGAGCGGGGCTAGGGTTTAGGGGTGGAATTGATCCGGGATTTCGGGGGAGAGGGTATATTTATAGGTAGGAGGGGCTAGGAGACTCCAAATTGAGCACGGTTTTCGGCCACGCGATCGTGATCGAACGGCGATGGACATGGGAGTGACTTAGATGGGTTATCGGGCTGTTTTGGAGGGGTTTTGGGCTGCAACCCAAAAGAGGCTTTCGCGGTTACCCGGTTAACCGTTGGAGTATCAAACGACCTCCGAATGACCCGAAACTTGACAGGCGGTCTACCGGTGCTATACCAAGGCCGCTTGACAAACCTCGGTCCATTCCGAGAAAGTTTAATACCCGCTCACGGAAAAAGGTAAAAGGGGACGCCGGGGAACATAGGAACGCCGGATTGCAAAACGGACAACGGGGAAAATGCTCGGATTCATAAGACGAACACGTATGCGAATGCGATGCACATGATGACATGATATGAAATGCATGACAAGGACAAAATGCAAAAAGAAGGAAAACCCAACCTCGGAGGGAATATCATATCACATAGCCGAAAATGGCAAGAGTTGGAGTTACAATTAAGGCAAGTTACATCCGGGGTGTTACAAGTGGGATGATCGTAACCAATTGATATTTTCAAAATATCCTATCTCAAGCCCTATTGTCATAGATCACAATCCGTTGGTCAAGTGATATGCGACCTAACTACGGGCGTAAGACTTCAAGGCAACAACTTCAAGATACCAAACTTTAGTTAAAAATGTGGTTTTCTAAACAGTCTGTTACCATTTGTCGTGGCACGTAGTGCAAACACTGTAGCACATGAACTAGCTAAGTGTTTGCCGAATGATAGCATCAACTGATGCACTAATGTACCGCCCGCTGTGGCTGCTCGTGTCTCAGGCAACTTGCCCGTACACCGTTAAGTATAAAGCCTTGCTTTGCTTAAAAAACAACTTCGAGAAGAAAGCACGCTCATGCGCTTCGTCAACAAAGTCAAACGTAGAGCTATCACCCTAAAAGTTGAACTTCGAGGCAACACTTTTCGACAAGCAAATGACGTGTGGATGTCAACGCTGAATGAACTAGTCAGAAGGCAAAACAATTGGCTTTCACCTGGAGAAAACAAAGCATCAAGTGCAACTGTCATTGTCGCCATCTACCTCTCTATCGGCCTACTCATGCATAACTAGCCGGCTCCTGACATGAATTGGCATGAAAGGAGGATTCATCAGAAGAGAAGACGGCATGGCGCTACTTCCCGTACTTATTGCACCACCCTCTCTGAGTACTGCCCTCTCTTCTCACTGGTGGTTGTGCGCTGCATCAACACCTAGCAACTTTCACCACGAGATGCGCAGTCGACCACAATGGTGTTGGGAATTAGCACACAAATGCACTTGTGATTAACTGATAACTGCAGCGGAAACAAAGTAATCTCAGCACCACATCATGTACTAACTCAAGGATCGTTGCTTAGCACGGAAGGAAACATATGCAGCAGCATATATGGAGGTAGAAAATGTTAAGCAGCAGGCAAGACACTCCTCACCCTAGTGTCTTGTGGTAGGAGTAAATTTCTGGGCAGCACCAAGCATCAACAAAGAGACATCAGATTTACGTGGAAAACCCCTCAACTTGAGGGAAAAAACCACGGGCCGAAGCCACCCAAATCCTCTTCCACTATTATCAAATGTGGGATACAATAAGTTCTTCCCTAGACAGCACTAGAGGATCTCATACATCAAGATTTCTGAATTTGGATGAACACAACAAGATTTGGGGCTCAAGAACTAGGGATTGAAACAATCTCACCAAAGATGGTGGAACCGAAGCTTGAAGGAGGCAAGGTAGTGGATCTGGACCATCACAACCTTGGCGAGGAGCTCCTTTTGCTTCTTCCTTCAATCTTCCTCTTCTTCGCTTGCTCTCTTGGTTTTTTCTCTCTTCTTCTCTCTTGGAGGATGAACTAATTTTACGTCACCCTTAGTGGTGGCTGCTGGATGGAGGATAAAGCATCCCCATCCACTCATGTGCAAAGTCCAAAATGACCATAGGTCATAACCCTAATGGGTAGTGGGCTTCTGCACCTATTTGGGCTGCCTAAAAGGCCTCAAATGGTCATCTCCTCACAGCCCACATGAGGAGGATATCCCAACAAATCTCCCCCCGACTCATGAGGGGGGCACCGCCATGGCCGTCATTTGGCAATATCTTAGTCATCATATCTGAACCATTTTCGTCGGTATGGATCTTCTCAAGTTTCAGCAACTTGGAACTCACGACATCTCGAATCCAATGGTACCTCACATCAATGTGCTTGGTTCGCGAGTGATAGCTTGAATTCTTGGCAAGATGAATAGCACTCCGACTGTCACAAAACAGAACATACTTCTCTTGCTTCATGCCGAGCTCTTGCAAGAAGTTCTTCATTCATAAAACTTCCTTACCAGCATCAACTGCTGCAATGTACTCAGCTTCTGTAGTTGATGTAGAAACACATTTCGCAATCTTGATTGCCATGACACTGCTCCCACTACAAAAAAAATACACTTCCGTGATGATACATGTTTGTCACAGTAGGTCACTTTTTTTGTCATGCATGTACATCCATGATAAATTTATGACAGAATCAAGATAGTCATACCTGTGCTGTCGTAGAAGTGTTCCATGACATTACCAAAATTATCATCACAGAAGTGTCCACTTCCATGACGATAAATCGCGCGTCACAGAAGTGCTTCGTCAAGGGTGACCGACACGTGGCATCCACCGTAACGGAACGCCATTAAGCTATCGGGTCGGGTTTTGGATCCGATAACCCGTTAACAGCCCCGACCAATGGGAAATTTCCACGTGTAAAATTCTTATTGGCCGGACGAAACACGTGTCAGCTCGTCAGTGGGTCAGATATGCGCCTATGATATGTCGACACGTGGCACGACCCAACAGTGGCCCATTTAGCTTACAAAGCCGACCCGTTTGACTTGGTCAAAAGTTAACGGGCTGGCCCATGAAAAGCCTGTTAACGGTCTCTTTGCAAATAGCCCATTTTACGGCCCGTTAACTCACGGCCCGTTAGGCCCTAAAGGAAATTGGCCCAACAACGTCATGTGGGCCGTCGAATATAATACCAGCCCATTTCACTTTCGGCCCATGTATGGCCCACGACGTCTTTCGGCCCATATGAGGCCTTCGTATCCTTCGGCCCATTACAGGCCCACGGTGAGTCCAACCCATAATGAAGAGTAATTTTCTTTATACCCGTTAACAGCCCATGATTTACATGGGCCATTTCCAGCCCGTGTTAGCTTTCGGCCTATTGACGGCCCATACGTTCTTGGGCTCCTTTTCGGCCCTCGATTACTTCCGGCCCGTTACTGGCCTGTTCCACTAATGGGCCAAATTCGGCCCATGGCAAGAGTCGGCCCGTTACTGGCCTGTTACCCTAATGGGCTAAAATCGGCCCATGGCAAGAGTCGGCCTGTTTCTGGCCTGTTAACCCGTTGCCCCGTTTCCAGCCCGTCCTATATTCTGGCCCATTAACGATCCGTTATGCCTGTGACAGAATTAAGCCTTTGCTGTCCTACGGTCTGTTAACGGCCTGTTAACGTGCTGGGCCGATACCAATTACGCCCAATTATGGCCCATGTAGACACATTTATCCGACGGCCCGAGGCCCACCGATTATAGGCCCATTTATCGACGGCCCGTAGGTGACCCATGGATCCTACGGCCCGTATATGGCCCATGGTAGTTGCGGACACTAGCAAACCAGGGAAAAAGAAGACTAGGAAATAAATAAGGCCGAAACTAACGCTAGGCTATTAAGGCGATTGCACAGATTACATCCACTCGGCATCAAAGATCGCCACCAGTGCAAATATAGGGAACACCCTACACTATACAAAAATGGCTTGCTGTTTTCTTCAGGCGGTGGCTGCACGTTAAGAATACATTTTGTATCGCACCAAAACAAATTACAACTATATAACAAAAGGAAGGTTGGCATAAAACTTAACAGTCTAACAGATAAATGCACCACTAGAAGTTCAGAAGCTCAGTTCATTTGACCTGACTGTTACGTTTTCATGTTGTATTGTCCGATGGAGCACCATAACCCTCGCCTTCATTTCCCCTAGGCTCCTGAACAACATAGCAAATGTCTGATGGTCTGGTTTCAAAACCATGCATATCTTCACGACATTGAGCAATGTTTCTCCTTGTTTCACAAAGGGTCTCTGTTAGGGAATGGACTTGTGTCTGGAGCGCAGATACAACATGCTTTGAGCTTGCATATCTTGATCATGAGGCAGTTTGGACGATATTGCCTTAACAACCAACCCAGTATTACCCTGGAACGTGCTTTTGGCACTGTTAGTGGACAGGTACTGACCCACTGCAGCAAGAGCTAACATTGCGGTTATAGTTGCCTCGCCACCTTCAGAAGGTGGCGGTTCCACCATTTTTTCCATAGCTCGCTGAAAAGTTGAGGTTTTACATTAGTAGTACCAGAACAGAAGATATTAAGGAGGCAGCAAAACCAAACAAAATAGTTTTGGTCTATATACAGAACTTATTCTAGTGAACCCATGTAAAATATTAGTTGTATTTTATTGCAAAGTACATAATAAAACCAGGTTCCAAACATATGACCATGTACCATCGCTAATGTATTGTCTATTTCTTCACATTGTATTGAGGGCTAAGGATGAAGAGACGAAGTTTATAATACGGTAAGCATAGTATGACGTCATTCATATCACAAAACAACTGAGAATAGACAAACATGCAATTGTAACGTTGTGTGGGCAAGTCCAGCACGGAACTAGATTACGGGTCAAGATGAAAGGAACATCACTCCTCTCTTTTAAACCTTGTAAGGTGCAATGATACGCTAAGACAATTGTGTATAAAATTGAAAAGAGTAATAGACATTGGCTACAAACCATGCAGTTCAAGGCACAAGTCAGAGTAGGTAGTAGTTAAAAGGCACGAGGATTAAGGACTTACAACAGCAACTTTGACTGGTGTAGTCATGCCCTTCTTCTTGCTAGTGTGACAGTCCTTGAAGATTTCCACAACATTTGGTTAAGGTACTTTTTGGTCCTTGCGGGCTTTCCTCTGCATTTGGAACAAGTCAATATAGATCTGATAATATGGTACAGCGAAAAGAGTGAAACAACAGCTAATTACAAGGGCCTCACACTATGCAATATAGCTACGAGATCCTGTCGTCTGTTGGAATTTCACTTTCGTACGGTTGGCCATGTTCTTTGAACAGTTCACCTATAAAAAGATAGATTTGTATGGCACATGCGTAAATAGGACTTCAACATGTGATCTGATGACATATATATAATGTACCTGATACTTCGGATCGGACCAGTGTTTAACGAGGCCTCTCCAGTCTTCATCAGATATATTTTCCACTGGAGATGTTTGGGCAAGTTCACTGTTAGCCTTGCCTTCAAAGTGAGTTTTCCTCAAGTTATACCGATACTGTCGCAGAGCAGACTTGAAAACATGGGTGCAAGCTTGTCTGGTTGCATCATCTAGGCTATCCAACTTGAACCTCATCTGTTGAAAATTATGGGAGTTTGAAAGTGCGTTATATCGACTAGAGGGGGGGGGTGAATAGGCGATTTTTATGAAATTCTTCACTGAGGAATTTGCTAGTGAGGCAATTCCTTAGCGAAGAACTACTAGTAGCGGAATAAGTACTCAGATGAAAACAAAGCATAACACAAGCATGGTCATCATGATGAAATGAAGACTAGCACAGAGTACAGAAAGCGTAATCACAGGATAACACAAGATGAAGACAAATAGACTAAAGAATTGAACTGAGGAAATTGAGAAAGTCTTCAGTCAAAGTCTTCAAACACAGATATGATAAACAAACAACACAATACTGAGGAAATGAAAGAGTTGAGGAAATGGAACCAGTAAGCTTGGTGAAGATAATGATTTGGTAGACCAGTTCCAACTGCTGTCTCAGTTGTACATCTGGTTGGAGCGGCTGAGTATTTAAACTCGAGGACACACAGTCCCGGACACCAAGTCCTGAGCACGCAGCTCGGGACACCCAGTCCTCACCGTATTCTCCTTGAACTAAGGACACACAGTCCTCGTCCAATCACTCGTGGTAAGTCTTCAGGTGACTTCCGAACCTTGACAAACTCGGTCACTCGGCTATCCACAATTCCTCTTGGATGCTCTAGACCATGACGCCTAACCGTCTGGAAGAAGCACAGTCTTCAAAGGTAACAAGCATCGGATCCACACAGGATCAATCTCTTCAGTGATGCTCAATCACTTTGGGTTTGTAGGTGTTTGGGTTTGGGTTTTGGATTTTCCTCACTTGATGATTTTCACTCAAAGTCCTCGGAGGATGGGTTGCTCTCAAATGACAAGCCAACCATCTAGTAGTTGTAGGGGGCGGCTATTTATAGCCTAGGGAGCAGCCCGACATGATAAGACATAAATGCCCTTCAATGATATGACCATTGGATGGATAAGATATTTTGGGACAACTGGCGCGTAGCACAGCAACGATCGGAAATTTGAGATACAAATTCCTCAGGGCTATCATGTTCCTCACAGTGTAGGCAATCCGCACTGGTGAATTCCTAACTCCTCAGTCAGAGCAAAGTCCTCAGTGACTAGAAGAACTGCGTCTCTGTCACTGAAGAAATTGACTGAACTGTATGAGATTTCCAATGGCTTCACTCGAAGGGATTGGTAGGTGTAGGATTTGAGTTGAGCATCAAATGGAAATTTTTCCTTGGTATTTCCTCGACCCCCTTTAAAAGTACGGTGTTTCCTATGACTCAAGAAAGAGAAAATGAAACAACGATAACAAAAGTCTTCACGCTTCATGTTCCTCGAATGAATACCAAGTCTTCAAGGTCACACCAATTTCTTCACTTTCAAAGTCTTCAGAAAGTCTTCGGTATATCAAAGTCTTCCATCGAAGAACTTCATTTTTAGGGGTCGACTTTCTCTGTAAATATCAAACTCCTCATAGACTTATAGACCTGTGTACCCTCATAAACACATTAGATCCTTAACCTATTAGTCTTCAATACACCAAAATCACTAAGGGGCACTAGATGCACTTACAATCCCCCCCTTTTTGGTGATTGATGACAACATAGGTTAAGTTTTCAACGGGGATATATATATGAAGTGTAAATGCTAATATTGAGGAATTTGATTGCAAGATATAGAAGAACTCCCCCTGAAGTTGTGCATAGTGAGGAATTTTTCTTTTGAAGCAATGCACACTTGAAGAGATGAATCATGGAGATCTCCCCCTATATCTTGTAATTCATACACGCATTTGATATATAATATGAAGAATTTTAAATGCATGATGAAAAATGGTGACTGACGTATTTCAGCATACGTGCGATAATATTAACGAGGAATAAGCATGCAGAATAACGTAGCAGAAGTATCAGATCACCATCAGGTTTAAGTTTACAACTCGATCCAATAAAAGTTTCGGAAGAACGAGAGTTGTAACTTAGCAAAAAATGCCCTTATAATAGACCCGCTTGAAGACTAACTCAAAGTTCTCCCCCTTTGTCATCGAATGACCAAAAGGATCGAAACTGAGGACTAACGCCCCTGAAGATAATCAGGTTGATGAAGGAGCGCCAGCGTTGTCGGGGTCGGTTGTTGAAGTAGGGCCTGCCGCAGTGTCGTCCAAGTCTTCATGTTCATCTGTGGCGCGCGATGAAGAATAGGAGCTGGCCACCAAAGAAGGAACCTTGACCTTCTTGAATTTCTTCGGAGGAGGTGCAGACCAGTCAAACTCTTCTTTGAGACCCATTTTCTTCAGATCTTCAGCGCTGTAAACTTGAGACTGAATAGCCCAGGTGCGGTTGAGGGTTTCATGGAGGTAGTAGTGGTTTTTCTTCACTGCATTGTGTGTTGAAGTCATGTTGTGAAGAATTGAACCAAACTGACACTTGACCCATCTGTGATTGCGATCAACCTTCTGATGAAGACTGAGGAGTAACTCACGATCAGTCATCACCCTGGGTGCTGTGGCTTGAGGATTTTGCTTGGCATTGTTGGCGGCAGAGTCATGTGTGGCAGAGTCATCATTGGTGGAGTAGGATGCAGCCTTACGAAATTGACCATCCAATGGACGAATGCCTTCATCTATCACAGCAGTTGCCTTGCCTTTGTCATCAGCTGAGGAAAATGTCCTTTTGAGGATTTCAATTGGAGGCAAGTAGCTGCAGTGGTTCAGAGTGTCAGCTTTGTAGTTGAGTGAAGACCTTGTCCTGAGGAATCTCATAATCCATGGCGCATAAGGCTTCAGCTCAAATGGTGACATGGCAATATTGGCCAGAGTCCTCATGAAGAAATCATGGAAGTTGACGGGAACGCCATGAATGATGTTGAAAAGCATATTCTTCATGATGCCAACGACTTCTTCATCATTTGAGTCATGGCCTTTGATAGGACTCATTGTCTTTGTCAGTATGCGATAGACAGTCCGAGGCACATAGAGTAATTCCTTGACGAGGAATTTGGTTCGTGGGGCCTGCCCTGGCTTCAAAGGCTTCATCAGAGCTTGCATGTAGTGATTTGAAAGCTCAGGTTCATTGTAAACACAACGTGGATCTTCAGTGGGAGGACTTAGTGGAAGGGCATGAAGCAATTCAGATGTTGGTGCCTTGTAGTGAGTGTTCTCTGTCATCCAGTCCAGCACCCATGAATTCACATCTTCAGAATCGCCTGTGATGTGCAGCGTTGCGTAGAACTGAAGAATGAGTTCTTCATTCCAATCACAGATGTCAGTGCAGAAGTTCAGTAGCCCAGCGTCGTGAAGAACACTGAGGACTGGCTCGAAGCACGACAGAGACTCCATATCCACGTGAGGAATATGTGCATGATCGAAGACTTTGTCTTTGTTGAATAGCATAGAGGAATAGAAATTTGCCTGGCTGGCAGTCCAAAAACGCCTCTTCCTAATGCGAGCAGAGTCATATGGATTGTAATCAGTGAAGAATACGTGCTCACCAAAGAAGTCTTCAGCCTTGAACTTTTGCTTCCTTGAGAACGGATCCTTTGGCTTTGGCAGAGGAGTGTCAGTGAGTTGCATCACGACCTCAGGAATCGCGAGCTTAGGTTCTTCAGGCTGAGGAATTTCTGGTTCCTCCTCAGGTGCAGTCACATGGTTAGCAGCAGCAGTTTCTTCAGCACTAGTGGCTGGAATGTCTTCACGGATAGGTGAGGTGGGATGAGTTTCTTCAGAGCCCATTTGAACTGTTGGTGCAGGGAAGTGAGGAATTTGCTGCAGTGGGGTGAAGAGTGGAGAGTTGGGATGCTGACTTTCCCAAAAATCATCATTCATCACTGGCGTTGTGCTGCCAATGTCTACGTCTTCATCATCAATTTCTTCAACACCAGCCTCTTCAGCAGTAAACTGAGGCATTGGTGATGATACCACTGGGGTTGAAGGGATTGTATCCACTTCAATTTCCTCATCAATCTCCTGTGAGGAAGTAGCAGATTGAGTTTCTTCATCTGATCCTCTTGGGATCTCATAGTCCTCATCAAAAGGAACAAGGTCCTTTGATGGCATGGTTGAAATTGGAACAACATCAATGGGATTTTCAAGAGAGCTGGTCATAGGCTCCATCTTCTTTGGAGCTGAAGTTTCTGAAGCACTTGATGCTTTCCTTTTCTTCACTGCAGCTCGCTCTGCAGCCTTGGTCTTCTTCACATCTGATGAAGATGGAAGGATAGGAGTTGGTGTAGGCGCAGGTGGAGCTAAGGAATCTATTTGTATTTCTTCAGGCGCAACTGATGCAGTTGCCTTGACTTCTTCAGTTTCTTCAGGCGCACCACTAGTGGATGCCCTGGCAATTACTTCAGCGGCTGGGATGGAGTCATCCGCCCTGGAACTAGCATTTTCTGCAGCAGCCTGAAAATCATCAGTGGTGCTGGCATGTTCTTTAGTTGGCTGAGCAGAAGCTTCAGCTTGAGGAACTTCTTGTTGCGATGGGGCTACAACATTGGTGAACTTTTCAGTCAGTTTCACAAACCTGACTTTGGCTCCTTTACAATCAGCATAGTATGAGTCAAATTTGTCGCCGAGGGCTTTGATGTCAGCCTGCATCTTGACGAGTTCTTCAGGTGTCATCTTGACAACATTTTTCTTCAGTAGTTTCTCTTTTCTGTACTGCGATTTCTTGATCTCTCTGGCCCTATCATATTTCCATTTCTCCTCTTGGATGAAATGAGTCAGCATGTGACTTTGGCCAGGTGTCAACTTGAAGTCAGGCATAGGAGTGTTTGGGTCCTTGTGCCAGAGATCAATGTAGTCTAAGATTGCTCTTGGATCCAACAACAGCGACACAGGTGCGCCTTTGGCTCTAGCGGCCCTTTCTTGTCTGTCTCTGATGATTTCTGCAAGTTCTTCTTCATCAGCCTCATCTTCTTCAGACGGTACATTGAAGACTACCTGCTTCTTCTTAGGACTTGGCCGAGGACCTCGTCTAGCAGTAGCCTTTTTCTTCAATAGAGAGGGTCCAGCTGAGGAACTTGGTGCAGCTAAGGAACTTGCTGAGACACCAGAGGCAATTGAGATGCCTGTAGTCCTTTGGCACGTGGCAAGATGCACAGGTGCTGAGGACTTTGTCGGGATAACTGAGGATTGTGGAGGAGCTGGAGTAGCTTGAGGAATTTGCTTTGAAGATTTTGAAATTCCTGGCCGTGAGGGCGCAGCTGAGGAACTTGGCCGTGAGGGCACTATTGGTGAAGCACTTGGCTGACGAGCAGACTTCTTAGGCATAGATTTCCTCGGCTTAACAGAGGCCTCAGTGGCTGTAGCAGCAGCAGAATCTTCGTTGAATTTCTTCACTGCTTCTTTGGCTTGTCTGGCCAACTTGGCTTGACGCCTTGCCCATTCCTCAGGAAAATCCTCACCGCGATTGACGCTAGTGGGATCAGCCACTTGGCCAGGTGCCAATGGGGCTCTTGGGCATGGAGGGTTGAGAGCGAATTTCCTCATGTACTTTGGAGTAACATATCTGTACTCCCTCCATTCTCTTGCCCATCTCCGTTCAATCCTTTGAATGCGCACCTTGCGCTGATTTTTGGTCTCTTTGCCAAACTTGGCTTCATCAGGCGTGCAGTACTCTTTGTAAATGTCCTCAGGGATTTCAAACGCAGTCATAACCTCAAGTTTCTTTCGTCCTTTCTGCGGCTTCTTACCATCTGCCATATTCTTCAGCTGAGGAATTTGAACAATAGAATTCTCTGAAGAAGTATGCAGTTTTTCTTCGAGGAACACTGCAAATGAGTTAAGTTGATGAGAACCTAGTGATTCAGCAGCGGACATGTGTACCTGTGAACAGAGTATAGTTGCGAGGAATTTGGAGAGGTCATATGCATTCTCAGAGGGTTTTTCAAAAAGAACAAGTTTGAGGAATTTGACCAGATGCGTCTTGAAGAATTTCACTAAGCACGCTTTATCTTAGGTTCCAGAGTTGTATAGATCAAAGATCCACACAATTGAGGAATCTTGAAGAAAGTGATGCTTAGGGAAATGAATCAAGAATAGATGACATGTGAGGTGTTTAGTGTGTGAAGATTTGAAGAATAAAAACACCTTTGAAGATTTTGTAGAGAAACTTCGAATCAAAGAGGGCAGTAAAAGTAACTTTTAATTACCCTGAATGAAGAACACGACGAACAGTGAGGTGAAACAGTGGAGTTCGTCGGTGTAGATCTTCCACGCCCTAACTTGGCGGAGGAAGACGTCTATGGCGGCGGCGGAGGTGAAGATTTCCGCGGTCGGCGCGAGTACGACGGCGACGAGGTCGAGGCAGTGAAGCTCTTCCTCACCGGCGACGATGGAGTAGCGGCGGTGCTAGGGTTTGGGAAGCTCGAGCGGGAGAGAGAGATCGAGCGGAGTAAAGGAAGTGAGGAAGGGGTGAGGGGGTATATATAGTAGCAGTGAAAAACTGTTCGCCCGAAGATTTGGGAGAACGTGCCCCTGACCCTTCTCCTTCGCACGACATGTGTCACCCACGTACTGTGCAGTGGAGATCGTGTAAGATCGTGGGTGAATAAACAAATGCATCGTGGGATGCGGAACGGTTTGAGCGGCAAAACCGAAAATTTGGATAAGATTAGTTTTAAAGTTCCGTTCGCAATTTCTTCAGCTGACAAGGACACAGTGAAGATTTTGAACGAGTTTCAAATAGAACGCACATGAAGAATTTGTGAATAGATTGGATTGAGTATAGCATAGAGGGGAAAGGGTCCGATCACATTCACTTAGCAGAAAACACCAACTTGAAGAAATAGCCATAAGTGAATGCTGTAGAGGACATAAATTCACACACACACACACACACACACACACACACACACACACACACACACACATATAGCCAATGAAGAAAAACGACGGAAATAGTGAAGATTTTGAAAAGTTGAAAAATTTGAACAACTGAGGAATTTCAAAAGTTGAGGAAAAACTCAAATTTGAAGATTTTCAACTTTTGTGGTGGCGTGACCCACCGTATAAGAATGCTGATTTCAGACACCGCATACAATTGTCGTAGGGTTATGAGAATCAAATTATTCATTAATTTCTTCACACTTAGAGTGTTATTCTTCATTGATTGAAGAAAATGTTTCTTCATGTGTTGCACATCTAAGTCATCAATTTTGAGTGTTAGGATGAGTGCCTTTTCAAAGTACATTCGAAGACTCTAAGATATTTAGCTCACACAGCAACTTGCTAAATCTCTTCTCATCCAAGGGCTTAGTGAAGATATCAGCTAGCTGTTCTTCAGTCTTCACATGCTCAATAGAAATGTCGCCCTTCAACACATGATCGCGAAGAAAATGATGATGAATCTGAATGTGCTTTGTCTTCGAGTGCTGAACTGGGTTGTGAGCAATCTTGATGGCACTCTCATTGTCACAGAGGAGAGGCACATTCTTCACGTTGATGCCATAGTCCTTGAGTGTTTTCTTCATCCATATCAGTTGAGCACAACAAGAACCAGCAGCAATGTACTCAGCTTCAGCAGTAGACAGTGATACGCAGTTCTGTTTCTTCGAGGACCAACAGACCAAAGATCGTCCGAGGAAATGACATGTACCAGATGTTGACTTGCGATCCACACGATCACCAACATAGTCAGAGTCAGAATATCCAATGAGATCAAAATCCGAGCCCTTGGGATACCATAATCCTAGTGTTGGTGTGTGAGCTAGATATCGAAGAATATGCTTCACAACCTTATGGTGTGATTCCTTCGGTGCAGCTTGAAATCGGGCACACATGCAAACACTAAGCATTATATCTGGCCTAGATGCACATAAGTACAATAAAGAGCCAATCATGGAGCGGTATACCTTATGATCGAAGTCAATACCATTTTCATCAGTGCATAGTTGACCATTTGTGGGCATAGGAATTTTGATGCCTTTGCAATCTTGCATGCCGAATTTCTTCAGAACATCCTTGAGGTATTTCTACTGAGATATGAATATGCCATTGCGCTGTTGACGAATTTGAAGACCTAAGAAGAATTTCAACTCTCCCATCATAGACATTTGATATTCTTCATTCATCATATAGGCAAATTCATCACTATAACGTTGGTCAGTATAGCCAAAGATAATATCATCAACATATATTTGGCACACAAATAGTTCACCATCATAAGACTTAGTAAAGAGAGTAGGATCGAGTGAACCGGGTGTGAAGCCTTTCTTCATGAAGAATTCCTTCAAAGTATCATACCACGCCCGTGGGGCTTGCTTGAGGCCATAGAGGGCCTTATTGAGTTTGAAGACTTTGTCAGGATTCTTTGGATCTTCAAAACCTGGGGGTTGAGCAACATATACTTCTTCCTCAAGCTTACCATTGAGGAATGCACTTTTCACATCCATTTGATATAAGATGATATCATGATGGTTAGCATAAGCAAGTAATATGCGAATAGCCTCAAGTCTAGCAACAAGTGCAAAAGTTTCATCGAAATCAACTCCTTCAACCTGTGTGTAGCCTTGAGCTACTAGACGTGCCTTATTCCTCACCACAAGGCCGTTTTCATCTTGCTTGTTGCGGTAGATCCATTTTGTGCCAATGATATTATGCTTGCGAGGATCTGGACGATTGACCAGTTCCCAGACGTTGTTGAGCTTGAACTGATGTAATTCTTCTTGCATGGCCTGAATCCACTCAGGCTCCAGAAATGCTTCATCTACCTTAGTGGGCTCTGTGATAGAGACAAAAGCAAAGTGCCCACAAAAGTTAGATAAGTGTGAAGCTTTTGAGCGTGTGAGAGGACCTGGTGCTCTAATATCATCGATGATCTTCTTCAATTGCACTTCTTTTGCAACGTGAGATGAGCTGGTTGTCGTTGAGGAATTTGATCAGCATTTTCTTCAGCATTAATTTCCTCAGCATTTTCTTCAGGTGCGTCAGCTTGACATTATTCACGTTCTGGAATGAATTCTTCAGCAGATTCTTCACTAGGAATGACATCTTCAGTAGCCTTGTGCTTGTTAGAATCCTCAGGTGCTGGTTCATCTAACACATAAGGTAGGTGCTCTCTTTGCGAGCCATTAGTTTCATCGAACCGCACATCTGTAGTTTCAACAATCTTGTGAAGAACATTGTTGAAGACTCTGTAGGTGTGCGAGTCCTTTCTGTAACCAAGCATAAAACCTTCATGTGCTTTCGGTGCAAATTTAGAGTTGTGATGAGGATCTCTAATCCAGCATTTAGCACCGAAGACTTTGAAATAACTCACATTGGGTTTCTTGTCAGTGAGGAGTTCATAGGCAGTCTTCTTGAAGAATTTGTGAAGATATACTCTGTTGATGATGTGGCACGCAGTATCAATTGCATCAACCCAGAAACGACGAGGGGTTTTGTACTCATCGAGCATACTACGAGCCATCTCATCAAGAGTCCTGTTCTTGCGCTCCACGACGCCATTCTGTTGAGGAGTATAAGGAGCAGATAACTCATGAGTAATACCAAGTTCATCAAGATAGTCATCGAGACCCGAATTCTTGAACTCAGTGCCATTGTCACTTCTGATGTGCTTGATCTTCACACCAAAGTTGGTTGAAGCCCTCGAGGAAAAATCATTTGAAGACTTCCTGGACCTCATGTTTGTAAGTAACAAGGTGTACCCAAGTGTAACGAGAGTAATCATCAACAATAACAAAGCCATATTGAGATGCTTCATTTGAAATAGAAGAATAATGATTAGGACCGAAAAGATCCATGTGAAGCAATTCAAATGGACGAGTGGTGGTCATGCTAGTCTTCGCTGGATGCTTGGCCTTGGTCATCTTTTCAGCTTCACAGGCACCGCATAAGTGATCCTTGAGGAATTTGACATTCCCAATGCCAATGACATGCTTCTTCTTTGCAAGCGTGTGCAAATTCCTCATGCCTGCATGACCAAGTCGTCGATGCCATAACCATCCTTCTGAAGCTTTTGCAAGTAGGCACACGGCTGGTTGTGAATCTGCAGAGAAATCAACAATATACAAGTCTCCTCTCCTAAAGCCTTCGAAGACTTTGGAATTGTCAGCTTCCATAATCACAACACAACGATACTTGCCAAAGACAACAACCATATCAAGATCACAAAGCATTGAGACAGACATAAGGTTGTATCCTAAGGACTCAACAAGCATGACTTTGTCCATGTGTCGATCCTTTGTAATAGCAACCTTACCTAGACCCAATACCTGACTTTTGCTTTTGTCAGCGAAGATGATATGCTTCAGATGTGATGATGATAAGGGAGAATCCATCAATAGATTCTTGTCACCAGTCATGTGATTTGTACATCCACTATCGAGGACCCACTCAGTGGCTTTGGGTTGATCATCCTGCAGATGAATTAGTGCAACTTACGAACCTCATATACTTCAGCAGTGAAGAATATGACATCACAATTCATCAGATCAATCTCATCAAGTAGTAAGACAAATAAAGCAATAGGAGGACGTGTGAAATGAAAGCTCATTTCTTCATGATTAGCCTGTGTCCTTTCAGGCACTTTGTCAGGTCCCCAGCAAATTCTTCAGACGTTACAGTACGTCTGGAGACCTGACCCTGCATAAGAGATTAGTTCTTTTTCTTCACCACCCACATCTGAAGGGGTGGCAAAGAGTTCATCACTCTGCGAGCTCCATATGAAAATGGAGGCATAGAGGCCAATCCATTTCGTTTCACATAAGAGTGGTTAGGGTAAGCATATGAATAAGCAGAGAAATTCTTCGAGGACTTATGAACATAATAATTTGAAGAATAATGCTCATATTCATAGCCGTTGGCTCTTCCCTACGGAACAGAGTTGTTAGCACGATGATGTTCATATGAGGACTTTGATCCATGTGAGGAATTTGATCCCCTTGAGGAATATGGTCCATATGAAGAATTTGATCCGGGGTTCCTATTCTTCACAGGTGGTTGTAAGTGCATCTAGTGCCCCTTAGTGATTTTGGTGTATTGAAGACTTATAGGTTAAGGATCTAATGTGTTTATGAGTGTACACAGGTCTATAGGTCTATGAGGAGTTAGATATTTACAGAGAAAGTCGACCCCTAAAAATGAAGTTCTTCGACTGAAGACTTTGATGTACTGAAGACTTTCTGAAGACTTTGAAAGTGAAGTGACCTTGAAGACTTGGTTATCATTCAGGAACATGAAGCGTGAAGACTTTTGTTTTCATAGTTTCATTTTCTCATTCTTGAGTCATAGGAAGCACCGTACTGTTAAAGGGGGTCGAGGAAATACTAAGGAGAAAATTTCCATGTGATGCTCAACTCAAATCCTACACCTACCAATCCCTTCGAGTGAAGCCATTGGAAATCTCATACAGTTCAGTCAATTTCTTCAATGACAGAGACACAGTTCTTCTAGTCACTGAGGACTTTGCTCTGACTGAGGAGTTAGGAATTCACCAGTGCGGATTGCCTACACTGTGAGGAACATGATAGCCCTGAGGAGTTTGAACCTAAAATTTCCGACCGTTGCTGTGCTACGCGCCAGCTGTCCCAAAATATCTTATCCATCCAACGGTCATATCATTGAAGGGCATTTATGTCTTATCATGTCGGGCTGCTCCCTAGGCTATAAATAGCCGCCCCCCTACAACCACTAGCTGGTTGGCTGCTCCGCGAGAACTTGACACTTGTCATTTGAGAGCAACCCATCCTCCGAGGACTTTGAGCGAAAATCATCAAGTGAGGAAAATCCAAACCCAAACCCAAACACCTACAAACCCAAAGTGATGAGCATCACTGAAGAAATTGATCCTGCGTGGATCCGACGGTTGTTACCTTTGAAGACTGTGCTTCTTCCAGACGGTTAGGCGTCATGGTCTAGAGCATCCAAGAGGAATTGTGGATCGCCGAGTGACCGAGTTTGTCAAGGTTCGGAAGTCACCTGAAGACTTACCACGAGTGATTGGACGAGGACTGTGTGTCCTTAGTTCAAGGAGAATACGGTGAGGACTGGGTGTCCCAAGCTGCGTGCTCAGGACTGGGTGTCCGGGACTGTGTGTCCTCGAGTTTAAATACTCAGCCGCTCCAACCAGATGTACAACTGAGACAACAGTTGGAACTGGTCTACCAAATCATTGTCTTCACCAAGCTTACTGGTTCCATTTCCTCAGCTCTTTCATTTCCTCAGTATTGTGCTGTTTGTTTATCATATCTGTGTTTGAAGACTTTGACTGAAGACTTTCTCAATTTCCTCAGTTCTATTTCTTTAGTCTGTTTGTCTTCATCTTGTGTTATCCTGTGATTACGCTTTCTGGACTTTGTGTTTGTCTTCATTTCATCATGATGACCATGCCTGTATTCTGCTATGTTTACCTCTGAGTACTTATTCCGCTGCTAGTAGTTCTTCGCTAAGGAATTTCCTCACTAGCAAATTGCTCAGTGAAGAATTTCATAAAAATCGCCTATTCACCCCCCTCTAGTCGATATAACGCACTTTCAGTGGTGTCATGAGGACATTCACCTGAAGACTTTCAAGGCACTTTTTGGGAACCCATATTTTCTTCATAGGGGAAACGTTCCTGCAGTTAGTGCCAACATATCTAGCAAATACTTCACCATTCTGATTTTTGAACAGTTTATAATTGGAGTCAAATGACTCATCAGAACAATGAGAAGATTCACATGTATAACCAGATAAATTAGATGGATCAACTAGAGGTCCCTTTGCAGCAACCCATGAGGTTTTGGGATACTGCTCAGGCTTCCAATATGTACCATCAGCATTGAGTTTCCTCTCAAGGGCAATACCCTCTTTCCTAGGGTTCCTGTTGAGGATCTTCTTTTTAAGCATATCAAAAAGGGTCTGATGCCCTTTGAGGCTTTTGTACATGCCTGTCATGTACAATTCCTTCAGCCCTGCATCGTTAGTGATACTCGCAATGTCCTCAGATGAGGAATTAGTGATAGCAGAGACAGATGAAGAATTTGTAACATTAGAAGCATTTGAACATTCAGGTGTGGAATTAGCAGATTCTCGTTCAATGCATTTCAAACATGGAGGAATAAATTCTTCCTGAGTAGCGCTGATTTGTTGAGAAAGTAATGAATCACGCTCCTTCTGAAGATCTTCATAACTCACTCTTAGCGTCTCAAGATCTTCCTTCTTTTGAAGATATTCATAAGAAAGCTTCTCATGATCAGATAAGAGAGTGTTATGATGACCTTGAAGGTTGTCAAACCTGGTCTGAAGTCTCTGAAGATTTTCAGTTAAGGCTTTGGTGCGATCCATTTCTTCATCCAACATATCATCACTTTTGTCTAGCATGTTTTGAACCTTTTCAAAAGCCTTTTGTTGTTGCACAGCAATCTTAGCAAGTTTAGAGTAGCTAGGCTTAAGATTTTCATCAGATTCATCCTCACTAGATTCAGAGGAGGCATATTTGAGTACCTTGGCACCCTTTGCCATGAAGCAATAGGTGGGAGCATAGTCATCACTGCCTTCATCAGCCTTGTTGGAGAGATCACTTTCTTCAGCGTTGAAGATGGACTTGCTGACGAATGCAGTAGTGAGGGCTAGGCTCGCCACACCAGACTCAGAATCTTCAGATTCCTCTTCTTCCTCATTTTCTTCAGATTCAGTCTCAGAGTCCATTTCCTTGCCAATGAATGCCCGAGCCTTCTTGGAGCTGCTCTTCTTGTGAGACGAAGACTTCGAGGATTTTGATGATGAAGATTTTGAGGATTTCTTCTTTTTCTTTGCATCATCAGAACTGTAATCCTTGTATTTCTTCTTCTTTGATTCCTTTTCCCACTAAGGACAATCTTGAATGTAGTGTCCAGGCTTCTTGCACTTATGACAAAGCCTTCTCTTGTAGTCACTGGATGAGGAATCATTGCTCTTTGAGGGTCTTCCAAAGCGACCACGTCTTGAGAACTTTTGGAATTTCTTCATGAGCAGCGCTAGATCATGACTTAGTTCTTCAGGGTCGCCAAGGCTGCTACCAGAGTCTTCATCTTCGGACTCAGATACTACCTTGGCCTTCAGTGCACGTGATCTGCCATAGCTCGAACCATAGAGATCTCTCTTTTCAGCAAGCTGGAACTCATGAGTATTTAGCCTCTCGAGGATATCAGCGGGGTCAAGTGACTTGTAATCAGCACGCTCTTGTATCATCAGTGCCAGAGTATCAAATGAGGAATCAAGCAACCTCATCAATTTCTTCACCACCTCATGATCGGTGATGTCAGTGGCACCAAGTGCTTGAAGCTCATTTGAGATGTCAGTGAGGCGATCGAAGGTTTGCTGAACATTTTCATTGTCGAGTCTTTTGAAGCGGTTGAAGAGATTGTGGTTTGCTGAACATTTTCATTGTCGAGTCTTTTGAAGCGGTTGAAGAGATTGTGAAGAACATCAACTCGAGAGTCATGCTGAGTTGAAACTCCTTCATTGACTTTGGACAGCCTATCCTAGATAAGCTTAGCAGTCTCTAAAGCACTCACTCTTCCATACTGTCCATTGCTCAGATGGCCACATATGATATTCTTCGCTTGAGAGTCGAGTTGCTTGAATCTCTTCACATCAGCAGCATTCAGAGAAGGTGTGACTTTGGGAACACCATTTTCCACAACATACCAGAGATCGTTATCAATTGCCTCAAGATGCATTCGCATCTTATTCTTCCAGTAGGGGTAGTCCGTCCCATCGAAGGTAGGACACCCAGCAGAGACCTTGATCATACATGCGGTCGACATAACTAAAACTCCTGGCGGTTAAACCAAAATCACATAGAACAAGGGAGTACCTTGCTCTGATACTAATTGAAAGTGCGTTAGAACGACTAGAGGGGGGGGGGGTGAATAGGTGATTTTTATGAAATTCTTCACTGAGGAATTTGCTAGTGAGGAAATTCCTTAGCGAAGAACTACTAGCAGCGGAATAAGTACTCAGATGAAAACAAAGCAGAACACAAGCATGGTCATCATGATGAAATGAAGACTAGCATAGAGTACAGAAAGCGTAATCACAGGATAACACAAGATGAAGACAAACAGACTGAAGAATTGAACTGAGGAAATTGAGAGAGTCTTCAGTCAAAGTCTTCAAACACAGATATGATAAACAAACAGCACAATACTGAGGAAATGAAAGAGTTGAGGAAATGGAACAAGTAAGCTTGGTGAAGACAATGATTTGGTAGACCAGTTCCAACTGCTATCTCAGTTGTACATCTGGTTGGAGCGGCTGAGTATTTAAACTCGAGGACACACAGTCCCGGACACCCAGTCCTGAGCACGCAGCTCGGGACACCTAGTCCTCACCGTATTCTCCTTGAACTAAGGACACACAGTCCTCGTCCAATCACTCGTGGTAAGTCTTCAGGTGACTTCCGAACCTTGACAAACTCGGTCACTCAGCGATCCACAATTCCTCTTGAATGCACTAGACCATGACGCCTAACCGTCTGGAACAAGCACAGTCTTCAAAGGTAACAAGCGCCGGATCCACGCAGGATCAATCTCTTCAGTGATGCTCAATCACTTTGGGTTTGTAGGTGTTTGGGTTTGGGTTTTGAATTTTCCTCACTTGATGATTTTCCCTCAAAGTCCTCGGAGGATGGGTTGCTCTCAAATGATAAGTGTCAGTTTCTCTCGAAGCAGCCAACCAGCTAGTGCTTGTAAGGGGCGGCTATTTATACCCTAGGGAGCAGCCCAACATGATAAGACATAAATGCCCTTCAATGATATGACCGTTGGATGGATAAGACATTTTGGGACAGCTGGCGCGTAGCACAACAACGGTCGGAAATTTGAGATACAAATTCCTCAGGGCTATCATGTTCCTCACAGTGTAGGCAATCCGCACTGGCGAATTCCTAACTCCTCAGTCAGAGCAAAGTCCTCAGTGACTAGAAGAACTGCGTCTCTGTCATTGAAGAAATTGACTGAACTGTATGAGATTTCCAATGGCTTCACTCGAAGGGATTGGTAGGTGTAGGATTTGAGTTGAGCATCAAATGGAAATTTTTCCTTAGTATTTCCTCGACCCCCTTTAAAAGTACGGTGTTTCCTATGACTCAAGAAAGAGAAAATGAAACAACGAAAACAAAAGTCTTCACGCTTCATGTTCCTCGAATGAATACCAAGTCTTCAAGGTCACACCAATTTCTTCACTTTCAAAGTCTTCAAAAAGTCTTCGGTATATCAAAGTCTTCAGTCAAAGAACTTCATTTTTAGGGGTCTACTTTCTCTGTAAATATCAAACTCCTCATAGACTTATAGACCTGTGTACACTCATAAACACATTAGATCCTTAACCTATAAGTCTTCAATACACCAAAATCACTAAGGGGCACTAGATGCACTTAGAGAGTCTCATTATCAGCAACCTAGAAAGTATTGGACAGAGCAAGACGATATTACTAGTTTCCATACATAGCCATACTTACAGATAAATGGTTGAGGAAGGTGTTGAACTGGGTTTCGTCTTTGTCATTCCCGTACTGTATCCATGTTGGGAGGATACGTACATGACACCTAACAGAAACCGCTGCCTCTGATACTAACTTGGCTGACTCTGTAGCATCACGTGGCCTTTTTAAACCTGCCTCAAAATGGATCTGTCGGATTTTGGGTTCCGGCAGACCCTTGAGGTTCGAACTCTGGGGTGCGCGTGGAGATTATGCTCCCTACCTACCTATACCCCTCCGCCTCGCAAGGATCTAAGCTACCAGAAGAACAACACAAGAGACACAGAGTTTATACTGGTTCGGGCCACCGATGAGGTGTAATACCCTACTCCAGTGTGGTGGTGTGGTGGATTGCCTCTTGGGCTGATGATGAACAATACAAGGAAGAACAGCCTCGCGAGGGCCTGTTCTTGGCGGGGGCGATGGACTGCTAGAGGGGTTCAGTCGCCCTTTTCTCTCTCTCTCTCTCTGTCTGATTGCTAATCGATCCGTCTCTAGCTGCCTCTGCCCCGAGGGTGGCTAGTCCTATTTGTAGGCAAAGGCCGTGGACCTCTTCCCAAATATTGAGCGGGAAGGGCGCCAACAATTGGCCATTTTGAAGGGGAACATCTGGTACACTTATCCTGACTAAAGTTGGTCCTCGCCTGCCAAAGCCTCTGGTGGTGACGCCGGCCTAGGCTCCACAGTGACTTCCTCCTTGTCGCGGAGCTGGTCTTGGTCTCGTTCCACCGAAATGGGTGCCTTTGCTTGATCCTCTCGCCTGCGCTTGCTCCCTTTGCACCAAAGAGGAAAGGGAGGACATTGCGCGGGCTGGCGCCCGCCTTGCGCCCTTGGTCGTCATGGCTTGCATCATGGGCACCTCGTGAGGTACCCTGCCTTGATCTCTCCGCCTCCTCGCGAGCCAGCCTGATGAAGCTCTGTGTCGTCCGCCCCGCGAGGCTCGGCCCCTCGCGAGGGTCTTGAGTCAGCGTTGAAGAAGATGGGCCGTGCTGGGCCCCTTTTGAGCCATGCCGTAGGCCGCAGGCAGGCAAGTCTGGGGACCCCCGTTCCCAGAACGCCGACAATAGCCCCCGGGCCCAAGGCGCGCCCGGACTTGGCCGTGCAGGGAGGCGAAAGGGCGAGGGCGAAGCGCCGCGGGCCCTAACAGCCTGCGGCCTTGGGCGCCACATGGCGGTTGATTGGACGTGGGCGTCTCCGCTTCCCCATGACGCCTCGGCGTCTGCGCATATTGGACAAGTCCCTGCATGCAAAACGGGTCATGATTACCTGAGATCGTGGAGGCCGACGGTTGGCCTTTGCCGGCTATAAGTACGGGACGACACGTGCCCTTCCAGTCCATCCCCCTTACTTCTCCTTCTTCTTCATGGTGACATCGAGGAGGTTCTCAGCCTCGGAGAAAGGGAAGGCTCGCCAGGTTGAGCCCGCCTCTCCTCCGCCCAAGCGCGGCCGGGGGCGTCCTCGCAAACATCCTGCGGCCACTACAACAGCCCTTCATGGCCGTGGGGGCGATTTCCAGCTCGGCGACGGGCGGGCAGCGGCTATCGGGGGCACGCCTTGGTCGCGCGCCCCCTAGGCCGCGTTCCCACGCGGCAGAGGTGCTGCCGAAGTTCGTTGTGTGGTCGGCGGAGCCGACTAGCACCCGGCTTCATCTTCCTCGCTTCCTCCTCGGCGAGCTCCCGGCCGGTGCCCCGGGCGGCCTCTGGCTTCAAGCAGATGGCTGCTGCAGCCGGGCCTCATGGGCTTCACTGGAGGTCTCCGCAGCTGGGAGCCTGGCCCTGGCCTGCGGTTGGCAGACGTTTGCCCGCGCGCGGGGCCTGAGCCGTCGGTGCACCCTGCACTTCAAGTTTGACGGTGATGCCACCCTCTTCGTGAGGGTGTTCGGGGAAGATGGTCGCCGCGCAGGGTGCTGCCTTGAGGACGACGACCGTGGCCGGGAACCCAGCCCCGGCGACGATGGAGAGGGCAGCGCTCGCGTGGTCGGCGGTGCTCAGGGATCCCTAAGCTTCACCGGTTCTTCCTCAGGCGGCGACTCTTCCAGCGGTGGCCGCAGTCAGCCTCCACGCCGCCGTACCTGCCTGGGAGGTGGTGGTGCGTCTGCCCGCCGCCGCGCCTCGGTGAAGCGCGAGAGGGAGTCTGCCTGAGTCCTGGAGGTGGCTCGAGTCTTCCCAGCAGGCCGGTGTGAGGCGAGCTGCACCCGATTTGTTCCTTCTTTTCCCTTATCCTGCATGAAAAGACAGTAGCGTGGGGCCCCGCGGGGGCGTGTTTGGGTTATCGTTGTTAATTATTGCTTTTGTTTTGCGATCGTGCCTATGTGTAGATAGTTTCCAACCCCAGCCATGAGGGGGGCGACCGACCCAGGCCCTGTGTTCATGTCGCGGTGCCCGTGGGGCACGGACTGGAGGGGTGCTCCTGCAATGGACCCAGGCCGCGAGACCTTTGAACGGCTAGGACAGAAATACTCGCGAGGGCGCTCTGCTGCCCCTTCCCCTCGTGAGGCCTTGCATAAGAGAAATCGAGGCAGGAAAGTGAAAAAGTCGAAGAACCATAAGTCAAAGGCGGCAAAAGCTCCAATAAAACTTCGAATGAGAATGAACAAGCCAACTGCGGAAAGCAAATGAAAAAGCCGCGTCCGGCACCTAATCTAGTCTTCGACGTCTTCTCACCAGCGCGGAGCTAAGTGCTACCACTGGGCGTGGGAGGGAGCCCCAGGGCCTGAGGCCGGCGCTCCTGAGACTCCGGGGCATGTACAGCCCCACTCATTATTACGTGAGAGTGTCACGGGCGGCGAGCTTCACAGGCGTTGGCCTTCTTCACAGGCTCCGGGCCTTTATTAAGGGGAACGAGCTTCACGGGCGTTTTCCCTCTTCACAAGCTTTGGGCCTTTTCCAAAACGTGACAGCTTCACAGGCAATTGCCTTCTTCACAGGCTCTGGGCCTTTTCCAAAGAGGATAATCTTCACAGGCGTTCGCCTTCTTCACAGGCTCCGGGCCTTTTCCAAAAAGGATAATCTTCACAGGCATTCGCCTTCTTCACAGGCTCCGGGCCTTTTCCAAAAAGGATAATCTTCACATGCATTCGCCTTCTTCACAGGCTCCGGGCCTTTTCCAAAAAGGATAATCTTCACAGGCGTTCGCCTTCTTCACAGGCTCCAGGCCTTTTCCAAAAAGGATAATCTTCACAGGCATTCGCCTTGTTCACAGGCTCCGGGCCTTTTCCAAAAAGGATGATCTTCACAGGCGTTCGCCTTCTTCACAGGCTCCGGGCCTTTTGAGGGGTAGAACCTCCGGAGGTGCTGGATGTTCCACGCGTTCTGGATCGGCACCCCCTCCTGAGTCTCCAAGCGCGCGGAGCCAGGCCTGGAAACATGAACAACCTTGAACAGGCCCTCCCACATGGGAGAGAGCTTGTTCAGTCCCTCCCTGGAGAGGACCCGCCTGAGCACGAGGTCTCCTACCTCGAGGGTTCTGGGGCGGATGTGGCGGCAGTGATATCGTCGCAGTGCTTGTTGGTACCTCGCCGCCCGCAGTGCGGCTTCCCGGCGGTGTTCCTCCCCCAGCACGAGGTCTATCCCCCGCATGGCGTCCTGCTGCGCCTCGTCGAACACCAGGACCCGCGCGGAGCGACGTCTGACCTCGCGAGGGAGGACCGCCTCGGCTCCGTAGACTAGGAAGAATGAGGTCTCTCCCGTCGGCTTGGTCGCGGTTGTGCGGATGGACCACAACACGGACGGAAGCTCGTCGTACCAACCTCTTCCGCAGGCCTCCAGCTTCTTCTTGAATGTCCTGGTCTGGAGGCCCCTTAGGACCTCTGCGTTGGCTCACTCCGCCTGGCCGTTGCTTCGGCGGTGTGCCACCGAAGCGTAGCATATCTGCGTCCCAAGGTTAGCACAGTATGTTTTAAAGAGGTTACTGGTGAACTGCAAACCATTGTCTGTGATGATGCGGTTTGGCACCCCGAATCGGCTCACGATGCCCCTGATGAACTTGACCGCGGAACCCGTGGGGATGGTGCGGACGACCTTTACTTCAGCCCACTTGGTGAACTTGTCCACGGCGACGTAGAGGTAGCGATAGCCCCCTGGCGCCCCAAGAAACGGGCCCAGGATGTCCAACCCCCAGACTGTGAATGGCCACGAAAGGGGTATAGTCTGCAGGCCTCCCGCCGACTGATGGATCTGCTTGGCGTGGAACTGGCAGGCCTCACAAGCCTTCACCAGTTCGACGGCGTCATTGAGTGCGGTGGGCCAATAAAACCCACTGCGAAACGCCTTGCCGACGAGGGTCCGTGATGATGAATGATGCCCACAGTCTCCGCCGTGTATGTCTTCCAGCAGTTCCTTTCCTTGCTCCCTGGAGATGCAGCGCAGGGATACATCATTTGGTCGCTTCCGGTAGAGCTCTCCATCCTTGATCCAGTATGCCGTGGCCTGTCGTGCCACACGCTCCGCTTCCTCCTCCTTCTCCAGCAGGATCCCCTGTGTTAAGTAACTCCGGAGCTCCGTGATCCAGCACCCCTCCCGAGGTTCCATCGTCAGGAGCAGGCGCGCTCCTGAGGCCGTGCCACAGACCGGGGCTCCTGAGGCAGGTGGCTGGGGGAGCTCTTCTCGAGGCTGAGCCATGTTTGATAATGACGGTAGGGCTGAGGGCTTGAAGAGACGCTCCTCGAAGACGCCAGGCTCTTGAGGTAGCCGCCTGGACGCCCGTCTGGTGATGTTGTCGGCCTCCTGATTGGTGCCACGGGGTACATGCTTCAACTCCAGCCCCCAGAACTGCTTCTCCATCTTGCGGACCTCTGCAAGGTAGGCCTCCATGTGCTCATCCTTCAGCTCGTACACCTTATTGGAGAAATTGACGAGGAGCTGCGAATCGCCCTTGATGGTGAGGCGTTTCACCCCCAGGGCTACTGCGGCCTTCAAGCCCGCTATTAGACCTTCATACTCTGCTATGTTGTTGGAGACCTTTTCGCCTTGCTGGAAACAGAGCTGAACTGCGTAGTAGAGCTTGTCCTGGGTGGGCGATATAAGCACCGCCCAAGCCCCAGCACCATGCCTAGAGAACGCCCCATCGAAGTACATGACCCAGCCTTCCGGCGCCTCGCTCCCCGGGAAGAGGGACCGATCCTCGTCGGCCTTGAGGCCTGGTGCCTCCATCCATTCTGCCACAAAATCCGCTAATGCTGCTCCCTTGATGACCCTGGTCGTGCTGAATTCGAGCTGGAATGCTTGCAGTTCTATGTTCCACTCGGCGACCCTTCCGGCCGAGTTAGGGCTCCTGAGTACCCTTTCCAAGGGGCATGACAAGACGACCTTGATGGGGTGACCCTGAAAGTAGTGCCGCAACTTGCGTGAGGCCACCAGTAGTGCGAGGAGGAGCTTCTGAGGCATGGGGTACCGTGCTCTCGTGTCCCGCAATACCGTGCTGACAAAGTACACGGGGTGCTCAACGAGGCTGGGTGTGTCAATGCTTGTGGCGCCCTCCGGAGATGATTGCGCCTCCGGAGGCGATGAGGCCTCCGGAGGCCGACTATCCGGATGAGGAGCCCCTTCCACCTCCGGTGCGCTCCTCTGCGGCGGCCGATTCTCCTCAATCGCCGTGGCGGTTTCTGTGGGCCTTCTTTGTTCCTGTTTTGCCTTGTCCCGGGCTGCAGCTGCGGTTTTGATTCGACGCTCCTCCCTAACCGCCACTAGGGCTGCACTGGCGGAGTAAGGAGTGGCGGCGAGGTAGAGCACCAGGGGCTCCTGAGGGCGCGGGGCCACCATGACCGGAGGGCTGGTCAGGTATCTCTTGAGATCTTGGAATGCCTTGTCGGCTTCTTCAGTCCATTCAAAGGGCCCCTTTTTCTTCATTAGCTGGAAGAAAGGCAGCGCTCGCTCCCCCAGCCTGGAGATGAAGCGCCCTAGCGCGGTCACGCGTCTAGTGAGCTTCTGCATTTCTTTGAGGGTCTTTGGCGGGCTCATTTCCTCGACCGCCTTGACCTTCTCCAGGTTGGCCTCAATGCCTCGGTGGGACACGAGGAAACCCAAGAGCTTGCCTGGGGGACCCCGAACACACACTTCTCTGGGTTGAGCCGCAGGTTCACCGCGTCGAGGCTCGCGAAGGTTTCCTCCAAGTCTTGTATCAGGTTCTTGGCCTCCCGAGACTTCACCACAATGTCATCGACGTAAGCCTCGACATTCTTCCCGAGCTGCCGGCCCAACGTGATGTGCATCAGCCGCTGAAAGGTCGCCCCCGCGTTTCGCAGCCCGAATGGCATGCATGTGTAGCAGTACACCCCACACGGGGTTAGGAAGGCTGTCTTCTCGACGTATTCTACCGCCATCTTGATCTGGTGATACCCAGAGAAGGCATCCAGGAAGCATAGCAGGTCGCATTCCGTGGTGGAATCGACTATCTGATCGATGCGGGGGAGCGGGAATGGATCTTGCGGACATGCCTTGTTGAGGTTGGTGAAGTCGACACACATGCGCTCCTTGCCTCCCTTCTTTGGCACAACGACAGGGCTGGCCAACCAATCCGGGTATCGTACCTCGCGAATGACCCCCGCGGCTTCTAGTTTCCGGGTCTCTTGGACGATGAAGGCCTGCTTCTCCGTGGACTGCCGCCTCGCCTTCTGCTTCACGGGGCGTGCGTTGGGCACACGTTGAGGTGATGCTCGATTACACTCCTGGGGATCCCCACCAACTGGTCCGGCTCCCAAGCGAATACCTTCTTGTTTGCGCGCAGGAACCTGACCAGGGCTTCCTCCTGCTCGGGCTCGAGGTTGGCGCCTATGGTAAAAGTGGCACTGGTGGACCCGTCCTCGTCGACGGGTATCTGCTTGGTTTCTGCCTTGTCTTGGGTGAACAACTGCTTCTTCTTGGCGGGTGCAGCCCCCTTGGGCTCGCGGGCCTCCGAGTCGGCAGGCTGTGCTGACGCCGCCATCTTGAAGGCGAGCTTGAGCACTCGCAGCGCGTCTCCGGTGTCCCCGTGCACAGTGAGGACACCGCTGCTCCCGGGCATCTTCATGAGGTTGTACGCCGGGTGTGTCGCGGCCATGAACTGGGCCAGCGCTGGGTAGCCGAGGATGGCGTTGTAGGGGAGGCCGACGGGGGCGATGTCAAAGTCGACCATCTCCATGCGGAAGTTGTCGTAGGTGCCAAAGGTTACTGGGAGCCGGATCTGTCCCAAGGAGCTGGATCATCCGCCCCCAACGCCCGAGAAGGGCCGGCTGGGTTGCAGTCGTTCCAGGGGTATGCGGAGGAGGTTGAAGGCCTCGACCGAGAGCACGCTGAGGCCCGCACCGCCATCGATGAGAGTTCTGGTGACGGACACCTGGCAGATGGTGGGGGTGCACAGCATGGGGAGCGCGCCCGAGCAGGCCGAGTTGGAGGGGTGGTCCTCCGAGTTGAAGGTCAGGCCGGCCTTGGGCGCCGCCCGGTCCGGGAGAGCCCCCTGCCGCGCGGAAGCGGCGCTGACCCAACGGACGAACGGCTTGACGTGGTGACTTGTAGGCGGCGTCCGCGAGCCGCCCAGGAAGGCCGCGATGACCGGGGGTGTTGGTGTAGCGGTGCGGCCGTCTTGCCGCACGGACGGATGCTGAGACGACACTTGTTGCTCGTTCCCCGCTAGGCTGGTGGCAGTGTTGACGGCGGGTGCTGGGGAACGGCAAGGAGGCCCGCCGTCGGGAGCCGTCTGGGCGATGAGGGCGGCCCGGTGCCCGGCGCGAGCCCGTCGGGCATCAGACATGGACGTGATGGTCGGAGGAGAACGGAGCGGTGGAAGGCGAATCCCGGCGCACCCCTACCTGGCGCGCCAAATGTTGGATTTCGGGTTCCGGCAGGCCCTTGAGGTTCGAACTCTGGGGTGCGCGCGGAGATTACGCTCTCTACCTACCTATACCCCTCCGCCTCGCAAGGATCTAAGCTACCAGAAGAACAGCACAAGAGACACAGAGTTTATACTGGTTCGGGCCACCGATGAGGTGTAATACCCTACTCCAGTGTGGTGGTGTGGTGGATTGCCTCTTGGGATGATGATGAACAATACAAGGAAGAACAGTCTCGCGAGGGCCTGTTCTTGGCTTGGGCGATGGACTGCTAGAGGGGTTCAGTCGCCCTTTTCTCTCTCTCTCTCTCTCTCTCTCTCTCTGTCTGATTGCCAATCGATCCGTCTCTAGCTGCCTCTGCCCCGAGGGTGGCTAGTCCTATTATAGGCAAAGGCCCTGGACCTCTTCCCAAATATTGAGCGGAAAGGGCGCCAACAATTGGCCATTTTGAAGGGGAAGATCTGGTACACTTATCCTGACTAAAGTTGGTCCTCGCTTGCCAAAGGCTCTGGTGGTGACGCCGGCCTGGGCTCCACAGTGACTTCCTCCTTGTCGTGGAGCTGGTCTTGGTCTCGTTGCACCGAAATGGGTGCCTTTGCTTGATCCTCTCGCCTGCGCTTGCTCCCTTTGCACCAAAGAGGAAAGGGATTACACTGCGCGGGCTGGCGCCCGCCTGGCGCCCTTGGTCGTCATGGCTTGCGTCATGGGCACCTCGTGAGGTACCCTGCCTTGATCTCTCCGCCTCCTCGCGAGCCAGCCTGATGAAGCTCCGTGTCGTCCGCCCCGCGAGGCTCGGCCCCTCGCGAGGGTCTTGAGTCAGCGTTGAAGAAGATGGGCCGTGCTGGGCCCCCTTTGAGCCACGCCGCAGGCCGCAGGCAGGCAAGTCTGGGGACCCCCGTTCCCAGAACGCCGACAGGATCTCCATTCTTCCTCCTCTAGATTTAGTTAACCTATCGAGCATTATCCCTGATGTTTGCTTCCTCTTGCGCCTAGGTGCTAGTCCAACAACAAACATAGGAAGTGTTAGTGTACATCAAACTGTGAGACTACATATAAAGAAGCATGCAGCTGTAACTTGACTCCAGCAACTACCTTCTTGCTGTTGAAGCTCACAAGGTTCATCTGATATTGCCAACTCGTCTTGTGTCAAGAGTGCTTGGGAAGTAGTGTCAGGTGGCAAGGGAGCTTGGGAACGTGCTGCTAGCTCAGTTGATGCACAAGTACGTCGTGCAGCTGGTAGTACTGTGGTAGGTGTTGCAAGAACTAGGGCTGTCTCTGCTTGTTTGGTGTCAGCTATTTGTTTCTGTTTGTCTTTTTTTGCAACTCGTGTAGCTTGGGATGCCGTGTTTGTAGAATTTTCTGCTGGACTTTGACCTTCTATTGCACCATCAGTACCAGCAGAATCTGCAGGATTCATCCGCTTCTCATTCCCTACCATTGTGTGTTTCTTCCTCTTTCTCTGTGCCATGTTAAGTCAAGCTGACAAGAAAAACGAATAACAATTTAGTTCTTCAGAACAAATTGATGCGTGATGCAGACGAACTGAACTTTGATGTTAGACAACCACATGATAGGAGGATGTAATATGTATGAAAAACAGTACGGAAGAGATAACCATAACTATGATGTGTAAACTAATAAGAAGACATTTCACCAAATTAGAAGCAATGCAATGGAAGGTAGACACCATATGAAAGATGCTACAAATATCGCTCTGCCAAGTTAACAGCGTCTCATCATAAATGGCGTTTAAACAAATGTGAAGCAGTACAAGAAATAAATCATATGCAAGATGCAAACAACATCACACTACCATGTTAGAGGTCTCTCGTCATTAGTGCCTTTGCATATTCACAGCTTATGATGTGTAAACTAAGGAGAAGGCATTTCAACAAATTAGAAGCAATGAAAGCTAGACACCATATGAAAGATGCAACGAATATCACTCTACCAAGTCAAAATTGTCTCGTCATAAGTGCCATTTCAACAAATTAGTAGTACAAGCTAGAAAAGAATGTGAGATGTAACCTATATCACACTCCAAAGTCAAACGTGTCTTATGATAAGTGATTGTTGTAGGTTACACAACAGTAGTAATATGATGTAAGAACATGGTGTGATAGACATATATTATATGTTCTAGAAACAGGAACACGTGTCTTACTCAAGTATAATGTGTAAAGTAAGCAGATGGAATTCAACAAAATTAGAAGCAATACAAGCTAGACTTCACACATAACATGCAACCACATATAACAGTGCCAAGTTAGAGGGAGCACCGGTGATGCTGCACTAGGGGAGACGTGCTCATCATAAACACAGCTTTGTTGAGTGTCTATGCATGTGTTGTCTTGGAAATCATCTTGGGGGTGTGGAGGAGTAGAAACTGTAGAGGCCCTCCATTCGGAAGGAGCACCTTTATCCGCTGCCTTGCTAACTTCCTTCCGCTTTATTGATTTTGAATTGTCAAGTAAAACCGACAAGAAAAAGCAATAAAATTGTCTCTTCAGAACTCATTCATGCATGATACTGCTACTTTGATGTAAGGCAAACACATGATACCAGGATGGAATATGTACGAAAAACAGGACGGCATGGCATGTTCACAACTGTTTGTGTAAACTAAGCAGAAACCATTCCAGCAAATAAGAAGCAATGCAAGCTAGACACCACATGAAAGATGCAACCAATATGACTCTGCCAAGTTAAAAGCGTCCCATCATAAATGGTATTTCAACAAATTAGAAGCAGCGCATGCTATAAATCATATGAAAGATGCAACTAATATCACACTGCATATACTAAAGGTGTCTCGTCATGTTGATTGATGCGAGATACAAAAAAACAATAGTTTTATGTAAGGACATGCTTAATAGACAGATGTACTATGTACTAAATACAGGAAGGCATGTCACATTAACAAGTATAATGTATAAGCTAAGCAGACTAGCACATGCAGTTTAACCAGATTGGAAGAATTACAATCTAGACACCATATGCAACATGCCACCACATATCACACTGCCAAGTTAGAGCAAGCACCTGCTATGCTAGTGTAGGGGAAATGCTGTAATCAACTACAAAGCTAAGTTCACTATCTTCATGTAGCATTTCTGTTTCTTGAGAATCATGTCGGGAGGCTGACGCTGCATTCTTTAAATGAGGAGTAGTCCCCTTGTCTGCCTGCCTCGTCATAAGTGATTGATGAGGGATACACAAGAACATTAGTTTGATGTAAGAACATGGTTAATACACAGATGTACTAGTATGTACCAAAAACAGAAAGGCATGTCATATTCAAAGGTATAATGTGTAAGCTAAGCAGATGCAATTTAACCAAATTGGAAGCAATACAAGCTAGACATCCGGCTGGAGTGGTGAGCATGATCATCTAGGACCTAAGAGCCTGGTGGGACGTGGGCTGCTTTGCCACCATCGCAGCTTTTTAGTTGGCTTCCAGGTGATGCCTATCTTTGCTGGGCTTGTGAAAGTGCGTTATATCGACTAGAGGGGGGGGGGTGAATAGGCGATTTTTATGAAATTCTTCACTGAGGAATTTGCTAGTGAGGAAATTCCTTAGCGAAGAACTACTTGCAGCGGAATAAGTACTCAGAAGTAAACATGATAGAATACACGCATAGTCATCATGATGAAATGAAGACAAACACAGAGTACAGAAAGCGTAATCACAGGATAACACAAGATGAAGACAAACAGACTGAAGAAATTGAACTGAGGAAATTGAGAAAGTCTTCAGTCAAAGTCTTCAAACACAGATATGATAAACAAGCAGCAAAATACTGAGGAAATGAAAGAGTTGAGGAAATGGAACTAGTGATCTTGGTGAAGACAATGATTTGGTAGACCAGTTCCAACTATTGTCTCAGTTGTACATCTAGTTGGAGCGGCTGAGTATTTAAACTCGAGGACACACAGTCCCGGACACCCAGTCCTGAGCATGCAGCTCGGGACACCCAATCCTCACCATATTCTCCTTGAACCAAGGACACACAATCCTAGTCCAATCACTCGCGGTAAGTCTTCAGGTGACTTCCGAACCTTGACAAACTCGGTCACTCGGCGATCCACAATTCCTCTTGGATGCTCTAGACCATGACGCCTAACCGTCTGGAAGAAGCACAGTCTTCAAAGGTAACAAGCGTCGGATCCACGCAGGATCAATCTCTTCAGTGATGCTCAATCACTTTGGGTTTGTAGGTGTTTGGGTTTGGGTTTTGTATTTTCCTCACTTGATGATTTTCGCTCAAAGTCCTCGGAGGATGGGTTGCTCTCAAATGACAAGTGTCAGTTTCTCTCGGAGCAGCCAACCAGCTAGTGGTTGTAGGGGGTGGCTATTTATAGCCTAGGGAGCAGCCCGACATGATAAGACATAAATGCCCTTCAATGATATGACCGTTGGATGGATAAGATATTTTGCGACAGCTGGCGCGTAGCACAGCAACGGTCGGAAATTTGAGGTACAAATTCCTCAGGGCTATCATGTTCCTCACTGTGTAGGCAATCCACACTGGTGAATTCCTAACTCCTCAGTCAGAACAAAGTCCTCAGTGACTAGAAGAACTGCGTCTCTATCACTGAAGAATTCGACTGAACTGTATGAGATTTCCAATGGCTTCACTCGAAGGGATTGGTAGGTGTAGGATTTGAGTTGAGCATCAAATGGAAATTTTTCCTTAGTATTTCCTCGACCCCCTTTAACAGTACGGTGTTTCCTATGACTCAAGAAAGAGAAAATGAAACTATGAAAACAAAAGTCTTCACGCTTCATGTTCCTCGAATGAATACCAAGTCTCCAAGGTCGCACAAATTTCTTCACTTTCAAAGTCTTCAGAAAGTCTTCAGAATACCAAAGTCATCAGTCAAAGAACTTCATTTTAGGGGTCGACTTTCTCTGTAATTATCAAACTTCTCGTAGACTTATAGACTTGTGTACACTCATAAACACATTAGATCCTTAACCTATAAGTCTTCAATACACCAAAATCACTAAGGGGCACTAGATGCACTTACAGCTTGTCACTGGCTCGGCCAGTGCACTGACTAGCTATTTGTCTTCTGGTGCTCACGGGATGGTGGTTCATGTAAAAAAATTTCTTTCCTTATCTTATCGACTTCGGCCTTTCAAATACAAGCTAGACACCATATGGAACATGCAACCACATATGACACCGCGAAGTTAAAGCAAGCACCTGGGATGGTGGTTCATTGCGAGCGAGGTCATCAACTCCGGAGCTACGTTCCCCGTCTCCATCTGCTGACATTGCACCCGTTAAAGCGTTGAAACGTGTCTTGCCTAGCCGCACAACAATCTGGAGTGACTTATCTCTTTTCTTTTTGGCTTCTCTCATGGCAGCAGAGTCTGAAATACCATTGCATAAAAACACAACAGTGAGAGTAAGGGTGAAGTGTGTGCAGAATTAGTGCACTGTAAAAGTAGCAGATAGCAGGTGGCTAAAAAATAAATGACAGGAGACATATGATAGCTCTACAACATTGCGTGGCAAACAAAATTAGATTCTACTCCGTATGATTTTGTAATATATGAGCACAGGAAATGCAGGTACTCCTCCAGCACACCACCACATGTGGTCATATCTAAGATAATAGTCGACTGAAAATAAATAGGTCAGTCGATTTTTTTAATGAACCGTCCGATCTATAAGGAATGGGCAGATGGCCTTCGTCTACCTCCCGCCAGTCACTATTGACGATCTTTCTCGAACCGCCAGCGACCACCGGCCCAGACCCCTGCCTCCGCCGCCCTCCCATCGACCTCACACCACCGCCGTGCTTGGCAGCGCCCCCAGGCCATCCCTTTAATCCCGGCCGACCTCCAGATTGGGCGCCAGTAGCTCTAGGCCGCACACGCCCATAAGATAAACACCAAGGTGCTGCTTCCCTGGCGTAATAGGCATACTAGCGCCTGTTACGCCGGGGAATGCTGCCGTTAATTGGGAATCAACTGGCCAGAAATTGAAATTCAGGGGGGCGACGGACCTCTAGCTAAGGTGAAATAGTATATGAGGAGAAACCTTGTGCATTGCGAGTTACTAGGAACATCTAGTATCAAGAAGAAGCGGTCAACTAGTGTCTTCTGTGGGATGAATACCGTGCAAGCAGAGAGGTAAGATTTGCACGAATAAGGGAAGAGGAGTACCTTTTTCAGTTGCCGGTGTGGTCACCCCCACATGTCGCGCCGATCTTCTTATATTTACCGGGGAAATCGATGTTCTGGAGGGTGCATGCTTGGACGAACCCATGGCCAAATTGTTGACTGTGTTGCCATGGCCGTATGTCGGCGGAGGGGAAGCAGATCTAAGACGGCGAAGGGCGGCGTAGCAGGAACAGCTCCGGTGCGGTGGAGGGTGGCGAAGTTGGAGCGGCAGCGGTGAGGCGCAAGACGACGTGGTTGAACTGGCTCGGGTACGGACGGCTCGGCCTCGGCTTCAACTACTAGCCATGGAGGGCGTTGCGGTTGAGGTTGCGGTGGACGACGACGTCGGGGTATCGGCTCCGGTGTGATGGAGGAGGACGGCGGTTGATGGGTGGGATGGGGTGGCGGATGGAGGACGCCGGGGTTTCGCGGCTGGTGGAGAGGTAGTTTTGGCGCCCACGGAGTACGAATGGGGAATCAGACGGGTGGGGGGGGAACCATGTTTCGGTCTGGGACGCGCTTGTTTTTGGCTTTTTTGAACAGAAGATGGGACGCGCTTGTTTGAAATTTGGGGAAAGTACAAACTTTGCCCCCCTCTTAAATTTGGGACCTACTGCGGGTCGAGGGTAGGATGGTAATCCCAGGTGTCCCAAATAGTGGGCGGGAGCGATTTCGGCCGCGCGCATGTGTGCTTAGGCGCCATTGTGTATGAATGTTTTTCGGATGCGGTTGCGTGGCGTCTAGATGAAGCTACAAACCCACCCCGGTTTAGACCTTTGGACGTCGGGCCGGTAGGTTTCACGGGTCGGAGTTATTAGAAAAGTAATTTCCTTGTACTACCAAACATTGGTCTCATGGGTTTCGGGCGAGTAGAGGCTCTTTTGGCGCTTCGTTCGAAATTTTGAAACACAAGCATTCACGTTTAGAGTACTCTTGAACTATGAGGATTGACCTAAATAGACAACGTTATATTTCACCTTGTATGTTTGAAAACCTCATTAAATTATCCGCTTCTTTTTGAAATTTTGATACTTGAAAATCCTATATCTACGATTATTTTGGAATGGAGGAGCTAAATTTGAATCTATTATGTACACGACTACATATGCTATTATATACAAAATCAGAGCAAAGATTGGTGCCCCCATAATTTAGGTATGGTTTACAAATGCCATGATATCAAATTCAAATAATTGAATGGACTTCATGTTGAATTCGATTATTTTAAACCACCTTAAGTTGAATTCAAATGTATGCTAGTTCATAGGTAGTAGCTATTTATAATGTCCATTGTGTAACTTTCGTATGTATAATGTGCTTTACACACACAACATGAACTATACTCACGTTTATATTCGATTGCTAAAGCGATGCATTGTCTGGAGTTCAAAATACTAACTATGTGGATCAATTGTGTCGAATAATAACATAGACATGCTCAAATTCGATAGAATCTAGATGTCTGATGGATCAATGACCGCTCCTTACGCGAATTGCAAATATCATGATCCCATCCTAATATTTGGATACAATTTATATCTTTAATCAATGTGTAGAGCAGTCTTTTACGTGTAGTTTCACTCTCCATCGATGGTCTCTCACACATGCTCACACACACTCTCCCGAGGTGTCTTTCTCGCACACATGCTCTAGATATAACCCCCCTCTCTCTCGTAACCATTTACAACTATTTTCACTAACCTTTATCACAAGCACTCTTCCTCTCGCAAACATGCACACACACAATCCTCATCGACCCTTTCTATATACATGGACCTGCCTACGTGTCTCATGTACGCACATTATCTTTACGTCTGTCTCTCACACATTGTCTCACACCTCTCTTCCTAATCGACGAGTATGATTCTAGCAGAGCATTCTGTAGGATGCCCCTTATAGTTAGGTTGGATGAATAGTAATATCAGAGATAAAGGGGTTACCTTAGTCCGAGAACCTAGGGTTACAAATCCTAGCCGGCTTTGTCAGTGGACACAGAGTCCTTCACAATTCTGCTATCTTTGTCTTGTATGACTAGTCAACCATGGGTCTTCCTAAATGCGTCACGGGCCGACCAATGTGGCGCAGGATAGAACAGAACGAAGGGCCTCACCTCGACCCACCGGACCTCACGCGGTGACACACCCTCTGCCCCCACGTCTCATTATCTTCTCACACCCACACACACCAACACAAACACCACACACATAGAAAATTTCTCCTGGTGCCTCTATTCCCCCCCTTGCATATACACACTCAACGGAATGGAATCTCTTGTCGTGATGTCATATTCGTCTCTCTATCTCTAGACCACTCTCATTTCCATGCCTCTCTCGAATATGTAATACACATACATACCTCTCTAGGCCCCGCCAAATGCATCAACTACACATTCACACATGTTACATCACGTACCCCATTGATCTAAAAAGCCCTCTCTTCACGTTTATTTTGCATACAACATTCCTTTTGAATAAAGTGTGGCCAAAAAAATATTTTAGAGTTTCTACATATATACAACATTACAAAGTTATATGGAGGAGTACAGACGCTAATTTGCATTGCATGGTGCCCACAATGATATTTATTCCGCACTGTGAATTTGTATAACTTTATACTATATACAAAGTTTGTCATAATAAAGAGAAACGAAGAGTATCTATCTCTCCATCGCATACCCCCCTGTACGCCCTTTCACGTATGCATACAAAACTATCTCTAGGTCCTCTAAAAGTAAGCCCCCCAGAAAATTCAGGCATGTTTCATCTTTCTCTCGTGATATATGCAATGACGATCATTGTATTTGAAGCGAAAGCACGATACATACATTGGACTTGAGAATCCACTCATTACGGTAACCATTTATGTTTAGTGGTTATTATGCAGTCACGGGCTCACCGTACAACTCTGTATTTGCTCATGACATGACTAGTTGACCAGTTAAACGCTCCACGTGGCACCTCTAGTGTTGCATCACATTATCTCACTACCATCGTGCCCACCTGTCGACTTGTATCTACTCTACATCTACACTCTTATAAAATACATAAAATACACTCTTATAAAAAACAGAGTTGGTGATGATGGTGTGCCTGCCATCCTGCAATATAGGTCGTCCGATTTATATCTGACGGATAGGAAAGAAACTATGGCAATTTTGCAAAAATGTACCCACACACCTCTCCACATTTGCAAATAAGGCCTTCCCTCGTTCATCCTTTTCTCTCACAAGATAAACAAGTCATACAAATGCATCTTGATGTTACGTGCAACGCACGGGCATCTTGCTAGTAAGAATGAAAACAAACGACAAAAAAATATTTGGACGGTGGTTCGAAGTCATGATCGCGGGCACAACGGACAAGGTGGCCTTGTATTGGTATGCTGAGCCGTCTGTTTTAACACACAAGAGCTGGTGTGGTGATTATACACACACGCACGCATGCACACGAACTGCATCCACGCAACACTCACACAAACACATGCACCCACGCACGCACGCAACACTCACACGTACACACGCAGCCACGCACGCACGCAACACTCACATGCACGCACGCAACACTCACACGCACACACGCACGCATGCATGCACACACCAATACATCACACGACCAACACACACTCTCACGCTCAAGTGCTCAACCTACACGTGCATGCGCACACATCAGGCCCTGACAGGCACATACACAACCAGGTGATTCCCGCGCACGGGTTGGAGCCTTGTCGCGCCTGCGTAAATTTGTGTTTATCAGACCTTTTGCCTATGCAAACTGACAGGTGGGACCCACAACGAACGTGGTCAATTTAACTAGTCAACATGGTGCCACGCAGACTATTTGGCCGGTCAACAGAGTGCAATCCGATGCTGAGCTGTGAGCAGGTGACCGTATAATCACCGCAAAACGTATACAGTGACCGTAATTAGCTTATTCTGAAGTTCGGTGACCGTATTACGCTTTTCTCTCTGTAGGCCCTCCAAAACTACATCTCTACACGTTCTCGCATGTTACATCTAACAACTATGCAATACAGCACTACTACTACACTCTAACACAATAAATCATATGTGCTTTTAGTTTTACTAGATATCATATTGTTACTTATAATTATTTAGTTTGCATACATTAAAATTGCCTTTGAAATGTATGGCAAGTATCATCTACGGCGCGGGAAAATTCCCGCCCTTTCCTGTTTAATCGGGTTTGTATCGATGGATCGTGCGAAACAACAAAACTATACTAGTACTATACAATACAACTGACAGTTCACTGGGCCGTCGTGTCGTCTACTCCTCCGTCGTAAAAGTGGAGCGCTCACTTTCATAAATATTCTAGTCCCTTTCACCGACATGTGGGACATCAAGCTACCGGGTCCACGTGCCATACCGGAATACAATGCAGAGCAGCCGGGGTGAAGCACCCCAGTCATGGCGCCGACGTAGTAATGAGCAATGAGGTGTCAAATCACAAAGCTGCACCTTTCCCGCTGTTAAGTTGGAGGGACGAAGCAACCATCATTTCACTCGTTGCTGAATCCGCTTCTCCCTCATCTTCTTCAACTTAACCACGTGTTGCTTCTGCCGTTGTTCTGCCTCATGTGGGACGCGGATCGGCTTGGTAAAGCACTGACACGTGGGACCGCATGTTAGCAAACCGCCAGGACAACGTCCTCCGAAAATAAGAAGCCTAATCCTAGACTTACAAAGGGCTACATAGCTGCTACGTATACTTTCCATCTAATCTATGTATGCCCCCCCTGATTTTCAGGTGGGGTGGGCCTAATCCTCTCCTTTAATCCAATCAAATAGTCCCACATCACATCAGTTCGTAACTTTACGTAAACCATTACGTGGATGTAGCATTGCTCAAATAAGAAACCTCCCCCGCCATCCGCGTGGCAAAATCACCTCCTTTTTACTAATCTCGATTCTATATTTTTTTAGATCGATATAATTGAGATTTGTATAGATAGCACACAGGAGCAAAACCAAGTGGTACGGTTAAGGGCATCCACAATGTGTAGCCAAATGTGAAAATAGCTTTTGGCATCGTGGGAACCATTGTGGACGGTGTTGCCAAAGCGAAAAAGATGGAACCGAAGCTCCGTGATTGATTGATTGAAGGAATAAAAAAATGCAACGTCTCTCCTCTTTCTCCCATGCTTGGACGCATGTAGTACTACAGTATAGAGCACAAAGTCTACTCCCCTGTCCCTTCTATCACAAATCACAAAGCAGTGAGGCGTCAAATCACAAAAGCACGGACGAAGCAACCATCATTTCACTCTTCGCTGACTCCACTTCTCCATCGTCTTCTTCGAGAAGCCATCTCACCGCATTAGTTACTCCTAGTAGTACTAGTAAAGGACTTCCTGGATGCAAATGGTGTTCTCCGTCGAACGCACTTCGCCAAACCACCACAAAAAAAATATCGTCGACGTCATCGCAATGGGGAAGTAAGTCAAATATAGTTACTACCTCCATTTTTTTGTACACAAGGCCTGTATATCAAAATTACAATTTGGAAAGGTCCACTAACACTAATCGAGGCAAAATTGATGGGGTTAGCAACCAAGGACATTAATATCCCGTGCATGCATGCGGAAGTGAGAAGGTTGGTTTGCATGGCGCTGCATTAATCGAGCGATGAGGAGTGAGATGGTTAGCTCTTTGGTCTTTGGAGAAGAAAATACGCATTAATTGACACGTGAAACGAGGATTTGTATCGATTAAATCCCGCGAAGGAAAACCCAGCCTTTCTTTTTTAACACTAGTGCTCCTAGTACGTACGTACTTATCCTGTTTGGGTCTAGGCCTTGCATTGCCAAACTTCGCCACACATTTTTGCCAAGCTTGCCTAAAGTTTTCAAAATGAGAAGGAGGTACACTTGCGCACGGCTATCGCGGTCGCACCGCACCCTCACACGGTCGCTCCTGCACGCCGCGGTCGCACCACACCCTCACACAGTCGCTCCTGCACACCGCAAACCCAACCAAGGGAACGCACCCTCACTGACATGTGCTGCCACATGTGAACACACCAAACTCAGCCATCCTATCGCTGACACATAATTTTCATTCATAGAGTATGTTTATCCAACCGCATGTTGGGGAGTATCCGTACGACCCGTGCGGTGGTCTGTTGGGGAAGAAGAAGAGGTGAGGAAGAAGGAAAGAAGGGTTAGGATACATAGGATATTCATCCAACCGCCTGAGATGGTAGACTGACCCAAGTCAGGCGACTTGCATAACAAATATATGTTTTTACACACCAAAAGATCCATGAAAACAACAACATAAAGAAAAACTATCACTGCTCGCGGAAAGAGACGACCTCGTCGTCTTTGGCTGCCGGCGCGAACCAGCCATCGCTGCATGACGGGGTAGCTATGTTTAGAGAGACACCCGAAGGCGGCCAGGCCTCCTCCAGTCGGCCCAAGACATGACCTGCTTCCCCAAGCTGGCCTGGCCCCTCCCTCGAAGGAGACGCTCCATTAAGGAGACAAGATGACGTGAGGCTACAACGATCGCCTGCCAGGCGGCGGCACTGTAGCCATGCTTACCTTGATAAAGCCCTCATCATCAGGATTGAGGCAACAGTAACCAGCCGCCGATAGGGCCCTTGGCCGTGGGGCCTACCCGTCGACCAAGGAGCCGGCAGCCGGCGGGACCCACCAGCCAGCGGGCCCTAGCAGCGGGCGCAGAAGCCGGCGAGCGTAGACACTGACAGCTAGGGCCCGCGCCCAGCCGGATTACCCTTGTACCCCCCGGGGGTAGGCCTATATAAACCCCCCGGGGCACCCATGCAAAGGGTTGATCTCATCTAGGTTTAGACACCGCATAGAGAGAAGAGTAGAGCTAGCCTTGCCCTTCTTCTTCCTCTCACCAAACAGCTCAAGGAGCATCTTGTAGCTACATGTTCATCGAGTGATGATGCGGAGACCCCGCAGAGCAGCAGTAGGGGTGTTATCTCCACGGAGAGCCCCGAAGCTGGGTAAGATTCGCCGGCGTGCATGTCTTTGCCTCATCCCGCTTCCAGGCACCGGCGACATCTTACTGGCTCCCACAATGATAAGCCACCCATTGGCATATGTCGCACCTACCACCCGACATTTGGCGCCCACCGTGGGGCCAGGTGCACCATCGTCCGGAAACCTGTTCTCGACGGGAACCCTCTTCCTCCCCAGCGAGCGTAGCCAGCCCGGCACGCCCGATGGCGCTTGCCACGACGCGCTGCAAGGCGTCACCAACGCCTGCGCAGCGAGCAACCTCGCCGATCCCTTTGTCGAGGCCCTCATCTCCGACGAGCCCGCCTACGACGCGGGCACCGACCACCTCGTCAACCTCCTCGGCCAGCTCCATGTCTCCAGCGATCCTGCTATGGACCAGGAGTCCGTTGGCTCCACCAATCCGATGCCTGTCAACTCCGACACGGGCTCGCTCGACGCCTTCCCCACCAACGTCGTGATCTACGACGACCCGCTTCCCTGAGCCGATGGCTGTGACGGTGCCACCGCCAAGGTGATGGTCATCAGCCATGGCGGCGCTTCTGGCCAGAACGCCCACGACGCCCCACAAGCGGTGATCCACGACTTGTCCGTCCCCCTCCCGGCCAACGCCGACGCCGAAGCACTGGAGGCTCGCCGTCTCGCCCTCCTCGCGGAGCACTGCTTGGCCGTCCGGCCCTGGCCAAGTTTATGGTTGTTCCCCATTATGCTTACCTCAAGATGAAGATGCCGAGCACCAAGGGCATCATCACCATAGCTGGCGATTACAAGAAATCCTCTGAGTGCGCAGCAGCCAGCAGCCGGCTAGCCGAGTCCCTTGTGATTGCCGAAGAGAAGAAGATGTTGGACCGGGTCGTGGCCATGGCCGGCAAGCTGCCGGCCCTGTCCCCCGATCCCAAAGAATGTGATGCCCAAGGTTCCTACCAGCCGGCCAAGGAAACAAAGAAGATACCTCTTGACCCCGAGCACCCAGAAAGGTTTGCCGTCATTGGGGCAAACCTAAGTAGCAAATAGGAAGGCGAGCTCGCCCATTTCCTCCGTGAGAATCGGGACATCTTTGCATGGTCCCCCAAGGATATGCCGGGTGTTCCGAAGGATTTCGCCGAGCACAAACTACACGTCCGAGAAGGTGCAAAACCAGTCAAACAACCCCTCCGCCGACTCTCGGAGGAAAAGAGAAGGATTGTAGGAGAAGAGATAGCCCGGCTTCTGGCTGCCAGCTTCATTATGGAGGTTTTCTTTCCGGAGTGGCTTGCCAACCCGGTCCTCGTGCTGAAGAAGAACAACAAATGGCGCATGTGTATAGACTACACGAGCCTCAACAAGGCCTGCCCCAAAGATCCTTTCGCCCTGCCAAGGATAGATCAAGTGATAGACTCCACATCCGGATGCGAGCTGTTGAGTTTCTTGGATGCTTACTCCGGATACGAACAGATAAAGTTGGACCCGGCCGACCGCCTGAAGACCGCCTTAATCACGCCCTTCGGAGCTTTCTGCTACCTGACTATGACATTCGACTTGAGAAATGCCGGTGCCACTTTTCAGCGTTGCATGCAGAAGTGCCTCCTCAAGCAGCTCGGCAGAAATGCCCACGTCTACGTGGACGACATTGTGGTGAAGACGGAGAAGCGCGACACCTTGCTAGAAGACCTCAAGGGAACATTCGAGAACCTGCGCCGATTCCGTATCAAGCTCAACCCCGAGAAATGCGTGTTCGGAGTGCCAGCCGACCAGCTTCTAGGCTTCCTGGTCTCCGAACGCGGCATCGAATGCAACCCAGTGAAGATCAAGGCCATTGAGAGAATGGCGATTCCCACCAAACTTCGAGACATCCAGAAGTTCACCGGATGCTTGGCTTCCCTGAACCGCTTCATCAGCCGGCTCGGAGAGAAGGCTCTCCCCCTCTACCGCCTCATGAAGAAGACCACTCACTTCGAGTGGAACGACCAAGCCGACCAAGCTTTTCACGAGCTGAAGAAGATGCTGACCACGCAGCCTGTCCTGGCGGCGCCGACTGAGAAAGAGCCCATGCTCCTTTACATTGCTACAACCAGACGGGTGGTCAGCACCGTCATCGTACTCCAGCGCCCAGAAGAGGGCCGAGCCGAGCCAGTTCAGAGGTCGATGTACTATTTGAGTGAGGTGCTGTCTACCTCGAAGCAGAACCACCCACACTACCAGAAGATGTGCTATGGTGTGTACTTTGCCGCCAAGAAGCTGAAGCCCTACTTCCAAGAGCACCCCATCACGGTCGTATGCACCGCCCTGCTTGCCGAGATCATAGGCAGCCGAGATGCATTCGGCCGGGTGGCGAAATGGGCCATCGAGCTGGCCCCTTACACGATCTTCTACCACCCCCGCACCGCCATCAAGTCCCAAGCATTGGCCGACTTCCTCGTAGACTGGGCCGAGACCCAGTACCTGCCGCCGGCTCCCGACTCCACTCACTGGCGCTTGCACTTCGACGGGTCCAAGATGCGCACCGGCTTGGGAGCCGGCGTCATCCTCACCTCTCCCAAAGGCGACAAGCTCAGATACACGCTGAAAATTCACTTTGCCGCCTCCAACAACGTGCCCGAGTATGAGGCGCTTGTACACGGGCTCCGGCTTGCCAAAGAACTCGGCATACGCCGGATCCTGTGTTACGGCAACTCAGACTTGGTAGTCCAGCAGTCATCCGGCGACTGGGACGCCAAGGACGCAAATATGGCAAGCTACCGCTTCCTCGTTCAGCAGATCAGCGGGTACTTTGAAGGATGCGAGTTCCTCCATGAACCACGAGCCGACAACGAGCCAGCAGACGCCTTGGCTCAAATAGGCTGCACTCGGCAGGCAATACCAACCGGCGTCTCTCTGCAACGCCTCCTCAAGCCGTCTATCAAGTCGTCTCCAGAGTCCGATTCCATCTTCGTGCCGCCTAGCCCCGATGCAGCCGGATCCGGCTTGAAGAGCCAAGCAGGCGGCCCGGGGACTTCGATAGGCAGCGCGGGGACTTCAGTAGGCGGCTCGGGGACATCCGTAGTCGCACCCAACCCAGGGACTTCTGAACCCGGCTCGGGGACTGCGGTAGTCGGCCCGGGGACTGCACCAGCATAGCACGCGACGGCCGACTCCAGCATTTCACAACCCAGCCCGCCCACCCTGGTCGCAGTAGCCGTGTTGGCAATAGAAGAAGTCACAGCTCCATCATGGGCTCAACCCATCCTCAACTTCCTGATAAACCAAGAACTGCCGGCTGATGAGACAGAGGCAAGACAAGTCCAACACCGAGCCAGAGCATACACAATCGTCAACAGAGAGCTCGTCAGGCGCAGCGTCACTGGAGTCTTCCAGCGATGTGTTGAGCAAGAGAGGGGCATAGCAATCCTCAGAGACATCCACCAAGGTGAATGCGGCCACCACGCGGCCTCAAGATCACTAGTCGCCAAGGCTCTCCGCCATGGATTCTTTTGGCCGACTGCTTTGGACGATGCCATGGATTCTTGTGGGTGACTGCTTTGGACTGTTTTGAACCTCGGCATGATCACCGCCTCCCGCAGAGGGCGTGCCAGCACGTGCCTCGTTGCTGGAGGCACGGTCATGCTGAGGCTGGATGGTTGCTTCACCGGCTGGCTCGGCGTCTTCGCCTTCCTCCCCTTCTTTGTCTTCACCTTCATCGCTGGAGGCGATCTCCTCCGCCGAGTCTTCACCATCCGCCGGGTTCAGCCCGAACCACTCCTCCGGCTGGGCGACGCCGTTGTCATCCACCTCAGGAGTGAAGACGCTGGTGTCGGTAAACTCCGCAAGAGCCGAAGCACGCTGGATGATAGCCGGCCGCACCTCCACCAGCTCTTCGTCAGCCTCCTCCCGCCAAGTCCTCAGCTGTTCCAAGTTCAGCCCAAGGTACCAGGCCTGGACGAACTCCAACGCCCGCCTGACACCGGATCAAGCAGCGGAGGCCTTCCAGGCCTCAAAGTGGCCGACTGCCACCTCCAGCCAGTCGGCAGTCCGGCTAGGGGTGCGGGGAATCGCTTCGCCTGGCCAGAGGGCGGCCAGCACCTGCGCCCCAGCGCGTTGGAGGCGGCGGAGCATGCGGTGTGCCGGCTGCAGCCGTGCTTGGATCGCCAAGAGCTGCTCCTCAAGTGTCCGGCTCGCGTCCAGCGCGATCTCAACCCCCGCCTGCCGGTGTGCCTCGCGGTGGGCCTCGATGGTCTGGGTGGCAATGACGGAGTAGCCGGGGAAGTAGTCTGCACAAAGAACAAAAGCAGCACAAATCAGAAGACAAATCAGAGGGCAAGGGGGCGAGCAAGGAGTGAGGAAGGCGGCTTACCGTCGATCAGATCCTCGATCCGGCCGTAACCCTCGCTCAGCGCTTGCTTCGCCTCAGCCCAGCCCGCCGTTTCGGTCTCAAACTCAGCTTTGAGGGCGGGCTCGCTGTCCTGCGCCTTCTTCAGGGCCGCCTTGTGACTCTCCTCCTGGTCGGCCAACTTCTTGGCCAGGCGGTCGCACTCCAGGACTAAGGCGTTGAACTCGGCCTCCTTGGCGCGAAGAGCGGTCTGGGCCCCGCCGAGCTGCTCCCTCAAGTCGGCATTGGCCCCTGGAAGCATGAAGACAAAGGAAGAAACAATAAGGAAGAAGTCGTCGGGGAAGATCCGACCCGGCTGCTTAGCAGTCGGCCCGGATCTCGGGGACTACACCCAGTGGGTGCGCTGACGCGCCCCCACAGGATATGAACAAAACAGAGCACGCACTCCGGCTGTCGGTCAGATCCTCACTTTTCTGGCGCAGCTCCTGAGCCTGGGAGTTGAAGGCGACAGCGCGCTGGTTATGGTACTCCTGGAAGATCAGACAGGATGCAAGAATAAGATAGCTGTCAGGACCTAGTAAGTTCCAAGCCGCCTGCTCAGCAGCCGAGTCGGAACTCGGGGACTACACCCAGTGGGTGCGCTGATGCGCCCCCACAGCAGAAATAAAAAAAACAAAACAACCAAGGCCAGAAGACTCACCCGGACGACGGCCCGCGTCGCAAGGAAATCTTGGGTATATCGCTACAGCGTGGCAGCATGAGCTTGAAGCCGGCTCCGGACCTCCTGGGCCGCCGCGTTCAGCTCGGCCGTCCCCCCGCTGGGCATCCACTCGGACGTGCTGGAGCTGGCTGCCTCCAGGGCCTCCGCCGTTTGGCTGGCGCCCGCAGCTCTGTGCGGCTCTGGCACGGGGGTAGCTTCCCCCGCGCGCCGGCGTGATGCCGGCTGCACCACCAGGCCGGCTCTTGCTGCCAGCTCGCTCCCAGCCGGCTGCTCTGGCGCCGTAACCGGCTGACCGCTCTGGCCCGCCCCAGTCGGCGCCATCCGCGGCACCTCCTCCAAGACAATCACATCCTCCTCCCTCCGCTCCGCCTCCGACCGGCCGCGGTTGGCTTCCTCTGACGGAGGCACGGGGACGTCGGGAGCCACGCTGTGGAGGGGAACGACGAGCTGTGGAGGCTGGTTGCGCGAGGCCTCCGCCTCCCTCTCCGCGGCCGTCGCCTCTGCCTGGGCCTTGGCCGCCGCGTCGGCCTGCTCCTTCGCCGCCTGGGCGTCCCTTCGCTCCGACACTTCCCGCTCCTCCCGCGCATCCTGTGCGTTCCGCTCCATAGCCTCCATGAGGTCGGCACGGGGATCCACGCGGCGGGAGCTCGAAGACCCTCTAGCTGATCCAATCACGGAGCCGGCAGGACCCCGCTCGAGGGAAAGCGGCGCCCTGGCCGGTTAACCAAGAAAGAATTTAGAAGAACTTCAATTGAAGAACACGGCAAGAATACAAGAGGCTTAACACTTACGCCGAAACCGACTGCGGCTGCTTCACGACCTTCTGGAAGCGGGCCGCCCTCGCGGCCGCTTCATCCCGCTTGGTTGGCGCAGCGATGCCCCTGGCTTTCTTCGGCCAGCTGCCGAAGTAGGTCGACACGGCCCGGCGCTTCGCTGCGCCGCCACGGGCGGCCGGCGCGGCAGAAGGACCCGCGCCTTGATGATCAGGCGCCGGCTGGCGGTTCGGGACGACTTCGACCTCGTCATCATCCGCCCAGTCCTCGAGGCCGGCTCCGAGCCCCGCGCCACCTACCTCGCCGCCTTCCCCCATGGCGGCATCTTCCATGGAGGTCGCTCCAAGATCCGGATCGTCGACATCATCCACCGTATGGTCGGGGAGGAACTGGCGCTCTGCCCCTGCGGCCCCCGCCGCCGGCGGAAGCAGGGGATTCTACAGAAAACAAGCCGGCTGATCAGAGGCCGGTCATATCGAGGCCGGCAACACAAAAGAAAGGAAAGAAGAAAGACTTACGGCAGGCGGAGGGTTGGCGCGAGAGTACGGCTCCTTGCCGTATTGCCAATCCTCGGGGAGCTTGTAGTTGGCGATGTAGTTCACCAGGTAGGACACCTCGGCATGGGCATCTCCCTGGTGCTCAGCCGGCATGGGTCGAAGCGGTCGCTCACCTGGCAGATCATGTGCGGCCGGCCTTGGAGCGGGAGTACCCGGCGCTCCATGAAGGCGGCCACCAGGTCGGCTCCGACCGGGCGATGGCGGCGTTCCCGGCCTGGTACAACGTCCTGGCCCGGTAGCTCCATGAGGGTGGCCTCGCAGCCGGCGGACCGGCTACGTAAGCCGGCAGGTTGACAAAGTCGCCTTGCGGGGCGACGTTCCTCGCGTAGAAGTAGGATTTCTGCCAGAGCTTCACCGACTGGATCAGCGGGATGGACGGGAACGGATTGTTCTCGCCCGTCCGCCTCATGGCGATGAAAGCTCCGCATGGGGCGGGCACGCCCGCGACGATGGTGCCAAGCTTGCATTGGAAGAACTCTTCCCAAAGCTCCAAGGTGGGGAGAACACCAAGAAAGCCCTCGCAGAGGGTGACGAAGCCCGACAGCAGCATCACTGCATTAGGGGTGAGATGATGTGGCTGAAGGTGGTAGAATTCGAGGAAGGAGCGAAGGAACCCGCTCGCCGGGAGGCGGAAGCCGCGTAGGTAGTGCGAGCGGAAGACCACCCGCTCGCCCTCCTCCGGTGCCGGCGAGATCTCCCTCTCCGGCGCGCGCCAAACCTGCACGTAGTTCTCGCCGGGCAGACGTCGCGTCCGGCGGAGGAACTCGATGTGCTCGTCAAGGACGTTGGAGCCGTCCCACGAGCTCGACAACGCCATTGGGACGGTGCGGCGAAGAGCAGGGTGCGGCGGCGGCGGAGGCGCGTACGACCCCGCTGCAGCGGAGCAACGACGAACCGAGAGGGCCGGCGGCGGAACGGCGCGACGACGAGGCGCTGCGGTGGCGGAAAGAATAAGGAAGGAGAGTGAGAAAGGGAGGAGCGAGGGAGAGCGTGCGAGCCTTTGCCGCTCCCTCTCTTCCCCCTACTTATAGACCCGCGCGGCGGAGCCGAGGAGACGTGGTGTTGGGGACGTGGGATTAACTGCGCCCACTCCCCCACGTCCCGCTATAATTGCGCCTTGACGGCGGGGCGAAACCGCCACAGAAAGGCAAACAGCCCATCTTGGGCCGCAGAAGATCCGCGCTTGGGCCGAGGCCAGGAGTGGCGGGCCCAGGCCTGCGGCGATGTCCCGTCACGCACGCGCAAGGGCAGGCCTTTTCTGCCACGTGGCACGCGGGGAGGCACGCGGTCAGCGCACAAGTTGGCCCACGTTCCCGTTGACGAGGCCACGATGCCCTCCCAAGACGGCGCGCATAAGCAGAGCCGGCTCCTAGCTGCCGGTTCCTCAAGATAGGAAGCTGACCGAGCTTCTTGTCCTCTTGCCAACCTCGAAGCACGACCAGCTTCGGGGACTACTGTCGGGGTAAATGACCATGGGTAGCCTAGCCGGCTCCCCCTGGCACTTCAGAAAAAATTACGAGCCGATCCGGCCTCCAAGAATCCAAGACGTGGGGCCGCCTTCCCCCTGCCGGCTGCCTCTCAGGCTGACTATCGGAGGGCGGCCCGGCCTTAACCCTCATGAAGAAAGCCGCGGGAGGGCCGGCTCCAAGAAGCCGGCCACGAGAAGGTCGACTCCAAGGAGCCGGCTCCCACAACGCGGTCAAGATCGTACCCTCGAAGCCCGCATCCACATAACAGCGATGGGATGGGGCATGGCTATAGTAAAGCCTGCCACCCATGAAACCCGGAGCACGCCTGGCACAGTGCGCCGTACGGGGTAGCCCTGACCCGTCCGGCGCGACACTGTTGCCATGTTGACTATGGCGCCATCCACGGCGGGCTGTCAGCGCGGCCCACAGGCGGTGGGCCCCTTCGGGCAGAGAGACACCCGAAGGCGGCCAGGCCTCCTCCAGTCGGCCCAAGACATGACCGGCTTCGCCAAGCCGGCCTGCCCCTCCCTCGAAGGAGACGCTCCATTACGGAGACAAGTTGACGTGAGGCTACAACGATCGCCTGCCAGGTGGCGACACTGTAGCCATGCTTACCTCGATAAAGCCCTCATCATCAGGATTGAGGCAACAGTAACCAACCGCCGACAGGGCCCTTGGCCGTGGGGCCTGCCTGTCGACCAAGGAGCCGGCAGCCGGCGGGACCCACCAGCCGGCGGGCCCCAGCAGCCGGCGCAGAAGCCGGCGAGCGTAGACACTGACGGCTAGGGCCCGCGCCCAGCCGGATTACCCTTGTACCCCCGGGGGGTAGGCCTATATAAACCCCCCGGGGCACCCATGCAAAGGGTTGATATCATCTAGGTTTAGACACCGCATAGAGAGAAGAGTAGAGCTAGCCTTGCCCTTCTTCTTCCTCTCGCCAAACAGCTCAAGGAGCATCTTGTAGCTACTTGTTCATCGAGTGATCATGCGGAGACCCCGCAGAGCAGCAGTAGGGGTGTTATCTCCACGGAGAGCCCCGAAGCTGGGTAAGATTCGCCGGCGTGCATGTCTTCGCCTCATCCCGCTTCCAGGCACCGGCGACGTCTTACTTGCTCCCACAATGATAAGCCACCCGTTGGCATATGTCGCACCTACCACCCTGTTGGGGAACGTTGTAGAAAATTCAAATTTTTCCTACGGTTTCACCAAGATCCATCTATGAGTTCATCTAGCAACGAGTATTCAGATTAGATAGCATCTACATACCACTTTGTAGATCGCAACGGAAGCGTTCGAGTGAACGTGGATGAGGTAGTCGTACTTGCCGTGATCCAATTCACCGATGATCTAGTACCGAACGGACGGCACCTCCGCGTTCAACACACGTACGGGACGGGAGACGTCTCCTCCTTCTTGATCCAGCAAGGGGGGGAGGAGAGGTTGAGGAAGATCCAGCACGACGGTGTGGTGGTGGATGCAGCAGAACTCCGGCAGGGCTTGGCTAAGCAACTACGGGAGGAGGAGGAGGTGTTGCAGGGAGGAGGGAGGAGCCAGGGCATAGGGTGCGGCCACCCCTCCCTCCCCTCCCTTTATATAGGCGCATGAGAGGGGGGGGGAGGGCGCAGCCTTGCCCCTTCCTCCAAGGAAGGGGTGCGGCCAAGAGGGGGGGAGGAGTCCATCCTCCCCAAGGCACCTCGGAGGTGCCTTCCCCTCTTTGGACTCTCCCCTCTCCAAGTCTCCTTGGCGCATGGGCCCTTGGGGCTGGTTCCCTTGGCCCATGTAGGCCAGGGCGCACCCCCTATAGCCCATGTGCCCCCCGGGGCAGGTGGACCCCCCCGGTGGACCCCCGGGACCCCTCCGGTGGTCCCGGTACAATACCGATAACACCGAAACTTGTCCCGATGGCCAAAATAGCACTTCCTATATATAATTCTTTACCTCCGGACCATTCCGGAACTCCTCGTGACGTCCGGGATCTCATCCAGGACTCCGAACAACATTCGGGTTACTGCACATACATATCTTCACAACCCTAGCGTCACCGAACCTTAAGTGTGTAGACCCTACGGGTTCGGGAGACATGCAGTCATGACCGAGACGGCTCTCGGGCAATAACCAACAGCGGGATCTGGATACCCATGTTGGCTCCAACATACTCCACGATGATCTCATCGGATGAACCACGATGTCAAGGATTCAATTAATCCCGTATACGATTCCCTTTGTCAATCGGTATTTTACTTGCCCGAGATTCGATCGTCGGTATCCCAATACCTCGTTCAATCTCGTTATCGGCAAGTCACTTTTCTCGTTACCGTAATGCATGATCCCGTGATCAAACACTTTGATCACCTTGAGCTCATTGTGATGATGCATTACTGAGAGGGCCCGGTGATACCTCTCCGTCAAGCGGAGTGACAAATCCCAGTCTCGATCCATGTAACCCAACAGACACTTTCAGAGATACCCGTAGTATACCTTTATAGTCACCCAGTTACGTTGTGACGTTTGGCACACCCAAAGCACTCCTACGGTATCCGGGAGTTACACGATCTCATGGTCTAAGGAAAGGATACTTGACATTGGAAAACTCTAGCAAACGAACTAAGCGATCTTATGCTATGTTTAGGATTGGGTCTTGTCCATCACATCATTCTCCTAATGATGTGATCCCGTTATCGATGACATCCAATGTCCATAGTCAGGAAACCATGACTATCTGTCGATTAACGAGCTAGTCAACTAGAGGCTCACTAGGGACATGTTGTTGTCTGTTATTCACACATGTATTACGATTTCCGGTTAACACAATTATAGCACGAATAAAGACAATTATCATGAATAAGGAAATATAATAATAATGCTTTTATTATTGCCTCTAGGGCATATTTCCAACAGTCTCCCACTTGCACTAGAGTCAATAATCTAGTTACATTGTGATGAATCGAACACCCATAGAGTTCTGGTGCTGATCATGTTTTGCCTTAGGGAGAGGTTTAGTCAACGGATCTGTGACATTCAGATCCGTGTGCACTTTACAAATCTCTTTGTCTCCATCTTGAACATTTTCACGAATGGAGTTGAAGCGACGCTTGATGTGCCTGGTCTTCTTGTGAAACCTGGGCTCCTTCGCAAGTGCAATAGCTCCAGTGTTGTCACAGAAGAGCTTGATTGGCCCCGACGCATTGGGTATGACTCCGAGGTCGGTGATGAACTCCTTCACCCAAATTGCTTCATGTGCTGCCTCCGAGGCTGCCATGTACTCCGCTTCACATGTAGATCCCGCCACGACGCTTTGCTTGCAACTGCACCAGCTTACCGCCCCACCATTCAAAATATACACGTATCCGGTTTGTGACTTAGAGTCATCCAGATCTGTGTCGAAGCTAGCGTCGACGTAACCTTTTACGACGAGCTCTTCATCACCTCCATAAACGAGAAACATTTCCTTAGTCCTTTTCAGGTACTTCAGGATATTCTTGACCGCTGTCCAGTGTTCCTTGCCGGGATTACTTTGGTATCTTCCTACCAAACTTACGGCAAGGTTTACGTCAGGTCTGGTACACAACATGGCATACATAATAGAACCTATGGCTGAGGCATAGGGGATGACGCTCATCTCTTCTATTTCTTCTGCCGTGGTCGGACATTGAGCTGAGCTCAATTTCACACCCTGTAACACAGGTAAAAACCCTTTCTTAGATTGATCCATATTGAATTTCTTCAATATCTTATCAAGGTATGTGCTTTGTGAAAGACCTATGAGGCGTCTCGATCTATCTCTATAGATCTTGATGCCTAATATATAAGCAGCTTCTCCAAGGTCCTTCATTGAAAAACTTTTATTCAAGTAGGCCTTAATGCTGTTCAAGAGTTCTATATCATTTCCCATCAAAAGTATGTCGTCTACATATAATATGAGAAATGCTACAGAGCTCCCACTCACTTTCTTGTAAACACAGGCTTCTCCATAAGTCTGTGTAAACCCAAACGCTTTGATCATCTCATCAAAGCGAATGTTCCAACTCCGAGATGCTTGCACCAGCCCATAAATCGAGCGTTGGAGCTTGCACACCTTGTCAGCATTCTTAGGATCGACAAAACCTTCTGGCTGCATCATATACAATTCTTCCTTAAGGAAACCATTTAGGAATGCCGTTTTGACGTCCATTTGCCATATCTCACAATCATAGTATGCGACAATTGCTAACATGATTCGGACAGACTTCAGCTTCGCTACCGGTGAGAAAGTCTCATCGTAGTCAATTCCTTGAACTTGTCGATAACCCTTAGCGACAAGCCGAGCTTTATAGATGGTCACATTACCATCAGCGTCTGTCTTCTTCTTAAAGATCCATTTATTTTCTATGGCTCGCCGTTCAACGGGCAAGTCAGTCAAAGTCCACACTTCGTTTTCATACATGGATCCTATCTCGGATTTCATGGCTTCCAGCCATTTGTCGGAATCCGGGCCCGCCATTGCTTCCTCATAGTTCGAAGGTTCACCATTGTCTAACAACATGATTTCCAAGACAGGGTTGCCGTACCACTCTGGTGCGGAACGTGTCCTTGTGGACCTTCGAATTTCAGTAGGAGCTTGATCAGAAGCATCTTGATCATCATCATTAATTTCCTCTCTAGTCGGTGCATGCACCTCAAAAACGTTTTCTTGAGTTTCGCCATTTTCCGGTTCAAGAGGTAACACTTCATCAAGTTCTACTTTCCTCCCACTTACTTCTTTCGAGAGAAACTCTTTCTCTAGAAAGGATCCATTCTTGGCAACAAAGATCTTGCCTTCGGATCTGAGGTAGAAGGTATACCCAACAGTTTCTTTAGGGTATCCTATGAAGATGCATTTTTTCGACTTGGGTTCGAGCTTTTCAGGTTGAAGTTTCTTGACATAAGCATCGCATCCCCAAACTTTTAGAAATGACAGCTTAGGTTTCTTCCCAAACCATAATTCATACGGTGTCGTCTTAACGGATTTCGATGGAGCCCTATTTAAAGTGAATGCGACAGTCTCTAAAGCATAGCCCCAAAAAGATAGCGGTAAATCGGTAAGAGACATCATAGATCGCACCATATCTAATAGAGTGCGATTATGACGTTCGGACACACCATTACGCTGAGGTGTTCCAGGCGGCGTGAGTTGTGAAACTATTCCACATTTTCTTAAGTGTGTGCCAAATTCATGACTCAAGTATTCTCCTCCATGATCTGATCGTAGAAACTTGATCTTTCTTTCACGTTGATTTTCAACCTCACTCTGAAATTCCTTGAACTTTTCAAAGGTCTCAGACTTGTGTTTCATTAAGTAGATATACCCATATCTACTCAAGTAATCAGTGATGGTGAGAACATAACGATAGCCTCCGCGAGCCTCAACACTCATTGGACCGCACACATCGGTATGTATGATTTCCAATAAGTTGGTTTCTCGCTCCATTGTTCCTGAGAACGGAGTCTTGGTCATTTTACCCATGAGGCATGGTTCGCACGTGTCAAATGATTCATAATCAAGAGACTCTAAAAGTCCATCTGCATGGAGCTTCTTCATGCGTTTGACACCTATGTGACCAAGGCGGCAGTGCCACAAATATGTGTGACTATTGTTATCAACTTTAACTCTTTTGGTATTCACACTATGAATATGTGTATCATCACGTTCGAGATTCATTAAGAATAAACCATTAACCATCGGAGCATGACCATAAAACATATCTCTCATATAAATAGAACAACCATTATTCTCGGATTTAAATGAGTAGCCATCTCGAATTAAGCGAGATCCAGATACAATGTTCATGCTCAAACTTGGCACTAAATAACAATTATTGAGGTTTAAAACTAATCCCGTAGGTAAATGTAGAGGCAGCGTGCCGACGGCGATCACATCGACCTTGGAACCATTCCCGACGCGCATCGTCACCTCGTCCTTCGCCAGTCTCCGTTTATTCCGCAGCTCCTGCTTTGAGTTACAAATGTGAGCAACTGCACCGGTATCAAATACCCAAGAGCTACTACGAGTACTGGTAAGGTACACATAAATTACATGTATATCACATATACCTTTGGTTTTGCCGGCCTTCTTGTCCGCTAAGTATTTGGGGCAGTTCCGCTTCCAGTGACCACTTCCCTTGCAATAAAAACACTCAGTCTCGGGCTTGGGTCCATTCTTTGGCTTCTTCCCGGCAACTTGCTTACCGGGCGCGGCAACTTCCTTGCCGTCCTTCTTGAAGTTCTTTTTACCCTTGCCCTTCTTGAACTTAGTGGTTTTATTCACCATCAACACTTGATGCTCCTTCTTGATTTCTACCTCTGCTGATTTCAGCATAACATATACTTCAGGAATGGTCTTTACCATCCCCTGCATATTGTAGTTCATCACAAAGCTCTTGTAGCTAGGTGGAAGCGACTGGAGGATTCTGTCAATGACCGCTTCATCCGGGAGATTAACTTCCAGTTGAGTCAAGCGGTTGTGCAACCCAGACATTTTGAGTATGTGCTCACTGACAGAGCCATTTTCCTCCATCTTACAGCTAAAGAATTTATCGGAGACTTCATATCTCTCGACCCGGGCATGAGCTTGGAAAACCATTTTCAGCTCTTCGAACATCTCATATGCTCCATGTCTCTCAAAACGTTTTTGGAGCCCCGGCTCTAAGCTGTAAAGCATGCCGCACTGAACGAGGGAGTAATCATCGCAGCGTGACTGCCAAGCGTTCATAACGTCTTGTTCTGCAGGGAGAATAGGTGCGTCACCCAGCGGTGCTCGTAGGACATAATCTTTCTTGGCAGCTATGAGGATAATCCTCAGGTTCCGGACCCAGTCCGTATAGTTGCTACCATCATCTTTCAGCTTGGTTTTCTCTAGGAACGCGTTGAAGTTGAGGACTACGTTGGCCATTTGATCTACAAGACATATTGTAAAATTTTTAGACTAAGTTCATGATAATAAAGTTCATTTAATCAAATTATTTAATGAACTCCCACTTAGATAGACATCCCTCTTCTAGTCATCTAAGTATTACATGATCCGAGTCAACTAGGCCGTGTCCGATCATCACGTGAGACGGACTAGCCAACATCGGTGAACATCTTCATGTTGATCGTATCTTCTATACGACTCATGCTCGACCTTTCGGTCTTCTGTGTTCCGAGGCCATGTCTGTACATGCTAGGCTCGTCAAGTCAACCTAAGTGTTTTGCGTGTGTAAATCTGTCTTACACCCGTTGTATGCGAACGTAAGGACCTATCACACCCGATCATCACGTGGTGCTTCGGAACGACGAACCTTAGCAACGGTGCACAGTTAGGGAGAACACTTTCTTGAAATTATTATGAGGGATCATCTTATTTACTACCGTCGTCCTAAGTAAACAAGATGCAAAACATGATAAACATCACATGCAATCAAATAATAAACGTGACATGATATGGCCAATATCACATAGCTCCTTTGATCTTCATCTTGGGGCTCCATGATCATCTTGTCACCGGCTTGACACCATGATCTTCATCATCATGATCTTCATCATCGTGTCTCCATGAAGTTGCTCGCCAACTATTACTTCTACTACTATGGCTAACGCGTTTAGCAATAAAGTAAAGTAATTTACATGGCGTTTCTCAATGACACGCAGGTCATACAAAAGAATAAAGACAACTCCTATGGCTCCTGCCGGTTGTCATACTCATCGACATGCAAGTCGTGATTCCTATTACAATAGCATGAACATCTCATACATCACATATAGATCATTCATCATACATCACAACTTTGGCCATATCATATCACAAAGCACTTGCTGCAAAAACAAGTTAGACGTCCTCTAATTGTTGTTGCAAGTTTTACGTGGCTGAATTAGGGTTCTAGCAAGAACCTTTTCTTACCTACGTTAAAACCACAACGTGATTTGTCAACTTCTATTTACCCTTCATAAGGACCCTTTTCATCGAATCCGCTCCAACTAAAGTAGGAGAGACAGACACCCGCCAGCCACCTTATGCAACTAGTGCATGTTAGTCGGTGGAACCGGTCTCACGTAAGCGTACGTGTAAGGTTGGTCCGGGCCGCTTCATCCCACAATACCGCTGAAGCAAGATAAGACTAGTAGCGGCAAGAAGAGTTGACAACATCTACGCCCACAACAAATTGTGTTCTACTCGCGCAAGAAGAACTACGCATAGACCTAGCTCTGATACCACTCTTGGGGAACGTTGCAGAAAATTAAAATTTTTCCTACGGTTTCACCAAGATCCATCTATGAGTTCATCTAGCAACGAGTATTCAGATTAGATAGCATCTACATACCACTTTGTAGATCGCAACGGAAGCGTTCGAGTGAACGTGGATGAGGTAGTCGTACTTGTCGTGATCCAATTCACCGATGATCTAGTACCGAACGGACGGCACCTCCGCGTTCAACACACGTACGGGACGGGAGACGTCTCCTCCTTCTTGATCCAGCAAGGGGGGGAGGAGAGGTTGAGGAAGATCCAGCACGACGGTGTGGTGGTGGATGCAGCAGAACTCCGGCAGGGCTTCGCTAAGCAACTAGAGGAGGAGGAGGAGGTGTTGCAGGGAGGAGGGAGGAGCCAGGGCATAGGGTGCGGCCACCCCTCCCTCCCCTCCCTTTATATAGGCGCATGAGAGGGGGGGGGGGAGGGCGCAGCCTTGCCCCTTCCTCCAAGGAAGGGGTGCGGCCAAGAGGGGGGGAGGAGTCCATCCTCCCCAAGGCACCTCGGAGGTGCCTTCCCCTCTTTGGACTCTCCCCTCTCCAAGTCTCCTTGGCGCATGGGCCCTTGGGGCTGGTGCCCTTGGCCCATGTAGGCCAGGGCGCACCAACTATAGCCCATGTGGCCCCCCGGGGCAGGTGGACCCCCCCGGTGGACCCCCGGGACCCCTCCGGTGGTCCCGGTACAATACCGATAACACCGAAACTTGTCCCGATGGCCAAAATAGCACTTCCTATATATAATTATTTACCTCCGGACCATTCCGGAACTCCTCGTGACATCCGGATCTCATCCGGGACTCCTAACAACATTCGGGTTACTGCACATACATATCTTCACAACCCTAGCGTCACCGAACCTTAAGTGTGTAGACCCTACGGGTTCGGGAGACATGCAGTCATGACCGAGACGGCTCTCGGGCAATAACCAACAGCGGGATCTGGATACCCATGTTGGCTCCCACATACTCCACAATGATCTCATCGGATGAACCATGATGTCAAGGATTCAATTAATCCCGTATACGATTCCCTTTGTCAATCGGTATTTTACTTGCCCGAGATTCGATCGTCGGTATCCCAATACCTCGTTCAATCTCGTTATCGGCAAGTCACTTTTCTCGTTACCGTAATGCATGATCCCGTGATCAAACACTTTGATCACCTTGAGCTCATTGTGATGATGCATTACCGAGAGGGCCCGGTGATACCTCTCTGTCAAGCGGAGTGACAAATCCCAGTCTCGATCCATGTAACCCAACAGACACTTTCAGAGATACCCGTAGTATACCTTTATAGTCACCCAGTTACGTTGTGACGTTTGGCACACCCAAAGCACTCCTACGGTATCCGGGAGTTACACGATCTCATGGTCTAAGGAAAGGATACTTGACATTGGAAAACTCTAGCAAACGAACTAAGCGATCTTATGCTATGTTTAGGATTGGGTCTTGTCCATCACATCATTCTCCTAATGATGTGATCCCGTTATCGGTGACATCCAATGTCCATAGTCAGGAAACCATGACTATCTGTCGATCAACGAGCTAGTCAACTAGAGGCTCACTAGGGACATGTTGTTGTCTGTTATTCACACATGTATTACGATTTCCGGTTAACACAATTATAGCACGAATAAAGACAATTATCATGAATAAGGAAATATAATAATAATGCTTTTATTATTGCCTCTAGGGCATATTTCCAACACACCCGACACTGCCGCCCGGTTCAAGTCCAGGACGTCCGGTTCCGCCTGCAGGAGGGCCTTGATGGCAGCGGCATCCGCGCGCTTCGCCTCAAGTTGATCCTCCGCCGCCCGGTTCACATCCACGACATCTGGTTCCGCCTATAGGAGAGCCTCGATGGCAGCGGCATGCGCGCGCTCCGCGTCGAGTTGAGCCTCTGCCTCCCGGTCCTCCTTTAGTATTGCCATGTTGAACCGCTGGTCCGCCTGCACCATGCAGGACTCGGACGCCGGCACGAAGTCGACGTCCATCGTCTCATACCCATCGGGGGCCTTCTGCGCCGTGACCTCCGCCATGAACATTGGATTGGCTTCCTCCTCCTTGTAGCTTGGCTCCAGAGAACTCGGGGATTGGCCCGCCGCAAAGCGAGCTTGGGAACGGAGGTCTGTGGCGCCGACCGCCACCGCGATTTCTGCGTGGGGCTCCAGCGTCAACATCTTGTAGTAAGTGATCTTCTGGCGCACCATGGCTTTCCGGCGAACTAGGGGACGCTTGATGCGGGCTAGGGGATCGAAAGGTGGGGGAATGGGCTGGAGATTTGGTGTGGTTTTAGGGCAGTGGCTGGAGTAGGCCGAGCAGCGAAGGTTCTGGTGTGAATAGTGGTTCCGGTGACGACCGGTCAATCGGTTTTGACTGTACATCACTCTTGTCGCGTTCGTGTTGCAGCCCAACACGCTGGACCCTCCATGTCGCCCACCGAATGGAACGCGCTTCGTCTTGCATTTTCGCTCGCTTGTGGGACCGCAGTTGAGAGCAAACCGACGTCCCTCCCCCTCCCCCGCTCACGTCATTTATTATACCACCACTCCCTCTGTTTTATGCGGAGTAAATAAAAACAGAGGGAGTATTACTACGGATGAGGATCCCCTGATGTGGCCGAACCCATTGATTAACTGACATGTGGGGCCTAGCAAGCATGGGGTCCGCCAGTAAGTGACCGAAAGGGAGGGTAAGGCAGGGATACCTACGTCACAGGATCCACTTCCACTATACTACTTTGAACAAATGTTAGAGTAATAATATATGACATGCAACTTACACAAATGTTAGAGTAATAATATATGACATGCAACTTACACAAAGCATACAGGGTCTAATGCGTTTTTCGAGGCTAACTTTGACCAAATGTTAGAGTAATAATATATGACATGCAACTTACACAAAGCATACGGTCAAATTCGTATGTGAAAGGAGTTTCCAATGATATAATTTTCACATTATACATCTCATGTACTATTAATCTTGTCAATAGTCAAATTGGAAACCATCTCGAGTACAAATCTAGGAGTACGTACGAATCTAACAATATTGATTGGGCGTTGTTGAATGCTGATACCTTTTTTTTTATCAAAGTAGATATACTTTGACTACACATAAAACTTATATGTAAACTACTCCCTCCTTCCATCTGTATAGGGCCTAATGCGTTTTCGAGGCTAACTTTGACCAAAAGGTAGATCAATAATATATGACATGCAACTTAAATAAAGCATACCATCAAATTCGTATGTGAAAGGAGCTTCCAATGATATAATTTTCGCATTATACATGTCATGTACTATTAATCTTGTCAATAGTCAAAGGCGGTCTTGAAAAATGCATTAGGCCCAATATAGATGGAAGGAGGGAGTAGAAAGGATAGGAGGGAGTATATTGTATGTTAAAAAATGAAACGAACATTGAATACCCTTTATATATGATTTGCGGATGCTATGATCACCGGTTCAAAATTTTGAATCCGCCTTAGGTATCACGTGCCCCCACTCGTTCCCTCTCGATTTCATCTCGGGGTCCGGAGATCTATTGAAAGAGGACTAGGGTGGGTACATGCGAATGATACTCGGCGGAATGTTCAAATGAGGCATGCGGGAGGATGGACTCGACTGGAGGGCGACATGATCGATGGAGAAGAGGGTTGGAGAGGAATGAGAAATAAGCAAACGCCACATGATTATACTTGAACGGCTCAAATAAACAATAAGTTGTCTCGCTTGGCCTACATAGTGAAAGGCCTAATGCGTAACGCGGAGCACTGACGCTCGAATATGGCCGGGAAAACAGGGAAACAGACATGTGGGGCACACCCGTCGGGATGACGTAGCGCAGACTAGTCCTATGGAGGAGCTGGCCCACGACCTCCTCGCCACCGACAACCGTTCATGTAGGTCGTTGGGGCCAACAACGGGGTGCAGCTCCAGCACCGCCTCTGGACATGACGACCGCGGTGAGCGACATGCTCATATCGTCGCTAGACACAGTCGGTTTCAGTTTGCCGAGGGTGGCGTTAGTGCTGTGGCACGACCAATGGTATGTTTGGTTTGTGCCCAAGGTTGCCCCATCAAAGCATTGGGTAGCCAAAATTTTGGTTAAGGTATTGGTTGCCCATGATTTGGCTGACATTGGCAAGAAAAATGAACTTGAGTTGGCTAGAGTTCATTGGCATGCCAAAGAAATGGCAACCATCCAAACAAAGACCAATCTTTGGGTCATGACCAAAATTTTGGTTGAGGTATTGGTTGCCCATGATTTGGCCGACATTGGCAAGAAAAATGAACTAGAGTTGGCTAGAGTTCATTGGCATGCCAAAAAAATGGCAACCATCCAAACAAAAACCAATCTTTTGGTCATGACCAAAATTTTGGCAAGGTGCACTTTGGCCACAATCCAAACACACCCCAACAGCCGGCTCGTCGAGGATGCACGGGGCGCCGCGACGCGTCCGCGGAGTGGTGTAGTGCGGCCAACTGCATCCTCTGGACCTGAGACCATGCCGGGTCGTCTTGCTTTTTCAATGACATGCGGGGATCGCATGTGAGCAAAGGGCATCTCCAACGTTTCCATGACCGCAGCTGACTACCCTGGCACACCAAAACCCTCGTCCCTCGCGCCGTCGTGCGGTGCGTTCCCAGCCGGCGCCAGCTGCCCGCATTCATGCTGTCTGTTCGTATGACGTCATTAAGAGGCTCGGTGCCCGAGGAACAACTCCGGCGACTTAATGACGCACCCGGACGCTTGGCCTCACTGGAATGCGCTACTTAAAGCGGCAACGCCCAGCTAACCTCCACACCATAGCGCATCGTCCTCTGACCTGGAACCACATCCGCCATGACCGCAAGCGCGAACGCTCTGCGGGAGAGCTTGTCTTCGAGGATGGAGCTCGAGGTCGCCGCCCTCACTGAAGTCGCCGCACAAGCGGTGGCCACGCTGGCGACCGACGACGGGAGCACCGTCAGCCACGCGTCCTACTTGCCGCCGTCCAATGTCCGGCACCGCCGAGGTCGGGGACTCCTCCGAGGATGAGTAGGGCATGGGAGGCGGCAGGGCATGGTGTGCCAACTGGCCGGTCCGTCTCCTGTGTTCTACTTTTCCTCGCCGGAGACCGCACCTTCACTTTACGGGTCTTGAACCCCGCCCCCGTACATGGAGATCACAGATGGAGGACGTCGGTCGCCACCGTAGAATAGGTTTAGGGTCGGGTTTGTTTTATTTTTTTGTCCTATAAAAGTTTGAAATGTAATGAAAATCTGCCGTGTTTGCATTAATCTCGGCCGGTGTATATGAACTTTCACAATAATATACATATTATAGGAGTACTAGCAAGATTCCCGTGCGTTGCACGGAAGATCAAGATCTTGTGGGAGAAAAAGATGAACGAGGGAAAGCCTTATCTGCAAATGTGGAGAGGTGTGCGGGTAAATTGTCATAGTTTCCTTCCTATCCATTAGATATAGATCGGACGGCCTATATTGCAGGATCGGACACATCTTTCTACATCTACGGGAACCTACGAAAGGGTTAACGTAAATTGCTTCTCTCTCTCCTCCCCTGATTTTCATGGTGGTGGGCCCCTCCCTCCCCCCAATCTACAATCAACAGCTCACACGTTTCACATTACGTTAATTACATAACCGGGATTACGTAGGTGTAGCATTACTCGTCCTAAAAAACCTAACTAAGCCAACCTCCCAGCATATCGCACGGGAAAAGAACCGGCCGCGCCGTTTTAGTCGGGATTACCGGATTACTAGTAGTAGTATCGATGGATCACGCGAAGCAACATATTTTTTTTGTGGGGGCGAAGCACCTAGTTTAAAAGAAAAAAATGCGGTACACTCATAGCACTCCTGTCGCGATCGCATTGCACCCCACACACATTCGGTCCTGCACACGGCTCACGCAAACGGAACACGCTTCGGCTTGCCTCTTCACTGACACGTGGGACTGCACTTGGAGAAACCGACCATGCGCCAAACTCCCCCCGCCCACCGCGCGAAAATCCTCCCCCCACACCCAAAAATTCCCCCCAAATCTGATTCAACCGCCCTTCGGCCAACTAGCCAATAATATTCCCCAAACCCCCCTCCCCCCTGTCCCCCTCCACTCCATTCGCTCCGCCAAAGCCGCCCTCCCCGCCGCGCCGATACGTCGGCGCCGCGGTTCGTCGATCCTCTCGCTCCCACAGTACACTCTCGTAGACTGCCGTCCTCTAGCCGCGCCGCCACATCTGGCTACGTTCTTGTGGAGGCACACGGCGGTCAGCGCCGCCACCGCTGGCGACATTCGTGTGGAGACGCACGGTGGTCAGCTTCTCCCACGGTACACGCATTCTAGACTAAGGCCCCGTTCATGTCGGTGTAGTGCTGAATGTTAGCTGATAGACGCTGTTAATCTCACTGTTTGCCGAAGTAGTTTACTGTCAATATGCTCTGCTTAAGAAGCTTCCTTGCCCTGTTCTGCACTCAATCTGCTTAGCTGAGATGGCATGCCAAGGCCGATTAGTTGCTAAAATATCCTGCCATATATTTATTGTGACGTAGATTACCATGGTCTAGTAGCCAATCTGTTAGGTGAAATAGCTCTACACCGTTTTATACTCGATCTTTGTTGCTGCGATGGCCTTCGATAGTTTGATGGCTGTGCGCTCGGCCTCATTGACTGCTGAAACAGCCTGCCATAATTTGGCACTCAAATCTGTTTGCTGAATTAGCTTTACATATATTTCGTTACTTAGATCTGCTCATCCAAATATCTTGCCATAGATTTAGACATCGACCTAGGTATTTTTTTCTGGACTTCATAAAAAAGCATATATGTTTTTCCTGTAATATCTAGTAGAAGAACTAATTTGTATGTCTAACAGATGGACATGACTTGGATAACTTCTGCTCGAAGATTCTCCGCTGCATATGTCGAGGGGGTTGAAAACTTCATGAACTTTATCAGAGCTGAGTATGGTAGTCCGAAATCAGATGTGCTCTGCCCGTGTAGCAGTTGTATGAATTCAGTTACAAGACCCCAGTCAACTGTGCAAAATCATCTACACTTGTATGGGATGGCAGTCACATATACTAGGTGGGTTCATCATGGTGAAGCTGTGAATGTCAATGTTATTGACTACGTGGAAGCAGCAGACTACCCTCTTGATCTGCCTGATGCTCAGGTGGAAGAGGAGGAGGAGGTGGTGGTGGCGGAGCCAGTGAGTTCGACCAACATTGAAACAATGCTACGAAATGCTCGTGCATTCCGTGAAGTTTCACCTGCAGAAGAAAAATGGTGGGCCCGCATGTTGGAACAATGCAACGTTGCTGTCACCCCAGGAAATAAGCTGTGAATATTCTCAGCTATGGTCACCTTTCTTCAGGTGAAGACATCTGAGCGGATGACCAACAAATCATTCGATGCGATGTTGGCTACTTTCCGCGAATCTTTCCCAGATGCGTCTGAGCTGCCACACACCTACAGTAAAATGAAGAATTTCCTTCGTGCAGTTGGAATTGGATATGATATGATCCATGTTTGTAAGAATTATTGTGTTCTGTTCCGGAAGGATTATGCCAACTTAAGTGAATGCCCGAAATGCAAATCATCAAGATGGAAAGACGGCAATGCTGTGAAGAGGATTCCTCATAATGTTCTGAGACATTTTCCAATTACACCAAGATTGCAGAGGTTGTTTCATGATGCTGAAACAAGAGAGGGTGTACTGTGGCATTCTAGGAACGAGGAGTACAGAGATCAGAACGTAATGAGACATCCATCTCATGGTAGTGAGTGGAAAAGCTTCAGTGATAACCACAAAGAGTTTGCTGCTGACCCGAGAAACATTAGACTTGGCTTAGCTTCAGATGGATTTAACCCATTTGGCCACCAGAGCGCCACATATAGCATGTGGCTAGTGCTTGTTATCCCTTACAACATGCCTCCAAATGTCTGCACCAAAGAATCAAACTACATGATGGCCTTGCTCATCCCAGGTCCAAAAAGTCCTGGAAAGGATTTTGATTTGTTCATGGAGTCTCTTGTGGAGGAACTTCAACATCTATGGAAGGGTGTTCTCACTCGAGACCTATATAGCAGCCCACCAGCTGATTTCTTTCTGCGTGCTGTTATAATTTGGTGCATCCATGATTATCCGGCTTTGGGCACTATGTCAGGGCGAACGACACATGGTTACAATGCATGTGTTCGCTGTGACAGGAATCCGCTGTCATACGCAATACTTAGCAAGATCTGTTACATTGGACACCGCCGTTTCCTTGCCAAGGACAAGCCGCTTCCTAGAAAATACCGAAGACATGTTTTCAATGCAAAGCATGAAAACCGTGATGCGCCAAAGAGGCTCACCGCCGATGAGTTGCAAGTGGAATTAGAGAAGGTCAGGCATATTACACCAGGAAACCATCCTGATAATGGTAGCGGGAAAAGGAAGCGTGGCAGGGCAAAAGAGAGATTATTTTTTACCCGTAGGTCCACTTTGTGGGACTTGGAGTATTGGAAAGATTTGGATCTGTGGCATAATATTGATGTGATGCACATCGAGAAAAATATATGTGACAACATTATCGACACACTTCTTAATATTCAAGGCAAGACAAAAGATACCTTAAAATCTAGGATTGATTTGACACACCTGGGTCTCAGACAGGATTTGCAGGTGCAAGATGAAGGTAAACCACGGGATATGGCACCAGCTGTGTACGTCTTGGACAAGGTAAAAAGAAAAGAATTCTGCGAGGTCCTGTCACGTGTGAGATTCCCACATGGATTTGCTTCCAACCCTGAAAGGAGAGTCAGTGCAGATGGAAACAAGGTAAAAGGGTTCAAAACTCATGACTGCGACGTCCTACTTCAAAGGGTTTTACCTATTATTCTTAGAGGATTGGGCCGCCCTGACTTATACAGAGCAGTTGCAGAGTTGGGACAATTCTTCAGGGAACTCTGCAGTAGGAATATCAGGGTAGATGCTTTGGAGCATCTTAGAGACAAGATACCAACTATCCTATGCGACCTTGAGAAGATATATCCTCCAGCCTTCTTTGATGTGATGGCGCATTTGGCTGTTCATCTACCTGATGAGGCACTACTTAGAGGTCCAGTACAGTATGGCTGGATGTACCCTATTGAAAGGCGGCTAGGCACTTTCATGGGCTATGTTAGGAACAGAGCTAGACCCGAGGGTTCCATTGCAGAGGCCTACATTGCTACAGAAGCGTTGTCATTCTGCTCAAAATACACTGAAACAACCGATCAGTTTAGCAAAGAGGTGGGTGAAGACAATCCCGGGCTCAATGTTTTCGATTATTCTGTTCGAGTTACAGGGAAGAGTCGACAAGAGGACAAACCTAAAGATTTGGACAAAATGGTTTGGTATGTGTTGAATAACTGTCTTGAGATACTACCTTATATCAAGTAAGTGCAGTACTGCAACTTATACATCGTAATCTACCAAACTTGCAGCACATTCTTATATATTTAGATGTTTGACGCGATCACTATGTTGTGCAGCATCTACAAAGAGGAGTTACTGCCAAAAAATCTAAGAAACATTGACAAACTGGTTATGGCAGGATTTGCGAAATGGTTCAAGAACCATGTAAGCTTTTGAAGTGCACTGTCAGTTTTTTTAATATATTGAGTACATAAGATGATCAACTTGTCTATTTTCTAACCATAGGTTAAGAAGATGCGGGAGGATGGGCAGGCAGTTGATGATGCCCTTTACTCACTAGCAATGGGTCCTGATACTCGGGTAAGACATTATGAATCTTGCGTTGTTGGAGATGTGCGCTACAATACCATTGCACGAGACGAAGGCAGGAAGACACAAAATAGTGCCATCATGAGCATGGATACGTATGACAAAGAGATAACTAAAATGTATGCTAACATAACAGACATTGTTCAGTTGCAGTATATCTCTAGTTTCGAGGATCATCTGTGTGTGGTTCTGTTGTGCTGTCGTTGGTATAATCTGTTTTCTAGGATCGCAAAACCCAGAGCTGATGATTATTTCAAATCCACCAAACCAATGAGCCTTTAATTTTGGCAAATCAAGCAACACAGATATTTTTCTTGGAAGACACATTTGCATGTAGCGATGACTAGAGAGTATTGTAAAGGTTTGAGCAGAGGAATTCGTTTAATGAAGTTGCACAACAAGATGATGCTTACACTGCTCCTGATGTACAAGATAACACAGATGTTCCTAATATCTTTGAGAACCATCACATCAATGACGCCGGCGAAAAGATTGCCTGTCGTGCTGTGGACATACAAGAGTTGATCAAGAAGAAGCCAACGTTCAAGGACGTTGAGGACGAAGAAGAACATGACACCATGGGAAATTACGATTCAGACTGATACACATGGCAAAGATGTTGACGCTGCTGCTGCGGATGATGATTACATTGCTTTTGTCGTATTTTCCTGTCAGAAGACGTTTTTTATCTACTATGTGAAATTGTGTTTGCTATGACAACTGAAACCTGATGAACATGTTGTTTAGTATTTTGCTGTGAGAACATCACTTGTTATGTATGCTGATTTGTGTTTGGTGATTGTATGACAACTAAAACATGATGACATTGTTGTTTAGTTGTACTCATATTTGGCTGTGAAACTTGAATTTGATGACATAGTTTGCTGTTGGACTGCAATTTGCTCGACGTCTTCGAATGAGAACAAAGCTGACCCGACAGGGCCTCTGCTATTTATTTATTTATATGAGCAAAAGGGGATGCCCCTGATTTTCGTTAATAGAAATCATTAGATGTTCAAAACACTACACCCAGCCTGCTACACAGGTTTCATTCATTACTAGTTTCAGCAAAGTGCTCATGTCGTAGCCACTGATTACATCACGAGTGCTACATACACTGCAAATAAAGAGACAATCATCCTACATAGCACATCGATTTTGCCCATTATCTTCACAAGCTCTTTCATCTCCTCATTGCTGTCAAGGCCGTTCAGTAGCTGTTGCTTGGCCATGATCAGACGAACTGCATCTTTAACCTTCTGCTCTGCATCTTCCTCTTCTGCCGTTCCTTCAGTTACTTGTCCAACACGCCAACCTGCTGGTATTGGGATTCCTCGGCTAACCAAATAATCAACGTAGTTGCATTCCCCCACATCAGCAACTTCCCAGAAATACAAATCACACGAATCTTCCCTTTTCTGCACGAATCAAATTGGTAGATCATCAACCAAACTATTAAAAAAATCAGCAACTGAAAGAAGCAGAACAACACTTAAACATATTATTACCCCATGATTCGGGCATTTGTAGAAGACTCGGCCAGGGTTGCGGATTGTGGGTGAGACGCGACGGATGACTCTGCGTGATTTGCAGCAGTGGCACCACACCAACGGCAGCGTGTTGCGATGAGCAATCGGCTGCGGTGCGCGTGCCGGCGAGGGTGTGATGAGACCCACAGGCGATGGTACGGGTTGCGACTTGGCGCATATCTGGTTGTTGCCTGCTGAAGAGCAGGTGGATGAGTAGTCAGCGGACATGGTTGTTGCGGCCAGAGCTTCTGATGCTAGGCAGAGTAAGTAGAGAAGAGGAGAAGCGAACGTTGGATATGTCAGTTTCATTACTTTGCAGAGTAGCATAGCACCATATATAGTCATAGTCTAGGTTTGGATTCGAACCAGCTACAGGAGCACATCTTTCTTTTTTCTAAAACTCGGCAACGTCTCTTTACTGGTACACTAGCTTGTTCTATACGACTTCCCAAGTCTTTGATTTTCTTTCCCTTTTTTTTGCGAGGACCTGACAGCTGGGACCCACCGGAAGGGCCTCTGTATTTCGCGAAAAAAACGTTCCTCTCGCTGACATGTCGGACCCACCAGCTATATCTTCGCACGCAAGGAAGTGCCTCCTTATTACGCACAAAAAAATGAATACCCCCTGCTAGCTGGGACCCACCATAGTGGGAGGATGACTTGTGGGTCAACAAAGTTGACGGGGACGGGGGGCTTTGTCAACCTAGTCAATATGAACGATGTCCATCCAACGGGCATAGTGCTTCTTCAACCTCTGGTCTTCTTGCTCCAGCCGCCCAAAGCAGCGCCGGTCGTGCCGCATGCTCCTGCCTCCCGTGGCCGGCTGTGCTTCCGCGGAGGCCTCACCGCCCCCTACTATTCCCACCGCTGGCCAGGCCCTGCGGCGACGGCAGCCTCACACCGCAGCCGAACCAGTGAACCCTCGTAGTCCTCTCCTCGCGGGCTTCCACTACCGCGTCTTCCCCGGCTCCGTGTCGTCCCCTTCCTAGGCCTCGCCGACGTCCACCGCCATGGTTCTCTCTGCGCGGCGTGGTCAACGTGGTCAAGGAACGACTTCCATCGGAAAGTACTGTACGTGGAGAGGCTGACAGCTGGGTCCACGGCCACAACCCAGTTTTTTTGTGATTTGCCAAGTAAGTCGCTTTGTCAGGCCTGTTAGGCTGCAAATCTTTCAAGACGAGGAGAGCTTTCATTCGGCTGGCCGAGAAAATGGCCCATCTTTAATGAGAAATGGGTTGTACATTTTTAAACACATCAAACCGGCAATTAGTTTCAAATATCTTTTTTTTTCATTTCAAGATTTTAAATTACATTTATTTTTATGCATGGAGAATTTGTTGGATTTTATATTGATATACATTTATTTTTAAAATCAGTTTGAACGTGAGTCAAAATTTCAGGATTAAAAACAGTTCGGACCGCTCCGAAATATGCAAAATTTCGTATAATTTTTTAACCGTGGCCACAATTTGGGCTGTAATGCTAACAAAAAGAATATGGGCTCCAAAAAAACGTTAAGAATTCAAATGGGCTGAAAATTATTAGAAATAATGGCAGATGGGCTGTATGCTGTTTTCCACAGATTTGAGGCTTTCCTAAAAAAAGGTTGACGCACAAGCAGTGACTGTTGGATGTCCATCCAACGACCGTCGTCCTTCTTCAATCTCTGCTCTTCCTGCTCCAGCCGCTCAAATAGGCGCCGGCGGGACTGCCTGCTCCCTCCTCCCCGTGGCCGGCTCTGCTGCCGCACAGGCCTCACCGCCCCACCGTACTCCCATCGTTGGCCTAGCCATCCCTCTACTCACCCACACCTGCTGTTATTCTCCGGCGACGGCAGATGAACCAGTAAAACCTCATACAGTCGTACTCCCCATCGCGTGGGAAACAACTGCCGAGTCTTCCATGCCTCCGTGTCGTTCCCTTCCTAGGCCTCGCCGTCGTCCACCGCCCTGGTGCTCTCGGCGCGGCCTGGTCAACGTGGTCAACGACCGACATGCATCTGAAGTGGACTGTATGTGGAGAGGCCGATAGCTGGGTCCACGGCTGCACGCAAGGAAATGCCTCCTTATTACGCGCAAAATAATGATTTCTCCACCTGACATCAGGGACCCACCGAAAGGGCCTCTGTATTTCGCGAAAAAAACGTTACCGCCACTGACAGCTTGGACCCACCAGCTATATCTTCGCACGCAAGGAAGTGCCTCCTTATTACGCACAAAAAAATGAATGCTCCCCCTGTTAGCTGGGACCCAGTATAGTGGCAGGCTGACTTGTGGGCCTACTAAGTTGACGGGGACGGAGGGCTTTGTCAACTTAGTCAATAATGCACGATTCTAGCTCAAGTGACCGTACGATGTCCATCCAACGGCCGTAGTGCTTCTTCAACCTCTGGTCTTCTTGCTCCAGCCGCCTAAAGCAGCGCCGGTCGTGCCCCATGCTCCTGCCTCCAGTGGCCGGCTGTGCTGCCGTGGAGGCCTCACCGCCCCCTACTATTCCCACCGCTGGCCAGGCCCTACGGCAACGGCAGCCTCACACCACAGCCGAACCAGTGAACCCTCGTACTCCTCTCCGCGCGCGCGGGCTTCCACTGCCGCTTCTTCCCCGGCTCCCCGTCGTCCCCTTCCTAGGCCTCGCCGTCGTCCACCGCCCTGGTGGTCTCGGCGCGGCGTGGTCAACGTAGTCAAGGAATGACTTCCATCGGACGTGGACTGTACGTGGAGAGGCTGACAGCTGGGTCCATGGCGGCAGCAAGGAAGTGCCTCCTTATTACGCGGAAAATAATGATTCCTCCACCTGACAGCAGGGACCCACCGGACGGGCCACCGTATTTCGTGAAAAAAATGTTTCCCCCTGACTGCTGGGACCCACCAGCTACACCTTCGCATGCAAGGAAGTGCCTGACAGTCGGGACCCACCTGGTCGAAGCGTACGTAGCGCTGTCATTCTGGTCGCGAACGTGTACGTACATATATACTGGTGGATGTAGAGGCGCGCACATGTCGTAGTAGAGGCGGCCAGGGTGCAAGAAAGAAAATACGGACACGTATGTGTACATACGGGCGGGGTCTCAAACGCCTACTCGCGCATACGTACGGCGAGGGCTCGTGTACATGGCTGGGTCGGAACAGAGAAACAACGTCATCGTCGTGTTCATGGGGAGGCAACGGAATGCGTCGTCGTGTTCATCGGGAGGGCTTGGACAGAAGAGGCGATGGAAATGAGGCCTGGCGTACCGCACAACAGAGGAAACGGACCTCCTACGGTCGAAACGGGGGTCCTGTTGATCGGGAGGGGTGTGGCGTACTGCAAAACGGAGGAAACGGACCTCCTACAGTCGAAACGGGGGTCCTGTTTATCGGGAGGGGTGTGGCGTACCACAAAACGGAGGAAACGGATTTATGTTGGGGCGCTACGGTCGAAACGGGGGTCCTGTTCATCGGGAGGGGTGTGGCGTACCGCAAAACGGGACTCCACGGGATACTGTTCATCTCCACCGTCGACCCCCTCCAGCCTCCACGAGCTACTGTTCATCCACCGTCAACCTCCTCCAGCCTCCACGGGCTCCTGTTCATCCAGCCTCCACTGCGCGCTACTCCATCGGCTCCTGTTCATCCAGAGGCAACACCACGGGGTCCTGTTCATCCACCCCCACCGGGAACTGTTCATCAAAACCCCCCGCAACGCTCACTGTTCATCCAGAGGCAGCATCGATCGGCTTCAGTTAGCAGCAGTAGCCAAGGAATCGCTCGATCGGGTTCAGTTAACAGCCATCGATCGATCGCTCAGGTTCAGTAACGCGTAGCCTGCAGTGCAATCGCTCGGGTTCAGTTAGAGCCCAACGCCTCGCTCGGGTTCAGTTAGAGCCAATGCCTCGCACACACGCGTGTACGTGTACGAGAGAAACGTGCATCGCTCGGCCCCCGACCTCCCACCGTAACCGGGAACTCCCCGAAATTTTCCTCCCCCTCGCTTCTACCACGGGTTTTTCCATCATGGACGGCCCAAAGAATGTCATGCAACTGCATCTCCGGCCCGCCCAGGACGAAAAGCCCATTTTCTGTCATGATTTTTTGTCATAGAAGTAGGTGCCCACCACATCTATGATGATACCGGGTTTTGTCACAATTATCGTCATAGAAGTGTCATATGTATGACAGAAAATATTTTCGTTCGGCCCAAAATGTCACGGATGTGTCTTTTTTTTAGTGTCCCCCTGCATAAGTCATCAGGTATCCAGATGTGGACTTCCTACGATCCTTGTCACCTGCGTAATCTGCATATGTATAGCCTTGCAATACAAGATCACCGCTTCCAAAGCATAAACAAGATGTATAAGTACCCTTGAGATACCCAAGAATCCACTTCACTGCTTCCCAGTGAGCTTTACCTGGATTTGTCATGAACCGGCTAACAACTCCAACTGCATAGGCAATGTCAGGCCTAGTGCATACCATGGCATACATCAAACTGCCCACAGCAGATTGGTAAGGTACTTTCCTCATTTCTTCTTTCTCCTTATTGCTTGTAGGACATTGTTTTGAATTTAGTTTGTGATGGCTTGTAAGCGGAGAGATAACAATTTTTTCATCTTTCATATTGAACCTTTCAAGTACCTTCTCAATGTATTTTTCCCGTGAGAGCCAAAGCAGCTTCTTTGATCTATCACAAGAGATCTTCATGCCAAGTATTTGCTTAGTTGGTCCTAAATCCTTCATGGCAAATGATTTACTCAATGCCTTCTTGAGGAGAGCAATCCTCTTTGTGCCATTTCCAACAATCAACATATCATCAACATACAACAAGAAAATAATGAAGTCACCCTCGGCGTAACTCTTCGTAAAGACACAATGATCGGGTTGTGATTTATGCTAACCAAGCCTAGTCATAAAAGACTCAAACTTCTTGTACCACTGCCGAGGAGCTTGCTTTAAGCCATACAAGTTCTTCTTCAATTTGCAAACTAAGTGCTCCTTGCATGCAACCATGAATCCTTCTGGCTGCTCCATGTATATCTCCTCCTCTAGGTCACCATGTAAGAATGCTGTCTTCACATCAAATTGTTCAATTTCCAAGTCCATGGTGGCAGCCATGCCAAGCACAACTCGGATCAAAGACATCTTGACCACTGGAGAGAATATCTCACCGTAATCAATGCCCTTTTTCTGACTGAATCCTTTCACAACCAATTTGGCCTTGTACCTTGGATGTGAGGTGTTTTCTTCAGTCTTCACTCTGTACACCCATTTGTTCTTAAGTGCTTTCTTGCCCTTTGGCAGATTCACCAACTCAAAAGTATCATTCTCATACAGGGAATTCATCTCATCATGCATGGCTTCTGACCATTCTTCTTTGTTCTCATCAGACATTGCCTCCTCATAGCATGAGGGCTCACCTGCATCTGTCATCAACACATATTGATGTGGTGGATATTTAGAAGAAGGAATGTGACCTCTTTCACTTGTTCTTTGCTGCTGCACTGTTGGTGAATCAGGTAGATTTTCGTTGGCATCATCATTACCAACTTCATCATCATCATCACTTGATGGTTGCTCGCCACTTTGACTTGTATTGCCTTGATCAGTTGCATCTCCATTGTCTTCAGTGTCATCATCTCCCCCATGATTGTCATGCACGAGAGGAGGACGGATTGGATCCATATCAACCTGAGGTGTGCTGGTCATTGGCTTCTCTGGTTTCCCAATGTCTTTTATTGTTTCATCTTCAATGAACACCACATCTCGGCTTCTCACAATCTTCCTATTTGCTGGATCCCACAACCTGTAGCCAAACTCTTCACTTGGTTGGCTGAGGTAGATGCACTTCTTTGTCTTGCTATCAAGCTTGGATCTCTCGTCCCTTGGAACATGTACAAATGCCCTGCAACCAAAGACCTTCAAGTGCTTGTATGATACCTCCTTCCCTGACCAAACTCTCTGAGGAATATCACCTGCAAGAGGAACTGAGGGAGATAGGTTAACCACATACATAGCAATCATCAATGCTTTAGCCCAAAATGAATTAGGTAAATGGGCATGAGAGAGCATAGCTGTGACCCTCTCTGTGAGTGTCCTGTTCATTCTCTTTGCAAGACCATTGAGCTGGGTGTCTTTGGTGGACTGTTCTCAAGCCTGATGCCAACATTTCTGCAATACCTTTCAAAAGGACCTCTGTATTCACCACCATTGTCTGATCTCACACACTTCAATTTCCTGCCAGTTTCTCTTTCAACTTCGGCATGGAACTCCTTGAAGGCTTCAAAAGTTTGGTATTTGTCTTTCAGACATACACAAAACCTTTCTGGAATGGTCATCAATAAAGGTCACAAAGTACAATGCTCCACCACGAGATTTTTCAGTCATGGAGCAAACATCAGTGTGCACAATATCAAGAACATTTTCTGCACGATGTGGAGGGAGTGTACGAAATGCAACCCTATGTTGTTTGCCAGCAAAACAATGTGCACAGGGTTTCAAGGATATACCTTTCAACTCAGGGAGGTACTCCACGCGAGCAAGAGCATGCATGCCCTTCTCACTCATATGCCCAAGCCTCTTGTGACACAATTCAACCTAAGTGTCTTTTTCAGCAGCATTCAACACCTCATTGCACAACTTGGTTTTAGTCACATAGAGATTACCTTGCTTACTTCCTCGAGCCACAATCAAAGAGCCTTTGGTGAGCTTCCACTTTCCTTCACCAAAATAACTAGGATGTTTGATATCATCAAGCTTGTCCACTGACAACAAATTCAGCCTTATGTCGGGAACATGCCTCACATCATCGAGCACTAGTCTGCAACCTGTGATTGTTTCAATGCATATAGAGACCTTGCCAACAATTGCTGACGAACCACTATTTCCCATCCTCACTTGGCCAGTAACACCACTAGTGTAAGATGTGAAATACTCCTTGTGTGATGTGATGTGAAAGGACGCACCTGAATCCACAACCCAACGCATGGCCTCATCATGAACAACACTATAGCAATCTTCATCTTCAGTGACTAGATAGTCCTCATCTGTTGTAGTCATAGCTGAACTGGTCTCAGCCTTTTGCTCGGTTTTCTTTGTGAGTTTCCCCTCTGCAAGCTCTCTTTTGTACTTCCTGCACTCGCTCTTTATGTGTCCCGGATTGCCACAATGAAATCAAGTAATATCTTTTCTCTGTTTTGACTTTGATATCAACCTCGATTTGCTTTTGCCTTGTTGAAATCTTGTATTGCTGCGTCCACGGGTTTCATTCTTCCCATGGGTTTAAGCCACATACGCATCAGAAGAAGAGGCATCACCCTTTTCCTTCTTTCTGGCTTCTTCATTCAGCATACTGTTCTTCACCATCTCCAAAGCCAGCTTCCCATCCGGAGCTGAATTGCTAAGTGACACAACAATCGTGTTCCAACTATCAGCCATGGAACTCAGCAGCAACAATGCTTGCACCTCATCGTCAAAGTTGATCTTCATGGCTGAAAGTTGATTTATATGGCATTGGAAGATATTCAAGTGCTCAATCACACTTGTGCCATCTCGGTACTCAAACTTTGCAAGTCTTTTGATCACCGAGGCCTTGTTCATTGATGTCTTCCTCTCATACATGGACTCCAACTTCTTCCACATCTCAAATGCATTTGTGTCATTTGCAACATGGTGGAAAATATTGTGGTTGATGTACAACCGAATCATACCTACTGCCTTTCTGTGCAACACTCTCCATTCCTCTTCCGTGACACATGTGGGTATCTTGTCTTTCACAATTGGCTCATACAAATCCTTGCAATAAAGGGTGTCTTCCATCATGGGCTTCCATAATGAGTAAGTGGAAGAATCAAGTTTTATCATGCCACTTGCAGTATCACTTTCTGCCAAAGCCATTGTGAGCAGCACTTCCAGCAACAATCAAGCAACCGGGATTTGCAACCTTCTAAGAAACCAAGGCTCTGATGCCACTCTGTTGGGAATTAGCACACAAATGCACTTGTGGTTAACTGATAACTGCAGCGGAAACAAAGTAATCTCAGCACCACATCATGTACTAACTCAAGGATCGTTGCTTAGCACGGAAGGAAACATATGCAGCAGCATATATGGAGGCAAAAAATGTTAAGCAGCAGGCAAGACACTCCTCAACCTAGTGTCTTGTGGTAGGAGTAAGTTTCTGGACAGCACCAAGCATCAACAAATAGACACCAAATTTACGTGGAAAACCCCTCAACTTGAGGGGAAAAACCATGGGCCGAAGCCACCCAAATCCTCCTCCACTGTTATCAAATGTGGAATACAACAAGTTCTTCTCTAGACAACACTAGAGGATCTCATACATCAAGATTTCTGAATCTTGGATGAACACAACAAGATTTGGGGCTCAAGAACTAGGGATTGAAACAATCTCACCAAAGATGGTGGAACCGAAGCTTGAAGGAGGCAAGGTAGTGGATTTGGACCATCACAACCTTGGGGAGGAGCTCCCTTTGCTTCTTCCTTCAATCTTCCTCTTCTTCCCTTGCTCTCTTGTTTTTTTCTCTCTTCTTCTCTCTTGGAGGATGAACTAATTTTTCGTCACCCTTGGTGGTGGCTGCTGGATGGAGGGTAAAGCATCCCCATCCACTCATGTGCAAAGTCCAAAATGACCCTAGGTCATAACCCTAATGGGCAGTGGGCTTCTGCACCTCTTTGGGTTGCCTAAAAGGCCTCAAATGGTCATCTCCTCATAGCCCACATGAGGAGGATATCCCAACAAATGGTTAGCGTAGCCTCCGCTTTGCTCGCTGTACGGCCGTTGCACCGGAAAAAAAGAGGCACTGGCACTACCCGTTGGAATTGTGTCGAATATTGTGTAGAAGGTAGATTATAGTTGGACACTGAGTAGTATTGTGTTTAGATAGGATACGAAGTCATGTCCTTCTAGGACTTATATCCTAGGCCTCTCATATATAGCGGGGGTAGACACACGATGTACTATTGAACATATGGTTTGTTATCAACGCCGATCTCTCATACATGACAGTTTACTGGCTTGTTATGTTTGAACTGCCAGCCTGGGCTCGTAAGGAAATCGATAAGTTGCGTCGGGCATGGCTATGGCGTGGCGATGAGTGTTGTCATGGCGGTCACTGTAAGGTGGCATGGTGCCGGATCTGCAGGCGGAAGAATCTTGGGGGTCTTGGTATCATAGACTTGCGGCAGTTTGGCATTGCGCTACGGCTGCGATGGCTTTGGTTTGAGAGGACTGCCCCTACTCGACCATGGGTGGGACTCCCAACGCCATGCTCCATGACTGACCACTCACTGTTTGCCATGGCAACTCACTGCCAGCTTGGAAATGGGCGAAAGGCATGCTTCTGGCTTGATGCATGGTTGGAGGGGCAAGCCCCATGCCTTATCACCCCCGACATCTTCAATATTACTGCCTGCAAGTGCCGGACGGTGGCTTCTACCCTCACTGACGGTCGTTGGACACGGGACCTGCAAGGGCGTATCACGGCTGACAACATTCCATCCTTTGTCGCGCTCTGGACAAAGGTAGCCGCCGCGACACCTCTCGTTGCGACCGAGATCGACTCCTTCGAATGGCATTTTTTGACAAATGGATGCTACTCCGCGCACTCGGCGTACATGCTGCAGTTCACGGGCTCTGTGGCTTACGGAGCGATGCACATGATTTGGAGAGCTTGGGCGCCGGTGAAGCACAAGTTTTTTGCCTGGCCTCTTGCGCAAAAAAGGATCATGACTGCCGATAGGCTGCTGGCTAGGCAATGGCTGAACTCTTATTTTTGCCCACTATGTCGGCGGAACCTCGAGACAGCTGAGCACCTCATGTTGCAATGTCCTTGGACGGTCAGCCTCTGGGACCTGGCGGCTAACAAATTCCATCTTCCGGCTCTTTCGCCTTTGTCTTGGCGTGGGAATGGCACCATGGAGGTTTGGCTTAGCGAGCTGTCCACTGTCCTGGCGACGGCAAAGAGGGCGCGCTCCTTGTTGCTGCTGCTGATCTGGGAAATTGGGCGGGAGCGCAATGATCGCATCTTACGGAATGTGGAGTGCTCACCTGCATCAGTCCTTTTCAGAGTTGATGAAGAGATGATCTCCTGGGCGCGAGGCCAACACTTGATGATGCGAGAGTAGCTGTCTTGGTTCTTCACGTTTTTCCTTTTTTCTTTTGCTACTTTTTTGGAGAGCTTTCCTCTCCTGCTATGTACAGTTGGCGTTTCTCTTGACGTTCTTCTAAATGAAATGTGCATCTCTCTTGCGTCCTTTCAAAAAATATATGGTTTGTGCATGTATATTATATACCTCGGCCCACCTCCTAGTCATTGTATAGTTGAGGTTGTGGCCCACTTTGTATTCCATATATACGTGCGCTATGCACCGATCAATACATCGAGTAGCATTGCCAAAACTCTCGTTTCCAACATGGTATCATACCTCCGATCCTAAACCCTAACCCTCTGCCGCCGCTGCCGCCGCATCTCTACGCCGCCGCGCCACCGCCCGTGTGTCCAGCCGTTGCCTCCTCCCCACGCTTCCGCCCTCCCTACCCTAACCCTAACCGCGCCGCCGCCCCAAGCCGCGCCGCCCCTCCCTCGCCGCGCCGCCCTCCCCGCGTGCCGCTCCACCACCTTCCCTCCCGGACTCATGGCCTCCCCCGGTTCCTCCGGCACCACCCGCAGCCGACGCACCAACCCGTTTGATGGTCCCGACCCCGTCGTCATCCACGATCTCAACATCCTCGGTCGGGTTCCCGTTGTCCTTGATCATCTCACCTCCACCTACTATGCCTGGAAGCCATACTTCTCCCTTGCGTTCCGTGAGTACAATCTCCGGGATCACATTGATGGCTCCGTGGATTCCCGATTCATGGAGGACGATGATGAGTGGATGTCCATCGACGCCACCCTCATCCGTTGGTTCTACACCACCATCTCGAAGGACCTCTTCCACACAGTGGTCTCCGCCGACTATGATGCTCACACCATTTGGACCAAGCTCAACGGCCTCTTCACCGACAACGCGCTCCAGCGCAAGGTTTTCTTGCACGGCGAGTACTTTAGGTGCCAGCAGCTCGACTCGTCCGTTGACGACTATTGCATGCACCTCAAGAAGCTTGTTGACGAGCTCCGTGACCTTGGTGAGAAGGTCTCCGACGAGCTTCTTCTCAGCACCCTCATCGTCGGCCTGAACGGCGACTTCGGGAACGCCGCCTCCAACATCCCCCTCATCACCAACCCGACTTTCCCCCAGATCGTTGCGTACCTAAAGCTGGACGAGAGAAGGATGCGGATGTCGCGTACACGGGCTACTCACACGGTCCTCACCACTGGTGCCCGCGGTGGCGCGCCGCCCACCACACCGGCCCCTCAGCCGCGGCTTGCACCGGGCCCCTTCCAGGCGGCGCCGACGCCCGGGTTCCCCTACCCACAACAGCAGCAGGCTCCGCCACCGCCCCCCGCCGAGCGCTGCGATGGCCGCCATGGCTGAAACGGCTGCAAGCAACAGCAGCAGCAGCCGACCAAGGTGGGGTGCCGCACCACCCGCAGCAGCAGCTCCCGCCGGTTCCTTGGCAAGCCGGCCATAACCCCTGGACGGTGGTCGTTAACGCGTACTCCATGCCGGTACCGCGCACCCCCGTCCATTGGCTTCTTCGGCACCCGCCCGGCCTCTCATCAGGCGCCTCACGTGGCTCCTTAGCCGTACGCGCCCACGCTGCCTTATGGCCCCTCTGTGGCCTATGGGCCGCCTTCGGCCGGTGGGTACCCGCCGCTCATCGCGGCGCTGCCTCCACAGTTGCTGCCGTCGGACCCAGCCCTCCCGCCGGCGCCTTGGGACCCCCCGCTTCTCGCAGCCCTCCACACCGCCCCCACACCGCAGCAATACACTGGCGGCAGGCGACTGGTACATGGACACCGGAGCCGCGGCTCACATGGCGGCCAACCCCGGTAACCTTCTTACCGCTCACCCCGTTCACACCGCTGCTCGCATTACCGTGGGCGACGGTTCCTCCATGCCCATTACTCATGTTGGTCATGCTGCTTTTCCATCTAACTCCATGCCATTATATCTTTCTAACGTACTTATCTCTCCTGACATCATTAAAAACCTTGTTTCTGTTCGTTCTCTTACACGTGAAAATCCTGTCACCGTTGAATTTGACATGTTTGGCTTTTCTGTTAAGGATGCCAGTACCCGGATGGTGCTCCACCGATGTGACAGCCCCAACAAGCTCTACCTGGTCCACTCATCCACCTCCTCCGTCGCTGCACCCATGGCGCTTTCCGCCGGAGTGGACCTTTGGCATGCTCATCTCGGCCATCCCAACACCGCCACCCTTCGTCATATTCTTCGGAGTTTTTCATTCACGTGTAATAAGATTGATGATCACACTTGTCATGCTTGTTGTCTCGGCAAACATGTTCGTCTTCCTTTTAGCACTTCCTCACATGTTGCATCATACCCGTTTGAGTTAATTCATAGTGATGTTTGGACTTCTCCTATTGCAAGTAACACGTGCTATCTTTATTATCTTGTCATACTTGATAATTTTTCGCACTATGGGTGGACCTTCCCGTTGCGGCGAAAGTCGGATGCTGTCACCACTCTCACCGCCTTCTACTCCTATGTCTCCATGCAGTTTGGGTCTCCCATCCATGCATTGCAAACAGACATCGGGAAGGAGTTTGATAATCTTGCGATCCGCAACCTTCTCGCCACACACGACACGTTTTTTCTTCTCACTGTCCCGTACACTTCGCAATAGAATGCCGCGCTGAGCGCGTGCTTCACACTCTTAATGACTGCGTCTGCACCCTCTGTTTTCACGCCAACGTGCCACACATTTTTGGCCCGACGCGCTTTCCACCACTTCACTACTCATCAACATTCGTCCCTGTCACACTCGCGGGAATTTTGCACCTCATCACCTTTTGTTCGGCATGCCACCCTCCTATGCTAAGCTCCGCATCTTCGGTTGCCTGTGCTACCCTAGCATCGCCTCCACTACTCCGCATAAGCTCGCACCTAGGTCCGTGGCCTGCATATTTATTGATTATCCCCCAACACAAAAGGCTACCGCTGCTATGATCCTATCTCACATCGGGTGATCACTTCCCGACACGTTTACTTTGATGAGATGGTTTTTCCATTTCGGCAGGTACCTTCGGATGTTGCGGCTTTGCCCGCTCCCGATGACGACCACCCACGTGCTTCTCTTGGGACGCCTCACGGTTTTGATGCCCCCCGCGCCAGGGGTCGAGTTTCTCCCCATTTGGCTGCCTCAGGGATCGCACCCCCCGGCGCCCGCGACGTCCTTGGCGTCCCCGGCTCCCACCACGCAATCGGCGTCCTCGGTGCCCCTCTCGGTGTCTCCCGCGGTGGCCTCGTCCGCGGTCTCGGAGGTGACGGGCTCTTCTTCGTCCTCGCCTGCCGCCGCCCCGGACCCGCTGCCCCGCCCGATGACTCGCTCTCGGGCTGGCGCTCTCCGCCCGAGCACGCGGTACACCAGCGATGAGTATTTTCTCGTTGCTTCCATCTCTGAGACGTCCTCTCTCCCCTCGTTAGCTTGAGCCACCCTCTGGGATCCTCATTGGCTCGCTGCGATGCAGGAAGAGTTTGACGCTCTCCAGCGAAACCGCACCTGGCAGCTCATCCCTCGGCCGCCTCATGCCAACATCATCACGGGCAAGTGGGGTCTTTCGGCAAAAGACTCATCTGGATGGCACTCTCGAGTGCTACAAAGCTCGCTGGGTGGTTTGGGGCTTTCGGCAACGTGTGGGCGTGGAATTCACCTACACTTTTGCCCCGGCTATTAAACTGGGCATGATCCGCACCGTGCTTCAGTTAGCCATCTCCTGAGCTTGGCCTGTGCATCAGTTGGATGTTTCCAACGCCTTCTTGCACGGCCACCTTGTTGAGAAGGTGTTCTGTGAGCAGCCTACCGGCTTCGTCGACGCCACGCATCCAGACCATGTGTGCTTGCTCTCCTGTTCCCTTTATGGGTTGAAGCAGGCGCCTCGGGCCTAGTACCAGCGCATCGCTGCATTCCTGCAGACGCTCGGATCTACATCCACTCGCTCCGATGCATCCCTCTTCGTGTACCATCATGGAGCTGACACGACCTACTTGCTGCTATATGTCAACGACATCATCCTAACGGCATCCACTGTCGTGCTCCTTCAGTGGCTCACTGCTCGTCTTCGCGATGAGTTTGCCCTCAAGGACTTGGGGCCCCTGCAATACTTCCTTGGCATCGAGGTGGTTTGACGGCCAGATAGGTTCTTCCTGCACCAGCAGCGATAGACCATGCTGGCATACTTAACTGCAAGCTCGCTCCCACGCCCGTTGACACCAAGGCCAAGGTTTCCGCTCTGGAGGGTTCTCCCGCTTCCGATGCGGCATTCTATCGCTCCATTGTGGGCGCTCTGCAGTACCTGACTCTGACGCGCCCCGATTTGCATTATGCTATTCAACAGGTCTGTCTTCACATGCATGTGATGACCCACAAGTATAGGGGATCTATCGTAGTTCTTTCGATAAGTAAGAGTGTCGAACCCAATGAGGAGCAGAAGGAAATGATAAGCGGTTTTCAGCAAGGTATTCTCTTCAAGTACTGAAATAAGTGGTAACAAATAGTTTTGTGACAAGATAATTTGTAATGAGCAACAAGTAACAAAAGTAAATAAAGTGCAGCAAGGTGGCCCAATCCTTTTTGTAGCAAAGGACAAGCCGGAAGAAACTCTTATACAAGGAAAAGCGCTCCAGAGGACACATGGGAATTATCGTCAAGCTAGTTTTCATCACGTTCATATGATTCGCGTTCGGTACTTTGATAATTTGATATGTGGGTGGACCGGTGCTTGGGTGCTGTTCTTACTTGAACAAGCCTCCCACTTATGATTAACCTCTCTATTGCAAGCATCCGCAACTACAACAAAAGTATTAACACTACTAGAAAAACAGCTACTAATGGCGCACCTATTTTGGCCATTAATGGCGCATCACCGGTGCGCCATTACTAGCACGCCATTAGTAATTTTTACTAATGGCGCACCACTGGTGCGCCATTAGTATCTGGTATACTAATGGCGCACCACTGGTGCGCCATTAGTATAGGCCACGGTGCGCCATTAGTATGCCTCCCAGGGGCCATGTATACCCAGGTGCGTTGGCATACTAATGGCGCACGACAACGAGATGCGCCATTAGTAACTTTCGCATACTAATGGCGCACTGTTTAGTGATGCGCCATTAGTGATGCGCCATTTTGAATCTAGATCTGGATCGTGATTTTTTGCCCATTTTTTGCTCATTTTTTTGCTCGTTTTTTGGCACGACATTATTTCAAATTTTGTTCCTGTTTTTGGATCTTGTACGTTCTTTTGCCGTGTTCTTTTGCCGGAGAGGAGGGAGGAGTAGCTCACCGGAGAGAAGGGAGGAGGAGCTCACCGGAGAGGAGGGAGGAGGAGCTCACCGGAGAGGAGGGAGGAGGAGCTCACCGGAGAGAAGGGAGGAGGAGCTCACCGGAGAGGAGGGAGGAGGAGCTCACTGGAGAGAAGGGAGGAGGAGCTCACCGGAGAGGAGGGAGGAGGAGCTCACCGGAGAGGAGGGAGAAGAAACCGTGAGGGGAGGGGAGGGGAGGAGAGGAGGCAGGAGGAGGTCGCCGGAGAGGAGGGAGGAGGAGGTCGCCGGAGAGGAGGAGGAGGTCGCCGGAGAGGTAGCCGGAGAGGAGGAGGAGGAGGTCGCCGGAGAGGAGAGGAGGAGGGTAAGGGAAGATGGAGTGGAGGAGAGGAGGAGATGGAGTGGAGGAGAGGAGAAGAGGAGATGGAGTGGAGGAGAGGTGGAGTGGAGGGGAGGAGGTGCGCCCAGCCATATATACGACATACTAATGGCGCACCATGGGCATGTGCGCCATTAGTAACTTTTTTTATTTTGTTGACTTATTTTGAATTTTGAAGGCGGGAAGATACTAATGGCGCACCGTGGGCAGGTGCGCCATTAGTAAGTTTGAATTTTTTTTGAATTTTTTTGCCTCTCGAGATCTTAAAAGCCCCGTATCTTTTTTTCTGTTAGGTTTTTGAGGATTTTGGAAATGTTTAACGGGGTTCCCCCAGTTAAATTTGGATGTAACTTTTCGAGTAGATGATTTTTCATATAAATTTTTTTCATCCGAGTTAGTATGCAAAAGTTATGCCCATTTTTACAAATTCTCGCGAGATTTTGCAAATGAAGTCGAAATTCATATTTGCAAATTTTCCCAACAACTAGACCACATATCACATGGGAAAGTTATTTTCTTTTATTTTTTTGACATTTTCATCATTTTCTTTTACTTTTTTTTAAACTGAAAAGGCGATCCACGGGGGGGGGGGGGGGTGCATTCGGTGGAAGTGGTAAAACTGCTAAGTGCAGTATTTATAGACGCA